>CAKJTW010000118.1:1200000-2400000 GCA_917880005.1 Nanger dama | reverse complement strand
CTTCCAGAAACCTGGCTGAGGGAGAGGAGGTGGGACAGCGGCGAGGGGAGGGGTGTGGGTTGTGGGGGGCGCACAGAGCCAGAGAGGGGACCTGAAGGCAGGGACCCCGATGACCCACCAGGCTCAGCCCTCGGGTTACAGGCTCAGGCAGCACACTCGTGGTTCACAAGGAGCGGGGGTGACTAGGAGGTTCTCGCGCCTTTCCCGGTCAGTTTTCACTGAATGCAGGAGGAGGACGGGCTCAGGGGAGGGCAGGGCCGAGACTGGGGTCCCGTCCCAGGCTGGGTGAGGAAGGGGCAGGCGGAGTGACCCTGCATTGGTTTGGGGGTTCTGACTATTTAGGACTTTAACTAAAGGAAGGAGTGCAACGCTTGTACCTAAAATTGAAGTTTCAGCCTTCTTTGTAATTTTGGAAATGACAGTTTTGTTTGTATACATTTTCCAGTGGAAAAGCAGAAGTTTCCCTCAAATATGGCTTAACCATTTCCCGGGCTTTGAAGGAGGCCCAGGCACTCCTGTGTTGCATCGTGCTGCTCTTGTGCTGACGCGGCTTGCACGGGGTTCTGGAACTGGAATGATTGCCGCAATAATGCATGGGCGCCCTTCGTGAACATCACCCTGTGCCCCACTGAGTCGGTCTCCTCCGTGGGTGGCTTTGGTTCTGATCCCTGATCCTGAGACAGGTAGGGGCTGGCCAAGCCAGTGTCACCAGCCCACAGCGCTCAGAGTGGGGTGCAGCTGCAGGCAGGCACGCTGCCCAGCCCTCCTGCCCAGGCTTGATGGCCCGCTCCGGCAGCTCCTAGGTTTGAGGAAGGGGCTGGGGCTCCGTGTGTAGCCTTGGACAAGCGCCCAGCCTGGGTCTCCCTTCTGTGGACGGGTGTGATGAGATCTCATGGGGTTCCTGTTGGGACCAAGGGAAGGATGGGAGAATTGTGGGGACCCCTCGTATGAGGGCTGCCGGAACATGGGGGTCACAGAGGCCGAAACACCTCAGGCACCAGCACTGCGGGCGAGGGTGCCACTCATCACCGGCCTGTTGCACAGGAGCAGAGCCTGCTGCTACCCCCACCCCCGCCCCTCTGAGCTCTTGGACTTAGGGCCTCAACCTTCTCATCCACTGGTGACTTGGATTGGTCTGTTCATCGGTTGGCCAGCGTCCGGTGTGGGTGGGCATGGGCGGCAGGTACAGCTGCCTGGTCCTGCCCTCTGGGAGCCCGGAGCCCTCTGGCCAGTCCTGGGACAGACCATCACTGGGAAATGCTCATGTGTAAGGGGCAGAGTCCTTCTGTTTACCCAGTGGGCCTCAGCGGCCCCGACAGGAGGCCAGGTCTGCTGTGGGTTCCTGGCAGCTGGAAGCTTCCAGACTCTGCCCTGCTCGCCTCTTTGTCCTCCCTCAAGCCAGCCTCTGCCACTTTCACCACACGACTGTTACAGTCAGCTTTCTTATGCTCTTTCATATCCCTTGGAAAATTTCAAACATCTCTTCTCTGTAAGCTGCTATCAACTTGTCCAGTTTCCCTCCAAATGTGCCAGAAACAAGTAGACAAACTGAACCAAGAAACCAACAACCGAAATCAACAACCAAGAGGCAGGTGCACAAGCAGAGAGCCACCTGCAAGAGGCAGGCGGAGAAGCAGAGAGCCACCTGGAAGAGGGCAAGCGCACAGGCAGAGAGCCACCTGCAAGAGGGCAGGCACACAGGCAGAGAGCCACCTGCAAGAGGCAGGCGCAGAAGCAGAGAGCCACCTGGAAGAGGGGCGGGCACACAGGCAGAGAGCCACCTGGAAGAGGGCAGGCACACAGGCAGAGAGCCACCTGGAAGAGGGCAGGCACACAGGCAGAGAGCCACCTGCAAGAGGGCAGGTGCACAGGCAGAGCCACCTGCAAGAGGGCAGACGCACAGGCAGAGAGCCACCTGCAAGAGGGCAGGTGCACAGGCAGAGAGCCACCTGCAAGAGGGTAGGTGCACAGGCAGAGAGCCACCTGCAAGAGGGCAGACGCACAGGCAGAGAGCCACCTGCAAGAGGCAGGCGCAGAAGCAGAGAGCCACCTGGAAGAGGGCGGGCACACAGGCAGAGAGCCACCTGCAAGAGGGCAGGCGCACAGGCAGAGAGCCACCTGCAAGAGGGCAGGCGCACAGGCAGAGAGCCACCTGCAAGAGGCAGGTGCAAAGCAGAGAGCCACCTGCAAGAGGGCAGGCGCACAGGCAGAGAGCCACCTGCAAGAGGGCAGGTGCACAGGCAGAGAGCCACCTGCAAGAGGGCAGGCGCACAGGCAGAGAGCCACCTGGAAGAGGGCAGGCGCAGAAGCAAGGAGCCACCTGGAAGAGGGCAGGCGCACAGGCAGAGAGCCACCTGGAAGCCGGCCCAAAGCTCTAACCGCCCAGAGCTGCTGTCTCTCCACTAAGACAAGTGACAGAAAGAGACACAAGCTTTGATTATTCTTCCATTAATAACCTTTGAATGAAAGAAGAAATAAAGACAGAAACTCCTAGAAAACTGGTTAAAAAAAAGGGAGGGGGGAAGAATTCATATTGAAAACCATGATGAAGGAAAATGTGCTAATACTGAATACACTTACTATTGAAAGGATAAGCCCAAACACAGATACATCACTTACATAATCAAAGAGATCAGAAATGTTACAACAACAAAAAGAGGATGTTATTAGGGATAAAAATGAAAACGATCGAAGTAGACAAAAAGGAGAAAAGAGATAAAGTTAATTCTTTGAAAAGGCCAATAAAACAGATGAACTGTTGGCAAGTTAAAGAGAAACAAAAATCTCTTAACATAACTACCAGTCAATCCTAAAGAAAATCAACTCTGAATATTCATTGGAAAGACTGATGCTGAAGTTAAAGCTCCAGTCCTTTGGCCACCTGATGTGAAGAGCTGACTCATTTGAAAAGACCCTGATGCTGGGAAAGATTGAAGGCGGGAGGAGAAGGGGACGACAGAGGATGAGATGGTTGGATGGCATCACCAATGCAATGGACATGGGTTTGAGCAAACTCCAGGAGATGGTGATGGACAGGGAGGCCTGTCATGTTGCAGCCCATGGGGTCACAAAGAATCACATACGACTTAGTGAATGAGCAAAAACAACACCACGTGTAAATAAATATGAGAGTGACTCCCTGGTGTTGCATTAAAAAATATGACATGAGTAATTTCCAAATGGCAAAAACTGACCCCAGAAGAGATGGAAAACTGAAGCAGACCAATGGGGGAAAAGTTGGGAGAGGGAATTCAAATGGTCATTTAAGATGACAGGCACGGCAGGGAGCTTGCAGGTGAGTTCAATGCAACCTTTCAAGAAAGCTTAACTCTGAGGCTGTTTAGACTCTTGCAGGTGATAGAAAAAGATGGGAAGCTCCTCAGTTCATTTAATGAAAATAGAATACATGGAGCACATTAAAGAACTTGGGTAAGCATGGCACCCTAAAGGAGCACAGACATTCTTGATCAAACGTTAGGATTACAATCCAGCCACAGCGCGGGCCAGCGCCTCCAGCCCGGGAGGCCAAGCCGCTCCCCGCTTTGCTTCTAGAACCTGGATGGAAGCCTGATTCAGGCCCTGGAGGCGAGCTCTCTGTGGAAGAGTGGAGGGTGTGGAGGGCGTGTGGCGAGCTGGTGGACGTGGCATGCCTGGGTGCCAGGAGGCCGCCGTGAGCCCTCTGAGCCATTGAGGCCGTGACCTGGCTCTGGGCCGAGGACAGCATTGGGCAGCCTCTCCCAGTGGGCGGGCGCCAGGACCCCCACCGCGCCTCCCGCTGGCTGGGCCACCAGCGGCCTATGGGCCCCCAGGGCCTGTGTTCGCGCGTGTCCTAACCTCAGGGCTCGGGTCTGCGTTGTTGATCTATTGAATTCCCAGGGTAGTCCTGGAAACGGCGGGGAGCGGGGGGTGGTTTGTCCTCAAACAAGAATCTTACTGTTTGCATAGCACAGCCTACCATTTAATTAGAAAAATATGTTTTTAATTAACTTTCTCTTGACAAACACATTGGCTTATGTGAAACGGGGGGAAAAATCCAGTCCGTGAAAGTGAAAGATGTTGTAAAAGGCAGGCCTTGCTCTAGCTCACGCTGGCAGCCCGGCCACCTGGCCTGACGTGCTGTGCCCAGCGGGGGTGGCCGCGAGTCCTGGAGTGCCCGGGAAGCCCTGCGGCTCAGGGGCCCTGGGAGTGCGGCCGGGGCTCTGCTGACTTAGGGGCGCCTGAAACCCCTCCCCCGGCGCCCACCGAAATGGCCAGCGGGTCACAGAAACTGGGAAACTTTCCTCAGAGCTGGAGACAGGGACTTTGAGGGTTCCCGAACGATGGAGAGCAGATGAAGCCAACTGGCCTAAAAATAGGAGAATCGATAATTGCCAGGATTCTTAGAAAAATTGGACATAATTTGGATAGATTTTAGCACACACGCTCTGCTAAACACTTGGCCAAGCAGAAAAATGAATGTGGGCAGAGAGATGTAAACAAACCCCAAAGATACTGTCAGTACCCAAGGGGGGCCATGTGGAGGCCCATGTGGGGACCCCTTGTAGGGACCTCAGAAGTCAGGCTGAAGGGGTGCAGGGGGTGGGGTTGGCCTCCAGGGACCTAGGTCATGGGGGTTGAGTCACCAGGAAGGGCCCCAGCTGTGCTCGTAGGTCAGGCCTCACTTTCCCCGTTCCTGGAGCAGAGTAGTTCTGGGGGACTCAGCAACGGCCCTGGTGCCACTCCCCCACATCTCCTCATATGTCCCCATATCACCACACATGTCCCCACATCTCCACATACCTCCTCATATCTTCCCACATCTCCACACATCTCCCCACATCTCCACACATCTCCCCACATCTCCACACATCTCCCCACATCTCCCACATCTCCACACATCTCCACACATCTCCCCACATCTCCACACATCTCCACACATCTCCCACATTTCCCCACATCTCCACACATCTCCACACATCTCCACACATCTCCCCACATCTCCACACATCTCCCCACATCTCCACACATCTCCACACATCTCCACACATCTCCACACATCTCCCCACATCTCCCCACTCCACACATCTCCCCACATCTCCACACATCTCCACACATCTCCCCACATCTCCCCACATCTCCACACATCTCCACACATCTCCCCACATCTCCACACATCTCCACACATCTCCACACATCTCCACACATCTCCCCACATCTCCACACATCTCCCCACATCTCCACACATCTCCACACATCTCCACACATCTCCCCACATCTCCACACATCTCCCACATCTCCACACATCTCCCACATCTCCACACATCTCCACACATCTCCCCACATCTCCACACATCTCCACACATCTCCACACATCTCCACACATCTCCCCACATCTCCACACATCTCCACACATCTCCACACATCTCCCATCTCCACACATCTCCCACATCTCCACACATCTCCCACATCTCCACACATCTCCCCACATCTCCCCACATCTCCCCACATCTCCACACATCTCCACACATCTCCACACATCTCCCCACATCTCCACACATCTCCACACATCTCCACACATCTCCCCCACATCTCCACACATCTCCACACATCTCCACACATCTCCCCACATCTCCACACATCTCCACACATCTCCACACATCTCCACACATCTCCACACATCTCCACACATCTCCCACATCTCCACACATCTCCCACATCTCCACACATCTCCCACATCTCCCCACATCTCCCCACATCTCCACACATCTCCACACATCTCCACACATCTCCCCACATCTCCACACATCTCCGCACATCTCCGCACATCTCCCCACATCTCCGCACATCTCCCCACATCTCCCCATATCTCCTCATATCTCCCCACATCTCCCTACATCTCCCCACATCTCCCCACATCTCCGTACATCTCCTCACATCTCCCCACATCTCCCCACATCTCCACACATCTCCTCATATCTTCACACATCTCCCCACATCTCCCTACATCTCCCCACATCTCCACACATCTCCCCACATCTCCACACATCTCCCCACATCTCCACACATCTCCTCATATCTTCACACATCTCTCCACATCTCCACACATCTCCCCACATCTCCCCATATCTCCTCATATCTCCCCACATCTCCCTACATCTCCCCACATCTCCCCACATCTCCGTACATCTCCTCACATCTCCCCACATCTCCGTACATCTCCTCACATCTCCCCACATCTCCCCACATCTCCGCACATCTCCCCACATCTCCACACATCTCCCCACATCTCCACACATCTCCCCACATCTCCACACATCTCCACACATCTCCCCACATCTCCACACATCTCCCCACATCTCCACACATCTCCCCACATCTCCACACATCTCCCCACATCTCCACACATCTCCCCACATCTCCACACATCTCCCCACATCTCCACACATCTCCCCACATCTCCCCATATCTCCTCATATCTCCCCACATCTCCCTACATCTCCCCACATCTCCCCACATCTCCTCATATCTCCTAATATCACCCCACATCACCCCACATCTCCACACATCTCCCCATATCTCCTCACATCTCCATGCGACTCTACTCTCCCCATGGTCCCTATATCTCCCCACATCTCCCCATATCTCCCGACATCTCCACACGTCCCCACATCTCTCATAGCTCCACACATCTCCACACATCTCCTCCTATCTCCCCACATGTCCCCACATCTCCCCACATCTCGGAAATATGTCCACACATCTCCACACATGTACCCACATCTCCCCACATCTCCCCATATCTCCTCACATCTCCCCACATCTCCCCCACGTCTCCACACATCTCCCCACATCTCCACACATGTCCCCACATCTCCCCATATCTCCACACATCTCCCACATCTCCACACATGTCCTCACATCTCCCCATATCTCCCCACATCTCCACACATCTCCCCACATCTTCACACATCTCCTCATATCTCCCCACATCTCCTCATATCTCCACACATCTCCCCACATCTCCATACATCTTCACACATCTCCACATATCTCCCCACATCTCCACACATGTCCCCCATCTCCTCATATCTCCTCATATCTCCCACATCTCCACACATCTCCCCATATCTCCAGACATCTCCACACATCTCCCCACATGTCCCCACATCTCCACACATCTCCCCACCACTCTCTACCCTCCCCATGGTCTCTATATCTCCCACATATCTGCGTGGCTCCCCCACACCTCCCCATGGCTGTCTCATGTCTCCCCGACAGCCCCCCGTGGATCCCCTTGGAATCTGGCTCTCTGCCTTTCCTTTGAGCTTGAAATGTCTGGGCAGAGACATATGAAACCCCTGATGAGTTCCTCTGTACCCCAGCTTGGAATAAGACCAGACTCCCTTCTTGAAAGAAGGAAAAGGAATTAGCAAGTGAGTTGCTGTCAACTATGGTTCAGGAGAGCAGCCAGTCCCCAGAGTTGATCTGAGGGTCTTGAATTGAAAAATGAGGATGCGAATCTTGTCAGAAAACGGTAACTGCCTTTCTCAAGAAGGTGAGACCAGAGCTGGAGCTAGAACGTGAAACATCCTCAGTGAAAACGTGAGGGCTTGCCCATGGCCGTGGGGGAGTCAGGGGAGAGCAGCCAGGGCAGCTGAGCTCTCTCAGACCCTGAGTCCCCAAGCATAGTGGGAGCCGTGACAGGAAAGTGAAGTTCAAGGTCAGCAAGGAGGGCAGGGCCCAGAGCGGAGGGCAGGCTGCAGCGATGTTCCAGTGGGAACTGCGCAGAGCAGGGCAGACTCTGTGAGCCCAGAGGCACAGGTGTGACCCTCTGCAGCTGGGAGGCCCAGGGTCCAGCCAAGGGTCCCTAAGTCCAGGAGATGCGCACATTCTCATCACGCTTTACTCTGAACAGCAGGGAAAGTGCTTCAGTTACAGCGCCGCCCTTCCCCAGAGGCCACCAGGAAGGGGAGGAGCTGTGTTGCTGTGTGCAGACGCTGGAGGGAAGGGGGGTGGGGATCGGGGTGGGGAAACACACACACACACAGCCCCCCAGTAAAAGGACAGAAAGGGGGCGTTACAGCAGTGAATGTCCTGTCAGCGATGGAAGAAAAGCAGAGTGCAGTCAGCACACAGCTTTAATTCCTTCAAGGGACAGGAACACCGGAACACCTGACTGCCTCCCAAGAAACTGCAGGCGGAGAAGCAACAGTCAGAACTGGACATGAACAACAGACGGGTTCCAAATCGGGGAAGGAGCACGTCAGGGCTGTGCACTGTCACCCTGTCTGCTTAACTTATATGCAGGGTGCATCATGAGAAGACGCACAAGCTGGAATCAAGACTGCCGGGAGAAGTATCAATAACCTCAGATATGCAGATGACACCACGCTTATGGCAGAGAGTGAGGAAGAACTAAAGAGCCTCTTGATGAAAGCGAAAGGGGAGAGTGAAAAAGTTGCCTTAAAATTCAATATTCAAAAACGAAGATTTTGGCATCTGGTTCCATCAGTTCATGGCAATAGATGGGAAACAATGGAAACAGTGAGAGATTCTATTCTGGGGGGCTCCAAAATCACTGCAGATGGTGACTGTAGCCATGAAATTAAAAGACACTTGTTCCTTGGAAGAAAAGCTATGACTAAACTAGACAGCATACTAAAAGCAGAGAATTACTTTGCCAACAAAGGTCCGTCTAGTCAAGGCTATGGTTTTTCCTGTGGTCATGTATGGATGTGAGAGTTGGACTATAAAGAAAGCTGAGCACTGAAGAACCGATGCTTTTGAATTGTGGTGTTGGATTACACTCTTGAGAGTCCCTTGGACTGCAAGGAGATCAAACCAGTCTATCCTAAAGGAAATCAGTCCTGAGTGTTCATTGGAAGGACTGATGCAGAAGCTGAAACTCCAGTACTTTGGCCACCTCATGCGAAGAGTTGACTCATTGGAAAAGACCCTGATGCTGGGAGGGATTGGGGGCAGGAGGAGAAGGGGACAACAGAGGATGAGGTGCCTGGATGGCATCACAGACTCGATGGACGTGAGTCTGAGTGAACTCCGGGAGTTGGTGATGGACAGGGAGGCCTGGCGTGCTGCAGTGCACGGGGTGGCAAAGAGTCAGACACGACTGAGCGACTGAACTGAACTGAAGGGAGGCTGACAAAGCGATGGCCAGATACACACAGAGTCAAGTGCAGAGCCCAGGGTCGGGGTGGGGGTGGCACTGCCAGCACCGAGCAGAGTTGATTCAAGGTAAACAGCACGGGGCAGGGGCACAGGAGCTTCCGAGTCACATCAGACAGAGCATGCCACAGAAAGCAGAGATTAAAGACTGTGAGAAACAAGAGGAGACATCGCCTCCCAGTAACTGTAGTGGGAAAAGTCAACACGTGATTCTTAGCTCTGATAAACTCAGGAGACAGAATGGGGATGCAGTATGTGAAAGGTGCATTTGTGAGGTTAATTTAATAGAGACATTTGGAAAATTGTAACCTGCAAACAGGAAACTGCTTCTAAATGTGCATGGAACAGACACATGTGAACATACATGTGAAATGGAACACAGCCTGGGCCCCTCCCCCGCTCTCTCAGCCCCTCCCCCAGTGCCTGGGCACCTCACAAGTTCCCAGCCAGGACCTGGTCCCATGGCAGGTAAACCTGACCCCTGACCCCGCACACTCTGAGAGCACCTAGGCTGGGCCAGTGTCACCCTTCCCTGCCCTGAAAGCACAGATCTGGGCAGTTGTGGTCTGTCCTGCCCCCTGCCCCTTGCTCGCTGTGCTGTGGGGGCCAAGTTGCTCCCTGCTCAGGACTCAGTTTTCCCCATCTGTAAAGTAAGGGCTGGACCACCTCAAGGATGCTCTGCCCGGGTCAACCCTGAGGAGTCAGCTCCACGGGGCCCAGTGTGCCTGGGGGCTGTCTCCTTCAGCCAGCTCAGCGGCCTCTGACCACAGGCAGCTGAAAGCACTCCTTCCTCAGCAGCCCTCTAGGCCTCCCCGTCCCTCCACCGCCTGGGGGTGTGGGTGCCCTGCCTGCAGCCTCCAGCTCTTGTGGCCCGCCACATGTGCTGGGCGCCCTGCCCGCAGCCTCGGGAGCGCCTCCTCCCCCAAAGCCCGCGGGGCCTGTGCACTGCTCAGCTTGCCCTCCACCTGGTGTCAGCCTGGGGGCAAGTGGGACCACTAGCCTGGCTCCCAGGTTCGGGGGGGCACCTGCATGGCTCAGGAGACCAAGTCTCCGTGGGTCTAGGTGCCCGACACCCAGCTGGTGGAGACGCCTCCGTCTGTTCTACTTGTCCTACCTGGAAGCTTAAGGTCTCTAGGGGAGGTGACCCTTCCCCACCCAACCTTCTCTCCTTCTGGCTTTGCCCCTGGAAGCCTCTCCCTCGGACGCTGTGCCAGGCCCTGGCCTGCCTCCTGAGCAGACCCAGGGTGAAGGGGTTACAGAAATGAGATGGGGTGAAACTACCGCACAATTGCACTCATCTCACACGCTAGTAAAGTAATGCTCAAAATTCTCCAAGCCAGGCTTTAGCATTACGTGAACCGTGAACTCCTGATGTTCAAGCTGGTTTTAGAAAAGGCAGAGGAACCAGAGATCAAATTGGCAACATCTGCTGGATCACGGAAAAAGCAAGAGAGTTCCAGAAGAACATCTATTTCTGCTTTATTGACTATGCCAAAGCCTTTGACTGTGTGGATCACAATAAACTGTGGAAAATTCTGAAAAAGATGGGAATACCAGACCACTTGACCTGCCTCTTGACAAATCTGTATGCAGGTCAGGAAGCAACAATTAGAACTGGACATGGAACAACAGACTGGTTCCAAATAGGAAAAGGAGTACGTCAAGGCTGGATATTGTCACCCTGCTTGTTTAACTTCTATGCAGAGTACATCATGAGAAACGCTGCGCTGGAAGAAGCACAAGCTGGAATCAAGATTGCCGGAGGAAATATCAATAACCTCAGATATGCAGATGACACCACCCTTATGGCAGAGAGTGAAGAGGAGCTAAAAAGCCTCTTGATGAAAGTGAAAGAAGAGAGTGAAAAAGTTGGCTTAAAGCTCAACATTCAGAAAACGAAGATCATGGCATCTGGTACCATCACTTCATGGGAAATAGATGGGGAAACAGTGGAAACAGTGTCAGACTTTATTTTTGGGCTCCAAAATCACTGCAGATGGTGACTGCAGCCATGAAATTAAAAGACGCTTACTCCTGGGAAGAAAAGTTATGACCAACCTAGATAGCATATTCAAAAGCAGAGACATTACTTTGCTGACTAAGGTCCATCTAGCCAAGGCTATGGTTTTTCCAGTGGTCATGTATGGATGTGAGAGTTGGACTGTGAAGAAGGCTGAGTGCTGAAGAATTGATGCTTTTGAACTGTGGTGTTGGAGAAGACTCCTGAGAGTCCCTTGGACTGCGAGGAGATCCAACCAGTCCATTCTGATGGAGATCAGCTCTGGGATTTCTTTGGAAGGAATGATGCTAAAGCTGAAACTCCAGTACTTTGGCCACCTCATGCGAAGAGTTGACTCATTGGAAAAGACTCTGATGCTGGGAGGGATTGGGGGCAGGAGGAGAAGGGGACGACTGAGGATGAGATGGCTGGATGGCATCACTGACTCGATGGACGTGAGTCTGAGTGAACTCCGGGAGTTGGTGATGGACAGGGAGGCCTGGCGTGCTGCGGTTCATGGGGTCGCAGAGTCGGACCCGACTGAGCGACTGAACTGAACTGACCAGCAGGGCAGCAGCCCTGTTTCTGAGAGGGTGATGCAGGGCACGGACTTAGCGGGGGAAGGGCCATGTGGCTGCAGATGAGCTGGACGCTGTGTTGGGGAGGCCTGGAGGTCTCTGACCTAGACTTTCTTGTGATGCAGAAGCATGGCTAAGAAAGACTGCCAGCTGCCCAGTGCAGAACACCCTCGGTGGGTGTGTGCTCTGAGGGCTGGCCCCGGACCCAAGCCTGGCGTTTCCCAGGACGACCTGTGCCATGGTTCCCAGGGCAGGGCGGGGTCAGGAGGTCCCCTTCTCCGCCACGGCCAGTGCCCTCTGCGGCTGCCCCATGTGGCTGAGGGCCCAGGTGGGCTCGCTCTCAGCCTCGCCCCACTGGGCGCTCAGGACCCCCATCTGGGAGTGCCAGACATCCTCGGGGGGACCCAGGTTGGGGGCAGCCCGTGGGTGGGCGGACAGTCCATGTACCCGGCTGGTGGCTGGCGGTGGGGCAGCTCAGGGCTGCTCAGGGCAGGGCTCACAGGGGTCCTCAGGGCAGCAGGGTGGGGGCTTGGTCCCCAGAGTGCAGGTCACTGGAGCACTCTGGGGTGACCTGGCCAGCCCCTGGGATGGGTCCTCGGAGGATGGGCCCTGCTGCTGGCTGAGCACAGAGGCAGCTGGACAAGGGGGAAGCTGGGCTTCCAGTGGCTCGAGTGTTTAGTGGTGCTTCTCCCACCCGGTCCCGCCAGGGTCGCAGCAGAGCCAGGAGGGACAGACAGAAGGCCCGCAGCCGGAGTGAGAGGCTCCTCCCTGTCCCCCTCGGGCCGCAGGTTGTCCTAGCCACTCCCCTTCGCCTCCCGCTGGGCATCCCTCAGCTTCTGCATCAGGTCCCTCCTGGCGTCTCTCATGGAGGCCTGGGCCCCCCTGCCCTGCGGTCTCCAGGGCCGGGCGAGGGCCACCGGAGCGGCGAGCGGGACCAGCCCTCTGAGCCTGAGGACAGAGGGGACCGCTGGGCCCTGGTGGGGGTGCGGTGGGGGCGCGCTGGGGCATGCTGGGGGCGTGGGGGGGCGGACACAGACGCGCAGGCACCCCGCCCCCTCACGCGGCTGGCCCCACTCTCGGGAGCGGGGGGAGAGCCCCGGGGGGCTGGGGGGCGCCCGGGCGGGTGACGAGGTGGGCGCAGAGGGCACTGACCTCTGGTAGGGGGCCCGGCCGGCTCAGGAGAGGCCATGGGGCTCCATCCGTGGGAGCCCCACGCCAGGGCGGAGCATGGACCACAGCCGGCCCCGCTCACCCTCTGCCTCCCACCGGGCGCCCTTGGCCTGGGCCAGCTCCTGTTCGAGGCCCTGGGCCCAGCGGCAGGCCCCGTCCAGGGGAGCCTGGAGGCTGTAGGCCGCGCCATTGGCCTGCTGCAGCTTCCGGGTGATGCCGCACAGCTCGGCCCAGAGGGCCCGCTCGCACCCCCCGGCTCTCGCAGAGCTGCTGCTCCAGGTGCTTCTCCCGGGTCTCGGCCCGGGCCTCCACCTCTGCCAGCATCCGCCGCAGCCTCCGGACCTGTGGGGGCGAGTGTGGGGGCTCCAGACCCTCCAAGACTCCCCAGGGGTCTCGGCCTCACCCCCTCCTTGGGGTGTCACAGCTGGGGGACCCTGGACTGCCCCCAAGCCGCGTGTCTGGCAACAGGGACCCCTGAGCCCAGGCGTGGGGAGCCCCCAGGACCACTGAGCAGCCCCAGCAGGCAGCAAAGGTCCTGGCTGGCAGCCACATGACCCTTGCCAGAGGGCGATGGCCAAAGGCTGCCTGCGCCGGGGCCTGTGTGTGGCCCACCCCAGGCCCGTCTGCCATGGCTCACTGCTGTCGTCCTGAGTCCAGGGCCCCTGCCATGGGCTTCCAAAGGGGTGAACGGGACCAGCGGAATGCCGTCCTGTCAGCACACGCAGGCCAGAGGCCAGGCCACCCCTCCTCCCGCTCACTTCACTCCAGCCCCCCAAGCCCCCTTCCCCCGATCAGGACCTGTCCGCAAGGACCTCCCGCTGGGCCACCATCCTCTCCCTCCTCTTGGTGGTGCAGCCCTGGGGCGGCCGGGCCCTCCCTAACCCACCGTGCCTCTGCAGCATCCTCCCTGGCCCTCCCAGTGTGGACACCGTGTCTGCTGCTGCGGACCCTGCCCACAGCCTGACCTCTGCCCCAGCTCCCAGGGCGCCCCTCTGCAGTCGGGTGAGGGGCCTCTGAATGCTCGTGAGCAAATGGGGAGTAAACACAGCCGCCCCGCCCCCCTCGGGAAGTACCCAGGCCCCCCGCGCACAGTCCCGCTCCGGCCAGACGGAAGCCCCGGGAGCTGGGCGCCCACCTCCCTCTGCGAGTCCTCGCGGGCGGCCTCCGCCTCAGCCACCAGCGTCTGCAGTGCCAGGGCCTCCTGCCGGCTCGGCTCCTGGGCGCCCCGGGTCTGCAGCCGCACCAGCTCCCAGCTCTTTCTGTGGTTCTCTGCCTCCAGCGTCGTCACCTGGACGTGGAGGGCCCACTGTGACGGGGGCCACCTGGGCCCCTGTGCCAGAAGGGGCTGGGGTAGTTGGCAAGCTGTGCTGGCCCCCGCACCTGCTCACATGTTCTGGGGAGAGGCCCCCTCTCGGGCAGCAGACGGAGTGTGGGGGTGCTGAGTCACGCCCCACTCAGGGCTGCGGTCTGTTCTGCACCCCTGGGAGAGCAGGCCCTAGGAGCTGACCATTTTAGCCACTCCCCAGCCTCTGCTGGTGCCTCCCATCTTGGGGCTGGAACCCTGAGGAGCCCAGAGATGTGAGTGATGCCTGGTGTATCGGCCACGTGAGCAAGGAGTGTGCTCGTGCCTGTCCCTCCAGCAGGCGTCTCACCAGCCTCTGTGTCTGTAGGAAGCTGGAAGAGTGTGCGCGCGCTTGGCAGGCCTCCCACAGGAGGGGGCTGGGACCCCCTGGGGCGCGCTTGAGACCAAGGTGGCCGTGTCAGTGGCCACGGCCTCGGAAGCCAAGGGTGGCGGATGAAGTGGTGCCCGTCTGTCCACCCTGAGCTCGGGAGGCGGCCTGATGGGAGCAGCCCAGGCCACCTGGGCTTGTGGGCACCGCCTGGCTGAACCCCCACAGCCAGCGTCAGGCACCGGGTGTGGGGAAGGTGCGCCGGGAGAACCCCACCGTCTGTCCCCCCATCCCGTGTGGCTGGGTCTCCTCAGTGTGGTCCCTGAGGAGCAGAGCCGTGCTGACCCCTGGCTGGATTCCTGGCTCCCAGGCTCCATGGGCGTCAGGGCAATTGTTTTAAGCCAGGGAGTTCGGGCTTGCCCTTGTGTCTCACTGGCAGGCCCAACCTGGGCCCCGTGGGTGTGAGCAGGGCACTGCAGCTGCGGCTCCCAGCCTGGGGACAGTGCCCTGGGGGCCTGGAGGCGGGGATGGGGTTGCTTCTGGGGCGGGGGCCCAGGGCAGCACCCTCACCTGTCTGCGTAGCTCCTGGAGCTGCCTCTGGGTATCAACCGCCGCCCGCTCCGCCTCCCGCAGGCTGGCCCGTAGCTCGCCGGCCTGCTTCTGGGCCGCTGCCCAGGCCTCCTCCAGGACCAAGACCTTCTGCTCCCTCTCCTCCCGTGGAGCGCTTGAAGCTGAGCGGAGGGGTGCGGGGGAGGCTCAGGCTGGGGAGCGCAGGGGGCCCCGGCACCCCAGGGGACCATCCTGGAGACCAGCAGGCCATCGTCTCCCCACCTGCGATCCTAGCCTCCTGAAGCCCAGCCTCCGAGGGCACGCGCTGTCTGGGTCAGACTCTGCGATGGCCGAGGCGTTTGCCACGGCCGTGTCTCAGCCCCCTCCCTGGGTCTCAGACCCCCTTCAGATCTCAGCTCCCCCCACCCAGGTCTCATCTCCTCAGGTCTCAGCCACCTTCTCCGATCTCAGTCCCCCTTCCCCACATCTCAGCTTCCCCCTCCCCAGGTCTCACCCCCACCCCAGGTCTCAGCCCCTCTGCCTGGGTCTCAGCCCCCTCCCCAGGTCTCAGAATCCCCTCCCGGGCCTCAGCCCTCCTCCTCAGGTTACACCCCTCCCCAGGTTACACACCTCACCGGGTCTCAGCCCCCCTCCCCAGGTCTCAACATCCCCTCCCCGGGTCTCAGCCTCCTCCCTGGGTCTCAGCACCCCCTCCCCGGGTCTCAGCCTCCTTCCCGGGTCTCAGCCACCCCCCTCCCCAGGTCTCAGCACCCTCCCCATGGCCCCTCTGAGGCTCCCCGTGAAGGCCGCAGCGCCGTAGGCCATCCTGCCCCTGGGGGCCTCCTTCGCTCCCCCAGCCCTTGGCTGTCTCCTTCCGGCTGCTCGGGGCCTGCCTTGCCTACTGGACGGAACTTCTCGAGGATGCAGACAGGCCTGGGACACCCCAGCCTCCCCATGCCAGGCCTGCACTGCGGACTGTCTGGGTGGGCAGCTGGCACCGCAGGCCTGCCTGGTGGGCCCTCTGCACCATCGTCGGGCCCCGCCCTGTAGGACACCCTGTGTCCCACTGCCCTGCCCCTGGGGCCTAACCAGGCTGGGCTGGCGGGAGCTGCTCCTGGGCGCCGCCCTACCTGGCCTTCTCCTGCTTGGCCCGGCGAAGGGCGGCGCGCAGCTCGGTGTTGGAATCCCGCAGTGCGTCCTTCTCGCGGGCCGTGTCGGCCAGCGCCCTGCGGGCGTCCCGAGACTCCCTTTGCAGCCCCTCCTGGGTCTCCTCGCTGCCCTGCAGCTCCTGGCGCAGTGCGGCCAGCGCCTCACGGGCCTCGTCCAGCTGTGCCCGCAGCGTCTCGGCCTGAGGGGGAGCGGTGGCTCTAGGGGCAGTGGAGGGCCACGGGCCGGGCTCTGGCCTCAGCGCTGTCCCCGGCCTCGGGTCCTCCAGCCTTGAAGGAGAAGCAGGAGGCCTGGCTTTGCCCGGCCCACTGAGGCTGCAGGGCAGCTCCTGGGGGCCCATCCCAGACCCCAGCAGGGAACACTCCGACCGCTTCTGATTCTGGAGCGCCACTGGGCACCCTCCCCACATGCCTGGGACGTGGTCACTGGCCAGCATGGTCTGTGAGGGGCACAGCTCTGCCCACCGTCTGCACTGTCCCCACCTGCTGTCCCCCAGGCCCACTCTTGTCCTTCAGTGAGGATGTGGGACCCTGGCCTGCCCGCCCGGGTGCGGACAGACGCCTCGTGCCCTGGACTCCGAACCCTGCCCCCTGTCTGTGGCCTTAGCTCCTACCTGGTGAAGGGGGAGTGGAGACACAGGGCGTGGAGAGACGGGATCGTGCAGAGATGGTAGAGTGGGAGGCGTGGGGGAGTAGAGGGACAGGATCGTGGAAGGATGGGGCGTGGGGAGGGCCGTCTCCAGGCAGGCTGCCTGACGGTTCTCCGGCTGCAGCAGAGCCGCCGGGGCCAGGCTGTCGCCGTCACAGGAGCAGGTGGGGGCCTCAGGCCGCTCTGGGCCTCCGTGTGCCGAGCAAGCTGGGAGGCGGGGGAGCTGTGTCCTCATCGCCTGCCAGACCTGTGTTGGCCCCGGAGAAGGGCACTCGCCACGCCAGAGCGGGGGGTGTGTCACCCCACAGCTGGGGCCTCCTCACCCACAGCTTCCAGGCAGGGCCTGGGGAGTCAGTGGTTTTGTGAGTCTGAGAGCTCAGCTGAGCTGCAGGTGGGGGTCAGTGGTCCAAACTGCCCTGGGACACAGGTTGCCTGCAGACCCTGGGCTCAGCCCCTGCTGGGGGGCTCTGGAGGGGAGTGCAGACCCTGGGAAGGGGCAGACCATCCTGGATGCAGGGACTATGGGGTGGGGGCTCACTGAGGCTTGGCCAGGACCTCGGGTCCCCCTCTGACCAGGGAACCCTGGAGAAGGCATGTCCGCCCACCCCTGCAGGAAGAGTTGGAGGAAGCCTCCAGGGAGCCACACAAGCTGAGTGGTGTCCGGCGCCCGGCTTGCTAGAAGCGAGCCCCATTCTGTGGCTGCTGCAGTGGGGCACTCTCCGGGTCTCTGGCCCGCTGGCTCCCATGTCTGCCCATGGTTCTTGTTGTTCTGTTTTTGGGAAGGGCCGCTCTCCGCTCCCCTCCCGCCCCCCACATGTGGGAGCCACAACCGTGAGCAGCGTTTTCCGCCGAGCTCAGCAGAAATCCACCCTGAAGGTCAAGGACCAGCGAGAGGGCCTATCCATCATAAAAAGCTGTTTTCATTTCCCAGGGCTGAGGAGATGAAAACAAGCAAAACAAACGCGGGGGACCCCCCCCCCCGCCTCGTGAGAACAACCATCCCTTTTACAGGAATTTTACAGCCAAATCGCTTAATGTGATTATAATAATTATTTCTTTACTAGAAATTGTATAAACAGCCTCTTTTGAAATCTCCTGCAGGGAGGTGACCCGAGGGCTCTGCATGGAGGCGGGAAAGCAGGGGAGAGGCTGTGCGGGCCCCAGGCCTGCGTGTGAGCACACGTGCATGTGCACGGAGCATGTGCAAGCATGTGGTGTGACATCTATGTGCAGACATGCGTGCTCGTGTTCACCCACATGTGTGATGCATGTGCACGTGAGTGTGCATGGAGCTGTGTGTGCCACCCATGTGTGTGTGCATGTGTGAATGCATGTGTGTGTGTGCTCACTGTGTTCCCCTGCATGGGAGTGTGGTCTTTACACGCATGGAGGTGTATGCACTGCATATGAGCTCTGTGGTGGGTGCATGCACGCACGCACACACATGCACGCACACCCACACATGCACGCAGACATATGTGCACACATGCACACACGTGTGGGCCTCAGGCAGGGCTGCCTGAGGCCTGGATATCCCTCCAGTTTAAAGGCTGTGAAATGTTATGGTTTCCATGGTGACTCTGGGCCAGCCTGGCGCCTGGGAGGGCTCTCCGGGCTCCCTCTCTCTGCCATTGTTCCCCTTGCCCCCCTTACCCGCTTCAGCCTCCCCATCACCCCAGCCCTTTCCTGGGGCCCCTCTCCTTTCTGGGGGCAGCGATCGAGGAACCCAAACTTCCCATGAGGCCATGTTCTCCCCCTTTACCCCCAGCACGGATGTGCCCAGCCTCCCTGGCTCCTCCCCTGTTGCCCCCCATGTTAGAGTCTCCCTCTGCTTCCCCGTGTGGTCTCTGACCAGGCCTGACTTCGAAATCTGTTGAAAAGAGACCTTTCTCTTTGGGGCCAAAGTAAACAGGCTGTCATGTTAAATCACGCTCTCTTCCTCTGGCGGCCCCACTCGGGGTGCCGGGGGCGGGCCCAGCCCCTCTCCTCACTCGCTGCGCCCCTGCCAGCCTTGGCACCCGGCCCGGGAGTGCATGAGGTCGCGGGCCCCACGGCCCCTCCCCCACCCCGTGTCCTCCTGCCCTGCCCCCTCCAGGCGTCCGGGGCCTGTCAGAGCCCCTTCGTCAACACCTCCCGGATCTGCCTGCTGAGCCCGCTTACCCGCCCGCTCGCCTGCCTGGGGCCTCTCCTGGCCGGGCCCCCCAGGACACCTCACCCGGCTCCTGGAGCCTGTAGCTGGCCTCAGGGCCTTGGTGGGGGGGGCACGGCTGACCCCGGGGCTGTGTCCGGGGTGGGCAGCGCCCCTCGCCCAGCGTCTCCCCACTGCTGGCTGGAGGTGGGCCCCTGGCTAGGGTCCCTGGCGCCCGCGGGAGCCCCCGTGCTGCCCCTCACCTCTCTCCCTGCGCTGCTCCTCTGGGCCGCCAGCACCCGGAGCGTCTCGCGCAGGGCCCTGGCCCTCCGTCTGGTGGGCAGAGATGGCGTCCGCAGACTGGGCCTGCAGGGCCTTCAGCTCTGCGGCCACGGCGCTGGCGGTGGCCTGGGGGTGCAGCAAGTGTGTGGGGTCACGGGGCCGCCCCAGGCGGAGGCAGCGGGCAGTCCGCTCGGGCCCCCGCACACCGTCCTGGGCCAGCTGGACGGCTCACTCAGGCGCCGCGAGGCAGGCTTGCCGCTCTGGCTGACCCGGTGCTGGGTCCTGAGGGGTCACAGTGGTGAAGGGCGCGGGGCGCGGGGGGTGGGCAGAGGCCCCATGTGGATCCCACGGAAGAGCTGGCCGCTCCTGAGCTTCCAAGCAGGCCGTGGCATGGGGGATGCCCAGCGTCTACCCGGCTCTGTGAGTAAGCACCCGCGACAGGCCTGGGAAGGGTGGGGGCTCTGCCTGCAGCCCTCAGGCAGAGTTGTCCTGGTTCAGACCCCGTGGCTAGGCCCCGAGCTCTGACGCTCCTTGGGAAGGGCCCGGCTTGGCCTGACTCTGCTCTCTCAGGGTCCCAGCCGGGGGTGCTCCCTCTGCTGAGCAAGAGCGCCCCGCTGCTCGAAGCCCCTACTGTCATGCATGTGACACCACCTGATCGCCCTGAGCCCAGGCCCGGCCCAGCCTCCCCAGGCCGGGGCCCTGCTGCTGCCACCACTGGGGCTCGGGGGGTGATCCCCAGGAGCCCTGGGTCTGCAGGCCGCTGCCTGAGGGCTCTGGAGGGGGGCACTCCATCCAGGCTGTGCCCCCGCTCTCGGGAAGGAGCCCTGCTGGTGCCGCCTGCACCCCCAGCTGCCCCTCTGCAGTGAGAAGTGCACCTGGGACGGGCAGGTCTGGCTGTGCCCCCGGGGTGGCCCCAGGGAGGCTGCAGCGAGCGCTCGTGTTGCCCGGTGGGGGAGGGGGTGACCCCTGCGTTGCTGGGCCACAGGGCATGGCCGGGAGCCCCTCCGTGCGGGGGGCCTGCTCGCAGGTCACCAACAACTGGTGTTCCCTGGCTGCCTCTTCTTCCCACCCTTCCCCTCCAGTGGATTTTAATTTCCAGGCTGAGGTGGCGAAAGAAACTTTATGAGCTCCCAGAAGAGCTGGGTTGGCAGGCGCCCCCACCATGGTCAGCTCGAGGGAAGGCTCCCAGGGGACCCTGCCAGCCGGGGCTTCAGCTCCCGGGTCTTGGGGGTCTTTCCTGGCCCCTGACCACAGGGTGGGCCGAAGGAGCAACTGGGCAGAGGTCGGGGGAAACGAGCCCCCAACCCCAGGGGCCTACAGCCCTCCCAGCTGTGCCCACAGAAGGGCCATCTGGCCTCGGGGGTGGGACCGAGCAGGGCGGGGGCTCCCGGGAGAGATGCTCTTGGGCAAGACTTTCCCGGGTGCCAGGAGCTGCTATGCTCAGTGACCCGGGGATCTGGGTCCCAAGCGTCAGGCAGCAGGGGGTGAAGAAACACCCTGGCAGCCAACTCCTGATTGCAACACTCCTCCTCCCCCAGCGCCCCCTCCCTCCACCCAGCAGGCCCCCTGCACGCCTCCCAGCCCAGCGCCCTTCCCCTCCCAGCGTCCCTCCTCATCCCAGCGCCCCTCCCCCTCCCAATACCCTTCCCCCACCCAGTGCCCCTCCCCCACCCAGTGCCCCGTTCAGTGCCCCTCCTCCCACGGTCTGGTAGATTGGCGCAAACTGCATGGCCTCCCCAGGCTCTGTCTTCTGGGCTGGCAGCCCTCGGTCGGGAGGCACGTCCGCTGGGCCTCTTGTGGGCAGGCCCTGAGCACGGCCCTGCTCGTGGGGTTAGCTCTGGGCTTGACCCTCCAGCCCACGGGCCATCCACTCACTCATTTCCAGAGTCACTGAGTCGTTCACCAACAGAGGAGCCTCTAACACTGCTCCCCTGGGGCTGGGGACACATGGGCACCAGTAGGGGAAGGCGGGTGGCCAGGCCGAGAGGACAGAGGCAGGAGGCAGGGGGGACACGGTGCTGGCCCGGCTGCACCAAGTGAGGGCCTTCGGGGGAGCTGGTGGCCCGCTGGCCTCGGCGTGGCCCCTGCAGGGTTCTGCCCCCACCCCCACCCCCGCCCGTCCTTTCTGCTTCCCGCCAGCCCCCGGGGTCCTGCCTGACCACACCAGCTGCCCCGAGCCCTTCCCCGGGTCCTGCCACCCCGCTCTGACCCCTCCTCCAGAGCAGCCCTGGTGTCTGCAGCACCCACACTCCATAAATGGGCCCGAGGGCTGGGGGCATAAGGCCCAGGGGCCCACCCCACTCCCCAGAGTCTTGGCTGCCATCGCCTGCCGCACCCCCAGACATGGACTCCTGAGGGGGACTTGGGGCACCAGGTGGCCAGCTGGCTGCCCGCAGTGGGCTCCATGCCCCGTGGGCCTCCGTCCGCTGGCCCAGGCGGGCGGCTACCTGCTGGGGTCTCCCGGCCCCTTGGATGCCCCCTCCCGCCCCTGCTTGGAAATCTCTGCTAGGTCTTTTCCGGGCAGTCTCTTCCTCAGGTCCAACACGGCCTTCCCAGCTACGCTTCTCCTCTGGGAGGGGACTCTCCAGAGAGTCAGGCGAGGCTTCTGAGCCCCTGGCAGCCGCGCCCCAGCACGCCAAGGGAGCTGGCGGCACAGACCTGGGCTCTGTCCCCGCTCTTGCTGGTGTCAGGCCCTCCCCCTCTGCGGCTTCTGCAAGGGCGTGGGGCCTGCCCATCCTCCCCTCCCTGGTCCACCCTGTGCTCCCCACCACACCCCGCCCCGCCGCCTTTTTGTCCCGTGGAGACACTGTCCCCCAGCAGGGAGCCTGAGTCATCTGGGGGAAACTGAGCTTCCGGTGGCTGGGGAGGGGGGAGGGGGAGCGGGTGCCTCTGGGGTCCGCTGCACCTGCTGGGCCATGCCGGCGGCTAGGCCAGGCGTCCGGCTCTGGCCCGGAGGGGCTCACCTCAGCTCGCTCCTGCTGGCCCTGGGCCTCCTGCCGTACCAGCTGCAGCACCCCCCCGCAGCCGGCTCAGCTCCGCGTCTCGTAGAAGCAGGGCCTGCGTGATAGGGGTGGGGTGCTCCTGAGTAGGCTGGGGGCTGTGACGGGGGGCTCAGCGGGGTGCTGGGAGCCACGGTCCCAACACCAGGATAATGGGCTCTAGGAGCAGGGAGCCCCTCAGAGGCAGCTGAGTCCTGAGGGGGTGGGTCCCGCCTGCACCCCCTTGCCCCCCGCCTAGGGTGCACCCCTCACCGGCACCTGCCCAGGACCTGCTCTTCCCCAGCACAGGTCAGGGGCTTCAGGGACCGCCTCCTCCCTGGAGCCTCCCACCCACCCCAGGCACAGAGCAGGGACCACAGACAGGTCTTAACCTCTCCAGACACTCTGCGTCGCTGAGGGTGAGGGGGTGTGCAAGGATCCCCGGGGGTACCACGTCGCATCCATTGGCCCCAAGATGGAAAAGCCCTGCTCTGTCGCCAGGCTGATGGGGACTCAGAGTGACCCGCAGTCAGTCACAGACATGCCTCCCCACACACCAGGCCCATCGGGACCCCTGAGAGTCCTGTCACAGTGCGATAACCCACATGTAGGTGTTCACAGTCACTGTTCCAGCCACTCAACAGTGTGCGCTCCAGGATGGCACGGGAGGGCAGCCTGGAGGTGTGTGTGTGCATGAGCGTGGGTGGGATGCCCTGCTTTCGGGGTCTCCAATGGTTATTTCCAGCGTTACTGAGAACAGCCGCAGAATTCCCACCAAAGGGAGGCCCGCAGAAGGCAGGGAGGGGTCCCTGCGCCCCCGGGCTGTCATCAGCTGTGGAAAAGGTCCATCCGGTGGGAGGGGGTCTGGGGGAGAACGGACACATGTATATGTATGACTGGGTCCCTGTGCTATTCACTGGAACTACAGCACTGTTAATTGGCTACATCTCAATACAAAGTGCTTTCGGTGTTAAAAAAAAAAAAAAAGAAAAAAGATCACATGGCTCTGAGCTCCGTGTGGAAGGACCCATCTGGTCGGTGATCCCGCGAAGAGAAAGGCCTGGGGCGCCGCCTGTGCCGCAGAGGTGGTCACAGCGGTGTCGGCGCCCACCTGCCGGACTGCGCACAGCCGGGGGAGCCTGAAAACCCCTGAGTGTCTCCAGCGAGGGGCGTCCGTTTCAGACCCACCCTGAGACCACACCCGAGCTTGTGATCGGGGAGCCACAGAGAGGCTCCCGCCCAGCTCAGGGAGGAGGCTGATCACACCCACGCAAGGCGACCCCAACAGAATGCTGAACTTGCGGGTTTAAACATCCTGATCTGGCAGCAGGTGAGCTGCCCTGATTGCGGAGAGGTGGCCCTTCCCTGGGCCTCTCCACCAGCCTCGTCCTGACCTGCGTCTTTTACAGCAAAACTGTAACTGCGAGAGCTGTGCTTCCCGGAGTTCCGCGGGCCACTCGGGGCAGCAGAAGCTGAGGGGTTTGCTCAGGATCTCACACCGTCCCTGGACGTTCATAGGGCGCCTCCAGGTCCTCCTTGGCCCCCACCCTCGAAACGCCGCCCCCCTGCACATGCTTGCTTCCTCCCTCCCCGGATGCAGGAGAGCGGAACAGCGGAGGACACAGGCCTTGCTGCCCAGCAAGTGCACGGAGCCAGTCCGGGCAAGTTCTTCACCGTCTGCGAATGTTTCCCACCAGTCAAGGGGGCCCTGGAACAGGGTGTCCCCCTCGCTGCTGTGAGGGTGAAGCCAGCGATGCAGAAGAGTCTGACCACAAACCCTGGCTCTTCCTGCCACTGCGACTCTTCCATTGCGACCGGTGGTCTGTACTAGCCTCTGAGAGTCCTGCCACAGTGCGATGACCCACGTGTAGGTATTTCCTTGTCTATTCCACCCACTCAGCAGTGCGTGCTTCAGGATGGCATGGAATACCGGAAAAGCCTGGTCTCAGCGGATAGCTTTCACATGCCTAGTGTCTGCGTAGAGGCTGGTTGGATGAACACACTGACGGATGCCTGGGTGGCTGATCAGACGGACTGAAGGATAACCAGATGCACGGATGGACAGTGGATGTGGATGGGCAGCTGAGTGTGTGGACAGAGGGAAGGGTCTGTAAGTGGCTGATGGATGAGTGGTTGAGTGAGTGAGTGCATGGGTGGCTGAATGAGCGGATGGATAGTCCAGACGGTCAGGTGTGTGGATAGCTGGATGGGTATTTAAGCAAATTGATGGAGAGATTTATGGTCAGGTGTGTGGGTGGACAATTGGGTATGTTAACAGATGGCCAGATATGTGGGTAGATGGCTGGGTGTGTGAGTAAAGGATGAGCATTCACGTGGATAGATGGGTGATGGGCAAGTGGATGGAAACAGTGCAACAGTGCGTGCATAAGTGTGCAAATGTTACTGTTGTTCAGTCACTAGGTTGTGTCCGACTCCTTGTGGCCCCATGAACTGGAGCCCGCCAGGCTTCCCTGTCATTCACTATCTCCTGGACTTGCTCAACTCATGTCCATCGAGTCAGCGATGCCATCTAACCATCTCGTCCTCTGTTGCCCTCTTCTGCCCCTGCCTTCGACCTTTCCCAGCATCAGGGTCTTTTCCAATGAGTTGGGTCTTTTCCAATGAGTTGGCTCTTTGCATCAGGTGGCTAAGTACTGGAACTTCAGCTTCAGCATCAGTCTTTCCAATGAATATTCAGGGTTGATTTCCTTTAAGATGGACTGGTTGGATCTCCTTGCAGTCCAAGGGATTCTCAAGAGTCTCCTCCAGAACCACAGTTCAAAAGCATGTTATTTGGCACCCAGCCTTCCTTATGGCCCAACTCTCACATCCGAGCTTGACTACTGGAAAAAACCATAGCTTTGACTAGATGGACTTTTGTTGCCAAAGTGATGTCTCTGCTTTTTAATATGCTGTCTAGGTTTGTCATAACTTTTCTTCCAAGGAGTAAGTGTCTTTGAATTTCATGGCTGCAGTCACCATCTGCAGTGACTTTGGAGCCCAAGAAAAGTCTGACACTGTTTCCAGTTTTTCTCCATCTATTTGCCATGAAGTGATGAGACCGGATGCTATGATCTTCGTTTTTTGAATATTGAGCTTTAAGCCAGCTTCTTCACACTCCTCTTTCACTTGTATCAAGAGGCTCTTTAGTTTCTCTTCACTTTCTGACATAAGGGTGGTGTCATCTGCATATCTGACGTTATTGATATTTCTCCTGGCAATCTTGATTCCAGCTTGTGCTTCATCGAGCCTACATTTCGCATGATGTATTCTGCATATACATTAAATAAGCAGGGTGCCAATATACAGCCTTGACTTACTCCTTTCTCAATTTTGACCCAGTCTGTTGTTACATGTCCGGTTTGAACTGTTGCTTCTTGACCTGCATACAGGTTTCTCAGGAGGCAGGTCAGGTGGTCTGGAATTCCCATCTTTTGAAGAATTTTCCACAGTGGTTGTGATCCACAGTCAAAGGCTTTAGCAAAGTCAATGGAGCAGAAATAGATGTTTTCCTGGAATTATCCTGCTTTTTTTTCTAAGATCCAGCGAATGCTGGAAATTTGATCTCTGGTCCCTCTGTCTTTTCTAAATCCAGCTTGCACACCTGCAAGGTCTTGGCTCGCACACTATTAAAGCCTGGCTTGAAGGGTCCTGAGCATCGCCTTGTGCCAGCGTGACAGCGAGTGCAGCTGTGGGGTAGTCTGAGCCTTCTTTGGCAGTGTCCTTCCTTGGGCTTGGAATGGAAACCGACTGTTTATAATGAGTATAGGCATATGTGTGTGTATAGCTGTGTGTGTATAGCTGTGTATGTGTGTATAGATGTGTGTGTGTATATAGCTGTGTGTGTGTATACAGATGTATGTGTGTATAGCTCTGTATATGTGTATACAGATGTGTGTGTGTGTATAACTGTGTGTGTGTATCTAGGTGTGTGTGTATATATAGATGTGTGTGTATACAGTTGTGTGTGTGTATAGCTGTGTGTGTGTATAGCTGTGTGTGTTTGTATAGCTGTGTGTGTTTGTATAGCTGTGTGTGTGTGTATAGCTGTGTGTGTGTATAGCTGTGTGTGTGTGTATAGCTGTGTGTGTATAGCTGTGTGTGTGTGTGTATAGCTGTGTGTGTGTATATAGCTGTGTGTGTATAGCTGTGTGTGTGTGTGTGTATAGCTGTGTGTGTGTATATAGCTGTGTGTGTGTGTGTATAGCTGTGTGTGTGTATAGCTGTGTGTGTGTGTGTATAGCTGTGTGTGTGTATAGCTGTGTGTGTGTATGTAGCTGTGTGTGTTTGTAGCTGTGTGTGTGTGTATAGCTGTGTGTGTGTGTATAGCTGTGTGTGTGTGTGTATAGCTGTGTGTGTGTGTGTGTATAGCTGTGTGTGTGTATAGCTGTGTGTGTGTATAGCTGTGTGTGTGTGTATAGCTGTGTGTGTGTATAGCTGTGTGTGTGTGTGTATAGCTGTGTGTGTACAGCTGTGTGTGTGTGTGTATAGCTGTGTGTGTGTGTATAGCTGTGTGTGTGATAGCTGTGTGTGTGTGTGTATAGCTGTGTGTGTGTGTATAGCTGTGTGTGTGTGATAGCTGTGTGTGTGTATGTAGCTGTGTGTGTTTGTAGCTGTGTGTGTGTGTATAGCTGTGTGTGTGTGTGTATAGCTGTGTGTGTGTATAGCTGTGTGTGTGTGTATAGCTGTGTGTGTGTGTGTATAGCTGTGTGTGTGTGTATAGCTGTGTGTGTGTGTATAGCTGTGTGTGTATAGCTGTGTGTGTGTATAGCTGTGTGTGTGTATAGCTGTGTGTGTGTGTATAGCTGTGTGTGTGTGTATAGCTGTGTGTGTGTATAGCTGTGTGTGTGTGATAGCTGTGTGTGTGTGTATAGCTGTGTGTGTGTGTATAGCTGTGTGTGTATAGCTGTGTGTGTGTATAGCTGTGTGTGTGTGTGATAGCTGTGTGTGTGTGTATAGCTGTGTGTGTGTGTATAGCTGTGTGTGTGTATAGCTGTGTGTGTGTATAGCTGTGTGTGTGTGTATAGCTGTGTGTGTGTGTATAGCTGTGTGTGTGTATAGCTGTGTGTGTGTGTGTAGCTGTGTGTGTGTGTGTATAGCTGTGTGTGTGTGTATAGCTGTGTGTGTGTGTGTGTATAGCTGTGTGTGTGTATAGCTGTGTGTGTGTGTGTGTATAGCTGTGTGTGTGTGTATGTAGCTGCGTGTGTGTATATAGTTGTGTGTGTGTATAGCTGTGTGTGTGTATAGCTGTCTGTGTGTGTGTATAGCTGTGTGTGTGTGTATAGCTGTGTGTGTTGTATACTTGGCAGTGGGCAGGGGGACTGATGGGCGGATGGGTGAATGTCTGGATAGACAGGTGGGTGGATACACAGATGGATGGCTGGACAGGCAGACGGATGGACAGGTGGGTGGGTGGGTGGAGAGATGGATGCAGGGATGGAGTGGAGGGTGAGGTCCGCTGGGCCTGCGGCGGGAGCACGAGGCTGCAAGTGCCGCGACCCGTGCCGCCCGCCCCCGGGGTCAGCGCGGGCCCATTCACCTGCTGCTTCTCGCGCCGCAGCTGCAGGAGGCTCTCGTCTCGCTCGCGCTTGAGGCTCTGAATCTCCTCCTTCAGCGCCTCCCTCCTGCCTGTGCTCCGTGCCACCAGCTCCTTCTCCCGCTTCAGCCGGCGTGCTGCCGCCTCCTTTTCCTCCATCAGAGACAGACTCAGGGTCTCCTGGGCCGAAGGAGAGGACAGGTGTGAAGACGCACGGGCCAGAGCTCGCGCCAGCGGCAGGCCTCTGCACTCCCGAGTGAGAGCAGGCTCGTGGGCGCTGGAGGGGCACAGCTGCCTGGGGACCGTCCCCACCAGCCGGCCGCAGGCCCTGTCACCCGCAGTGACAGGCGCTGTGGAGGGCTCTGGGCCCCCACACCCGCCACCCCACGGCCCAGTCACAGCTCAGAGCTTTGGAGCCCCGGGAGCCTTCTTGAGCTCGGGAGCGCCAGGCACCCAGGCAGCAGGGTGTGTGAGGACGTGCCACATGGGGCCTGCCCGCCTGGGGCCAGCGGATGGCTCAGAGGGCACGGAGCTCCCTGCGAATGCAGGCCTCAGACCGCGGCAGGTCAGCCGACGCCTGGGGGCGCCTCCTCTGGGAGGGGCAGAGCATCCAGGTGCGCTGGGAGCGGTCCTCAGCCTGCCCGCCGCCCCTGTGGACACAGCAGACCCCTGGGCAGTGACCGGGCAGCTGGGGCGGGGGGTCCCGGGAAGGCAGACCTTCTCCCTCTGGAGCCGGGCGAGGTCCTCTCGGTGGGCCAGCGCCCAGCTCTCCAGGGCCAGCTGCATGTCCCGCTCCTGCTGCGCCACCTGCTGCCAGAGCCTCGCCTCCTGGGCCTCCTGGACGCTACGCAGCTGCTCCAGTTCCACTGCCGAGGGACAGGCACGTCCAGACCCGTGGGGAGGCCCGGCCCCAACACCCTGCTGCCTGTGGGACCCTGGCTCTGGGGGCTGCAAGCTGCTGGGACAGAGCCCCCCCACCTCTCATTAGGTGCATGTCTTGATGGCAGCCCGCACGGCTGGGTGGACTGAGCAGAGGCAGGGGCTGCCACGTGGGCCTTGTGACAGAGCCCATCCTGAGCCTTGGGGTGGCACCAGGCCTGGCAGGTGCCCGCCAGTCGCAGACGGCAGTGGCAGGAGCTCTTGGCTGACTTCAAGTGTGAGCTCCCTGCCATGTTCGGGTCCCGTTGTGGTGCAGTGACTGGGGGCCGCCCACCAGGGACAAGCTCAGGGAAGGGGCTGCAGGGGGGAGCCCATCGGAGCAGCACCTTGCAGGGCCTGCCGGGCCAGCCGTGCGCTCCGGGCCTCTCCCCTCAGCTGCTGCTGCTGTGCCTGCAGCTGCGACACCAGCTGTTGGGCCTCAAAGAGGCTGCTCTCCAAGGCGTCCCTCTCGGCCCTGCGGAGAGTCATCATAGCACAGGCGAGTCACCCACACCGGCAGAGGACCCTGCTGGACAAGGGGCAGCACGGGGCCCGTTTGCTAGGCTGGTGTCCTTCGAGGCTGGGCTCTCCGTCTGAGGGCAAGCAGAGGACGGCTCATTCATTTTAAATCTCTAAGGACAGATTGGCGCCCACACAGAAAACAGGTGGGCTGACAAGTTAAATACAAAACCCACACAGGTAGCAGCTAAGCAACTCTGAACTGTAAAAACCATCGGAAAAAGCACAGAAGGATGTTTTATAATCTTAAGCAAGACACAAAAATCAGAAGACAAAAATAAGGAGGCCAACAGTTCGGAATACATTTAAAGAGAGGGAGGCAGAGTTTTGTGCAGAAAAGATTTCACAAATCAAGTCAAAAGATGGGGGACAGACTCGGAGACGGTTATACTAAATATATTGTAGTTAATATCTCTCGTATACAAAGAGCTCCTACCAATCAATGACAGGAAGTGGCTTATCCTACAGAAAAATGAGAATAGTGGCTGTTATTCACAAAGGAAACGAGAGTGGTGAATGAGCACATGAAGCTCACCAGTCCTCAAGCGGCTCAGGTTTCACCAGCGCCGTTTCATCCGTCACGTATCACGTTAAAGCTGAGACTAGCGACCACATGTCTTGTTGGCAGGGGTGCAAGGGCCACTTTGGCAGAGGGGGACTAGGAAATTCTAAAGCATAAACTGTGCATATCTTTCTTTGGACTACCAATTCCAGTTCTAGGGCCAGTGCTTTAGAAATGCACGTGAACCGATGGCGCAGTCCAGGAGACTGCCCGAAGCCTCACACAGGGCCTGAATCAGACTCAGTGTCAACGCGAGAACGTTTCAGAAACCCCAGTGCATCTCGTCTGCGGCTAACGATGGTGAGGAAACTCTCTGCCCGCTCTGAGGAGCAGCCTCCAGTGCAGAACACGCGTAGCACCATCCCCGGTGTGAAGCTGCCTCTGCGTCTGGGCACAGACACGGCCAGTCAGAAAATGCCTGGGATGAACACGGAGACTCAGCCGCTCCCACTTCTGGGGAGGGTGATGGCAGGACCCGCCTCTCCAGCAGTGAGTCCATCAGTCACCAGCCAGACAGTGAGCACGCGTTCGTATTAACGGTCATGTGCCGTGTCCTGCCCTGATGCACGGTGAAAACAATCCACTGACCAAACAGCAAGGATGCACCACAGACACTCAGCGCAGACGCCACGTGGAGACACAGCCCACGCCCAGCCCCAGACAGGCCGCGGGTCAGGAGAGGGCTGCGGGCCGCAGAGGGCCTTGCCTGGTCTGCCCATCCGGCCCCCAAAGCCTCCCTCGGGCCCTGCACAGGGCTGCTCCAGCGTCGGGGTGGGGCGTGTCAGCACCTCCCAGGGCGCCCTGATGTCTGCAGAGCTCAGGAGCCTCGCTCCTCTGACAACCCCCGGCCCCCACCCTCTAAGCTCCCACGTGGTCTCCACTCCCCATGCCCCTGTGCCTGTGTCCTCTGCCTGGAGGGCTCTTCCCAGTTTTCTGTCCACCTCACACCCACTTTCTCCCAGGTGCCCGCCTGGTCCCTTCTGGGGTCATGGCCTGTGTGAGTCAGACACCAAATGGTCACCCAGAGGGAGAGACTCTGAGAACCAGCCCAGTCTTCCCCTCATCCCACCTCCTGGAAGGCAGCTGGCACCACCAGCAAGGGTGTGGGGGTGCGGGTGAAGATCCAGTCCATCCCGCTGAAGCCTGAGAACTAAGAGGGGTCCCTGGCGCTGCAGCCTTGTCAGGGCCTGGGATGGGGGCTGGATGACCTCAAAACCCATGGTCCTCACTCATTAGGAGAAGCAAGTCACGTCCCGAGCACCTTGTCAGCAGAGGCTCAGACTGGTCCCTGGGAAACGCTGTTTGGTGGGCATGTGATTCTGTCTGGGGTCTGCAGGATCACCATGTGCAGAGACCCTGGGCCCAGTGGTTAGGGGTGAGTCAGGGGAGGATCCTCTGGCCAGGGCCTGTGAGCTGGGCAGTGAACGATGGCGGGAGGAAAGAGGCCCCCGACCCCTGCCCTGAGTGCCAGTGGGGCCTGGCAGGGGGCAGGGCCAGAGCCTGGGACCCTCTGCTGCCGCCCACCCTCAGAGACCTTGTCAGGCTTCCTGCTGCGGTCTGTGCCCACAGTTGGATTGGGAAGGGAGTCTTCCCTCTTTCTTTCATGACAAAGTTCAAGGACCACGGGCTCTAAGTTTCCTCATAACCTCTAGTTCTGGAATTCTGGGAGGAACTCTTTCTACAAAAATACTTGGATGTTCCTTAGACAGGCACAAGGTGCAGAAAGCCATGAGCCATGGATGTCGTCAGAGGTCACAGGCCAGCTCAGTCCGCCAGGCGAGTCTGCAGGGCACCCTTCTTGCCTATGAGAGTGTGTCCCAGCTCTCCTGGAAGTGGTCCCGACGGTTTCAGGCTTTACCACCACTCCACACCCCCAGCCTCGTGGCTCCCTCGAGCTGCCGCCACCCAGGCTCCAGGAATAAGCACAGGGCCCCAGACTGCCCATCTGAGCCCTGTGGCTCTCAGGATCAACTCAAGGACATCAAATGGTTCAAGATGGCTGTGGGCAGCAGCTCTCAGGACTCATGGGGAGAAGGGTGCCCTGTGTCTGCTGGGCATCTTGCCCGCTTTCACCTTGAGCCTTCCCAAGAATGACAGGGGAGAGGCGGGGAGTCGAGGGTGCCGTGGGAGTGCCTGGGTCCAGCCTCGCCGGAAGCCACCCACACCTGGTGCTGCTCAGGCCTGTGAGCAAGACTTTCCCCACCGTTCTGCTGCCTGCCACCTGGCCAGGGCGGCCCCCTCTCTCGGGAAGGCTGTCCTGGGCACACTTGCCTCTCCCAGGGGCCCCCTGAGCCCTCAGGCACTGCGTTCGCCCCTCACTTACAGCCTCTCTGCCCCGTGCACACACTTGCCCTGCCCCACAGTCACTGAGTGATCGCCCAGTCTCACTACTTGGGCTCCTGGAGGTCAAGGCCACATGAACACTTGCTGGTAGGTCCCCAGGTACCTGAGGTCGGCTGCCTCCTCGGCCATGAGCTGACCTTGCTTCTCCAGGGCCCCCTGCTTGGCCAGCAGCTGGACTCGCTCTTCAGACAAAGCCTCCTTCTCCTGCACGGCCCTCTGGAGAGCGGCCATCTGGGCCTCCTGGTCCTGCAGGCTTTGGGCCAGCTGCTTCTCCAGGGCCTGTTTCTTGCATGTGACCTAGAGGAGGAGGGAGGGGAAAGTCCAGCAGAGAGTGGGAGGGTTACGAGGGGCCTCTCGAGGGAAAAGAAGGACTTTGGGAAAAGTGTTTCCTTCAGAATAGCAACAGAGGAAAGAGAGGAGGAGGAGCGTGGCCAGCAGACGTGGAGGACCCCCGTGCTTGTGTGTTTCCACAGCAGAGGCGCCTCCAGTCCTGAAACCGTGATGGAGAAATGACTGGACTGAGCACCACCAGGTGGGACCCAGCTGTCAATCTAAACAGCAACCTTTGCTGGGCCACACGTTTCCGGGGTTGGGAGACACTGCGCAGAAATGCGAAGAAGGTGACAGAGGGTCAGACTGCTGCAGACAAACACCTCCCCCAAGGACATCGCAGAGATCCGGACAGAGCCTCTCGCAGGAGGCCGAACAGGGCTCAGAGAGCCGCCCAGGCAGCCGAGACCGAAGGAGCCAAGCTCCCAGAGGGAAGCGGGGCCCAGGAGTGAGGCCACCACTCAGCATTCCCTCTCTCCTTAGAGCATGTGCTGACTTAAGTCTGGGCTGAGGAGCGGAGAAGCCAGGAGAGTTTCCAGCAGTCCTGTGTCTTTAGGAGTATAAGAACTCGAGCTTACAGGCCACAGAGCAGAGGTTCCTGATAAGCGTCCAAGTTTCCAGCTGTAGTCACAGGAGGGCTTCATCCTTGCAGTGGAGGTGAAGCAGAACAGACACTCCCCCAAGCCTGGCTTCCCCGGTGGCTCAGATGGTAGAGAATCTGCCTGCAATGCAGACCTGGGCTCCATCCCCAGGTTGGGAAAGTCCCCCGGAGAAGGGAATGACTACCCACTCCAGTATCCTTGCCTGGAGAATGCCATGGACAGAGGAGCCTGGCGGGCTACAGTCCATGGGGTTGCAAAGAGTCAGACAAGGCCAAGCCACCAACACTCTCACTCTTCTAACTTTCCAAAACATGCAGGTCAGGTTTGAATCATCTCAGTCATGCATTGCAGCGATCTACCTCCACCGCCTGCCAGAACCAAAAGTGAGTCTTCCCTAGAGAACAGCATCATCGAGATCCTCAAATTGTTCCTACAATTTTTTATATTTAATACGTGGCTTTTATTCAACACAGCCAGGCATGTCAAAGGTATGATCACATGGCCACAAGCCGCATGTAACATGGAGTAGACACGCATGCCTCCCTGCCCATCTGGCTATCCAGATATTGAAGTTACCAAACACGGACTTTAAAAGAGCTGTGATTAACATGTTCAAGAAGATGGATGGCAAAATGTAGAGTTTTACAATAGAACTGGATGCTTAACAGAATAAGAACAACGACATGATCATCTTAACAGACTCAGGGAACACATTTAATGGAATTCAAAACCCATTCATAGTTAAAAAATCTCAGCATGCCAGGAATAAAAGAAAACTTTCTCAATCTGATAAGAGGCATTTATGAAAAACCTATAGATTGCATCATACTTAATGGTGAAATTCTTTCCCCACAGTTGGGTTTGGTATTAACAGAAAGACGGCCACTCTCACTACTTTTTTTCAACTTTGTTCTGTAGGTCTTTAGCCAGTGAATTAAAAGAAGAGATGAAAGTCACTGAGATCAGAAAGGAAGTGAACCTGCTGTTATTCACAGATAGCATGATAATGTACATGTAAAATCCCGGTGCTTATCAGCCGATCTGTCAGGGTTGCATGATCAACAGTTAATATATGAGATTATATTTCTATATGCTAGTGATGGATATAGAAAAATGAAATTGTAACAGCAAGGCATAATATCAAATCCAGGAATTAATTTAATCAAATATGTGCAAGGCCTCTGCACTGAAAACTGCAAAACCCAACTGGGAGGAATTAAGCAAAGAAAAAAAAAGAGAGATGTACCATGCTCATGGGTAGACAGCTGGGCACAGTTCAGACGCCCATTCTCCTCAAACTGGTCTATAAAGTCAGCAAAACCCCAGTCAAATGGACAAATCTGATTCTAAAATGTAAACAACCAAACTACCTTGAAAAGAAGGATTGGATGGGCATACTCAACATTACTTTATTACAAGATATTAGAAAGCTACAGTAATGCAGGTTACTGTAGCAGGTTTGGTGAAAGGATGAACAAATTGATCAATCTGCACAGATCAACAGTATGATCAGGGCACTCACACGCACACATATGATCAATGTATTTTTAACAAGTTGCCAAGATCATCCAAGAAGGAAAGGAAAGTCTTTTGAAAATTGGTGCCGAAACAACAGGGGATTAATGTAAACAATAATTGGACCTCAGTCCCTATTTCATACCACACACCCACAGTTTCCACACCTTCATGTACATCAGAATCACTGGGAGGGATGATTAAAATCCAGATTTTTGGCCCCATCCACAGAGTTTCAGATTCAGTAGGTTTTGGGAGGGCAGCTGAGAATCTGCATGTTAAGCAAGTTCTCAAGTGATGACTGAGGCTGCTGGTCTGAGGAGCACACTGTGAGAACCTCTGCTGCACAGAAAAGTCAGCTTTAAGTGGATCACAGACCTAAGAACTGGAGGAAAACACACCGGGATACTGTCTTGTCCTTGGGCTGGGCAAACATTTCTCAGACAACACCTAGGAAATACTAACCATACATTTTTTTAAAATTTGCTAAACTGAATATTGCCAAAGTTAAACTTTCCTGTCCATCACAAATGTTGGCAACAAAATGTATACGCACATCACACAAACGTGAGGACATCTGTCTGACAAAGTGTTTGTACCCAAGATGAGTGAACTAGAAACCCGTAACCAAAATGGGAAAACCCAATAAAATAGATGATAGACCCAAAGAGACACTTGACAAGATAAGGTGCTCAAACATTTAATAAGCAGACAAAAATGTGCTTAGTGCCTTTCATCATCAGAAAATGGCCAGCAAAGCCAAGAGGCACTCCACGCAGAGAGGGGGCAAGACGGATGGCGCCGAGTGCTGGCAGGGCTGAGCAGCAGCTGGAAGCCGCCCACAGTGCTGGCAAGTCAGGCGATGCAACCACTTGGGAAAACTGCTTGGCAGGTTCTTAAAATGTTCAAGAACATCTACCCAGTGACTCCACAGTTTGCTCTTAGGTATCTACTCAAGAGAAATGAGAATATCCGTATAAGTTTGTACATGCATGCTTGTAGCAGTCTTGTTCACCTCCAAACTGGAAACCTAAAAATCCAGCAGTGGGTAAATGGGTAAAAGATGTGATTTAGCCCCATGACGGAATACTACCATGCCGTCAAAAGCAGGAGCTGTCGACACGCCTAACAACAGAGATGACTCTCAGAGATGTCATGCTGAGGGTGAGAAGCTGGGCTCCAGTGTCTGCGCCCACGGCTCCATATGCAACAACGTCTAAAGCTGGCGAAGCCAGGCCACGGTGGCGAGGTCAGGGCAGAGGGCGCCTGGGTGGCCATGCCGCCGGGGAGCCTGCGGGGCTGGTGCAGACACTCTGCGTCCTGACCGCGGTGGGGGGCCACGCCAGGGCTCACCACTGGGCCGTGCGCTGGCTTTACTGAAGGTGACGATGTGACAGCCAAACAGGGAAAGGACAGGGCAGCGTTTGAGAAATAGGAAGAGGCTAGCCTGAGTCCTGAGGTGACCGGCCATGAAGGCTGAATGCCCCAGGGGCCCAGGACTCTGCAGGGACGGGTTTCCACGTGCACCACCAAGGCTGGAGTCAGGACTGAGCAAACGTGCGGCGGTGTCTTGTGCTACGGAGTCCTGACCACCCCACGGAAGGCCCACGCCGGCAGATTCGGGGATGGGTGCACGGACGCGGCTGTGAGCGTGTGGCTGGGCAGCTCTGTTGCGTGGATGTGGCCGGGGAAGGAGACAGACAAGACGATGGAGGGGCGGGGAGCCTTTCCCTCTAGTGTGAGTGTCGCCGGGCCGAGACCTTCGACCTTCTGACCGGGGGACCTGGCCCCTGGGTGCTGGGGGCAGGCCCAATGTAGACGGCCTTCTGTGTGCTGCTCCCAATCCCCCACCTCCCACACCAGGAAGCCGGCTTCCAATCAGCCAAGTCGGGCAGCCTGAGGTTGGAAAGCACCGGCGCTGACGTCCGAGGGCCAGCGTGGCTTCTAAATCCGTGTGTGCCCGTCCACCCTGGAGGCGGGGCGGCCCCTGCCGGATGGGGCTGCAGACGGGGAGCCCCATGACCCCCTCACCTGGCCCACCTGCTCCTGCAGCTGGGCCCGTTCTTGCTGGAGTCGGGCCGCCTGACCCTCCAGCCGCGCCAGCCGCTCCTCCAGCCGCCCGCAGGCCCGCTGCAGGCCCCTCCTCTCGGCCCGCAGGAGCTCCACCTGCCGCTCGGCCTGCGCCAGCTGCTCCCGGGTGCCCGCCTGCCCCTGCGCCAGCGTCTGCTGCTGCGCCTGCAGCTCGTCCCGCTGCTGCTCCAGCTGCCGGGGGCGGGGGGAGGGACGGGGGGTCAGTGTGCAGACCCAAGTCCCACGCACCCTCACCCCCAAGTCCAGGGTGGCGACGGTGGGGAGGAGCATGGATGAAAGGGAGCCCTGAGCTTGGGGGGCCGGGGCTGGGCCAGGGCTCACGGCTGCCCTGGGGGAGCGGGACCCGGGGAGGTCCATCCCCGCTGGGCCCTCGTCTCACCTGCAGGACCAGGTGGTTCAGGCAGCACTTGTCCTGAGCCAGCGCCTCTGTCACAGCGGCCATCTTGGCCAGGGAACCCCTCTGCTCCACCCCCTCTGCCTTGAGCCGGCTCACGAGCAGTTCCAGGTCAGCTTTGCTGGATTCGGCCTAGGGCGGGGAGGGCAGAGGTCACCCAGCAGGAAAGCTGAGATGGCTTCTAGATCTGGGGGAGCCGCAGCAGGGTGGGGAGCGAGCTGCGCATCACCGAGGCATGCAAGCTGGTTCTCGGAAGGGGGGCCTGGAAGTGGTCCCGCAGTGGTGAGGCCTCGGGGGTAGATGGTGGGCCCTGGGTCCAGGCTGCAGCCAGGGGAGGTGAGCGTGCAGCCGAGGGAGGGCCCCAGGAGCAGCTGTGGCTGGCACTCAGGGGGCTGGGCTGGGCACATTGGTCGGGGACCAAGAAAGCCACCCTGAGGCTGGGGCCGGGAGGATGGGGTGAGGCGGGGCGGCAGGGGACACCGCTGATGCTGGAGCCAGGGGTTGGCCTGTGAGCCCAGGCCAGCGAGGAGAGGGGCGGGGCAGGGCGGCCGGGGCGCACCCTGGCCAGGGCGCTGTGCAGACCCTCCCTCTCGCTCTCTAGGATGTCCCTCTGCAGCTGCGCCGAGTCCAGCGCCTCCTGGGCTGACACCAGCTCCGTCTTGAGCCCCGAGACCGTGCCCTCCAGCTGCTCCAGACGCCCTTGACTGAGACCCGGAGACAGAGGGCAGAGGGCATGAGGCCACCTCAGAACGAGAGCCGGGCCACCCCGTGGGGCCCGCAGGCAGGGTGACCGCCTGCGGCTGCCCCCAAGGCCCAGGGCCCCAGAGGAGCACGGGTCCCCTGCAGGCCCGGAATCGCTGCCGGGACCTGGGTGGCAGCCTGGGCCAGGAGAGGGCAGCCACGCTGGGGCCCACCTGGCAGGGCCCAGGTATCGGGGTGGGTTTGCCCAGGGTGGGGGTCTGGCACTGGCTGGACTTGGGGTGGGTTTGTGAGTGGCGGTGGGCGGTGGTCAGCGTGAGAGGGGCCTGCGGTCTCACTAGCACCCCCTGATGAGGCTGGTCCCAGGGGTGGGGGAATGTGGGGCCTGGAGGCCGTGACGTCCACTGGAGGCCCACCTGCTCTCCAGCGCCCTCCGGCCGCGCTCGCCCTGCCGCTCCAGCGCCTCCTTCTGCTCCGCGCACTGCTGGAGGCTTCTCTGCAGCTCTGCGTTCCTGGCCTCTAGGCTCAGCTTCTCGGCCTGGGACATGGCTGCCTCCCCCTTAGCTCCTCAATCGTCTCCTCGAGAGCCGCCTTCTCTCTGGAAGCAGGCGAGGCCGAGGCTGGGGGTCCTGGGCACATTCGCACCTCTGCCCAGTGCCTGGGGCGGGGCGAACAGGGCAAGGGGGGCCGCAGAGGCCCTCGGGGCCAGGCTCAGGGGCACGTGTGGACCACCCCCAGCTGGTCTGTCCAGGCAGGGTGGCTCCTGGGTGTGGGCCTTGCGGGAGCCTGCAAAGCCCGGGAGGGCCTGACCCCAGGGCGTCCCTAAGCTGAGGCCTCTGCCCCTGTGGACTAAGCCCAGCGAGTCTGGCGAGACCCCGTGGGAAGGAGGGAACCCCAGCCTGCCAGGGCCCCCACATCTCCAGGTGCTGCTCACCCACCCTGATGGCCTACCCTGGAGACCCACACTCTTGTCAGAGCTGAGCTCACTGCTGACCCCCACCTGACCCCAAGGTCCCCTCTGCAGGTCACCCTCCAGCCAGGACTGGATCTCAGTTCCCCACCCGGCCGGGCCCCGAAGCACCGAGTCCTGAGGCCCCACTTCTCAAACACCTCCTGACTCAGCCTCTCATCCCCGTGTTGAGGGGCTGCTGGGTCTAGGACGCTGCGGTCTAGCCACTTGTGGGAAGGTGGTGTCCCGGCGAACAGCCCCCCGTGGCTCCTGCCCCAGTGACTGCTTCTCCTCAGCAGGCTGAGGTGGCCCTGCCTGCCTGCCCCACACCCCCACCTCCGCCCATCATCCCTACTGGAAGGCCCTCCCGAGACCTTGCGGGCTCCCCCATTCCTGCCAGGCCAAACCTGCACGCTCCCGTCTCTGCTCATGGCCTATGCATGAGCAGGACTGGGTCTAATCTTCCCTTGGATCCCCCTGCCCCAGCACTGAGTGGACTGTGGGGCCCTCTAGAGAAGGGGGAGCCCCGAGGGACCTGTAGGCCCGACCCCGGGGTGAGCGAGGGGAAGCACGGGAGGCTGTCGGTCCGCCCCTCGTGGCTGCCTCCTGCAGGAAGCCTTCCTGGGCTGCCAGCACGCTCCTACCCCACGCCCTGGCTCAGGCAGCATATGGCTCTGGGAAGCCCAGGGCTACAGATGCCAGGGGTTCTCTTCCCACCCCCTTACCACCACCTGCCCCCGGGGCAGTCAGCCGTGCACCGAAGCATCCAGACAGCCTCCTGGCCAAGTGCACCAGGAGACGCCAGACCCATGGGACACGCCAGGAGGGCCGGCAGGGAACTGGGGGTCCATGGACCATCTGTGAGGGATGGCCCAGACTCCTGGAGGACTCTCGGCCACAGGAATGGGCAGTGGGGCAGAACACAGCCTGGTCCCAAGAAGGGCATCTGGGAGGCGGGGCGAGGGGCAGGGCTCGTGCTCAGCCTGGGCTTTGGGAAGGTGAGTCCTGGGCACAGCCAAGATGGGCCCAGGGCAGGAAGAGGGGTGCTCAGAGCAGGCAGGGCTTTGGGGTGAAGAGGGGAGGGGAGGCAGCCTCCATCTGGACATTTTCACCTTTGCTCCTGGAGGGCCTCATGGAGGAGGTGGCCCTGCCAGCCTGCTCTCCTCCCCAGGAGCTTGTTCTCCCGGAGGGCCTCGTTGAGGAGGTGGCCCTGCCCCCACCAGCCTCACCTCCCCAGGAACTTCTCCTACAGGGCGTCATGGAGGAGGTGGCCCTGCTCACCAGCCTCCCACCTCCCTAGGAGCTTCTCCTGGAGGGCCTTGTGGAGGAGGGCGCCCTGCCTGCCAGCCTCACCTCCCCCAGGAGCTCGCTGGTCACACGGCTCCACTGTGCCTCCCGGCTCTGTGCCTCTAGCTTGCCCAGGAGGTCCTGGCGCTCCTCCTGCAGAAGGCTTCTCGAAGCCTGCAGCTCCCGCTGGCTCTCAGACAGCTGCTCCTGGAGCCCCGTGGCCCTCACCTTGGACGACTCCAGCTGCTGACGCAGCTCCTGCCCGGGAGTGGGGGTGCGGGTGGAACCCCTGCGGCCTGGCCAGGCCTCTGAACACAAGCCAGCCGGGGCCCCTACTCCCAGAGAAAGGACGTAGTTCAGACTAGAGACCCACTGCAGGGCCAGGTGCCTAGGGGCCACCCTCCTGGGGTCAGCCTCCTGGGGTCAGCCTCCTGGGGTCAGCCTCCTGGGGTCAGCCTCCTGGGGGCCACCCTCTTGGGGTCAGCCTCCTGGGGTCAGCCTCCTGGGGGCCATGGGCAGGCCCATAGTGGCCCTTCTCAGTCTAGCAGGCTTTGTGCCTACCTGCTCCCGCTGCCGCCACCTCTGAATGGCTGCCCGCACAGCCCACAGTGCTGAGTCCAGGATGGCTGGGGACTCAGCCCTCAGGAGGGACCCAGCATGCAGGGGGCTCCTCCGTTGGCCCTGCACCCCCCTCGCCTTCAGCACCACTGCTCCTGCCAGCTCCTCGCTCCCCACGTCTGCCTGGGCCACCTTGAGGGAACAGAGGATGGAGCTGAGGGCTGAGGTCACCACGGGTCCTGCCAGACCATCTCCCTGGCCAGCCTGAACTGCGGGGGCCCTGCGGCCAGTCGGCTGCCGTGCGGGAAGGACCCAGCTGGGCCTGCACCTGTGTGATGCTGTCCAAGAGGAGCCGCAGGGTCTCCACCTCCGCCCTCGAGTCTCCCGGGGCGGTCGGTCCTCCACCCGCCGTGCTGGGACTCCTGGGGTATGGGGATGGGGGAGGCTGCTCAGTGAGGCCCAGGTCCCCACCCTCCCAGCCGCCCTCTCCCAGCCCCGCACCAGTCTCTGCACGTCCATTCTCAGGGAAGAGATGGTCCTCTCCTTGCTCGCGTTTTGCTCGGTGAGCTTCTCCACCAGCAGCGTCTGCTCTGTGAGTCTGGAGACAGCGGGGTGGGATGGGGCCGTCTGCGTGGAGGTCAGAGCCCAGGGCACTGGGCACCTGGGAGTCCGGCTCTGTCCACCTCCTCCGTGGTGCTGTTGGCCGCCTCCTGACCCCCACTGCGGTCAGACAGCCCTCTCCTGCTCTAGGAACTTCAGTAGGTCCCATTGTCTTGGGGGTCAGTGTAGACTCCGAGTTCAGCATCGAGCTTCCACCGTGACCCGGACTTAGATCGCCAGCCCCGTGGCGAGGCTTCCTCGGCCCCACCCGCCCTGGTCATGCCCTGCTCCTCCCTGTGCCTGGAGCGCCTCTGACGGTTTATTGTCTTTCCTTCCCAGGAGCCAGCTTCTTCTCTGACCCCGGGCCACCCTTGGGCCTCCCTGGACCCAGAGCCCTGGGCGTCGCATACCTGGCCTGGAGCACTGCCTTCTCCGCGGCCCAGCGGCCCTGCAGCTGCAGCATCTCCTGCACCTTGTCCCGCAGCTGCTGCTCCAGGGCAGCGGCCGCACTGCCGGCCGTCAGCCGCAAGTTGGAGCCGAGGTTCAGGCAGGCCGTGTGCAGGCGCCCGGGCCATCCTGGCCACGCCCGCCCGCAGGTCAGCGAGGCCCCTGCGAGACCAGGGCACACCTGTCTGAGCCTCAGGAGTGTCTGCGGGCTCAGCCTGGGGGCTCCACGCCCGGCTGGACAGGCGGGGTCTGGTCTCAGGACAGCGGTCTGACCACCTCAGCGGAGGACCCACAGGTGGCATCACAGCCAGGCAGGGCTGGGCCGTGGCTGGGCCAGGACGCACAGGACGGGCTGTCTGCCTGGAGCGGGACTTGGACCATCTGAGCCTCAAAGGCCCAGGACAGACGGGGTGAGGTGCCCGGCCAGGACCAAGCTCCATGCCAGTTCGCCCGCCGCTGCTGACGGTGGCTCCCTAACTGACCTGCCCACTCATGCCGCCAGGGCCCCCGCCTGACCCGCCCGTGCACTCAGCCACCTCCCCCAGGGCATGCTCTGTCCTCCTTGGGCCAGCGAGTGGGCACGCACTTCTTGGTGGCTGCACGCAGCTCGGCCAGGTGTCCCTGGAGTGCGGTGACCTGTCTCTGCAGGAGGGCGTCCTGGGGCTGCCCCAAACGGGCGCGCCCGGCCTGCAGGCAAGAGGTGGACGCCAGGCTGACAGGTGGGGGGCCTGTGACCCCATTCACCCCCACACCGCTCCTCCGGCACCCGGGGTGGGGGCAGACCTCGTCATCAGCCTCTGTGGCCGCTTCTCCTCCCCAGCAATCAGACTGTCCCCGACCTGGAACCGCGCTCGGCTCCCCTCCCAGAGGCTGTAGGGGTGAGCGCCCCCAGCTCCAGAACCAGGACCCCCTCAGCCTGGTCCCCTGGGGGTGAAGGCAGCACTCAGCTGGAGTGTGGGTGGTGGGGCTGGGTGTGGGGGTAGGGGGTCGGGTGTGGGTGAGAGTTGAGGCAGCAGGATGCAGCCCCGTGTGGTCAGTGAGGCCAGCCTTGCAGGGAAGTGTGCCTCCGTGCCACCTCCCCAGCCCCGCGCGCCGGGCCGGGTCCCGAACGCTGAGCTTAGAGGCCGGGCTCTGCAGGCTCCCACAGCCTCTCCACCTGGTGGAGCCCCAGTGCTTTTGGTGTTGCTTCTGGCTCCAGACCCGCACCCCCACCTGCCCCTCCACGAGGCCTTTGCTGAGCCCCCCCGACCCCCACTGAGGTCCCCCACGAGCCCAGATGCCCCCTGCAGTGCACTGTCTCCTGGAGCGCCCCCCACCCACTGTGGTCATCGAGAGCCCTGGTGACACGGAGGGGTGGACACCCGGCCCCGCCTGCCTGACACGGACGGAAATACAGGACACGCCAGACTCCACAGCTTCTGGAAGCGAGGCTGGGCGGCCGGTGTGGTAAGGGACACGCAGGCCAGGGACGGGTAAAGTTCCTGACTCAAGAGCGACTTGCCAAACAGCAACTTGAACTTGTTTCTTTGACGACAGGGGCTCCGAGGACAGAGGGGAAAGCCTGGGTCCACTCAAGGGGGAGTTTACTCACCTATAGGAGTGACACCCCAAGTTGCACCCCAAGCAAGGTGTGCTAGAGACAGGCAGACCTGCACACACGCACGTGCATACACACATACCTGCCTGCAGGGGCTGTAAGCGGGTACAGTGGATAGGGAACCAGTGTGCACACACACACAGATACACACACGGCTGCCTGCAGGGGCTGTAAGGAGATGAACCAGCACACACACATGTGCACATGCGTGCACACACACATACACACACACACACACACACACACATGGCTGCCTGCAGGCGCTGGCAGGAGGTGCAGTGGGTGGTGAACCAGCACACAGTGCACGCGCGCACACACGCACGCACCCTGTAGGAGGGGCAGTGTCCCCTCAGTTCACATGTTGAAGCCTGATCCCCCACATGGTGGTGTCTGGAGGCGGGGCTTTTCAGCTCCACCTCTGCGAGGGGTGTTGGCGCCCTTAGGAAAGGGGCCCTACGAGCTCTCCCCACCTTCTGCCATCTAAGCGGGCAGCCAGAAGGTGTCCTCCATGATCAGACAGCGCTGCTCATCCTCACCAGCCACTGAAAGGGCTGGCACCTTGATCTTGGGCTTCCAGCCTCTAGAGCTGTGGGAAATGTTTGTTTATAAGCCCGGGGCTGGGGTATTTCTGCTCCAGCAGCCTGGAGGGACCAAGACAGGAAGGAAAAATCTTGGAGATTTGGATTTGGAACCATGAGTTAGCCTTGGTGCAGTTTTGAGCCTAGAGTCACATAACCTGGGTGGTTTTAAAAAACAGTAAGTTAAAGCTGAAAATTTACTTCCAAGTGGCCCCAAAGATGATCAGAATCCCTAGAATCTGCCTGAAGCAAATGAAAATCTTTTTGGAACATACCATGTTCATTCCAGGTTTCAAAGAATTTTCAGAGTTCCAGGGATACTACACGGCTCTTAACTGAAGAAATCAGAAAACTACCAAAGACACAAAGAACCCCAGCACCATGATCAAGAACCAGCAGAGACAATAAACTCAGACCTTGAAGGGGTTCAGCTATCGAACATCAGAAACAGACTACAGAATAACTGCTTTCTAGCATGCGCCAGCAAACAGGGCAGAGGCTTGAAAACGCGAGACCAAGACACGCAGAAAACAAAAGCAGAAGCTTTAAAGATGAAAAGCACAGTATTAGGAGTTAAGCCAAACAGGCAGGTTTAACAGAGATTGGATGCCAGGAGAGAAAACTGATGAGCAGCAGGGCGGGCTTGAAAAAAATACCTACGACACAGACCAGGGCGATAATTAGGGAGGCTAAGAGCATAGGAGGGAGCCCAGGAAGCGTGAGGTGCATGGGGCAGAGGGGAGGGGAGGGGAGGGGGCGGGGAGGGGGACTAGGGCAACTGTGGAAGACAGAACAGTGGCTTCCCCAGACAAGGAGAGAAGGAACCCTGACGAGCGTAAGCAGAATAAACAGAAATCTGCTGTCTGAGGTCACAGGAAGTCACAGCAGAGGACCCCCAGCGGCCAGAGCGCAATGCCCGCCAGAGGAGGCAGGGGCCAGTGGGTGCTGGCGGGCTGGAAGCCAGGAGACAGAACCAGGGCCTCGCTAAGGTGCTGAGAGAAGCCACTGCCAGCAAGTGGGAGAGGCGTTAAGTAAAAGAGCCTTATTTGTGGCGCCAAACTGGACCCAAGGTCCGCCTCCGGGGCACCTGTTCTGCCAGGGGGTGAGATGTCCGCCCCGTCTCAGTGGCTCCGCGGCAGCCCAGCGCCCTGTGAAGACTGATCTGATGGGAAAGGCCGTTCCTTCTCCCCACGCCCATTTGACACCCTCCTGTCCCAGGACAGCTGTCTTGCAGGAAGGGCCGTGTCCACAGAGCGGGGGCGGCCCCTGCTCCCCGGGTCCCTGTGGGAAGAGCCAGGACGGCCCCTCTGTAGTGGGCTTGTCCACGGGAACCCCGCGCAGGGTCGGCCTGGACCCGGGGACCGCCTCGGCCTCTGTCCCATGGCCAGGGAGAAATCCTGCCGGGAAGGCCGTTGGCAGGTGCTGGGGGTCGTCCAGAGCAGATCAGGGAAGGCGCGGCCAGGCGCAGGCACGGCCGACCGTCTCAAGTCCTGCCCTACTTCACGCTGCATGTCCTGCAGCTGGTGACCAGCCGCACGGTCCACACGGCACCGCCGCTGCAGCAACGCTGAGGCCGCAGCCCTGTGCCCTGACCACGCCCAGGGCTGAGGCCTCGGGGACCCTGCTGGCCCGGGAGTCCGGCCCGCGGAGGCTCCTCCCTCCCGGCAGGGCCAGGGCTCAGCCCTCACCCAACTTCCCAGTCTGGCGCTGGGCTCCTTCTCTCAAAGTGGGGGCTCCCCACCTGGTGTCCCCCACTCTGCAGACGGGTGTGGCCAGGCCGAGTGGGGATGTGGTGGGGGGGGCTGCCACCAGCTCACCCCCTCCTGGTCCTCGCCATCCACCCCCATGCCAGCTGCGGGCGCCGAGCTGGGCATCGCCCTGCCCATGGGCAGGAGCCGGGGAGCACCTCTCTGCGGGTCCAGCGCTGTGCCTCCCGCAGCTCCAGCTTGGCCCGCAGACGGGGCACGCTGCCCATCGTCCTGGCCAGCTCCTCGGCCCAGCCTGTCGTGGGCCTTCCTCATCTGCTCCAGCTGTTCCCGCAGGAGGGCGTTCACCTGGGAGAGGCCGGTGCTCCTGGACGGGCAGGGATGCGGCAGCGTGATTGTAGGGCGGATGGCCTCCTCTTACAGACGTGCTCACACCTCCAGGCCCCAGACTCCCGGGCTCAGATGACCCCCGCTCAATTGTGCAGCCCCACCACTCCTAAGTGGCGCTGACCACCTGCAGTGGCTCCCCGCACGGACAGAAAACAGAGGCCTGCCTTGGGTCCCCCTCTAGCACCCTGCCCTGCCCCTGACATATCTGCTGCCCCTCCTCCATCCCCGAGCTCCCTGGCTCTGCCCTCACGACTACGGCTGGCCGTTCATTCTGGGGTGTGGAGGTGAACCCCCAGACCAGCAAGAGGGCCAAGGCTTAGAAGCTCCAGCTGAGGGAACCGGGGCTGGGAGGGAGGTGCGTCCCTGTCGCGAGGTGAGCTGGGGGAGAGGGCTCGGGTGTGCCCGGGGAGGGGGCAGCCCCGCTGTGACTGGGCCTCTCTCCCGCAAGGCAGGCCTGTGCGTGGCTGCAGTCAGGGACCCCCAAACCCTGCAGAGCCCGCACTTCCTGGCCAGGCTGCGAGCCCACGGGGATTCCTCTGTTCTTCTCCGCTCTGGGGGCGTCAGCCTCCTGGTCTATTTTCTGCAGCCCCTGCCCCTACCCCCCGCTTCTCCAAAACTGGTTTTCAAGATGCTTCTCAGCACTGATCCTTTGCCAGTGTCCCTGAGGAGGAACCAAATCTGGGAAGCACGTCCACAGACGGCTTAACCTCCTGGGTCTGGCGACGGAGCCGTCCTGGGGGCCCCGCCCCGCCTGCTCCCCTCTGCAGGGACCCTGGCGAGATGCTCTTCCGTCCGGGGCATGTCCTGGGGCTTGGAACTCCCTCTGGGGGCCGGGGGTGACATAAAATTACCCACAGTGAGCAAATGAGCCTGATCATGACCACAGAGCTGCTTGAAGCCAAAGGGGACTGGGGGTCAGGGCTGGACGGGAAGAAGAGTGGGATTGGGGGGAACTGAGAGACACTCCAGGACTGGCCAGGCCAGCCAAGGCCCATGGGCAGCTCCAGTGACCTGCCCGTAGCACCGGCCAGAACCCCTGCCCCAGCTGGTGTTGGGGGGCTGGGGGTGGCACACCAGAGAGCAGACTGAGGCTCAGGGGTGCGGCCCCTCCCCGCCCTGCTCTGCAGCCCCTGGCTCTGACTCGGAGTCTCTCTGGAGGAGTCGGCAACAGCCCGGGGCACCTGCCTTGCCGGCGGGCTCCCTGCAGCCCTGCTGGCCACACCTGCCCGGCCTCACCTCTGCTCGGCCGCCTCCAGACGGCCCAGGGCCTCCTCCAGATCCATGCTGCGCTCCAGCTCCGACCTCTGCAGCTGAGCCGTGGTGGTCTCCAGCCGGTCCTGCAGCTGAGAGGACATTGACCCACCTGGCCAGCTGCTTCCAAGTTCTGCGGGCCAGGTGGCTTGGGCACAGCGCCCTCCCCCGGGACTGTGGGAGGACTCCGGGGGTCTCCAGCTAGGCGGGGGGTCGGGCTGGGGTCAGGGGTGCGGTCGAGCGGGGTGTGGCCAGAGGGGTCAGGCTGGTGGCCGGCCCCACGGTAGCCCTGCGCCTCGTGCCGCGGCCAGCTGAGCAGGCCCCCATCAGGCCAGGCAAGGGGAGGTGGCGCCGGTCCGCAGCCCCCCCGTGTGGCAGCGGCCACCCAGGGCCCCACTCCGCCCCTTCTGCCTGTGCTTGCCCTGTGTCCGCCGCCAGCCCCTCATCCAGCTTAGGGGGAGGCCACCCCACGGTCCCTGCAGCTCCCAGGTGGGTCTGGCGGCAGGGAAGCCCCGGAACTGGCCCAGACCACCGATGAGTCTGCAGGGCCGAGCTGATGGGAACCTCGATGCTGGGGGCTGGGGGCGCCACCCTGCTCTGCACCCAGAGCACATTCAGGGGGTTCGTGGAGGGGCTGCAGCAGGCGCAGGGGGCCGGCTGGCAGGGGCTAGACAGGAAGGCCAGGAGAACCTGGGGCCCATGTGCGGCGGGGCCTGGGGGCCAGGAGGCCCGCGGAGGGGCTGGGGGACCCGCGAGGAAGGAGACAGAGGCCCAGGAAGCAGTCACGCCCGTCTTCTCGGGGCCGTCAGGGAGACAGGCTCCTCCGCGGTCCGCGCGAGGTGCCGGGGCAGCCTGGAGCGGGGGTCTCGCTGGCTCACTCGGTCATCTAACCTGGCTGCGGGGCTCCTGCGGCTTCTGTTCCCACTGGCCTCTTGCTCCCAACATCTCCCCACCCTGTGCTAGGAAGACGCCCCCACCCCAGCCCACGCGGGCCGGGGGAGGGGGGCGGGCGGCGAGCTCGCCCAGCGCTCCTACCCCACCGGTGCTGCCCGAGGGGCGCCCTGGGGGGCTGGGGGGTGAGGACGAGGTCTGGGGGGCCTTTGTGGGGCTGGGGGTGAGGATGGGGGTCTGGGAGGCCCCTTCATGGGGCCGACCCCAGGAAGCCCTCAGGACCCTCAAGGAGGCGTGGCCTGCTGGGAACATCAGGTTTTCAGCCCCGGTCACTGGTCACACCAGAGAAAGGGCCGGACCGGGCCAGTTCTCAGCCCGCAGCGCAGCCCTGCTCGGCTGGGACCGGCAGTGAGCCTGTTTCTTCATCTGGGGTCGTCTGTCCTGCCGCATAGAGCAGGGGGCCGTGCAGACACAGGGGCTGTGAGCGCCCTCGCTGTGGGCTGGGCACCCTGCCCCGTCCTGCTCCGAGGCCACAGCTTGGGGCAGTGGACATGAGACAGAGGCCCCGCCCGGTGACCTCCATCATCACTCTGCCTCAGTTTCCCCACCCACACACCGGGAGGCCATCCCGGCTGCACAGGTCGAGGCTGAACGGCCTGTTGCTGCAGCCGGTCACCCTGGCAGGCCCTGTTGCCGCCAGGGGCACTGAGGGTGTGTCCAGGGCCTGTCTGTCCACCTTGGCTGTTAGGGGCAAGGCTGGGGTGCAGTCAGCTCCTTCCGGCCTGCCCGCCTCCCCTTGGCAGGTATGTCCACATGCTCGTGCTGGGCAGGGCGCTGGCCCCATGGGTTGGGACTGTCCCGGCCGCCCCCTGGGGCTCTGGACAGGCGGGCACAGATCATTGCCTAAGCCGGGTCAGGATCCCTGGGCACTATCCTGCCCAACCTGCCCTCTCCAGCCTCAGTTTCTCTCTCTGTAGCGCAGGGTTCAGCCACGGCTGGCCAGTGTCGTCCCCCTGCTGGAAAGCCCGTGGGCCACCCCAGGGCGGGCTGCCAGGAGCCCTGAGCACTCACCCGATCGCTGTCCGCGTGGCACTTGCCGGCCAGCTCGTCCCGCTCGGCGCCCGCCTGGGCCAGCAGGTCCTCCAGCCGGGCCAGCTCGTCCTGCAAGAGCGCGTGCTCCTCCGGCCCAGGGCCCGGGGCAGCCACGGGCTCCCGCAGCCCTGCAGGTGCAGCAGCAGGGTCAGCCGGGTGGCCAGGCCAGCCCCCAGTCCGGCAGCCTGTCCACCCGGCCCAGGGGCCCTGGTGCGGGGGAGTGGCGCCTCCTCTCTTCTGGGTGGGCATGCGCCCACTCATCTCTCCCCACTGCCGCCCAAACCAGCACAGCAGAGGGCCTGTGGAGGCGGCCTGGACACAGGGCACCCCCTACCCACGCCGGGCTTGAGAACCCCCCGACTCAGAGCTGCTGGATCCCGTCCTCCCAAGTAGGAAGTGCTGCCCTAAGCACTCAGGGACTCTCTCGTTCCTTAACACACCCAGCGAGGCCCCTGGCTCCTCTCGGAGGCTGGAGAGGCCCTCACTACCCAAAGGGGTCTCTGGGACCCACGCACGAGGGGTCAGGAGCAGGGCCTGGGGCCAGGCTGGTGGCCACAGTGACCGACAGCAAGAGGGCCGGCAGTGGGGCCGGTGGGCAGGGCCGGAGCTCGGGCAGGCCGCCGCTCTGCACCTGTGCTTTCCAAGCGCCAGCCTTTAGGATTCTCACTCATCCGGTGAGAAACGAGCCTGGCCGTCGCAAGACTGACAAACAGAAATGCACGCTGGGTGGAGATGGTCTCCGCGGCTCAGGGGTGAGCACGATGTGCATATCAGCTTCCAGCTCCATGGGTGACTCCGTGGGAGGGTGTGGGTCTCATCCTAGCACAGGTCAGTGACGGGCCCGGAGGGGCCAGCCAGGCCAGGGCACGGGGCAGGGAGGGCCCCCGGGGCTGGATTCCCACCGAGAGCCCTGCCGCTCCCCTGGGGCGCCCCTCACCTTGGGAGGCCCCTCGGCCAGGCTCCCAGCCACAATCTCACGGATGCGGGCAGGCACGGGGGTGGGGAGGCCCGCCAGCGCCCCCCGCGCACGGTCAGCGCCCGGTCTTCTCTGCTGGCTGTGGGGCTCAGGACAGTGTCCTCCAGCCTCTGAAAGACATGCGCCGAGAGACCCCTGGGGCCGGCAGGTCCTGGCACCGCTGCCTCACCACGAATCCACTGGAGTCGGGGCAGGGGCATCACCCCACCCTAGGGAGGACCAGGCGAGGCTGAGGTTCCCCGAGGCCCCCTGTGAAGGGGGGTGGGCGTCCTGCCCATCCTGGGGCTGCTCCGAGCTCAGGTGAGGAAGGGGGGGAGCAGTCAGGGAGCTCCTAGCCCAGGCTCTGCGCGCCTCTGTGGGGCTGCGCTGACCTCCGCCCTGGGTCTCTCCAGAGACGCTGGGAGGCAGAGCCCTCGCCTTTGGCACCCCTGGAGCAGGCAGTCCCCCGGTTTTCACAGTGGGGATTGGCAGGGAGGGGCCTGAACCCCACCCAGCGGGCCCGGAGCCCCGTGGACAGAGGGGCTGGCAACTGGTGGCAGGACCAGGCTGCACCCACTCGGCTCCCTGGAGGATGACCGGCTGCCCTGTCCACGGGGAGGGGCCATGGGGCAGGACCGAGGCAGGGCAGTGCTCACACAGAGGGCACGGCCTCTGGCCTGGCCCTCCAGAGCAGGTGAGCGGCTGAGGAAGCACTCCGAACAGGCCTGGGAGCAGCAGCGGACCCGGGGTCCTGGGTCCCCAGGGGCTGGTCCCGGGCTCCCAGGCTCCCAGGCTCCGGCTGGCACTTGGCCTCGGCCCTGCAGCTTCCCGGCTGCAGAAGTTGCCCCGCCGGGGGGCTGGAGTGCTCTCCAGGGCCCAGAGCAGGGCAGGGCCTTTGCACTGGGGCTGATCTCAGCCCCGACTACAGGGAGGACGTGTGAACGACGGGGCAGAGGCAGCCAATTCTGAAGCGGCATGAGCGCTCCGGACATGAGCACGCAACGAGAGGGATTGCCCAGGGTCGGGACGTGCCCAGCTGCCCACCAGATGTGGCGTTCGCCATGAGGTTCAGGCCATGAGTTCAGGGGTGAGGGGGGAACTGGCGGTGGATGTCTGCTCTGGGGGCTCTGGAGCCACAGACCAGGGTCCCCTCACCACCCCTGAGGGCCCAGTGCCCTGTCCTATGGCATACAGAGACCCTCACCCGGAACTCCTCCAAGGCTCCCCTGCCCCGTCCAGGGCGTGGTGCGTGACCGCTGCGCAGCCTCTACCTGCCTGTCCTCACCCCCTCTGCCTTCCCCTGAAGACCCTCGTGAGGCCGAGACCTTCACCTGGCTCTGATCTCGGGCCAGGCTGCAGGGACGGAAGTCTTCCTGGGCTCAGCCCTGCCCTTCCGCCATGCCAGGTACAAGCTCAGCCTGATCCGCGTGCCTGGGACCCAAACCTGGCCTCTTCTGCTCAAATCTGCCTGGACAGTAAGCCTTCACTTCCATGTCAGTTCCAGAGGGGCCGGGAGTCACCCCAGGATCCAAGCTCGTGCATGACCCCTGAGAGATCCTGCCTGCCCGAAGCAGCTCAATGAGGCGCAGAGACTGAGCCAACCCTGCTGCCCGGCCGCGGGAGTGAGACGCCAGAATGAGACCCTGGGAGCGAGGACCCCGAGTGACGAGCCCGGGAGTGAGGATCCCGGAGTGAGACCCTGGGAGTGAAGAGCCAGGAGTGAGGACCCTGGAGTGAGGAGCCCACAGTGAGCACCCGTGGAGTGAGGATCTGAGTGAGGAGCCTGGAGTGAGACTCTGGGAGTGAGGACCCTGGGAGTGGAGGACCCTGGGAGTAAGGACCCCTGGGTGACGAGCCCGGGAGTGAAGATTCCGGGTGAGACCCCGGAGTGAGACCCCAGGAGTGAGGATCCGGGAGTGAGACCCCAGGAGTGAGACCCTGGAGTGAGGACCCTGGGAGTGAGGATCCGAGAGTGAGGAGCCTGGAGTGAGACCCTGGGAGTGAAGAGCCCGGAGTGAGGACCCTGGAGTGAGGATCTGAGAGTGAGGAGCCTGGGTGAGGAGCCTGCAGTGAAGAGCCCGGAGTGAGGACCCTGGAGTGAGGAGCCTGGGTGAGACCCTGTGAGTGAGGAGCCCAGAGTGAGGAGCCTGGAGTGAGACCCAGGCGTGAGGAGCCAGCTCCCCTTCCCCTGCTGTGGGCAGCTGCCTCCCTGGGAGGCCTTGGGAGGCACCTTCACTGCACCTCCGTGCAGCCCCTCAGCATGACCGGTGGGTCGTGAGCAGCCTCCCTGACCTGAGAGAGGGGAGGAGATGCGGGCCGCCCCTATCGCGCCCAGCCGGGGAGGGGCGCCAAGACCACCAAGGCCTGCCTGGTCCTCCCAGGAAGGCGAGGCTGCAGGCAGGCGCTGAGCCGCGGTCCTCCCTGAGGGGTCACGTCCAGGAAGCCTCCTCCTAGGCCAGGAAGGCCCCGGCCCGAGGCCCCCTCCCGCGCCCTTCCCGCGCCCTCCCTGCGCTAACGGGAAAGAGCCGCGGCACAGGCTTGACTCATTCCTAACAGTTACAGAGGGTCACTTATTAGCCGGGGCGTCCCCGGAGGAGCTGGGGGCGTAATGGGTTCCAGCTGCGGCCGGGTGCCTGCGATGGGCCGTGGCCCAGCTGGAGCCGCTGCGGGGGGTGCGCGGAGGGCCTAGGGCCGCCCCCCCTCCACCCGGCCCTCCCCTCTCCCACTCCTCCTCCCCCGCCCCCCCCCACCCCTCCTCCCCCCTCCCCCCTCCCCCCCACCCCGCAGAAACCACGGGGGCGGCGGGGAGGGGCCCAGGTGGGAGGGGGCGTCCAGCCAGGGCGTGCCCCTGGGCCTGCGCTTGGCTTGGCCCCCCACGGTCAGCCACCTCCTTGCCCTGGGAGACCCCGCGACTCCGCCTACAGTTCTGTGGGCCGGGGGGCCACCTCCGGGTTTTGGTCTGTCCCTGGGGTAGGCTGTCCTCCTGTGACCTGGAGTGCACTGGGAAAGTTCCAGAAGGCCCCTGGCAGCAATCTCAGCAGTCAGAGGGGACAGCAGGGCTGGGCCTCAGCCTCCCAGAAGACCCCAGACCCGCCTTGGCGCTTGCCCGTGTCCCGGGGCCTTCTCCCCATCAGCTCAGCCTGCCTCTGAGGATCCCGGGAGGTCACAGCCCCCCGTGTGACGCCACCAGCGGGAGACCCCGTGGGCCGGCCACCTCTTGATTCACCACTGCCGCCCTCCACGTGCGGCTGAAGGGTCGGGGAGGGCCTCCACCTCCGAGGAACGTGGGCTTCCCGTCCGCCCACCCGAGGTCAGAGGGGGCCCCCTCTAGAGATGGGGGGGTCCCTGCTGCGCTGCCGCCAGCTCACTGCCCAGCCCAGGCCCGTCACCTGCCGTCGTGAGCCTTGTGTTCTCAGTTTTGAAAATGGAGCGGGGGCGGGGGGGTCCCAGGGACCCGGGGGCTGCAGCTCCGTGGAAGGTGGGGTTGCTTCCCTGGGACACCATTTTCACAGACTTGGGGGGCTCGGAGGCAGACGCCTCTAAGAACAGAGGGGAGGCCAGGCAGAGCCGGCTCTCTGACCCCCTTGCTGGTGCCCAGCCTCGGGCCCCGAGGGCCCCCTCTGAATCGGAGGGCTGCAAAGGCACACAGGTCCACAGAGATGGGGCGACCTGCAAAGGCCCCCGCGGCTCCCAGGGGCGGTGAGGCTGCTGCACACCCGGAGCCGGGCCAGGGAGACCCCTGGGAGGGCCAAGGTGGGTCCAGAGGGGCCCAGTGGTGAGGCAGGGAGGGCGGCCAGAAGCCCCATGCGGTCACCCTGCGAGAGTGGGAGACGGGTGGGGACCTCGGCTCAGCCCGGACACAGGGGCAGCCTCGGGGGCAGGAGCCGGGTGAGCGAGGGCGTCCCACGGCGGCGCCCGGCCCGCCGGAGGGTTAGCGGCGGCGGAGCTGCAACAGTGCCGCCGTGTGGCCGCGAGGGGCGCTGCAGAACCTGTGGCTGCCCCCGCCCTGGGAGGGAGGGGCTGGGACCCCACCCGCAGAGCAGCGGGACCGGACGGGCTCCCTTGTCTGTGGACAAAAGGTGAAGCGAGAAGCGCGGCGCCCCTCGAGGGTTCTCAGCACGTTTATATGTGTTGTCTCCACCTGAAAGGGCAGCTCGGGGTCGCGCATCTACAGCGGCAGAGGTGGTGTCAGGACCTGCCTGGCACCATCCCCACCCCCACTCCAGCCCCGCCCCGCCCCGCCCCCGCACCTGCCCAGTGGCCAGGAGGCAGGACTCCGCGGGCGCGCTGGTCTGGGGTCTCCCCGCCTTGACTGCAGGGAACAGGGACAGCCTGGGGCCACCCCAGCCCGCTCTCCTTCTCCGCCTCTGCCCCTCCCTCCTCTTCTGCCCCGGACACTCCCACGGGGCCCGCTGCACCCAGGGCTGGGCACAGCCTGAAGAACACGCCCGAGGATGGGGCGTCCAGTCAGATCCAGCCCCGGACGTTGGCTTGCCCTCCTTCTGTGGCTTGGCCTGCGGCACAGAGGGCCCTGGGCCCGGTGGCCCCCTGCCAGGCTCCGCTTCCTTAGGAGAAAGAGCCTCTGTGTCCGGATGACACCTGGCCCCGCCCGGCCCTGGTCTCTGGGGCCCTGGGCGCCACCCCAGGGGCCGAGTCAGTAGGGTGGTCCTCAAGTAGTAACAGTGGGGCAGTCCCTGCCAGGCCTGAAACCAGGCATGGAAAAGGTGGGGGACAGCAGCTTGCTCACCTCTGCACTCGCACCCCCGGCCCCCAGCCCCATCAGCGCCTGGCCCACGAGCAGGCTCGTGGGACACGGCTCAGCACCAGAATGACTGAAAATCAAGTCCACAGTCTGAATCACTAACTGAAAAATGACTCGGATCGAGGACGCTGGGGAGGGCCCGCATCCGGTCGACCTTGTTTGCTCCTGTGTCCCTGGTGCCCACACAGGCTTCCTGAGGAGATGGCATTTGAGTTGGGCCTTGAAGGGTGAGTAAGAGTCCACCAGCCAGATGGGACACCGATCAGGTGTCCAGAAAGAAGGCAGAGGCAGCTACGTGGGCATCCAGTTTGTGTCTGTGCGGGGCAGGGGTGGAGGATTCGGGGATACAGGAGAGGTGGCTGGTGGCTCGAACTTCTGCTGAGGACCGTGGGGCCCCATCCTCATTCCTGAGCCAGGAAGGGGGCGTGGCCTGTCTGATGAGTGTAGGGACCCTGGCTGCCGTCCACACAAGACTTGGCCACACCCTGGCACTCTCAAACCCTCCTGGCTTTTGTCCCACGCAGAGCTTGGCCTCACCCTGGCACTCTCAGCTCCTCCCGGCTCTTGTCCCACGCATGGGCCCTCTCTCACCCAGACTCTGGGAAGCCCCCAGACCACCCGTCTCACCCTCATACAGATGGGGACCCTCAGGGAGAGACAGCGGCAGAGCACAGACCCCATCACTGCCCACCCCGGCCTCCTGCTGGCACCGCCTCCTGTCCCCTGGCGCCTTTCCCTTCCTCCCCTCCCCCTCAGCACCCCCCAACTTTGGAATCTTAAACCAAAAATGAAATGGAGGGGCGCAGGAGGGCGCCGGGGAGCCGGCACTCGCTTTGCAGCATCTAGAACAGCCGTCAGACTGTGACGCGCCTGCTGAGGACGGAAGAGCCTTGGGGGCGCTGGACTAGCCGGACTGGCACTCAGGGGAGGCCAGTAAGCAACCCAACAGGTCAAATACCCAGGAGCAGTTGTAGTAGTAAAGCGTGCCAGGCCTCTCCATTGAGAACTACATTGAGTGAAATTGACAAAAGCATAAATGGAAGAATGGATTCTGCCTGTGAATTGGAAGACTTGAGCCCCTCAAATTGATCTATAGATTCAATTAAATCCGAGTCCAAACTCCAGCAACGTTGTTAGCTTGTAGAAATTAACAACTGATTCGAAAATGCATATGGAAAAATGTGAACATGCTAGTCACTCAGGTGTGCCTGACTCTTTACAATCCCGTGGACTGTAGCCCTCCAGGTTCCTCTGCCCTTGGGATTTCTCAGGCCAGAATACTGGAGTGAGTAGCCAGTATTGGAGAAATTAACAGATTGATTTGAAAATCCATATGGAAGAGGCAAAATTATGGAGGGAGTCAGGAAGAAGAACAAAGCTTATGCTCCCAGACGTGGGGCCACGGCACGGGTCACAGCGATGAGGGTAGGGGTGGCGTTGGTGTAAGGACCACCTGACCAGTGGACGAGTGTAAATGCACAATAGCACACACATGCACATGCACAGACGTGTGCACACACCGGCTGGTGACAGAGATGACACGCAGGGCCTTGGAAGATGACGTGATTTTCAAAGTGGAGCCAGGTTGCCTGGCTGTTCGCACAGAAGGAATGCATGATGGGCCCCACCTCGCGCCACGCAGAGGTGGGTTCCAGACTGATTGCGGGTCTAACCGTGAATGTGACACAATAAAACGTTTAAGTGGAAGAAGTGACCTTGGAGTAGGCCCAGTGTGTTTCTTCAATAGGTCACGAGCAGCACTAACCTAAGGGGAAAATGGCAGCTGGTGCCTGTTGACGCCAAGAACTCCTGCTCAGAAGCACCTACCGAAGGTTTCCCAGGGACACAGCAAGGGTGGCCATGTTGATCAGCTGTTGCTCTCTGCAAAGTGCGCCTGATCTAGGGATGCAGAGGTGAGAATGCCCTTGTACAGTTTTCAGGCTAGAAGAAGAGAAAGGCTTGCAAGAAACAACCATTAAATAAGTGCAATACCAGGATGATATGTCAGGAGGGCCAAAGGCGCCCAGGAGACATTTGCAGCGCAAGCATTCAATAAAGGGCCGCCTTTAGATTATGCATCAAACCCAGATCAATAATAAGAAGCGAAGGTGCCCCAGGGCACGACTGGGCACAAGGTAGAGCAGACACCTCACAGAGGGCAATGCCCATGGGGCCAGGGAGCCCAGGAAGTGCACTCAGGCTCACCAGTCGCGGCCAAGTGGCGACCAGAGTCGTAATGTGACGTCCCTGTGCGTGTGTGTGTGCTGAGTCGCTCAGGCGTGTCCGACTCTTTGGGACCCCGTGGACTGCAGCCCGCCAGGCTCCTCTGCCCTTGGGATTCTCCAGGCAAGGATACTGGAGTGGGTTGCCATGCCCTCCTCCAGGGGATCTTCCCGACCCAGGGATCGAACCCAGGTCTCCTGCAACTCCTGCACTGCAGGCAGATTCTTTACCCTCGAGCCACCGGCGAAGCCCTGTGATATCTCTGTGTTCACCGTAATGGCTGAATAGGAAAATGATAGGAAATGCCAAGTGCTGGGGAGGATGGTAAGCTGTGCACTCAGGATGCCTGTATATGTTTGTGTGCATCCAACACTCCAACCAGAGGTAAAAGAATATCCAGTGAGTTTTCATCTCAAAGGCCGGTTTCCAGAATATGGGCCCCTGCTCTCACCACTACACTTTGTGGGCAATCACTTTTCCACCCGGCTGCCTGTCCACCACGCCCACCCACCCGCTCAACTGCCTACCACCATTTGTCTGACTGTACCCACACGACTATCCCTTTATTCCTTCGTCCGCTAATCCTGAGCTCAGCAGATTCCATGTGCAGGCCAGACTCAGGCCTGCCACTTGTTCATAAGTAAAGCTTTCTGGGAAAACCACCCCACCCATTTGCATACACTGTCCACGGCTGTCTTCATGCTCCAGCGTCAGAGGTGAGCTGTTGCTACAGAAGCCTCGAGATTTCCAAAGCCTAGCCCCCGGCTGCTCCCGTGCCCCTGCAGCCTGCCAGCCTCGCTGGCTGCCCCTGACTTGGGCATGAGACGGCTCCTCTCGGCCGCGCTTCCTGTGCGGCCCGTTGCAGCCGCCCGTGCTTCCTGCGCTTCAATATGCTAGAGAGCGGGGTGTCGGGGTGGGGAGTTGCTTTGTAAAATGCTCTCGTGCAGAGTGGAGGAAAGAACTTGATGCCTCTGTGACGTGGGGTCCAGCCCCATGGCCGTCACCTGCCAGCCTTGGTTCCCTCTTCCCTCAAGGAAATTCCTACCTCACTGGTGGTGAGTTGGGGGCCATGGGGTCCAGGTGATGAGAACTATATGGCCACAGGACTGGAAAAGGTCAGTTTTCATTCCAATCCCAAAGAAAGGCAATGACAAAGAATGCTCAAACTACTGCCCAATTGCACTCATCTCACACGCTAGCAAAGTAATGCTCAAAATTCTCCAAGCCAGGCTTCAACAGATATTCAAGCTGGATTTAGAAAAGGCAGACGAACCAAAGATCAAATTGCTAGCATCCACTGGGTCACAGAAAAAGCAAGGGAATTCCAGAAAAACATCTACTGCCTCACTGACTACACTAAAGCCTTTGATTGTGCGAATCACAACAAACTGTGGAAAATTCTTGGAGAGATGGGAATATCAGACTCACTTTGCCTGCCTCCTGAGAAACCTGTATGCAGGTCAAGAAACACCAGTTAGAACCGAACATGGAACAACAGACTGGTTCCAAATCGGGAAAGGAGTACGTCAGGGCTGTATATTGTCACCCTGCTTATTTAACTTCTGTGCAGAGTACATCATGCAAAATGCCTGACTGGATGAATCACAAGCTGGAATCAAGATTTCTGGGAGAAATATCAGCAACCTTAGATATGCAGATGATACCACTCTAATGGCAGAAAGTGAAGAGGAACTAAAGAGCTTCTTGATGAGGGTGAAAGAGAGTGAAAAAGCTGGCTTAAAACTCAGTATTCAAAAAAAGCAAGATCATGGCATCTGGTCCCATCACTTCATGGCAAACAGAAGGGGAAAAAGTGGAAACAGTGGCAGATTTTAATTCTTGGGGCTCCAAAATCGCTGCAGACGGTGACTGAAGCCATGGAATTAAAGATGCTTGGTCCTTGGAAGAAAAGTTGTGACAAACCTAGACAGCGTATTAGAAAGCAGAGACATCGCTTTCCCGATAATGATCAGTCTAGTCAAAGCTATGGTTTTTCCAGTAGTCATGTATGTATGTGAGAGTTGGACCATAAAGAAGGCTGAGTGCTGAAGAATTGATTCTTTTGAACTGTGGTGAGGGAGAAGACTCTTGAGAGTCCCTTGGACAGCAAGGAAATCAAAACAGTCCTTCCTAAGAGAAGTCAGTCCTGAATATTCATTGGAAGCACTGATGATGAAGCTGAAGCTCCAGTACTTTGGCCACCTGGTACAAAGAGCCAACCCATTGGAGAAGACTTGGTGCCGGGAAAGGTTGGAGGTGGGAGGAGAAGGGGACGATAGAGGATGAGATGGTTGGATGGCATCACCAACTCAATGAACAAGAATCTGAGCAAGTTCCAGGAGTTGGTGAAGGACAAGGAAGCCTGGGGTGCTGCAGTCCATGGGTCACAGAGAGCTGGACGTGACTTAGTAACTGAACAAAAATAACTAGGTAAACCAAACGCAAAGCAACAGAGATTGCCTGATTCCTCCCATTGAGGCCCTAGAGCCGTGGCATCTGCAGTGATGGAAAGCAGGATGGGCACCGGGTCTGGGGGGTGGGTGGAGAGTCAGTTGTGGCGGGAGCAGAGTTCAGTCTGGGACGACGAGGAGCTTCTGGAGACGGTGGCGGCAATGCTCGAACAGCGCGTGGGACTTAATGCCACTGACTCTCGCACCTTAAGGTGGTGAAAGTGTCAACTTGATATATATATAATTTACCACAATTTTTTTTTTTCTGGAGAAGGCAATGGCAACCCACTCCAGTATTCTTGCCTGGAAAATCCCACGGACAGAGGAGCCTGGTGGGCGACAGTCCATGGGCTCGCAAAGAGCTGGACATAACTGAGCATGCACACACACATATATAATTTACTACAATTTTTAAAGTAAATTTTTTTAAAAAAGACTAAATCAATGAGCTAAACACATGTCTCAAAAAATTGAGAAGAACAACAATCCAAAGAACTGAAAAGCAAAGGAAGAATAAATACACAAATCAATGAAACAAGACAAATGCCATAAAGAGGACCCACAGCCGCCAGCATCAGCCATGAGAGCAGTGTCGCTCGGGGCGACTCACTCATCCAAGCCTGCCAAGGACTCGCTTGAACTTCACCCCCAAGTCCTGGGTCCCCAGGGACTCCTGGGTCTCAAACCCCCAGCACTGGTGGGTGGGAGACTGCCCTGCCTCAGACTCTCAGGCTTCAGAACGACAGCAAGAGGACATTAGGAGCAACTTTGGGCAGCAAATTTGAAAACTGACATATAATGGACAAGTTCTTAGAAAAACACCACGACTCAAAATGTAACGCAAAAAGAGTCTGAACCTTCCTGAAACTTCTGACAGAACTGGGTCTAGAATCACAGATCTTCCTGCCCAGGGCTTCTCTGCCCGTTGGCTGGCTTTGTCCACCTGCTCTGGTCCAGACCCTCAGAGAGTCCAGCTCTGGGTGTGGGTGAGTTGCTGGAAGGGGCTCAGGGAGAAGCTGGGGTGGGCAGCAGCTCTGGCTGCAGCGAGTGGGGTGTCCGGGACTCTGAGGGCAGAGGAACACTTTCAGGTCTCGGCCCATGTGAGCCCGGTCCCCCAGTGGCGCCTTGCCTGGATCCCTCAGTTTCTGTCTGCAGCCGGAGGGCTGGAGGAGCCATCTCTCCCGCCATCTGTCTGGGCAGCCTATCTGGGCACTTTGGCGCCTGCCCGCCCGTCTGCTCACCCAGGAGTAATTGCCTTGAGATCTCAATCACTGCCATACAGACGACAGGTGCTGGCGGGCGGGCCGCACACACCTGCGAGGGCTCCCCACGGCTTTCAGATGACAGTGTCCCGTGGGCAGCGGGAGCTAGGGGCAGCCTTGTGTGCCACGCACCGCTGCCCACTGCTGGACGTGGGCACCATCCTGTGTTTCCTCTTCAAGCCAGCCTGTAGCCACAGCAACTTCAACTGTGAAGCTCTGCTTTCCTGGACTCCCAAGGGCTGATAGGTTCCCCCCTCCCAGTGAGGCGCTGCCTGCCTGGGGAACAGGGTGTGAGCCGCCCTCCCTCCCCCGGCCCCACCCCTGCCTGGCCAGCGGCGCTCAGGACGTCGAGCACTGGCCTCCCGGGAGCCGAGCAGACGGTGCCACCCAGGGCTGCCATGTTTGCCTTGTGCGCTGCCTGATTCAAACATCCTGCCGTTGCCCCTGCCCGTCCTGGGTGTGCACACATGACCCCACCGTTCAATCTAATCACCAGCTTAGCTGTGGGCAGTGGCTTTCCTGGGGGCCCGTCTGCTTGCCTGGGGCCGTGCCACCCCCACAGCATAGTTCTGGGCTTCTAGTCACTGGCTTAATAAGCGGCTGAGTCAGCTGGTTCCCAGGGGTTCGCTGGGATCCCCGGGGGTGAGGCAGGGTGGGGACGGGCTGGCTGTGGCGGCTGGAGCCAGGTGACGGCGGGGGTCGGGTGCGGGGCTCTTAAGGGGGTGGGATGGCAGGGCTGGGCACCGGCTGCAAGTCTGGAGTGAAGGGGGGACATCGGGGGACTCCCAGATGCTGTCGTTTTTGTCATCCAGGTGGGGGGCCATAAAGGGAGGCAGAACCAGGACTTCTGGGCTCACGGAACAGACCCTGGGGCGGACCACACCCACAGCTGGGCCCACAGCTCTCCAGGAAGGCCCGCCGACTTTGCCACTTTGCCACTAGGGCAGCAGTTAGCCAGACTGTGGGGTGGGAGGGTCCTGCATCTCCCCCACCCCCAGTGTGCAGGCAGCGGGCCCAGGACGCAGAGAGGAGGGCTGGCTGCCCGAGCTCACACAGTGTAGATCGGGGGCTAGGCCTAGGCTCAGGTCCCCAGCCTCCAGTTCAGACTCTCCCCAGGCTCTGTCCTATTGGAGTCTGCATGTGTGTGCACCTGTGTGTGCTCGTGTCTGTGTGTGCACCTGTGTGTCCTCGTGTGTGTGCACTTGTGTGTGTGCTCATGTGTGTGTGGTCGTGTGTGTGCACCTGTGTGTGTGCTTGTGTGTGTGTACGCACCTGTGTGTGTGCTCATGTGTGTGTGCACCTGTGTGTATACTTGTATGTGTGTGTGTACACCTGTGTGTGCTCGTGTGTGTGTGCACCTGTGTGTGACTCTGTGTGCACCTGTGTGTGTGCTCGTGTGTGTGCCCACCTGTGTGTGATTGTGTGTGCACCTGTGTGTGATTGTGTGTGCACCTGTGTGTGGTCGTGTGTGTGTGCACCTGTGTGTGTGGTCGTGTGTGTGTGCTTGTGTGTGTTTGTGCACCTGTGTGTGGTCGTGTGTGTGTATGCACCTGTGTGTGTGGTCATGTGTGTGTGCTTGTGTGTGTGCTCATGTGTGTGTGCAACTGTGTGTGCTCGTGTGTGTGCGCTCGTGTGTCTGTGTGTACACCTGTGTGTGCTGTGTGTGTCTGTGTGTACACCTGTGTGTGCTCGTGTGGTCGTGTGTGTGCACCTGTGTGTGTGGTCATGTGTGTGTGCTTGTGTGTGTGTGTGCACCTGTGTGTGGTCGTGTGTGTGCTTGTGTGTGTGCTCGTGTGTGTGTACCTATGTGTGTGGTCGTGTGTGTGCACCTGTGTGTGCTCGCGTGTGTGCGCTCGTGTCTGTGTGTACACCTGTGTGTCTGTGTGTACACCTGTGTGTGCTCATGTGGTCGTGTGTGTGCACCTGTGTGTGCTCATGTGTGTGCGCTTGTGTGTCTGCGTGTACACCTGTGTGTGCTCATGTGGTGTGTGTGTGTTTGTGTTGGTGTGTGCACCTGTGTGTGTGCTCGTGTGTGTTTGTGTGCATGTGTTCCTGTGTGTGTATGCGTGTGTATGTGTGCACGTACTTACTCTGTCCACGCTGACCACGTGAGCACGTGGAAAGTACCCCTTGCAGCTGGGGAGGTATGGCCCTTCTGTGCAGGGTCCCTTCCCTCCCAAGGGGGCCTTCAGCCCCTGTGCCCAGGAGGGTGCTGGAGGGTGGCCATAGCACTGACCTTGATCACCACGTCCAGCCCCAGCTGAGACTGCTTGTCGGAGTCCCCGTTGCCTGGCTCACTGGAGGCAGAACTCATCACGGGCTGGTGCACAGGACGCAAGAGAAAGCAGGGGCTCTGCGGCCCGAGACTCTCCTCCCGGGACCCTGGCCAGGCAGGGACCTGCGTTCCTGCACCGGCCCTACACCCCGGCAGTACCTGGCTCCTCTGTCCTGGACGCCCAGCTGCCCCTCTGAGTTGGCAAGACAGTGTGGCTGACTGAACCCATAGGCGTTGCTGCAGCAACCACGACGCAGAGGGCTTGGTTTCCCTGGAAACAGGAGGGCGGCTCTGTTGCCATGGGGACCAAGAACACTGTTGTCCGGAAGCTGATTCCCTGGAGACCTGGAAACGTCCTGGGTGACGCTGTCTATCTGAGTGACCACGTGGGAGAGGGGCTGGCCTCTCCCCCAGACCCCCACCCATGCAGGGAAGGGCCCTAGCCTTCCGCTGGGCAGTTGCCTGGAAGGAGCTGTGTGCTTGGGGGCCATACAGCAGGTGGGGGAGGCGTGCAGATCACCGGTCCCTCCTGATTGAGGATCATAAACCGTGACATTTTCCAAGCCTTTGCAAAGGCACTCGAGTTCAGTGGTGCGATGCCTGTAACGGGTGGGCAGACTGAGCCTGCAGGGGCCTGGGGAGCCCTGGGTGAGCCTTCTGGAGGCTGGTCCCCTGGAGCCCGTCAGGGGGACCTGCCCCGGGGTCATGCGTGTCCCACTTGCCACGGGCAGGCCATCGCTCCCTCCCCCACACCTTCCTGGGGCCACATGAGTGCGGGCAGCAGCTGACCCATCAGGAGTGGTGATGGGTGAGGCCAGGTGCAGGGGGCTCCGGCAGGGGGAGGACGGGGGCTGCAGAGGTGGGTGTGTCCGTCTGTGCAGACTACTCGGACGAGTCCAGGCCAGACTTCACAGTCAGAAACGAGCCCAGCTGGTGAGCCTGGGTGGCTGGGGTTGTTAGTGCCCATGCTCCGCCCTGCCCGACACCCACCCCGGCCTGTTCTGCCCCCTTGAAGCCTCTTGGCAGAGCAGAGCACCCAGGGGTCTGTGGTCCTTGCCCTCCTCAGCGTCCTCTCCTCAGAGACGCCTCTCTGGCCCAGTGGCCGTCCCCTCAGGGCTCACACCGGCCCGGTGGGCACCACCCAGGGCTTCCCTGCCCGTCGTCCATGCTGTGGCTCCTACCTGGGGCCATCAGTGGGCCAGCAGGGCCCTCGGGCGGGGCTCAGCCCGGGGCCTGGCGCGGCCCCCAGGGATCACTCTGGACCGAGTGGAGTGTGCGTGGAGGTGCTCAGCACGTGGCCTGTGGGCCAAGCCGGGGCAGCGTGGGGTCGGGGAGGACTGCGGCTGTCCTGACTCCCACCCACGGACCCTGCGCCTTCCCCGGGTGCCTGGAGGGAATCCCGGGCTCTGAGGGCTGAGCTGTGGCCTTGGCCACCTCCTGGCCCAGCCTGCAGCTGCCCCGGCCCTATACACTGTTCCCCTGCGGAAGCAGGGGTCTCGCTGCGTTCTCGGCCTGCGCTGCGTCTACAGCGACAGGTCGCCCGCAGACTCCCGGGGACAGTGCAGAGCCCCGGCCACGCTGGGCCCACGAATGGACGGGGACTACAGGGTGAGGGGTGGGGAAGCAGGGGCAGAGCTGGCTGGCCTTGCCTGGCCCCAGGGCCCCCAGCGTTGCCACTCTTGACCTAGACCCGCTCCCAGAGGACGGGACCTCAAACTCAGTGAAGCGCTGACTCCCCCGTGCTCAGGCCACTCCAGCCGCTAAACGGCCACGGACATGGTGCGTGGCCCTGACGTGTCCTCTGAAGGCGAGTCACAGGCAGCCCTGGGGAGGGCAGGCGTCCCTGTCCCACCCTCGCGGCCTCCAGGCTGGTCCCGCTGTGATCGGCTGGGATCTGACTGGCAGCGCTCCTCCATGATCCCGGGCCCCCAGCCTCCTCAAGCCCCTGGCAGGAGAGTGTGGGACGGCCGGGGCCTGCTCACAACAGGAGTGGCTCCCCAGCGGCTGGGACTCCACTGACCCCGGTCTGCGGCCTCTGGGGCTGTGTCCCCTGCAGGTGCTGGACAGAAGCTGGCCTGAGAACCCTGCTGTGGCACCAAAATGCAGCCCAGTCCTGGATGCTGGGCCACAGGCTCGGGCACTGGCCGGAACCGCTGACCCTCCCGCTGCCCTGCAGCCCCAGCCGCTCTGAGTCGGTGCCTCCAGCCAGCCCGGCCCTCCGTCCACGCTTAAGGCTGTGTGTGACACTCTGCGGGATCAGGGTGCTGGTGGGAGGCTCACGCTCAGGGGCACTGCCTGCCAGCCTCTCAGGGTCCTCCCGAGCGGGCCTCGGGCCTGTGCTCCATGGGAGATGGGCCTCAACCCCTCCCGTCTCTGTGCAGCGCAGGGGGCCTCCCGTGACATCCAGGCCACTGCCCAGAGACCACGGGGGACGACCAGCCCTGGTTTTCCAGGGGGCGTCCAGCCGGGGGAAGCCCCAGGCGCAGAGCCCAGCTGTGCTCATCCACTCAGAGGGCTGCCCGAGGGTGCTGCTGTGGGTGCTCTTGGGGGCTGGTCTTAGGGAAGGGGAATAGGAGTGACTTGGGGCCCCGCCTTCCGACAGCCGTGCTCGTAGGCAGCTCAAGGACAGTCAACTTTCTGCTACCTTTTCATCACAACAAAAACAACCCATACCTGCCTGCAGACCTGGAAGCAAGTGCTTCCCCGCCCCCGCCGCCCGGCACCTTCAGGAGAGAGCTGCTCAACTCTTGGGTCGGGCTGTGCAGCTGACGCCGCGTCCTAGGGGAGGGCTTGGAGAAGGAAATGGCCACCCGCTCCAGCACTCTTGCCTGGAGAATCCCACGGGCGGAGAAGCCTGGCGGGCCACAGTCCACGCAGTCGCAGAGTCGGATGCGAGTGAGCGGCTGACACACACAGGGGAGGGCTGTGGGCTGCGGGCTGGCCCCGGACTGACTGACTGACCGGCCTGGATGGGAGCTGGGCTGCCCTGGGCTACCCCGACCGCAGTCTTCCGCTCCCTGGGCCTGGAGAGGGCGTCTGCCAGGGCCCCTGTCTCACCGCTCCTCCCCGCACCGTGACGGGCCCCTCGGAGCCCCTCCTCTCCCCGCAGGCCTCGCCCACCCTGTCCTGTGCCTGCCCGGCTCCCTTCCTGCCTGGGACACCTTCATGGGCCAGCTGTCCACTGCCCGCTTGGTGGTGCAGGGGTTACCTTCCTGGGGACCGTTGCTGGTCGCCCGCAAGCCTGCTTCCTCTTAACAGTGTTCACAAGGACCTAGATGGCTTACCCCCTCAGGGCTCTGCAGCCCCCGCTGAATGGACGGACAGAGCCTCACACCCCAGCCCCCACCCCCCGCACCCGCTCGCATGGGCCTCTTGAGGCTGCTTGCGGACATGACGGCCTCCCTGGCTTCTCCATGAACCTCCGGGTCAATTGGCCCCCCTTGCACACCAAGTCCTGCGTGTTCCCTCATGCTCATGCCAGAGCCGGGTAGCCTGGGAGGAGAGGCTGCAGCCAGGCGGCCGGCTGGCTCCTGGGGGCCGTTGGCCTCCCCTCCGCCCACCGTGCCGCTCCTGGCTGCCCGCAGAGCCTCCGAGGCCGACGGGTGGTCAGGGGGACAGTGCCCGGGCCGCGGGCGCCAGGGGCAGTGGCAGATCCTGCCGCAGTGCAAGGGGTGTGTCCAGGAGGCCAGGCTCAGCTGCACCCCTGCTCCTGTCTGTTGCCCAGTCAGGTGGTGGCCGGTGATACGGGCTGTGGCTCAAGTGGGCTGGAGCCGCGGGCGTGTAGAGGAGGCAGGCCACGCCGGGTGAGGACCGGGGCTAGATCCCGGTCTGAGCCCGGCCAGTCGGAGGGTGTGCAGGGTGACTGCTAGCGGTGTCCTTCGGGGGCCTGGCCTCCCTTCTCTGCAAGCCCCTGGCCACCTGGACTGTCCGTCACTTGTGCTGAGCCCGTGTAGGGGCCGCTGTTCAGGAGCCTGTTCGGGTGGACGTGCGCCCCTTCTAGCGCACGCGGGAATTCCTGAAATACGTGCTCCCGCACTGAATTACGCTGAGAGGTGGAAGCAACGCAAACACGCAGGCCGACCTGCCCTGCGCCTCCCGCCTGTGGGGAGCTCATCAGACCCAGTGGGGCGCTTGTCAGACCCGGCGGGGCGCTGAGCACGCCTGCTCCCTGGCTCCCGCGCCTCTGCGCTGGGGTCTGTGGGCCAGTGGTCCCAGGGTCTGAGGTCTGCCGGTGGGCGCCCGCTCCCCTCTGTCCTTCTCATCTCTCCCTGCAGGAAGCTCACGTCCAGCTTCCTGGGACGTCCACCCCACACGCCCACAATCCTCTTGTTGCTGGAGCGCCTCTGGCTGCTGACAGCCACCCTGGGCAGGAGAGCACGCTGAGGATGCCTGGCGGGGGGTGTCGTCAGAGACTGTCGGGACCAGCCTGCCTGAGCCACCCAAGGCGCTCAGGAGTGGTTAGGGGTCAGGCAGGCAGAGGCTGAGGCTCGGCCAGAGATGGAGGAGAAGGTTCCCGGGAGTGTGGACACAGGGATGATGCCAGAGAGGCTCCCGGTCAGGCTTGTCTCCTGGAGGGCCAGCCCTGACAGCTCAGGGCCAGGGACCGGAGGCCTGGGGAGAGGTGGGCTGGGGTGGACAGTCTGCGTGGGTGGAGTGGGGGGCAGATCCAGGACTCACTGGGCAGAAGCGGGGCTCCCCGAGACCGGAGCGGGGCAGGGAGAACCCTCTGCGGTTGGAGATGCACATTGAGTTTGTTGGGTCTGGGGGTCTGCCAGACCCTGGGGCACATGGGCCTGGTTGTGGGGTGCCAGGAGCAGGGGCACCAGCAAAGGGTGAGTATGGGCACGGGGAGGGTGAGAAATGTGCAGGGCCAGCCTCCAGCCCTTCAGGGTCGCTGACCAGGAGCAGTGCTCCAAGGACGCCAGGGGCTGGTGCCCCGGGCGGGGAGGGCCCCTGCCCCAGGGTCCTCAGAGCGCAGAGCCCAAGGCGGCCTGTTGTGCATGGCATGGGCCTTCCCTGTGGCTCAAAGCTCTTGGCACTTTGGGTAGACAGGTGTCACCAGGTCCCCTGGGCGAATTCAGGAGAGCTGTGAGATTCGTGGGAGGGTGACGCTGGAGCAACGTGAGAATCCTTGAGTCACAGACAGTGGCTCCAGACGCAGGCAGGGCCCCATGCCAAAGGTCAGGTCGGGGCGGAAGGGCCGCAGCACCTCTCCCTGCAGGTCAGCATTCTCCTGGCAGGCGGCGCAGGAAGCAGGCAGGATGAGCAGGGCTCCAGGAGGGCTGCTAACAGCGTGGGCTTGAGCCCCCAGAGCTGCCCTGGGAAGGAGCAAGCATGCCCTGGGCTAACTGGGCTAACCCTGAGGGCAGGGCCAGCCAGGGCCGAGGATGTGAATCTGCTTTCTCGTGACTATCCTGAGCTGCCTTGTGAGGTGGTGGGCTCCTCATTCCGGGAGGTGTGGAAGCGGAGACACCCCCACAGGGGCTGCAGCTTCTTAGCAGGGTTTCCAAGCACCAGGAATGGAGTGCTTGATGCCGGTCCTGCCCGCAGCGTTGAAGTGGGCACAGCTCCCTGGGCGTCTCGGGCGGGGGGCTCCCCTGGAGCACTGCAGGGACAGCGTCTCCAGATGCCTGGCCAGAGGAGGGCCCCACATTCACTGTTTGCAGACGGTGCAGTGCCTGAACACAGACGCACGGCCAGCCAGGCGGGACCCAGGATCGGCAGGGCAGTTCCCGAGGCTGGTTGGGATTTGTGAAGTGGCAGGTGGGGCTGGACCGTGCTGGAGGGGGGCGGCAGGGCGAGGCTTCCCAGGCTGGCCAGGCAGGCCCAGGGAGGCACCCTCTGGAACTGGGCTCGGTCCAGCACCAGGCCCCGGGGGAACGACTCCTCTCAGGCCGAAGGGCAGGGGGTGGGAGGTGGGCCCCTCGGGGGTCCGAGGGCCTGGGGCTGGGCGCCGGGGGCTGGACACATGCCCTGCAGGGGGAGGAGGCAGCAAGTTTGGGCTCCCTGCCTTATGTGGGCACAGGTGCCTTAGTGGGGTGGTGTCCGGGTTGACATGGAAACACAGCCTCTCGGCCTGGCCCTCAGAGAGAGGCTGCTGGGAGGCGGCAGCTCCCGCTGGTGGGCCCGGCGCAGCCGCTCGGCCTGCTCACCTCTTATCCGAGCAGCGGGGATGGCCCACGCCCCACCTGGGCTGCTGTGACGGGCATAAGGGTGGAAAGGGGGGCACCCAGGACAGGACAGCATGGGCTGGGGGGGCCGGGCCCAGAGGGGCAAAGTCCCAAGCCTGGACGCCCTTGGGCCTGAGCTGTGGAGCCGCGGCGGTGGGAGGGAAGCCAGGCCCCGCCCGCCCACGACGTTCCTAATCGCTGATGCCTGACTCACCCTCACTTCAAAGCCGGGGCCCCACTCAGCTATTTAGCCGCTGCACCCTGCCCGCCCGCCCGCCAGTCGCTGGTGGGAGCTGGCCCGCTTGCAGCACCACCTCGCCCGCTCCCGCGGCTGCACCCACCGCCATGGCCGTGCAGGTACCCCTGTGGCACCACTACCTGCAGGCCCTGCGCTCGCGGGCGGCGTCCCGGGCACAGGAGCACCAGCGCGCCGAGGACGTGGTGCTCACCCTGCTGGAGCGCGTGCACGCCCTGGACCCCCGCTTCCTCGTGGACTATTCCCGGGACCTGGAGGCCTTCCAGTTTGCCCTGCGCTCCTCGGAGGGCCCGCTGGACGTGGAGGTGCCCTTGTGGGTGGACGCCGAGGCCCTGGTGATTGAGGAGGTGGGGGCTGCCGAAGCAGGGGGCGGCCTAGGGTGCTGCCGCCTGGGCCTGCCCCAGGAAGCAGCTGGCCTGGAGCGCTGGAAGGCGGGCGACGTCTTCGAGGCCTCCCTGGAGGGCAGCACCAGGAGCTGTGGCCACATCGTGCCCAGCAAGGTCCTGCGGGTCCTCAAGGACCTGCTGGTGGCGGCCGTCGTGTACTGCAAGCACCACTGCCTCATCGCGCCAGGTGCGGGTGATCGCGCTCCACGCACGTGTACGAGGACGTGTGGCTGTTCAGGGTGTGTGCGTGTAATGTGGGACTGTGGGATCTGAGGGCATGTGTGCGCACATGTGTGGGTGTGTGTAAGTGAGGGATGGCAGGCCTGTGAATGCATATGTAAGCACACATGTGTAACAGTGGGATGACAGGGTGGTAAGTGCATGTGTGTGTGTAAGTGTGGGACAGCAAGATTGTGAGTGTGTGTGAACACGTGTGTGTGAGTGCACACATGAGTGAACACATGTGCAAGTGTGGGACAGCAGGGTGGTGAGCACGTGTGAACACGTGTGTGTGAGTGTGAAACTGTAGGGTCGTGAGTGCGTGTGTGTGTGAGTGTGCACAAATGTGGGCGTGTAAGTGCATGCATGTGTGGTCGTGTGTCTGTGAGTGTGGGACTGTGGGATCATAAGTGCGTGTTTGCACACACTTGAGGGGGTGTGTGCCGGTGTGCACAGGCCTATTTCTAGGTATGCTGGTGTCCTGGCCCTGAGCAGGTTCTGTGGCGGGAGACTTTCCAGTGAGCGGGCTCTGGCCTCAGCGTCTCCCTGGTTGCCCCGGTGATGTGATCTGATGGGTGGGGGCCATGGGCGGCACTCCTGACAGGCCCAGAAGTTGTGGGCCTCCTTCCAGCAGGGGCTGCCTGGACCTCAAGGATGCTGGAAGGACAGCCCAGCACGGCGGAGGCCCAGGGTGGTGAACTGCCTCCTCCAGGGGGCAGGGCTGAGGGGCAGGGCCTGGGACGGAGACAGGGGGCGCGGCTCCCGGGGAGCCCTCCAGCCTCCTGGAGCCCTGTTGGCCCCACATCAGCGAGTGGGATGGCAGCCACCCGAGGGGAGCTGACCCGCCCCAGGCCGCCCAGTGTTCAGAGCTCAGGTCTGACTGCATGTCCAGGCTCAAGTCCTGCGGGTTCCGGGGGAGCCGGGCGTCTGTCTGCAAGCCGACGTGAGGACTCTGAGCCCACAGGGGGAGGCTGCCGACCCGGCCCCGCAAGCCTGCTGCAGGCTGATGGCAGACGCGCCCCGCTGGGTGGCCGCAGCCTGTCATGGGCGCTCTTGAGCTCAGCCCTGCCTGCGTCTTGTCCGGTCCCCTCCAAGCTTCACAGTGACTGCTGGCAGCTGGGCAGTGCTTGTCCCTTCTTCCTCCATTCCCCGGGGCCCTGCCACCTGCAGGGCTCTCTCTGCCCAGTGGCCGGGCCTCTGCTCCTCACCCGTGCCTCCTGCTGCAGGAAATTCCAGGCGTTGTTTCTGACACTTGCCTTAGAAGGGAAGCGGCAGCCCAGGTGCGGGGTTCAGGCCGCCCCGACCCTGAAACCGGTGAGACCGGGCAGGCCGAGGCGGGGAGTGCCAGGAACGGTGGGTGCGGCTGGCTGCCTTCCAAGCCACCTTTCTGTGAACAAAGGCAGATAAGGAAGTGAAACCACCCAGGTGTCTGCCTGACAGGGGCCTCCAACCACACTGAGTGGGAGGGGCTGAGGGCTCCCTGAGCCCTTTCCCCCGCTCAGCTGGTGGGGAGAAGGGCCCTGCAGGGGACGGAGTGGCCCCAGTGGTAGGGCTGGGACCTGCTCTGGGCAGGGTCCAGAAGGTGGCCCAAGAGCCGCTCTGTGGAGATTGTGGGGGAGGGGTCTTCGTACGGGGGTAGGGGACACGCCGGCTCTTCCCTGAACCCCGGGGCCATGGGAGGCCCAAGGCAGGCAGTGCAGACCAGGCTCACCAGCAGCAAGACCGTCCTCCGGGGCACATGTTGGGGACTCTCTTTGGGACCTGATGACCTGCCCTCCGGGCCACAGCTGGGCGGCCCCTGGCCTCTGGCCTGGCACCCTCTCTGGGCAGCACTGGGAGGGAAGGGAAGACCCCTCTTCACCCAGTCCACTCACAGAGCCCCTCCCGCTGTGCTGAGAGCGCCTGCTTTCTCCAGGATGTGTGTGTATTTGGGGGAAGGGACATGGAACATCCTGGTGGTCTGGGGGCGCTCTCCAGGGCTAGGCTGAGCCCCTTGAGGTCTGGAGAGGAGGCCGGGAGTGGGCAGCAGGTCAGCTAGGATGTGCAGCAGGGGGCAGGCTCCGGTGCCCGGCCTGCGTGTCTGGCGGAGTCCAGGGCCTCCTCCCGGATGAGGCTGCGCCCAGCCAGCTCCTCACCACCCAGGCTGCAGGGCCACTGGGCGCTCACCTGGCCTGGCCCTTCCTGGATGGGGGGTCACGGGTGGAGCCTGGAGGGGGCTCTTGGGTCACATAGGGGCACAGGGGTGGAAAGTGGGGAACAGGCGGGTCTGATCAGGGGACATCCAGCTAGAGCCAGGCCCCCTCGGGCTCTGGAGCTGGAATGCCACAGAGGCTGCCCCCACCCTCTGGAGGACCCGCAGGGGGCTACAGGCTGCGGGCAGGGAAGGGCCTGACCTCCAGCAGCCCAGGATGTCCCCAGCAGAGGGGCTGCTGTGACCCGCCAGCCCGGGGTTAGGCGCCCACTGGTCCAGGGAAAGGGTGCTGAGGCAACCGGGGACTGAGGGGGCGCCGGGTGTCCCAGAGCGTGGGGCTCAGCCTTAAAATCAGCCTCTTTGAAGCAAGGGTTCGGAACCTCCTCCAGACCCCAGGGACACGGGGCAGAAGCGCATTTCCTCCGTGCTCTGGAGGCTGAGGCCCCAGGCCCCAGGCCACGGTGTCCGCAGCTTGGTCTCCCTGGACGCACCCTGGACCTGAGATCCGTGCCCCCGGGCACTCCTCTGGGCTTTCCCCTGAGCAGGCCCCCAACGTCTGTTCCGTGAGCAAGTCTCACTGGTTCAGGCCCCCTCACGGCCTCACTGTACCTCATTAGAGGCACCTCCCGAGGTGTGAAGGTTGGGGTTCGGAGGCCGGCCCAGGAGAGGAGCTGGCTTAGCGGGTGGCCCATTGCAGGCTCCCTGAGCGTGGACAGCCTGAGGGAGGAGCAGCTCGGCCTGTCCCTGCGGGTGTCCAGCGGCTGGAGGACGCTCCACTTCAACGTGGTGCCTGTGGTGCGGAGGAGGCTCAGGGTGCCCGCACTGGAGGGGGCCCGGCTGGTGCCGGGGTTCCCTGAGGCGCCCTGCGAGGGATCGTCCGCCAGGAGGTGGCCCTGGTGCCAGCCGGCGCGAAGCTCTGGAGGTAGGACGCACCCTGGGTGTGCAGGGCCCCGGGAAGCCGGCGGTGGGGGGGCAGCCCATCACCCTTCTGTTCCCCACTGCGGGCAGGGGGCCTGCAGAGTCCCCCGCCCACCTCTGCCCCGGGCTCCTGAACAGTGCTGCCGTTCCTGGGGTCTCAGGGATCCCACCAGACTGCTTGCCCCCCACTGCCAGCTCCTCGCCTCCCGGCGCTGGGGGATGGGGAGGCGCCCTCTGTCCCCCTGGGGAGGAGGGACTCGGAACTTTGGAGGTCTGTCCTGGGTGGCCTCCTCTGTCACCCCACCCGGCGCCTTCCCTTCAGGTGAGACAGTGGCGAGGGTCAGGGGACTGACCTGGGGCCACAGGGCAGCAGGAAGGCCCCTTGCGAGAGGGCGATCAGTGTCCGAGGAGACTGCACGGGCCCTGGGCTCTGCCCTTCCCAGACACACATCCCCCACCGTGAGGGAGGGGACAGCTCCCACCCAGCCCTGGAGCCCCCACAGCCCTGCCTTGGGTCCTAGGTCCTCCCCAGGAGCCTATGGTCAGGAAGGGCGGCCCGTCTTGCAGGGGAGGGAGCCCTCCTCAGTGTCTGTGAGGGGAGGTGGGAGCACGGGGCTGTGGCTGAGCTCCCCTCAAGCCCAGGGCTGGGGACTGGGCCCTGTCCTGACCTGACCTGGCCTGGAGTGGAGACGTCACCCTGCCCGGCCGGGGGCTTCACCTGGAACTTGCCCGCCCACACAGAGCCACTGCCTCACCCCACGGTGGCTCACGGTGGCATCTTCTGCCCACACAAAGAGGGCCAGATGTGCCTGGGGGCGCCCAGCCGCCCTCCACGTTCTGGGCCTGAGCTTCTACTTGGAAACGGGCCACTCTGCCCCTGAGGGCCCATCACGGGTGGCTCCTGAAAGGCGCAGGGCCCGTGAGTGCTGGGCCAGCCCCGTGTGGCCGGGCCAGCCCGTGGGGCTCAGAAGGCCTCAGAGGCGGGGACTATCCTTTCTGAGCAGGCGCCTGAACGGCTGGGCGGCCCCGGTGCTGACCACCCACAGTGTGTCTGTCGGGCTCCAGGGTCTCCACTGATTACCTGCTCACCAGGCTGCTGGGGGCGCTGGGCTCCCTCCGGGCCACCGCCTGGACAGCCTCTCCATCCTCGACCGGGTCAACCACGAGAACTGGCGGGACGGCGGCCAGAGCCCCGGCCTGACCTTCGGCCACTTGAAGGTTTGTGGTCCCGCGCGGCCTCTCCTGAGCCCGTGTGCAGGGGGGGCGTGCGGCAGGGCCCCAAGTGACAGGAAGGGGCCCTGGCTGGGGGCTCGGGTCGGGGAGGAGGAGGTGCTGGGAGGCAGATAAGGCTCTTCTGGTGGCTTTCAGATGCATTCAGGCATCCTGGACTCGGATGAGGGCAGGGACGATGCCGCCAGGCAGGGCATTTGTGTAGGGCTGCAGGGCATCAGTAGGAGTTCGTGCAGGACGGGGCATGTGGGAAAGGCCCAGAGGATGGTAGGAGTCTCCGAAGCCCCTGAGCTTGACCCCCAGGGAGAAGAGAGGCGTCAGGATGGGTGCCGCTGGGATGCCCAGGGAGGCGCAGAGGCTGGGGCCTCCCGGGGCAGGCTGACGCGATGCCCCGCAGACGGTGCTGCTGTGGGCCGCCGCGCTCTTCCCTCGCCCGAGGACTGGGCGGAGCTCCAGGGCGCCGTGTACCGCCCGCTGGTGGTGCTGCTCTGCTGCCTGGCCACCAGGAACTTGCCACACTTCCTGTACCCCGAGCGGAACCTGCTGCAGGACACGGGCCTGGACCTGGGCGCCCTCTACCAGCGTGTCGAGTGCTTCGCCAGCCAGCCCGAGGCCGCCTTGCGCATCCACGCCACCCACCTGGGCCGCAGCCCCCCGCCGCGCGTGGGTGGGTAGTGGGCTCCGGGCGCTCCTGCAGCTGCCCGCTGGGGAGCCCACCTACTGGGCAACTGCCTCACTTCGATGTCCTGCTGGACAAGGTGGGCGCAGAGGCTGGGGCCCCTGGCAGGTGTGGGTTCATGGTGGGGAGGGAGCCCTGCTGTGCGACCCCTGCTCTGGAGCCAAGGAAGGTGGGGCAGATCAGTCCTCGCTGGGGCAGTGCAGAGGACGTGTCAAGCCATGAACGCCCCCAGCTGCCAGGGGACCTCAAGGGCCAAGGGCCCATCTCTGGGAACCAGGCTGTCTGACCCTGCCCTCAGTGCCCCCTGAACCACCCACAAACCCACACTGGACAAATGCTCAGAGCCCCGCCTGCCCCCCGGGCTCCGTTCCTCCTGACGAAGTGCGGCTGCCTCAGGCCTCCTGGGGACAGCTTCCTGGGGACAGCTTCCTACTGCTTCCCTGGACTCGGGGGTCCCTCGGCCATGCCCACGTCCGGGTGTGTCCACCAGCTGCCCCACCTTGAGCCCCCCAGGCTTCACCGGCTCTGCCAGGTTTCCCCTGCCTCCCCCCACCCCCACCCCAGCTCCTGTCCAGTTCTCACTCCACCTTGAGAGCCCACACGGGCTCCTTCCAGGGTGCATGGGGGTGGGGGGCAGCAGTACATCCCGGGGGCTTCCTGTGTCAGGCCCGTCCAGGGAAGAGCCCAGGAGAGAGGGCACCAGGGGTGTCCACCCTCAGGGAGGATTGCACAGGTGAAGACCCAGAGGGAGAGACCCAGGGAGCGCCCGATGGCCCCCCGACGGCCCCCGACGGCCCCCGACGGCCCGTGACCCCGCTGTCCCGCCCTGTCCGCAGTTCCAGGCCTTCAACATCCAGGACGAGCAGCGGGTCTCGGCCATGCAGAGCGTCTTTCTGAAGACCAAGACCCTGGGTGCTGAGGATCGCTGAGCTGGGCGCCTGGCTCACCGCCCTCTGCCAGCGGCACCGCCCACGGAGGCTCCGGGAACTTTTGGAGGAGGGAATGGGCTTCGCCTGGAGTGGATTTGGGGGTGGAGGGCCTTGTCCCCAGGGCCCACCTGCGCCTGTCCAGGGGCAGCCCCATGGGCGTCTGAGTGTGCTGGACAGTGGGTCTTGGAGGCCCCGGGGTGACGGTGCTGTGCGCTCTGCGTGCCGAGCCCTCTGTGTGATGTTGTCAAGGCCGAAGGCTGTCAAGCCCTCGGGGGACCAGGAGCTCGTCCGCACCTGCTGCTCCAGGTGGTGGGGCCTCTGAACGTGCCTTGAATCTGCTAGAGCACGCTTGTGTCCGGGGGGCCGGGACCGCCTGCTTTCTGGACACATGACGTGGACAAGCTTGTGTGCAGACACCCTTCTCTGTCCCTGTGAACGACCCCTGCCTGCCCCTAGTCCTCACCGGCTCGTTCATGAGGGAGCCACCACAGCCCCCTCCAGCGGCACCGTGGCAGAGGCGCCCCTGCCGTGTGCAGGGGCTTCTCCCGGCAGGTGGCGCCCCCCGTCCCTGCCGTCTGGGCCCTCCACTGTTTCCACCCCCGTTCTCCTGTCCGAGGACTGCCGGCGGCCTGTGGCCCCTCCCCTGCAGGGCTGCCCACCCTCTGGGCGTCCGGCCAGCAGGCATTCTGCAGTCTTTACTCTGCCTCCGAGCGCCGTGGCTCCTAAGTTCTGAGCCACAGCCCACGCCCCAGGTCCTGAGAAGGTGGCTGCAAACCTGTCAGTCCGTGTGGCAGGCACCTCCCTGGACCTCCTCCAGAAAGTGGTCACACGCACGCTGTGGACGGGACACTCGGGCCTCTCTGAAGGCTGTGGGACCCGGGGCCTGAGCTGGCACTAATGGGAAGGGACGCGGAATGCCCCCAGGCCCACCCCCGTGCCCTGCCACGAGGCGGGCAGCTGCAGAAGGGGTTAGCTTGGTCCAACCTGATTTGTGAGGGGTGCAGGGTCCAGGCCCACCCTGTGTAATTTCTCTGATGTTGGGGTGGACGCGGGGGGCTGTACTCAGCAGGGGTAAGAGCTACAGAGGCAGGAAAGACCAAGGGGAAGACGTTATAACCACTGGTTGCACAGCCAAGAGTCCGGCAGGATGTCCCGAAGGCCAGTGTCAGGCCTCAGCGCTGCCGCCAGAGACTGGCGCACAGGATGACCTCAGCGCAGAGGCCAACACGAGGCTCTGAGAATGGGGGCCCCACATGCCTGCGGGGGCAGGGGCCGTTTGGGGAAGCCTCTGCACCTTCCTTTCACTTTTGCTGTGACCCTAAAACTGCTCTAGAAAGGGGTCTAAAGATAAATTAGGAAATAAAGTCTCTGTTGGATCATGAATGGCAGGGGATTACATAAACAGAGCCAGGTCACACGCAGCAACCCAGGTGCTGTGCTGTGGCTCCCTTCAGCGGGGCAGACGAGGGGACTGCCCCTTTTCAACCCCCACGAGGGAGGGAGCTCACAGCAGCTGCGGTCACGGGGCGCACTGTGCCGTGTGGCATTGCCCCCGGACCGGCGCTCACCCCCTGCTTGTGTCCCAGCACAAGCCTGAGGGAGCTTCGTCATCCGGACGACCTGTGGGAAGCCACGCGGGCTCGCTGTGCGGCGACGTCCCACGAATGCATGGGGGCCTGGGCTGGCAGTTCTGCGCGTGCTTGCTAGTCGAGTTCACTCCACAGGGCGGAGAAGCGACACTGAGCAAAATGCGGGTGAGGCCTCTGCACTGCAGACTAAGTGTGACTTTTCCAGACCTACATTAGCCTTCACAAACGGGAATCTGAAACTTTTAATGGTTTCCATCCATCTTGGTACATTTTCTGTTGTTCAGTTGCCCAGTCCTGTTTGACTCTGTGCAACCCCATGGACTGCAGCACACCAGGCCTCCCTGTCCATCACCAGCTCCCAGAGTTCACCCAAACTCACGTCCATCGAGTCAGTGGTGCCATCCAACCATCTCATCCTCTGTCGTCCCCTTCTCCTCTTGCCCTCAATCTTTCCCAGCATCAGGGTCTTTTCTAATGAGTCACCTCTTCTCATCAGGTGGCCAAAGCATTGGAGTTTCAGCTTCAATAGATACATAGATTTACTGCAATTCCTACCAAAATTCCAATAAGCTATTCTGAGAAAACAGACAAGCTGACTAAAATGTATATGATTCCAAGACTTCCGATAAAGCTGATGTGCTGACGACGGTGTGGTGTGGACACAGGAGAGAAAAGTTCATTAATGCACGGGCACAGAGGCAGACCTTCACCTCTGGCCAGCTGCCAAAGGGGCCACGCCAACCAGACAGGAAGGAAAGTCTGTTCAACAAACATTGGAAGGACTGGGTGTCCTCTGGATAAAAGTGAACCTCGACCCCTTCCCCACTGCACGCACCGGATCACAGATGGGGTCACAGCCTCAACAGAGAGCTGACACCACAGGGCTTCGGAGGAAAAGCCAGGACGAGGTCTTCAGGACCTCCAAGTGGACAGGACTTTCCCGGGGAGGAGCCGAGCAGCACAGACCATGAAAGACACCCGGGAAGAAAGAGGACTTGAGCTCCGGGGTTTCAGGGCCTCTGCCTCTGGGTCCTTGTGCTGACTGCAGCCGCCCTGTGGCAGGGTCTGGATCAGCCTGTTGGTGCCAGCTCCCCTGGTAGCTGAGAGTGCCGCAGGCTGCAAGCCTGCGTCAGCTCGGGGCCCTACCCAGGGCCCATGGCTGTGCCCAGCCCCCACCTGGTGAGCCACAGGGGCGGAGCCAGGCCCACACCGGCCCTCTCCAAGACTCAGGGCTGCCGGGAGGCGGGGTGCCCATCTCGACAAGAGTGGGACCTCGGAGCCTGCCTCCTGCAGGCTCTTAGGCCCAGGGAGGACCGGCACACATGGACGTGGACATGGCCGCCAGCAGCACACTCTGCTTGGGCCAGGCCAGACCCTTCCCAGGAAGGAGAGATGAGGGAGCCAGACCCAGGCAGACTCCCAGGGAGGGGCCAGGGCTAGGGGCAGGGGGTCGGGGCGCAAGGCTGGGGCTAAGGGCAGGGGGTCAGGGGCGCCAGGCAGGGGCTAGGGGCAGGGGTCAGGGGGCGCCAGGCAGGGCGTTGCAGTCCTGGGGCCCCCTCTGTTGCACACGTGAGCGCAGAGCGGCCCAGGACTGGGCCCTCCCAGGCTCTTGGGGCCTGCGGGATGCTGCGTGTGTGCCCGGGGCTCCCAGGGCCTGAGTCTTGGCTGTGTGCTCCTGAGCTCTTGGTGCCCTAGCCGTGACCCTATGGCTGCGGGGCTTCTGTGGAGGTGCAGAGAGAGGAGGTGTTTGCAGGTTCAATATCTAGACCCAGACTGTGCAGTGACAGGAACCTCAGGCAGCTGACTGACTCACACAACCCGTCCTCCAGCCCGGATCCTTCCGGCAAGGTTCTGCTCCCTGAATCCAAAGCCCCAGCTCAGGTGCAGTCAGGGAGCAGGGCTCCACACAGTGACGAGCGATGAAGCCACTGCTTTATTGAACCTTCGTAGGAGGCCAGGGGCCCATGGGGCGACAGCTCGAGGGCAGGCGCTGCGGGTCCGTGCGGCCACGTCAGGAGGCTCCACTGGCGGGGAGGGGCGGGCCGCCTGGGCGGGGCAGCCGCTGTCCGCTGCCCCTGCAGAGTCTGCTCCACCTGGGGCTGCCCGCCTGCTGCCACAGTGGGCGAGGGGCAGCCCGCCCGCTCACAGCCTGCTGCGGGGGCAGCGCTGCAGCGCCTCCCGCAGGGCCCGGGTCACCCGGTCCACGCTCTCCCGCGTGGCGTTGCCGCCCAGCAGGCCAATCCGCAGCACCTGGGGGCAGGGGCGGGGGGAGGAGGTCACCTCGGGTGGGGGCCTGGCTGCCACGACTGAGGCTGGTGCAGAGCCGGCTGGCGCCCCCAGTGCGGCAGGAGGGGCAGAGGGTGCCCTTGCCGAGGTCACTCCCGGCTTCAGAGAAAGGGGTCCCCTTCCTGCTGCCCTGGCCCTCCGCCGGCCCCTGGCCGAGGCCTGGGAAGGAGCACTCCCGGCCGCAGGGCCTTACCTTCCCCGCCGAGGGCCCAAGGCCGCCCGTAATCTCGATGTCATGGTGATCCATGATGTACTTGACGATGTCCCTCCAGTCATAGCCCGCGGGGACCACCACGCTGGTGATGGTGGGCAGCCGGAGCGCCTGCAGGACGCACGGGGCTTGGCCCCCCATGACAGATGGCAGGCAGCCCCCTGGCTGGCCTCCAGAGGGGCGGCGGGGAGGGTCGAGCATGGAGGCGGGAGAAAGGGCCCAGAGAGCAGGGTCCCCACCCTCCCAGCAGCCGCATCCCTGGGCTGGTGCCCAGGGCGGGGCTTCCAGCCTCCAGGGACCACTCCCCCACCCCCCGCCCTGTGTCTGCTGTCTGGCAGGTCACACGCTGAAGCTCGGGGTGCCTGGCTCATCCAGCACACCCCACCCCAACCCCTTCCAGGCTGGTGTCTGGCCGGGACTCTGTGGGCCAAGGGGCATCTTCCAGCTCAGAGATCCCCCACAATGACTCCAGGCAGGAGGCTTTGGGGGAGTAGGGGCACCCACTTAAGTGTCCTGAGATCCAGAGACCAGAAAACTGTGACCATGACCGTGACTGCCCCCACCCCAGACCCACATATTTAGACGAGGGCTGGAGAGGTGCTCTCCCTCTCCCCACCCCCACCTGCTGCCCCCTGCCCCCCGCCCCCTGCCCTCACTCCCTTCCCTTGCCCCCTGCCCCAACCACCTGCTCCTTGCCCTCTGCCCCCGCCCCCCGGCCCCTGCCCTCTGACTCCCTGCCCCTGCCCTCTGCCCCCTGCCCCCCGCCCCCTGCCCTCCTCACCTGGTCCTTCACGAATAGCTGCAGGCCCAGCCCCTGCAGGCACGTGTGCAGGTACTCAGGAGGCCTCGCGGTGCTGCCGCCAGCTGTTCTCCAGGCCCTGGAGGGACAGGTTGCAGGCTGGGGGGCGAGTGGGTTCCCTCCTCGGGGGCCAGAGTGGGAGAAGCTGACTGGCATTCACAGCAGGGGCGCTCTGGCCTGGGAGGTCTCCGCTCCTGTCCTGGACACTGAGCCCCTTGGGAGCCCCCTTGAGCCGCAGGTTTAGGGCCCTGACTCTGCCCAAGGGCTGGGCCTGGGCCCCTTGAGGGGAGTGGAAATGGTCTGGAGGGGGAATAGCCTGGGCCCTAGCCGGCGGTTGGGTCCTCCAGGTCCCTGGGAGGGGAGCGCACCTAGCCAGAGGCGGGGGTGCTGGCCAGGTGTGGAAAGTGCCCTCCCAGCCCCTGACCCCACAGGCCCTGTTCCGGGGGCCCAGCCTCCCTGCTTCCAGAGCTCACAGCCGGGGCCCCCGCTCTGGACACACCCCCAGGTGTGCAGCCCCAGCCTCTCTAGCGGCAGAAGCCAGCCCGAGGCTGGGGCAGCTCCCCCGCCCGGCCCAGGGCAGTGGTGAGGTGAGTGGACTCAGTGCAGACGTGGTCAGCGCAGCACGCAGCCTCGCTGGGGCTGGCCCCTGGGGCTGCCCGGTGCGTTTCTGGGCCTCTTGAGTACCGAGTGCGGACACTGCCCTGGCCATGGGCGCCGCCCTGGTGGTGCCACAGCCGCTGACCCGTGCGGCTCCTGCCCTCCCTGGGAGCGGCGGGCACAGCGGGGCTCCCAGCCCCGCCTCGGGCCCGCCCTCTCTCCTTTCCGCCTGCCCTCTCCGTTCACAGGCTGCCTCCCCTCTGGGCCCCTGTGTGCGCTTTACTGGGAGCCAGAGGGCAGAACGTGGTCACATCCATCCCATCACTGTGTCTGCCCCCAACCCCGCCCAGAGCCCTCCTGCCCCGGCCTAGTCTCCTCCAGCAAGAGCCCCCAGCCTGAGGGAACCCCGGGCAGGGGCTCCGGGGGCTCTCCAGCCTCGCCCTGCGGGACCCAGCTCCAGGCTCCCCGACTGCCCGCCCCTGCCCCACCCAGTACCTGCTCTGCCAGGTGGGCCAGGCTCTCCCTCAGGCTGTACAGGCTGATGACGGGGGTGGTGTGGTGGTACCTGGAGCACAGAGAGGGCCCGGGTCAGTGCCTTGATCTCCCCAGCCCTGGCTGATCAGGGTGGGGGCGGGGCTCCAGGCAGGGGCACTGGCCAGGTCGCGAGGACAGGTGGACGGCAGGGGAGTCCGGTGCCTCACTGTGACCACTGGGCAGGGCACAGTTCCTGGGGTCCCCACCCCCGAGGGTCACATAAGAGGCTCAGGTTAAGACAAAGTCCCCTCAGAGAGAAGCCTGGCGAGCCTTCCTTTTGAGAAGTGGGTGAAGCGGAGGCCCAGGACTGGGAAGCTATCAGGCCAGGTGTGAAGTGCCTGCAGGAGTGTGGAGGACTTCCTGGAGGAGAGGGCCTCATGGGAGGGGGCGGGGACCACGCCTGGGGCCTCGAGGACTGGGGGACCCCGGAGGGCATTTCAGGCCTGCCACTGGAGAGCCTGTGGCTCCAGCTGGGGTGCAGGGGAATGAAGGCGGGGTTCCCCCTCCCTATCAGTCCCTGTTCCCCACCGGCTTCCCTCACTCACGTCCTGGGCTTGTCATCACAGCCCCAGAAGTTGGCCAGCCACTGGATGTCCAGGTAGAAAGAGACGGGCTTGGTCTTACGAGCATAGATCTTATTCCTGTGGAGAAAGAACCAGCAACACCGCCCCTTGTTTCTCAGAAGTGAGCCGGGTTGCGGGTGTTCGGGCCCCAGTGTCTGCATTCAGGCCCCTGGGGGTCCAGCCTGTGCCTCTGCCTCGGGGGTGAGCTTGTCCCTGGGGACCTGGGCTGGCGCCGCCCACCTGTCTCCTCCTGCGGAGTCGCCCTGCTCTGTTCTCAGGTCAGAGGGAACGGACAGGAAGCTCTGCTGCCTGGTGAGTTCGAACACAGAAAGATTGCGGAGGGGACCCCGTTTGAGGAAAGCATCCTGGAAACTTGTTTGGAAAACTGGGGAAACCTGAGGACTGCACTAGCCATGCTGTCTCCAGACCGCCGTTCTAGCCTACAGGCTCAGGACTTGGGCGGACGCACGCCGAGCCCCGGGCAGTCCGCCCGTTGCAGGCTCTCGCCCGCAGGCCCAATCTGCAAGAGCTCCTTCCCTGATGCCTATGCTTTGCTGCTGCTGTTACTCCTGAATGCAAGGGTCTTCGCACAAGGATTGATGCTTTCCAACTGTGGTGCTGGAGAAGACTCAGAGTCCCTTGGACTGCAGGGAGAGCAAACCAGTCCATCCTAAAGGAAATCAGTCCTTACTATTCATTGGAAGGAATGATGCTGAGGCTCCATTACTTTGGCCACCTGATGGGAAGAGCTGACTCACTGGAAAAGACCCTGATGCTGGGAAAGATGGAAGGCAAAAGGAGAAGGGGACGACAGAGGGTGCGGTGGCTGGATGGCATCACAGACTCGATGGACGTGAGTTGGGGTGAACTCCAGGAGTTGGTAATGGACAGGGAGGCCTGGTGTGCTGCGATTCATGGGATCGCAAAGAGTCGGACAAATCTTAGCGACTGAATAGCACCAATGTGTGAGGCAGACTCCTCCGTCTCTCAAGCCTGACGTCAAGGAGACGCGCTCAGCAGCCAAGGGCCTCTGCTCAGTGCTGAACGGGGTTCTTGGCCTGTCCCTATGCTAAACGGATGCCAAATGCATAGGACACACAGGTACTCCGGCCCTGAGGCTTTCTCTGTTCAATACGTTCTGCAGTGCTTATTGCTCAGCTATCTGTCCATTTATTTGTTCAGAAATCTGAACATAGGGTTACCTTATGCTCTGTGTCTAATGGTGAAATTTAAATCTGAGTCATTTAAAAGTGTACCCACAGAAAATGACAGAGGGCAGACTGAGGCTAGAGGCCTAGGAAAGAGGCTCCTCTCTCCTGGGGGCAAGTGACGCTGGGCTTCACTGGAGGGGCCAGGGGACAGCCTGGGACGAGCCCAGCACCCCGGGCGGGGAGAGCCCGGGCTCCCCAGCAGGCCTCTCCTCCCAGCGGGCCTGTCCTCTCCCTCCTTGCCACCCTCCGGGGGGCCCTCTGGCCTTCGCTGCCAGTCTGGTCCTGGGTGGGGCGGGCGGGGCTCACTCACTTGGCCTTGTCACTGAAGGAGATGAGTGAGGTGCCCGGGGGTGCGTTCAGGACCTTCTGGGAGCCCGAGTACAGGACGTCGATGCCTGCAGGAGAGGGGCGCACGCTCAGGGGCCGTCCGTGGGGGGCGGGCGTGGGGGCCGCCCGGCCCAGCAGACGTCAGGGGGACCTGGGACCCACCATCCAAGCGTGCTGTACGACTAGCCCCCTCTCCTGCAGGCCCAACACCATTCCAGGCAGGCTGAGCTAACCAGAGGACCCCGTTAGTGTCTGCTCAGCGTGGCAGACCCACGCGGCTGGGGTCAAAGTGCAGGCAGAGAGGGTGCGGGTGGCCCAGAGGGGAGGAAAGGTGATGCTCTCACACCCTGAGGTGCCCGTCCACAGGGCGTCCCCACCGCCCGGGAGTTTAAGATACGGGGAAGCAGCAGTGGAGGGTGCCGGGCAAGCAGCCAGCTGGGAGGACAGAGGACCAGGGCTGGGACCCGAGCCCCGCCCCCGCCGCCGCCTCCCTGAGGGTGGGGCCAATGGGAAACTGAGGCCCGGCTGGACGGGGCCCCAGGTCCCTGCCCTGGTTGGCACTGCCCGCACCCGCCCCGTCAGGGCTCTGATCCTCTCCAACTGCTTGTCCTGCAGCGTCCCTTCCTCCCTCCCTCTCTCCCTGGGCTTGTCCCAGCCCGATGGCCCAGCGGGGACACGGGGTGTGGTCAGTATGAACAGTGTCCAGCCCTGGGAGGAGCTGGTGTGTGCCAGGGGGCCTGTGGAGACCAGGCCCCATGAGGGTCTGATGGATGTGCAGGGCCTGGCACAGGGCACGGGACACCAGTGAGGACGTCTGACCCCCAGGGCCTACCGGTAGGCTGGGGTGGGGGCACGCACTCACCCTGCTGGTCCATGTAGATGGGGGGCCCCGCCCAGGGACGCCACTGAGTCCACCAGGAGCAGGCACTGGTGCCTGGGGGAGGGCAGCAGAGAGCAGGACGGGCCCTCAGACTCGGCAACCTGCCCTGAGCTGGGACCATGGTCAGCCCCCAGCAGAGCAGACGTCACACGGGGAGCCCAGGATGGCCAGGGCCCTGGGCGCTAGACCCCGGGTTCTCACACAGGTACTTGACAGGGCCAGCCAGGCAGTCTGCATCCTGCGGGTCAGCTGGGTACCCTGAGCTCGCAGGCCCCAGGGCTGTGTGGGGTCCGGGAGCTGGGCAGCAGAAGGCTGGCCCTCCGTCTGTCTGGCAGCCCACCGGGCAGACGTCCAGCATGTGCGGAGGACAGAGTCCAGGAGCAGGCTGAGCTGAGCCTCTGACCCTCCTCCACCCACACTTTCCCAGGAGAAGGGCCCAAAGAGTATTCCCTGTGGGCCTCTGGGAATTGTAACCCAGGTGACGCTGGTGAGCGTGGCCCCCTGGACAGGACTCCAGGGGGCAGCTGGTCCTGGCTGGGCCTGTGCCCAGTGGCCCTGTGGCCCCCTTGGGGGACAGCAGGTCTGCCAGGACGATCCAGCCTGGAAGTGGAGTTTCTCTTCTTTCCCCCTGTGGTCAACCATCCAGAGCAGGGCTGCTGGTCCTGGAAAGGGACCCCAGGAGGGGTGGGGGCCCTGGGGAAGCCAGTGGAGGGCGGGGGCTTCTCTGGGGCTCTGGGGGTCAGGGCAAGGTGGGCAGGCCCTGGGCCCAAGACTGCAGGGTCAGCATTGAGCCCTGACCAGCAGGGAGGGAGGTGGCACGCTGGGGACACCTGGTCCTGCTCTCAGACCGGAGGGTACACCCAGTCTTTGCCCAGGGCCAGGAGGGCCCCAAGAAAGCCTGAACCCCACTCCACATGAGAGAGGCTGGGGTGGGCCCAGTGGGAAAGGGAGCTGGACCTGCCCTGTTGCTTCCTGTGGGGAGGGGGCCTGCCAGCACCCCAGCACACCCCACCCCACCCTCAGGCTGGCTCTGGAGCTGTGCTTGGCTCGGACCCCATCACTGACACTCAGGGCCAGGCTCACCTGAGAAGCCAGCCTCACCCGAGGGGCAGGCTCCCCTGAGGGGCAGGCTCACCCGAGGGCCAGGCTCGCCCAAGGGCCAGGCTCAACTGAGAAGCCAGCCTCACCCGGAGGGGCAGGCTCGCCCAAGGGGCAGGCTCCCCTGAGGGGCAGGCTCACCCGAGGGGCAGGCTCACCCGAGGGCCAGGCTCACCTGAGAAGCCAGCCTCACCCGAGGGCCAGGCTCGCCCAAGGGGCAGGCTCGCCCGAGGGCCAGGCTCACCTGAGAAGCCAGCCTCACCTGAGGGCCAGGCTCACCCGAGGCTCACCTGAGAAGCTAGCCTCACCCGAGGGCCAGGCTCACCCAAGGGCCAGGCTCACCTGAGGGGCAGTCACCAGAGGGCCAGGCTCACCTGAGGACCAGACTCACCTGGGGGCCAGGCTCGCCCGAGGGGCAGGCTCACCTGAGGGGCAGGCTCACCTGAGGGCAGGCTCGCCTGAGGGGCAGGCTCACCTGAGGGGCAGGCTCGCCTGAGGGGCAGGCTCCCCTGAGGGGCAGGCTCACCAGAGGGCCAGGCTCCCCTGAGGGCCAGGCTCACCAGAGGGCCAGGCTCCCCTGAGGGGCAGGCTCACCCGAGGGCCAGGCTCACCAGAGGGCCAGGCTCCCCTGAGGGCCAGGCTCACCAGAGGGCCAGGCTCCCCTGAGGGCCAGGCTCACCCGAGGGCCAGGCTCACCAGAGGGCCAGGCTCCCCTGAGGGCCAGGCTCACCAGAGGGCCAGGCTCACCAGAGGGCCAGGCTCCCCTGAGGGGCAGGCTCACCAGAGGGCCAGGCTCACCAGAGGGCCAGGCTCACCCGAAGGCCAGCCTCCCTGAGGGTATGGGATTACCTGTGACAGAGCTCCCCGTAGCCATCGAGGGGCTGCAGCACGCCGGTGGATGACTCTCCATGGGCGAGGAACAGCAGCACTGGCTTGTGCCGAGCCAGAGCCTGAGGGAGGAGGTGACAGCCTGAGGCAGAGCCAGCAGGGCAGGGGCCTCCCCCGATCTGCCAGCCCCTCACATGTAGACTGTCCTGTGAGGGCAGGAGGAGACCTGCCCCAGACACGGCCGCCCCACAGACGGCCGCATAGACGGCCAGATCTGGGCAGAGGGGACCAGACACTCCTCCAGCCCCACCTGTGCTGGCAAGGCCGGGCATCTCGGGTCTGGGAGGAGGGCTTGTTCCAGGACGACATGGACTTCCCTCCTGAGGAGCCAGAGCCTCAGCCCCCGACCCCATCCTCCTGAGGCCAGCGTGCAGTCAGCCTCGTTCTGGGCTGGTTGGGCTGATCCTGCCCAACAGCGGGGGCTAGCACCCCGAGACTCAGGGCATGGCCTGCTCCCACCTCTCACTCCTGCCCCTGCACGCTGCCATGGCCTGGGTCCTGACCTAGCTTCCTTGGGGGAGCAGAACCCTCCCGGTCAAACCCCCACCTGCCCCAGGTGTGGGAAACTTTCGGGGCCGGGCAGCTGGGCTCAGAAGCCCCGGGGACCCACCATGGCCCCCTCCCCGCCCTGAGCCGGCCCAGCTGACTGGCCCCTCCCTGGGCCATTGCGTCCCCCATACCTCCTCCACCTCCTGCAGAGTGAAATGTCCTCCAGGTGCCTTGACCATCGGGCACACGCGGGCTCCTGGGGGCAATGTGAGTGGTGAGCGCCCCCTCACGCAGGTGGGGACCAGCCCTGGGGGATGTGGTGTGCTGAGTAGGTGGGCCCTGTGGGGGCCGTCCACACCGGCCCAGCCGCTGCCCAGGGAGGAGCTTGGGGCGTGCTCGGTGAATCCAGGGGCTGTGGCACATGGATGGGAGCAGGTCCTCAGCTCTCGGCCCCCTGCTCTGGCCTCCTTCCCCGAGCCCAGCCAAGCTGGGGCACCCCTGTCCCTTGCATCCCTCCCCACAGACGAAGTGCGGATCTGTGTGGGGCTGAGCTTCAGAGGGTGACATCAGAGGGTGACTTTGGAGTGTGACATCAGAGGTGACTTCAGAGCATGACATCAGAGGGTGACATCGGAGGGCACTTCAGAGGGACCACAGCGTTTGATTGAAGGACTGAATGGATGAGGGAGGCCTGAGCGGGCTTTGCCCTCTTTGCGGCCTGGGCAGGCCCTTGTCCTGCTCCCCATGCACAGCAGACCCCCAGACTCATATGCAGGAGGCAGGGAGGCCCAAGACCATCCCAGAGCCCCAGCCTGGCGGTGTGGGGTGAGGAGGGGGAGCCCTAGGCCAGGAGGGCACCTTGCCCAACCTGGGGTCCCTTCTTAAAGCCAGTGTGTAGACCGGAGGGGCCCCGGTGAGAGGTCAAGACCCCCTCGGGCTGTCAGGGGTTGTCCGTTGACCTGGACCGAATGCAGCCGCGTGTGGAGCTGGCCAGTGTTTCCAAACCTCAATCAATCATTAAACCCAAAGCATACTCAGGCTTCGGCTTTTTTCTGTCTCGCCAGAAAATTTTACTCCAGACTGCAAACTCTGTCCCGAGCTCAGCATTCTGCAGCTCCAGAAGCTGTTTCTGAGATGTTACTGGAGGTGCAGCCTCTGGAACTTTGTCCTGTGACAGAGGCGGGGCTGGCCCCTAAAGACCTCAGAGAGCTGGGGGTGGCCCCCGGGTTTGAGCTAAGATCAGAGGACACCCTGCAGTCGACCCCTCCATGGGTTCTGGAAACTGCTGACCCCAAGTTCCAAGACACCAGGGGATGGGGCTCTGGAGCATCCTGGGAGGAGGCAGCAGGCCGGCAGGAGGTGGAGGCATGAAGCGTGGGGAGGGGGTAGTTTCCACCTGGGGAGGGCCTGAGGTTGGTAGCCGGCCCTGGGTGCTTCCAGGCTTCACGCTGGGGTGGGAGGCCTTGGGGAAGGACTCAATGAGGGGACACACACCGCCGCCCCGTCTCTTACCGGATGCGCTCCCGCGATGTCCTGGGCCCGCTGCCCCCAGATGCCGCTGACTCCGACCAGGAAGGAGTCGCCCGGCTCCAGCAGGTTGAACAGGGCAGCCTCCAGGGCGCAGTGCCCGGAGCCGCTGATGGCCAGGCTGAGGGGATTCCTGGTCTGGAACACGTACTGGATGCCTTGCTTGATCTCATCCATGATCTGGGGGTGGTGGACACATGGCTCACAGCCTCCCCAATCCCCAGGGACCGGCCGCCCAGGGACCGGGGCCGAGACCCCGCAGGCCTACCTGGTACACCTCCTGATGCATGTGTCCCAGCACCTGCAGCCTCCCAGCCGCCATGACGCGGGGAGTCAGGTTGGAGGGGCCGGGCCCCAGCAGAAGCCGGGTGGGGATGGACAGCGGCTTGCTCAGGGGCCGCCGGGGGGGCCACCAGCAGCGAGTGGGAGGCCATAGTCCTCACGCGGCCTGCTGTCCGGTGTCCCAGGACCGCCCTGGCCGTGGTCAGTGCCCAGAGCATTTCCCAGCAGCCCCTGTGCTGGGCGGCCAGGCACCGCAGGGCACGGGATGTCCAGGAGGCGAGCCTGGCGGGGGTTCCGCTCCACCCCCTGCCTTTGCTGTTGCCATTGTTCCTGACCGTTATCAATGTCTGTCTTGCGTGTAAAGGCCTGGCAGCAGAGGTGTCTGGGGAGGAGCTGGCAAAGTCCAGTCAGTGAGAACAGGACAGAGCTGAGCGAGCTGGCCTCTGCCCTCCAGCCCTCCCCCGCTCTGTCCCCAGGGACTCCCAGCCCCGTGAGGCTGGCTGGCGCAGAGCGCCCCCGTGCTTCACATGTAGGACCAGAGACCCAGCATTTCCGATCTGGTGGGCCTACTGGCTGTGTCAGCAGCTCTCAGCCCCGCTGTGGTGGTGAGGAAGCTGTCCCGGGGTGTGGGCCTGCGCCAGTGACGCTTGAGTGACAGAGGGAGCCGTGGGCCAGATCCAGCTCAGGGCCAGAGCTTGCTGACTCTCGCTCAGCTCTCGGAAAAACCCACTTTAGGAATACAGATGTCCTTCTGTGTCGTTTCTTTTGTGATTCCGCACATAAGGGACGCCGTACAGTATTTCTCCTTCCATCTCTTACGGCGCTCAGCACGACAGTCTCCAGGCCCATCCACGGTGCTGCGCTCGGCGCGCTCTGCGCTTTTCGACGGCGGCACAATATCCACTGCGCGTGCGCCGTGCCTTCTGTGCCCACTCATCCGCTGGTGGACGGTTAGGTGGCTTCCATGTCCTGACGTCTGTGGACAAACTGCGATGAACATCGGGTGCGCGATTCCTTTCAGACCATGCTTTTCTCCGGGTGTAAGCCCAGGAGTGGGATTGCCGGGTGGCATCGTAGCTCTATTTCTAGATTTTTAAGGCACCTCCGTACTGTTTTCTGTAGGGGTGTACCGATTTATATTCTGACAGCAGACACAGACTCACAGACTTAGAGAACAAAGTTATAGTTTCCAGAAAGGAAGGATGGGGGAAGGGAGAGTTAGGGAGTTTGGGATTTACACGTGTGTGTGTTCTTAGTCACTCAGTCATGTCCAACTGTTTGAGACCCCAGGAACTGTAGCCCGCCGGGCTCCTCTGTCCATGGGATTCTCTGGGCAAGAATACTGGAGCGGGTAGTCATTCTCTTCTCCAGGGGATCTTCCATCAAATTCAGGTCTCCTACATTGCAGGCAGATTCTTTACCATCTGAGCCACCAGAGAAGCCTGGGATTTACACGTACACACTGCTGTAACCAACTAGGACCTCCTGTATAGCACAGGAAGTCTGCTCGATGTTCCGAGGCAGCCTGGATGGGAGGGAAGCCTGGGGAGAATGGATACGTGTATGTGTGTGGCTGAGCCCTTTGCTGTCCACCTGAAGCCATCACAACACTGTAAAGGCCTAAACTCCAGCATAAAACGAAAAGCCTTCTGAAAAGCAGCTAAGAAAGAAGTGTGTGTGCTCCACGTGCACACGCGGGCGCACGTCCTGCCCGACCCTTTGGAATAAGCATTTCCTCTGCGAGGCAGCACCAAGGGTCCCGCTGCTCAGTCTCCACGCACATAATCGAGGGGGTGCTTGCTGGGGGTCTCCTCAGCCTCTGAGTCGGCAGGCAAGCAGAATCAATGCAACCACGTGTGCCGCGGGAGGGGCCAGGCGCAGGTGAGGGCCGCCCGCCCAGCAGAACCCCCCCGCCCGGTGAGGGCCGCCTCTGGGAGCCGCTGCTGGGGGCGTCGGAGGAGCCCTGCAGGGCGGGTGCCAGGGCCACGAGGCACTGACCGGGCGTCCTGAGAGTAGAACCTGCTCCGTCCAGACTGCAGGGGCCCGGGCTGGAGCTTGCTGGGGGCTTCCTGTTCTGGGTTTCTGGGTCTGACGCCGGGACCACAGAGAAGCAGTCCAGCTTCCGTGGAGGCTTCCCGCTGACAAGGAGGCAGCCATGCTCCCCGGGACCTGTGCGTGACCTTACTCCACAGGGATTCGCCTCCCAGCTCTGTGGAGCCCCTGCGTTCAGCACTTGCTGAAGGTTTGTCTGGTGCCCTGGGGCAGAGGGACTCCAGGAGCTTTAGCCAGGCTGGACAGTCAAGGCCTGAGCCCCTGGGGGACTTCACAGCCCTGCTGGGTGGGGGTTCTCTGTCACTCTGATGGATGGACAGACCCTGAGTGGTGGGCAGACAGCAACTTGGGGCAGCTTCAAGGAAGGGGCCAGGCGCCACTGCTTAGCCTGGTCCTGTTCTGCATAGCGGGGTCCAGTGGGCACCCCTCCCTCTCCCACTCACTCTCCTGATGCCTTCCCCCCTTCCTTACCAGCCCTTGCTCTGGACCGGGATCCAGTCTGGTTGCTCCAATCGATGGAGCATCACAAAAGAGAAGCAGAAGGCCCTGCTGATGCCAGTGGTGAGTGACAGGGGGTGGGCAGAGGGCCTGGGCAGCTTCCTGGGAGCCGAGAGGAGAGGCCAAACATGTCCAAGAGCCCGGAGGAAGGGACACCCCCGGGGCTGCCAGAGGAGGTCGTGGGGGCTTCCAGGCTGGGTCTTGGTAAAGGGAGAGGCAGGCCCACCCCAGGGCCTGCCAGGAGGAATGAACCTCGGGGCCTGGGCACAGAGGCACAGGCCCCTATGGCAGCCGGCAGTCTCAGGTACGGCCGTGCTGTGGCGTCTGGGACCTGGTGCCAGCCTGGGCCTCCAGGGTCTCAGCTGTGTCAGCCCTGCCCAGCCTGGTGCTGATCTGACCTGCCACAGGGGAGGAGGCTTCTGCCTTAGGGGATCCCAGGTCACAGCTGTGTCCACCCTGGGGGTCTCCGGCCTGCTGGGACCAGGGGGGCCCGGCCCACAGGGGAGGCCCCCCTTGGCTTGGCTTATGCCCTGGCCTACTTGCCTGCAGCCCCTCAGGGCTCTAGACTCCTTATCTTGGTGACCGAGCCACGTCCCACTCGGCCCACCATCTGCCCACCTGGATCCAATCACTGGGCCTCCCCCACCGCTGCCACCTGAACACGCCACTCTCGGTCCAGTCTAACAGGAGCATCTGTGCCTTTGCCTGTATGTCTCCTCCCGGGGTGCCTGTCCCTCTCTTTCATGTCCTCTCCTTGCCTGGGTGCCTGTCCCTCTATTCCCATGTCCTCTCCCTGCCTGGGTGCCTGTCCCTCTCTTCCATGTCCTCTCCCTCCCTGGGTGCCTGTCCCTCTATTCCCGTGTCCTCTCCCTCCCTGGGTGCCTGTCCCTCTCTTCCATGTCCTCTCCCTCCCTGGGTGCCTGTCCCTCTATTCCCGTGTCCTCTCCCTCCCTGGGTGCCTGTCCCTGTGTTTGCTCAGCCCTCCTGCTCTTCTCTCCAAGCTGTGTCCAGCCTCCCGCCCAGGGAGCCTGCAGCTCCTCAGAGGCCTGTCCCCTGTCACAGGCCACGCGGGTCGCCCTGTCTGTGTGCAGCCTCAGGCGGGACCCCTCACGCAGTGATGCATCTTCCCCTGTGGCACGTGGCACCCTGGCATGGAGTCTTGGCTGGCGGCTGGGTGGGGCTGGTGTAGCCTGGCCTGGTCACCCCCTGCGTGGCAGGGTGGGCCTCTGCCAGGAGCAGTCCACCTGGAGCCCGTCCCGTGGAGCAGCCCTGTGGAGATGCCATGTCCGCAGCTGTTGTTTAGCCGTGACCTGTGGGGCGCCCACGGAGCCTGGGTGCCACGGAGCCTGGGCTCCGGGCATCATCTGCCGCCATCCCTGCCCCTCTCCTGGCCCAGCTGTGCAACTTCCTCGTGGCAGGGCACCGTGGGAGAGGATGCCAGGCCTCGGAGGGCCAGGAGCCCAGCGGAGGGCACCTTGGAGAGCGGGGCTGAGGGGGCCCCAGGCGCTCCATGCCCAGTGACGAAGGTGGCCAGGACCCCCGGGACCCCTGGCCTCGCCCGTCCTCCCTGCTCTCTGGGTGCTGGGTGGGTGGCACAGCAGCAGCCCCGGCCACAGGGCGACAGGGACGCGCCCGTCACAGCAGCAGATGGGCTCGCAGAAAAAGCCCTGCGTGCTGGGGGTCCCGGGGCGCCCGCTCTGTGGGCCTGAGTCTTGGCGCCTCACAGGGGCTCAGCCCCTTCCCCTCTGGGCCCCCGGCGCGCTGTGTCATCCACAAGGTGACGGTGGTGATGGACAGAGAGGACGTGGGCTGGTGCTCCTGTGCCGGGAGCCTCCACCTGCCCCGTGAGGTGGGGGGCTTGACCAGGCTGCCTCCTGAGTGCCTGCCGCCTCCCAGCCCGTGCCCCGGGCACAGCCGGGTGCCCACGGGCCGAGTTTACCAGGAAGTAGTGTCAGACTTTATTTTGGGCTCCCAAATCACTGCAGCTGGTTACTGCAGCCATGAAATTAAAAGATGCTTACTGCTTGGAAGAAAAGTTATGACCAACCTAGACAGTATATTCAAAAGCAGAGACATTACTTTGCTGACTAAGGTCCTTCTAGTCAAGGCTATGGTTTTTCCTGTGGTCATGTATGGATGTGAGAGTTGGACTGTGAAGAAGCTGAGTGCCGAAGAATTGATGCTTTTCAACTGTGGTGTTGGAGAAGACTCTTGAGAGTCCCCTTGGACTGCAAGGAGATCCAACCAATCCATTCTGATGGAGATCAGCTCTGGGATTTCTTTGGAAGGACTGATGCTGAAGCTGAAACTCCAGTACTTTGGCCACCTCATTCATGAGAAGAGTTGACTCATTGGAAAAGACTCTGATGCTGGGAGGGATTGGGGGCAGGAGGAGAAGGGGACCTCAGAGAATGAGATGGCTGGATGGCATCACCAACTCGATGGACGTGAGTCTGAGTGAACTCCGGGAGTTGGTGATGGACAGGGAGGCCTGGCTGCTGCAATTCATGGGGTCACAAAGAGTTGGACACGACTGAGCGACTGAACTGAACTGAACTGAACTGAAAGAGATACTTTGAGTAGCTCTCGTCATTCCGTGTTTGGGGCTATTTCCCGCTAAGATTTGGACTGAAAACCCTGGTTTTGACAGTGGGTCTATGAATTCCATGGACAGAGGAGCCTGGCAGGCTACAGACCTTAGTCTCACACGGTCGGGCACACCTGGAGCAGCTTAGCGTGCACACGCATACTGACGGCTGGGAACGGACACATGTATACGGATGGCCGAGTCCGTGTGCTGTCCATCTGAAACTATCACGGCATTGTTAATCAGCTATACTCCAATACAAAATAAAAAGTTTTTTTTTAAGCGTTGCTTTAAACACAGCAGAACTTGGATCTAGGATCTCCCAGGCGCCCCACCTTCTCACACCCCAGAACCCAGGAAGAGGCTCTTTGTGCACTGCCCCCACAGGCCTCGGGAGACGGCACTCGCTGGCCTCACAATGTCAGACAAGTGGACCCAGGCTTTGTGGTGAGCCGGAGGGTAAATGGAGCACCAGCTCTAACTTCAGTTTAAAGTTCAGCATGAGAGGAGGACATCAAAACCCAGGACTCAAGGTTTCCTGGAGAAGCGTGGCGAGTCCCCTGCTGACTGGACGTACACGCCAGGTGCTTCCTCTCAACAAGCCCTCTCCGACTGTTCCACTTTTACCTGGAAGGTTCATTTTAGATTTGAGGTAAGGGGAAAGGGCTTCCCAGGGGGTGCTAGTGGTAAAGAATCCACCTGCCTAATGCAGGAAATGTGAGAGACGAGGGTTCGATCCCTGGGTCGGGAAGATCCCCTGAGAGAGGCATGGCAACCCACTCCAGTCAGTATTCTTGCCTGGAGAATCCCATGGACAGAGGAGCCTGGTGGGCTACAGTCCACGGGGTTGCAAAGAGTCGGAGATAACTGAGCGACTTAGCACACACACCCAAGGTGAAAGGTTGCTGAGGCGACCGTGGGATCCAAGTGGGAAAGCTGTCCACAAGGACCTGCTGCTCAGGGCGGGACCGCACGTGGCCCCACTCCGCCGCCGTGCCTTCTCGGCAGCTGGCGACTGCAGCCCCGGGGAACTCTGCCCTAGTGCCGGGAAACAGGCCCGATCCACGCAGCTCCGTGCTCGCAGATGCTTTGGTTGGGTGGTGCTCCACCCCAGAGACGTGTTCGGTCCTAACCCCGATGTCTGTGCCTCCAGCCTCCGACAGATCACTGCCGAGGTGCCAGGTAAGACAGGGCGGCACTGAGATGGGCCCGCTCCAGGGACAGCTGTCTGTACAAGGAGGGAGGTTCGGACATTCAGAGCTGGGGCCGTGTGACGATGGAGGCGGAGGCGCAGTGAGGCGGCCACGAGCTAGAGGGGTGGGGGAGGCCTCAGAGGAGCGCGGCCTTGGCACTGGACGTCCGGCATGGCCTCGGCACAGGATGCTCCAGGTTGTGGGTCTGCCCCAGACGCTCGGAAGTCAGGAGCCCCTGGGCCTGAGGATTGCTCTCGGGATTTGCCGTCAACAGCCGCAGGTGCCACATGCCAGGGCACCACGGCTGCCAAGCTCAGAGCTGGGCACCTCTGCTCCCCACCACGGGCTGTCAGTGCGGCCACACCCTGGTCGCCCCTGGCCCCTGGGCACAGCCCCTCCGAGGCTCATCGTGTCTCCTTCACGAACCCTCACCCAGCTGTACCGTCTCACACCCCTGGCTTAGCACACGGAGAAGTGGAGGCTGTTCTCTGGCCCTGGTGGGGTCTTAGTGGGCTGGCGAGACCCTCCCGTCAGGCCGCTGGCCTGAGCCAGCCCCGATCACACCCCAGCTCTTACAGAAGGAGGCTGAGAAATGGCCCCCGTGCTCGGGCACTCATGCCCACAGCTCCCCCTAAATCTGACCTCACCAAGAGCTCCCTAAAGTCAGTTATTTCCCAGGCCGCTTAACGCTGGGAGAGCCGCTGGGAGACCTCCGCAGACTCCTGTCCCAGGATCTGGCGTCATCGGTCACCTAACCTCCCCGACCTGGGCTGTCTCTGTGCAGGGCATCCAAGTGCCTACATCTTGGAGGCTAGTGAGGCTCAAAAGACGTTGTACGTGGAAGACACTTTGCCAACTGTTGCGGCGAGTCAGCTTAGCCTGATGTGGTGGAGAGCCTGGGGGATTTGTGCTTAGGAATTTCCCGAGAAAATGATTCCGCGCCCATCTGACAGGCTTTTGTTTTTAGATTACTTATATTTTTGGCGGCACTGGGTCTCCTTGCTTTGCAGAGGCTCTCCCTAGTTGCGGAGAGCGGGGCTGCTCTCCAGCTGCAGGGCTCAGGCTTCGCACGGCAGAGGCGTCTCTTTTGTTGAGCACGGGCTGGGCTCTAGGCACACAGGCTCAGTGGTGGCAGCCCATGGGTCCTGCAGCCTGGGGAGCTTCCCGGACCGGGGATCGAACCCGTGTCCCTGCATTGGCAAGCAGATTCTTTAACACTGAGTCCAACAAGCAAGCCCCCAGTCACCTTTTAAATTGAATTTTAAAACATAAAAGCATTACGTGCTCACTGTAAATAATTTTTTTAAAGGGTAAAATAAATTTAAAGCAAATGAAGCTTCCCTTTAAACAAAGGGAAGCCTGGTATGCTGCAGTCCATGGGGTCGCAGAGTCAGACACAATGGAGCAACTGAGCTGAATTGAAAGCGAATGAAATGCCCTGGAAATGCTCCATTGACACCAGACCACTTTTATCCTCTCATATTCATCCTGCCAGGCTTTTTTCTACATCACTGAGGTCATTTACTATACGTGGATATGTGAATGGAGTTAACACGGACAGCTCGTGGGTCCCTGATAGAAGAGTACAGAGCAGGCCAGAGCCTCCGCTGTCTCTCACTCCCGAAATTGTCTGGACGTTCAGAGTGTCAGTCTCTCTGGTCCCAAGTTTTCTCTTAATAAACAGGAGAAGAAACTTTCTTAAGTCATTTCATAGACATTGAAGGGGCAGAGAGTGGATCCTCTAAATGAGTGCGTGTCCAGTGAGCAGGTGTGTGTGATTCGGCAGCTAGAATCATTTACTTGGTGTTTCTAGCGTGAAGTCTTTTCGCTTCTCTCCTTGACGGGAGCTGTTTTCCACCTGCTGTGCAGTAAAGGGTTAACAGGCCTGCCTGCACCACCCCCATCACCTGGAGAGCCACCAGCCTGCTCCCGAGGGCCATGGTGAAGCTGGCCCGGGGCTGGAGTTCCCGAGGGTCCCCAGTGCCCTCGGGGAGGAGAGGGCCTTGCCGACCTAAGTGTCTTTGCCAAGTGAGGCTCCTGCCAGCCAAGCACCTCTTCCTCTGGGGGTCTGGAACCTTCCCCAGGCACAGGTGCCCTTGAACCACCCCCTAGTAAAAACCCTGGGCGCTGCGTGTCTACTGGGCTCCCGGAGACGGCATTGCTGGCTGGCAGTGGGGGATCGGGTGTGTGGGTGTGGGGCGGGGCTCCGGAAGCTCCCGCCTGGTCCCCGCCTGTCCCCGCCTGCCTCTTCCTCTCACCGATGCTGCTTTGCCTCCTTTCTCTGTCCTGAATCTCTGCTGAGTCCTGGGGGTCCCCTGAGTCAATGTGGGGGTGGTCTCGGGGGCCCTGACACAGTCACATTGATTTCTTTAAGCTCAGGGAGTTGTGTTTATCGCTGACAACTCTGCGATTAGACCCCTGTTTCTGTCCTCCGGCAAGCTTCAGCCTCAGTTCCTTCCCGTCCTGGAAGAGGCCCTCAATTCGTGTTTTTGTGTGTTCACCGTCCTTGACTGAGAGTCTTCTCTGTGTCAGCGTATGAGAATAAACAACTGTGATACGGTGGTGAGGAAAGCCCCGGGCTCACGACTGCAGCGTGCTGGCCCAGGCCAGGGGCAGGCTGGGCGACGGCTGCCCAGGGGCGGCAGGAAGCGGGTCCAAGGTGCGGACACGGGGGCGGGCAGCTCTCTGAACCTGACGGAGAGAAAAATTAACCAGGGCGTGAGGATGCAGGCGGAGAGGGCCGCCCGGGAGCTGGCACCGCCAGCAGAGGAGGGCACCTTGGCGGTTTATCCTGAAAGCCCTGTGGACCCTCAGAAGTCACCTGCAGCTCTGGCTCCGTGGCGAAGAAGGTGCTCTGAGAGCCAGCCAGGGAGAGGTGCTCGCCCGTGACCTGTGTGTAGAGGGCACCGGGTCCCTGAGCGAGCTTCAGACCCCCAAACTGTCTGTGGCTGAGAACCTGCATTTCTGGCTGGAGACGCTCCGTGGTGAGCCCAAGCCGGCCAGGAGTCCCAGAGGACCCGCAGGACAGGGAGGCTCAGAGCCGGTGGGCCGGGGTCGGAGGTCACCTGGCTGTAAAAGCTGGTGCTTGGGCCCACCCTGCGAGCCTCCAGCTTGGGGCTGGAACAGAGGAAGTGAGGTGGCAGGCCTGGCCCTGCTGGGAACAGTGACACCAGGACCGAGGAAAGGGGACTGCAGGAAGGTCTAAAGAGGACGGGCCCCTTGCCCAAATCCCGCCCAGGGACGGGTCTGCTGGCGAGGGGTGAGCCCTGCAGAGGGGCTGGACACCCGCCCTCCCTGCACAGCTGCGTCTGCGCGGTCTGCGGGCCGTGTGCAGCCTGCGATGGAGACTCATGTGGGACGTTCACAAATATAAAATATCTCCAACCTGAGTCACGGAGGAAACCCGCCAAACTGATACCGAAATCGGGCTCCTGGAACCTGGCTCCCACGAGCGCCCCGGGCACACTGCCGTCCACATCTTCTCAGCCTCATTTCTCTGATCTGGCCCCTCCCTCCCCCACATTCTCTCGTCTAATTTTCCCTGTTTCAAAGCAAATCCCAGACCTTACATGATTTCCCCGTATCTTCCAATGTGCACCTAAAAAATGGACATTTTCCTACCGAGCTCGATGCTATGATTATATTTAATATCACTTGCCTGGAGACAGATTTAACCTACTGTCCAAAAGGCGACTTTTCAAAGGCGGTTTGTTCGAGCTGGGACTGAGACTGGGTCCTGGCATCGCATGCTGCTGGTTCAGGTCTGTTTTGATGGGTGAGCGTCTCTCAAGCCTCGGTGTAAAAGGCCTCAGTGGGAAACTTGTCTACAAGCGAACCCTGACTCAGGGGGCCCAGGTGGGGCCCGAGACTCTGCATGTATGAGAACTCCCCGTGTGGTGAAGAGTTCTGCATCTCCAGGCCTTGGCTGGTTGCCCCCTGTCCCCTGGAGAGCTGGCCAGCCTCCTCTGCCTGAATCTCTCTCACTCACAGGCACCCCAGACCCCCAGGGCACAAACTTCTTGCCCCAGGAGCCTCTGGGCAGAGCGGCGGGACCAAGGGGGCCGGGCAGGAGGGTCATCTTTCCCCAGGGTCTGAGGTTTGACCCCGTAGGGTGTGAGGTCACCTGGTTTCCTGGCGGGGAAGGTGAGACTGCCTTGCACTCCAGGTCAAGAGTGGCCCTTTCCTTGGGTTCCTGGGGTTCCCCAGGACCCCAGCTCAGACCTTTGTCCAGTCTTGGGGAAACACTGGGGTCCAGCTCCCAACCTGGACGCCCCCTTCCTCTGCCCGGCCCTGGGGCTTCTGGGAAGGTCAGCAATTTCCTCTGTGCTACCCGACCCCAGACCGGGAGGGTGGGAGGAGGGAAGACTGGGGTATGGCTTTCTGTTGACCTCCCCTGTGCTCCTGCCTCCCAGGAAGTGAGAGCAGGGTGGCCAAGCTCCCGGGACTCCCGCCCGCACCCGAGAGGCTGCAGACCAGGCTGGGGGAAGGGTTGGGGCGGCGCTGGGACCCCGAGAGGCTGCCCACACTCACGGTCCCTCCAGGAGCACAGTTGGGGGGTCCTGGGGTGACGGGGCCCCTCCTCTGCCAGGTCCATCCAAGAAGGGTTGACACCTGAAGCCCAGGCATGAGGGGGTGGGCTCTGCGGTGAGCTCTGGGGTTGCTTGTCCTCGCTTCTCAGCACTTGACTCAGTTGAGCCTGGCAGCCCTTGAGGAAAGCAGGCTCTTTATGAATTAGGACCCCAAGGTTCAGAGCAGGGACCTGACTCCCCAAGGCAGTTCCATTACAGCGGGGAAGTGCACAGAGATGAGGAGCCAGCCGGAAGCGTCCTCCCAGACACTGGCCCGGTGGGCCTGCAGAGGAGGCAAACGCTGGAGCATTCTAGGGGGAGCTTGCCATCAGGGCCGTGGCCTGGATCTCCCCTGGAGGTGGGCAGGCCCTCTGGCACCCCCAGCTCTGCCAAGGCCCTGGTCCTCATGTAGCGGGTGTGCTGGGCCCAGCCGGGGCAGCTCCACCCGCCGTCAGGCAGGACTGGGTGCGGCGGCTCACGTGGACGGCTGCCCCGGGGCGCTCTGCTGGCCTCCCTGTCCTTTCTAGGTGCTCTTTGCTTCTTCCTCTCCCTGCCCTGTGCCCAGAATGTGGCTCAGACCATGAGGCCACTGCCACCTTGCTCCTGCCACCCAGTCCCAGGGAGCACGCTCTCCTCCAGGGCTGGCAGGCTGCCTCCGCTCACTGCTGCCCGAGACCCCTGCTCAGGGCTCCCTCCGGGTCACCCATTTCCCAGGGAATGCCTCTCAGGTGAGGGGCGACTGAGAGCCCACGGCCCTCCACGAGCAGGCTCAGGGGTGGAGGGACCCCCAGCCGCAGGCCGCTCCAGGTGGGCGTTCAGCAAGCAGCAGCCTCGCGGGTGCGGGCTGGCCTCCCGGCTCCCTCCCTTCTGCTCCTGAAAGAAGAATGAGCAAGGGACTGATCCCCAAACTCCTTCCTCCAAGGTCAGCCTCTCCGCTGCCAAGATCTAAGAAAAGATCTCATTTCAGCCACTTTGCTGCCAATTTTGTTTCTGCGATGTCATGTTCTGACCTCCGGGCGGCAGGCGGGAGGAAACTCTCTGCGAGCCACTATTTCTTGGCCTGAAGCCCCTAGGGGCTGGAGACACCCACGCCACGTCGACCACCCACAGGGTCGTCTGCACCAAATAACAAGCACATCTTCATATGGAGAGAAACGCAAATTCAAGGGGAAAAAACAGGAAGGTACCGAGATCCGAAAGCGCGGAGACGAAGGCCCTGCGAGTGCAGAAAGTCTGGGGCTTGACTGGAGGGGCCGGCAGACGCGCCTAATAGAGCAAGGGCTCCTGGGGGCCAGTGGAGCGCGGACAGACCACTGGACGCCACTGGCAGAAGGTCATCTGGACGAGCTCCGGACGTGCTGGCGGAGCCGCTGCGGCCACAGAGCCCACAGAGGAAGTGCTAGAGGACGGTATCAACCATACTTCAGCGGGACAGAAGCCGCTGGCTGCGCCCGGGAGTCAGCTGGGTGAGCCTGTCAACCGGCCTGGGGCGGACGCCTTCACAGCCACGCTGATTCAGTCGGCTCTGGGAGTCTCGGGCCAGCTCCGGGGGGCTCTAAATGGCAGGCATGGGTGAGGTCCACGATCACAGAGTGTTGCAGCAAAGGGTCGGCCGTCACTGGAGCCACACCCTGTGGGTCACACCAGCCAGGGCTCAGTGAGAACTCACTGTGGCTGGCTCGAGCAGAAAGGGGTGTGTCGCGGGGTGCTGGTCGCTGTTCCTGACCATCAGGACCTTCTCAAATTTCCAGGAATGACCCAAAGCCATGCCGCTGGCCTGGGCCACCGGGAAAGGGCACCAGCCCTGGCACTCTCTGCCTTCAAACCCTCGGGAGTGCACAGGGTTGGCAGAGCTTATATCCCAGCAAGGGTTACAGTGCCAGGCTCCCCGGGGGCTCAGACGGTAAAGAACCTGCCATGCAGCGGGACATGAGGTCTCGATCCCTGAGTCCGGAAGATCCCCTGGAGAAGGAAGTGGCGACCCATTCCTATATTCTTGCCTGGAAAATCCCATGAACAGAGGGGTCTGGTGGGCTACAGTCCTTGGGGTCGCAAAGAGTCGGACACGACCCAGTGACTAAACAACAACATCATGGATACAGATACACGATCTTTTGCGTGTGTTATGAGCACTTTCTCCTGGTTGAATCTTTTCTTTTTGATCTAACTCTGGCTGTGGCTAATTCTGTGACATTCGAGCGCTAGATTTTGGGGGTGGCCCATCTGTCGGGTCTGCCTTCTATGGTCTGTGGACTCCTTATGTTCTGGAAAGGTCCTCCAGAGCCCACGGAAACGAAAGATAGCATTTGTATTTTTCTGTGGGACAAAAATAACCAGAAGTTGTTGTTCTTATTTTAGGTTTTGAGTCCATCTGGGATTTTCTGTGTATGTAAAGGGAGGAAGACACCTTATTTTTTTCTCTCCCAAATAGATCCTTTTACTCAACAAACATGGTTCAGAAAATAGACTGACTTTTCCCTGTTTGTCTGAAGTGTGACCTTATCACAAACTAAATTCATTTATCTCTGCTTTGTTTCATTTATCTGTCAGTTGTTTGATGTACCTTTTGCCAGTATTGAATTATTATCTTTATTCTAGCTTTGAAGTTGAGTTCCCATAAGGCAGATCAATGTCCCTTAGCATTTTTTCTTTTGCTCCTCTCAATTTTTTCTTGCTGTTCACTCTTATTGACTTTGCCTAGATTAACTTGAGGATGAATTTACCTCCCTAAAATACTCATATGATTTTTATAGAAATTACATTAAATTTACAATACTCAGTCTTTCCTTTCAGGAAAGTATTTTTTCAATCACTTATATAAATTCAACATCTTCAATAATCTTGTTTTTTTCTTAAATAAAGAACTTTCCCATTTATCTCATGCTCAGGAGCTCATGAGCCTTTGCTGCTGTTGTGACTGGAACCTGTCTTCCATTACATGTTCATGTTGTTAAGTGTTTTGAGAGGCTTCAAAACCCTCGTGCCCCCACTAGATTTAACAAATGTTAACATTTTCCTCCCTTTGCTTCAGATCCTGTTTTTTAAAGCAATGAAATGTACTGATGCCTACAGTAGTCAAGAAAGTGTGGCGCTGGAGAGAGGAGAAGGCCAGTTAATCAGCGCGGCCGAGCGTCCAACGACGGGCCGGAGCACACGGCCAGCGGCTGCCGGAGGCCAGTGCGGCGGCCAGGGTGAGGCGCAGCGAGTGGGTGCCGCTCCAGGCCGCATCACGAGCCCTAACGGGAAAAGCGAAAGCAGCAAACAGGTGAAGCTGGAAGCAAACACAGGAGCGCAGGAGGAAACACTCGCAGCCTTCACAGACGGAAGGTGGAGACTGCACACACACACAGCTCCATAAAGACGAAACGCTTCTCCGCATCAACACACCATCGAGAACATAAGCAGGCCAGTCACAAACCGGCAGAAAAGATTCCAGGCACACAGGGCTTACAAATGAGCTGCATCCGTGCTACGTAAAGAATCCTGCAACTCAGTAATAGAGAAATATCCAACTGTTTTTTAATGGGTAAAGACTTGAACCAACTTCTCACACACAAACATACGAGTGGTCAATAAACCCATGAAAAGTGCTTATCATTCGTCATCAAGGAACCATCAGGAAGACAGGATGGCTGAAATGGGAAGGCTGACACTCCCGAATGTCGGCAAGGCTGTGACGTAAGTGGAACCTCCTACGCTGCGGATGGAAGGGAAACATTTTACTGCAGTTTCTTGGAAAGTATACACACACACACACACACACACACACACACACACACACACACATTTTTTTCTATGACTCAGCATTTCCCCTTTAGTTTCAAGAGAAACTAAAAATATATGTCCTCTCCAAAGCCTTGTACAAGAATGCTCAAGCTTTATTAATATTAGTCAGAGGCTAGAAACCCAGATGTTTGTCAGCAGGACCCTGGCAAACAAACTCCCGCATAGCTACAGAAGGGATCCCTACTCAACAGTGACAAGACAGAGCCTGCTGATATCTTAGCAGCATGGGTGAAGCTCAGAAATACTGTGCCGGAACCATCGAGGCATGGAAGAGCATGATTCCATTCACTGAGATTCTCGAATCAGCAAAAGCAACCTCTGACACTAGAGATCAGCTCCGAGGTCGTGTCTGGGGCGGGGAATGGACTGGGGAGGGACACCTGAGAACCTTTGGGAGCGGCGGGAAGGGGCCTGGCTTGCTGCGCATCTGTTGAAACCGACTGGCACACATCTGAGCATTCACTGTGTGTAAATCCACACCTCATTAACGACCAAAGCCATGAATATCTCAGAGACAGTTGAAGCTTCTAATGACCCTTCCCTAATCCCATTCTCCTTCCTCCCTCCTCAGAGAAACCCGACTCCAAGGTCAGGAGAAGTAAACGCGTGCCTCCGTAATCTGACTCTGCCCGTGTGGATGGTAAGCCATGGGTGAACATCTCGTGTGGACACGTGCGCTTGGAACGCTGGCCGTGTGCCTCTCTGGCCCAGCGTGTTTGGGGGTGATCCGCGCAGCTGTGCGCAGGTCTGGCCCATTCGCGCTGCCTGGCAGCACTTCCGCGGAGCGCAGCGCACGTCGCTCACCCGCCACGCCCGCGGGCGCGCTCAGGGGCTTCTCGTTCTGGGGTGTCGAGCAGCTCCGTGGCGACTGTCCTTGTGTGTGTCCTCTCGGTGACACCCCGAGTGTCATCACTCACCTTCCGAACCACAGCCGCCGAGCAGGGCAGCAGGCGGCCCGGCCCCCTGGGGCGCGCAGACGGGGGGGCTCGCAGGTCTGGAGGCCGCGCGTGCCGCCGTCACTGCCGCAGCTGTGACCTCTGCTCCAGACCTTTTCCAGCGTCTGCCGCTCACCGGCCTCTCTCCCTGAGAACCCTTCTCCCCACCGCGCCCACTGACATTTACAGCTGGAGCTGCTTCTGGGTGATTCGCCACTGGGCCACCTCACTAAATTCCTTGTTTGGTTTCTTAAATTTTTCTGAGTAGTGAAGACATCTCATCTGAACAGTGTAACTTTCTTGATCTCCACACAGATCTGGCATTCATTTTCTCTTGTCTTCACATGGAACAGAAGAATCATAATCATACTGAACTTGAACAGCAATACCGTCCATCCCTGTTTGATCTTCACCTTTCTGGAAATACGTTGAGTTGTTCCTCCCAATACTTATTGATTCGTTTATTCAGCCATTCATCGAATATTTGTTGGCCTGTGCTTCACGCCAGGCACTGTTCTTGATTCTGGGTGCACAGCCAAGAACAAGGCAAACGAGATCCTAGACCATGGAAGAGATGGAGTGAACAGGAAAATAAATGAGACAAGCAGTTTCAATAGGTGACTACTGCAAGCAGTAGAACTGGGCGTGACTTTGTTCTGTATTTTCCAAGTCTCCTGTAAATGTGTTATCACATTTTCATCATTTAGAAAAGAAAAAATATAACAAATAAAACAAGTTCAGGGGCGTGTGAGGATCACATTGGAAACACAGTAGGGTGCCATGTCTGAGGCGCTTCCCAGGAGGCCCAGCGGCAGACTCTGCCTGCTAACGCTGGAGGTGCAGGAGACACGGGTTCAGTCCCTGCGCTGGGGAGATCCCCAGGACTAGGAAATGGCAACCCACCCCAGTATTCGTGCCTGGGGACTCCTGTGGACAGAGGAGCCCGGTGGGCTAATAGGCCCTGGGGTCACAGAGCTGGGCGCGGCTGAGTGAGTGAGCACGCACGCACCACGTCTGAGAGTTGTGGAGGCTGTGTTTGATGCTAAGATTTGATTGACTTATTTCTGAGGTTAGGAAGATTCACGCTATTCTGAGTTTAAGAATGTATATCAGGAGTGACTGTTGAATTTTATCAAATGGTATTTTTAGCATTGATCAATATACCATGACTTTTCCTATTTCACACGATTAACGCGATGAATTTCACTGTAAGATTTCCGAACCCTGAACCGCCCTTTCATTCTCGGAGCACAGTCCACATGGTCAAGACAGCGGCGCTGCTCGCCGCCTGCCAGGGCTTCTGCACTCGCCTTAGAGAGCGACGCTCGTCCCTAGTCTCCCTTTGGTGCTGCTGTTCAGGGCTGTGCTTCCTTCGGAGAACAAGCCAGGGGCGGCCCCTGCTCGCTCTGCTTTAGGTCATTGCGAATGGCATGCCTGGAGCTCCTGGAGGAGCTGGGAGGGCCTGCCCCCGAGCCCGTGCGAGGGAAGCCGGGCGTCTGCCGCGTCTGGCCTCCCCCGCATGACGGGGCCATTCAGGCCTTCTCTCCCCTGCGTCTCAGGCCGCTCTGGCTGCGCGGGCAGGGCACTGCAGGCCGCGGGCTTGTAAACAGCAGGCACTTACTTCTCGTGGTTCTGGAGGCTAGAAGTCCACGGCCGAAGTGCCAGCAGGTCTGGTGTCTGGCGAGGTCTGTCTCCAGCTCACAGACACTCGACCGCTCCGGGTCCTCACATGCTGGGAGCTGGGGGCCCCCGGGGTCTCTCTTCTAAGGCACTAACCCCCTTTGTGAGGGCTCCACCCTCTGGCCACAGTCACTTGCCCAAGGCCCCACCCCCTAACACCACTTTATGCAATGGTTACAGTTCCAACAGATGAATTTGTCGGGGCATAAACATCCAGTCTATAACGCCTTATGAGAAAGTCTTGGAGGGTGATGTTCTCTTAGTGAGCTATCGACTTTATTCAGATTCTCACTTTTATATAAATACTGCATTTTAAACATTTGTTCTGCAGTTATATTCTCTTCTCATTTTCAAAGAACCAATCTTTTTTTTCTCTCTAAAAATTATGTGTTTTCTGTCTCATAACATCAGGTTTTCCCTAACCTCTTTCTTGTGCTCTCTGTTGGATTTTGTTGCTGTTTCTCATTATCCGGGCTTCCCCAGTGGCTCAGTGGTAAGCAAATTCACCTGCAGTGCAGGAGGCGCAGCTTTGATCCCTGGGTCGGGAAGGTCTGGAGAAGGAAATGGCAACCCACGCTAGTATTCTTGCCTGGAGAACGCCATGGACAGAGGGGCCTGGCGGCCACAGAATCGGCACGGCTGAGCCACTACGCACAGCCTGGGCTGGTGAGGGTCCCAGCAGGACGCTCTCTGGGGCAGCTGTAGCGGACAGTTCATGAAGAGGGGCAGGGCTAAGCACCCCCTGAGGGGAGGGAGCCCCAGGAGGCAGTGGCGTTGGGCGTCTTTGCCAGTCCTGGGGGACATAGGGAGGTTCCACACCAGAACCCGGCGAGGGAATCTGAGTCCTCGGCACAGTGGCAGTCCGTGTCCCACGTGGGTATTCTGAAAAGGAGACACTAGGGAGACCTGCCGCTGCTCAACCCACCCTCTCCTCCTGCCCTTTCACCTCCTGCAGGACCCTCCCATCGGCTGCAACTAAAGCAGAGCCCAGAGCCGTCAGCCTCCAGGGAGAGAGTGGGGAAGCAGGGGTTCAGGGTGCCCTGTACACCCCTGGACATTGCCACGGCAGCCCTTCCCACTCGGCAGAAAGTTCCTGAGGACGGCTCTGTCTGCTCTAAGGCTGAAAAGTTGCCCTGGGCAGGATAGTGTCTCCCCGCCCCCACCAGCGTCTAGCAACAGGCAGGACGCCCTCATCTGGACCCCAGAGCACCTGCTCTAGCCCCTGCCCCTCCCTGGCTTTAGCTGCAGGCTGGCAGAGTCCCTGCCGCGCCACTGAGGAGTCCCAGCCTTCCCACCCCGACCTGCGGTGGGCAGCAGGAGGTCCTGATGAGCAGCTCTCCCAAGGAGCAACATGCTCAGGACACAGAGAGGGACCCCCTTCCTGTGCCCTCGCCCCCAAAGCCCAGACATAGCTCAGAGCCTGCGGGGTCTTTGCAGCTGCACAGTTCAGTTCAGTTCAGTCGTTCAGTCGTTCAGTCGTGTCCAGAGGAGGGGAAACAGTGGAGGGGCCAGAGTGGGGTGCTGGGGGTTTTGATCGACCTTTAAAGGTCAGCATTTCCTCCTGCTCTGGGTCATGGAGGGAGCGGCCAGCAGCAGCTGGCCTGTGGACGTGGTCCCCCACAATGGGCTCTGGCCCAGCCCAGCCGCCCAGCTGCCAGCTGCTGCAGGCCACACACTGAGTCAGCAGCTTGCTGCCAGCGCCCCACGCACAGCGCCCACAGAGCTGCCCACACGCAGGGCAGGCCCCCAGGCCTCTCAAGCCCAAAGCCCGGGGGCCTCGCCTGCCTCCTCTCCCACAGGCTGCGGGTGCCCCAGCTCTGCTCCAGGTTCAAGGTCTGGGACTCAGCACTGCCTCTCTCTTGCAGGTCGCTTCCCTTCTTCATAAAGTCTGACGACACTGAGCCTTCCTCCCCATGGTCTGCAGTGACACGGGGTTGAGGATGTGGGGTACAGGTGTGTTCCTGCAGATTCAGAGTCCTGGGCTGCACCCCCAGCCTGCCCCAGTTCCCGGGAAGCGCTCATGGGTCCAGCTAAGCAGACCCTCCATTAACAATGCCAGGCATAGGCGGTCACGCTACGAGCCTGCTTCCTCCCACCCCCTCAGGGGCTGCCTGACCCCAGAGAAGCTACTGGAGTGGAAAGAGTGCTCAGTCAGGGGTCTGGCTCAGGCTGACCGCAGGCACCTGGAGCCCTCAGGGCCTTTCCAAGTCTCTCAGACTCAGTTTCTTCATCTGCAAAGTGGGGGTTGGACAATTCTGCCTCCCTGTGCAAAGGGGCCTGTGTGTAAGGAGCTCAGACATTCACAGATATTCGCAGAGACGCACTTTGCAAGTTCTGCATCGTGACACAAAGGTTGGCCGGGCCCAGGCCACTTGCGCCAGGAGTGGTGTTGGAACGTGGGCCTGAGACTCTGCCTGGCTGCCACTCTGTGTCTGCGCATGCTCAGCCTTGGGCTGCTCTGGACTCAGCCTGCTGCAGAGTCCAGCCCTGGGACTACAGTCTCCGGCCAGTTCTGGACTCCAGCCCCTGCCTGTGCTGAGTGTGTGACGGGTCTCTGCCGGGCCTCTCCCAGCACTCAGGCCAGTGGCCAGTGTCTGGCCTCTACCCCATCCCAGCAGCCCCGCGGGTCAGGCAGGAGTCCTGTCTGCACCACTGCTGAGGTCCCTGGGTGCTGACACGGGTGTTGCCACCAGCCTGGGGGGTCCGTTGTGTTCTCCTGCCTGGGACGCACCAGACAGCCTGGTTCTGAGACAGTTTACACACCTGAGTGTGGACACACTGGCTTTGCTCTTCCTTGAACCCCAAGGAGGGCAATGGGTCCACTTTAAACACAACCACATTAGACCCTCTGAGGATGAAGCAAGTGAGAGCTCGGAGCGGGAGAGGTTCCAAGCCGGGTTGGGGTGGGAGAGGGTGGAAGGCTGCGTGGAGGGGCTTAGATGGGACTCTGGAGGATAGGAAGGCTGCAGAAACCGGAGAGAGCGTGACTTCGGGTGGGCCGTGGTGGAGCAGGGCAGAGGCCTCCAGGGGGTCAACGGGGGCCAGGTGGGCTTCCGGATAGGAGCGCTCTGTGGACACAGGCTGCACTAGATCGGGAAATGGACGCACAGGCCACCTTGGGGCCTGGACACGCTGCAGCCACTGTTGGAAGAAAACGGTCCTGGCTGGACTGGCGGGATCCTGCCTGGACACCAGCATTTTGACTTGGAGCAAGCCTTTCCCTTTCTGGCCTCAGTTTCCACTCACTGACTCCATGGACATGAGTTTGAGCAAGCTCCGGGAGTTGGCGATGGACAGGGAGGCCTGGCGTGCTGCAGTCCATGGGGTCACAAAGAGTCGGACACGACTCAGCGACTGAACTGAACTGAAAGTGCCGCTAAAGGCCTTGCGGCGTTGGATCTGGAACCCCACCGCGAGGCAGCTGGAGCCCACAGAGCCCCCCCAACCCGCCCCTCCCCGCGAACTGGCCTCACTTCCGCGTCTGGCTCGGTACCCCAAGGGCCCTCTCGTCTCAGGAGCAACAGCATCTGCGTCTGCGGGATGCCAGGCCGGACACGCCCCCACCGTTGCTGTGGCAACCGCGTTCCCCCTGCGGCACGCCAAGCCCGGAACTCGGCCGTGGGGGGTTGCCAAGGCAACCAGACTGCACCTTCAGTGGGCGGGCCTCCAGTGAGCAGGGCCTCCAGTGGGGGCGGGGTCTCGAGGGCCTCGACCGTAAGAAAAGCAGATGCTCTGTGGTCCTCGCGGGGCAGAGGGCTTGGGTAGACGAGGCCCGGGTGAAGACAGCGCAGCAGTTCCAATTCCACGTGTCCCCTCAAACGCCTCCAGGGCTCCCACCTAGCTCCACAGCCGCGCATCTGCCCCCTCCCAACCCCCGACTGTGGCTTCTTTTCAGGTACTTGTCTTTGGATTGCATTATTCATTCATTCATCGTCTCTGGTTTCTGCAGATTTGGTCTTCTTTTCCTACTTGGGATCATACTGGTTCGTCACTGAGCACTTCTGTCTGCAATTCTGGAAAAGTCTAAGCCGACACTTCTGCAAATATTGTTTCAACACTCTCTTCCTCCTTCTGAAATTTCAGGGGTCCTTCTCGAGCACAGGTCACAGGCTCCACTAGCTCCCTGCTTCCCCAGCCCCACACCGACCCTTGGCTTTGCTGATGAGCCATGTCTTCAGCTAGATTTTGGTTGCCCGCCAGGCAGGAGCCCCAGCCCAACCCTTTTCTTCCCAACTGTGCTCAGAGGACTCAAGCAGGTTCAGGCCCTGAGGATGACCCGTGTTGGACAGTCCTTTTCCTGGCCTTCCATTCTGCCCACAGAGCTCCTTCAGCTGGACCCCTTATCCACCTGACTCTCTGGTCCCCTCTGCACCCGCCCCGTTGCTGTTCCAGGCATTGCCATCCGCACCCACTGTAGCAGCTCACCTTGGTGTAGCCACCGCCAGTTTGTAGTTCCGTTTTGGTTTGTGACATCTGGGTTGTTTTTCTTTTCCTCTTTGCAAGGACTTGGTTTGTGTCTCTTGAATTTTGTGATATATGTTTTCTACAACATTCTTATGAGGCTAAGCCATTTAAAATTACTATTTTCATGGTCAAAACTAGTTGAGCATCAGCAATTTTATATCACTTAACGAGTTATATAAAACTCGTCATATATAGCGGATGGACTGGGGTCTTTCTATGTTTCTCAGCCTTATGGAAGTCTACAGCTTTGATAAGATTTTTAAAACTGAAGCAATTTAATGTGGTATTAGTATTGTGAATGGTATCCCAAAAACTGAAAAATGAAAATGGGTCTTAATGTCTACTCTTAGGTAGTGCCATTGGCCTACAAAAGTGTGCCTGAGTATGATGACAGCATTCAAGCCACATACACAAGAATAGACATGTGAGCGTGCCCTTGGCTTCCCTCCGCAGCAGCAGCCTCCGCCATGGTGAACACTGCTAACAGTCCCTTATGCCTGGTAGGGTATATTATGTACACTCTCCTGTGCTCCTTTTAAATAATTTAACAAACATCTTGCTGATCTTTCCACATCAGCGCATAACTTTAAGACATTCTTTTCAGTAGCTTCAGAGAAATCTCTCCTGTTCACCCTGATGCATTTAGCTAGTGCCCATGGGTGAACGCCCTGCTTATCTTGTTTCTTGGGAAACTTTCACATGTAGATACCGTAGGCAGATTTCTACCCATGGCATTACTGAATCAAGGAAAGGGGCGCTTTAAATGCAGACACATTCAGGGAAATCACACAGCTGATGCCAACCACAGCCACAGAGCAGAGAGCTCGTCTCCCCACTCCCTCACCACACACGTGTCACCCAACATTTACGTTTTGGACAGTGCACTAGGTCAGAAAAAAATACTGCAGTTTTGACCTGCATTTCTTTCAGTAGGACTCTCTTCGCTCACTGAGCAATTTTCTTTCTGTAGTGTCCCTTCACCCCCTCATAGTTCCTGCCCATTTCTCTGGTGGGTACTTACAATTTTTGCTATTAGTTTACATAAGATTTTTACTCCTTTAGGAAGTTCCTTTCATCATCATATGTTTTGAAATATTTTTCCAGGGTGGGGTTGGTCTCTTGGCTTTGTTTATGATGTTTGGGCCATGTAGATGTTTGTTTTTAAAATTATTGTTTTTATTAGTTGTGCTTAATTTTTATGTAGTCCTTCTGTCTTCTTTGGAGCAATCGGCTTCTGCATCCTGATTTCTGCACACCGAGATGCTGAGTGCATCCATTCACACTGCATTCTAGTCTCCCAAAATGTCACTGTTACAGATAAATGTTTACCTCATTGGAATTTATCATGATGTTGTGTCAAGGGGGGATCCAACTTTATATATTTCCTATATTATCCTGCACCAGTTATAAAAATCATCTATTTTCTTCAAATTTTTGAAATGATGCCTTTATCATAAATTTTTGATCTATTTCCTTTAATACTGGCATCTTTTAATTAGTAGAATTTCATGATATGTTTTAATACCTAATTGGGCAAATCCTCTTCACTCTTTTTCTTTCTAACAAACTTCCTCACTAGTCTTTCACATTTGCTTTTTCTTTAACTTGAGATTGCAACAAATGTGTAGCTTTAATTTAGAAAAACTGACCTGCCCTCTTAGCGCAGTAGGCAGCACAGCAGTCTCATAATTTAGGGAAAACTGGACCTTAAACTGGAGAAGGAAATGGCAACCCACTCCAGTGTTCTTGCCTGGAGAATCCCAGGGACGGGGAGCCTGGTGGGCTATGGGGTCTATGGGGTCGCACAGAGTCGGACACGACTGAAGCGACTTAGCAGCAGCAGCAGCAGCAGCAGGACTTTAAACAATGTAATTCTTCCTTTCTAAGAGTAGATAATGCTTTCCATTAATTGATCTCTTTTCATGGATTTTCAAAGTTTTCCTATATACTTTCTTTATAAACAGAAGCCTGCACATTTCCTGCTATTTCCAGGCATTCTGCCTGCTTTAGTACTGTTGTGGTTGGATTCCCTCCATTATAACCTCTAACTGGTTATGGTCTGTTTTTATGGAAGCTGTTGTCTTCTTGGTGATAATTTTTCTTACCTTCCCATTAACATACTGCTTCCCATAGCTTTTCACTCATCCCTGAAATTTTCTTAGTAGAGAATTACATCATCTGCAAATATTGATAATTTTGTTTCTTTTTGCTTCAATGTTTTAACCTTTTTCCTCCTTCATAATTGCATTGGCTGATACTTCTAAATAAACCAGAGACAACAGTGCAAATCCCTCTTTAAATGGGAATTCTTTTGCTGCTTCACCATTACAGCTGCTGTTTGTACTGGGCTTGCTCTGTGCCGAGCCCGGACCCAGCACTGCACACACAAATCGTCACCACTGCTTTTGAGGTTGGCATTGTTCTTATCCCACCTGCAGGAGAGGTGACAGACACAGGTGCTGGCGGAGTTGCCTGGAGTCACACAGCTGATGAAGAATGAAGCCAGACACTAATTCTGGCTAGACTCTTATCCTCCAAGGCCCTGAAGGGCTGCTTTTCCTCAAGTGAAAGAAGGCATCTTTTCCCAAAGGGTGCAATTACTTGCTTTTTAACCAAAAAGTGGGTGGCCCTTTGGTCAAAAGACTTTCAACATCTACTAAAATAATCCTATTTCTTTTTATCCTTTGACTTACTAGAATGGTAGATTATACTGACGGAGTCCTCAATACTGAACCATCCTTGCATTCCAGAAAATTTATTCAAGGTGTGGGATCACTTTACCATTATTTAGATCGCAAGCTGTGTGTGGCGCCCAGTCTCTGAGAGTGGCCTCCTTTCCACAATGCAATGAAGTGAAAGCAAGGAAGTTTATTATACTGTGGACATTTCTGTTACACAGGTCTGATCATTTCAAAACCTGTCTGCAGGAAGGAAGAAGAGCAGCAGCCTCCAGCCAGAAACAGGGAGACTCCTTGACCTTCATTCTGAACCTGTCAAATTTTCCGGTGCAGCCAAATAAATATTTTAAAATGAAATATTCAGATCTGAAGAAAATGAAAACATCGCTCATCCAGATTTCGTGAGGCCCAGCTAAGGCAGTGATACGGGAGGAACTCTGTGGCTTTAAAAAGGCCAGAAATTTAGAAGGGTTCTGAAGCTATGGTTTAAAGGTTCAAAGCAGTAGATATAAGAATATTCTAAAATTGCAGTGAAATGGATTAATTAATTAATTCCTAGAAACATGCCAGATTTAGCTCAGGAAATAGAACACTTGACCAGAGGGGTAAGTATGAAACAGAGGGAGGGATAAAGATTCACCTCTTTGGGGCCCACAGAGTTCTGCTGTTTCCACCAAAAATTTGGAAGAACAATAATTCCTCTTTTATGCACGTAGTTCCAGGAAACAGAGGCTCTCTGGGGCTTTGGAGGGTAAGATGGTTGTATGTGCCTGCGCCCTTGCCACTTTCAAGGCCCAGGCCCCACGGATGCTGCACGTGGAGGAGAAGCATCTCCCTTACACGCCGGGTGAGGATTAAACGGCTAACGGAGCAAACCTTTGGGGTAGCGCCTGGCACCTGCTGGACGCCGCAGAGGCTTGGCCCTGGGGATGAAGGGTGCCCGCGCCAGGGGCTGCGTGGGAAGGGGCGGCATGACGTCACCGCAGTTCCGGTGGGTGAGCTGGCCCGAGGCTTTGTCAAAACTGCCCAGCGGTGGGGGCTGCGGATGGAGGCCGGTGGCAGGCAGAGATGCCAGTCCGTCCCTGCTGACCTGCTTTCCGGCCGGGGGGCTGATGAAGGCTGGGGTTGCGGCTGTGGACCGAGGGCCGCCAGTGACTTGCTCTCAAAGAGCTGAGCTGGAGAAACAGGATGTGGGGACGGGGGCGTGGGGGCCAGAGGATGGTGGGGGGTCTCCCCGAGGCATGCCGGGAGGAGAGGCTGCAGGCCCGCGGGCCAGCCGGTTGCATCATCCCCGCGCTGAGGGCTGCCCGTGATGCTCTGGCCAAACGCCAGGCGCGATCGAAAAACCCACCTGTTACACCTCGGAGTCCGTGTCCCCACACCCCCTACACCCCCACGCCGCCCCCGAGCGAGGAGCCCACCCGAGTTTGTCGCTTATCGTCGACGCGTTTGTGCTGCCAGCATCGCGGGTGGGGCAGGTATGGGTTTAGCGGTTTCACGCGAAACGGCTCCGAGCTGGGGAGGGCCAGGAGCGCGGGGCACGCTGGCAAATGCAGGTGGATGGTCGCGGGGCCTCGGGGTTGCCCCCGAGAGCTGGGGTTGCGCTAGAGGAGGGGGCGGCGCGTCCCGGCTGCGCTGCCGGGCCCCCACCTCCCCACCAGGGCGCCGCCCGTCAGCGGTGATGTCACACCCAGGCCCCAGCCCCCTCCGGCCCCGCGGCGGCCGCGACGCCCGTCCCTCTCCCCGCGCGACAAACCAGCTGGCGGCTGGGGCTCGGGCGCCGCGCGCAGCCAACCAGCGCGGCGGGAGGGGCGCGGGGCGGGCCGGGCCGGGGGCCCGCAGCCGTCACGCGGTGCCGCCGTCAGAGCGCCCAGCGCAGCCCGGGAGCAGCAGCCGCTCTGCGCTCGCTCGGGACCCGCGCCCCTGCCGGTGCTAATGCCGCGCGGCCGCCGCCAGTGACGCCGGAGAGGTAGGGCCGTGGCTCGCTGGGCCTCCAGGGCCGCATCCCGCACCTGCGTCCAACGCTCCCCGGGCGGGGAGCTCGCGCCCGGAGCCCTCGGCGCGGCCCCTTCCCCTTCCCCCGACCCTCCCCCGTCCCTGCGGAGAACAATGGGGCAAATTCAGGGGTGTCCGCCCTTCTTGCGCAGAGCGGCCCTCTGGAGAGGCCATTTGGTTGCGGCCCCGGCTGCAGGGGGGACGCTGGTCTGGCGCGGGCGGGGTCGCTGCGGGGAGGGCGCAGGCAGCATCTCGATAAACCTTCTCAGCTTCCCCCGATCTTCCACTCGCCCGGGCTGGAGCCGACACCCGGGATGCGGCCCGGGCTGGGACTGCACCGGCGTGGGGAGGGAGGGATGGAGCAAAGGGGAGAAAGGCGGAAGGGGCACCCGGGAGGGGGCGCGGCTGGCGCAGCCGGGCCGGAGGGGAGGGCGTCCCGGGCGGCGGGGGCGCAGGCAGGGGCCCCGGTCCCCGCGGTGGGGGAGGGCGGATGTTGGAGCGGAGAGCAAGACGGGCGGGCAGGCGGGCGGGCGGGGGCTGCGGCAGGAGAGCTGGCCGCCGGCTTGGTGCGCGACGCCGGGACTGCCCAGCGCTCAGCCCAGGTCGCGTCCTCCTCCCGAGAGACCCCTTCTCCCTTCCAGAAAGCCTCACGGTTTGGGAGGGGCCCCCTGCGGACACGGCTTGCATCCACGCAGCCAGCGCCCCAGTAACAGGTGTGGCCCGGCGGCAGGAGGGGAGGGGGCTGCGGGACCGCGACGTCTCGGCTGGAGGCGCTCCTGGGCTCGGGGGCTCGGGTGACAGGGCGCCGCCGCGCACCCCCTTTGGCTCGTCCTTTAAGCCGCCTCCCTCCCTAGCTCTCCCGCAAAACCAGCAGGCATCTCTCGCGCTCGGAGAGGGCCCCGGACAGCATCCCGGAGGGGAGGGAGGGTCAGCCGTCTGCCCGGTGCTGGGTGGGCGGGGGGGACCACGGGCCGCAGGGCAGGGGAGGGGAGGGAAGGAGGGAATGCCGAGTCATGGGGCTCGCCGGGCGCGGGCGCGATGCGCGCCCACGTTCCCGGGGAAGGGGCTCTCCCGCCGAGATTCGCGGACCCCACCTCAGGCGGCCGCCCCTCCCGGGGATGCCCGCGTTGCTAGGGTAGAAGACCGTTAGGGCAAAGGGCTGGCTGGCCCCGGCGGCTGCGGGTAGGCGGTGGTGCGGGGAGGCCCGTGCGCGCAGGGCCGTCTGCGTCCTAACCCCCGGGGAGTCGCCCCGCGCCTTCCGCAGCACCGCCGCCTCCGCCTCCCCCCGCCCCCCGCCCCCAGCTCTCGGGCTGTAAGGGGGCTTTACTGGGACGCGTGCCCATCCCCCGAGCGAGCCGCTGGGGTCTGGAGTGGGGGGCGGGGGCCGTACCTGCGGCGGCCATTTTGCAGGTGTGGTTGGCCACCCGCCCCGGCTGAGGCTGCAGGGCGCGGGGGTCAGGAGTGAGGCGGGGCGGTGCCCGCGGCGTCTGCAGTGGAGGGTGGAGGGTGCTGCGGGCCGGGTCAGGTCTCAGGTCTGCACTCGACTGCGGTCTAGGCTCAGGAACTTTCTGGGGCTGACCGTTGCAAAGAGGCCACCGACTGGGCGACGGAGTGAACGGGGACAGTCTGCTTCCCGGGCTGTGAAGGCTGCTGAAGGAGCCTGTTCCCAGCCAGGCGGGGACTCGGAGCTCATCCGTGCTGGGCCTGGAGCTGAGGGCTGTCCACGGGGTGTGGTTCACAGGGAGACGGAGGTGTGGAGTCGGGGTCCTGAGGAGGGCTTGCGGCTGCCCGCCACGGGCGCTGCCCCCTCCTGCGTGTCCTCCCACAGACATCCCTCCTGCGACCTCCTGCGGGCAGGCCACACACAGCCAGGTGGAGGCTGGTGTGCAGACAAGCTGGGAGTCACACCGGACACACCCGGGAAGAGGGGCCCCAGCCACCAACCTTGGCCCCCTTTAGTCCCTGGGTCTCACCGCTGCTGACCCAGGGCTGACCGCATGCAGGGAAGTGGGCCCTGCGGAGGTGGGATGGGGTTGGAGGAGGGACCAGGAATGGGGGACAGACCTGAGTGGGAGGTGGAGATGGGGGTGCCCAGCCTCAGGAGCAGGCCCCTGCAGCTCAAATCGGTCAGCCAAGGTGGGTGAGCAGGGCGCGGGTCCTGCTGCCAAGAGGCGGGAACCCCACCCTGGCCTTTAGGCCTGAGACCCTTCCAAGCCTGGAGGGGCCTGGGCCGCCTCCGCTTGGGGTGAAGAGCGGCTGGCTGGGGTCACCCCCATGCCCAGTCCTGGGTGCTCCCCAGAGCGCTCTCCACTCAGTATTCTTAGGCCCAAAGGCCCGGGCTCCCCACGCCTATCCAGTGTGCCTCCTGCACCCACAGCCAGGCGCCCCTCTGAGAACTCTGAGGGCCATGCCCTCCCAAGCTTTCTGCGGCTGGGGTGCCCAGGAACACGGGCAGGCCGCCGGGCTGTCCCCTTCGCTGAGGGGACCCTTCCCACCTGGTGCCACCCGCAGAGGCAGCCCAGGGTGGGGGGAGGGCGAGATGGCAGATGGGGCGCCTGGCAGGGCCTTGCTTCCTGCCCCACCTACTCGAGCACGTGCGTTTGAACCCCGGAGCACCGCCAGAACCCTGGCTTCTGTCCCAGCGGTGAACCCCAGGCTCCCCAGAGCCCCCGGCCTAGCGCCTCAGGGCCTCGGTGAGGGGCCGCTGTGTTGAAGACGGCGTAGGGAGGGCACACTCAAGGTCAGCGGTCAGCGGAGCCAGGCCCCCTGAGCCCTCAGCGTTTCCCCCAGGGCCCCGCGAGCTTTGGCTCCCCCACCCACACCACCCGAGCTGGCTCCCCACCCCTGCCCGGCCCCCTGGCAGCCTCGTAGGTGCCACTGGACGGAGCGAGACACACCGTCCCCTCCTCTCTATCCCTGGGATTTACTCTCCTAATCCCAGCTCAGCTCTGGACCGAGCCCCGCCCCCGCCCGGCCCCGCCCCTGCCCCTGCCGCCCCACGCCCCGCCCACCCACGCCCCGCCCACCCACGCCCCGCCCCCTGCCGCCTCACGCCCCGCCCCCACAGGGCGCCGGTGGGCGGGGCGGCAGCCCTGGGCTCCTACCCTGTCCGGGCTGCCGAGGGGCTGGGGGCGACGGGGCGCCGGCGCGCGGCGCCTTTCTCACCCATCACTGTGCTCCCCGTCGTGCTTGGGCAGACTGGAGGGCTACCCGGAGACATACAGTCGCTTTCACACGGTCACACACTCACACACTCACATCCTCTCACACAAACACCCTCTCACACACACAGACACTCAGACACACACACACACCGTCTCACACTCACACACACACACTTCCACACACCACATTCTCTCTCACACAAACACCCCCTCACATATACACACTCATACACACCCCCTCACACACACACACACTCTTCCACATTCACATTCTCTCTCACTCTCACACATACCTACTCATATACACACACACTCTCCCCCACATACACATTCTTTCTCACACAAACACCCCCACATGTACACATTCACACACACACACACCCTCTCTCATGCACACTGACACCTCCGATACACACACTCGTGCACACACTCTTACATACACACCCTCACACACACACACTCACACACTTCCACATTCACATTCTTTCTCACACAAACACCCCACATGTACACATTCACACACACATACACCCTCTCTCAAGCACACTGACACCTCTGATACACACACTCGTGCACACACTCTTACATACACACACCCTCTCACACACTCTGACACACCCCCACACACACACACTTGCGTGCACACACACACCCCCTCTCACACACTCGCGCACACACACTGACTGCAGCCCTTCCCGGCTTGCCCCTCCCCTCCGCTCCTCCCCACCGCTCCCCGGCTTCTGAGGCGCCCCTCTTTGTCCTCCCTCCCCAGCTTCATGGTCACTCCCTCTCCTGCTGAGCGCCCTCTTTCCCGGGCAGCCTCCTCGCCGGAAGCCGCCTCCTTGCTGCTCTCTGCATCCCTGGGGCTGGAGTCCTGCTTGAAGGGCCCAGCGCGGCTGCTTTCTTGGCTCTCTGCATTGCTTTTGCTGGAGCACAGCCCCATGTGGCTTTCAGGGCGGTGAGTCCTTGGCTGCTTGAGAGCACCTTGCTCTGTCCTCTCGCTCGGTCGCTGCTCCGTCTGGGGCCCTCCTTGTCAGTAACTCATGCTGAAGCCTTTCTCACCGTCACCTGCATCCGGGTGCTCAAGAGAAGTCTTTGCCAGCAGCTCGACTTCCCTCCTTGATCTCTTAGCATCCTCTCTTCATCTGTGGGTTCCTGGCCAGCCACGGGGACCGGTTCGGTGTGGGTTTGTGTTTACTGGTGTTCAGTGGGGCCTTTCAGTGGAAGACAGGCTTTATTCTTCCGTCTGTTCACATTTCTCCCCCTTTCATTTTTTCTGTTTTCTTCCTTGAATTCATGCATTGGTCTCTGGTGTTCTGGTGTTTTCTCTCATTTTGTCTCCTTTATATTTTATGTCCTATTTTCCAGACAATTTTTGGACTTCATTTTGGAGTTCTCTGGGAAATTCTGTGTTTCAGCATCTACAGTTTATCACTAAGAGCACTATCTTCCTTGTCTCTGTGAGCTCCCATTTCATAGCACCCTATTCTTGTTTCAAAAATGCAGTGTCTTCTCGAAAGATTCTGAGTAAGTTTAGAGAGGTTTATTGCTTGTTGAGTTGCTTTCTCTTTCTCACAGGGCCTGTTTTCTGCTGGTTTGTTTTATGCTGGAGCTGTTACTCCCCTCATGCACGTGGTAGGCCTTGGCCCATTCATCTTAGGGGCCCTGCTGGGGAGTGGATGTGCTCCCACTGTCTGGCAGGGGGCATGGGGGTGCCTCCAGCAGGTTTGCTTTAGGTGAAGGGATAGCAGCTGTGAGCCAAGCTGTGCCCCCAGTGCCAGAATCTGGAGGGCCGCACCCACACGGAGGACCTCGTGCTTCCTGGGTCTTTTCTCCTGTTTCTACAGAGGAGAACCTGCTGTGTTCATCCTGAGTGTTGGTGGCCATGGGCCTCCGTGGATGGGGCAGGAAGCAGATGAGAGTCTCCCCCACTGTCTGCAGGCAGACTTGCACCCAGGGCCCCTCTTCAGCCTCACTCCCCCACTCCTGCTGCGCTGGGCCCATGAGCCCCCAGAGGCCCACGCCCCTAATCCTCACGGGGGCGGGGGGGCGCGGGGAGGAGCGGGGAGGAGGAGGGGCCTGTCTTAGCCGCTCTGCAGACCGGCCCACAGAGGCAGGCAGGGCTCTGTCCCCAGTGCTGACATGCTGGGGCTTCACGCTAAGGCCTCAGCATCAGGCAGTTGGAACCCTGGCCTGGGGCGTCCCCACCACCCTGAATTCAGTGTCAGCGTTCGCTGTTTCCCCTGCTCTCAGCAGGGCGCCAGGGCGTGAGGCTCTGTGGGCTGACCTCACCATGCTCATTTGTCTGCTCCTCTCTGCATCGAGTTGTCGGATTCCCCAGGACACTTCATCCACGTTCACGTCTGGATAGCGGACGTGGTCTCCGGTCTGGGGACAATCAGGTGTCTGCGTCCCCTCCCTCTCGCCTCCTGGGCTCATGCACAGCATCTCAGTTGTGCAGCTGCTGGCCACAGGGTCTGCGGCCTTACTAGAAATTGCCCTGTGGTTCTGAAAGTGGTTGAACCAACAAACTTTTCCCGGTGATCCCTAAGATCCTGTTGTTCTATCCTCACAACATCTGGAGTTGCAGACATTTTAATGTTGACCTGATGGATGTGGTTTTAAACAACACTTTCTTACTTACTGTTGTGGTTGAGTATCTTGACCTGTAAGGCAAAATGAGTATCTTGCCTGTTCATATCTTTTTGCCCATTTTTTTTCCTTTTGTGTCTCTTTGACTTTGTCTGTTCCCTGCATATTCTGCGTGTGAGTCCTTGTTGATCATATGGCTGGGTGGGTGGACTTCTCTTCTCCTTTTAATAGTATTTTGATACCTGGACTTTTCCTTTTGGCATCTTCCATGGGCTTAGAAATCCTTCTTAAAGGTGAGCATGGAGAGAACATGTTTCGTTTTCTTCCGAAACTGTATTATTCACATTTAGACCTTCAGTCCATGTGGCATCTGTTTGGGTATAAAAGGGAGTCTCATTGTGTTTTTCCATATGACTGGCCAGTTGTCTTAGTCTGTCCAGGCTGCTGTAACAGAACAGCAGCACAGACTGGGGGCTTACAAACTGCAGAATTCTCACGGTTCTGAGGCTGGGAGTCCAGGATCAGGGCACCAGCACGGTCAGGGTACAGCATGGCCAGGTTCTGGGAGAGCTCTCTTCTGGGCTGCAGATGGCTGACTCTCTGTCTTCACAGGGCTGGGAGCAGAGACAGGAAGGAAGTCTCCTCGGAGCTCTCTAAGGTCAGGAGGCTCCCAAGTGCCCGCCTCCTAACGCTGTCACACTGGAGGGTCGGGTTTCGACACAGGGCTTTGGGGGACACAGGCGTTCAGTCCATGGCGCCAGCTTTCTCTGCGCCCCTTCTCTTCTCATCAGTCTTCAGAGCCGCCCTTACCTGATGTCAGAAGGCTGTGCGTGCAGGCCTGTTCCTGGTGTCCCTTCTGTCACAGTTGTGGTCACTTACTTGTCCCAACCACCTTGTATTAATTACTTCAGTTTTATATTAAGTCTTGTTATCAGACATGCTCTCTACCTTCTGTGTTTCTTCAAGCTTGTTATTGGTAGTATCTTACTATTTAGAAATTCTTAGAAGAAATTTGTCCAGTTTCACACACAAAAAAACCCACCTGATTTTGTTTGAAGTTACATCTGAATGTTTTGATTCGTTTGGGTGACATTTTTAAGTTATTGACATTTCTTTTTATGAACAGATTATAGTTCTTCATTTATTTAGATTTTTATACTATTTGATGTATCCTTTGTTACATTTATTCCCATAAACGTACTTTGTACTTTTGGTTTTTCTTTAAATGGTACCTTAAAAATACTATTAAAACTCTTTGTTTCTAGTGCATACTAACATGATTGGTTCCCAGCAATTTTGCTGACCCTTCCCACTAATTCAAATAGCTTGTCTATGGATCCCCTTGGCTTCTGTGCAGATGAGCAGGTGGTCTACGTATAACGACAGTTTGCTTTATTCTGTCCCGGCCCATCTTCTGCCACTGTCATTTTGTCTTCCGCCTTATCACTCTGGCAAGAACCTCTGCCACAGTGTTAAACAAAAGTGATAGTAGTAGGTGTCCTGACTTTGTTCCTGAATTTAAAGAAGGTGTCCCCAGTATTTCAGCACTGAGGATGGTATCTGGGTAGATTTTCAGCAGGTACGTGTCACGAGATGGGCGTCCCAGGGGCTCAGTGGTAAAGAACCCACCTGCCAACACAGAAGACCCAGGTTCAACCCCTGGGTCAGGAAGACCCCTGGAGGAGGGCATGGCAGCCCACTCCAGTGTTCTTGCCCTGGAGAATCCCTTGGACAGAGGAGCCTGGTGGGCTACAGTCCATGAGGTCACATAATCAGACACAACTGAAGCAACTTAGCATGCTCGCGTTATAAGATTAAAATTTTCTTTTATCCTCACATTGCCAAGAGTTTTATCATAAATGGGTTTTGAAAATTACTGAGGGCTTCTTCAGTTATCTGTGGAAAACTTCACTTGACCTATTTTCCCCTTTAATCTGACATGTGGTGAATTTTATTAATAGCTATCCTAATGGTAAGTCATTATATCACCATACTGGTATTCCTGAAATAAACCTATCACATTGTCCTTTTTATTTTCTGTTTGACTTTCTTGCTAGATTTTGAACTTTTGTATCTTATGTTCATCAGGAACACTGGTCTAAATCTTAATTTCTTAAATTTTCTGTATCTAATTTGATACTAAGGTCATTTTAATCTCAGTGAATGAGTTAGGGATATAATCTTTCTCCTTCTGTTTCCTTCTCTTTTTCTTGTTCTCTTCTGTAGTTTGTATAACATTGGAAACATCTTTTTGTGTGTATGGTAGAACTCTCTTATAAAAGTATCTGGGTCTTCTGATTTTCTTTTGGTGGTTAGAATTTTAAACTATTGAATCTATTTCTTTAATGGTTATAGAAAAATTCCTACTGAATTTTTCTCCTAGTTATAGATCATCTTCTCCTGCATCTTGGAGTGCGTGTAGCCATTTTTAAAATTAAATTTGAGCTATTTCTACATTGTGCAGCATCTGAGTTATGCTTTCTTCTATGAAGAATGTTGGCTTTGTTTTGTTAGGCAGTTAAATTGTTTGAAGACTTATTTGATCCTTCAAGGCCTGATTTTCAGCTTTTCTAGAATTACTTTTGGGTAGATGTCACTCTAGGCGTAGCTAAGCCCACAATAAACTTGATTTATTTGGGGTCTCTGCTGAGTGGCTGGGAATCTGGGATGGAGGGATCAAAAGAATTGTATTCTGACTGGTGGAAGCACAGATGACTGCTGATTTTGAGCTTTGGGAATTATTCAGTCTTCTTTGCTTGGGCCACTTGGGCATGGGCTAGTAGTCTACACATTTCCCTCGTGGCTCAGCAGTAATAAATCTGCCTGCCAATGCAGGAGATGCAGGTTCAACCCCTGGGTTGGAAAGATCCCCTAGAGAAGGAAATGGCAGCCCTCTCCTGAGAAATCCCATGGGCAGAGCAGCCTGACAGCCTACAGTCCATGGGGTCACAAAGAGTCAGACAGGACTGAGCGACTGAACAGCAACAGTAGTCAGACAAGTGAATCCCTAGCAGATTTCTGGAGCTCTGTTGCCAGGTAATGCTTTCCTTCCCAGACTCTGAGCCACACGTTCCAGCTGCTGCCACCTACCCAAACTCTGACCTGCATCTGCTCAACTCATCAACGTTGCCGAGCTGTTCACGTGCCCCCTGCCAGCGCCTGAGGTCTGTAAGTCGCCTCTGGCAGAGCTGGCGATGGTGGGGCTCACCCCCCCGTCTTCTGTGCCTCTGCCACGTCTGGAAGCAGTCGTTGCCTCTGCTCTCTCCAGCTTGCTAGTTGCTGTTTGCAGTGGGAGGCTGAGCGTGGTCCTGCTAGCTCCTTCATGGCTGGGTGTGGAGCTGCTGGCAGTTTTGCTGGCAGTGTCTTCATGATCATTTAGGCCTGAGTTGATTGGTAACTCTGCAGTGGTTTTTTCTTTTGTGTGTTGGATATTTGGATGTTGGGACTGACCTGGCGGTTCACTGGTTGAGACTTGGCGCTCCCACCGCAGGAGGCATCAGTTTGGCTCCTGGTCGGTAAACTAAGATCTGGCATGTCTTGCGTCAGGGCCAGAATCATTTTTTAAAAAGAAGTTTATTTTAAAAAACTTAACATATGGATTTTTAATGATCTTTTATTGATTTTTTATTTCATTGTATTCAAATTACGTGATCCATTTGATACAGTGTCTGCATGGTAAAAATACTGTAAATATTCCCCGTGTTTTAGAAAATAACGTGTTTCTCTGATTTTGAGGGCAAGGAGAGCACATGTGTCCGTTAGTCCATGGTTACTGTGTTCAGGTCGTCTCCGTCCTTGGTAATCACGTGTCTGCTTCTCTGGCAGTTAGTGAGAGGCGCATCAAGCCTCCTGCCGCGATGAGCTAGTGAATGGTTCCACGTGGCAGGGCCCCTAACCTTGGTTTTCTGGTTTCATCATTTTGTCTCTTTGGGACCATTCTGGGTAATTTTTTCCTGACATTTTCCAGTTCCTTAATTCCCTGTTCAGCTCCATTTCATTTGCTGATTAATGTCAGCTAAACTTCAAAATGTAAAGGGTTGCATTTTGTAAAGTTCTGCATGGTTTGCCCCCATCTTTCGCTGCATTCTCTTCCATTCCTGCCTATTTCTGTAAGCATTTTCAGTGCACTTATTTTGTAATCTGAATCTGACACCTGCAACCTCTGAGGTCCTTGAGGATCTAATGTTTTCTTTACATTTCCCCCTGACTCTCGTGGTGAATTTCATCTCGGGTGTTGGGTGGTGTGTCACCGTGAACACCTATTTAGCTGATCTTCATCTCTGGGAATACTGGGGAGACTGGGGAGGAAGCTCTTCTCAAGGAGGGTCTGTGTCTGCTTTTGTGAGATACTTTGGGTGCAAACACCTGAGACTACTCTGAGCTAATGTCTCAACCTTGGGCTTCCCTGATCACATAGTCTTTGTGAATTTTAGACCCAAGCCTGTGTGAGGTCAGGCCTGAGGCCTCAAATTCTCAGAAGCACTGGCTTTCTCACCAGAGGAGCTGAGGGCCATTCAGACCAATTCCCACGTCCCTTTGATGGCAGGTGGCTTTCCCCGTCTCCAGAGGATCCAGATTTTTGTGACGCTTGGGCCACTTCTGACTGCCTGTCTTTGAGGTCACGCCTCCCATCCCCCACTCAGCAGGTGAAACCCACTTCTTTGCCTTTCTGCTGCATCTTCCTCCTGGGTGGGCTGGTGGAACGGACTCCCCACTTTCGTTTCAGCTCCTTTCTTTTTCCCCTTTCCAGAATTCCCTTCTTTTATTCTGATGATTGTTGTATATCCCAAATTTCATGGTGATTTCTAATGGGAGGATATCTCATCCGTCGTACTGCTAGATACGGGAGTCTTTCATTCACCTTTCCCCCATCAGTTTTGAAATAATCTTAATGAGCAAAACCAATTTTTGTTTTCACGCACATGGTACTTGCCAATCAAAGTGAGCTAGCTTTCTATCTCTCCCACTTTCCCTGAACCACTTGATAATTATTTTAAAAATAATTTTTAGGTGAAATATGAATGTCATTTAGAAGAATCAAATATATCTACAAGATTCATTTTGAAAATCAGCAGTTTTTGCTCCCTGTGCCCAACCACTTTCAACTCCCTCTGGCTGCTTTGCTGTTGCTGTTGCTATTTAGCTCTGTATTGCTAAATAACATGCTTATTCTGCTCATTTTTGGCCTGTTTTAGAAGTTATATAAATAGAATTATATAGAATTTAGTGTTTGGTTTGTCATTTCTAGTTTCTCTTCTCTCCCTCCTGAAATGCCAGTGAAATAACTGCTGTTGTTCAGTCACTAAGTCACGTCTGACTCTTTGTGACCCCATGGACTGCAGCGCAGAAGGCTCCCCTGTCCTCCACCATCTCCTGAGTTTGCCCAGATTCAGGTCCATCGAGTCGTTGATACGATCTAACCATCTTATCCTCTACCACCCCCCTTCCCCTTTTGCCTTCAATCTTTCCCAGCATCAGAGTCTTCCAATGAGTCAGTTCCTCTCATCAGGGGCTGAAACACTGGAGCTTTAGCTTCAGTATCAGTCCTTTCAATGAATATTCAAGGTTGATTTCTTTTAGGATTGATTGGTTTGATCTCCTTGCTCTCCAAGGGACTCTCAAGGGTCTTCTCCAGCACCACAATTCAAAAGCATCAATTCTTCGATGCTCAGCCTTCTTTATGGTTGGTTCAGCTCTCACATCTGTACATGATTACTGGAGAAAAACATAGCTTTGGCTACATAGAATTTTGTCAGCAAAGGGATGTCTCTGCTTTTTAATATGCTGTCTAGAGGTAAACTAGGAAGAACTATGGACGGAGGTTAGCAACATTGTACAGCAGGCAGTGACCAAAACTATCCCAAAGAAAAAGAAATGTAAGAAGGCGAAATGTTGTCCGAAGAGGCCTTACAAATAGTTGAGAAAAGAAGAGAAGCAAATGCAAAGGAGAAAAGGTAAAGATATAACCAGCTGAATGCAGAGTTCCAGAGAACAGCAAGGAGAGATAAGAAAGCCTTCTTAAGGGAACATTGCAAAAAAAAAAAAAAGGAGAGAGGAAAACAATAGAATGGGAAAAACGATAGTAGACTCTTCAAGGAAATTGGAGATACCAAGGGAACGTTTCATGCAAAGATGGCTCAATAAAGGACAGAAATGGGAGGGACCTAACAGAAGCAGAAGAGATTAAGAAGTGGCAACAGTACACAGAACTATACAAAAAAGATCTTCACCACCCAGATAACCACGATGGTGTGATCACTCACCTAGAGTCAGACATCCTGGAATGTAAGTCAAGTGGGCCTTAGGAAGCATTACTACAAACAAAGCTAGTGGAGATGATGAAATTCCAGCTGAGCTATTTCAAAACCTAAAACATGATGCTCTGAAAGTGCTGCACTCAATATGCCAGCAAATATGGAAAACTCAGCAATGGCCACGGGACTGGAAAAGGTCAGTTTTCATTCCAATCTCAAAGAAAGGCAATGCCAAAGAATATTCAAACTACTGTACAACTGTGCTCATTTCATAGGCTAGCAAGGTAATGCTCAAAATCCTTCAAGCTAGGCTTCAGCAGTTCTTGAACTGAGAAATTCCAGATGTACAAGCTGGATTTAGAAAAGTCAAAGGAACCAGAGATCAAATTACCAATATCCGATGGTTCATAGAAAAAGCAAGGGAATTTTAGGGAAACATCTATTTCTGCTTTATTGACTACACTAAAGTCTTTGACTGTGTGGAGCACAACAAATCTGGAAAATTCTTAAAGAGATGGGAATACTAGACCACCTTACCTGCCTCCTGAGAAACCTGTATGCAGGTCAAGAAGCAACAATCAGAACTGGTCATGGAACAATGGACTGCTTCTCAGGAGTACTCAAGACTATATATTGTCACCTTGCTTATTTAATTTCTATACAGAGTACATCACAGGAAATGCCAGGTTGAATGAATCACAAGCTGGAATCAAGATTGCCAGGAGAAACATCAACAACCTCAGATATGCAGATGACACCACTCTTATGGCAGAAAGTGAAGAGGAACTAAAGAGCCTCTTGATGAGGGTGGAAGAGGAGAGTGAAAAAGCTGGCTTAAAACTCAACAGTCAAGAAACTAAGACGGTGACATCTGGTCCCATCACTTAATAGCAAATAGATGGAGAAAAAGTGGAAACAGTGACAGATTTTACTTTCTTGGGCTCCAAAATACCACTGAGGATTGTGGCTGCAGCCACGAAATTAAAAGACACTTGCTCCTTGAAAGAAAAGGTATAACCAACCTAGACAGCATATTGAAAAGCAGAGACGTTACTTTGCCGACAAAGGTCTGTCAAGTCAAAGCTATGGTTTCTCCAGTACTCATGTAGGGAGGTGAGAGTTGGAACCTGAAGAAGGCTGAACACTGAAGAATTGATGCTTCCTAACTGTGGTGCTGGACAAGACTCTTGAGAGTCCCCTGGACTGCAAAGAGATCCAACCAGTCAATCCTAAAGAAAATCAACCCTGAATATTCACTGGAAGGACTGATGCTGAAGCTGAAGCTCCAATCCTTTGGCCATATGATGCGAAGAACTGACTCATTGGAAAAGACCCTGATGCTGGGAAACATTGAAGGCAGGAGAAGGGGACGACAGAGGATGAGATGGGTGTGTGGCATCCCTGACTCAATGGACATGAATTTGAGCAAGCTCTGGAAAACGGTGGAGGACAGGAAAGCCTGGCGTGCTGCAGGCCATGGGTCTCAAGGAATCGGACATGAGTTAGCAACTGAACAACAGCAACAATCCTACCTGTGGTTTTGCCCTGCTTTTACAGCCTGTGCCTGTCAGGATTTTCAGATCAGGTCCTGGTGTGGTTGCTGAGGCCCCTTTTCCCAGGGGTCCTGAACTCTGACCTCTGTCTCCTTGGCACCTGAGACCATGGGAGAATTCTCATTGATTTCCAGAGGCTTTCTGCTTGAGTTCGAAACTTCCGCCCTTCCTGCCTTTGGAGTTTGGCAAGTGTCTTAAGGGAGAGCTGACCATTTGTTCCATTTACGTCTCTGCTTCTTTCTCCTGGGATCTTGGCCTCTTAAGTGTTGTTTTTCTCAGCCTAAAAGCTCTGCAGGTTCTCCATCCCTCAGCAACGGCTCTCTGCGTGGGAAGACTCTGGACTCCCAGCCTCGTGCCTGTGACTGGAATGCAAAGCACTGGGGCAGAATGTGCTGGGAAGTCGTCCCTGCCCCACAGCAGCCCCACCCCTGGAATCTCTGCCCCCAGTCTGCGTGGGTGGGCGGGCCGGTGGGGTGAGGGGAGACCAGCGCCTTCCTCCCTCATCCCCCACCTGGACACACAAGCCCTCCTTTGTTTTTCCTGTTTGCTGCACGGGTCTACCCCCCAGGGCCATGAGCAGAGTCTCCAGTGTGTTCTTGTAAATGCTTTCCTGGACTAAGCCAGTTGTCCAGTACCAACCTTATCACATCCTGCGACGCTGCTTTATCACTGGTGGATTTTGGGTTTGTCTGTGTGTGTGTGTGGCCCAGCTGTATGTTTCCACTTTCCTCTCTTCTCACGTCACCACTAGACTTTGGGAACTACTGCAGCTTTAGAGTAAATACGATAGCTGGTAGGGCGTGCTCCTTTCTTCATTTTCAAAACTTTCTTCCAAACTCTTGCCAGATTTCACTGAAAATCCTGTTGGAATATTTTGCTTATTGGAATTGCACTGAATGAATATAGCTGAATCTGGGGAGAACTGAAAATTTTGCATTATCAAATTAAACATCTTTCATGAATATTTTCTTTGTTTCTAATTATCACCTGTTTTAGGACTTGGGATCACGTATTCAAAGGACCCAGCCTTTATGTTTAAGGCATAGGGCCTCTTGCTGAAGGTGTTAGAATCCTCATCCTAGTTTGCATCCTCACTAGGAATTCACCACCTGTTGTACTCTTCCCACTCCGCCCAGAATGTCCCTAAGACTTTTCTCAGTTTCAAAAGTGCAGAGATTTTCCTGCATAAGGCAACATGCATTCTCAGAGAGGTACGCCCTCCAGTCCACACTGGATGGCCATCCATGGATGTGAGAAGGTTAGAGTGTTGAAAAACCATCCGTGGTGTGTGGATGGAGGCACGCAGGTGGCTGGAAGGGACTGTGGGGTGGAGCTGGCGTGAGCCCAGCCCCCAAAGCCCACCGCCTGGGCTTTCTCTCATGTCCCGAGCTTTTGGCCTTGGTTGTTGGCCAGCCTGGTACTCTCTCGTCTCCCTGTAGCCTTGGATGAGCTATGTCACCTGAGAGGACGGTCTTGCTCCTGTCCAGCCTGCTCTGGGGAGTCCTGGGGCACCGAGGAGCTGGCCCTGGCAGTTTGCAGGATTGACCCCAGCCCTGTGCATGCCCTCCCCTGTCTGTAGAGAGGGGGCACCTGGGTCTTTGCGGCCCCTCCTGCTCTTGGTCCTGGGTCCGTGCACAGAGGGGACCCCCATCCTGGAAGGGGGTCTTGGTCAGACTGTCCAGAGGGTGATGATTACAGGGGAGGCTGAAGCACATCTTTTCAGAAGCGGAGGTGTCACGGACCCTCAGTGTAGGAGGGTCTGAAAGAGACCCCCGGGCCTCTGCGCTACTTGGATGCCTCTGGTGACAGGAGACTCAGGACTTAACGGGCATCAAGTTTGTTTCAGACAGTAGTAGGGAGCCCTGGCAACTGAAGGACTGAACAACAGCGACGAGGAGGAGCCCCCAGAACTCCGGGCTGCCTGTTTCCTGGAGTTCCCGGCCGTTGCAGTGACCGGTAGCTCACTTTCCTTAGCCTGCCCTCTCCCTTTTGCCGGGAGCCCCTCCTCAACCCTAAGTCCCCGTGGGGAGCAGCGATGGCATCAGCCGCTGCCCTGCAGCCCTGGGGAAGGAAAAGCTCCTACTTACTAGAAATTGTTATCAGCTGTTTCATTCCTGCCATACGCCAGGCCTTGTGCTAAGTGATTTACCTACATTTTGTTTTAATAATGCATGAAAAATCACACATTTTTTCCCCCACTAGGGAAGCTGTTCCCCCATTTGGCTTGTTCCAAGTGACTTGGCCACGGCCTCTCCCTGCAGCCCTGGGGAAGTCACTCTCCCTGGAGGTCCAGGACCCCAGAGCAGAATCACTTTGGGGTCAGCCTCCTCAACCTGGTCATGGTGCAGATGGGTAAACTGAGGCCCAGGGGCTGAGTCACACAGCTGAGATAAAAGCAGGACCGGGACTGGCCCTGACCCCAGGCCTGCGCAGAATCGCTGTGACGTGATTCCACCCTGGGTGTGGCCTCGGGACTTGACCCTGGGATCTACACGAGTCAGGACAGGCGGCATTGTGCAGACGTCTGTCCTGTTGGTTAGGGCAGTCTGCTCCACCCTTTTGGTTTGCTGAGTAAATCGCCCCCTTTTCCACTGGCGTGGAGACCACACCAAGTCGGCCGCTGGCGGGAGCCCCAGGTAGCGTGGCGCACGGACAGCCTGCTGTGAGTGCCCTAGCCCTGCTGGTGACTTAAAGGCTGGCCATGTGGGGGTCGTTTTCACATGCAGAGAGCCCAGCCTGTCCCTGCCGCTGCCGCAGGTGAGGACTCGTGCTGGCTCTCATGCGGGCTGGTGGCTGGACTCGGGCTCTGGGGAGGAGTCACAGGGAGGCTCCCGGCTGGGCTGAGGCTCCCTGGGACCAGCCCCTGTGGTCCCCTGATGGCCCGTGGCTGCCCGACCCTCCTCCTTCTGCGCTGCTGAGGCTGCCTGGGGGCAGCTCTGGGCACTGGCCTCCCTCGGGGGTTTCTGGGACAGGGGCACTGTCGGGGCTTGAGGAGCTCGGGAGGAGGCGAAACAGCTCTGCAGAGGCTGTGCCTTGGGGCACACTTGGTTCTCGTGGATTTTGCCTTTCTGCCAGGTGGGGCTGAGGCTCTTCGTGCCCAGCGTCACAGGCTGGCCCCGTGCCAGTGACTGGGCTGCTGTCCTCAGGGACACTCGGCCCCGTGTGGCGCCGCCTTGGAACCGGGGGTGACGCCTCACCACACCCCCCGTCTCCTGGCCTTTCAGGGCCCCAGGCCGCTCCCCTTGGACATACCCCTGCCCTGACCATGGTGTGGAGGGGGAGTGGGCCTCAGCCCGCCATACTGGACAGAGCTCACTTGTCCTTGCTGGTCTCCAGGGCCCCCCCTGGGAGGGGGAAGGATGGGGGAAAGCAGGTGCCCTGTGTGCAGGTCCTGCCCTGCCCCAGGGCCCCCTCCCTGGGAGTCCAGGAGCTGCCCCGTGTCAGGTGGACAGTGGGTGCCCGCTGGCCACCCTCCCAAAGGGGAAGGGTGGGGCATCAGGTGGGCCCCCCTGCCACATACAGGCCTTGCTTCTGCATGGGTCCCCACCTCTTCAGCCTGGAAACCAAGCCCCTCCTGTCTGCCCTCCCACCTCATCCGAGTCTCGGGCGCTGCTCCGTCTATTCAGCTCTGGGCTTCCAGCCCAGGGTGGGTCAGCCCTGTCGAGCTGCACAGACCTAGCTAGGAGCCTGCCCGCGTCCCCGGGAGGACTGCCTGCTCCGTGTGAGTGTGACCCCCAAGTGGACGTGACGGCCAGCTTCACATTCACACCCGGGTGGCGGCCGACACTGGCCGTGCCCCCCGCCCTCCTTCCTCAGGCCCTGGCCCCGAGCCAGGTCTCACCGTGGGTCTCCAAACCTCAGTTTCCTTTCTGGCTTTTCTCTCCTATTTGTTCCTAAAATATTACCAAAGTGACACACTGCGGACGCGGCGTTGAGCTCCGTGGGGGCTGGGGGCTCTCCGTGAGAAGCAGCCCCGCCGGTGCCCCCAACCCTGGAGCCCCTGTGTCCTGGTTGGCCTGCTCCACTTAGCTCCCCTCTGGGACAGTCAGCTTGTCTGCACCGTCGACACCTCTCGCCCGTCTTCCTGCCATGCTTCCTGTGAGTGGATTAGTGTGTTGTTTACAACAGCAGGTGGTGAACAGTCTCTCCTGTTGCTCAAGGGCACTCTGCTTGGGTTTTGCTGTTTTTTAATATTCATCAGTCTGCTGAGGCGGGTCTTGGGTGCTGTACTCGGATCTTCATTTATCACGTGGATCTTCGTTTATCACGCGATCTCTCCGGGGCTCACGGAGCCTCTAGTTGTGCCCGGGGTTAGTTGCCATGTGGCCTGTGAGATCTTAGTTCTCTGACCAGGGATCAAACCCTCATCCCCTGCACCGGAAAGCGGATTCTTTCCCTCTAGACCATCAGGGAAGTACCATAGTTTCCTTCTTGTAGAAGATGTTATCAGAAATAACTGACAGCTGATGCCTGAGTTCATCACTGATCTCTGCTCAAACCCTCGGATGGACGCTTCTCTGCATGGGAGACCCTTCCAGCCTTGCAGCGCCTGGGTCTTGCCCCTGAGTGGGTCCCCTCCACTGCCCTCTGACTGGGGGTGCCCCCTCCAGGCAGCCCCAGGGCCCTCCTGGGACCCCTTCACCGTCCTTTGGCTGGGACCCCTTCACCGTCCTCTGGCTGGGACCCCTTCACCGTCCTCTGGCTGGGACCCCTTCACCGTCCTCTGGCTGGGACCCCACCCACGTCTTCCTCACGTGTGGAGCACAGGTTCCCGCCTCTTCCAGAGTCTTCCTGGGTCTCCCTTTCAGCCCCCCCGCTGTGGTTTGCCTGAGGTCAGACTGGCAATGCTAGGCAATGCTAGGAAGTTGTTTTGAATTATTTCTTAACAGTTTCTTTTCATTGATCCTCAAATTTTCTCTTTTCTCATGGAAAATTACTTAATTGTATTTCCAAGCTTTTTATTTACTTTTAAAGATCTGTTTTCATATTCTTAATTTCCAAGATCTCTTTCTTACTCTAAAAGTTCCTTTTAAAAATAGTGTCCTTCCCTTGCTCATGGATGAATAACTTCTCTTTCCGAGAATATGAATTACAAAGCGTTTAAAATTTGTGGCTCAGAAGGTAAAGAATCTGCCTGCAGTGCAGGAGACTTGGGTCCCATCCCTGCGTCGCGCTGATCCCTTGGAGGAGGAAATGGCGACTCACTCCAGTGTTCTTGCCTGGAGGGCTGCAGTCCATGGAGAGTCAGACACTGCTGACTGACGCTTTCTTGCCTCATCTCTTCCTACTGTGCTCCCCTCTTCGTGTTAGTCTCTGTGTGTCTCGACAGAGGGTGTGATCCTGCTCCATCTGCCCTGGTGGCCAGCACGCCAGCCCCACAGCAGGAGCGGAGGCTGGTGTCCCCCTGCCAGCCATCGCACTGGGCTCTTCACATCCACCTTCAGCTGGTCCTCAGAGCCCCAGGCTGCACAGAGCCTCAGTCTCCCTAGGGTACCCTCTGGCCTTCTGCCTGGTGGGGGCGGTGGGGTTGGGATGGGGCACGTCCTGGATGTTCGCTGGTAGGGGTAGGGGTCTCAGGGTCTTCGTTACTCTGCTGGAGCTAACAGCTGCTGTCACAAAGTAGCACAGACCAAGGGCTTAGACAACAGAAGTGTATTGTCTCCGAGTCTGGAGGCTGGATGTCCGGGACCGAGGGGTCAGTCAGCAGCTGGCCTCCTCTGAGGCTGTGGGCAAGGACGTTGCCTGTGGTCTCCTGCACTAGCAGCTGCGGTCCCGGCACCCCGCACCACCAGCGGAGCCCTGCCTTTGGTGGTTTTCGCCTGGTCCTCAGCTGGCCGACCTCGTCTTTTCTTCGCATGGTGCTTCCCCATGTGCGTTTCACTAAGTCGCCTTGGGCAGTCCCCCTCAGTCAGTGACCTCCAGAGGCACCTGGAATCCTTCCGGGTCCTGCAGTGAATTAGCTGCTTCTTGTTGCTGCTGCTGCTACTGCCAAGTCACTTCAGTCGTGTCCGACTCTGTGTGACCCCATAGATGGCAGCCCACCAGGCTCCCCTCGTCCCTGGGATTCTCCAGGCAAGAACACTGGAGTGGGTTGCCATTGCCTTCTCCAATGCATGAAAGTGAAAAGTGAAAGTGAAGTCACTCAGTCGTGTCCAACTCTTAGCAACCCCGTGGACTGCAGCCCACCAGGCTCCTCTGTCCATGGGATTCTCCAGGCGAGAGTGCTTGTTAGGCTGCCGCTTTCTCAGGCTCCTCTCATCCCGTTGACTGTCTTTCCTAAAACTCAAGGCCTTTCCCGCCCTCAGCCGCCCGCTCTGTTCCTCCTTCTCCTGGACTGGTTATCCGAGTCGGTGTCGCTGGGGCTGGGCCAGAGAGGGCTCCATTGCCAGAAACGCCTGCTCCGCCTTTCTGGAGACTGTCTCTAACTCACATCTCCCTTTTCCCCAAGGTGTCTCCCCTGCTCGCCGGGGCTCCCAGCGCTGCCAGGAGTGACCCACAGAGGCCGCAGAGATGGCCGGGGCCTCGGTGAAGGTGGCGGTGCGCGTCCGCCCCTTCAACTCCCGGGAGATGAGCCGCGAGTCCAAGTGCATCATCCAGATGTCGGGGAGCACCACCAGTGAGTACTGCTCGGCCCGGGGCCCTTGGCCACCGGTGCGTGGCTTCCTGGGGCTGCGGGAGCAGAAGCCGCCAATCAGGTGGCCCAACAGTGCAGACGGGTGTCCTCTCGCAGTCGCTGGGGCCAGAGTTCAAACCCGAGGTGCTGACGGGGCCGGCCTCCAGGTGGTGGTGCTGGAGGAGGACTCTTCCTGCCTCTCGTGGCCTCCGACAGCGGCCACGCCTGCACGCCCCTGCCCCTACTCCGTCCTCACAGGGCTTCTCCCCTGCGTGTCTGGGTCTTTGTTGGCCTCGTTCGGACACTGACCGCTGGACTTAGGAGCAGCCCCGATCCAGTGTGACCTCATTTCAACAGCTACATACATCTTCAGAGACCCTCTTTCTCCCATCCTGAGGTTCGGGGAGATGTGAATTTGCGGAGGGCACTTTTCAGCCCAGGACACAAGGTTCTTGATTTCTCATCTCCCCGTTTCTCCACGCTCCCTGGGAGCGTGCTCCTGGGGATGGGGACAGAGTACATGCTTCTGGGAAGCACTCAGCCCCACCCAGACTGAGAAGCAGGGTGTTGCTGACACCTGGAGGCCCCCCCAACCCCTAGAGCAGGCATCTTTGCTTCTCACACTGGGGACCAGCAGGCGCGCTTGGGGCCCCGGAAGTGGAACCAGTGTTGGGTCACCTCCTGCTGATCAGGAGCCCAGCCCCACGCCTGGTGTCAGGCGGGAATTCGTCATCCTCCTCCCGGCTGTGTGGTTGGCAGGCGCAGCCGGCAGCTTGCTCCTGGAGCTGTCGCCCGCAGCTCCGTGGTGGAACCTGCACCCAGTGGTCCTCAGGTTGTAGGAGGAGCATGGGGAGCCCTGGGATGGGGAGGGGAGTGGAGGACAACTTCTGTCGTCCACAGCGTTGGAGGGAGGGTCTGCCCCAGGGGAGGGGCACTCGGGGTGGGTGCTGGCTGCCTCCCGGGGCTGTGAGGGCTGAGGATTCGGGCGTGGCTGGGGGTGTCCTGCCCTGGAGGTGTCCTGGGGTGCCACTGGGCTCTGTGGAAGGGGGTTCTCGGCTGGGGTCTTAGCGGGAGCCCTGGGGCATGTTGTGGAGGCCCCAGTGGGAGCCTGCGAGGGGCCCCGCTGAGCACAGCGCCTGCATCGGGGCCAGCGACTCTCAGGAGTGGTGTTGCCCCTGCCAGCTGCCCGGAAGCAGAGCTGAGGTCAGGGTTTGGATGCCAAGAGCTTACCTGGGAGGTGGCCCTTGGTCGCACTGTGGGGGCACAGAAGCTGCGAAGGGGCGTTGGTGAGCAGGTGGCCACCGCAGGCAGCAGGAACAGGGCCCAGCTCTCTGAGGCCTGTCAATACGGGACACACTTCTGGGCGCCCTCCCCAGGAAGCTGAGGTCTTGTCTAGCTGTTGCCCGCGTGCAGGCAGAGGGTCTGTCCAGGACCTGGATCCCTTGCATCTCCAGCCTGGCCCCCATGTGGGTGGCGGTCTGTCCAGTCTGGCTCCCTTGAGGCTGAAGAAGGTGTTACAGCAGGGACCCCATTTCTGTAAGGTCTTAGGTCGCATTGTGAGGTGCTGGTGGACATGAATCTGGGGAGGATGCTGTTCAACCCAGGCCAGTGCATGTGCGGGGTGGGTGCCTTCAAGGCCAGGCCCTCCAGCCCTGCAAGGCCCCACAGGCCCTCACCCAGCCTGGCCTTCCTGCCTGCAAGGCTGGACCCTGGCTAGCCTGGCAGGCCTGCTGTGTGTTTCAGGGACTGGACTGCTGTTCTGGAAGGTCCATTGGGACCCCCCTGACGGCCTCCTGTGCCCACACAGACTCTGCTAGTTGCACAAAGGCCCTTGTTTTCCAGCAGCTCGTGTGCATTCTCAACACCCAAGTCCTCAGAGAAGTTGGCCCCACTTGCCATCACTATTCTAGAATGTTCTGGGCTCCAAATAGAGTGAGGCTGGGCCTGAGAGCCCACAGAAGGGAGCATGGGCGTGGCCAGAAGGTGGTGACACGGCTGTGAGCCTGTAAATCAGAGGAGTGGCTCAGACACGTGGTGTCAGATGCGGGGCCCTGGTCAGCAGCCCCAACATCAGGCCTGGGGAGCAGGACCAAAGCCCTCCCTGCCCTGGGGGTGACATTCCCGTGAGGACACAGACACGGAACTAGATGGGCTAGGGACGAGGGCCATGGCTGGCAGAGCCTCCGGAGGGCCTTGCTGGGGGCATGGGGGCCTTGCTGGGGAGGATGACTCCTCCTGCTACCCGGAGGGCCTCCTGACACGAGCCCGATGCGGAGAGAAAGTCCCCTGGACCCCTGACACGGATGTTTCCGTCTCCATCTCAGAGACGCCACTTTCTAAATCTCGCAGGTGGCGAGCAATGGCCTGTCACTGAACCAGCCCCTCACTTGCTCTGGCGCCCGCGTGCGTGCGCGCGCACACACACACACACACAGACTCTCATACACCCTCTGTTTGCCCATTTCCGTGGTGTAAATACTGTCCCCATGTCGGTTCCAAGCCCCCGGGGTTTAACCACAGACTCATGGAACTCCTCAGCGTTGAGCACATGCTCCTAGAAGGAGCAGAGGCTGCTCCTGGGGTGTGGGGCCTTCAGACTCAGAAAGCGGCTCGTCCTGGCTCAGCCCCTACCCTGCTGTTCCCGCCCCACGGCGCCCCTCTTTCTCCCCCGTGTGCCCGCAGCAGGGCCCAAAGTGCTGAGCCCCCAACAAGCCCAGGTCCCGGCCGCTCCTCAGAGCTCAGGAGGAGGAGACACAAGGCTACGCGGGTGCTGGGAGGCGGGCACTGCTGTTTCCCCCTGGCCCAGCGAGGCCGCCCTGGAGGGGCTCAGCGGCGTCAGTGGAGAGCAGGCCTGGGCTGGATCCTGGGGAGGGCAGTCCCCTCTGGAGCCCAGGACCATCTGTGATGGGGACGCCAGAGGACCTCGGGGCCAGAACAGGGTGGGGTCACAGTCACGCCACCGCCTCTGTGCCAGTGGGAGGGGCAGGTGTCAGCAGGTCCGAGGCCAGAGCAGCTCTGCCCACTGGTCTCCCTGGCAGGCTGTCCTTGAGGCCCACTCCCCACTCACTGACCCTGGCAACAGCTGTCCCCTGCCCACTCGAGGTTCCTTGAGCATGTCTGTGCCCTGTCCCTAGGGGGCCGGGGGTCTCAGTGCAGGCAGATACCCCAGCACCCAGACAGCATCAGCACCAGGGGAACAGGGGTTGCGGTCGGCAAAGGAGAGGGGGCTGGGCGGGGTGGGGGCGACACGGTGGGCTGAGCTTGGGTGCTGGTGGGTGCCGGGGCCTGTGTGTGCTCAGGGGGTGCTGTGATTGTCATTTCCACGGCGCCGGCATTATCTGTGCCGAAGTTCCGGCGGCCGCGTCCCCACGTCCAGCAGGAGCTAAAACCCAGGCAGCTAGGCCTCCTCTCAGCCTCGCTCCTGGAGGCAGTATGGATGATGTGACCCCCTTTCAGCTCCAAAGAAAGGGCTGTGATGATGGTCAGCCACCTGCTCCCTCCTGCCAGCCTCCCCAGGGTACCGAGCCATCACCTAGAACCCCTCACACCCAGGGCCTGGGGCCCAGAGCCGGGTCAGCCACAGGGACTGGGCTTCTGGTAACACCTGGGCCATGAGCAGGACCTTCTGGAGCGCACACAGCAGGGGGCCTGCCTGCCGTGCTGGTCAAGGCCAGGGAGGCCAGGGTTGGGGTGCAAGTCCCAGTGCCGCAGACAGGGCGGCTTAGACAACAGGTCCTGAGGCTGTTGAGTCCCGGATCAAGGAGTCACCGGCTGTGACATCAAAGTGTTCCTTCTGAGGGGGAGGAGAAGCTGCTCCCCACCTCTCTCACCTCTTTTTCTTGTTGATCAGTTGCTCAGTCATGTCTGACTCTGTGACCCTGTGGACTGCAGCACACCAGGCTTCCCCGTCCTTCACCATCTCCCGGAGCTTGCTCAAACTCATGTCCATTGAGTCAGTGATGCCATCCAGCCATCTCACCCTCTGTCGTCCCCTTCTCCTCCCGCCTTCAATCTTTCCCAGCATCAGGGTCTTTACTAATGAGTCAGCTCTTCGCATCAGGTGGCCAAAGTACTGGAGCTTCAGCATCCGTCTTTCCAAGGAATATTCAGTGTTGATTTCCTTTTGGATGGGCTGGCTTGGCCTCGCTGGAGTCCGGGGACTCTCAAGGGTCTTGTCCAGCACCACAGGTCAAAAGCACCACTTTCTTGGCACTCAGCCTTCTTCCTGGCTCTCGCCTCTAGCGGTTTCTGGAGATGCTGGTGTCTCCTGGCCTGGAGAAGCACTGTCCGGGTCTCCACCTCCATCTTCACACGGCCTTCCCCACGCGTGTGTCTGCCTCACGCTCCCCTTATAAAAAGGACGCCAGCCCCGTGGCATCAGGGCCCCATGGCATCAGGGCCCATCCAACCACAGCGCGACCTCCTCCTCACCAGTCCCACCTGCCAGGACCCTGTCTCCAAATAAGGTCATATCCCGGGTCCTGGGGTCAGGACTCCATGTATGAATTCTGAGGTGGGTCAAGACTCAGTGATGTGTGAGTTCTGAGGGACATAACTCAGCCTGCCGCAGGGGTGTGGTTTGCTGTCTCAGCGAGAGTTATAGGTCGCCCAGGACACGGGGCTGGCGGGGCGGGGTGCGGGGTCCTGGAGCTCAGGAAGGCGAGGGCCCCAGCCCCCGGCAGCTGAGGAAAGCTGGTCCGGCCGGTGGGCAGCGTGGCCCGCATCCCCAAGTACGGGAAGGAGAGTGGCGCGCTCCTCAGATGGGATGCCATGGCGGGGAGTGGCCTGGAGCCCTCTCCCACCGGGACAGCCCAAGTTCCTGGTGGAAGTGAAGCCCCAGGGAGGCGTCTGTCCCCGGCCAGGTGGGCTCTCAGGGGTTCCTGGGGCCCCTCTATCAACACAGGCATTGGGGTTAAGCCAGTGTCCCAGGAGCCTCAGTGCCTGCTGCCGGCCAAGCCCTGGCCTCTGGGACCCAAGACCCGTCCAGGGCATGGGATCCCTGGGGTGCTTTGGCCTTGGGCTGAGCACAGGCCTCAGCAGGCCTGCCAGTGGTGATGCTCGCCTCTTGATGAGCCGACATTTCATGAGAGCTGCCTCCTGCCGGCCCAGGTGTGGCTGGTGGAGGAGGGGGGCTGGAGGGAGCTGAGCTGAAGACAGCCCCACAGCCCCCGAGAGTGGACACGCAGGGCCAGCAGGAGCAGGAACGCGTGGCGTCCCCATAGAGGGACAGCCAGCATGCCCTGGACGCGGACAAGCACACAAGCGTGACGGGCCCCAAAAGAAGCGAGGACGTGGCTGTGACTGATGGTCTTCCGGGCCTCCTAGGGCACGTGTGTGCAGGACAGACATGAGAGATCAGGGCTGGCGAGGCGAGCAGAGTGAGGACCCAGGAGGAGGGGGATGGGCCGTGGGCTTGCGCTCCGGCCCGGTGCCTGCACAGAGGGACCGCTCTGCACTGCCTTGTTGACAGAGGATTATCTGCCTCGTCCCTGGCCCTTTCGGGGTTGGGGACTGGATTTTCTGAGGCTAGAGGCCTCTGAGGACCCCTGCCTCCCTGCCCTGGGGTTCCTCTCGGGCACGTCCAGGGTCAATGTGTCCCCTGCAGGGCAGCGCTAAGCATTATGTCTGTCTCCCTCCCCCGCAGCCATCGTCAACCCCAAACAGCCCAAGGAGACGCCCAAAAGCTTCAGCTTCGACTACTCCTACTGGTCACACACGTCGGTAAGCCCAGGGCTGGGGTTCCGGGGGTGGGAAGCCAGTTCCGCCCTGCTTGCTGTGTGGCCGTCTGCCAGTCCCTTGACCTCTCTGAGGCAGTGGGGTGAGGGGCCCACGTGCTCCCCTGCAGGACCGATTCGGGAGGTGTGGGCCTAGGTGGAGGCCCGTGGGGAGGGGCCTGCTTTCCTGAGTTGCCTTGTGTGTGAAAGGTCATAGTGCGTGCCAGGGGCACTGTCCCCTGCTGTGACAGGGATCAGGGGCTGTCAGCCCACCAGGGGCAGTTTCCCAGGGTCTGAGCTGTACGTCCACTTGCCCATCAGCTTTTCTTCCCCAGTCATCCCAAGCTCAGTGTCTGAAGCTGAGCCTGCCCCCCTGACACTGGCCTGCCCACGCCCTCCACTCCACTTCCCCTGGGAGCCTGGGAGGCCTCTGGGCTTTTCACCCGCCGCCTCCTCCATCCTGTCCAGTCCTGCATCCCCCAGCCTCCTGCATCCTAGAAGGCGTCCAGGCCCTCTGCCCCTGTCCCAGGGCCCATCTTAGGTCACATCTCTGAAAGCCTGGTCCCAAGGCTCCCCATTTCACCTTCCAGCCCCTCCTATCCCACAGTCAGGGTGACCCCCAGTCCTGCCTATATAGACCACTGTCTTCAGAACAGTGTCCAAGGGCGATAGCTCAGCCCATGAGCTCCTACCCTGCCACTTCTCCAGCGCCATCCTGTCACTCCACGGCCACCACACCAAGCTTGGTTCAGGCACCACGTCATGTACTCCCACTTCCAGCCTTTGCACATGCTGTTCCCTCTGCTGAAATGCTCTTCCATTCTGTCCAGCCCTAGCCTGATGGCTCCTCCTACCGCTCCATCCGGAAGCCGCCCCCTCCCAGATAATTTCCCCTCTCCACGTGTCCTGTGAGGGGGTGGGCGGGCAGGTGTCCTCCCCACCGCACTGGCCTTGGCGGCCTGTGGGCGACGCGGGCGCTCAGTGAGCCTGGCGGGCTGAGGGCTCGGCACCGCAGCCTCCTGCAGCTGCCCCTCTCCTCCTGCAGCCGGAAGACATCAACTACGCCTCACAGAAGCAGGTGTACCGCGACATTGGCGAGGAGATGCTGCAGCACGCCTCGAAGGCTACAACGTCTGCATCTTCGCCTACGGACAGACTGGGGCTGGCAAGTCCTACACCATGATGGGCAAGCAGGGAGAAGGACCAGCAGGGCATCATCCCGCAGGCACGCGGCGGGCGGGGCGGGGCCTGGGGCGAGGCCTGCGGAGGGCTGCGCAGAGGGGTGTGGTCAGAAGCTGGGTGGGCGGGGCCTGGGGCGGGGCGGGGCCCGCGGAGGGGTGTAGTCAGAAGTTGGGGGCGGGGCCTAAAGAAAGCTGTGCAGAGGGGTGTGGTCAGAAGCTGGGTGGGCGGGGCCTGGGGAGGGCGGAACAGGCTCCCCGGAGAGCAGGGACCAGGAAGGAAGGTAAACCAGGAGGAGGGTAGGGCCTGGGCAGGAGGCAGCATGTGCAGACTGGCTGTGAAGAGGTTGAAGACCGAGGACCGTGGATGGGGAGCTGCGAGAGCTGCCTAGCCCCTCACCAGCACCCACCACAGTCACGCCCGTGACAGGAAGGCTGGGACAGCTGCTGCTGGGGGCAGCTTTCCCTGGGGAGAGCTGTGAGGGCTGGTGGTCCAGGCAAGGAGGGGTGCTCAGGGCAGGAGGTGCCCGCTAGGCAGGTCTCCAAATCTGACCTGGTCGGTACTGGACTTGTCAGGGAGGGGAGAATTTCAGGTGGTCTGCAGCATGGTAGATCCTCTGCCTCATGCAGGTGAGGGTGGCGGGAGGAGCAGGAGAGGATGAGATGTCAGCCGGGGGTCCCCTGAGTTATCAGAAGACAGTGACTCCTCGGCTGCAGGCCTTCTCAGTGCCTTTAATGTGGACCGTGAGGGTGTGGGAGGCGCTTGGGGGCAGCATCCTTGCTGGGGTGCAGGAGCCCAGCACCTCGAGAAGCAGGGCTCTGGGGACAGCCCAGCCTCACGTCTGACTGTATCCTCTATCCCGGCAGCTCTGTGAGGACCTCTTCTCCCGCATCAACGACACTTCCAACGATAACATGTCCTACTCCGTGGAGGTGGGCCCCCACTGCATGTCCCTTCCGACCCAAAGCCAGCCCCCCACTGCCTGTCCCTTCCGACCCAAAGCCAGTCCCCCACTGCCTGTCCCTTCCGACCCAAAGCCAGCCCCCACTGCCTGTCCCTTCCGACCCAAAGCCAGCCCCCCACTGCCTGTCCCTTCCGACCCAAAGCCAGCCCCCCACTGCCTGTCCCTTCCGACCCAAAGCCAGCCCCCCACTGGTCTGTCCCTTCCGACCCAAAGCCAGCCCCCCACTGCCTGTCCCTTCCGACCCAAAGCCAGCCCCCCACTGCCTGTCCCTTCCGACCCAAAGCCAGCCCCCCACTGGTCTGTCCCTTCCGACCCAAAGCCAGCCCCCCACTGCCTGTCCCTTCTGACCCAAAGCCAGCCCCCCACTGCCTGTCCCTTCCGACCCAAAGCCAGTCCCCCACTGGTCTGTCCCTTATCTTGTCATTCTCGCATGTATGTTGCAAATATGCCCGCCCCACGCTGGACACTGGCAGGGGCAGTGTTATCTCCATGGTGTTTATTGAGCAGCTACTCAGAGCTGCAAGGCTTGGGCTGGGCTGTGGCCGAGGTGGCCCCAGTGTGGCCTCCTTGGGCCAGCCGGCAGCATGGCCGTGGGTGGGCAGGGCCAGGCAGGCGGGGGTGGGCTGATACCTCTGCTTACGCATTCCAGCAGGGGCCCTGGTCCCAGCAGGTGACTTGGGTACATGCTGTACCCTGCCTCCCCCGCCTTGGGGGTCCCTGATGTCAACTCTGTCCTGTAGGTCAGCTACATGGAGATTTACTGCGAGCGTGTCCGTGACCTCCTGAACCCCAAGAACAAGGGCAACCTGCGTGTGCGGGAGCACCCGCTGCTGGGTCCCTACGTGGAGGACCTGTCCAAGCTGGCGGTCACCTCCTACAATGACATCCAAGACCTCATGGACTCAGGGAACAAGGCCCGGTGTGTGCGGGTGACGCACCCACCCCTCCCTGCTCACCTCACCACAAGTGCAGCCTCAAGTGTCTCCGAGGGAGACTGGGCCTTGGGGCACCTGTTGGTGTCCCCATGGGGTTGTCCGGGGCCCCCGTTGGGCCTCAGGCCATTTAGGGCACATGCCAGCCTGCGAGGGACCTCCAGCTCACCCAGTGCAGGGGACGCCTCCACCTACATGGGGTCTGCTCCTCCTAGAGGGTCTGGCGATGGCTGCCCTGGGTGGGGCCAGGCTGTGAGGCCCAGCTCTGCCTTCTCGGGGTGTGTGGAGAGGGCCAGCCTCAAGGCACTGCCAGCTTGGTCTCTGTGGCTGCAATGCCCCGGACCTCCCAGCCCAGGAGGGTCTGCCCTGGTTGTCATGGCAACAGCTGCCCATCTACTACCCAGGGGCTCCCGGGTGGGTGAGGAAGACTGGGTCTGCAGGTGACACCCGGCACTCTTGGTCGTGGCCCTGCGGGGGCCTCTCTGTGCAAGGAGCTGTCCGGCAGTGAGCCCAGCCTTTGGGCTTCCCTGAGGGCTCTGCATGTCGGTGGCATTGGGTCCAACACTGGCCTCTGGTCAGGCAGCCTCAGGCCTTCTGGAGCAACTGGCGTGGGGTGTGACAGTGGACCCCTCTTTCCCTTCCTGGGAGCCTTTCCACACCACTGCCCACAGTCCACTGCCCCCAGACCACCCCACAGTCACGGCACCCCGAGTGCCAAGCTCGAGCTGGGGGCTGCAGGAGCCACCGTGGCTGAGGTGGGCAGATGGCATGGGCTCTGCCCGGGCTCTGACAAGACGGCCCCGGCAGACGTCTCATGTCCTCGGCAAGCAGGCTGGCACCACCAGCGGCCCTCACGTCTGACCGTGGGGCACCAGGTGACCGTATGTGGCTTCTGTTCCCCAGGACAGTGGCGGCCACAAACATGAACGAGACCAGCAGCCGCTCCCACGCCGTGTTCAACATCATCTTCACGCAGAAGCGCCATGACGCGGAGACCAACATCACCACAGAGAAAGTGAGCTGGCTGTGAGGGTGGGGCGGGGTGGGAGGCCGGTCAGGTGGGCGAGGGGGCCAAGCTGGGTATCAGCCTGCAAGGTGCAGGCGGCGCCTTCACAGGGTGCTGACCATCCATGGCCCAGCTTGGGCCTTGGGGAGAGGCAGCCAGGCCTGAGAGGCCCCCTCATCTCGGCCTTGGGTGCCACTTGGGAGTGGGTGGGGCTCAGCTGAGGGGCTGTGACCTTAGATCAGCCTCCTGCCAGGCAGTTATGGTGGAGCCCACAGGGCCCAGGAAGGGTGTCCCCTGGGCTGCACCGCAGGGCAGCCCCACTGCCCGGGGACCCCTCAGGGCCCTCCCAGGGTGGAGTTGAGGGCCTCGGGTTGAGTGGGCGCTCATCACAGGCTGACTGTGGGCCGCGGTGCAGGCTGGGGGCACCCCCTGACTGTGGGCACCAGTATCTGTGAGCACAAAGGAAAGCTTGTGCTGAGCTCCCCGCTGCGGCCCCTGCAGAGGCCTCTCCCATGCGCTCTGGCCTTGTGAGCGGGCCAGGACAGGGGCCTCGTCTCCTGGGGCCTCTGCCAGACACACAGACCGCGGGTGCCGGAAGGGGCGGCAGGGTGGGCGCCCATCGCGGCCCCTGACCTTCAGCGCCCTGTTTTCTCTGATGGCCCCAACGCCCACCCTGCCATCCAGGCCCTGTTCCCGGGACAGTCGGGCAGAGGGGCCCCTCGGTCCCTGATGATGCCGGGGTCGCCTCGGCCTGGCGCCCGTCCTCCGGGGGCCTGGAAGGGTGAGAGTGCAGAACTGGGCTTGAGCTGGTCTGGCTACGGGCTGCCTGCCGCTCCCCGCCCCTCAGGCTCTGGGCACTGGGGGTCCTGCCTGCAGCCTCCGTGGCTCCAAAGGGTGTGGGCCTCCCCCAGGAGCATGTGGCGGCCCGCCCAGGCTGGGCAAGTGCCGGGGTCCCTACCCATTGCTGGAGCAGCTGCGCCGCAACAGGGCAGCTGACCAGTGATGGAGGGGCTGCTGGAGCTGGGTTCACATCCCACCTTACGGTGAGCTGCCCGTGGAGTGGGTGGCAGTGACAGCGCCGTGCGGGTGAAGAGCAGCCAGCACGCAGGGGCCGTGGCGCGCCGGGTGCGGGCTGTGGCACAGCCTCCCCAGGTGGTGGGCTCGCACGGCAGAGCAGGAAGAGCTGATGGTGGACGACCCTGGCCTGGGAGGGTGGGCCCTGCAGGCCGCACCCGGGGGACGGGCCCCATTGGGCCTCGCAGCTCCTGTGTGTGACGCCCGTGTCCTCACAGGTGAGCAAAATCAGCCTGGTGGACCTGGCTGGGAGTGAGCGGGCCGACTCCACGGGGGCCAAGGGCACGCGCCTGAAGGTAGGGCCACCCCCACGAGGGTCCGCACCTACCACCACCGACTGCCCAGCGGGGCCTGACGCCCGGGTAGTCTGAAGGGAGGGGCAGCTCAGGGGGAATGGACCGACACCCAGTGGGGGCGGCCACAAAGGGTGGAGGGAAGGGGAGTTGATTTCCTGCTTCCGCTTTGGTCCTGCCATCATGGGATGGGGAGGGCTGGAGGGTTCACAGTTCCCCCCAGGCCGAGGGGCTGGGCGCTGGGCCTCCATCAGGGCAGCTCAGCTCAGGTCGGGGTCCCACGGGAGCGAGGGGCTCCGAGACCACCTGACACCCAGCCGCGTGATCCCCATGCAGGAGGGAGCCAACATCAACAAGTCCCTAACCACTCTGGGCAAGGTCATCTCTGCACTAGCCGAGATGGTAAGCGGGCCCCGGGCGCTGCTGCCTGGGGGATGGGGTGGGGGTGGGGGACGCTGGTAGCAGCCCCCTGTCCCAGCCCTGTTCCGTGGGCCCACGGAAAAGCCGCAGAGTGTGGGGACGGAGTCCCCGGCTGGAGGCGGAGCCGGGACCCTGTCATTCCCTGGAGCCTGTGAGACCGGGATGTGCCATCTCCCTCATGGGCTCTGGAGGGTGGCCCTGGGCTCAGGGTGCTGTGACCCTGGGTGCCCCCAGGTCGCCCTGCAGGAGGAGCTGAGACCCTTGAGTGAGGTCTTGGGCTGGTGGAGGATGTGTGGGGGTGTGGGCTCAGATTCTGCTCCATCCTGCTCTGAGGACTGAGGGCAGAGCAAGGGCCGGTGGCCATGATGGGAAGTGGGGTGCCAGGGGGTGTGGGCAGAGCTGGGGCCTCCACCCCAGGCCCAGAGCTCTGTCCTCAGGCTCTGTCTTTGCTTTTGCAGGATTCGGGGCCCAACAAGGTAAGCAGCGCTTCCCCTCTTCTGTGGGAAGGTCTCAGCCTTTGGTGGGGAAGGGGGAGGCCGTGGGAGCCCAGGCCACAGCAGCCCTGCTCGGAGCTGGGCCGGGCCCGTGAGCGGAGAGCAGGCTGCAGGGTGGATGAGAGGCGGCAGGAGACTAGGAGATCACTGTGAACTAACAGGGACGAGCACAGGGATGAGCCTCGTAAAGGACAGGGCTGGGCTGTGAGTGGGAGCCTCTTGTCGGCATGGCCTGGGGGCGTCACGGGAGAGGCGGCCCCAGGGCCGGGGCCTGCGGGCCCTGGAGGAGCCGAGCGGGTGCAGCGGTGCAGCCCTGAGGCCTGAGCCGGGAGGAGCTCGGTTAGTGTGAGGGGAGGGCACGGGCTTAGGACTCGTGAGAAGGCAGGAGAGGGGCCGCAGAGCATCTGAGCGGAGCAAGGCCAGCGGCGCAGTGCCGTGCGGATGGGCGCGAGGAGCTGAGCGGCGGCGCGCGGGCAGGCGCCCCAGAGGAGGGCTGTGAGGGGCTCCGAGGGGGAGAGGCGGGAAGCGGGGCAGTGTGAACGGAACGGCTGTGAGGAGCCGAGAGGGGCTCTGGGCAGCTGTCGGGGCCTCCCGGAGAAGCGTGAGGCGACGCAGCGCGCCCGCCGGCGCTCCCTGGGGGAGAGTGGGCCGTGGCGGGGGGCGCAGGGCGTGGCCCCGGGAGGGGACGGAGGGGCCCGGGCAGTGTGTGTGGACGGAGCGGGGCCTGTGCAGAGCTGGGGCCTGGCGCCGTGTGAGCCGCCGTGTGAGGAAGCCTGCGGAGCTGCGGCCCGGCGGGGGGCTGTTGCGGAGGGCCCCTGAGAGCCACGGAGCGCCTGCGAGGGGGCTCGCCCTGTGCCGAGCCGCGGGAGCCGGCGCGCGGCCCTGAGGCCCGGGCGGGGGCAGCGCGAGGGCGAGGGGCGCTGTGGACGAAGGTGTGAGGAGCGTGGGACCTGCGTGCAAAACTGTGAGGGATCGCCTGGACTCTGGGGAGCTGAGGAGATGTGAGAGGAGTGTGCAGGACGGTGTGGGGAGTGAGGGGCGTGTGTGTGCAGCGTGTGGTGACTTCTGAGAGGGGCCGTGTGAGGAGCTGTGTGGGGATCCATGAGAAGATGGGTGGACGCATGTGAGTGACCCGCGGGAGCTGTGAGGAGCTGGGGGATCCCGTGACAAGCAGTAACAAGCTGGGGAAACGGGAGAAACTGTGAAGAGGTGCGGCGCTTAGGTGGGAAACTGGAGAACTGCGTGGTGAGCCGGCGAGGAGCTCAGGACTGCAGCGGGAGGAGCCATGCGGGGAGCCGCGTGAAGGGCCGAGGAAGGGGCTGTCAGGCGCTGTGCTGACTTGCAGCAGCTAAGCGACATGGTTCGGAGGAGCCAGCTGAGGGCCAGCCCTGGACGCAGGAGCGTGGGTGCCCGCAGGCAGTGGGGCCCGAGGGCCCGGCGTGACCTGCTCCCCAGTGGCGTCAGGAAGCAGCCGGCTGGGACGCGGTGGGAGGGAGCCCCAGGTTGGCTGTGGGCTGGTGAAGACTGGTGGCATCTGGACGCACTCTTGGGCTGCCATGTAGGGAGCAGCTGGTGGGGGCTGGCCGGGTGGCAGGCAGGACAGTGAGGGTCGGGATGCGAAGGTTCCGGGGCTGAGGTGCTCGGGCCACGCAGACGAAGCAGAGGGAAGAGGCTGTGAGGGAGCCGCCAGTTAGGAGCCCTCATGGGGTGACAGCGTGACCAGGGGGCGTTTGCTGTGGGAACAAGTCTGACAAAGGTGGCGGAGGTTCACCCTTGAGGATTAAGTAATAGAAACACAAGGTGGACATCGACTCTGCCACCACCAAGTTTGCAAAGGAAGGCCTCCCTGGGCCGACACTCCCCAGACCCGCTCGGTAACCCCTGCCCCACAGCCAGGACTTCCACGACCCTCGGTCCTGCAGGCTCCCCCTTGGGGCCCGAAGAGCAGCAGCCTGTGTCTGCGAGGCTCACGAGGGGCCTGGGACAGACAAGGGGGAGGCTGAGGAACGTGCCGGCAGGTCCCTGGTTCCAGTGCCAGCGGGGGCGCCCAGGGTCTGGGGGAAGAGGCCGTGAGGGCAGGCCCAGCTGCGAGCCCTGGGCGGCCAGCCTGCGCATCCCATGCGTGCCCGCCTGACCCCACCTCAGGTGGGCTCAGGGCTGACCTTGGACACCTGTCCCCCACAGAACAAGAAGAAGAAGAAGACAGACTTCATTCCCTACAGAGACTCGGTGCTGACCTGGCTCCTCCGGGAAAACCTAGGTGAGGACTAGCCCGGCCTGGGATCTGACACCCGCAGGGTGCCACCTCTGCCCCCACTCTGTCTCGGAGGGCGCCCATCCTTCCCTGGCTGAGCGGCGAGACCGGGGACTCCTCCTGGGGGACCAGGGCGATGTCAGCGGTGGGTTTACGCCACCAAGCTTGGGGGAGGTGGCCCTCGGGGCCACAGACCTGCAGCCCCCTTGTCAGTGCCCCCGCTCAGGGCAGTGGCACCCTGACCGTCACAGGGACTTGCCTCCCCCCTCTGTGGCCCCTGGGAGCCCTGCTGGCTGTCCAGAGCTGCCTTGCTTCCCCGCCCTCCCCTCCAGCTGAGCTCTGAGCCAGTGAGAGGGAGATGGAGCCTGAGACCCCCAATACCCATGTGTTCCGCCCAAAATGGCCTTGGGGTCCTCGCTGCCTATCCTTACAGCAGGGTGAGGGGGCCGGGGGACTGATGTCCAGAAGGGTAAGCTGAGTCCCGGGTGGTTGTGGACGGCTGGGGCTCTGGGGCTTTCCTTGGCTGCATGGCTACCAAGAGCCGTGACCCTGACCCCCAGAAGCACCCTGGCTGGTCTCTGGTGTGGGCTGCATTGGGTGCAGCGCCAGGCCTCCTGGTGGAGCAGAGGGCAGGTGGGAGATGGGGGAAGTGCCCCCGGGGGGACACGAGAGTCGCAGGAGTGTGTGTCCTGTCACCCGGCTTCTCCCTTGGGGCCACACCCAGGCCCCGCCTCAGGGTAGGCATTGCACCCCGAGTCCTTCACACTGTCAGCCCACAGTCCCTGGGGTGGCTGCGCCCTGAGAACACAGCCCCAGGACACAGGTCCCTGAGGTCACTGTGTCCAGAGCCCCAGCAAGGGCAGGAGGAGGAGCAGTCCTGGGGCCGCCCAGCCCTGGCCTGACAGGACCCGCTGCCCAGAGGAGAATGCAGTCAGATGGCCGATTTCCTCACGCCCTGCGTGTCCTCACGCCGCATCCGGGAGACCCAGGCCGGCTGTCTGATGGGAAACACATCCCACTTGACAGGGATCAAAGTGGAATCTCTATTGGACAGAAACAGTCCTTATCCACTAGCAAATGCCGTAAAACCCCCACAACGTGCCTCCTCATCGTAGGGAGGGGGTGGCTGCTTGTTGTAACGTGACCCTAAAAGTGAGAAAAACATTTTTATGTCGACAAGCAAGCCAGGTACCTGGCTTGGGAGGGAGGCCGGCCCCCTGCTGTCTGCTCCCTCCCAGTGGCCCGTTGTGGGGGGCACCAGGAGGGTGGGAGATGGGACGGGTGGGCGGGGCTGACCCTCGCGGCGACCACCGGGTCTCTTCCATAGGCGGGAACTCCAGGACTGCGATGGTGGCGGCGCTGAGCCCCGCGGACATCAACTATGACGAGACGCTGAGCACCCTGAGGTGTGTCCCGAGAAGGCTGGGGGTGGGCAGGAGCGGACCCTCCAGGTGCCTCCACAGAGGCCGGCTCTGCTGGGCCCCTCGAGGCTTCCAGTGGCCGTCAGGGCCCCCAGGACTTCATGGGCCTCTTTGTGTGTCCCACCGCTTGTGGGCTTAAGGGGCCCCGGGCCCCAGAAATGAAGCCAAGAGAGCAGTGGTCTGGGCTGAGTGGTTCTCCCCAGCCTGCGGGCCATGGAGCCACCGGGGTCTCTAACAAGCCCCGCTGGCCAGGGTGCTGCTCAGTGGCCTGGCTGGGCATTCTTGCCTCCTGGCCGGGAATACACAGGGCTGCAGGTTAGACTGCTCTGTGCATCCTGGGGCCTGGGTTTCCCTAAGTGCTGAGCCCCTGTAGGTCGGTGCCCCTGCAGGTGGGTGCAGGCGGGGGGCTCCAGGTGCCCTCGGCCACCAGGTGCACAGACCCCAGTGCCCCTTGCCTCCCAGGTACGCCGACCGGGCCAAGCAGATCCGCTGTAACGCTGTCATCAACGAGGACCCCAACAACAAGCTGATCCGGGAGCTGAAGGATGAGGTGACGCGGCTGCGGGACCTGCTCTACGCCCAGGGCCTGGGCGACATCACCGACAGTGAGTGTCTGTGCCCGCCTGTCCCCGCGGGGGCAGTGGGGCAGTGGGCTGCGGCCCCGGCTCCTCCCTGGGACCACCACCCACCGACGGCGGCCCTTCTGGCCCAAGGCCCAGGCTCTGCCGCGGGTTCTAGGGCTGAGTGGGCTCTGGGTGGGGGGCCAGGGTCCTGGAGGGACCTGGCGGGCTGTGTGTTCAGGTTTGCAGCTGGCCTGAGCAAGCCAGCTTTCCTGGAAGCTGCGTGGGCAGGAGGCGCCTGGCCGCCCTGCTCCCGCCGAGGAGCACCGCCCTGCCTGAGGCCCGGCCTGGGACGTGCCATCCGGAGGGACGCGCCCTCTGGAGGCAAACCTGGTCTTCTGTTTCTGTCTCTCCCACGCCTGCCCCGCAGCCAGCACTGTGCCTGGAGGACCCAGATGTGTGTATCCCCTGCTCTCTGTGCACCCCGCTTCCGCCAGCCCGCGGGCATAGGGGCAGCACGGGCGGCCACACCCTCTCTGAGGCCTTCCCCTCCTTGGGCTGGAGGACCAGTGTCCTCTTGCTCACGCACCCTGCAGGCTGTGCTCCTGGCTCACCCCATGTCTGCTGGGCGACTAAGACAACGGGGAGGCCTGGGGCAGCCAAGGCCTCTTGCGGCTGAGCATGGCTGAGGTCAGGCTCTGACCCCCATGTTTCTAGAGGTCTGGGAAACGCTGAACATCAGCACAGAGGCCAGGACAGCTCAGTGGCTGGCTCTGTCCCGGCCTCCCTTGACCTCACCCAGCCCAAGCCCCCTCCCTTGGAAATGTCAGGAGTCTGCTGCCAGGCCCCTCCAGCCTGCATCTCCCACTGGCCCTGGGCAGGAGAGCAGCTGGGTGCTCCCTCCCAACCCAGGAGCCTCAGCATGCCCTTGGCTTCCCCGGCACCCCGTGCTGCCCTACGTTCGCCGCTGCTCTGCTGTGTCTGCTTCTGCCGGGAGGGGCCCGGGCACCTCCCGCCCCAGGGGTGTCATAGCCCCCACCTCCCAGCCGCGGGGGTCTCAGAGCAGTGTGTGGGGTGGAGGAGCGGGAGCCCCTTGGAGGTCCTACAGCTCCCTTTCTGCCAGGGTGCTCAGTGGGGTCGACAGTGCAGCCTGGCCTCCGCAGCTCGGGGGTCGCAGTGGGCGCGTGGGGTGGTGGAGCGGGTGCAGATGAGCATCAGGGCCTGGGTTCAGGGGCGCCGCCGGGTGGGGACAGCAGGAGGCAGTGGGCAGGAGGGCAGGGGCCTTGGTGAGCAGGTAGCGGAGCAGAGGCACTGGGGGTGGTGGCGGGGGTGGCCTCGCATGCGCTCGCCTGGGCGCCCAGCTCCTGGTCCTGGTGTGCTGCCTTCCTCCCACCCATCTCCTGCTTTTTCCCAACTTGGTCTTTCTTTTCTCTCCTCCCCGTCTGTCTGCCCCCCTTCCTCTCATAGACGTGTCCGACCTTGAGAACAATAACCGTAACCGTGGCGGGGTGGAGCTGAACCCAGCCCCTGACAATCTCTCCACAGTGACCAACGCCCTGGTGGGCATGAGCCCCTCGTCCTCACTCTCGGCCCTGTCCAGCCGCGCTGCCTCCGTGTCCAGCCTGCACGAGCGCATCTTGTTTGCCCCGGGCAGCGAGGAGGCCATCGAAAGGCTAAAGGTGAGGCAGGGCCGGGCTCGGGCGGGGGGCACGGGGCCCAAGACCCCTGCTCTCGGACGGTCTCAGGCAGAGGGTCCGAGGCAGCGTGAGCAGTGCCGGGGCGCAGCTGCACCTTGGCCCCAGACCCGCTGGTGCCCGCGCAGGGCCCCCGTGCTCCCTGGCCAGGCCGTGGGGCCCATCTGCTGAGCAGGGCGGGCGGACGTCCCAGGGCCTCTGCAGGGCCTCTGCGCCCCTCCCAGGTGTCCACGCGCGCACCCGCCCTGGCATGGCCACCCACCCCCGGCTGGCCATAGGTGAGCTACTTCCTTCAGCAGATGGGCACTCGGTGCCGGCTGTGAGCAGTGGACGGTGAGCCCAGACCATGGAGCCTGAAGGGACTCGGGGACAAAGGCGCAGGGGCAAAACCCGGGCTGACGAGGGGGCGTGTGGCCACCCTGGGGCGTAGGCCCCCCTTGTGCTGGGGGGCCAGCAGAGTGTGGGTTCCACCTGTGGTGTGGGATCCCACTAAGGACGTGGGGGTCCCACCGTCGTTGGGGACTGGGAAGGGAGAGGGGAGACGGCGTGGAAATGGGATGCATCATCCGTCTCTCTGCAGTCAGGGGACACCTGAGCCTCGGAACCAGCAACTCAGCATCTCGACCTGTGCTTGTTTCTCTCCCAGGTGTAGTCAGCCTCCCTGCTGTTCTCTGTCCACAGGACAGATGTGTCTCCTTTGCACACACTGATCCTCAGCCCTTCACCTTGATCCTTCAGAGTTCGTGCTGCCTAGATGGACCAGAATTGGGGTGTCGAGCCCTGGCTACTCATCTCCCCTTTGCCTGGCACCCAAGCCTCTGCGCACTGCCTGCCCCCCACCCTGACCTCACTCTTTTCTGTCTCCCTTCCCAGGAGACAGAAAAGATCATCGCTGAGCTCAACGAGACCTGGGAGGAGAAGCTGCGGCGGACAGAAGCCATCCGGATGGAGAGGTGGGTGGTGGGGGGCTGGGACCAGGCCGTCTGATGGAGAGGTGGGTGCTAGGGGGCTGGGGACCAGGCCGTCTGATGGAGAGGTGGGTGCTAGGGGGCTGGGGACCAGGCCGTCTGATGGAGAGGTGGGTGGTGGGGGGCTGGGGACCAGGCCGTCTGATGGAGAGGTGGGTGGTGGGGGGCTGGGGACCAGGCCATCTGATGGAGAGGTGGGTGCTAGGGGGCTGGGGACCAGGCCGTCTGATGGAGAGGTGGGTGCTAGGGGGCTGGGGACCAGGCCGTCTGATGGAGAGGTGGGTGGTGGGGGGCTGGGGACCAGGCCGTCTGATGGAGAGGTGGGTGGTGGGGGGGCTGGGACCAGGCCATCTGATGGAGAGGTGGGTGGTGGGGGGGCTGGGACCAGGCCGTCTGATGGAGAGGTGGGTGGTGGGGGGCTGGGACCAGGCCATCTGATGGAGAGGTGGGTGGTGGGGGGCTGGGACCAGGCCATCTGATGGAGAGGTGGGTGGTGGGGGGCTGGGACCAGGCCGTCTGATGGAGAGGTGGGAGCTGGGTTCTGGAATCGGGCCCTCAGTTAAGAGCTGGGAGCTGGGGGCTGGGACTCTGTGCCCAGCTCTGCGGTCTTGCAGTCAGGGTTCCCACGCTTGTCACCAGGGGCCCCACCGACCTGACCCCCACTCAGGGGAGCAGTCCCTCCACGGGGCACCTGAACCCACAGCGCAGATGAAAGCCTGTGTGGGTGCTGACCCCTCACTCTGCCCCCCAGGGAAGCACTGCTGGCCGAGATGGGCGTGGCCATGCGGGAGGACGGTGGCACGCTGGGGGTCTTCTCTCCCAAAAGGTAGGAGCCGATCCGTTCCTGCGCTGCCCCAGCGTGGACGGAAGGGGGACCTGCAGCCCTCGGCAGCTGTCAGCTCCTGGGGGCAGGGAAGCGGGCTCTGGGGACCCGGCCACGCTCACACGCAGCCATTCCTTCTCTGTGTGGCCCCTCACCTCCCGCTGCTCACCATGTGATGTCTCTTTGGCCGAAGACCAGGGAGGTCACTTAGCTGCCTGAGGGGTGGGCTGGGCCCCTTAGGTTGAGACCGGGTTCCTCAAACAGGGGGCGCCAGCACTCCCCTCAGGAGCCTCCAGGGCAGGGCTGGGGGACACGGGCCTGGAGCCAGCTGTCCCCTTGGAGGTTAGTTGAAGTAAGCCCGGCCATCCCAGCAAGGACTCCTCTTCTGCACCTAGCCCGGCTTGCCCGTGGCCCAGGACCTCCCGTGGAACCAAACCCCACCCCCTGTTCCGTAGCGCAGGTGGGGCAGCGCACGAGCACTGGGGAAAAGTCTCTGTGGTTCCAGCACACAGACCCACCCTCCCCTGCCAAAGACCGCTAGACCCTTAGAGCCCTTAGGAGCCGCGCTTCCAAGCCCCGAAGGCTTCCTGGAGGCAGTGGCAGCCCGCTCAGGCCCTGGCCCTGGCACTTCAGCGAGGGAGCGCCTCACTGACTTTTTCCTCACAAAAGGGCTCCTGTGCTGCCTGCCTTGCAGCTGGCGGCACGTGAAGCCAGGGCTGTGCCGCTAGGGCCCCGCGGGAAGAGGAGGGCGGGGCGCCCGTGAGAAGGCCCATCCCTCAGGGTGGCTGCTCCTGGGGCCGGGCCGGGCCCCCAGGCTGCGTCTGCGCTGCCTGCTAGCATGCGCAGAGGCCCAGAAGCAGGAGGGAGGGTGCCTGCAGCCCCAGGGGGGCAGTGGCACCCAGGGGGTGCTTCACATCTGTCCAGATAGGCTTTCAGTTTTGTTTGGGATTCATTGCCCTGTCCATGGGAGGGGTGCCCTGTCTCTGGGGGATGCCCCGAACTTGGGGAGGGGTGCCCTAGCCATGGGGAGGGATGCCCTGGCCATGGGAGGATGCCCTGTCCCTGGGGGTGTGCCCTGTCCCTGGGGGTGTGCCCTGTCCCTGGGGGGATGCCCCATCAGTGGGGGGTGCCCCATCCCTAGGGGGTGCCCCATCCCTGGGGGTTGCCCCGTCCCTGGGGAGGGGTGCCCTGGCCATGGGAGGATGCCCCGTCCCTGGGAGGATGCCCTGTCCCTGGGGGCGTGCCCTGGCCCTAGGGGTGCCCTGTCCCTGGGGGCGTGCCCTGTCCCTGGGGGCATGCCCTGTCCCTGGGGGTGCCCTGTCCCTGGGGGCGTGCCCCGTCCCTGGGGGCGTGCCCCGTCCCTGGGGGCGTGCCCTGTCCCTGGGGGTGCCCTGGGAAGTGTGCAGAGCTGGGGTACACATGCCCTTGGGCCACCAGTTGTGCAGTCTTTTGGCTCCGTTGGTGGCAGAAGGATTTGCTGGTGGCTCAGGCCTGGACACTGCCCAGGAGGGGGCTGGCCCTGGAGGCCCTCCCCCGACGTCTCCTCTGGAGACGCACAGGACACCCTCTCGGGGACAGGGTGGCTAGAGATGGTCTGTCCTGTGTCTGATGACCAGGTCGCCCTGACCCTGTGCTGAGTACTGGGGGCCCCAGGGGTCTATAGTGAGGGTGTGGACAGCTGGCCCCAAGGAGCCAGGTGGGAAGCAGGAAGCTGTCCAGCCTTGCCATGCTGCAGAGTCCTTGCCGGGACGGGGGTGGAGGTTGGGAAGTGTTGGGGCCCAGAGAGCCTGAGGGAGAGCAGAGGAGGAGGGGCGGAGCCTGCCGCGGCTGCTCTGGGCACCGGGTGGGTGGGCAGTGCTTAGACAGGGCCGCGGGGAGGCGCTCCCCTTGCCTGTGACTCGCGCTCTGGTAGACCCCTGGTGAGGACAGGCAGGGAGCGTCCGACCCAGCTGGCTCGCAGCCTCTCTGCTCCTCAGCCTCTAGGGCCCGAGCCCCGCTGCCTGGCACCCTCGCCCCCTTCCTGGCTCCTGGGTCCCCCTGGGGCCTCAGCCCCTGGGTTGGGAGGGGGACCTCCAGTCCTGTTTTAGTGGGAGGACTGGGCCCATGCCCCACAGAGCCCAGGCTTCCCCTGCACATCCAAGCCCCATGTACCTCCAGAGCTCAGAGCTGGACTCCCAGCCCCTCCAGAGGTCCAGCACCCCTGAATGCTGCCCCCAAGGCTCTGGGGTCTCCATCAGAGTCTCCTCCCATCCTCTTGGCCAGGCTGGAGGACACTGTGTCCCCGTGAGACCGGGCCTAGGGCTGGTGGTCCCAGGGAGAGAGGGCAGCAGGTGGCCAAGACCAGGCTCCTGCCCTCCCCAAGAGAGGTGACCCCCTGTCTCCCCAGACGCCACATCTGGTCAACCTGAACGAGGACCCCCCTCATGTCCGAGTGCCTGCTCTACTACATCAAGGATGGGATCACCAGGTGGGGGTCGGCAGGGCACGGGGAGGGGCGCTGAACCTGGCCGTGCGCTGGTGGTGATGCTGTGGGCCCCTCTGGGCGGTGTGGCTCCCTGCGGCCAGGCCGTGTTGGGGGTGTCCCCTGAGCCCCTACTCGTGTGCTCTCCAGCCGTTCCCTGTAAGGGCTGGGTATCCAGGAGGCTGCAGGGGTGGTGTGGGCCGGTGGGCGGCGTCATGGTGCACTGGGCCTGTGGTGCTGACGGCCCGCTGCATGCAGGGTGGGCCGGGAGGACGCGGAGAAGCGGCAGGACATTGTTCTGAGTGGGCACTTCATCAAGGAGGAGCACTGTGTCTTCCGGAGCGACTCCCGTGGGGGAAGTGAAGGTACCGCCTCCCCCGCTCCAGCTTCCTAGTCAGTGCTAGGAACCACCCCGGTTCTAAAGGTGCTTGGACAGTTGGGCTGGGGACCCGGGCTCCCTCCTCAGATTGGGGTCCAGTTGGGGCATTCATGGGTGGCAGAACAGTAAGCCCAGATCAAGGGGACAACTGTTCTCAGGCCACGGCTTCCCGCGGGCTGGGAGTGGCCATCTGTCCATCTGCCTGGCTGGCCTGCCCTTGGGTCTCCGTCACCGCTGCCAGTCTTCCTTTTCGGGGAGGTACCTGCTGTCACAGCGGGCACGGCCCCCAAGCTCTGCGCACGCTCCCTGGTGGGCGTCCAGCCAGCCTCGAGGCTGCAGACCACTGATTTCTCTGTGATTGGGCCACTTCAGGGTGGTGGCCTTAAGCTGTGCTGAGAACATTGGTTCTCCCAGAATTCTGTCCCCAAACGTCTCCCTCCCTGCCCTTGGGGGTGGACACAAGGCCAGGAGGGGTTCTGGGACTCCAGGAGCATCCCTCCTGGAGACCCTGTAGGGCAGGGTGGGTGCCCGGCACGGCCTCCCTGGCTCTGACTTGGGGCACAAGATCCTCCCTGCCGTTTGTCACCTCCCTTGCCTGTGAGGGGCCGAGATGCTCCTCCAGCTTCTTTGAGGCCAAATCTTGGTGCCACAGGAGGGAGGTGCCTGCGGGGGGCCACAGCTGGGTGCCAGGTGCCCAGGTGTGTCAAGACCCCGCCCCACGCTGACAGCTTGCTGGACTTGCACTGAGTGCAGTCTGCTGGACTCAGGAAGACAGCAGGGTGACACCCCCCACGGTCCTCCTCTCTGTCCCTTACCTGTCCTGTAGCTGTGGTGACCCTAGAGCCCTGTGAAGGCGCGGACACCTATGTCAACGGCAAGAAAGTCACGGAGCCCAGCGTCCTGCGGTCAGGTACAGTGGGGCGGGGTCGCCCCACCCCCACGCCTGTGCACCCCTGCTCCCAGGCTGTGGGGCTGCAGGCACCCGGCCAGCTCGCAGGCGCCCCGGCTGCACCGTAGGGTCGGAGGTGGTGGGTGAAGGCTGTCGGCAGCAGCGCTGAGGCGGAACTCCACAAGGGGCCCTGTCCCAGAGCCCCGGCGGGATGGAGGGGGGCCTTGGTAGAGCAGCCACCTGGGTGTGGGCTGCACGACCCCCGCACCCTGGCCCCCTGGCTGGGCCTCGTGCCCTGGTGTTATAAAACACGCAGGAGGATGTATGCACACACACACGTGTATATACTGCTGTATCTGTCTGTCCATCTACCGAGGGACTTGTTCCATGGAACTGGCTCGGGAGGTGGTGGGGGCTGGACAGACAGGTCTGCAATCCGCCGGTGGAACTTTCTCCTCAGGGACGTCTCTGTTTAGCTCTTAAGGCCTTTTCCCAAGGGGCGAGGCCTGTCACGTCCTGTGGGTGGTCTCCTGTCCTGAGGTCATGTGATTGGAGGTGCCACCCCAGCTACAGACGTGCCCCCCACCCCAGCAGGGCCTATGTCCATGCCTGAGTGCACCGCTGGGCTCCACTCCCCAGCTGAGCTGACACACGGGCAGACCGTCGTGTCACTGTGTCCGGGTGACTTTGCTGAGAACGAAGGGACTCTCCCTCTGCCCCAGCTAGGGTTACAGAGGGGACACCCCTAGCCTGACATCCAGACCTCTCTGGTGGCTCCAAACGGCCCTCCCTGCCTTTGTGATCCTGGCATGCCCTGAGGGTGGACGCACCACGCATCCTGGACCCAGGGGCTCGGGGCCGCCCATGGCCGGCGTCCCCGCTTGGTTGAGCCTGGCAAGGGCAGGTCCAGAGAGCAGTTTCTGTCTCCCTTGTCACTTCAGGATCGGTGCCCGAGGGGCTCAGGGCAGGGCCTGGGCTGGGAGGGAAGTGGATCTCGGTGGCTGGAGGAGGAGCTGCCTGCAAGCTGGGGGCCTCTTGTGGGGAGTGGGACTGAGCCGGGTTTGCAGGCCCCAGAGTAGAGCTGTGATTCCTGGAGAAAGTCAGAAGGAAACTAGGGGGTTTACAGAGACACCTGCCTCCAAGCAGCACAGTCCCGGGACAGCTGGCACTGCCCTGGGGGCACTTGTGTGCCTGGGAGGGTCCTGCTGACAGGGTGGAGCCTGGCTCTGGAAACATGCAGGCCCCTGCTCTGCTGCCATCCAGGGTACAGCCAGGAAGGAAAGTGTCTGGCAGAGGGGCCAAGCCTAGTCCTCAGATAGGGGGTGCTGGGCCCAGGGCACAGGGCAGGAGGCCAGGCTGGCCTGAGAGTGGCACGTGTGGCGTTGTGGAGAGGATGGGATGGTGGAGAGGCCCCACGACTGTTCTTAAACATCACTGCTGCTGGGTGGGGCGGGGGCCCAGGGGAGGCTCAGGGAGCGTGAGGAGGCTCCTTCCAGGTCCTGATGGGGGAGGGAGGCCATCCCGCGGGGGCGGGCGGGTGAGGGGGATGCTGGGCAGAGGAGGCAGTGGGCTGGCTCCGGACAACTGGGGGCCCCCTGGGGAGGGTGACGCTGGGACCCCGGGGAATTCCTCTCCTTTCCCCTCCCCTCCTCCGAGGCCCCGAGACCAAAGGTTCTCCAGCTCGGGCCTCAGCCCATCCTTGTCCCCCAGGAAACCGCATCATCATGGGCAAGAGCCACGTGTTCCGGTTCAACCACCCCGAGCAGGCGCGGCAGGAGCGCGAGCGCACGCCCTGCGCGGAGACGCCGGCCGAGCCCGTGGACTGGGCCTTCGCTCAGCGCGAGCTGCTGGAGAAGCAGGGCATCGACATGAAGCAGGAGATGGAGCAGAGGTGGGCGGGACTGCCCCTCCCGGCCCTCCGCCGCCCACCGCCGGCCTGCACTCACCCGCTGCTCTTACAGGCTCCAGGAGCTGGAGGACCAGTACCGCCGGGAGCGCGAGGAGGCCACCTACCTGCTGGAGCAGCAGCGGCTGGTGAGGCGCCCCCACCCCGGGTCCCTGCTCCCCTAGCCCTTCCCGCAGCCGCCGGAGCTGGCGCTGGTGGGGGTGGGGTGGGGGGGAGGGGCTGTGTCCGGCGGGGAGGGCCGCAGGGGTCTGGTCTCCGCGTGGAGCCACAGGCGCGCTTCTGTGCCCAGGACTACGAAAGCAAGCTGGAGGCCCTGCAGAAGCAGATGGACTCCAGGTACTACCCCGAGGTGAATGAGGAGGAGGAGGAGCCGGAGGACGAAGGTGAGGAGTCTCGTGCGCGCAGGGGCGGGTAGGGCCGGCCTGGGGCTGGGGAGGGGTCTCCCTGAGGAGATGGGCCTGGGGCCACTCCCTGCAAGTCGGCTGGTCCGCATCTTTGCCCGGGGGACCCCGCTCTGCAGGCAGGATTTGGGAGGCTGTGCTGCAGCAGGAAGGCACCTGTGTGCGCGCACACACATACACACACTTGTGCACACACATGCAGTTCTGGGGGAGGCAGCCTGGAGCACGAGGAGGACGGGGCAGGGTCCCGTGCGGGCACCTTCCGTCCACCCGGCCTGTCTTGCCCGAGGGGCGCTAGTGCTCCTCCCGGGACAAGGTCTCTGCTCCATTTGGGAGCGTTTGGTTGGGTGGCTCACCGCTGATCGCAGCTGCCGGGCAAGAGGGCCCGCCCGCAGGCAGGGTTCGCATCCAGCTCGGCCTTGGGTCAGCTGGGTGGCCCCTTGCGCGGATGTGACTTGGATGCCCTTGTCTACCTGGGTGGAGGGCGGGGTGCCAGGCCTCAGCCCGTCCTCCTGCCCCCACCCCACTGCTGCCCCCAGTCCTTGCTGAGCTCCGGCCTAACCCTCAGGCCCTCGCGCTCACGGCAGGGGCGCGGCGGTCCCTCTGGGGCCCAAGGGCCGCTCCCTGAGGCAGTCTCCCTGCCTGGTCCCTTCCCCGAGCACCCCCAGACAGTCGGTGCGACCCTCGGGGCCCCCGCCCCCATCGACTGGGCCCGCCTCTCCGCACAGTCCAGTGGACCGAGCGGGAGTGCGAGCTGGCACTGTGGGCCTTCCGGAAGTGGAAGTGGTACCAGTTCACATCGCTGCGGGACCTGCTGTGGGAAACGCCATATTCCTCAAGGAGGCCAACGCCATTAGCGTGGAGCTCAAGAAGAAGGTGGGCCAGCCCCGCCATGCCACGCCCCCACGCCATGCCACGCCCCCACCACGCCATGCCCATGCAGCCATATTGATGCCACGCCACACCCCCCGCCAAGCACATGCAACCGCGCTGATGCCACTCCCCGCAATGCCACCCCCATGTCACGCCCCCCATATCACGCCCCCAGCGCGCCCATGCAGCCGCGCTGATGCCACACCCACGCTACTCCCCTGTCACGCACAGCACGCTCATACCACGCCACACCACAGCCCATAGCAGGCCCTGCCGTACCATACCACGCCACACCCTGCCACGCCCCTGCCATGCCATGCCCCTTCGACGCCACACCCCACACCCTGCTACGCCAAGACCCCACCATGCCGTGTGCACCTACCTCGATGGCACCTTTCCAGCCCAGCAGGACTCCCAGCTGAGCGGCTCTACCTCCCTACCAGGGGGCAGGACGCTCCTGACTTGTACCCCTAGGAAGGCGGGTGGCTGAAAGCAGGCCAGCGCTGACCAAGGGGAGCGCGTAGGCAGGCTGGAGCGCGGGGAAGCGGGGCTTCCTCTCCAGCTGCGGGAAGGAGGCTATTCTGGGGCTGGGCTCCCACTCCAGGGGCTGACAGGTGCTCTCCTCACCGCGCACAGGTCCAGTTCCAGTTTGTCCTCCTCACGGACACACTCTACTCTCCCGCTGCCGCCTGACCTGCTGCCCCCAGAGGCCGCCAAAGACCGAGAGACTCGCCCCTTTCCACGCACCATCGTGGCCGTGGAGGTCCAAGACCAGAAGAACGGGGCCACCCACTACTGGACGCTGGAGAAACTCAGGTGTGTGGGAAGCGGAGCGAACGCGGATGTCTGCTGGCTCGTTTTCCTGTTTCAGGGTCTTTTTAATTGGAAGAAAGTACGCAGGATCCAAGCTTATTAAAGGATCTGTGTTCTGCTCTGCCAAAGCCAGGCCAAAGCTGGAGGAAGGGGCTGTGAGGGGCTGGGGGAGGAAGGCAGGGGCTTGAGGGTGGAGCCTGGGGGTGGCAGAGCCTCAGGGCGGGTCCCTGGAGGACGGCCAGTCTGCCTTCCCCTCTGCCTCCAGGGCCCCACGCACCCACCCTGCCACGTGCGCCTGACTCTTCCTGGGTGAAGATGACTGGGCAGGGCTTTGCTGCGGGAGAAAAGTTTACTATTGCTCAGCTTCCCCTGGAAGGAGGGACACCTGCATGCAGGGAGGCACAGGGTTGTCGGGGACGAAGAGGGGTCTCACTACGGCCTCTTCGAGGAGTTCGTGGGCATAGCTGGACAAGGTGAACAGTGAGGACCGGCCAGTTAGAGCAGTGCTGGAGCCTTGGGGCAGGGGCTGCCTGGTGGCCTGTCCCTGCACCTGGAGATTAGGGCAGGGGAACTGGCTGGTTGAGTGGGCGTGGGCCAGGTAAGGGGGGTCTTCACTGTGGGGGAAGAGTCCTCAGGCAGTGAGGCCCCAGAGACGTCAGAACACCATGAGGCACAGAAAATGAAGAACACGGATGCGCTCACACGTGCAGCCACACACGCTCACACACGCGGTCCCACTCACCCTCAAACACAGGCCCTCCGGCACTTGCACACCAACTGTGTATGCTCACAGGCGCACCTGCCCCTGTCCTCTGAGCTGCAGCCACTCCTGAGAGATGAATGTGCCCCCAGGCCCTTCCTGTTGCACCTGGGCCCCCAAGGGAAATAACCCTCGCAGACTTAGGAAATGCTTTGTTCCTCGTGTCCTGTCACAACTTGCCCTTCGCTCACCAGCTCCCGGGGCTCCGTGTCCAAGTCCGGGTCCCCCCTGCCCTGACTGGTCCCAGCCCCGTCCTCTGCTGACACCCTGCAGCTGTCACTGGGGTTAAGAGAAGTGTGTGGTGAATGTGTAGTGAACCTCAAGCCCCTTGCTCAGGGTCAGCCGATTCCGAGGAGTCTGGAGGGTCTGTCTGGCAAACCTGCTTGAGCTGAGGGCAGCCCTGAGCAGGACGGTCTGCCCAGGCCCACGCTGAACTCTGTCCCACAGGCAGCGGCTGGACCTGATGCGGGAGATGTATGACCGAGCGGCCGAGGTGCCCTCCAGCGTCATCGAGGACTGTGACAACGTGGTGACTGGGGAGACCCCTTCTACGACCGCTTCCCCTGGTTCCGGCTGGTGGGCAGGTGGGTGTCTGCCTCCGGCCAGGCTGAGAGACTGGAAGAAGACTGGTGGGTGGCTGGGAGACTGGTGGGTGGCAAGGGCCTGGGCCCTGGCCCTGACACGAGGCGGGCGCTGCCCCTCCCTCCACGCCCGAATCCCCTGCCCTGGTGCTCCCTGGTCTGAGTCCCACCCCACCCCGTCCTCCTCTCCACACACCAGCGGGCCCTGATGGGGGAGGGCGTCTCCACATTGCCACCCACTCCCGCTTCGGAGCCGTGGCCCTCAGGCAACACCTGTCCATGGGTGAGAATGGGGCTTGGTCAGCCTTCTGGGTCACCGGTGGGGCGTGAGTGCTCCCAGAGCCCAGAGTCCACGCCTGTTGTTCCCTGCCTCCTGGGCTTGGGGCTGCACTCAGCCCCTGCCCCACGGGGTGTGGTTTCTGAGGCTTCAACACGGCCACGACCTGGGCCACACCCGGCCAGGACCACACCTGCCGGGACCTTCTGGGGCTGCACACTGTCCCCACGGGCGGGCGTGCGTGTGGGTCAACGCCTGGGGACGGGCGGCGTGCCCTGGGCCACCTCGTCTTTGGAGGCAGCGCCCTCGGTGGTCTGTGCGTCAGCCAGGCCACATGCAGCCACCCGCCAGCCCCGCCCCGCGCCCCGAGGAGCCGGTGTTAACTTCTCTCTGTCTTGTCGCACTAACCCCAGTTCAGTCGTCTCTGGCTGCAACAGCTACCCTCTTCTCAACACATGCATGAGCGAGCGCATGGCTGCTCTCACCCCCTCCCCCACCTTCTCGAGCCCCGACTCCGACGCCACCGAGCCTGCCGAGGAGCAGAGCGTGGGGGAGGAGGAGGAGGAGGAGGAGGAGGAGGAGGAGGACCTGCAGGACGACGTCTTTCCGGAGCACGTGCTGTGCGACGGCCGGGACCCGTTTTACGACCGGCCCCCCCTGTTCAGTTTAGTAGGAAGGTTGGTGAGGTTGAGGACGGCATGCTGGGGAGGAACCAGCTCTTTTGCACAGGAGCACTGCTGTGGGCACGGTGGGCCGCCGCAGGGCGCCACCCCAGTGTGGGGCAGGCAGGGGCTGGCCTCCCCCGGGGAGCGAGTGAGGCCGCAGAGCGCCCCTGGCCGTCCTGGGGAGGCCCAGCCTGGGAGGGTGGGGGCCCAGTGACAGAGGAGGCAGGACGCCCCGGGGCACAGGCTCCACGCAGGGGGCCTGTCTCTGCAGAGGCCTCCGGAACCCTGAGGGGAGCCCCCACCCCAGGCAGGGGGCCTCGGGATGTTTGGAAAAGTGGGGGCAGGCATCCTTGCGCCCCCTCGCCCACCAGCTGAGGCTGCTGTCCCTCCTTCTGCTGTTTTCCAAAAGAGAGAGAGAATCCGGGTCTGCTCGCATTGCCCTCCAGCCACCATCGTGGGAAGGGGAGCAGAACCTGGAGGAGGCCTTCGGGGGACAGGGGGGTCTTGAAGGGCAGAGCCTGGCAGTGGGAGGGCCTCCCTCTGAAGCCCCGGGCAGCCTGGCCTCTCTCTGAGCCAGTCTCCATCTAAGATCTAGAACACCCCATCCCTCCTGATCTTCAGGCCATCAGCACTGGAGACACACCCTTGGCCTCGTGCCCTCCAGGGAGGTGCCCTTTGTGGAGGAGAGGCAGGGATTAAGGGCTCTAGACAGGAGAGAGACCAAGTCCAAGAGAGGGCGCAGGGCTCACCCTGCAGGCAGATGGATCAAGTACAGTTTGTCTGTGTTTTTATCACCATGGGACAGAAGCGAGGAGAGATCTAGAAATCTAGCTGTAGCAGTAGAAACCTCGGCTCACAGAGGCTGAATTTACACGTTCTGTGTGTCTGAAGAGGTGGAAGATAGCTTTAATGGCAGCCTTTGTAGGAGTCTGGGATTGCTTTCTGGGCTAGGCTGAGGGGAGGTTTCGGAGGTCTTGGCCTTGGAGCACCAGTGCTGAAGCGGTGCCGAGGCTGGCCCCCAGATAATGGGGTTTGTGCTGGGAGCCCTTGGCTGCAGCTGCTGGAGTGGAAGCTCCTCTGGTTCCTCTGGGAAGGAAGCAGGCTCTGTCGAGGGGGTCGCGGATTTATTCTGACTCGGTCTCCCTGAGCAGGGGCTGCTGGCCCCCTGGCTCTCTCCTGAGATGCCCCAGCCCAGCTTCCTGCCCCACCGACCCAAGCAAAGGTGTGACCCCGGGGCTGGCCCCATGCAGGCCTCTCAGAAAGCCTGGCCACAGGGGCCAGGACAGCCGGGTGTCAGGCAGGTGTGGGGTCACTGGGAGAAACGGGGGTGGGCTCTTGCAGTCTCAGCCAGAAAGAGCTGGGTCCTTCCGACACTACCCCCCATGATCTGGGATGTTACGAAACAACCAAAACCAAAGCCACGCGAGAGGCCAGCTCCCCACGCGGCCATCTGCGAGGGGCTTCATTTGGAAACGTCCTGATTTTTCTGGTTTGGCAAGAATTGGCTTTTCCCGCGCAGCAGCTGTGCAGGCCCAGCCCCGAGGAGGACCCGTGTGTGGTTCCCTTTATCCTTCTGGTAGCCGCTGGCTCTCTCTCCAAAGCTTAAGCGAAATTGGGGCGCCCACTCTTGCCTCCCCTCCCGGAAAGGCTTCCGTGGCCCCAGCATGCGTCTGCACCTCACCAATCTTGTGGTTAGCGCCGCCTCCTCCGCTCCCCCACGCTCCGCCCCTGGCCCCCACCTCTGCCGCCCCCCTCTGTCTCCGGCGGGTCTCAGCCTGCTTCAAGGTGCCCTCGCTTCCAAGCATGGGGTCCCGCGGGGGCCTCCTCCGAGTCCAGCTCGGGGACAGCCTGCGTGCTGCTGCCCTGGGAGGTGGGCTGGGCCGGCCCAGGCTGAGGAGGTGGGCCTGTGGACTCCGTCTCCCCCGTGACCCTGCCCACCTGGACCTTTGCTCTCAGGAAGGGGGTGGGCAGGGGAGCCGCAGAGAGAGGAGGGCGAGGGGCTGACTGTCTGGGATGGACTGTCCCGGGGAAGGAGGACAGGTGCCCCCCACCAAGTGCAGGATCCAGGACTCCGGTGGAAGAGCACCGGGCCGGCGAGGCAGAGCTCCCGGGTGTGCTCTGCGGGCTAAGCCGCTCAGCCCGAATCATCTCCAGCAAGGCGTCGGGCCACCGCGTGTGGGTGGGGCGCGCCGTGCTCGGGAGGGGTCCTCCTGACAGGGCCAGGCTGCTCCGGCCCCCCGGGGTGGCGGGCGCTGCTGTCCACTCCAGGCGTCTGGAGGGCCTGGCCTCTACCCCTCAGGCCCCACCCTCTCCCATCCCCGTGGGTCGGGGTGGGCCTGAGGTCTTCCTGCCCCCTGCCCTCGAGGCTGATGCTGGCACCAGGGGCAGGGGCTGCCAGGCCCGGGGGTCCCTTTAGGGTGAAGGCGGTGTCATTGTCTCAGGGCAAGGGGCAGCAAGGAGAGAGGGTCCCGCCAGGCTGCCATGCCCTCTGGAAGCCCTTGCCCAGGGCTGCATCTGATCTGTGTGTGAACCCGCCTGGTGCCCCCAGGAATCTGAGGGCCAGCTGCCCCCACAGCCGACAGTGAGGTTCAGAGAGGGCAGCGTGGCCGTGGACTCCAGGCATCTTTTTCTCTGTGAAACCCCAACCTCCAACCAAGGCAGCCCTCGAAGACCCCAGGCCTGCCGTTTAGCATACCCTAAGCATCTGGGTTTTCTTTCCTTTCCCTTGTGGGGAAATCCCGTGAGATCAAGAAAGACTGGATTTACTTAACGAAACTTAAGCAAGCCAGTGGGTGCTGGGGGTGCGGGGCCCACAGCCGGGGCTGTCCTGGAGCCAGCCTGGTCCTGCCCCAGCTGAGCGTCTGCCCCCAGCCTTGCTGTCCTCGGGCCTCCGTCTCCACCTGCGAGATGCCAGCCCCAGCACCCCTGCTTAGACCTCCAGTGCTGTGTTTGAGCCCCAAGGACGATGGCCCCAGTCCAGCTGAGGCATGCCATTGGGGAGGGAGCCTCAGCATCTGTGTTGAGGTGTGAGTAGAGGGGACCCCAGCCACCTGCTGCGTGGTGCTGGGGCCTCCAGTGCCGGCCGAGTGGGCCTTTGGGGGCCGTCACGCGCAGTTTCTCTCCTGGAGCTTTCAGTGGCAGGCTGCCAGTGGGGTGGTTTGAGCCTCAGGACTCACGGGGTGTGGCCCCCTTCGATGTGTGGGCCCTGTGGCAGGAGGCACCCCCGGGAGACCGCAGGGGGTGCGTGTAGCCGCGGGGCCGTCGGGGAGTGGGGACGGCCGTCTGCCGCGGCCCGGCCTCCGTGGGCTCAGGAGGGAGGAGGACTGACCTGCTTCCCCTCCCTCATCGCCCCCTCGGGGTGGTCCTGGGTCCCTGCAGGGCGCTGCAAGAGGCCATCAGGGAGCCGGAAGCCAGTGCCTGGGGGCTGCCCCCGAGCCTTCCAGGAGGCGGCCCCAGCCTGGCGGGCCCTCCTGGCTGGTGGCCCTTGGACAGCCTGACAGTCTGCCTCCGGAAGGCATCATGCCCTCACTAGCCCACAACTGAGGCGGCATGCCCGCCCCGTAGGTCCTCCTGTGGGCCCCTGCAGGGTGCATGCGGATGGGCAGGCTCCGTGCCCGGCCCCGGGGGCTCCGGGAAGTCTCCCAACCCTGCTTTCTGCAGCAGGCTGTGCCCAGGGGCAGGCAGGGCTGGAGGGCAGCGCTGACTGGGCCCCCCGCACCTGGGGGCTGCCCCACCCCGTCCCCTCAGCCCTCTGGGGCAGGGCGGGGCGGCTCTGTGCCTGAGTCCTGGCCCTGCGCTTCCCCTTCTGGACCCCATGACTTGGCTCTTTTCACGGCTGCCCCCTCCCACCCCCCAGTTTCCATCAGAGAAGCTGGGCCAGGAGCCCAGGTGCCTGGGAGGGGAGGCCCCCAGCCTGTCCGAGGTGGGTGCTGGGCGATGCCCTCTGCGACTTGGGCGAGGCCTCCGTTCTCCGGGCTCCAGCGTCTCTTGCTGCCTTCTGCTCCATGCAGTGGGCCTTGGTGCCTGTGCGCCCCCAGTCAGAGGTGCCCCTCATCCAGAGAGCACACTGAAGGGAGGGGCCGAGGGGCCTCCTCAGGCGCTGTGCTGGGGAGGGGGGCTTCCGCCTGCTGGGGCTGGGGGGCTGCGGGGGCAGGCCCTGGGAGGCCGCACCCTGGGGCGCCTAGGGCCGGCTCAGCCTTCAGGGGACCAGGAAACAAAACCAATCAACAGAGGTTGGGCTTCCTGGTAAATTCAGGCCAATGGGGAGAGCTGTGCAGAAAGCGGCTGGAGGCTCAGACGTGGGTGGCCATGCACAGAGGGGGCAGACAGACCGGGCTGTGCAGCAGGAACCGGGCTGGGCCCCCAGCAGGGGCTGGGGCGCCTGTTGGATGCAAAGAGCTCGGAGGCTGCGGCGGGTGGGGTCTGCTAGGGTCTCAGGTCCCCTGTGGCAGCCATGGAGGCCATGGGGGAGGAGGGAGGCCAGCGCTGATGGGCCGGGTGATGGGTTTGAGAGAGACTCGAGGCAGAGCTGAGGGACAAGTGAGGATGGCGCGCAGAGTCCTGACCTCCGTCGGGGGAAGGCCGGCGGTGGCCAGGCCAGGGGCCCACTGGAGAGGGGATGCAGGACCCTGGGGGCAGCCCCGGCCCCCTGCCTGTGGCCACGGGGTGTCCAGAGTGGGGACTCCAGCCTGGATGATGGGCGGGGCAACGGACGACATACCTCTCCTCCTGTCTCCCAGCGCCCCCACCCCACCCAGACCAGTGCCCAGACTCCCACCTCAACTGCCCACACCTCTGTCCCCACCTGGGCCCCCTGACCACCCCCCTGCACTTCCTCTCCAGCACCTCCCACCATCCGGCTCCAAATCCCGCCCCTCCCCCAGCCCCGGAGCTCAGGGTTGCCAGGTCTGTGCCTTTGGGCTGGAGTGGAGGGCAGAGCACAGCTGGAAACCAGGGTGCTCCCTCAAAGAGGAGGTCCCCCGAGGAGGACACACCTCAAGGAGGGCACAGCCCCAAGGAGAGTGATCGCCCCAAGGAGGGGGGTGTCCTCTGCAAGGAGGGCACCCTGAACGCAGGGCAGCACAGGCTCCATCCTCCGCTGCCCGTGGGATCCCTCAGGTTGACCGGCTCCGGGAGGGGGTGCCACGGGGTGACGTGGCCTCGGGCCCGCCTGTGCTGGCACTAGCTGGGCGTACAGCTGAGCTGCTGGGAGAGGGGGCCTCTGGGCCCTGCGGCTGGTGGGGGCCGCGCCAGGCAGCACTGCAGCGTCTGGGGCATTCTCAGGGCTCCGTTCAGCCCTCCTCCCGGGCTCTGGCTGAAGTCATGGAGCTCTCGCCCCTCATGTTCCTGGAGAGGCTCACAGGGAGCCCTGAGCCGCCTTTCGTCATCTGAGGCCCTCAATGGGGTCCGCGAGTGTCAGGGGTCCCCGGGAAACGGGCAGGGGAGACGGGGGGCATCGGCACCAGTGTGAGGGTCGTAGGTCAGTGAGGCTGTCCCCGGTCGTCCTCCTTGAAGCAGGCTGAGCCTTCCTCCTCCCTGTCCTCTGCTCAGACGCCCCTCACCTCCGCGTCCTCCTGCCCCGCTGCCCTGCCCGCTCCTGCCCCTGCCTGGCTGCCCCCGCCTGGCTGCCCGCTCCCCTCTGCTTTGCAGTGTTGTGTCGTGAGCCCGCCCCTGCCGCCTCTGCTGCCGCCCGGCGCGGTGCCCGGGGGCGGCCCTGACCGTGGCCTCTCCCCGCAGGGCCTTCGTGTACCTCAGCAACCTGCTGTACCCCGTGCCGCTGGTGCACCGCGTGGCTGTCGCCAGCGAGAAGGGCGAGGTGAAGGGCTTTCTGCGCGTGGCCGTCCAGGCCATCTCAGGTGCGTGCAGGCGGCCTGGGCGGGGTCTGTCCCTCCTCCAACGGGGCCCCGGTGGGGGGAGGCCTCCGTGGCCTCGCATGGTGGTCTGCGTGCAGCCAGCCTCCTCCGTCTCTCCCTGTGAGAGAAGCTCTGCTGCCCGGCACTCGGCTCGGGCCCCTGGGGCTCTTCCTGGTCGGCTGGGGCCTTCAGGGCCGCAAGGGCCGAGCCGGGGGCTGGCTGAACCCCTCTGGCTCGGGGGCCCCACCAGGCGGCCTGCAGACCCAGCCTGGTGCAGAAGTGCCCCCCAAGCTCCCACCACAGTCTCAGCCCCAGGACGTGTGTGCAGACTCCAGCCCTGGGCTCCCCAGCCTTCCCAACTCCGCAGCACTGCCCTCTTTGGAGCGCACGGCCGCTCAGGTGCTGACCTGTGTCCCCAGAGGCCATGAGCCCCTCCCCACTGCCGGCCAGAGGGTCCAGCCCCCACTGAGAAGCAGATGCCCTTCCTGCCCGGAAGGAGGGCTTCAGGTTTGCTGGGTTTGCTCCTCTGAAAGTGGGTCCTCTGTGAAGCTCTTTAGAAAAAGTGTGGAGAGATGCTTGGAGGACGTGTGGGGGCTGCTCGCCCAGAGGGTCCCTCTACTGTGTGGCCAGTATTCCCTTCTCCGCCTCCAGCCCTCGGCATCTCCTCGGGCCTCTTCCTCCCCTCCCTGAGGCTTGGCCCGGGCACTCCCCTCCTGGCGGCTGCCGAGGGCCGAGGCCAGGACGGGGCCTGCTCGCCCGCTGGGTGGCCCATGTGTACGCACTCTGGATGTCTTGACCCCTGTGCCGGGTATCGCTTCCCCACGATCCCAAGCGCTCTTTCCAGCTCCTCCAGCCATGTGACTGTGGTGCTGAGGGCCGTGGGGACGTGGCTGAGAAGGGGAGCCTGGAGGTGGGCTGGCTTCAGGGACGAGCCAGGTGATGGCAATGCTGGGGCATCCACCGCTGCCCTCCTCCCCTGAGGGCACCCCTGGCCCTCTGGGCGCCTCGTCCTCCCCGGGCTCTTCCTGGCCCTTCCCGACCCCTTGGCCCCTGTAGAGCAGGCCCGCCTGGCCGGCCGCTTCATAGATAGGACGGTGCTGCGTGTGTTTGGGCCATGCCTGACGTCCCCCATGTGGTGGCTGAGCTGGAGGAGATGGTCACCCCTGCCTCGTCCCTCTTGCCAACCCTGGGCCGCCCCTAGGCAGTGGTGGGGTAGAGACCTGGGCCCTCAGGCAGCTGGGGTGGACACCTTGGTGGTGGTCGCACCCACCCAGGGCCCCAGAACAGAGGGTCGGAGCCCCTGGCGTCTGTGAAGTCTCCTGCAGTGGCGTTTAGCCAGAGTGGCTGCAGCTGGGGGCTAGGGGCCCTGGAGGGGCTAGGAACTAGGGGCCTTCAGGCGGCAGAAGGGTTTGGTTTTGTCCCAGGCAGTAGGGAACCCTGTACACGGGGAAGAAGGGGGTGTGAGAACGTGTGGGGTGTTGAGTATCCAGCTGCGTGTTGGGGGAGGGGGAAGGGGGCTCTGGAGGACCCTGGGTTCTGCTGCAGCAGCTGAGTCTGGGGGCAGGACTTAGGGGTGGGGAGCAGAGGTAGAAAGCTTGGCTCTGACAAGGTGGAGTTCATGACCCCTTCAGAGGGGCTGTGCCGATGACGTGGCTGCCGCTGGGCCCTGGGGCAGCGGAGGCGGGTGGTCAGGGTGCCTGGGACACACCCTGGCCATTCAAGGCCCCTCAGCCATGTTTGGGAGCCCCCAGACGGGTCAGAGCCCCACCTGGTTCCCGCGTCCCCCCGCCAGCGCTCGGCCTGGATGGCCTCTCCTGCCTGGGGACAAGCTGGGCCTGACCCTCTGCTTGGTCCTGTTTCAGCCGATGAGGAGGCCCCTGACTATGGCTCCGGCGTCCGCCAGTCGGGAACAGCCAAAATCTCCTTTGACGACCAGCATTTTGAGAAGGTAGTGGTGCAGCCACAGACGCCACCGGGCCGCCAGCCCTGCGCAGCATCAGGGATGGGGGAGGAGGACATCTTCCTTGCAGGCGCCCTTCTTGCCTTCGGGCGAGAGGCCCAGGCGGCTGCCTGAACCTCGGTGCTCTGAGGCCTTGGGCCCAGGACCCCCCAGTCCCTCTCAAGAGAGGTCATCAGTGCTGGGCCTCACAGGAGAGGCACGGGACGTCCAGCAGTGCAGGGAGGGCCCAGAGTCGGGGCGGTGGGGTCCTTGTGGGCAACTGCTGGGGGCCTGGCCAGGCCTTGAAAGCAGCTGGGAGAGTTTCCCTGTGTCCTGCCCAGGGCAGCCGGGGAGCAGGGGGCGGAGCAGGGGCGGAGCTGAGGGAGGGGGCCTGGCTCGGGTGGGCGGGGCTGAGGGAGAGGCGGAGCTGAGGGAGGGGTCCTGGCTGGGGGTGGGGCCACAGAGAAGTGTCCCACCTTCCTTTGCCGCTTCCTAGACTGACATAGCCCTGAGAACCTGGGAACGAGGCCTTGGCGAGGGGTACGCCCATGGCAGGGGCGCGCCTGGGTGGGCGCTCTGTCCAACCCCGCCCCCTCCTGCACAGTTCCAGGCCGAGTCCTGCCCGGGGGTAGGCATGTCCCGCTCAGGGACCTCCCAGGAGGAGCTGCGGATTGTGGAAGGCCAGGGCCAGGCTGCAGACTCTGGGCCCTCGGCCGACGAGGTCAACAACAACACCTGCTCAGGTGGGTCTCCGCAGCCCGCCTCCCGACCGGCTCGCGTGCTGCAGGCCAGTTCCCAAGCCCGGGCTCAGCCCCTCGGGTCCCCTCCACGCCCCTCTGCCCTTGGCTCCCAGCAGCGGTGACCCCGGAAGGCCTCCTGGACAGCCCCGAGAAAGCCGCCCTGGACGGGCCCCTGGACGCTGCCCTGGACCACCTCAGCCTGGGCAGCACCTTCACCTTCCGCGTGACCGTCCTGCAAGCGTCCAGCATCTCCGCTGAATACGCCGACATCTTCTGCCAGTTCAAGTGAGCCTCATACCCAGGCTGTGCGGGTGGGTCTTGGCAAGGCGCGGGAGGACGGGAGCACATGGTGCCTCCCTGGAGGCTGAGGTGCCCGTGCCCAGGCCCTGCAACCACTGAGCATCTCCTCCCGGTTCACAGCTTCATCCATCGCCATGACGAGGCCTTCTCTACGGAGCCCCTGAAGAACACGGGAGGGGACCCCCGCTCGGCTTCTACCACGTCCAAAACGTACGTCCTCAGGGCCCCTGACCCCCCGCCATGACCCGCCCCTCCTGGGGCCCTGGCTCTTCAGGCCTCCCTGAGATCCCCGAGTTGCTTTCACTCGGCCCCAGCTTCTCCCTCTCCTGAGCACCAGCCCCGGGCTGGGTGTGAGGACATAAGCCCTCAGGCTCCAGGCAGGGGCATGCGTGCTCCTGCTGGGCAGTAGGGGCTTTGGGGGCTTAAGACTGGAGGTGGGGGGCAGCCCAGAGCCCCGAGGGCCCCTGTGGCAAACCTCGGCTGGATGTCGATGTGAAAGGTCTGGGGGCCCAGCGAGGCCGCCCTGGCTTGGTTCTGGGGATGAGGCAGGACAGGGCAGGGTGCACGGAGGACCACAGGGTGCCCAGGCAGAAGCCGGAGAGGCCAGGGAACCCCCAGCCTGGAAGAACTGGCAGACGGGGGGGACACGATTCAATCTGCAGCTTGAGCCAGGTGTCAGGAGAGCAGGGGACAGTGCTGTGAGGCGGGGAGACGGCCCTGACCAAAGCCGCTGGGTCGCCAGGCCGCGGGGGCCCGGCCGGCCAGTGTGAGCTGGACCTGAGCTGAAGCACACCTGTGGGTGTGCCCTGAGCAGCCAGCCCGGCCTGGCTCAGAAGGGCCTGTGGACTGTGGCCCCGTCCTGCCCCTCAGGGACTAGGGGCTCTGGTGGTCTCTAAGCCAGGAAGCAAGGCCAGCTCTGCCAGGGTGCTCCATGGGTCCCTTCCCTGGTGGCCCCCAGGCCCCTCAGCCCAGGGGCTTCAACCAGGGGCTGCCCCCTCTCAGCCCCGCAGGCCTAAGCCCGAGAGCCTGGTGGGCTCTGCGCTCCCTCTGAGGCTGTGATGAGAACCAGCTGCCGCCCGCTCGTAGACGGCCGCTTTCCCCGGTAGCCTCACGTCGTGTCCCATGTGGGTCTATGCCCAAGTGTCCCCTTCCTACAAGAGTTGTGGGCCTGTGGGTCCCCGGCAACCTCATGCTAGCTCGATCGCCTCTGTGGAGACCCCTCTGTAACACACATGCTTTAACACGTGGGATGGGGTGGTGGGGGTGGGTGGGAGGAGGGGGGGACACAGTTCAACCCACAACACTACGCGAGTGGACGAGAGCCTGAGGGAGGTCACAGAGGCCCATCCTCCAGCTCTGTGATCTGAAAGAGCAGCTGAGCCCAGGGGCCCCTCAGCCCTTCAGTCTTGGGGGCAGAGCCTTGGGCCGGCCCGCAGTGGCTGGTCCACAGGGCGTGTGGAGGAGCAGGCTGGGCAGACCCAGGCGAGGTCAGCCCCGGGCTCTCCGGTCTGGGCCTGGGGTGCCGGGTGCTCCACGGAGGCCAGGCTCTCCCCTCTCTGACTGTCCGTCCCACCCCCAACCAGATCGCGGTGGAGGTGACCAGGTCCTTCATCGAGTACATCAAGAGCCAGCCCCTCGTGTTCGAGGTCTTCGGGCACTACCAGCAGCACCCGTTCCCACCCCTCTGCAAGGACGTGCTCAGGTCAGCAGGCCGGCCTGGCCGGGCTGCTGCAGGGGGTCGGGGCCTCTTGCCTCCCGGCTGGCAGGCCTAACCTGCACCCTGGACAGGGCTGGTGTCCTGGTTCTTGAGCTGTGTGCACCCCCCCGACACCTCCCTGTCTGTGGCTGGACGTGGGGCGGGTCAGAGACGACCCCGCGGGGCTGGAGGAGGGGTCTCAGAGGGTCACTGTTAGAACCTCGGTCATGTCCCAGGGCCCAGGGAAGCCACGCGGGGCTGGCGAGGGCAACCCCCTGCCCTGCTCATGAGTCCTCCGCCCCCCAGGTGGGACGGGGGCAACTGGCCCTGCTCCCTCCCCTGCCTGGGGCTCTCAGGGTGGGTCTCCCCGTGTGTGGGGAGAGCAGCCCATAGGCATCGGGGCAGTGGGGGCGCGTGTTGCCGCCTCCAGGCACCCTCTGCACTGACGTGCAGGACACAGGGCGAGTGTCGGCAGAGCGAGGGTTGGTTCCAGGACTCGCCTGTCCTGGGGACGGGGAGGGGCCTGCCTGGATTCCCGGGGCTTCCTGGGGCATCCTGGGGGTCTCGGGTTCTAGGGTGCCTCCTCCCTGGCTGGTGGAGGCCTGAGATCAGGCCTTTCCCAGGCCCCGTGGGAGGGGCACCGGCCTCCGGGCACTCACGGTCACTCTCCCCACCTCTGTCTGCACAGCCCCCTGAGGCCCTCTCGCCGCCACTTCCCACGGGTCATGCCGCTGTCCAAGCCAGGTAGGTGAGGCTCTCCCTGGTGCCGGGGGTGCCTGTGTGGGCTGGCTGCCCTTGGCAGAGCACAGTCCTTCGGGGGCGTCCCTGCCCCCTAGCCTCCTGGCACCACCCTGCCGCTGGCTCTCCGGAGGCCCCATGGAGTCTGGACTCCATACCAGAGCGGGAGCCACAGAGGGACATCCGGGAGGCTGCCCACGGCTGGGGATGAGGGCCGGGGGCTCCCAGGGGGCCAGGCCCTGTGAACTGAACCTGCAGGACGGACTTGGTCTGAGAGGAAAGACCGGCCCGGAAGCTGCTTCCTGGCAGGTGGTGGGGGGAGGCTGGAGATAGGCGAGCCCGGGAGGTCCCTGGAGGAAGGGCCTTGAGAGGTCAGCCTGCCCCTGGCACCCATACCAGAGGGGCTGTGGGCAGAGGTGGCTGGGCACCCAGGGCACAGAGCCTGTGTTGGGAGCGGCCACACGTGTAGGGCAGGGGGCCCAGGGCTGGGGCCTCTCTGTGCTGGAAGCAGGTGCTTGGTGGGGCCGAGGGGTCCTGGGTGGGTCGTGGGGCCTCAGAGCAGGTGTGGCTCCAGCCACTGCCTGTGCCCAGGTGCGTGGGGTTGCTGGCTTCTCCCTCCTGGCATGGATGAGCCGCAGTCACGCCCGCCCCCCCGGGTGGTGGCCCAGGCCCGTGTGTACCCCGGCGTGGAGCCTGCCGGTTGTTCCGTGGAGGGCGGTGTTCTCGCCGCTGCTGGGGGTCTGCTCCCTGCCTCCTCTGCGCGCCCTCAGCCGCGAGCGGTCAGTTTGCACCCGCGTCTTCTCCCGGTCCCCTAGTGCCAGCCACCAAGCTCAGCACGCTGACGCGACCCTGCCCGGGCCCCTGCCACTGCAAGTACGACCTGCTGGTCTACTTCGAGATCTGCGAGCTCGAGGCCAACGGCGAGTGAGTCCCAAGCGGGCGTTGCCCGCTGGTGATGCCCGCGCGGGGGTCGGCGGGACGGGCGGGGGAGGAGGGGCCTAGGGCAGCGGGTGGTGGTCCCCTGCCCTCTGCTCCGTCCCGGGGCCGGGCTGTCTGTGCTGCGCTCGCGGGGCGAGGCCGGGCGTGCCCTCAGCCCTGCCGCCTCTCTCCCAGCTACATCCCGGCAGTGGTGGACCACCGCGGCGGGATGCCGTGCATGGGGACCTTCCTGCTCCACCAGGTGCGGAGACCTCGCCGCCCCGCCGCCCAGAGCCCCGCAGCCCACCCCGCCCCGCGCCCCGCCCCGCGCCCCGTCCCCGCCCAGCACGGCCGTCCGGCCCTCTGATGGTGTCCTCTCCCCTGGTGCCCGGCAGGGCATCCAGAGACGGATCACCGTGACCCTCCTGCACGAGACTGGCAGCCACATCCGCTGGAAGGAAGTGCGGGAGCTGGTGGTGGGTGAGTGCGGGCTGGGGGGGTGGGGCCAACACAGGCCGCGCTCAGCCCCAGAGCCGGCTCCACTCCTATTGCTGTGCGGTTTTGGCTGACTCACTTAACCTCTGTGTGTCTCAGCCCCGCACCTGAAGAGAAGCACAGGGACTCAGGTGGTGATTCCAGACTTCTGTTTAACCACCATGCTAGCTTGCTAGGGGAGAAGGCAATGGCACCCCACTCCAGTACTCTTGCCTGGAGAATCCCATGGATGGAGGAGCCTGGTGGGCTGCAGTTCATGGGGTCTCGAAGAGTCGGACACGACTGAGCGACTTCAATTTCACTTTTCACTTTCATGCATTGGAGAAGGAAATGGCAGCCCACTCCAGTGTTCTTGCCTGGAGAATCCCAGGGACGGGGGAGCCTGGCAGGCTGCCGTCTCTGGGGTCGCACAGAGTCGGACACGACTGAAGTGACTTAGCAGCAGCAGCAGCTTGCTAGGGCTGTCGTGAGGAAGTCACGCACTCCGGATGGCTTGAAGCCACAGAAGTTGATCCCGTCTCGTTGTGAATAAGTCCTGTGATGAGGGTGTCAGCAGCTCGGCCATGCTTCCTCGAAGCCCCAGGGGAAGTCCTTCCTCCCCCTCTCCAGCTGGATACTTAGATGAGGGCCTCTCTAGTCTAGCATGACAGCGTCTCAACTGCTTATGTCTGTCAAGAGCCTGTTTGCATATGAGGTCACGTTCTGAGGTTCCAGGGTCAGGACCACAGCACATCCCTTTGAGGGGACCCAGTTCAGCTCACAGTGCCAGGGGCTTAGATGCTTTTGGTCTGTAACTTCCTGCCGTGAACTCTTCCATCTTGGAAATGTTCCCTTTACTGACTCTTTGCAAAGACTCTGTGTTACCAGTTTCTGTTCAAAGATGGACTGCCATCCCTCCCAGGACTAACCGCCGTCTGTCCTCAGCATGAAGCCACCTCCCCACTCCATGGCCCTGGAGCTGAGGGACCTCCGAGGCCTCTCCCCAGGTGTTGCTGAGGCTGTGGGCATCAGCCCAAGGGCAATGTCCCTGGGGCTGGGGAGGGCTCTGGGGGGTGTAGCAGCAAGGATGTGGCGGGGGCCTGTCGTCCTGCATCAGTAGGTCAGGATCGCAGACTGCAGGGTTCTGGGGCCCCCAGGACAAACGTTTCAGTTCCATGTCATCTTTCCACACAAATCAGAACAGCAGGATGAGCGCACACATCCCTGTTGCAGATGTGGTCTGGGGAGAGGCCCAGCGATTCCTTTCTGACTTAAGAGAGAAAACTCAGTACTGCTTGTTTATTCTCGAGGAGGCGGAGTGATCAAATTAACCGTTACTATAAGAGTGAGATCCCCTGGAGGAGGGCGCCGCAGTCCACTCCAGTATGTTTGCCCGGAGAACCCCATGGACAGAGGAGCCCATGGGGTCACAGAGAGTCAGACACGACTATCTGACTAAGCACGTGCACTCGGGCGAGAAACGGGAAACGGAGGCACCAGGTGGGAGTCCTGACTCTTGGCAGTTCTGGTGCCTTTATGGACAGAGTCACCCCTTGCCCCCACCACAAGTACAGGCGTCTTAGAAGGCTTTGCTGGAAATAGCCCCTGCAAGGAGACGTTTTTGACTCAGATAGTGTTTCTCTTCTTTTTTTTAAGTATAAAAAGAGAGGAAACATTTTTTCCTTCTCATCTTGCCAAGATGTCCTCTTCCAACGAGTAGGAGGGCCTGTGAGTCCCAGGCTGGGTGATTGGAACCTATCAGCTGGGGCGGGGAGGTATTGCAAAAGTTATTTATGGCTGAGCAACCAAGAAGCTCAGAACTTAGGCCGCGGGAGGACGCCCACTGACAGGCAGCACCGTGGGCAGCTGCAGACCCTGCATGCGGTGCTGTTCACACTGAACCACGTCTGACTCTGCAGGGAAGCACACCAGGCCTCCCTGCCCTTCACTATCTCCCAGAGCTTGCTTAAACTCATGTCTATCGAGTCGGTGATCTCATCCTCTGTCATCCCCTTCTCCTCCTGCCCCCAATCCCTCCCAGCATCAGGGTCTTTTCCAAAGAGTCGGCTCTTCACATTAGGTGGCCAGAGTACTGGAGTTTCCGCTTTCTATCAGTCCTTCCGATGAATATTCAGGGTTGATTTCCTTTAGGATTGACTGGTTTGTTCTTGCTGTCAAAGGGACTCTCAAGAGTCTTGTCCAACACTGCAGTTTAGAAGCATAGATTCTTTGGCGTTCAGCCTTCTTTATGGTTCGACTCTCACGTCCTACATAACTACTGGGAAAACCATAGCTTTGATCCTACAGACCTTTGTCAGCAAAGTGATGTCTCTGCTTTTTAATATGGTGTCTAGGTTTGTCGTAACTTTTCTTCCAAGGAGCAAGGGTCTTTTAATTTTGTGGCTGCAGTCACCATCCACAGTGATTTTGGAGCCCAGGAAAATAAAATCTGCAGTTTCCACTTTTTCTCCATCTATTTGCCGTGAAGTGATGGAGCCAGTTGCCATGATCCTGAATGTTTTGAATGCTGAGTTTCAAGCCAGCTTCTTCACCTTCTTCTTCCAGAGGCTTCATCTGGAAGAAGAACTTCTTCATCCAGAGGCTATTTAGCTCCTCTTCACTTTCTGCCACTTGAGTAGTGTCACCTGCATCTCTGAGATTGTTGGTGTTTCTCCCATCAGTCTTGATTCCAACTGCAGACCCTGCGTGGGCCCCCCTGCCCCTCTCGGTGTTGCCTTTAGCCAGGTGCCCCTGTGGCCATGTGGGGAGCCCTGTGGCACGGCCTCGTAGCTGGAAGCTCCCGTCCAGGCAGAGATGGAGAGCGGGGACCTGGTGCCCGCCTGCCCTCCTGGGAAGTGACGTGCGGCTCGCCCCCTTCCCGCAGGTCGCATCCGAAACACCCCGGAAACAGACGAGTCCCTGATCGACCCTAACATCTTGTCGCTCAGCATCCTCTCGTCCGGATACATCTGCCCGGCCCAGGATGACCGGTGAGTCTGCTCGGGGTCGGTGCTCTCTGGAGGAGGGCCCGGGGTGTGTTCTCAGCCCCCCACCTGGCTTGCCTGGCTGCGCTGGGCCCTGAGCTCTCCAGGCCCTTCTTCCTGGCCCTCCAGGAGGTGGTGCAGGGAGGAGCCCCTGGTGAGCTCGGTCACCTGAGGGAGGGGCACGTGGGCGTTGCCGGCGGAGGAGCTGGGTCCTGTCCTCAGGACTCTCGCGGGCGGGAGGCAGCATGGGGCAGTGGGCGGGCGAACGGGCCGGACTTCCCAGCCGCACTGCTGTGGGCACACGCCCCCCTTTGGCAGGCGTCCTCCCTGCGGCCCAGGGTCCTGGAGGAGCTCAGGGTGAAGCTGGCCAGTGGTCTGGCATCCTGGGGTGGGGATGTGCCCAACGGCATGGCTTGGCACACACTCCTCCTCACAGGGTTTGCGGGCTTGGGGGTTTTGGCGGAGAGGCCTCTGGGGCCAGGCTGGGGCGGACAGCTCCCTGCCAGAGCTGCCCTCCTGGGGGACGTTGGTAAGCTTGGCTCTGTCTGCTACACTGCTTTCTGGGGGCGTGGGGACATGGGGAGGGGGCTCCCGAGTCCTGAAGGCCCGACCTGGCCTAAGAAGCAGAAGCCGGGAGCTGACCCCGAGCTCCAGCTGTGGGCGTCTCCACGGGCTCCTGTGCTGTGTTTGCAGGAACTGTCTTGAGGGCTGGGTGCACTGGAGCGGGTGGGGGCCCCTTTGCCAGGGGAGCTGGATCCATAAGGATAAAGGGTCTTGGTCCAGACAGAGCTGGGCTTCCTGGCAAACTCCCCGGAGAGTGGGCAGTGACCTGCAGGTGTGGCTGTGTTCCAGCCCTGCCCCGGAACCTTCTGGAGGAAACAGAGCCTGCACTCGTGTCCAGAGGAGGGAGGGCTGGGTGAGGGTGCTGAGGGGTGCTCTCTCGATGGTGGGGGCACCATGACGGCAGGCTGGGCTTATGGAAAGTGGGGTGTGGCATGTACGATAGGCCCGTCGCCGTGAGGACGCACCTTGGGGTCGTGGCAGAGGGGCCCGGCACCCTCCACGTGGGCTGCCTGTGGGGACATGGGCCTCCCGAGACCGGGACCCTGGGGTGGGGCTGAGGGAACCCGTGTCACCAGAGAGGGCTCTGGCATGCCGAGTGCCCCTGGGGACCTGGAGAGTGACCTCAGCATTCCCCCAGCCTCTGACCCTCCCTTTGTCCTGGCAACGCCTCCATTCTTGGGCTAGAAGGCGTGTGGACCAGAGAGGAGGAGGGTGTGGGTGCCTCTGGGACCGTGTTTCTGGGCTTCCGTCCTCTGGCCGGTACAGTGGCTGCAGGGCACGTCCTGGGGAGCTTAGGGGCTGGACCTCGGGTCAGTGGGGCTTTGGCTGAAAAGGTTCGCCCTGCTCCTGGAAGTCAGAGCACCCATTGCTGCCGGGCCCAGCCTGTGCCCTGGGCAGGATGACAGGGCAGCTCAGGTGCTGGACGTCAGGGCCCCGGGGGCTCCAGGAAGCCCCCAGACCAGAGTCCCTGCCCGCAGCTGCTTTGGCCCTGCTTGGCTCCCCCCTCCTCCTCTGTCTGACCCCAGCACGGCCCTGACCTGAGCCCCACCCCGGGGAGAGTCTCGGGGACCCCCTTAGCAGGCGGCCCCAGGCGGGCAGCATGCGGAGGCTTGGCTGGCCTCCCAGCAGCCCCCCTCAAGGGCCCTCCTGTCCCCTGGACCCCGGCTGACGCCCTCAGAGCTCTGCGGGTGACAGGGCAGGCGCTCCCCGCCAGGAGACCCAGGCCAGCCTTGGGCCCCGCGCCTCAGCTGCCCACCCGCTTTGCCAAGGCCCCCCACTCAGGGTCCCTGCACTGTGCCCGCCGCGGATGCTCCCATGCGCTGCCCCGCCTGCTCCGCTGCCGCCGCCCCCTGGCCCCGCCCCCCCACTAACCTGTGACTGTTTGTGTTTTGCAGGCAGTTTCTTGATTCGGACATGCCTAGGTACCATCCGTGCCCCTGGTCTCTCTCAGCCTGCCCCCTCCACAGCCCCGAGACCTCATTCCAGCCTCTGGGCCCTCCCCCACTCCGCGCACCTCCTCGTCTGCCTCTGCCGTCTTCTCCTCCCGGTTCATTTCCTTTTTCCCCTCCCTGTCACACCGCTTCCTCCCCATCACCCTCCCCCGTGGCTGAGCACCCCCCGCCCCCCCGCCCCGTCCTCCCGCCCCGTCCTCCACTCTTGATCTTGGCTGCTTCGGTAGTTTCTGCCCTCGTAGACGCTGGCTGGCCTCCCGCTCCCCGCCCCCGAGTCTTGCCCGTGCCCCCCGCCCTCACCCCAGCAGGAGCAGGCACCCGCATGCAGGCTGGCCGGCCCCCTCCCCGCACAGTGAGAGAGCAAAGGGGGTGCGTAGTGGGCGCAGGACGGGGGCCGGACAGGCACGGCCCAGCACGGCCCTCCCTGCTCTGCCCCACCGCCCCGGGTGCGGCCCCTTGCCCAGCCAGGCTCCTGGCGTGGCCGCCACACGCCCTTCTGTAAGCGGGTGGGTGGTGAGGGGTGAAGGGCCCGGCCCGGGACTCCCGCCCGGGTTGGTCCCAGGACGAGCCCCCAAGTCACGAGCTCCTGGGCCGGGCATGGCGATTCTCCCCACCTGGGCTCTGGGCTTCGCAGCCAGTGCAGGGTCCTGGAGATCCCCGGGGTGGATGGCCTTGCAGTCCCTGTTACGGACCCTGTCCCTGAGGCTGCGGTCTGTTCTGGGCCCTGTGCACTGTGGCCAGAGCTTGGCGTCCTGGGGTCTCTGCTCTGGAAGAGGAGGGGGCAGCGGAAGGCCCCCAGTGAGGACACCTGGTCCTCAAAGCGGCGCGGGGCAGTGCCTGCCCCTTCTCAGGGGCAGGGGGCCCAGGGCAGAAGGCGGGGCGCCAGCCAGCCTGCCAAGGTCGGGTATGTCGCGAGGTGCTGGGACAGAAGGTCACCCTGTGCCCCTGGCAGCTCTAGCTGAGGCCCCGAGGGTTGGCCAGCAGGCTGTGGTTCCTGTCAGTGTGTCCCCAGGGCATGCGCACCCAGGGCAGGACCAGGCCCTCCTGGGCACAGGCGGCTGGTGTGGCGGGGCCTCTGTCAAGGAAGACCTGCGGTGAGGCTGCACTAGAGGAGGGTCACATCCTGCGGGACCCAGAGAGAGGGACCTGCCCCTCTTGGGCAGCCTGGAGGGCTTCCAGGAGGTGGCAGCCTGCCAGCTGGTCCTGGAAGCAAACTGGGCCCGCCATGGCAGCTGCAGCCTGCAGTCTGCCTGTTCTCAAAGAGCTCTGGGTTCATCCCCGGAGGGGACCGGACTTCGGGGCTGTTTCCTGATCAGTACAATCACACATGGGTGTGAGCGTTTTGTTCCAATTTGCGTGTCCACAGCCAGCCCAGTGTGATAGAGGCATGCTCAGGCTGGTGCAGGACGCCCCCTGCAGGTACATCATGAAATAGAACCATTCCCTGTGGCCTGGAGGGGATGGCCGTGGGGGTGGGGGCTCCTACTCAGCAGGGCCTTAGCACCAGCCCCCAGGCTGCAGAAGGGCCTCACCCCAGCCCCCAGGTGCAGAGCTGGGCTCGTGGGCCCCCAGTGGCCTTGGCCTGCCAGACGAGGCCCAGAGAGCTGGGAGGGCGAGGGGTCAGAGCCCCGAGCCTTGCGCCAGGGCCTGCCTCACGCAGCAGGAAACTGCCGTCCTGGATGTCTGCGCCAGCTGGCCGGGCTGGTGTGAGAGTGTGCAGGCGTGGCAGGGACTTACGGAGCCTGTGGTCCATCCCCTGGGCCAGGGACTCTGTGAGGGCTGCCTCAGGGTGAGACTGAATGAGATGAGTCGGACAAGCTCTGAGGGGGGCCTGCAGGCGCAACTTTATTAACGTGTGTAGTGTGGTCACTTTCACTGCCGCCTTGCTGCTCAGCCGCTCAGTTGTGTCTGCCTGTTTGCGACCCCATGGACTGCAGCACGCCAGGCTTCCTTGTCCTTCACCACCTCCCGGAGCGAGCTCAAACTCCCGTCCGTGGAGTCAGTGACGCCACCCCACCATCTCGTCCTCTGTCGTCCCCTCTCCTCCTGCCTTCAGTCTTCCCCAGCATCAGGGTCTTTTCAGTGAGTCAGCTCTTCGCATCAAGTGGCCAAAGTATTGGCGCTTTAGCTTCAGCATCAGGCCTTCCAATGGCTAGTCAGGGTTTATTTCCTTTAGGATGGACTGGTTTGATTTTGCAGTCCAAAGGGCTCTCTAGAGTCTTAGCATTTTCTTGAAACACTCCTAAAGCACAAACCTCCTCAGCAAAGAGCCTAGGTTTTAAAATGCTAACCACACCCGTGTTCCAGAGGAGCCCTACTGAGATGCTGGGATCTCACTCTTAAAGTGGGGAGCAAGGAGGAGAGCTGGGGACCCAGCCTCACCCGCAAAGAGTGAGCCAGGTCTTCCACCTTCCGTCCCGTCCACGCATCTTACCTGGGCTCACTCTCCTGCCCCGGGGGCCCTGGTGCCTGGGGCAGAAAGGGGCTGCGAGACCCTCTAAAGTAAGGCGGTGTTGAGTCTGGGGAGGAGAGTGGTCCACAGTGACCCTCATCCCTCCCACCAGGCACAGGGTCGGATTTCTCCAGACAGATGGCTCAGGAGCCCCGAGGGCTGCCCCAGCCTCCTGGGACAGGCCTGGGTTGGGAACTTGCAGAGTCTCCTCTCTGTCCTGTTTGCTGCACCATCGATGGGACACGACCCCCACTCACTCACTCATTCATTCATCACACGAGGCACAACCCCCACTCACTCATTCATTACCTGGGCACGACCCCCACTCACTCACTCATTCATTGATCACACAGGGCACAACCCCACTCACTCACTCATTCATCTGTCATGGGGCCTGACCCCCACTCACTCACTCATTCATTCATTACCTGGGGCACAACCCCCACTCACTCACTCATTCATTGATCACACAGGGCACAACCCCACTCATTCATTCATCTGTCATGGGGCACGACCCCCACTCACTCATTCATCACCTGGGGCACGACCCCCACTCACTCACTCATTCATTGATCACACAGGGCACAACCCCACTCATTCATTCATCCATCACACGGACCCGACCCCCACTCACTAATTCATTCATCCATCACATGGGACATGACCGTACTCATTCATTCACCCGTCACAGGGCACGACCACACGCACTCCCTCATTCATTCATCTGTCACACAGATGACCCCAGTCATTCATTCACCCGTCACGTGGCACACGACCCCACTCACTCGCTCATTCATTCACCCATCACGTGGCACACGACCCCACTCACTGATCCTTCATTCACCCGTCACGTGTGAGCCACATTCTGCGACTGTTCAAAAGGGGGAGTAAAGACTGAGCAGGAAGAGTCTGTCTTCAGGAAGCTCAGAGCCTGCTGAGGAGCTCATTTGTCCCCTCACCCCTCGATCCTCCCTTCCCTCCGTCACTCTGGTCAGAGTGCTCGCTCTGCGTGGCAGGAGATGCCGCTCGGCTGTGTGAAAGTCGCATCCGGACACAGAGCTGCGTCTCTGAGGTCCGAGGCCGTTGCCCTGCTCTTAGCTGCTTGGCTGCACCCTGTGGTCGAGGTCCCCACTGGACAGGAGGGCTGCCCTGGCTGCAACTCAGGGGGCTCAGGTCTCCTCCCCTGAGTCCTAGGCCACTTCTAAAGGTGACTCTTTGAAGACGTGTACTTCCCAGAGCCTGAGGCGCTTCTGGACACCTCGAGGGAGGGGGCTTCACGTGCAGATTCTCAGCAGACCCACTCGCACCAGGCTGCCCACGGCTGGTCAGAAGTTGTCTGAATGAGCCCTGTCAGGCCATCGCAGCAGGGGTGGTGATCACGCTCAGAGTGCAGGGGGCCATGCCGGGAGCCCTGAGACTCTCTTGCCTCTCCCGGGCAGCCCCTGGGCCTCCTGAGCACCCCAGGGCCTCCAGCCCCAAGAGGGTGCAGTTCAGTTCAGTCACTCAAGTCGTGTCTGACTCTTTGCGACCTCATGGGCCGCAGCACGCCAGGCCTTCCTGTCCATCACCAACTCCCGGAGTTTGCTGAAATTCATGTCCATTGAGTCAGTGATGCCATCCAACTGTCTCATCCTGTGTTGTCCCCTTCTCGTCCCACCTTCAGTCTTTCCCAGCATCAGGGTCTTTTCAAGTAAATCAGTTCTTCCCATCAGGTGGCCAAAGTATTGCTGGAGCTCTAGCTTCAGCATCAGTCCTTCCAATGAATATTAGGACTGATTTCCTTGCAGTCCAAGGGACTCTCAAGAGTCTTCTCCAATAGCACAGTTCAAATGCATCAGTTCTTCAGTTCTCAGCTTTCTTTATGGTCCAACTCTCACATCCATACATGACTACTGGAAAAACCATAACTTTGACTATACAGACGTTTGTTGGCAAAGTCATGTCTCTGCTTTTTAGTATGCTGCGAGGGTGCAGAGGCAGGGCTAAGGCACTCCCATGACACAGACCCGGGAGAATGGAACTCTGTCTGGCAGGACCCCTGCCTGGCCACAAAGTCACTCTGTTTGACAAGAAATGAGACGGAGAGGATGTTTCGCAACACGTGACATTTTCTTTGTCAACAATTTTTTTTTTTTACTTCTTAATCATTTTTATATTTTGGCCCTGCAACATGGCATGTGGGATCTTAGTTACTTGACCAGGGTCAAACCGATGTCCCTGCAGTGGAAGCTCAGAGTCTTAACCACCGGGCCGCCCGGGAAGTCCCAACAAAGCTTCTGAGTTCCCAGGGTCCCATGTGGGCCCCTGCTTGTCTGAGCCTCACACTGTCTGTCCCAGAATTGAACCTGAGGTGGTCCTGTTGCCAGGTCCCTGCTGTTTGACCCCTTAGGCCACCAGGCAGGGCCCCTCATCCAGGACCTCCTCCCCGCCTGGCGGGCTCACTTGGGGTCAGGAAGTCAGCCGAGCCTCCGGGACGTGGACAGAGGAGTGTGGCGGGCTGCAGGCTGTGTGGGTGGGGATTCTCTGCACGACCGGGGGCTCTGCTGGTGCACCCTGGGCGCCCGCCCCCTTTGCAAGCGGGGTCCAGAGCGCAGCCTGTGGCTGGGAGGGCAGACTAGGCCCCGCAGCCTCGCCGAGGGAGCGACTGGACTGGCCCTGCTGTGGCTCAGGGTTTCCCCAGGATGCCTGGGTGCCGAGGGTCTGCGGGATGACAGGCGAGCTGACCCTGAAGCGCCCTCTGCCCTGGAGGTGGCCCCGCCCGGCATCTCTGCCTGGTTGTGTGAGGGCCCCGGAATCTGCTTTCCTGACTTTCCTGACCAGTTCTCAGTGAAGCGGACGCTGTGGCTCCAGAGTCCCCATGTCTGGGCCACCCGTCCCCCACAAAGTGGCACCTGGGTCTGGCTGAGTGTCGCTCAGTCGGAGGGAGCAGTGCTGCAGGGGAGGGGCGGGGGACGGCAGTTCCCGGTGGCCTGATGCCTGCTCGGGTACAGGGGCCGGCGGGGCGGCCTGCCTCCCAGTTGCCGCCTGGGTACACCGTGGCTCCCTCTGAGCCCGCTGGGTCTGAGCTTCTTGCCGTCTCATCGAGGGGGCACGAGTGAGTGCCTCCCACAGCCTGTCCAGCAAGCCCAGGGGCCCCTGTGTGACCCCCTGGTCGCCCGGCTGGGCCAGCCCTCACACCCCAGCCCTTGCCAAGGGAAGGAAGCCCTCCAGTGTCCTTCAGCAAAATCTGAGGTAGGCTGACGGGGCAGTACTGAGCCAGGTGCTGGGCCAGTGGGAGCGTCTGGGGTGAGGACTAGTGACCCACGCTGCGCAGGCTCTGTCCTCCGCTCCACACCGGCTCACTTAGCCGGCAGGACAGTGGCTACCACCATCTGGCCAGGAAGCAAGGAGTGCTGTGTCTGCTGACGGCCCAAGGTCACACGCTGTGAAGTGGCGTCTTGCTCGGAGCTGGGCTGCACTGGGCCTCTGGCTTTGTCCACTGGCCCAGCCTCTCAGAGCTGGGGCATCTGGGGGCCCCGGGTCAGAAGGCATCTCTCTGGCCCAGCTGGTCCTGCTGGGGATAAACCCAAGGACACAGGGAAGGGGGTATCTTCAGTGCCCAGGCTGGGGGCTTGAGAGTGGGCTCCCCACCCCCAGGGGCTCAGAGTGGGCCCCCACCCCCGGGGGCTCAGAATGGACCCCTGCAACCCTCATGTGCTCAGAGTGGGGCTCCCCCCAGGGGGCTCAGAGTGGGCCCCTACCCTCGTGTGCTCAGCCTGGGCTCCCCCACCCCCGAGGGTTCAGAGTGGACCCCTGGCCTTCGTGTGCTCAGCGTGGGCCCCCCACCCTTGTGGACTCAGTGGGCACCCCCCCGGGTGGTGTCTGGCCCCGGGCATGGCGGTCAGCAGCCCCGTGGGCATTGTGGTGTGGCGCCCGCCTGCTCCGTGTCAGTGAGCTTGTATCCGGCCGGGTGACAGTGCTCGTTCTGACATGTGGTCTCTTCTGTGTGTGTGCGTGTGTCCTGGCTGCCTCCGCCTTAGCGTTTCGCTCGGAAGTGACACTAGGTACAGCTCACTTTTCTCTTCCGCGCCCGCTGGCCCGCCCTCTCCGGTTTCCAGTGTCCCCGTCCGCCCTCCGGCCCCCTCCCCGCTGTCCTCACCTCCTCCCCGTGGGTCTGGCCCTGCCCCGTCCCACTGCTTCTCTCGTGCCCCGGACTGCGCCGCGGAGAAGGGGGCGGCGCCTCGCGGCCTCGCCGCCCTGCCGTCCACACCCCCGGGCGGGGCTGGCCGGGCGGGGGGCGTGTGCGGCGCCCGCTTGCGCTGGCCTGTTCTCTGCCGTGTCTTCGTGGAGATGTGGGGTGGAAACCGGAGGCGCTGGGGCTGCCAGGGCTGGCAGAGCAGCCACGCTAGGGCTTGAGGCAAATTCCCAGCTCGTGAGTGACGGTCCTCGGCTCTTAGGCCGGGGCTGAGGCAGGGGTTTAGGACGATCGTTACTGTCGGGTAACAGGAAAGCCGGCCAGCAGTGGAGGCCAACACTGGTCTGGCCCCTGAGGCCGCCCGCAGCGTGGGCTCCTGGCCGCTCGCTCCTGCGCTGGTCATTACTTTCTGACTTAGACACTGGCGACAGAGAGAAGCTCTCGCGGCCTGCTCTGGGGCCCAGCTGCGGCCGCAGGGGGGCTGTGCTGTCTTAGGGGGCCGCCCCGGTTTCCACCCCCAGCATCATCCCCCAGGGCGGCCAGCTGGGGAGGAGATGCTGCAGAGAGCTCTACAGGCCCGGCAGGCTCCCTTCAGGTCCAGGAGAGAGGCCGGGCGCCTCCTCACTCAGGCTCAGGGGGTCCCTCGCCTCTCCTCCCAGGATCACAGCCCCTCTCCCCTCCACCCTCCCATTCCTGCCCCCCGCTCCAGAGCCCTGAGCTGAAACCTCCCATCCCCCAGGGCGCCGCTCAGAGCGCTCTACGGCCCCCTCTGGTGGGGCGTCCAGTGCCCCCAACCCGGCCTCGTCCTGAGTAAGGAGGGGTCTGTCCTCCCTGGACCCTGGCCCCAGCGGCTCACCCTGGAGGTGGCCCACACGTCCGTCTGTCTCTGTGTGTCCGTCTGCATGTCCCTGTCCCCGCTGAGAGCGCACCACGCTCCGTCATCTTTGTACCTCATCTCTGCTTTCTTCTAGAACCTTTACCAGTTTGAGGCTGCGTGGGACAGCTCCATGCACAACTCCCTCCTGCTGAACCGGGTCACCCCTTACCGAGAGAAGATTTACATGACCCTCTCTGCTTATATCGAGGCAAGAAACCTGTGCCCAGGGCCTCCCCTCAAATCACCTGCCCCCACCAGCCTGAGTTGCTGGACAACGGACAGTAAGGGTGCTTGTTAGTCCCACACAACCCCAGTCAACCCTGTTTTCTCAGAGGGCTTCTTGAGTCCTTGAGTTAAATCTGTGTACTTTTAATGGGAATGCTCAGAATTAGTCAGTTCCTATCTTTAGCATGTGGATTTGTCCTTGAGGTTGTGAGATGGCTGCAGCAGCACCAGACGTTGCATCTGTGTTCTAGACAGCACAAGAACAGAAGCCTCCTTTTCCCCATTGCAAGGGTCTCTGGCCGTGACTCCTCTGGAAGCATAGGAGGAAGCTGGGGGTGTGGGCATTTCTCACTGGTGCAGCAGCCAGCGGGGTGGTAGAGACAGAAGTACCCTGCCTCCCTGCCCCCAGAGTCTAGCTACTGTAGCTGTAACATGGGGACCAGTGTGGCCGCCCCGTGGGGGTGAGGTTTGCTCAGGCTGATCACAAACTGGCAGGGCATCATCGAAGCAGGACCCCAGGACACGACCGCTGTGTCAGTTGTCACCCTGGAGCTTCAGGAAAACAAAAGAACCTACTGTTTGAGACAGCGGCTTGCTCGTCATGCATGCAGGGGTCTCCCGTGGCCTTTAGGGTTGACCTGTAGGTGCACAGACAGGGTCCGGTCAGATCCTCACAAACATTTTGGGCAGTGTGTCATCCCAGTTGCATGGTGAGGAGGCTGAGGCCCGCGTCTGGGATGTCGTGGTGTCCTGCAGGGACACCCGGCATCTCCAGCTGGAGTTGGTTCAAGGCAGGAGCAGAGACTCTCGCCTGTGTTGGGGCTGCCCCGAGGACGGGGAGGGGAGGGGCCTGGGGCTGTGGGCGGTGCAGCTCTTGGGCCTCCCCCGGCAGGAGAGGCGGGGGGGGGTGGCTGGGCCGGCCAGGGCGAGCCTGCGCTGAGCCCCCCACCCTGCAGATGGGAGAGCTGCGCGCAGCCGGCCGTGATCACCAAGGACTTCTGCATGGTCTTCTACTCGCGAGATGCCAAGCTGCCCGCCTCGCGCTCCATCCGCAACCTGTTCGGCAGTGGAAGCCTGCGGGCCTCCGAGAGGTGAGCCCACCAGGAGCGCTCTCCAGGCCATCTCACTTGGACCAGCGGGGAGGCCTCTGCGCACTTGTGGGGACACGGATGTTGTGTTGGGGGGCAGGAGAGAGCTGGGGTCTGCCTGCCAGGTGCAGCAGGAAGGCCTGTGTGTCCACTCTAGGGCTCCCATGGGTGGTCCTGGGTGACCTTCCTCCCCAGCAGCCGTGGGGCCCTGTCACTGGGCAGGGTGAACACTGGGCACGGGGGGTGGGGACAGAGGGATCCTGGACGGCACATCCCTAGGGACGTGTGCAGAGCCAGGCCTCCTGGAACCTGAGGGGTCAGACCCCAGGCCCAGCACCCTCTTGAACTCCTGACCGCTCTCTGCATTCCTGGGGGAGGGGAGGAAGGCAGTGGAGGGACCCCCGCCCCAGGAGCGGGGACACCCAGGGTCCATGCTGGTCACCTTCTGTGATACCCGCACACTCTGTGCTGTGGGTGGCCGCCCTGGGGGGCACAGCCGGGAGGAAAGAGCATGAGGGTCCTGGATGGCCCCAACCCCGTGACCCTGTCATCCAGGAGGTCACCTTGGGACTGTGGGACTCCTCCATGAGCGGGTTAGTGGGGTGCCCTAGGCAGACTCAGAGGTCCCAAGACAAAGGTTGCCCTGCTGGGGTCTGGGACGGGGACCCTGACACCCAGCTCCCGCTGCCTGGTGTGCGGGCTGTAGGGCTCATGCCCAGAGTGCATGTGATGGTGGACGGGTGCCCGGCCATCGCCACACGGGTAACAACGCCCCCTCCACAGCAACCGCGTGACGGGCGTGTGATGAGCTGAGTCTGTGCCACGTGGCAGACGCGGGCAGCCCAGGTAGGTGTCTGCCATGCGCCCTCTGGCCGGGGCTGGGAGGGGTGCTGACGGAGGTCAGGGAGAAGGGTCCACAGGGGACACTCGGGTGACCTTGGCTACGCTGCTGTGTGGGGAACCCCTCACCCAGAGATCCTAGGGGGCCGGAGGACGGTGGGGGGGTGGGCACAGTCCCCGCAGGGTACGCCTTGTCCGCGGCCCGTGCAGGCATGCAGCGGCGGCGCCGGCGAGTGCTGGACACGTCCGTGGCCTACGTCCGCGGCGAGGAGAACCTGGCGGGCTGGAGACCACGTAGTGACAGCCTCATCCTGGACCACCAGTGGGAGCTGGAGAAGCTGAGTCTCCTGCAGGAGGTGAGGGCCAGGACCCCGGCGCCCCCGGACCCCCGCCCCCGCCCCAACCGCACTCCCGCTCCAGGGGCTCAGAGCCTCACCATGGCCCCCGGCTTCTGGTGGAACGTTTGCACTTGGCCCAGCCGCAGACTTGGGGGCGTGTAGCGGAGACGGGAAAGACACTGGGAAGAGAACTGGGGGTGGCGAGGCCCTCTGGTGGCGCCGGTCAGGACAGCCTGTGTCCAGCAGCGGGCACTGCCCGCTGGCCGGGGCAGTGGGTGGAAAGAGGGCATCGGGTCCGCTCTGGGCCCTTCCCGAGGGTGCGCCCCGGAGCTTGTCCGTCCACTTGCGCTAGGGCGCAGGCAGGTCTGCGGGCTCCACACCGCCCTCCCCAGCCGGGCGGGCGCAGGCGGGTCTGCGGGCTCCACACCGCCCTCCCCGCCCGGCGGGCGCAGGCAGGTCTGCGGGCTCCACACCGCCCTCCCCAGCCGGCGGGCGCAGGCGGGTCTGCGGGCTCCACACCGTCCTCCCCCACCCGGCGGGCGCAGGCGGGTCTGTGGGCTCCACACCGCCCTCCCCCAGCCGGCGGGCGCAGGGTGAGGCAGCGCTCGCGCCCCCCGCAGGTCGAGAAGACCAGGCACTACCTGCTGCTGCGGGAGAAGCTGGAGGCGGCCCAGCGGCCCGGCCCCGAGGCGCTGTCCCCCGTCGCCAGCGAGGACTCCGAGGCCCCGGCTCCTCCAGCGCCCGGCTCCCCGCTCGCGGCTGAGGCCCGGCCGGCATCCCTGGAGGCGCCCAGTGAGCGGCAGCGGGAGCTGGCTTTCAAGGTGGGTGGCCGGCTGGCCTGCAGGTGGGGGACCCGGGAGAACGAGGGCCTCGGAGTCACCTTGATCTCGTCTCCACCCTGCCGCACCCACACTGGGACTCAGGGACTGTTTACAGCCTCCTCTCCCAAGCGGTGACCTGCCCCCCTTGAATGCTTACGCTGACGGGAACTCACCCCCCCAGAGCTGGCCCCTTTTGCCACTGGGTGGCCACAGGGAAGACCTCCTGCACTTCCGTGCCCCCACCCCCTCGTCTGCCCAAGCACCAGCCAGCCTGCCGCAGGAGGCTTCCTCAGATGGCCCTACCCCCTGGGAGAGGCGGGGTGCTGCCCACCTCCTCCTGGGGTGCCCGGCCCCCTCGGCCAGTCGCTCTCGTCCACGTCCGAGCCGGGTCCCGGGGGCACCTGACCCAGTGTTTGCTCTGCCCACAGTGCTTACGGCTCCTCACCCACTCCTTCAACAGAGAGTACACCCACAGCCACGTCTGCGTCAGCGCCAGTGAGAGCAAGGTGGGCACAGGGCGGGTGCCTGCGGGACTGTCGGCGCTGAGCAGGAACTCCGGTCTTCTTAGGGACACCCCTCTGCCAGCCCAGAGGGATGCCTCTGAGCTCAGGGCAGGAGTGAGGTGCCCTCTGCCCACTGTCCCCAGTAGCAGCCCTGTCTGACTTGCCCTCACCCCACTGCCCCTGTCCTGGGCGAGTCCAGCCCCTCCTTGGCTTCAGCCCTCACCCGAGGGGCCCGTCGGGGCCGGCATCCTCAGGCCTGTCCCCCCTGTGCTGCCCTGCACGGAGCCTCCCGGGGGCTCCTGCCCACGCCCTCACTCGGCCCTGTGGGCAGCCTGCCCTCTGCCCTCTTGCTGGTCTCTCCTCTGCCCAGAGCTCCTCTCGCCTGGCGGTGGGGCTACACATGCTGACGCTGGGGCTCAGAGGCTATGCCTTCTTCGGTCCTAGCCCAGGTGTCCTCTGGTTCCCCCAAGGCAGAGCCTGAAGCCCTGGGTGGGGTGGGCAGGAGGGTCTGGCCTGTAGTTGAGGTGGGGGGTGACCCCACAGGGGCCCCACACTGGCTCAGAGAACGCCGTCTCCTCTGCAGCTCTCCGAGATGTCGGTCACTCTGCTGCGGGACCCGTCCATGTCCCCGCTGGGGCCGCCACACTCACCCCCTCCTCCACCTGCCCCTCCCTGATTGAGGGCCGGTATGGGGCTGCCGACCTGAGGTAGGTGCAGGCCGGGCCTGCATGAGCGGACCACGGCCGGCGGGGCTGGGGCAGGACGGCTCCAGGCTTGGGGGGTGGGGGGCGGGATGGCTCCAGGCGCTGGCCTCTGGGGCAGCCACGCAGCAGGCCAGGGCTCATGCTGCCTCTCCAGGCCACTTTCTGCTAAAGCGTAAATCTAAAATACGCTCTTCCATGAGGCTAGGAACAGGTCAAAATGCTCAACAAAAGCCCTTTCCAGTGGCAAATGGAATAGGGTGACAAGGCAGAGACTCGGGATCCTTTGGGTCCACTGGCTTCTGACGTGGGGGCTGCCTGCTGACACCACTCGTGTCTGACCCCCAGATCTTGTAGCTCCTTGGGGTCTTTTTCCTCTGACTGAGAAAGGCATGAAGCCCTCTGGGCCCCATCCTGAGACAGGCCGCCTCGGCCAGCACATCGGCCCCGTTGGCCGGGCTGCGGACAACCCGCCGCCGCTCCACGCAGATGGTCCCTGAGGAAGCCGAGTCAGCCTCGGTCTGAGGCGAGATGGGAGCTGCTTTCCTGGGGAGAGGGTGGGGCCCAAGGCCCTGGAGAAGGAGCCGGTGGCGGGTGGACCTCGGTGGGTGCCTGGCGGCCCCAGGGGGTGGCGCTGGCCCCTGGGGAGCCTGGCTGGGGTTCCCCGGCCCTCCAGGTGCCTCCTGGAGCTGCAGTGGATCCACTCTGCTCCCCAGGACCCCACAGCCCTGCTCCCGGCCGGCCAGCCCCGAGCCTGAGCCCCTGCCCGAGGTGGATGCCAAGAAGCCCCCTCCCCTGCCCGGGCAGCGGAAGCCGACAAGGAGCCCCAGCGCCTGCTGGTGCCTGACATCCAGGAAATCCGCGTCAGGTGTGTGAGGGCCCTGCCCACCTGGCTCCTGAGGACCCCAGCTCTGCCTCTGCAGGGACGGCAGCCGTGCCAGCCTGGGCAGTGCTGGGGGCCAGGAGACCGCGCCCTGAGCAGGGCCAGTGCTGGGGGCAGGAGACCGCGCCCTGAGCAGGGCCAGTGCTGGGGGCAGGAGACCGCACCCTGAGCAGGGCCAGTGCTGGGGGCAGGAGACCGCACCCTGAGCAGGGCCAGTGCTGGGGGCAGGAGACCGCGCCCTGAGCAGGGGCAGTGCTGGGGGCCAGGAGACCGCGCCCTGAGCAGGGGCAGTGCTGGGGGCCAGGAGACCGCGCCCTGAGCAGGGCCAGTGCTGGGGGCCAGGAGACCGCGCCCTGAGCAGGGCCAGTGCTGGGGCCAGGAGACCGCGCCCTGAGCAGGGCCAGTGCTGGGGGCAGGAGACCGCGCCCTGAGCAGGGCCAGTGCTGGGGGCAGGAGACCGCGCCCTGAGCAGGGCCAGTGCTGGGGGCAGGAGACCGCGCCTGAGCAGGGCCAGTGCTGGGGGGCAGGAGACCGCGCCCTGAGCAGGGGCAGTGCTGGGGGCCAGGAGACCGCGCCCTGAGCAGGGGGCAGTGCTGGGGGCAAGCAGATCCCCCACAGAACCTATCCCATGTGGGGCAGGGGCAGCTCTTTTCTGTAGTCAGGAGACCAAGTCCCCCACAAACCTAGGGCAGGAGTGGAAAATAAGCTGATATAGAGGACAGGAGGGTGGCCCAGAACCTGGACGGGCGGGCCGGGTGGGAGGCCGTGGACAGGGTGAGGCCCGTGGGAGGCCGAGGACGGGGCGGGCCGGGTGGGAGGCTGTGGATGGGGTGGGGCTGGGGGAGGCTGTGGACGGGGCGGGGTGGGGGTTGCCTGGCAGGAGGCTATGGAAGGGGGCGTGGGGGGGTGCCTGGCAGGAGGCTGTGGAAGGGGCATGGGGGGGTGCCTGGTGGGAGGCTGTGGAGAGGTAGTTTTGACGTGTCCCCGCCCTGCAGCCCCATTGTCTCCAAGAAGGGCTACCTGCACTTCCTGGAGCCGCACACGGCTGGCTGGGCCAAGCGCTTCGTGGTGGTGCGGCGGCCCTACGCCTACATGTACAACAACGACAAGGACGCCGTGGAGCGGTTCGTGCTCAACCTGTCCACCGCCCAGGTGGAGTACAGCGAGGACCAGCAGGCAATGCTCAAGGTGCGCCACGGCTGCGGGCTGGCGGGGAGGGCGGGAGCCGGGCCCAGTCCCCGCGGGCCGCATCCTCTCACCGCTCGGCCGAAGCAGTGTGACTGGACGTCACGGGCGGTGTCGGGCTCAGCCTCTCTTGTTCTGGGGTCACTCTGCCCACCCGTGGGGCACGCCGTCCTGGTGACAACCAGCAGTGAGGGGTGGGTCGAGCATTGGTCCCCAGGATGCCCCACCTGATGGCTAAGGACACAGTGCCTCCTCCAGAGACACCCGCAGAGGGTGTCGGGAGCCCTGCAGGCCCAGCGGGGCACTGGGCCCAGAAGGGCAGCCTCCTGCCCCCCAGCTTTGCCCCATGTCCTCTCTGAGCAGGCGGCAGCCTGGGCCTGTGTGTGAGGAGCTCTGAGTCCTCTCTCCTGGGGCCCGTGGTTCCCCAACGTGGGGGATGTGAGTTCAGCCTCACCACCACTTCCACCCCGCCGAGGGCTCAGTCTTGAGAGAAGAGGCGGGATTAATGGGGCGAGCACACAGCTGATGTGCTCGCTGGGGGCCTGGGGAGGGGCCCTTGGGGCTGCGGAACGGTGACAAGGCTGCCCTGGGCGTGGCCACGGGACGAGAGGCGCAGGGTGGCCCGCCTGCAGGGGTGTCTGGACGGGAGCTCAGGACCCTGGCCCTCCCGCGGCCCTCCTCTGCCCCTTCTACAACACCCGCCCCCGGCCCCCGTGGAGCCGCGGCCGCCCCAGGCTGAGCAGGGAGGCCTGGCCCCTCATGGCGGCTCCCTCTGCAGACCCCCAACACGTTCGCAGTGTGCACGGAGCACCGGGGCATATTGCTGCAGGCCAGCAGCGACAAGGACATGCACGACTGGCTGTACGCCTTCAACCCCCTGCTGGCCGGGACCATACGGTACGGCGCCCGCGGAGGGCCGCCCTGCGCCCGTGGGTCCCCACCCCCGCCCGCGGAGGGCCGCCCTGCGCGTGGGTCCCCACCCCACCCGCGGAGGGGCCGCCCCTGCGCGTGGGTCCCCACCCCGCCCGCGGAGGGGCCGCCCTGCGCATGGGTCCCCGCAGCCTCCAGAGCCCGGGGTCGGCCGGTGGGAGGCGGCCGCTTTGTCGGGACCGCTGGGCCCCAGGTGGGCGAGCCTTGCCCCTGGCGGGCGATGTTGTAAAGGAGGCTGTGGGGGGCGGGGAAGGGGCTGCTCCCACCGAGTCCCAGGGGCAGGAGTCAGAGGGTACGTCTCCCGGGTGGTTGGGGAGGCAGGGCGTGCCCGCGATGCCCCTCACACCAGCCTGCAGGCGCCCATGGACCCCTGACCGCTGCTCCTCTCGGCCCGCAGGTCCAAGCTGTCCAGAAGGAGGTCTGCGCAGATGCGGGTCTGAGCCCAGCCACCCGCAGGCCCGGCCCCGCCTCCCGCCATCGCCGCACCTGCCAGTGCCGCCCAGCCCCGCCCGCCTCCCGGGACGCTCGCCCTGCCTGGGACCTGCCACATGACCCCGTCCCAGCAGAGGCCACGCGTGTCGTCCTTTCTTTCTGCAGGAGGCGCCCCGGGTGGGAGGAGCTGGGCGGTGCCGGAATGGCAGGGGGCAGGAGTCACGGGCGTCGCCGCCGTCCTCGTATTTTTTAAGCATAGACAGACTTATGATTAACACACACTAGTTAGTGACGTTGAGACAGCCCCTCAGACATTAACGATAAGACTGTGTTCTATTTATAAGTATTTATTTCTGATGCCTTCACGTAGACCTGTAGGATTCAGACGGACCCTCGCCCTTGTTCCCACACACACCTCCCAAGCCTCTTGGGGACAGACGGGTCGGGGCGGCCCCCTGGGAGCCACGGGGACACACTGCCCCGGCCAGAGCTGAGGCCTGGTCCTGGGGCCCGCCCGTGTGTGTGTGTGCACGCGTGCGTGTCGGGAGCGTGACACCTGAAGGCTGAGCAGCGCAGGTGTGTCCCTTCCAGCAGGAGTAGGGCGCGTGTCTCACCCAGACGGCAGCCCCTGAGCCGTGACCGTCGGGGACGCTGGCAGCGTGTCCTTGGGTGCGGGCGGGGTGCCCAGGCGCCTGGTCTGGTAGGGAGGGTCAGGGTGTTGCCTGGTGTCTGGGCCGGCCAGGGGCGGGGCTGGGTCTAAGAGTGGTCCGGGCGGTGAGGGGCTGTGGGCAGCGTGGGCAGGGGTGAGACACGGAGTGAGCCCTGGGTCACCGTGGGGAAGAGGCCGTGGGCCCTCTTTCACCAGGAGAGGAGTGTTAGGGGCCCCGGTGGGGAGACTCCAGGTGGTCGGTGTGGGTAGCCAGTGCCAGCGCTGGGTCACTCGTCTTCCAGGCGCCTTTTCCTGTGTCCTAGGGTGTCGCCCAGTCTGGTTCGGGCCTCTTGTGACAGTACCTGTCTCGTTCCCCCCTTCAGACTCTGTGCCCGAGGGTCACCCAGGACCGTGCAGGGTCACCCGGGCTGAGGGTCTGGTCGGGGAACCCACTGGCCCGGGGTCAAGGAGCTCTTCCTCCTCCCAGAGACATGCCAACCCCTCTTCAGCTCAGGGGAGAGCAGCCGTAGCACAAGGCCTGTCCACTCCGCAGTGCCCGGAGCAGGTGGCAGCAGCTGAGGGTCTAGACTAGGACCGAACGCCGTCCAGAAACCGGGGGCCCAAGCCCCCTGGTGTCCCCAGAGGCCACACAGAGAGCAGGCTGACCGTTGCTCTAGAACCATCACTGAGCCGAGCTTGTGGGCAGGGGAGGATGCGCGGGTGAGCTCTGGGAGTCAATCCCAAGCACCCCGCAGTCCTGCGGGGAGACTGGGGCGCAGGGCCTGGGCCATGGCCCCTCAGGTCAGCCAGCCTGAGGCCACGGCCTCGTCAGGGTCCGATGCCTTGTCTGGGGGCAGGGTGCCTGGGGCCAGCCAGCCTGAGGCACTCGCCCGCGTCGGGGCCCCCACGGCCACTGCGTCCTGGCCTCCTGCCGTCTCAGTGGGGACTTGACACTCAGGGTGTCCCCTGCCCGACACCACCTCCCCTCGGCCTGGGCCTGAGAGCTCCGTTGCGCGTCGGGAAAGCCGCTCTCCTGGGCCGGGTGCCATGGGAGCCAGCAGGGGTGGTCCGGGACCCTGTCCCATCTGTGACACAGGGAGCTGGTCTGGAGGCCCCGGGGGTGCCCAGGGGGGTGGGTGCAGGCGGGGAGGTCAGGTGTGGGGTCGAGCTGTGTCCCCGAGGGGAGGGAAGGATGCCAGAAGCCACCTCTCAGACAGATTTTGTTTTGGCACTTGAGGCTGCTCGGGCTACAGCTGCCGTGAGTTTGGGGGCGCCCCCTCCAGGGAGGGGGCGTGCCTTCCGCAGCGGCCCTCGGTGGAGCCCCAGGAAGGAGAGTCTGGGCCCCGGTGAGCAGGCTGGGGGCCAGAGGCGGGTGCTGAGACCCCTCCGCTTCAAGGCCTCTGTGCTCTGAGTGACTGTTCATAAGAAGCCGGTGTTTCGTTCCCTGACAATGCGTGCGCACACTCACACACACACGCACCAGGGTGCCTGCGGTGATCCCCCGTCAGCCCTGGTCCCCCTCAGCGCCTCTGGGCCGGATGAGGCAAGACACCCAAGGAGGGTCCCTGAACGTCTCCGAGGTTACAGCGCGCAGGGGGCTGCCACGCCCATCCCCACCAGCTCTCCCCAGCTGGGACCCCAGAGGCCCCTTCGTGCCCTGGGACAAACCCGGGCCTCCTGCGGCCGGCCAGCCCCCCAAGTCCCCCGTGGCTTGTACATACGTGCTTGTGTGGTCCCCGCACCGTGACTGCCATCCTGATGTAGCGACTCGCCCCCTGGTGTCCTGAACCCAAGTGTTAGGCTCTCGGCTCCTGTCCCGTGTGTGTGCACTTAAGCTCTGTCCAATTAAGAAATAAAATGGCTCTTTATGCAGCACCAGACCAGTGGGTCCCTGCTTGGCTTTACTTACGCGTCACTCTGCTTGCTGGAGCCTTACAGCCACAGGGCCAGCTGCCCAGCGGTGTCTGGAGACAGCACGCGCCTCCCAATGGCCACGCAGAGAGGGCAGAGAGCCTTGAGGGGGTGGGAGGCGCGAGGTGGTGTCTATCACGGGAGCGTCTGCCCGCTCCCTCCGCACCGGCTGCACCTGTCGCAGCAGCTCCAGGTGCCCTCGGGTGCGCCGGCCCTGCACCCCTAGACCCCAGTCCTTTCACGTGGTCAGTGTCGCCTCACTAAAACTGGACGAAGACATTCTGTGAAACCGCAGACCAACGTCCTTCTTCAACATAGAAACAAATACCCTCAGTGACATTTCACTGAGGGCATGGCAAGTCACTCGGGTATTCTTGCCTGGAGAATCCCATGGACAGAGGGAGCCCGGTGGGCTACAGCCCACGGGGTCACAGAGAGTCAGACACGACTGAAGCGACGTAGCACGCAACGCACACTACATTTCACCAAACTGAGTGTTGGGGTACATAGGCTAGCACCCCATGACCTAGTTGGGTTTATCCTGGGAATGCAAGCTCAGTTCAAGAGATAATCATTCTAATTCGCTGTATTAAGCTGCTGCTGCTGCTAAGTCGCTTCAGTCGTGTCCGACTCTGTGCGACCCCATAGACGGCAGCCCACCAGGCTCCCCGTCCCTGGGACTCTCCAGGCAAGAACACTGGAGTGGGTTGCCATTTCCTTCTCCAATGCATGAAAGTGAAAAGTGAAAGTGAAGTCACTCAGTCGTGTCCGACTCTTCACGACCCCATGGACTGCAGCCCACCAGGCTCCTCCACCCATGGGATTTTCCAGGCAAGAGTACCGGAGTGGGGGTGCCATTGCCTTCTCCCTATATTAAGCCAGCAAAGGAGAAATCACATTATTGTCTCTGTAGACGCAGAAACAGCATTTGATGAAAATGCAGTATTCGTTGCTCATCGAAACTTGAAATGGAAGATAACTTCCTTAACGTGGGAAAGCGTGTCCACACTAAGTGTGTAGCTGATACCGTGTGTGTGTGTGCTCTGTGACATCAGGCGTGTCCGACTCTCTGTGGCCCCATGGACTGCAGCCCGCCAGGCTCCTCTGTCCGTGGGGTTCTCCAGGCAAGAACACAAGAGTGGGGTGCCAGGCCCTCCTCCGGGGTGTTTTGCCCACCTGGGGATCGCACCCTAGCTGCTTTTGTCTCCCGCGCTGGCGAGAGGGTTCCTCACCACTGGTGCCCCCTGGGAAGCCCGAGCTAGCATCATGCTCAACAGCAAGAAATGAAGACTTAAAGCTTAGACTAGCACAAGACAAGCATGCCCTCTCTCACCATGCCAAGCCAGCGAGGGAATGGAACGCCTCGCCAGCGCAGTGAGGCAGAGTGAGGAGAGAACGGGGCTCAGATCAGGACGGAAGAATGGCTCACCCGGCGGAAAGTTCTAAAGGAATATGCCGAAAATCTGCCATAGTCAGTGCACGTGCTAACCGAGGCTGCGGAGTGCAGCGTCGATACGCAGATGCTCAGTTTCCTTATGTGTTATTAAAGTACAGGTGCTACGTTTCAGGTATACGCCAGTGTAACTCTGTCATATATGCATATATCTATATAAATACACACAGGTATGTATATTCTTTTTCAGATTCTTTTCCATTATGTGTTATTACAAGCTACAGAATTAAAACCACAGATTTCATTTTTATATACTAGCAATAAACTGTTGAAACTTTGAATTTAAAAAATTGTACCGTTTGTACTGGCGGCTTCCCTAGTGGCTCAGGTGGTAGAGAACCCACCTGCAATGCAGATTCCTGGGTTGGGAAGATCCCCTGAAGAAGGAAACAGCTACGCTCTCCAGTGTTCTTGCCTGGAGAATCCCATGGACAGGGGAGCCTGGCGGGCTGCAGTCCATGGGGTTGCAGAGAGTCAGACACAACGGACCAACTATGCACACATTTATAGCAGCAGCGAAAATGTGAGCTACATGTGTATAAATCTAACAAAATGCGTGCGAAATCAACATGCCAAGACTATAATAAAACACCAGCGAGATAAAGAGCTAAGTGAAGTGTTACATTCATAGCCAGAAGGTTCGATATTTACTAAGAGGTCATCTCTTGCCAAATTGACTTTTAAGTTCAACATGGTCTCAGTCAAATTTCCTGTAGATATCAAACACCTGATTCTAAACGTTACATGAAAAGTAAAGGCGCTAGAACAGCTAAAGCAGATCTGGCCCAGGAAAATAAAGCTGGAAAAGCCACATTTTGACCTACGAAGCCACAGGGATTAGGACAGTGTGGTGTGTTTTTAAATCAGCGTCTGGCTGCTTTACGATGCTGTGTTTCTGCCATTCGGCAGAGTGAGCCAGCCGCACACACGCGTGCCCCCTCCCCGGCGGGACTCCCCCGCCCACGCCCACCACCCCATCCTTCTGGGGGCATTGCCGAGCGCCGAGCTGAGCCCTGGGCCGCCGCAGCTCCCCGCCAGCTGTCTGTTTTACACCCGGTGCTGTGTGTGCGTCCAGTGCTGATTGCTGGGCTCGCCGCACACTCCGCGTCCCGCCCGCCCCACGTCCGCACGTCTGTTCTCTGCGTTTGCATCTCTGTTCCTGACCCGGAAAATGCCCGTTGTGCCATTTTTCTAGATTCCAGGATGGTGTGGTATCAGTGAAGGAACAGACGCACAGATCAGTGCAGCACATGCGAGAACCCAGAAGTGGAAACGCACGCACACACACACACACACACACACGCACAAGTGTAACCAGCCGACGCTGTTTACAAGATGCAAAAGCAATCAACGGAGAAAGGATAGACTTTTCAACAAATAATGTTGGAACAGATGGACTCTGATACATCTTTTAAAGTGAATATAAACAACACCTTATACAAAACGTAACTCAAAATGTTATGTAAAATCTAAATCTATAAAATTTCCAGAAGAGAATAATATTACAAGGAAACCTTCAGGATACAAAGCTAGGCATGGCATTGTTGGACATGACACCACAAGCTCTATTCACAAGGAAAGAAATGCAAGGTTGAACTTTATGACGGTGAAGAAGCTTTTGCTCTGTGAAGGAAAACAGAAAGAGAAGCTACAGATGCGGAGAGGACATCCGCAGATCACACCTTTGGCCGAGACTCGTCTCCAGAGCACATTAAGAATCCGCCGACTGTTCCCGCGTAGGCTCTTACAATGTCTACTCTGGCCTAGGCTTAGCAGTCGTGCAAGGAGGTTGTGGCGTCTGCTGCTTCCAGGCCATTTGAGGGGACCCCTGGAGTCTCGATTCAGTTGCCTCCCAGTCCCTGCCTTGGTTGCTCCAGCCAGGATGATCGAGGTTGTTTGCAACGACCTTCTGGGGAAGAAAGTGTGTGTTAAGTGCAATGCGGATGACCCCATCGGGGACCTTAAGAAGCTGATCGCAGCCCAAACTGGCACCCGTTGGAACCAGATCGTATTGAAGCAGTGGTACACGATTTTTAAGGACCATGTGTGTCTTGGGGACTGTGAAATCCACGATGGGATGAACCTGGAGCTTTATTACCAATAGAGCAGAATTCCTTCTTCCTGCCCTTCTCCCTCCTCCCACCCTCACTCCCCACACTAATATGGATGCTTGTTTTTGGAAACTGTCCTTAATAAAAACTTAGAGGCTGAAAAAAAAAAAGAATCCTCCAAAGTCTCTGATAGGAAAAAAGAACGACCCAACTTAAAAATGCTAAACAATGCCACTACTCACGTTCTTAAAGGGCTGAAAGCAAAAACAAGCAACAAAACCTGAGAACATCGCGTGTCGGTGAGAAGCAGCAGCTGAATGCTTCACCATTTGTGAGACTGCAAAAGCTGCAGTCACTCTGGACAAGGGCTTGAGACTGTCTTAGAAAGTTAAGTGTCCACTTTCACATGACTCACCAGTCCCACTGCTGGGCATCTACCCCAGAGAAATGGCCAAGTGTGCCTTAGAGAAACAGATACACAGATGTTTAAAGCAACTACGCATTGTTGCCCCAAGTGGGGCAATCTAGAATCAAAATTAAAAGTCGATGGCCTGCCTGTGTACCGGCAACAAAGAGCTGGAATTTGAAATTTTAAAATCACCATTTATAGTACTGCCCAAAAAAAAGGAGAGAAGGTTAAAAAAAAAAGATATGTAAAAAAAAATATGCTCAGGATCTGATGTACAAAACAATTCTGATGAATCAATGGTGTAAGTAAACAGACATTCTGTGTTCATTGACCGCGAGACTCGCTGCTGCGAAGACGTAAACTTTGCTGAGACTATAGGTTGGCCCTCTAGACTCAGCAGGGCTCCCCAGGTGGTGCTAGCGGAGAAGAGCCTGCTTGCCAACGCAGGAGACGCAGGTTCGGTCCCAGGGCTGGGAAACTCCCGTGGAGGAGGCCTGGCAACCCACCGTAGTATCCTTGCCTCCCGTAGACAGAAGGGCCTGGCAGGCTACAGTCCATAGGTTTGCAAGGAGCTGGACACCCTGAAGCGACTTAGGGCACACACAGACTCAGCCTCCCCAGTCACGCTGCCGGGGCGCCGGCCAGATGGGGATTTCCGTGGTGGCCCGGCAGCCAAGACACCGTCCCAGTGCTGGGGTCCCAGGTTCTATCCGTGGTCGGGGAACGAGATCCCACATGCCACAGCTGAGAGGTTGCATGCTGCAGCTAAGATCGAAGATCCTGCTTGCCACAATTAAATAAATGAAAACAAATGCTTAACAAATCAAGACAGTGTGATGCTGGTGAACGAGCAGACAAGTAGTAAAGGTACAGGAGAGCCCAGAAACTGACGCACAGGGCCAGCTGGGTTTTGACAAAGGAACACGGGCTGTTCAAGGGCAACAGGACAACCCTCTCAGCAAATGGGGCTGGGGCAAAGGGACGCCCACGAGCAAAAACACTTTAAAGAATCTGGCCGCAGATCTTACACTTCTTACAAACATTTAGACACTAAGTCAAAATGGATCTCGGACCTAAACGCAAAACACAAAACTAAAGCTTCCACAAGTACTTATCAGTGCTAAGAAATGACGAGGACCTGGGCTTCCCAGGTGGCTCAGATGGCAAGGAAAGGAAGTGTTAGTCGCTCAGTCATGTCCAACTCTTTGTGACCTTGTGGACTGGGTCTCACCAGGCTCCTCTGTCCATGGGATTCTCTAGGCAAGAGTACTGGAGCCAGTAGCCATTTCCTTCTCCAGGAGATCTTCCCAACCCAGGGATCGAACCTGGGTCTCCTGCACTGGGGGCAGACTCTACCGTCTGGGCCAGAATCGTCCTGCAATGCAGGAGTTCCAGGTTCGATCCCTGGGTCAGGAAGATCTCCTGGAGAAGGGCATAGCAACCCACTCCAGTATTCTTGCCTGGAGAATTCCATGGCCAGAGGAGCCTGGTGGGATACAGTCCATGGGGTCGCAAAGAGTCAGACACAACTGAACAGCTAAGCACAGCATAGTAGGACCTGGGAGGAAATACGTGGAAAACAATTATAGGACAAAGGACTTGTCTTCAGAACATGGGAAGAATTATTATAACTCAATAATGAAAAAGATGCACAACTCAGCAAGAAAACAAAGAGCGTTTCAATGACCGGTACGTAGGCTCCTGACAATGTGGCTCATATCACCTGTCATCAGGGGACTGCAGCTTCCCGCCACAGAGAGAGCAGACACCAGGAGGAGAGACTGCGGGAATCTTCACAGCACCGTGTTTGTGGACACCAAGCGTCTCCTGTCTCGCTCCTACTGTTGTTGTTCAGTCACTCAGTCACGTCTGAGCCCGTGGACTGCAGCACGCCAGGCCTCCCTGTCCATCACCAGCTCCCGGAGTCCACCCAACCTCATCTCCATTGAGTCGGTGATGCCATCCAGCATCTCATCCTCTGTCGTCTCCTTCTCCTCCCGTCTTCAATCTTTCCCAGCATCAGGGTATTTCCCAATGAGTCAGCTCTTCTCATGAGGTGGCCAAAGTATTGGAGTTTCAGCTTCAACATCAGTCCTTCCAATGAACGCCCAGGACTGCTCTCCTTTAGGATGGACTGGTTGGATCTCCTTGCAGTCCAAGGGACTCGAAATAGTCTTCTCCAAAAGCGTCAGTTCTTCGGTGCTCAGCCTTCCTGATGCTCTGACTCTTACATCCAGACATGACTGCTGGAAAAACCACAGCTTTGGCCGTACAGACCTTTGTGAGCAAAATGATGTCTCTGCTTTTTAATAGGCTGTCTAGTTTTGTCATAGGTTTCCTTCCAAGGAGCAAGCATCTTTTAATCTCGTGGCTGTAGTCACAGTCCGCAGTGATTTTGGAGCCTAAAAAAATCTGCCACAGTTTCCACCTGTTCTCCGTCTACTTGCCATGAAGTGATGGGACTGGATGCCATGATCTTAGCTCTTTGAATGATGAGCCTAAGCCAGCTTTGTCACCTCCTCTTTCTCCCTCATCAAGAGGCTCTTCAGCGCTTCACTTTCTGCCACTAGAGTGCCCCTGGGAATGCAATGCCACAACCGCCTTGTAGGAAGCGGCGAGAGAGCCTCATAGAATTAAGTGCTGCCCTGCCCTGTGATTCAGAAAGACTCTCGCTACTTACCACCCCCTGAACCAAGAACATTTGTCTAGAAGGACTTATATGAACTTACTGAGAGCAGCTTTATTTGTATTGTAGGGGAAAAATGGAAGAAAACCTAAATGTTTGTTCATTATCAGAAAGATGGATTAACAAATTGTGGTTCAGCCATGAAATGGAATTCCATTCAGAATTAAGTAGGAATAAAATTCTGACACTGGAAACAAAAGCAGTCCACCCACCTCCCTGCTGGCCCCCGCCTGGAGACGCAGGGCAGACGCAGGACTTGGGTTACATGGGATGGTCCCCAGCCTCTGCTGACCCAAAGCAGGAAGCCGGACGCCTCTGATTAGGGGCGGGGTCCTCTGGAAGGGACTGGGCTTTCTGAGAGCGCTCTCCGTTCCCGCCGGGGTAAAGGTGTGGGTGACCTACGTCTGCGCATGTCTCATGGGTGAGAGTTCCAAGATAGGTGTGCTGCACACCATTTACATTTTATCTAAAAATATGAAGTATCTAGAAATGCAGCCAATTCAGGCTGATGACTCAGTGTGGATTACCATCCAACTCCAGGCAGGATTTCTGGTGGTCACACGTTCTGTGTGTTCCGGCCTGGGCAGACCTTGGCCGCCTGGAGACCAGGCCCCATAGGGGAGCCGCGGGTGGCCAACGGGTAAGGCGGAGGCCCAGGGCTCCAAGGTGGACAGGGAGGTCCCTGCAGGCACTCACGCTCCGTGTGAGCCTGAGGGAAACGCGGGGTCCATGAGGACCATCGATTGTCTGTGGCAGGAAGAGAAGAGAGTTTCACGGACTCCTACTGAAGACTGCCGTCCAGGAAAGAACTTCCCAGAGTGCTCGCAGGGAGTGCTCCACAGCAGCTCTATGACTCGTCGGGACAGAGACCGTCCAAGCCAGCGACGTGTCCCCTCAGACCCACCCTGCTCCTCTGTCCACGGGCTTCTCCAGGCAAGGATCCTGCAGCGGGCTGCCGTGCCCTCCTCCAGGCGGTCTTCCCGACCCGGGGATCGACTCTCACCTCTTGCTTCTCCCCAGTCGGCAGACAGGCTCTTTACGGCTAGTGCTTCCTGGGAAGCCCTATATCCTTCAAGTTTTCAAAAAACAGACCAGCACATACACCACAGCAAGTCAGTGTGTGCTCGGCTCCTGAGAGGGAGTCTTATTGTTACAGAAGGGCCAGGAAGGGAAGCGTTTGGCCTTTGTTTTTAGTTTGGACGTTCTTTGTTTTCAGTTCAGTTCACTTGCTCAGTCGTGTCTCTTTGCAAACTCACGGGCAGCAGCACGCCAGGCCTCCCTGTCCATCACAACTCCCGGAGCTTGCTCCAGCTTGTGTCCATGGAGTCTGTGACGCCATCCAGGCCTCCCACCCTCTGTTCCATTTATTCGTTTATTTTCAGTTGCGCTGAGCGTTCATTGCCGCCCAGGCCAGCTGCCGTGTTCGGGCTTCCCAGAGCGGTGTCTTCTCGAGCCATGGACCACGGGCTCCAGAGCGCGCCGGCTCCAGCAGCTGTGGCTCTGGGCCCGAGAGCGCAGGCTCGGCAGTCCTGCAGCGCGGGCCTAGTTGCCCCGAGGTGCGTGGGATCTCCAGGACACAGGGATCAAACCCACGTCTCCTACACTGGCAGGTGAACTCTCTACCGCTGAGCCGCCACGGACGCCCCGGACATTCGTTCCTTCTGGTCGGTGCTCCTTGCCTTTAATAATTGAAGCAGATGTACAGTGTGTGTTTGCTGGGCCACAAACAGGCTATCCCAGTTAGCGTCAAGTTCAAGCTGACCTGGGGGAGATAAGCGTGTGTGTAGCTGGCTCACTCTGCTGCACAGGAGAAGTTAGCATTGGAAAGCAACTACATTCCAATAAAACCAATTTTAAGACAAGTTAACTCAGGGAACAGCCAGAACGACTTCCCAGCGCCTCAGTCCGCGAGCGCTTCTTTTATCACGGGCTTCAGTGCGCCAGGTTGCTGCGGCGTCCAAAAGGCTCCCTGCTCCTTGGAGAGGGTGGGGGCCTGCCAGAAGGGAAATACAGACAGCCCACCGGCAGGCTGGAGTCTGGGGCGTGCCCGCCTCCTGGGTGAGGTCGGGGCCCAGGGGACCTTCCTGCTGGGTTAGCCTCACCCCTCTCCCGGGGCGTGGGGGTGGGGAGACGCGGGCACCAGACACCTTCCCACTTCCGGGAAAGTTCTGAACCCAAGGTCGTCTGCCGGGACAGCTGAAACAGTCAGTTTCTGTCCCTAAGCTGCAGGTCTCTGGCCCCTGCCTCCCCCGCCCAGGCCTGGGCTGTTGGGGGACGAGCACCTGGTGACATCAGACGGACCTGTGAGGGGGCGGGAGGGGGCGTCAGATGCCAGGGCCCCTCTGCGTAGCAGGAGTGCTTGTGGGGGCAGACGGAAGCCTCAGCTGGTCTCGAGCCCACCCCCCACGTTAGAAGTGCAGCGACCTGCCAGGGAGACGCGCCCCCAGCTGGGCGCCGTCGGGGGCAGGGCGCCCGGTATGGAAGCCAGCGCTGCTGCAGGAGGCAGGCTCGCGCGGGCGCGGCCAGCAGCCAACGGCCAGGCCCGGCCCTCGGCCTCTCGCGCAGCGCCCTGCCGCTCCAGCCCGCGGGCTCCCCTGGAGGAAACCCACCCTGATTTGGAGGCCAGGTCTTCCACCACAGTGGCTCAGCTGGTAAAGACTCCACCCGCAATGCGGGGAACCTGGGTTCAGGAGATTCCCCCGGAGAAGGGAAAGGCTACCCACTCCAGTATTCCTGCCTGGAGAATTCCATGGACGCTATAGTCCACAGGGTCGCACAGAGTCAGACACGGCTGAGTGACTTTCTCTCTCATCTTTGGAGTCGAGCCCCTGGGAAGGAGGGAGGGGGCTGGCGGGGATGTGAGGGACAGAGCAGCAGGGGAGCAGGGCGGGGGCCTCCAGTGAGCTTGAGGGGGCGTCATCTGGACCCCTTCCCTGGCAGCGGTGGCTGGCCCTGAGGCCTCTGCCTGCAGAGACCCTGGCTCCTGTGCTCAGGGCCCCCTCCCCCTTCTGCAGGGGCACGCTGGGGCCAGCCGCCTGTCTCCCCAGAGGCCCCTGCCCAGTGACCCCTCCACCGCCCTGCACCTGCTGCCGTGGCCCCTGTGGGATGTGGCTGTGTCCTGGAGACCTTGACTTTGACCTTCGGCAGCAGTGCCCCCAGCCTCTGGCTCAGTCCCCCTCCCCTGGGAGCTTCCTCCACAGCCAGCTCCGGCTCTCTGCTCCAGCTCAGGCCTGTGGGCGAGGGTACTGCGCACCCCAGGGCCCCCTGCCTGGCTCGGGCCTCTCCTCCGCATCCTCTGAGCCTCGCTCCGCCCCGTCCCCTTGGCCTAGCGTGGCCGCCGGGCCCACAGTGGCCTGACAGACGCAGGGGCCCTGCTCCTTCAGGTCCTGAGGTCACGGCAGAGTGACCGTGACCACGACCTTGGCCGTCTGTCCTTGCAGCCCGGCCGGTGTCCGGCAGAGTCACGGGGGCAGAGCACCAGACTTCCAGTCCCTCCGACTTGGGGGCAGGGCCCTGCGATGTCCTTGGGCCAGGCGCTCACCTGGACTCGAGTAGGGTATGGAGAAGGGGGTCACAGGGGGCCCCACTTGCCTGCATCAGGCCCTCTCCTCCAAGTTCACCACGTGCCGGGGCCTTCAGGAAGCCGCCAAAGCCCCCAAGAAGCCATTTTGCTCAAGAGGCAGTCACTCCTAACTTCTAGCTTCCCTAGAAATTCAGGTCACATGCCCACCCTCCAGACAGAAAATCCAGGGTAGTAGCTCCCCTTCTCAGGAACCTTCAAGCTGCGAGCTCTCAGCGGTGCAGACGTCCGCCCCGTCAGCGTCAGGCGTGAGCCAAGCGGCAGCTCACCCTCCGTCTCCTGCTGCTGCTGACCCTTCAGCCCCACCGTCTCCTCCTCCTCTCTCTCCTCCAGTCAGTGACGCTTCTTGCTGTTCACTCCATGCCAGCTCCTGTGTGCCGTCTCCTGTGTGCCAGCTGTTGGTGCGTACGACTGCACTTTTCAAGGCACTGTGTGTACTGTAAGGTTGAATGTGGTTTTGTTTGTTTTTTTTATGTATTATTTGTGTAAAGAGTATTATAAAGTGCCTCCCTGATAGCTCAGTTGGTAAAGAATCTGCCTGCAGTGCAGGAGACCCCAGTTCGATTCCTGGGTCGGGAAGATCCGCTGGAGAAGGGATAGGGTGCCCACTCCAGTATTCTTGGGCTTCCCTGGTGGCTCAGCTGGTAAAGAATCTGCCTGCAATGCGGAGACCTGCTTTCAATCCCTGGGTTGGGAAGATCCCCTGGAGAAGGGAACGGCAACCCTCTCCAGTATTCTGGCCTGGAGAATTCCCTGGACTGTATAGTGTGTATATACATAGACTGTATGTTTGTGTAAAGAGTATGATAAGCCTATCACAGTTACAAAACTATGTAGCCATTGTGTGGACGTACAAACGTGCTCTTGGAATGGAACCTGTTCGCATGTAGGGGACTTACTGTGTGAGGTGAGGTGGGTCTGTCTCTGCAGGCTCAGCTTCCAAGGTGCCCAGTGCAGCCCTGCCAGGGCGCCCCCTGCTCCCTGTGTGGGGCTCCTGACCCAGCACACGGCCGCCCTCCCGAGGGAGCTGGTGCCCGGGGACCCTCCCCCAGTGGACACAGGCACAGGCGCCTGCCAGGAGCTGCCCGGGTGGAGCCAGGGGCCCCGGGCTGAGTCACAGAGCCCTGCTTTGGGGAGCAGCACCCGGAGTGGCCGAGGGGGCTCGAGTCCCCGGAGGACGCCCGACTGAGGGGCGGGCCGGAGAGGCGCTGTGGGCAGCGCAGGTGTGAGGCTCCCACGGCCGCCTCCCCCGCCCGACACGTCAGCTCAGGCCCTTGCCGGCCCGTCCTCCTGGAGCCTCCAGGCCGATGGCCGGTCTGAACGTGTCCCTCTGCTTCTTCTTCGCCACCTTCACCCTCTGCCAGGCGGCCAGGAGGGCAGCCAAGGCCCTGCTCCCCAGGGGCACCTACACCCACTTTGCCCGGGAGGTGGCAGGCACGGCCCAGCTGGGGGCCTGCTGCCTGGAGATGCGGATGCTGGTGGAGCTTGGACCTTGGGCGGGGGGGCTTTGGCCCCGACCTGCTGCTGACCTTGGTCTTCCTGCTGCTCCTAATGCACGAGGCCACCCTGGACGGGGCCTCAGCCAACCCCACGGTGTCCCTGCAGCGGCTCCTCCTGGCCGAGGCCTCTCTGCCCAGCACGTTGCTGGAGCTGGCGGCGCAGGCGCTGGGCGTGCAGGCGGCCGGTGCCCTGACGCGGCTCTACTGGGCCTGGGGGCTCAGCGACCTGCACGTGCTGCAGAGCCTCATGGACCTGCACTGCAGCTCGGCGCTGCGCACGGCCGTGCCCCACGGCGCCCTGCTCGAGGGCTCCTGCGCCTTCCTGCTGCACCTGGCGCTCCTCCGCCTCCCAGGGCAGCCGTGCCGTCCACAGGGCGCCGGCCGTGGCCCTGCTGCTCACCGCCACGGCCGGCACAGGTGAGACCGGCCGCCTGTCCCCAGGGCTGCGTGGCCGCCCGGGAGGGGGGCTGCGGGCCGGCATGGGGCCACCAGGCCTGGGGTGGCCACTGCCCAGGCACCTGCTGGGGGTGGTGTCCAGCCAGGCAGGACTCAGTGCCCTGGGCAGGGCCCCAACCCCGGTGGGGCCGTCCTTCCCAGCTCGGTCTGTCTGCACCCCGAGCTGCTCCTGTCCATCCCGGGAGGCCGGTGCCTGAGGTGGACGGCGGGTGGGGAGGGGGCTGCCACTTCCTCGGGGCCCAGGCTCTGGTCTGGAAGCCCCTGCATCCTCCGTCACCCCTCCTGGGGGCCTGGGGCTGCTGTTTCCTCCTCAGCCCCTGCCCACTGCCTGCTGGGCCCACCTGTCACTTCGAGGCAGCCCCCAACCTCTTTCCTCCTCCCCCCTCCTTCCTCCCCCCCTCCCTCCTCCCCCTATCTCTTCCCTCCTCTCCCCCCCCTCCTCCCCCAATCTCTTCCCTCCTCCCCCCTCCTTCCTCCCCCCTCCTTCCTCCCCTCTCCTCCCCCTCCTCCTCTGCACCCCCACCCAGGCCAAGCCTCCTGACCAAGCCCTTGTGGGTCTCTGAGCCCCCTGTGGAAGCCTCCCTGACCCTCCCCCGCCCCCACTGGCCCCACATACCCTTCTCTGCTGCTGTTTCTTTGTTCGGCCAAGTCTCTCTCCTTCTTGCTGTCCCGGTCTCTCCTTCTGTGTCTCCCTACCTCTCTGGGTCTCCTCTCTCTCTCTAAGACACCCTCCCACGGGCGTAGGGTGTGCAGAAAAAGGCTGGGGCGCCAAGTCCACGCAGGGGTGAGAGGTCGGGAGACACTCCTGTCCAGGTGCTGCCTGACCCCTGACCTCTGGCCTGGGCTGGGCGGCAGCCTCCCCGTGTCCCAGTTGGCACAGGGGGTGGAGCCAGGCCCCCAGGCAGGTGGGCGGGTCCAGTGGGGAGGCGCAGGCTGGCCAGGACGGATGTCTACACTTCCCTGCAGCTGGGCCCCTGACGTCCGCCTTCCTGAACCCCACACTGGCCGCCTCGGTCACCTTCCGCTGCTCGGGGCACAGCTTGCTGGAGTACGTCCAGGTGTACTGGCTGGGCCCCCTGACAGGTGAGGGGGCTGGGGGTCCTGGGGGGCGGGGGCAGGCCGGCCCGGGCTGTCCTCTGGGACGCGGTGGCCCACGGGGCGTCCAGCTTGCTGGCCGGGGTCGAGGCAGGGGCTGCTCCAGAGGCTTTCCCCAGGGTCCCCAGGGTGGGGTGGGGGGTCTTCTCAGGGAAGCTGGAGACGCGGGCGTTTGGAATAGAGCGCTTTGGCCCCGACCCACACGGGTGCCAGCTGGACGGGCTGGAGCTGTCCAGAGCTCTCGGCCGGCCCGGGAACCACAGCAAAGCAAAGGCTGGGGCAGCAGGCCACTCACCCGTCCCCGGGTGGGCTCAGGAAGCCGGGCGCGGAGCCTCCTCCCTGCCCCGCCAGGCGTCTGGGGCCTGCGGGCACACCGGCCCCGTCCCAGCCCACCCTCCCCATGCACCACGTGTCCCCGGGAAGGACAGCAGCCACGCGGGGCTGGAGTCCATTCTGCTCCAGGGAGACCTTGTCTTAATGTGAGTGCTCACACCTGCCGAAGGTGAAGTCCCGCTGCGAGGCAGGGAATGACCTGAGTCCGGGGGCCACCACTCCGGCCTTTGACCCCCGAGCATCCATGGCGACACTGGAGCCATCAGGACCCCCTTGGGAGCCTCGAGGGGCGGAGGTGGGGGCCAGGACCCATGTGTACGCGCTGGCTGGGTTCAGGCAAGGGGGCCTCCCGCCCTCGGGGGACGAGAGGCAGCCAGGTGGGGGGGCCAGGGTCCTCCACTCTGGAAGCTCCAGGCAGAACCTGGGGGTGAGGGGTCGGCCAAGCCCCACCCCTGACCCCCAGCCACCTCCACGCTCACTACCCCGAGGACGACATGCCAGCATCAGGACACGGCCCCGGGAGGGAGGGGCACTTGTGCCTGGAACATGGGCCCAGAGCGTGGTCTGCGAGTGCTCACGGTTCCCGGTCCCCACCGACCTCCGGGGGGTCGGCCCCAGGGGAGCGGACGCTGGCAGGAGCCGGGCCAGGGCGAGACCTGGCCCCATCTGCAGGGCCCTGTCCGCGGAGGGTGTGGGGCGCGGCGTCTGGCGGTCTTGGGCCGGGAGCCCCCCGGCCTCCGTGTGACCCTCGCTCTGCCGCAGGCATGCTCCTGGCCGCCCTGCTATATCATGGCCGCCTCCCTCGCCTTTTCCAGAGGAACCTGCTGTACAGTCAGAAGAGCAAGTACCGGGTCCCCAGAGGGAGACCTGTCCCGGGTCCCGGAGGCAGCCAGATGCCTAAAGGGGAGCAGAGGATGGGGCCCCCCGTAGTAGGGGGGCAGCCACTGAGTTCCTGCCACACCGGCTCCGACCCGTGAGCAGGGAGCTAGGGGCCCAACTGTGGCCGGACCCAGGGGCTCCCTGAGCTGAGGGCAGGGGGCAGACCTCCAGCCCCTTCTCCCCAGAAACCACATGTCAATAAACTGTCCATAAGGCCTGCCGTGTCCCTGGGCCTGACAGGCTGGTGAAGGGCAGGCAGGGGGATGCTGGGGGTGGGGGGTGGGGGGGCAGGCAGGGCTGAGGGGGGCAGGGTGGAGGCGGGAAGTGGAGGCAGGCCAGGGGGCAGGTGGGGGGAGAGAGGGGAGGTGGGGGAATGAGGGAAGGTGGGGAGGGAGAGGGGGCAGGCGGGGGGGAAGGGTGGGGAGGGGGAGGCAGGGGAGGCGGGGGGGGCAAGCGGGGCCTCTTCTCTACAGCTGTTGCTGTTCAGCAGTTCAGTCGCGTCCGACTCTCTGCGACCCCATGGACTGTGGCGCGCCAGGCCTCCCTGTCCATCACCAGCTCCCAGAGTCCACTCAAGCTCATTGAGTGGACATCCACTGAGTCGGTGATGCCATCGTCCCCTTCTCCTCCCGCCTTCAGTCTTTCCGAACCAAAATCAAGGCTAAGACCTAGGAGGAGAGGCCACAGTCCAGGGTGAGCACAGCCAGCCTTGAGGAGACCACAGGTGGGCTGTCTCAGTGCTGGCGACTGGCCGGCCTGGACGCGGCCCAGCGGCTCCCGTGCCGAGGCCTGCTGGGGACGGTCAGGGTGGCGGCTGGAGCCCGCGGCTGCAGGGGACACAGGACACCCAGCCCCACCGTCCCCTGCACGCTGCCGCCCTGAAGGCCCTCACACAGCAGGCACACACAGCAGGGCCGTCACTGCAGACGCCGGGCTCCCCCGGCTTGGAGGAGCCCCCAGCCATTTTCTCCATGAAGACCGGAGCTCACCTGGAATCTCCCGCCCCCAGAGAACACAGCCCCTCAGCTGGGGGCCCCTGCAGCCCCGCCCCCAGGGGTCAGCACGGGAGGAGGGTCGCTGCAGCAGCCACAGGGGTGAGAGGCCGCCGCCCTGGGCGGAGACGGGGTCCTCATTGGCAGCACCAGGACTGGTAGGGGGGCAGCCGCTCAGCTGTCTCCACAGAAAGGCCCCACGGCCCCTGCACGAGGCTTCCAGGACAGGGACCCCGGGCGCTCGGGCTGTGAGCTGTTCGGTGAGTTAGTTCAGGAAAAGTGCCAACGTGGGCGCTGCAATACACGATAGCAGCGATCGTTAGAATTATTCCAGGAGCTTGGAATCCCTGTTCCGAAAAACGTCAACATTGCAAAGCACAACCCACAGGCTTGGGAACAAAAATTAAATGTAAGGAAATTACACAGAAAGGAAGCTTTCACGAACCAGTTACTACATGGACAGCAACTTAAAATTAACTCTTCAGTAAAATTGAACACACAGTGACAAGAGTGCGCAGAGAGCTACTTGAAATGATGCGCAAACAAGGAGCCAGTTTCTTGATTCACACTCTGAACAGTCCCAGCAACGGGTCCATCAGCAGAAAGGTCCTTCTGGAAGTTGAAAATCGTCAGAAATGATTGCAATCCTGTATTTGTCCAGAGTGACTGATGCTGCTTTCAGCTTGATTGATGGAAGATGAAGTTGCCAAATGTATACATTTTAATTAGCTAATTAATAAATTTGCAGAAAAGGGAGACAGGAAAATTGGACAATCAATCAAAATCTCTGGTGAATGAAGTATATAAGTCCCCTGCGTGCAAGCAGGTTCTGAGAGTGTCCATAAGCCCAACAAAGCTAGCCTAGGCACACGGCTGACTCAGGCTGCTGTAGACACTGCACTGCAGTGGGGCTCCCCTGGGGCTCAGACTGTAAAGAATCCGCCCATCACCTGGCTACAGGGGAGAGGGGCCACCCTCTGCTGAGGCCCCAGGGGCAGCCCTGGGCCCGTCTCTGCACCCCTTTCTCTCTCACCCCCGGTGCTGGTCTGAGCGGTCCATTCTGAAGGCAGGGAGTGCGCAGGCTGGTGTTGGGCAGGGCTCTTGGGTGGCTCTGGTGGGCGGGGGCTTCCTGGGCTGCAAATACCGTGGGCCGCGTCCAGGCCGGCTCCAGAAGGGGCTCTCGTCTCTGGACCGCTGCCCCTCCCTCGCCCCGGCCCACCCCCATCCGTCCTGGCTGCCACGGTGGAGGGGTCCTCTGGAGAGAAGTCTGTGTCTGCAGAGAGGACCCTGGAGCAGCCCCACCCCAGCAGCGCTGCGGCCCCCAGGGCTGGCTTCTCCGGCACTGCTGCTTCTGGACCTGGGGCTGGAGAGGCTCAGAGTGAGCCTGGAGCATCCGCCTCCCAGCCCTCCCCCAGAACACACCCACACCGGCGGGAGTGCGTCAGAAAGACAGCGGCCCAGCTGACAAGTCTCCTCAATGGCCAAGACTGGGACAGGTTGGGCAGCATCAACAGCAAACTCCTCACGAAAACAAGCATCAGGGCACTGCAGGCGAGAGGTCGGGGTTTGGGATGGATGTACTCACACTACTGTACGTGAGAGACAACAGCAAGGACCTACGGCAGAGCTCGGGGAGCGCTGCTCCACGTCCCGAGAAGAGGCTGAGCAGGAACGGGTGTGTGTGTATGCGTATAGCCGAGTGCTCGCATCTCCCACCAGACCCACAAAGCCTGGGCCAGAGTTGGCGTCCACTCCTGGCGGGACCCGCTTGTACTCTATGGGGCTCTGGGGCCTCAGTCTGACTTGTCAGCCTTGTGGGGTCCTCCCCTGGGGAGCCTGCCCCCAGCCGTCCGGGTGCAGGAGGCCGTGTCTGGACTCAGCCCATCTCTGCGTGGCTGCAGAGCCCCCATGCCCACTCATGCTGAGAGCCCAGGGCCACCTTAGGCAAGAGCGCCAGGATAGCCATTTGCCAATTCCAGTCACCTCTGATCCTGGAAGGGGTACTTCTGATGGGTGTTGAAATGTCCTAGTTTAACGCAGCTCTTAAATTTCCATAGCGATTTGCGTGGGCCCTAACGGACCAGTTTCCCGGTGCCCATCTGCCTGGCTGTATGGCCAGGTTACTGGCCACCGCATACGAGTCAGTAAAAACCCAACACAGAGGCAACAGCATGTACCAGCCGTGAACCGGTTCGCCTTTCCCTTCTTTGACCAGACGGGGACCGTGCAAGAGGATGCTGTCCACTCTCCTCGACTGCCGGAAACCCAGCAGGCCCTGCAGTCTGAGAGCTGCTCGTGGGCACCGCTCACGTGGCGGTGCTGTCTGGCAGCTCCTCAGGGGGTCCCAAGGCCACTGCAGGGGGACAAGTCTCCCTGTTCGTGGACGTTCCCTGGGAGAACACACCTGTCCTGTTCGGGGACATCCCTGGGAGAACGCACCTGTGTAAATAGGTCAATAAAATTCCCATCTGGTCACCGACCTCCCCACTGGCGGGTCTGTGGCATCACATGGGATGTTCCATAATTACTCTGTGTCCCTGGGTCAGGGCAGGGTCTCTGTCACACCTTATGCCGGCTAGTGGGCCAGCCGTCTCCAGCAGAAATGTTCATGTCCAGCACCCCAGTGGTGACCGCTGGGGGGCGCTCACTGACTCCCGCCCTAAGGTTCCTCCTGGGCTCCACAGTTCAGTTTATCCTCCCTGCACTCCAGCCTCTAACGGGACGTAGTGAACCTGGAGACCCCTTTAGTCCATCAGGCATCCTGTATGCCTTCATGTTAATAACGTCTGTGGGCTGGACCACCTGACCGACCCCCGTTTGGAATGTTTCATCAGTGGCAGCTGAAGGGTGGGTTTCCAGGCCTCCTGTTGTACAGGATTAGGTAGGGGACACGCCCCAGTCACACACAGAATGTCTTCCCAGAATACGTTCAGTTACAGCAGGTGCAAACACTGCCCATGTTCAAACTTGGCAATTTTCATCCAAACCTTCACCCCACTCTCATCAGCTCTTGCCTTCCTGCCTCCTCCAGTCTAAGGTTCACTTCTGTTGGGGTGTCGCCCACAGCTGTTGGAACTGCAGGGCACAGGGCTTCCAGTCAAGGAGTCCTAGGAGTGGCTCATCTCCGAGGTGAGCCCCCCACCCCAAGCTTCTGAAGATTCAGGGCCAAGACACATGCTTTTCTCCACTAAGAGTTTTGAGTTTCTCTTAGGAAGTAAGTGCTTCAATATTATTCCATTTGTGGGAAGAGTAATTACAATATCTTGTTGCAAACAAGGGTAATAAAATAATGCAGACCCACAACAAGGATTCTGTCTTCTAAAATCATTTTGATGTTTTTCTCTTTTGGTTTTATTGCTATCGTTTAAGTGATCAAACGACATCTCAAATGCAGACCTGATAGAATTATAATTCTTAGGGTAATGAAAGAGGAGAATGAAAAAGCTGGCTTAAAACCCAACATTCAGAAAACTAAGATCATGGCATCTGGTTCCATCACTTCATGGCAAATAGATGGGGAAACAGTGGAAACAGCTCCGAAATTTCCTGGGCTCCAAAATCACTGCAGATGGTGACTGCAGCCATGAAATCAAAAGACGCTTGTTCCTCGGAAGAAAATCTATTGCAAACCTAGAGAGTGTATTATACAGTAGAGACATCTTTGCCAACAGAAGTTCGTCTAGTCAAAGCTGTGGTTTTTTGAGTAGTCACGTTTGGATGTGAGAGTTGGACCATAAAGAAAGCTGAGTGCCAAAGAATTGATGCTTTTGGACTGTGGTGCTGGAGAGGTTCTCCAGTATTGGCAGACACGCTCTTTGCCACTAGCGCTGCCTGGGAAACCCACTGGCGGTGATATTAGGTCACAAATAGAGGGACTGAGGCCAGCAGTGTCTGGACCCACAGGGCTGTACAGCAAGTCCAGGGAACAAGATAGGAGGCACGTCAAAAGCCGCTGCTGAGTTGCTCAGGGGAAGAGTGCAGGCAGGACGGGCCATTCCCTATCCTCTGCTCAGTCAGCAGTTGGGGGGCCGGTCCTCGGAATTTCATGTCTGAAAAGGAGTGCCTGAGGAAGGCCACCCTGACCCCCATCATTCCCAGCCAGGGAGTCACTCTCAGGAATCCCGGCTGTGCCCCCAAGTGGGGATACGGCTCAGGAGAAGGCAGGGAGGGCAGCTCAGTATCACAGTCATCCTCACGTGAATGCTTAGAAGCCCCTCAGGGACGCCAGCACCGGTGATGCTGGCTACGTCCTGGGTACACGATGGACGATCACCTCAGTCAGACCCCTCTCTGTGCTCACAGTGTCTGTGTCCAGACTTCCAAAGTTGGAAGCCTAACCTAGCCCAGCTGGATGTGATGGTCTCAGGAGGGGATGAGTTCACGAGGGTGGAGCCCTCAAGAATGGGATTGGCACCCTTGGGAAAGAGAAGCCAGGAGTCTCCCGCATCCCTTCCACCAGGGAGGACCCAGCAGCAGACAGTGGTCTGTGAACCACGAAGTGGCCGTGCTGGCCCCTGGACCAGCGGGTGCCCGGAGGTCCACTTCCAGCCTTGGGACCTGCCATTTGGAAGCCACCCCGCCAGTGGTGTTCTAACAGTTGCCCTCCCCACTCTAGACAGGGGCCGTCCTGCACCCAGGACCTGGGCAGGTGGGACGACCCCCCGACCTGAGCTGCCCGCGTGCCCTGGCTGGGTCTCTGCCGAGCAGGCTACTTTCACCCCGTGGTCTGGGGCACAGTGAGAATTCACATTCCCTCCGTAAATTAACTGACACTTCAATAAGAGCTGGACACAGCTGCGATGAGAGGCAGGTGTGCTGGGAGGCAAAGCCCAGGCCTCTGCCCCTCCTCGCCAGCGCGGGGCCGCCCCCCTTTTCTGGAGCCTGAAAGTCTTTGGGGAGGGGAGGGTGGGACCAGTCAACCCCAGCCCCACCGAGTGAGAACCCCCGGGAAATAAGTTCAGGGGCGGGGCATGAGGGGCGGGGTCTACTCCTTGGTGCCGCCTAAGGGGCGGGACCTGTTCATGGGCGGGGCCTGGCCAGAAGGGCGGAGCCTAGAACAGAGGTGGGGTGAAGTGGGCGGCTCCCGCCGCCTGGCCTTCCTCCTACCTCGCCCACTCTCCGAGGGCTGGCCTGCCCAGCCTGTCCCTGCCGCATGCTGGGGGCCGGGCCCAGCAAGCTGAGCAGGGCCGGGCACAGTGACTCCGGACCCTGCCCCAGTGTGCGAGGCGGGGCTGGGGTCGGGGGTGTCCTTGAGACAGGACACGGCGTGACCGCTGGGGCAGTCCGCCCCTGTTCTCCAGAGAGCACCCTCCTGGTTACAGGGTCACAGCTGCATCCGCCTCCTTGCTGCCGGGCCTGCCTGCTTCCTTCTGGCCCTCACAGCCCTCCACACTGGAGCCCGGGCACCCTCTCTGTTGGAGGCCCTCTTGCTTCCTCCTTAGCCACGCCCCGAGTATCCCGCGGAGCCCCGTCGTCAGCCCCTCGCCACGTCCGGATCCGCACCCTGGCCCGCGCCTGCCACTGCTGTCCCGACGCCCCCCGTGCCGCCCTGGCCTTGGTCATGTCCCCCCTTGGGCCCCCCAGAGCGGCTCCCTGTCCTGACCCTCATCTGGCGTCCAGCCGGCAGCACACGCGGGGCCCACGTGCAGGGCGCCTCCCGCTCCTCTGAGGCACACCCTTCCCCTCCTCCAGAGCAGCCCCTTCTCAGCCCCGCCGTCTTATCTGGCCCACTTCCCAGCCTCTCTCCTCTCCCTTCCTCCATGGAGGACCCCAGAGTGCAGCCCCGTGAGGCGCTGGGTGCACATTTCATAGTCCAGTGCCAGGCACAGGCAGGTTTTATCTGCGCATACTGATAAACAAGTCAGCTCCACGGGCTTGGGTCCACCCTCAGGACGCAGCCTCGGAGCGGGTCGCGAGGCTCTAGCCAGCTCCCTTCGCGAACGGCGCCCCTCCGCGCTCTCTGGTCTGACACCCAGCCCCCCACCGCCTGAGCCCCAGCGTTGCCTCCAGGGGGCAGTGGTCTCAGGACCTGGTGGGAAGGCTTGGTCTCTGGCACCTGAAAGGTGACTCTGCGGGCCTCTGAGGCAGGTGAGGACGCAGCAGGCCAATGAGCCAGCCCTCCTCCAGTGAGTGTGCCACCAGCCCGCACCCCGGGCCTCACCTGTCCCTGTGCCTCTGTGAGGGGGAGGTGCCCACGGCCAGCAGCACACGTCCTCCTGGAGTCAGAGCCGGGCCTCCGTGGCTGAGGGCAGAGGGCAGCACCAGCTGGGGGAGGGTGGCTGGACCGGCTGTGCCGGGATGCTTTTCACTGCACACGGAGTGCGCTGGGACGGGGAGGCAGAGGGTCTGGCCCTCCTGGGTCACTTGCAGCTCAAGGTTGTCTTCCAAGGCGGTGCCCGCTTTCAGGAGTCCCAAGGACCCGGTGGTCAGGATTGGACCCAGCGGGCAGACATTGCACTCTGCAGTTTCCGGGTTTGGGAGCATGGAGGGCCAGGGTCCCACCTCCTCCTGCTGGCCAGCTGCCGCTCTGGCCATCAGAGAGCCCCAAGAGGAAATGGGGTCAGGGGCTGTGGCCGTGCTCTTGGCCTGCGGAGCAGCTCTGTGCTTGAGCCGCAGACAGGACGGCTGCGCTTGATCTCCCTGGCACCAGAGCGGTGGTCAAGGGCCCTGATGCCGCCAGCAGCCTTGGCCACATAAACGGCTCCTCTAGTGGGCCATCTGAAGCGCCCCTGTGCCTGGTCCCAGAACAGCGTGCCCAGTGCTAGCGGTGGGGGAATGGGTAGGCCTGTGCCTCCTGGCAGAAGACCCTAGGACCAGGCTGTGGGTGGGGCACCTGCATGGGCAGAGGGGGTTCCCATCAGTCACGCTGACCGCCGTGCGGGTCCAGGGCCCTGCCACACTGTCACAGCAAGACGTCAATCTCCCCCAGGTCGGGGCTGGTGGTTTGGCCTGGGGCTCTGCCCCTGCCTGGGGCCTGTCTGCCCTCAGTCTGCCCGGACAAATCTCCCTGTGTGCCCTGGGAGGCTGAGGTGGGGCCTGCTGCCCTGGCCCAGCTCGAGCCCCCCAGGGGGCCTCCTGCCTGGCCTTCACAGCACGGGCTTCTGCGGGCGCTGATCCAGCCTTTCGATTCCCCGCCAGGCCCTCTGGCCGCAGTGGAGTGGACATGTCCTGAGATCCATGGAGGTCTGGGCGTGGCAGGGTCCCGGAACGACGATGCACCTGCTCCTGCAGGTGCTGGCCTAGTGGACGCTCTGCAGGACTCCTTGCCAGGGGCCCTCCCCAGCCCGACTGCCTCCCTCCCAGGCAGGATGCAGCCGGCTCAGCAGCGGCGGGCAGTGGCCGCCACCTGGCTGACCACAGGACGCAGGCCTCTGTCCACCTATGCCAGGCACGGCAGACCCAGAGCCGCTGGAGGCAGACAGCGGTCACCACCTGCGACAGGACATCACTGCCCACGCTGTGGCCGCTCCCCAGGCGGCAGCCACAGGCACCGAGGTCGGCAGCCTGCGAGGGCGGGATGGTGTGGAAGCCTCATCGGGCTCAGGGCCGGGGCGCCCTGCTGGGTGGACTTCACCTGGGCCACAGGGGGAGGCTGCACCGTTCTCTCCCTCCCATCATCCTCTCCCCCTCCCCCACCTCCATCTTCCTCTCCCCTCCTCTTCCATCTTCCCCTCCCCCTTCCTCTCCCCTCCCCCCCCCCATCTTCCTCTACCCCTCTCCTTCCATTTTTCTCTCCCCTCCCCCACCTCCATCTTCCTCTCCCCTCCCCCCTCCCCTCCCCATCTTCCTCTCCCCTCCCCCACCTCCATCTTCCTTTCCCCCTCCCCCACCTCCATCTTCCTCTCCCCTCCCCCTCCCCATCCTCCTCTCCCCTCTCCCATCTTCCTCTACCCCTCTCCTTCCATTTTTCTCTCCCCTTCCCCACCTCCACCTTCCTCTCCCCTCCCCCACTTCCATCTTTCTCTCCCCCTCCCCAATTTCAGGTGCCAGCCTTGGGCTCCCACACAACTTGGGTCAGGGTGCCTCCTCCCCTCACCTCCGGGTTCCACCAAGGGCCCCTCCAGACTGCAGACCTGTTACCTCCCCTGCCCAGTGGGGGTGAGGGGCCCCAGCCCTGGAGCGGTGGCACCCTGCCAGGCAGGGGGTCTGTGGGCCTTTTCTGAGCCTCTCCACCCAAGGCTTCATCAGATCAGCTCAGGACATTTGCCGGCCCACCCCTCCACCCTATTACCCCATCTGCCCCCAGACCACATGACTCCTGGAAGGTCGCTCCCTCCTGTGGCCCTGGGTGTGGGGGCCCAAACTCCTCTGGCCGGGAAGAGCTGGTCCTGGTCCTTCCTTGAGAACCCCTGACCTCCACCCACTCTTGGGGACCCTCTGAGGGGCCAGAAGGGGTCCCAGGCTGGCCCTTGGGGTTCCCGGGTGGCAGGAGAGCAGGAGGGCCCTGGGCCTGGGGCAGAGCAGGCTGGGCCACCACCCGTCTGTCCGTCTCTCTCTCTGCCCCTCCTCCTGGCTCTGCCCTTGTGCTCGATCCTCGTCCCCTGGAGGCTCCTTCTGCCTCACTCTGCTAACCATCCTCTTCACTTTCGGCCCGTCCCCGTCACTGTCCCCCCTTCTTTCCTCCACACGACCCACCCCAGCTCTCTCAGCCCCGCTCTCTTGCTTTCTCCCCATCTGTCTCTCTTCCTCTCCCATCCCTCACTTTTCCTCTGTCCCAGAGACCGTCTCTGCCTACAGCAGCTCCTGACACCCAGGCTGACGCCCTAGGTGGCTCCTGGGACTTCTCCACTTCTGGCCCTTGTAGACGCCCGTGTCATGTGCTGACACATAGGTTAACGGTTCCCCCACCTCTCCCTACACCTGGACTTGGAGCTCAGGACCAGCTGCTCACACTCGGGCCTGGGCCAGGCCTGGGACCGACAAGGCAGCTAAGGACCAGCCCTCCCTGGCAGCAGCCCCCCAGATGATGGGGAGTGGGCCAGGGTGGGAAGCAGCTGGCAGGGCCCATGAAGAGCCAGCCCCCAAGTGGAAAGCCCCAGAAAGCCACCTGGAAGACGCCCCACCTCCCATTACGCAGCCGTGGGTGGCACAGAGCCCCAGGGGAGAGCTTTATTCTGGCCCCTGTGGGGCAGTAGCAGAAGACTGGACATCAGAGCCTCAGGCACCCCCTCCCAGGGCCCCAGCTGTGCCAGGCTCTGGACGTAGCAGGGTCCCTGGGCTTGGCCCCACTCAGGCCCCAGTCTTCCTGTCCTCATCCTGTCCCTCTTCTGCCCCGGGGGTGGGGGGTGGGGTGCCTCCCCAGGCTCCATGCCCAGGTTGTCCTGCTGAGCGGAGCCTCCTGAGAGTGTCCACAGCCCACGGCTCACAGCGAGTTCAGGGCAGATCGTGGGGCTCCTTGTCTCTGGTCCCCCAGCAGGGGAGCCCATGGCTCATCTCCTAGGTCAGGGTCACAGTCAGACTGTCCTTGCTCTTGTGGGCCTTGGCTCTGGGCGATGTTGTTGGCACAGACGCCTCCTGGAACTCCTTGGCCATGAAGTAGTAGCAGACGGCGTCCAGGCAGCAGTTGGCGTCTGAGAGTCTGCTGGTGATCTGGATGGCCATCTTAAGGGCACAGGTCTGCAGGCCCAGGGCCACCCACACGGTCAGCACCACGTGGAAGGGCAGGAAGCAGACCACGAAGATGGCCAGGTTCGCCAGCACCATGCGAGAGGCTTTCCGCGTGGCTTCCGCCTGGCCCGGGGTGGCCTCGGGCCTCTGGGTCAGGGCGGCCACCACCTGCAGAGAGCAGAACAGCAGCACGGCCAGCGGCAGGTAGAAACCCAGCAGTGAGAAGACCCCGGTGGTGTTCCGCCCGGAGCGGACGGCAAAGCAGAAGCCACCGTCCTGCACGTCCAGGAGCCAGCGGAGCACCAGGGAGCTGAGGACCACGGCCCAGAGCGCGGCGCACACGGCCACGGCCCGGCCAGGGGAGCGGAGCCCGCGGGCGCGCAGGGGGTGCCGCACGGCCACGTAGCGGTCCACGGCGATGGCCATGATCAGGCTGATGCTCATGTACCTGTTGAGCAGGTAGACGGCCTGGGAGAGCTGGCAGAGCGGCGTGTCCTCGGAGGTCCCCTGGAAGTGCAGGAAGAAGGGCAGGGTGCAGAGCAGGCAGAGGTCGGCCACGGCCAGGTTGGCCATGTAGACGCGGGTCTCCGTCCACCGCGGCAGGCGCCAGCACAGCACCCAGAGCGCCAGGCCGTTGAGCAGCAGGCCGAGCGCCAGGAGCCCGCCCATGTAGGACAGAAAGACTCCCCTGACCACGAAGGGCTCCCAGGAGCTGCAGTTGCTGCTGTTCATGATCCCGGGGCTACAGAGGGGGGAGCAGGGTGTGAGGCGGGCAGGCCAGCGGGGGAGCCTGGCCACCCCCACCTCAAGAACCCCAAGTTCACCTGCCCAAGGACGCCCCAGGAAGCCCCGAGACACCCTCTAGGCCACCTGTGGGAAACCGAGGCCTTCAGAGGCCCGTGGGCCCAAGATGGCCGGGAGAGCGGCCCGGGGGCGCCGGCCGGGGCTGGGCCAGGTCCCCGAGCTGGAGCCTGCCTCTGCAGGGGCCTGCTGGCTGCCGGGCAGAAAGGACAGCGGGCATGCACGGCCCGCCCCAGCCCCAGCCAGGCCGGCTCCACCCACTCTCAGACCCCAGGGCCCCCACTCCACCTGCTCTCAGGACGGGGACCCAGGGGTGGCCAGCCTCGCCCCAGCCCAGTGCCATTCTCACTAGGGGGGCTCAGAGGCAACTGCGAGACAGGGACCCCAGGAAGCCCTGCAGTGTGAAAGTGTGTAGACTGAGCAGCCCCTGGGGTCCCAGGGCGGCTTGCTGCCCCCCCGCCCCATGTCCTCCGCAAACCTGGCTGCAGGAGGCACCCGCGTCTGACACACTCCTGCATCTCAGCAGGGCGGGCATCTCCCGACCGGGCCCTTCCTGGCTACTGAGGTCCAGGGCAGCAGGGGCCAGAGCTCGGCTCTCCAGAGAAATCCAGCCCCTCTCTCCCTCCTGTGCTGTGTCCTCTTGCTGAGGGGATGGTGGTTGGGTGCCCTGGTTCCCAGCCTCCCACCCTCCTCCCCCCAGCAGCCTCCCCAGCTGCCCTCAGCCCACCTAGACTGGCCTGAGGCCCCATCGGGGTCAGGAGTCCCCTTGAGTTCCCCCGTGGTCAGGGCCGCCCTGTGGTTCTGGCGGCCTTGGTGTGTTGCTAGGTGACCTCCACCCGGCCATCGTCAGAAGCTCCTACACGGCCTCATCCTTCACACCTCTCACTCCCCCGCACACGCTCCATGACAGCCCAGGACTGCCAGGGCCAGCTCACCCAGGCTGGGGATGGGCCTGGTCAGCGGTCTGGCTTTCCCGGTGCGGCACCCTGAGCTGGGCGGCACCCAGAGGAGTGGGTGCCAGACGTGTGGGCCCATGGAACACGCCTGTGTGAGTGGCAGGCACCCTCCGGACCCCCCTCCCGCCCCCACCTTGGTTCCTCTGGCTGGAAGGACCTGGAGGGGTAGGGGGAGAGGCCTTCCTCCCTCCATGAGCCCCGGGCCCCTGGGGGCTCCCTGACCTCCAGGCAAGGTCACAAAGGGGGTTCAGCCCATCGGAGGGGGTGTCTGCTGCCCTGCCCCCGCTCACACACAGGAAGGGAAGAAGCATCCAGAGGCGGGGCATCAGGGGGTGCCGGGGTGGCAGCGGGGCGCTCATTTCCTGAGACACAGCCCCCTGGGAGCATCCAGGCCACAGTCCATTAGGGGAGCTGGCGCCCAGACCGCAGCGAGTGGGAGCGGAAATATTCCACCCAATTACCCCAGTGAATCCCTTCTGAATTTTAAGTGCCCATTTGCCAGCAATTCAAGTTTCACGAATGCTTCCACTGTGTGTGAAACCTCTCTCCTCGTGTTTGAAGGATTCCGCTTGTTCACTCCTTTTCTGTGGCCCCAGGCCCACACAGGCAGGCTCCCCAGACTCCAGAACCCACTGGGGCAACTGCTGGGGGTCCTCCCTGCCTGCCTGCCCCCGGAGCAGAGCCCCCGAGCCTGCTGGGAGCGCCGGGTGACCCTGCCCCACGCGTGCCTCCGGGCCGTCTCCCCACCTGCCCCTGGCTCCTCTGGGCAGTGAGGCCTGCAGCAGCAGATGGCCACCCGGGTGGTGCCCGGGACAGCAGGGGAGGCAGGCCTGCCCCTCACAGGGTGCCCTGCACCCGGACGGCTGTCTCAGGGCTATGTCCTGCTTCACACTTGTAGGGGTGTTAACTTTCCTCGTGTGGCCCAGTGTTTGGAGAAAGTGAAAGTGAAGTCGCTCAGTCGTGCCTGACTCTTTGCGACCCCATGGATAGTAGCCTGCACCAAGCTCCTCCATCCATGGGATTTTCAAGGCAAGAGTACTGGAGTGGGTTGCCATTTCTTTCTCCAGGGAATCTTCCCAACCCAGGGATCGAACCCAGGTCTCTCACATTGTAGACAGACGCTTTACCGTCTGAGCCACCAGGAAGTCCAGCGTTTGGAAAGAGCAAGTTAAAAAATCTAGCTGCCATCTTTACATTTTCCCCTTTATAATGACTGCTAACCGTCAGGGAGAAGGACATCGACTCTGCAAGATTATCAGGGTGCACTCGAGGGCCCTGCTCATGGGGCCTCTCCTTGGGGTGGAAAAGGTTTGGGGGCCCAAGTCCCAAGGTCCAGCCCAAACAGCATCGGGTCCCCAGAAGCCATGGCAACCCACTCAGGCCCTGCCTACCCCAGGCGAGGGTGTGGGGCCCCAGGGCAGGGCTGGGGGGCGGCCGGGGCTCAGGGCACTCAGCTGTGGGGGCACCACCACTTCCTGCTGGGGAGGTGGCCCTGGGAGGGAGAGCAGCCCAGAGGCTTCGCTTCCTGCTCCCCCAGCGGCGGCGGGGTCAGTCTGCTCCCCCAGGGGGCGGGGAGCCACCTTCGCTGAGGCGCCTTTGTCAGTCCCACGCCCTAAGTGGGATCTGGGGCAGAGTGGAGTGCTGACCCCCATTGTCCGGCGCCATAGAGACTTCTGGAGCTGGGACTCCAACTTAGAAATAGCCCAGGACCTGGGACGAGTTTCACAAAGCCGCGTTTGCTGTGCTAGGGCACCCCCTCAGACCTTCCCTTCTAGCTTCAGACATTGGTCTAAGCCCACGAGAGACTTCAGAGACTCGGGTGAGGGGGGACCAGGTCCCAGGAGTCACCCTAGGACCCTCTGCATTGCTGCCCATGAGTGATGTCCCAGTGCCAGACCATCAGCCCCCATAGGGCTCCTCCTGCGGGTTCAGAACCCCGCACAGCCTTCACCTGCTGAGACCCCCTCCCCCCTCGGAGACCCCCTCCCCCTCACCTTCGGAGACCCCGTCACGGCCCTCACCCCCTCTGAGACTCCCTCTCCCTCACCCTCTGAGACCCCCTCACCCCTCACCCCTGAGGCCCCGTCACGGCCCTCGCCCTCTGAGGCCCCCGGCCCCAGCGGGCACTGACCTGACTGACTGGCTCCCTCCAGGGCTGCTGACGCCTCGACAGGCCCTGCTGCAGGGCTGGCAGGGAAGCCGGGCCCCCACACGGTCCTGACCGCTCCCCCTCCTTCCAGGCAGTGGGCGGGCTGAGAACAGTGACAACGCGTGGGGCTCCCCACTGCCCTTGCCGGCCCAGACCGGGGCTGCCTGGGGGATTCCTCGGAGAGGAAGTGGGGTGCCAGCGGCCGCCTCCCTTGACACCCTGAGAAGCAGTGGTCTTTCTGGAGACAGTGGAGCCGGAGGTCGCGACCGCCTGTGGTGCAGAGGCACCTCCCCGTCATCTCCCGAGCGGGGACCCTGCGTCTGCGGCCAGTGGCCCCCACCCCCGCGTGCTGGCAGGAGGGCCTTGCACCTCCGCACGCAGGGCAGGCAGCACAGCACAGCCCACGCTGGGTGGGCTCCCTGTGGCTCTGCTCCAACTCCCCCCGCCCTCCACCAGCTAGCCTCTTCACCGCCCCTCCTCAGAAGCCGGCCTTGCAGACCACCCCCTCTCCTTCTAGAATGTTCTCTCCTGCTCCCTCCCCTCTGAGCTCAGGGCCCCAGACCCTGCTCACAGGGACCCTCTGCCCCCGCCCCTACACCCGAGGGCAGCGCTTGGGCTGCCTGCCCCTGACCTCAGCACCTCTCCCCACATGGCCTGCAAGGGGGCTGGGGCGAGTTCGACCCCACCCTGCCCGTTTCCACAGGCAGAACCTGGAGCTCCAAGAACGGGACTGGCTGGCCTCCTGACTCGGGAACCAGGGACCCTGCCCTGAGGAGGGGACTGGGCTCACCCTGCAGACCAGGCTGGAGGGTCCCACTGTCGGCCCCTCCCCTGCCATCCCTCCTCTCCGACCATCCCCTCCCCACCAGCCCTCAGCCTCCGCAGCCCTCTGCGCCCCTCTGCAACCTGGCGTTCATCCACAGACCTTCTCCTGAATTTTCCCCGTGGCCGGGACCCCTCCTGCTCCTGCAGAGAGCAGGGCCTCACAAGCCCCATTCACGGGCCAGCAGGGCCCAACGGAGAATCAACCGGGCGGCCAGCGCCCAGCGACATACAGAGTCTTGGCCCAGAGCAGGCGCATGTAAACATGAGTGGCTGCGGCCTGGAGTAGGGTGCGGCCCCCCATCCCCCCCACAGCCCTTCCCTCTACTGGCCCTGCAGCCGCCTCACCATCCCCCGGCTGGAGGGAGGGCAGGGCTGCCTCCTTTCCTCCAGGTCCATTGGGTTCCCGGGGGGTCCAAGAGGGCTGACCCCACCAGGCTGGCTTCAGAGTCCAGACCAGACCCATTCCTGCTGCTGGGCGGGCTCAGAGCCCTAAGGCGCCCTCCGCAGAGCAGGGCGGGCAGGGCCCGCGGCCCCGCTGCTGCTCCGAGCTCAGGCTCAGACAGGGCTCTGTCTCCGAGGTCCCCCACCCTCACTGCTCAGCGCCCCTGGCCCCAGCACCGGCCTCTCCTGCTTCACACCTGCCCGAGAGCCCGCGTGGCAGCCTGTGGGGGCCGGTTTCCAAGTGCGGGACTGAAGGCAGGGGGCTCCTCCTGCCCCGGGGTCCTGGCCCTTCACCCCTCAGAATAGTTGGAGATTGAGAGAAACGACCGCTGGCAACGCTGCAGCAGGGGGACACGCTCCTGAGACTGGATGCTGGCATCCCTGCCCTGTCCAGATGAACTCCTTCCAGGGAAGTGCCCGGAAGGCGGAGTCGCTCCCTAGGAGGCTGCTGGGTAGGGGCCCCATCCCTCCGGGACCCCCTGTCCTCCACCACCCCCCACCCCCGGCCTCATCACCTGGGGTGGGAGTGATGTCCCCGCCATCAGGGGCCAGGTGTGGGAGACTCAGGACCGGCCCAGAATGAGGGCAAAGGACCCTGAGGACACGCAGGTGGGATGTCACGACGAGCCGGGCAGTGTGGCCACTGGCCGAGGGCCTTGACCCCTAGCGGTCCTCCCCAGGGCTCCGCGACTCTGTGCCCACTCTGGCCTGGCTCTACACTGGTCTGCCCCCTTCCACGCCCACCCCTAGCCGTGGGCGCCTCACTTGTGGGCACCACGCTGGACACGGCTGGCAGGGCGTAGGGAGATGGCCCAGGGGGACGCACCCGGCACAGGGGGGAGCCTACACTCACCTCGTGGGAGCCTACACTCACCTCGTGGGAGCCTACACTCACCTCGTGGGGTTCACGGAGGGCAGGTCAGGACCGGGAGGCTTCCAGAAGGAGGCAGCCCTGAAGCTGGACTTGGGGGTGGGCGGAGCGGAGTGGGGAGGGGCTTCCTGCAAGATGGAAGGGCGGGAGCCGCGCTGCCTCCGCGCTGAAAGGGGAGGCTGGAGGAGGGGCGGGCCGGCCTCGCTTTCACAATCTGGGCGCAGCTGGGCGCGGGGTGGGGGTGGGGGGGGCAGCGCTGTCCGCGGGGAGACGTGGCCACTGCTGTGGGCGCAGGGGCTCCCGCCACCGCCCACCCCAGCCTGGAGGCAGGGGAGCGCTGGTCCTACCAGCCGCCTTTGTCTAACACTGCCGCTTCGATCTTCCTGGACCTTGCCTTGTCTCCGGTGTACTGCTCGGGAGGACAGGTTACCGTGATTGCTGACCGCGGGCCCTTAGATGAGGGGGGTGAGGGCAGCGCCGCACTTGCCTCGCCCAGCGCCAGCCCTGCCCCGGGCACCTCGGGGAGGGGGCCGAGGGCACCCCGAGGGCGGGCCTCTGGGCCTTGGGCTCAGCCTTTTGTCGCTGCCAGCACTTTCTGTTCCCCTCTTCTCAAAACCCGGCTGGGAAACACCCTCCCCCGCGCCCCCCACTGGTCTGGCCCCAAGCCGGCCTGGGACCTGTTATTTGCCCGCTGCCACTGTAGTGAGCAAGGCAGGGGTGACTACGGGACACCACGCGGCGGGGGGGCGCGGGGGCGGTGCAGGAGGAAGGGGGACACCCGTGGAAGCTGCCAGGAAAGGGGGGCACTGCTGGGGGAGGGGGAGAGGAGGGGGGGCCTGCAGCTCCTCCCACCACCGCTCAAACTCCCGACCCGGGCCCTTCTCCCACCCCCGCTCACCCCTCACCCCTGGGGGCCATCCTCACCCCAGGCTCACCACTCACCCCTGGGGATATCCTCCCCTGACCCCAGGCTCACCCCTCACCCCTGAGACCATCCTCCCCCAACCCCGGGCTCACCACTCACCTCTGGAGACGAACCTCACCCCCAGGCTCACCCTCATCCCTGGGGACCAACCTCACCCCACCTCAGGCCCACTCTCACCCCTGGGGACTATCCTCACCCCACCCTGGGCTCACTGTTCACCCCTGGGGACCAACCTCACCCCAGGCTCACCCTCATCCCTGGGGACCAACCTCACCCCAGGCTCACCCTCACCCCTGGGGACTAACCTCACCCCACCCCAGGCTCACCGCTCACCCCTGGGGACCAACCTCACCCCAGGCTCACCCTCACCCCTGGGGACCAACCTCACCCCACCCCAGGCTCACCCCTCACCCCTGGGGACCAACCTCACCCCACCCTGGGCTCACCCCTCACCCCAGGCGACCAACCTCACCCCAAGCTCACCCTCACCCCTGGGGACTAACCTCACCCCACCCCAGGCTCACCGCTCACCCCTGGGGACCAACCTCACCCCAGGCTCACCCTCACCCCTGGGGACCAACCTCACCCCACCCCAGGCTCACCCCTCACCCCTGGGGACCAACCTCCACCCCACCCCAGGCTCACCCCTCACCCCTGGGGACCAACCTCACCCCAAGCTCACCCTCACCCCTGGGGACCAACCTCACCCCAGGCTCACCCCTCACCCCTGGGGACCAACCTCACCCCAAGCTCACCCTCACCCCTGGGGACCAACCTCACCCCAGGCTCACCCCTCACCCCTGGGGACCAACCTCACCCCACCCCGGGCTCACCGCTCACCCCGGGACCATCTTCACCCCAAGCTCACCCTCATCCCTGGGGACCAACCTCACCCCACCCTGGGCTCACCGCTCACCCCTGGGGACCAACCTCACCCCAAGCTCACCCTCACCCCTGGGGACCAACCTCACCCCACCCCAGGCTCACCGCTCACCCCCTGGGGACCAACCTCACCCCAAGCTCACCCCTCACCCCTGGGGACCAACCTCACCCCACCCCCAGGCTCACCCCTCACCCCTGGGGACCAACCTCACCCCAAGCTCACCCCTCACCCCTGGGGACCAACCTCACCCCACCTCACAGGAAAATGAGGCCCCATCTTGAGGAAACAGCCTTAAACTCCATCCCAGACCTGAAGACCGCAGGCGCTGTTCATCTGGCTGGCTGCTCCTCCCTCGCCCAGCGCCGTCCAGAGGCCCTGGGCTCAGGTGTCCCCTGAGCCACCAGCCCGGCCTCAGGGCCAGAGGAAGGCAGGAGAGCGAGGGCACTGTGCCCTTCCTGGCCAGGCTGCCCGCTCGCCCCTCCTCCCCTGGTCCTCCCACGGCGGCTGCTGCACCTCCAGGCGTGTCTCTCTGGGGGTCTGGGTCCCCCATTGGCTGTTTCTTCCTAGACTCACACCCTCCATCTTCCTGCAGTCTGGTCCCTCGTGAAGGGGCAGTTGGAGGAGCCCAGCTTTGCCCCCAGCCCCCGAGGGAGCCCGCAGGCCTGGACTGTCGAGAGCCACTTGGGGCCGGCGTCCTCTGTGCGTGGACGGCGGGGACTGGCCAGTGTGGGCAGGGCTGGGGGCTAGCTCCCCGTCCTCGGGCCCATCACCACGCCTTGGCTGGTCCTGCCTGCTGGACGCTCACTCCTGAATCACCGGCTGAGGTGACACAGGGGACAGGGCTTTGCTGTAAGGCCAGGCAGCCTCCGTCATCGTGGGGCAGGCACCCCGGGAGTCTCTGTACGAGACCCCCTGTTTTGACATACAGTTGCTTTTCTACAAAACAAGCTTATAAAAATGGAGAAGCGGTGCGCGGCGGGGAAGGGTCTGCAGCGGGTGGGCAGTGAACTGGCCCCTCAGCCCGGGCCGTGGCTGCCTGGGTGCAGCTCTTTGGCGTGAGACGCCCTCCACTCGAGACTTGTCCTGTGCGAGGCTCACCCTGCCGCCTCCGCAGGCCCCTCAGATGTGACCTGTGACTCATCATGCACTGGCCACCGGTCTAGCAGACAGGGGCCTGCCACGGAAGGGGCTGAGGGGCAGGGAGAGCCAAGGCCCCGACCCAAGCTGTGGGGGTGGAGGGCAGGGGACGCGCACACAGCCCCAGCGGCTCTGCCACCGGCCTCCTTGGTGAGAAGCCAGGGCGCCAGGGACCCCGCCTCCCGCCCCGCCCCCCCACTCCCCCGGCCACCGGCTCAGGCAGGGACTCCCACGCCTGCTGCCTGCTCCGGGGCCTCCCAGGAACCGCTGCTCCAGGAAGCGCTCTGTGGCCCGAGACCTGGCTGCTCACCCGCCCGCGCCCCGGTGTCGGTCGCTCAGCACCTGTGGCTGAGCGGGGAATGGGCTGGTGGCCGGAGAGCAGGGCTTGGCTGTGCCCGAGGTGGGGGACAGGCCCCCTGCTGTCCCCACAGGCTCCTGCTCCCGCTCCAGGGGCAGAGTCCGGCGGATGGAGCCAGGCCCAGGGGCCCAGTCGGGCTTGAGAAGGCCACGCTGCCTGCCTGCCCGTGGCCTCTGGCTTGCACTGCCCCCTGGGCCCTCCTGCCGGTGAGCCCATGAGGGATGGGTACTGAGGGGTCCAGGGACGACCGCTCTGTTTCCAGAAAGGAGCCGGCTCACCCGGGCAGTGGAGCCCGCGGTCCTCTGGTCAGATGACCAGCGCATCAGATGCCCTCCAGGCTCTGGACTGCCGCTCCGCCCGTGACTTGGCCAAAGGGCACATGTCCAGGGCGCGTACTCCCACTCGGGCACCCAGCCGCTGCTCGCCCCTCACAGTGCCCCTGAGCTCTCACCACACGCTTCCCTGAGGCCCCCAAGCCCTTGCGCTCTCAGACAGACCCCTCGTGTTCCCAGACAGACCCTCTCACGCTCCCGGACAGGTAGACCCCCTTGTGCTCCCGGACAGACCCCCTCATGCTCCCGGACAGACAGACCCCCTCAGTCATACTGTCCTCTGAGCCCCTTCACAGCCCTTTGTCCTGGGACCCCAGCGCACCGGACAGAGGCCGAGCCAGGCATGTCCAGTCCTTTCCCAGCTGGGGAACTTGCCCCAGGGAGAGAAACTGCATAGCGGGGGCCCCTGAGGGGTTGTGGGGGCCCCTGAGGGGTTGTGGGGCTCTGCCGACCTGGCCTGGCTGCCCCCAGGGTCACCTCCAGGTCCCCCTGGGGGAGTAGTTGGGCCTGAGAGGTGGACCTGCCGTTCTGGCCCACAGAATCAGACCCACGGGCCGGGCAGGGGGGCCTCGGGCATCCCAGCGCCTGGTCCTGACAACTCCCACGAACAGTAGCATTACTCAGGGACCAGGGCCGGGGGCAGCTCCCCTGCTGCAACCCCACCTCAGATGCCACGGGCAGGCAGAGCCCAGGATGGGGACGCGTGAGCACCACCCTGCCTCCCTGGCCCGGCTAGGCTGAGGGCAGGGGGTGCCTGGCGGCTCACGGGGCCTCCTCCAGGGTGGCTGCCAGGCTGCCCGCTCTGCTTCCTGCTCTGAACCCTGGGACCCACCCCCCCGCCCCCACAGCAGTGAGGAGCTGGTACAGCTGGCCGCAGGTTCCTGCCTCCCCAGGGCCTCCCTTCCCCTTTCTCTGCCTGGGGTTTGTCTGCCTGGAAGGACCGCTGCCCCACACCAGCCCTCCTCCTGGGGACACCGCCCCCCCTGCAGCCTCCGGTCACCAGTGCCTGCCTGGTCTTGGGTCTCCCTTCCCAGCAGAGACGGCCATCTGGGCCCGCCCCGTCCAGGCAGCTCCTGCCCACTCTCTGCCGTGCTTCCTCTCCAGACACCCACTCCTGAGGGGCCCCTGCAGCCCGACAGAAGCTCCCAGGCCCTGTTCCTTGGTGGCGACCTCAGGCCTGGGAGTCTGGTGGGCAGAGAACAGACGTGTGCCTCATGCACGTCATCTTTGCCTTGAAGTCAGCACCCAGGTTCAGAGCACCCTGGGGCTCTGTCTCTCCTCGAGGAGGTCCTCCGCCCCGCCCCCAAGGGCAGGTGGCCTCCAGCTCAGGCTGGTACGAGCCAGTCTGTCTAGGGGGAGCCCAACTTGATCAGCACCCCAGCGACGCTGAGGCAGGAGGCCCTCTGGAGGGTGGGCAAGATGCCGACCAGTAGTGCGACAGCTGGATGGTTCACAGAGAAGGAGACGGAAGCGGCTTGAAAGAGGGCCCTCAGCGCACAGGGCACGGCAGCCCCATCACCCGTCAGGTGGGCGAGAGCCAAGTCTGGCAGCCATCCGTGGGGGAGGACACTCTCGGACACTCTCCTCTGACCTCTAACACCTTGGAGGGGCACCGGGCAGCATCCAGCTGGGCCCTTGACCTCGTAACCCCACCCCTGGGAATCTCCTCCACAGATGGACGGCGGACCTAGGGAGAGGGTGCGGGAGAGGCTGATCTGTGGGGCTGCGGGGCAGTGACAGCCTGGACCCTGCTCAGACAGCTGTCCACGGGCCCGGGTGGCGCGGAGTCTGTCCCTTCCCCACCACGCAGAACTGGGCAGTTGCAAAAAGCGAAGAGAATGTCTTTGACCATACACGAGTGTATGGTCACCTCCAGGATATACGGCTAAGTGAAAAAAAAAAGGTGTTGATGCTCATGCATTTATGTAGGAGCAGAAGGCTATATTTTTACAAATGGAAGACTAAGCCATAACATTTGTTTAAAATTAAATTGCTACCTACAGGGACTGGGGAGAAGAGAGGTGAAGGGAGACAGGGATCGAAACTGGACTTCAGTGAATATACTTTCATTTGTAAATTTGGCTTTGGAACCAGGTAAATATTTATGCAATTACTAAATTAAATTACATTATATCTTAAAAGGGATTCTTGAACTTGAAAGCAAGGTGAAGACCGTTAATTTGCAAGATCAGTTGGTAGCATAACCCTACCAAATTCTTCCAAGCGATTTTAAAATCCAGTATTGCGATTGTATATCCTTACAGCCTGACAACAAAGAGAATGGCCAAAACGTTCCATTGTGTGTAATCACCTTCCAAATATTTTAAAAACACTGTCTTGCCTGTACGTCTGTGTAACTGAATGGTTTTTGTAAAAGTGCCTCTTAGATTATTTTCAGTAACCATGTTGTTGACAGTAGTGTGAGGTCTTTATTTTGAGACTCTTGTGCTATGGGATAAAGCAAGCGAATAGTTGTGTCGGGCGTTGTTGAGACTTCCGCTGTAGGATAAACGAGTCTCATCAATAAAGCTTAGTAAAAATGAAGCAGACCCGGGGCCTCCCTCGTGGCCTAGTGGTAGGCAGGCTGCCTGGCAATGCAGGAGCCACGGGTTCGCTCCCCTGGTCTGGGAGGATCCCAGGTGCCTTGGAACAACCGAGCCTGTGTGCTGCAACCATTGAGCTGATCTCTAGAGCCGCGAGCCACAGCTCCTGCAGCCCATGCACCCCAGAGCCCCTGCTCTGCAAAGATAAACCATGTGACAAGAAGCCCTCGCTCCATACTGGAGAGTAGACCCGCTCGCCACAGCTAGAGAAAAGCCTGCGCAGCTCTGAGGACCCAGGACAGCGAAACAGAAACAAGGAAACAAAAATCTACTGGAAAAAGAAAGAGAGCCAGCAGACTGGAATCTGAGAGGAGTATCAGTTTGTACTGGAGTGAAGAGTATCAGTTTGTACTCCTACTGTGTCTTATCTTAAAGATAAAGCTTCTTTGTTCTGATTGCTGATAAGGCTTAGAAACCAACATGCCTAACAGCCAGATTGTGGTCTCTGGCTAGCGTTTCTCATGAAGAGGAAGGATGCCTGCAGACAGAAGTAGATGCTTTTAGGTCAGGGTTGGGGAACAGATGAGATGCACCCAGAATGGCTTTTCATACCAGAGAGCAAAGCAGATCAAGATGGTTGCCAACATCAAAGCGACTTGTGAGCCAAAGCAAGCTCACTCCCAGCGGCTAAAGACAGGATCGTCTAATATGCATAAGGAGAATAATGTTTAACAGATTGAAACACAGTGTTTACATTCATGAATTTACAACTATCCTTTAAAAAGGAGTTGCTCCATGAAGTGGTCTCGCCAAACCCCCCAAAATCACACCTGAACCTGATCTAAGCGCTGGAGTTGGTCACCAGTGACAGGAGCTGCTGCGGGCACGGAACACAGCTGGTGCCACCCCAGGGGTGCCCACGGTGAGCCCTGGGTGGGGGGCTGCTCTACACGGCCAGGCCCTGAAGACAGGGGTCAAGAGGGGAGGTGAAGGGAGCTGGGGGAGGGCGGGCTGGGAGTCTGGGGTTAGCAGAGGTAAACGCTTATAACTCTTACAAACAAGGTCTTCCTGTGGAACATGGAACTATTTTTGGTATTCTGTGATAATCCATTAGGAAAAGAATATGCAGAAGTCTGTATATATACATGTATATGTGCACACACACGCTGGGAATGGCTGAGGGCAGGAGAGGGGGCAGCAGAGGGCAAGATGGGGGGATGGCATCACCCACTCAACGGACATGAGTTTGAAACTCCAGGAGTTGGCGATGGACAGGGAAGCCTGGCGCTGCGGTCCAGGGGTCGCAAAGAGTCAGCCATGACTTAGTGACTGAACAACGCGCGTGCATATGTGTACATGTATGACTGAATCACTTTCTGTACAGCAGAAATTAACACACATTGTAAACAAACTGTGAGAAAAAGAAGTGAAATGTCAGTCTCTCAGTCGTGTGTGAACCCTTCACGACCTCATGGACTGTTGTTCCCCAGGCTCCTCGGTCCGTAGGATTCTCCGGCAAGAATACTGGAGTGGGTAGCCATGCCCTTCTCCAGGGGATCTTCCCGACCCAGAGATCAAACCTGCGTGTCCTGCACTGCAGGCGATTCTCAGCCAACTAAGACATCAGGGAAGCCCAAAGTACTCGTCTGTTTCTCAAAAAGGGGGGTGAAGGGATGGGGCACGCTTGGCGGCGCGCCCGTCAGGAGGGACGTGGACTCTGGGCCTGCCGAGCTGCTGGCGGCCGGGCAGTCAGGACGCCGAGTGGAGCGCCTTGTGCGCAATGCAGCTTGCCTACTCGGTGCGAGGGCGCGGGCAAGAGCTGGTGGGGGAGGGCAGGGCTTCTACTCTGCCCCGTGGAACCGCGGGCGGGTCAGACAGCACGGGGTGATCTCCTCAGAGGAGATCCTCAGGTGTGGCCCTGGAGTGCGGGGACTGAGGGGACAGGCTGAGACAGGAAGTGGAGTCGAGGCAGAAGCACCTCCACCCGGTCCCCCAAGGAGGCCTCGATGGCGATGCCTGGGCTGGGAAGGCAGGGGCACAAAGAGCGTGACCCCGCTGGGCAGGGCTGACTGCACTCTCTGAGAAGCCGGTGGGCGAGGCCTTGCCGTCGCACCCGGGGTTCGGGCCTGCGGCCAAAACCCTCAGACCCCAGTGCATTCAGACAAACAGTTCTAAAGGTACACGCAACAGTGGGGAATGTGAGCGCTGGCTGCTCGCCTGATGTGGGGTGGCAATGACCTTGCAGTGTGCTTTAAAGCCCTTATCTTTCATTTATGCTGAAGTTTTGGTAGATGACCTGATATGATGTCTGCTTGTTTTAAAACCTCCTGGCTTCGATCCCTGGGTCGGGAAGATCCCCTGAATAAGGAAATGGCAACCCACTCCAGTATTCTTGCCTGGAGAATCCCATGAACGGAGGAGCCTGGTGGGCTACAGTCCACAGGGTCGCAAAGAGTCAGACACGACTGAGCGACTTTGCCTTCGCCTTCACTGGTGGAGTGAGGGCAGATAAAACTGTGTGAGTTACTTGATCACTGTTGAAGTTGGGGGTGGAGGGCACTTGGAGTTTATCATCGCCTTCTATTATGAAAATTATGTCTACTGGAGATTTTCCAAAATAAAGAGTTTTTAAAAAGATGGCCAGCATCCCACTAAAAATCCACAGACAGTATGGAAAGTACATTTGGGACTTTTGACTCCAAAGTGGTGTAGGAGACAGGGTTCTCTCAGTGGTCCTGAAAAGACCAGAAATACCTGAGCATCAGAGGCTTGAGGGGCCGATGGCACAGGGCAACCCTGGGCCAACCTGTGCCCGGGAGAGGACTCCTGCCCAACAGAGAGCAGATGGGCCGTCTGAGCAGGGGCAGGGGCAGGGCAGATGGCGGAGCTGCCCTTGGCTGACTTTCGGACGTGGTTGGTGCAGTGTAGCCCTCACGATCTGTCTACATGTGTGTGCGTGCATGTATGCACACACACACACATGTGCGTGCGTGCATGTATGCACACACACACACATGTGCATATGCCAGACACAGGCACAATCACAGGTACAGATGTATGCACACACAGGTATATACGCACGCACGCATACAGCAGTTCGGGGCCACTCACGGGCCCGATGCCTGCACCGGCTTGCCCTCACGCTCCCACCTCCCCCACACGCCTGTCCTGGGCCCCTTGCCGCAGGCCCCCCTTTTGCTCCCCTGCCTCATCTGCTGAGCCCCTCCGGCAGGCCGCTAGCCGAGCAGCTGGCCTCCTGCTCGAGGTCGGCGTGGTGGGGCTGCGCTTCTAGGAAGTCAGCAACCAGGCAGATTGTCAGGTTGCAGGGCTGCGGGAAAGCCTGTGGGTTGGGTGCTGCTCAGATTAGCGTCCGGGACAGGCTGGGGACCGGGGAATCTGCCCCCAGGGGGCCTCAGGCTGCCTGAGCTGCTGCTCGAGCAGGAGGGAGAGGACTTGGGGGACCGGTCCCAGGGAAGTGCTGCAGGCCAAGAGCACAGGCCCCTCGTGCTCCCTGGCCCTGCAATGCAGCCCAGTACTTCACCCTCTGGAGAAGACAGGCCTGGGTCTGTTCACTGCCTGCCCGCCCTCCCGGGGCACAGCTGTCTGCAGGGCCCAGCTAGAGGATATATGGTGCCTCAAGCCCCCAGGCCCAAGTTCCCAGAAAGACGTCCATACGCAGAGTCTGTTTCCTCTATCCCTCCGTCTGCACCACTGTGTGGGACCCCTGGGACCAGGGGACCCTCTGGGGACAGCGCCCAGAAACATCCTCCCTGAGGGACTCTGGCTGCAGTGCCACAGACCCCCGTGAACCCCCAATACACCACCTTATTCCACCTCCCAGCAGCACTTGGCAGAGGGGAACCATCCCTAGTACTTTATTTTAAAAGTGTTTTAATGCAACATGGACCAGATCTGAATGCACACGAGGCCCTCACGCACAGAAAGGAGGAGGGCGCGTTCATGCACAGGTAAGGAGGGGGTCCTCATGCACAGGTGAGGGGGAGGCGCTCACGCACAGGTGAGGGGTATGTGCTCACGCACAGGTGAAGAGGGGGCACTCACACACAGGTGAGGGGGAGGCGCTCACGCACAGGTGAGGAGGGGGCGCTCACACACAGGTGAGGGGGAGGCGCTCACGCACAGGTGAGGGGGAGGCGCTCACGCACAGGTGAGGAGGGGGCGCTCACGCACAGGTGAGGGGGAGGCGCTCACGCACAGGTGAGGGGGGAGGCGCTCACGCACAGGTGAGGGGGAGGCGCTCACGCACAGGTGAGGGGGAGGCGCTCACGCACAGGTGAGGGGGAGGCGCTCACGCACAGGTGAGGGGGAGGCGCTCACGCACAGGTGAGGGGTAGGTGCTCACGCACAGGTGAGGAGGGGGCGCTCACGCACAGGTGAGGAGGGGCGCTCACGCACAGGTGAGGAGGGGGCGCTCACGCACAGGTGAGGAGGGGGCGCTCACGCACAGGTGAGGAGGGGGGCGCTCACGCACAGGTGAGGGGGAGGCGCTCACGCACAGGTGAGGGAGGGTGCTCACGCACAGGTGAGGAGGGGGCGCTCACACACAGGTGAGGAGGGGGCGCTCACGCACAGGTGAGGGGGAGGCGCTCACGCACAGGTGAGGGGGAGGCGCTCACGCACAGGTGAGGGGTAGGTGCTCACGCACAGGTGAGGAGGGGGCACTCACACACAGGTGAGGGGGAGGCGCTCACGCACAGGTGAGGGGGAGGCGCTCACGCACAGGTGAGGGGGAGGCGCTCACGCACAGGTGAGGAGGGGGCGCTCACGCACAGGTGAGGGGGAGGCGCTCACGCACAGGTGAGGGGGGAGGCGCTCACGCACAGGTGAGGGGGAGGCGCTCACGCACAGGTGAGGGGAGGCGCTCACGCACAGGTGAGGGGTAGGCGCTCACGCACAGGTGAGGGGGAGGCGCTCACGCACAGGTGAGGGGGTAGGTGCTCACGCACAGGTGAGGGGGCGCTCAGATGACCTTCGAGGCCCCTTGCACGCTGCCCAGACTCAGGGCCATCTGGAGGTGGCGCCTGGGGGCACTTGCCAGGCCGCCCTTTGGCTCTGTGCCGGCACACGTGCCTTGTTCTGCTCTTCCTATCTGGCCTTTCCTCTCACACCCCTGTTGTTCTCCATGTGGGTCCTAACTTGGTTCCCTGGGGCTTGGTCCTTGGGCTGACTTTCACTGGGGCCTTTTCTCACCTGATCACACACTCTTCGTAACAGATTCACCCAGTCCTGTTGATTCAAGAATCACCCGTGCCCACGACCCTACCACCAGCTCCAGCTCAGAACCCTGGGCTACACACGGACTGCCCACTGGGCATCTTCTTTTCGATATATAACAAGCAACTTAAGTGCAACTTGACCAAAACTGACCACATCGTCAAGCCCCTTCATCACCCCCAACTCTGTACTCTTCCTTCAGAGTTCCCTATTCCAGAGAATGACTCCTCTTGTTGCCAAGGCCAGATACTCGAGTGTCATTTTTAACGCACAAATTTCCCCTCTCTTACATCCAATCAGTCACGCATAAGTTAAATATGCATATTGAAAGCCCCATAACAACCACTGAAAAGATATAACAAAGAGTTATAATAAATAAAACAACAGAGGCGATAAATGGAATATAAAACAAAGTATTCCAGTTAGTTCAACAGTGAGAGGAAAAGGAGCAAAGAATAGATGAGATAAATAGAAAACAGCAAGATGGTAGATTTAACCCAACCATATCAACAATTCTGTTAAATGTAACTGGTCTAAATACTTTAATTAAAAGACAAAGATTATCAAATTGGATTAAAAAGCAAGAGGTGAAAATACACTATGTAAATGATACACACTCTACAAATAGATTAAAAGTAAAAAGTGACAACAAAGTGAAAGAATGGAAAAGACAGAAAATGAAACACCGGCCGTAAGAATCGTAAGTGTTTCGCTTGTGGCTCAGCTGGCAAAAATCCTGGCAATGCGGCAGACCTGGGTTCAGCTCCTGGGTTGGGAAGATCCTCTGGAGAAGGGAAAGGCTGCCCGCTCCTGTATTCTGGCTAGAAAATTCCGTTAAGTGTACAGTCCCTGGGGTCGCATCACTGTCACTAACCGTAAGAAAGTCGGGTTGGGTATATTGATATCTGTGTGTGTTAGTTCACCTCTTTGCGACCCATGGACTGTAGCCTGCCAGGCTCCTTCGTCCATGGAATTCTCCAGGCAACAATGCTGGAAATGAGTTGCTATTCCCTTCTCCAATATTGATCTCTAAGTAGATTTCAATACAGGGAATCTTACTGGAGATAAAAGGTGAAGCTACATAATCATAAAAGGATCAACTCAGAAGAATAGACAAATCTACAATTATAGTAAGCTATTCCAACACTCCTTTCTCAGTAACTGAGAAAAAAATTATTAAGAATATGTTAGATTTGAACATGTGAATCAACTTGCCCACACAATGTCCACAGAACTGTATACCCATAGATGGCCTCCAAAACAGGCCACATGCTGGACCATAAAGCAAGTCTCAGCACAGCTAAGAGGATTTAAATCATATGTAATATGCTCTTCAAGTGCAACACAACTAAATGAGAAACAAGCAACAAAAGTCTAAGCTAAGACGCTTACTCTTTGGAAGGAAAGATATGACCAACCTAGACAGCATATTAAAAAGCAGAGACCTTACTTTGCCAACAAAGGTCCGTCTAGTCAAGGCTATGGTTTTTCCAGTGGTCATGTATGCATGTGAGAGCTTAACTATAAAGAAAGCTGAGTGCAGAAGAACTGACGCTTTTAAACTGTGGTGTTGGTGAAGACTCTTGAGAGTCCCTTGGACTGCAAGGAGACCCAACCAGTCCATCCTAAAGGAGATCAGTCCTGAATATTCATTGGAAAGACTGATGCTGAAGCTGAAATTCCAATACTTTGGCCACCTGATGCGAAGAGCTGACTCATTTGAAAAGATCCTGATGCTAGGAAAGATTGAGGGCAGGAGGAGAAGGGGATGACAGAGGATGAGATGGTTGGATGGTATCATCGAGTCAGTGGACATGGGTTTCGGTGGACCCGGGAGTTGGTGATGGACAGGGAGGCCTGGCATGCTGCAGTTCATGGGGCTGCAAAGAGTTGGACACGACAGAGCGATTGAACTGAACCGAACTGAAAGAATGCCCAAATATTTGGAAATTAAATAGCTATAATAAATTCAAGGGCTAAATAAGTAATCAAAGGGAAGTGAGAAAATATTTTAACTAATTAATAATGAAAACACAACTTATCAATATCTGTGAGAGAAAGCTAATTCAGAGTTTAGAGAAAAATTTGTAGCTTTAAGTGATTATTATTGGGAAAGGAGAAAAGGACAAAAATCAGGAACACTTCACTTCGGAAAGTGAACAACAGCAAACTAACCCAAGTAAGAAGAAAGGAAATAAGAAAAGGTAAGCAATTAATATAATAGAAAAATAACAATAGAGAAAAGTCAATAACATGGAAGTTGGTTCTTTGAAAAGATCAATAAAGTTGATAAACCTCCGGCTAAACTGATCAAGAAAAAAAGTCCATAAATGACTAACATTGAGCGTGAACGTTTGTGGCCAGTTAAGCCAACGGTGCTTTTTCCCCGTGGTTGGGGGCGGGGGCGCTGTGTGCTGCCTCCAAACGACAGCCTTCTGGGTGGGGCATGCAGCCTGCGGCCTGCTCAGGTTGCTCTCAGGGACCTGGGACATTCGTGACTGGCATGCCGCCCCCAGTCTAGGCTCCAGACAGGTGTACCCGGTGCCTTCGGAAGTCCCAGGGCACAGTGGCCAGGACCCACACTGTCCACGTCACAGTGTCCATCTGTGCCAAGGTGCAGAACGAGGAGTTTGTAACTGAAGTCCTCCAGAGGGCCAAGTTCAAGTTTTTCCTGCCAGAAGCTCCACACCGCCAAGGAGTGGGCATTTACTAAGTTTAATGTGGATGAGTTTGAAGATATGGTGGCAGAAAAAGCGGCTCGTCTTAGACGACTATGGGGTCAAATAATCCCTAATCGTGGCTCCTGGGACAGATGGCGGCCCTGCAATCTTGAGAGCTTTGGCTTTGTCCCTGCCTTACTCACGCCCGCCAGTAAATCAACTCTCTTGTCCAAAAGAAAAAGAATGAAGGAGGACATGCCACTTAGATCACAGACATTAGAATAATAAAGGGAAGTTATTAATAACTTTATGCAAAGACATTTGACAGCTCAGATGAGAATCACAAATTTCTTCAATGTCACAAGTTGCCAGAATTTGTACAAGAAATAAAAGTTTGAATAGCTTAAATCTATTAAAGTTGTTGAATTCATAGTTAAAAACCTTTCCACTAAGAAAGCTCCTGACCCAGATGATGTCACTGGGGAAGTCTATCAAACCCTTACCAATGACATACTGGCAACCTTAACCACTTCCTGAAAATAGATAAGGATGAATACTTCCCAACTCATTTTCAAAGACAAGTTTTACCCTCATACTAAAACTAGACAAAGGTCTGTCTAGTCAAGGCTGTGGTTTTTCCAGTGGTCATGTATGGATGTGAAAGTTGGACTATAAAGAAAGCTGAGCGCCAAAGAATTGATGCTTTTGAACTGTGCTGTTGGAGAAGACTCTTGAGAGTCCCTTGGACTGCAAGGAGATCCAACCAGTCCATCCTAAAGGAGATCAGCCCTGGGTGTTCATTGGAAGGAATGATGCTAAAGCTGAAACTGCAGTACTTTGGCCACCTCATGTGAATAGTTGACTCATTGGAAAAGACCCTGATGCTGGGAGGGATTGGGGGCAGGAGGAGAAGGGGACGACCGAGGATGAGATGGCTGGATGGCATCACGGACTCGATGGACGTGAGTCTGAGTGAACTCCGGGGAGTTGGTGATGGACAGGGAAGCCTGGCGTGCTTCATGGGGTTGCAGAGAGTCGGACACAACTGAGCGACTGAACTGAACTGAACTGAACTGAAAAGTAGACAAAGACTGGGACTTCCCTGGTGGTCCAGCGGTTAAGACTCTGTCCCAGCGCAGGGGCCTGGGTTTGACTCCTGGTCAGGGAACTCGGTCCCACATGCCACAACTAAAAAGCCCATGTGCCGCCACTAAGGCCCCGTGCAGCCAAACACACAGACAGATATTAAAAAAAAAAAAAAAGACAAAGACAGTATTACAAGAAAACTATAGATCAACATCATGCCTGAACATAGACACAAAAATCCTTAATAAAATACTAGCTTGGGACTTCCCTGGTGATCCAGTGGTGAAGAATTCACCTTTCAGTGCAGCGGACTCGGGTTCAATCCCTGGCTGGTGAGGCAGAGCCCAAGTGCTCTGAGGCAACTAAGCCCACAAATCACGACTGGAGAAGCCTGAGCACTGCAACAGAGACCCAGCATGGCCCAAACAGAAGAATTAGCTGCTCGAATCCACCAGGGCAGAAAACAAATAATCCACTGTGAACAAGCATCCCAGGATCACAAAGCTCCTTTTAACATGAAACTGTCAATCTGTGTAACTCACTATTCTAGTGAAATAAAAGAGAACGTACAATCCGATTCTCTGCTGCTGCTGCTAAGTCACTTCAGTCGTGTCCGACTCTGTGCGACCCCATAGACAGCAGCCCACCAGGCTCCCGGTCCCTGGGACTCTCCAGGCAAGAACACTGGAGTGGGTTGCCATTTCCTTCTCCAATACATGAAAGTGAAAGTGAAGACGCTTAGTCCTGTCCGACTCTTAGCGATCCCATGGACTGCAGCCTGCCAGGCTCCTCTGTCCATGGGATTTTCCAGGCAAGAGTACTGGGTGGGGTGCCATTATAATCCTCTCAATACAAGCAAAAAAATTATTCTACAAAATTCAACACTCATTTATGATAGAAACTGTAAGTAGGAATGGAAACCAGAATGCTCAAAACTAAAAAACATTTTTGTGAGAAATATATATCTCAGAAGCGAAGAGCTACGCCACGCTCCTGGACTGGAGGGCCCCGGCTCTCCCCGTGGCAGTCTGGACAGCAGGCTGGCTGAGCAGCACGTGCCGCAGTGTGAGCCTTGCTTCCAGGAACCGCAGCTCAGCCCGCTCCTCCGGCCTCACCCTCGCCGGCTGCCAGCAGGACGCCCCAGTCTCCCGGAAGAGTGCAGCAGCCTCTGGCCAGGCCCTCCCTCCAGTCCTTCCTGAGGCTTCAACCAGAGAAACACCTGTGCCTGTTAGACAGGCACACTCCTGGCCCTACTCAAAACTTGAGAGCAAGCTCCTCCCGCAGTCTGAGGCCTCACCTCCGCCAGGCCACTCCCCGCAGGCATGGAGAGCTCCAGGCACTGAGGGCGCCTCCCAGCCCTGCCCTGCAGCTGGCTACCCTGCCAGGCCTCTCGGAGTGACCTGTGTGCAGACCCCGTGCCGTCTGTTAGATCACTGCCAGGCCTCTTGGGTGACCTTGTGCATGCCATCCTGCCTACCTGGAGGGCAGGGATGCCCAAGGCCTCATCCTCACAAGCTCGCAGAATGGCTTCAGAATGAACGGGCCAGAGAAGCAAGGTGGTGGACAGGCCCCCTCCACGGGGCCAGGGCTGAGGGGTGAGCCCACAGGACTTGCACACGCATGCGTCAGCGCCCCAGGCTTACTCCTGCCCAGGCCCTGGACCCTGCAGGGGACCCTCAGGGGCCGCCCAAGCCAGTGCTGGAACCTCGCCCAGCAGCCTCACCTCCTGGGTGGCTCGTGAAGGACCAGGAGTCCCAGGCACCTGAGGCCGGGCCCTGGCCGCGCCTTGTGTAGGGCATGAGGAGTTAAGACACTGTGCACAGGCGTGCTCCTGAGCAAGCCTCCACGGCCGTGTCTGAGGGACCCCGAACAGGCCGGCTCCCAGGCCACCCTCAGGGCCGTGCTGTCTGAGCCCCAGCAGCCTGCATGCGCTGGGCATCAGGGGGAACGGCCTGCAGGGCACTGCACAGACCAGATGCGCCCCAGGCTGCGGCCAGAACCCATGGCTGCCTCTGGCTCCCCTGTGAGGAGAGGACCCTGGGAGGGGAGGGACAGGGCCCAGGGCTGCAGAGCTGAGCACTCCGAGGACTGGCAGGCCCTGCCTGCCTGCAAAGCTTGTCCTCAAACTAGAAAAGACTGCGTCTGATGGAGCAGCCATGTCCAAGGCTGAGTGTTGGGGTCATAAAAGCCCAGAGCGTCCTCAGGAACAAAGTGACTTCTCCCTTCATTTCAAAAGGCAGTAAAGCCAGGATGAATCTGTTCAATATTAGGGAAGAAAAAGGAATTCAGTAGAACCAGATGAGGCAGACATGGGGCACTGAGCCAGGCACGCTTGTGAGTGGAGAGAGACAGACAGACAGACAGGAAAAAGGGCCTGGAGCGTTTGAGAGCCTCAGCCCTGGCCTGGCTGGCCCCGTCCTGCCTCCTGCCCAGGACGTCCTGCCCCGACACCTGCTTTCAGGGAGCTAGGGTCCTGATACTCACCCTAGAAGCTCTGCCTCCCCCAAGGCTGGCCTGGACTGGGGAGGGAGGGAGGGTGGGGAGAGAGGAGGTCCAGGGGTCGAGACTGGGGCGGACTCGGCTCCCACCGAGGAGGTGCTGCCCGCTGAGTCCGGGCAGGAAGTGAAGACCACAAGGAAACTCAGGCAGGCGTTCGGGGCAAAGTCTGCTGGGAAAGCAGGGAAAGGAGGGCGCCTAGACCCGCCCACCTGGGTCAGCCAGGAGACGTGCCCAGGAGGGACGCAGTCTTCACCCACCTGCATACCCACAGAGCGGGCACCCCAGGTGGGCCCCAGCCCTGGGCTCCGTGCGGGGCCCTCAGCTGGGCGCGGGGCCTGGCTCCGTCAGTCAGCGTGGCAGAGGGCGGGGGGCAACAGTGGGCCTGCCCGGGGCCTCAGGCCCTCCCAGAGCCTGGGGTCCTGCCTCCTGCAGCCCCTCTCCGCCCGGGAACTCTGCGCTGGGCCCGGGGGCGGGAATCAGATGTGACATTAGACGGCCCGAGAATGCTAACGCATCAGGACCTCCACCTGGGCAGGAGGGATGGGCTCAGACGGTGGGGACCTCGGGCAGCAGGTCCCTGTCCGTTGTCAGCAGGCCTGGAGCTACCCCAGCAGGCGCATCCAGATCGAGGACTCCAGGGCAAACCAAAGGGGAAGAGTCTGGACACGGGATGGGCCAGAGCCTGCCCACACCTTCAGCAGGGACACTGGAGCCCAGACGTCGGCTAGAAGGTGGCTGCCCCGACTGGAACCAGCCTGCCCGGCATGGAGGCTGGCCTGGGAAAGGCCCCTCAGCTCAGTGGGCCAGTGCCTCTTGAGAAGGGATGGCACAACAGCTGGGGCAGGCCCAGGGGCTGACGGCGGGAGGGGCCCTGGTGCGAGGGGCATGGAGACTGCCCCTGACTTCGCCCTGCGTCTCCGAGCCGATACCGCTTCCTCTGGCTCGGGGGACAAGGCTGGTCCCAGCTGCCCCAGGCAGTGGCTGCCTTTCCATCCGTGGTCCTGGCCTTGACCCGACCCCGCTGTGGGACCCGGAGGGCCCGAGGGGAACCAAGGGCAACCATGGGTCACCCCGCCAGCTCCTGGGGAAAAGTTGGCAGCGTTCCGCCCTCCTTCTGGGGTTCTGGCACCTTGCCCAGGCGTGAAGGGCTGATGCTGACGGGCGGTGGGCAGCATCTCACTTTCCAGGCTTTTTGGAAGGGAGCTGATCCGCAGGGGCCAAGCCTGAAGCCCCGGCTCTCTGTTCTCACTGAAGTCACCAGCCTCCCAGGACCAAGAGGGGAAGGGGCTGCTGAGCCACTTAAATGGCAGAGCTGAGATGCAGTGGCTGGCTCGAGGTGCCCACAGAGCCCGGGGGAGCAGGCAGCCGGGGCTGGCTCGCAGACACTGGCCATTGGGCAGGGCTGTCGGGCAGGGGTGCGCTGGCCAACCGCAGCGGCCTCTGAGGCTGGGGGACCTGCGGGTCTGGAGATTCCCTGCCCCCACCCCCGCCGGGCCTCTCCCCCGCTGACTCAGGATGAGTTTTTCTTTGAGGCTGCGGCAGCTGCAAACAGCACACTCGAGAGGCTTAGAGAGAAGTTCCACCCCAGGGAAGCCCTCAGCCGAGGCCAGGACCAAGAGAAAACCCCGCAGGCCTGGGGGCTTAACCACAGACGCTAACGTCTACAACTCTGGGAGCTAGACGTCCACGGTCGAGCCCCAGGCCAGTCTGGCTCCTGGGGAAGGCCCCATCCTGGCTTGCAGGCAGCCACTTCTGTGTGCTCACAGGAAGCTCTGCTCCTCCTTCTGAGGATGCCTGAGGTTAACACCTGCCCGGGAGACCTGCGTTTCAGCCCCATGTAGGCCCCCGGGTGTACACGTCAGATTTGCCCTTGTAAACATCCCGCACCCCAAACCTGTCTCAGCGTCAGCCTCTGCGGTCTGAGAAGAGGTGATACTGTGGGGCTTGGAGCTGGGTCACCCACTGGCCCTGGCACAGGGGTGGTCTCGTCCTGTCCTGGCGCTGTTTGACCGGATGGATCGGGGAGGGGCCGTGGGGACAGTGGGTTTGAGATGCAGAACAGGAGCAGCTGCAGGGGCTGGGCCAGGGGTGAGGCCACTGCTGGCCACGAGGAGGGCAGCCCCAGAGCAGGGCGGGAGCGGGCCTAGGCCTGCTGACTTGCAGAGGTGGTCGGGCCCCAGAGGAAGGCCGCCTCCCCTAGCTAGTGTGCACGACAGACTCCCCACCTGCTGCCACCACCAGGCCCCGCAGGCCCTCGCCCTGTGGCTGTGCTCAGGGAGGGGCGGGGGGAGGATCAGGCCGCAGGCACTCAGGCCTGCAGCTGACACTGCCCTGCGCTGCGGCGGGACACAGTGAGCCGCTGACCGTGGACCCCTGCCAAGACAGCTCACGGTGCACGGTGGGGTCACTTCCTGGTCTCCACACACGAAACTGGGACGGCCACGTGCAGACGTCCAACTCCCTCTCTGGGGCTGGAGGGCAGGCAGGTAGGCCAAGGGTGCGACTGACACCTCTGTCCCACCCCCAGGCGACAAATCACAGACGGGGTGATTTGTCCCCACAGAGGGTGGGGACGGGGACCCCCTTGAGGCGCTGAGGCTGCGGGACCGGTCCCCTCAGGGGCAGTGGCCCACTCTATCTCCCCTGACTCAGAACCAGGGTTTCCAGAGCATGCAGCCTGCTCCCAGGGAGCCGCAGGCTCGCAGTGCCACTCGAGGTTGCAAGTCAGGAACAGGTGGGAAGACCTCCCGCCAGGACCAGAGGCCCTGCGGCCCCTCCCAGGAAACGACGTTGTAACTCGGGACAAGGAGCCCAACAGGCCAGACACCCCGACCACGGTGACGATGCAGTGCGGCGTCGGGGCCGCGTGGGGACAGGAGACACGCCAGGCCAAGGTCAGAGGCCCCACTCCAAAGGGGTCAGGGGCTTGGGGCCTGCAGGGACACCCCCGCCGAGCCACGAGCCGAGGGCTGCAGCCTGGCGCTCCGACACGGCCACTGGGCAGTGCCCACACCTGAGCGCCACTGGCCGGGAGACTGCACACCGGGGAGGGGGACCTGTGTGGACGGAAACCCTCCAGCTCCCGCCCAAGACCTGCCCTGCGCCTGCCTTCTCACCACCCGCCACCTCCTCCCCTCACCAGCCCCGCCCGGGCCCCGGATCATCCCGAGGGTCAGCGGCCGGTGCGAGCCCCATCTGCTCCTGCTGGCCACCTCAACCCGCTGGACGCTGCTCGTGTTTATTTATAAACTGGATCCTAAAAACGTTTCTAACAAATAGTTCTAAACAAGGTGTGTCCCGACACGCTCTGTCCGCTGTACAGCCCGGGCAGTGGAGAGACCGCGTGGAGGGATTCCGGGAGGCTCAGCCTGGTGCCTGCCTGGGCTCTTCCCGCGGCTCTCGCTGCACCGCAGGGCTGCTGCTCCTGGGACGCGCGCAGGCCGGCCGCCTTGGGTCACCAGAGCCCGGGCCCAGGGTCAGCCGCTCAGGCTTTCATCACCGCCATGAAGGAGGCCTGTGGGAGGAGGGCGTGAGGGCTGGGAGGTGCTCCCCTGGCTGGCGAGAGAAGACCAGCCTCCTCACCTACCACGGGGCTGCCACCACCCCGAGCATCTCCGCTTGCAGCTCCCGGGGGGCGAGGGCCCTCCTGTCCCAGGGCCCAGCCCAGCCTGCGAGGTGGCTGCTGGGAGGGCCTGGGAGGCGGCTAAGACCCCAGGGCACTGGGAGGGCCCTCCCCTCTGCACCCAACACGCACCTCCCGGAGGGGCTGCCCCAGCATCTCCTGGCTGTGAATGGAACGCCTGCAGGAGAGGACATCACTGTCACTCTGGGCCTCCCTGTAGCCCGGGGGGTGGGGCCAGTGAGCTCCAGGCTCCTCACCCCTGGGCTTCCCATACCCCAGTGGGCATGGGGGACAGTGAGGACCAGGCCCCTCACCCTGGGTATCCCCACACTCCAGGGAGTGGGGGACAGTGAGCTCAGGCCCCTCAGCCCAGGCCTCCCATACCCCGGTGGGCGTGGGGGACACTGAGGACCAGGCCCCTCACCCGAGGCCTCCCTGCATCCCGGGGCATGGGGTGGGGGGCAGTGAGCTCCAGGCCCCTCACCCCAGGCCTCCCTGCATCCCAGGGCATGGGGTGGGGGGCAGTGAGCTCCAGGCCCCTCACCCCAGGCCTCCCTGCATCCTGGGGACATGGGGTGGGGGACAGTGAGCTCCAGGCCCCTCACCTGAGACCTCCCAGCACCCGGGGGTGTGGGGGTGGGGGCCAGTGAGCTCCAGGCCCCTCACCCTGGGCCTCCCATACCCCGGTGGGTGTGGGGGACAGTGAAGACCAGGCCCCTCACCCTGGGCCTCCCCACACCCCAGGGAGTGGGGGGCTGTGAGCTCCAGGCCCATCGGCTCTCCTCCCACGGGCCTCGTGCTCTGCAGGACAGGTGCGAGTCGGGGTGTACGGGTCGCTGGGAAAAGAACCAGGGGCGGGGGTGCTGGGGACACGCCCCACACCCGCACACAGCCGCATGCACAGGCGCCCACCTGTCGATTCTGGTCTCTACGGTCACCGTGAAGGCGCCCTCTGTGTCCGGCAGGTAGGTGGAGGGCACGATGCGGTAGGCACCGGCAGGCAGGTGGCAGAGCCGGCTCACCTCCTGGGCGTAGCAGTGCGGCACGCAGCTCAGCAGAGGCTCCTGCAGCAGCAGGGAGGGGCGCGCCCGGCCCTCGCCGTCTGCTGGAACCTGGGGAGGCCGGGGCTCAGACGGCGGGCCCGCCCGCGGGTGACGGGGACCGGCTGCGGCCGCCAGGACCGCAAAGGCCTGTCCCTTCCTGCAGCCTTGACCCGGCTTCCTTCCCGGCAGGGCTGCCCCGGCTGGGGGCAGCCGGCAGTCGGCCCGGCCCTTGTCACACGCCAGGCTGCTCACTGGGCCCCACCGCCCATGTGGCCCCATGCCCAGCGACCTGCAGAAGCGCTGCCGTGCTGGCTGCCCCAGGTGGGCATCTCACTGTCCGTGCCCTGGCCATTCTCTCGAAGCCCCTGGGGACCTGCCCCGGGTGCCCCGGTGGAGCACGGCCACAGTGTGTGCCCACGGCTGTCGGGACCCCAAGAGCGCAGGAGCTTCTTGAGAAGAGCCGCCCCCAAGGCCCCACACAGCACGGCTCTGGGTCGCCTTCTGGCCCACACCCTCCTCGGGCGCGGCCCCTGCCCAGCCCCATCCTCAAGTGGGGCCCCCCCGAAGGGGGTGGGGAGTCTGCGACCTCTGGCACTTCACCTCCCCCAGTACTCCAACAGGTGGTCTGCACAGGGCGTCCTGCCTGCATTTCAGGGCAGACCGAGGCCAGGAAGCCTCTCTGGGTGGTGCTGCGACTCCCTGGCCGTCTCGCGGCCGTCCACCGCCCGAGCCTGGCTGGCCCAGGACCCAGGGCCAGTCTGCCCTCTGTGGGGCCCGGCTCCCGGCCTCGAGGGGCTGGGGAGATGGCACTCTCTCCCGAGAGCCTCCCTCCTCTCCTGCCAGGGACTCTGCCCGTCTTGAACTCCTGGGCTCTCGGCGCCTCGGGGCCGCGCTCTACGCTTCCTTTCTGACCCAGAAGCGCTCATGGGTAGGTAGGCGCCTGCCCTTCTGTCCTGTCTGGGGCGGTGTGGGCCGCCCCTCCCCCACCCGCTGGTCCAGGCACTAGGTGGGTGGGGGCCGGGGACTCGTGTGGCCTTCCGGAGGCTCCCGCTCAGCCCTGTGCCCAGTGCGCCCTGGGGGGGTCTCCGGGCTGCAGGCCCAGTTCTGGGGGCAGCTCAGGACTCAGGTGGGCTCCCCTGGTGGCTCAGCTGGTAAAGAATCTGCCTGCAATGCGGGAGACCTGGGCTCGATCCCAGGGTTGGAAACATCCCCTGGAGAAGGAAAGGCTGCCCCCTCCAGTATTCTGACCATGAGAATCCAGGTCGCAGAGTCGGGCACAACAGAGCCCCTTTCACACTGCACACAGGACCCAGCGCCCAGCTGCTCTGAGCCCAGGTGTGGCCAGGCCTGCCCGGCTGCCGGTGCCCCGCGCCCCCGGCCCCGCGCCCGCCGCCTGCCTGGAAGACGTGGAAGCCGATGGGGAGGCACTGGTGGTCGCGGCAGTGCTGGCGCAGGGAGATGCGCACGCAGCGCGGGCCCGCGCCCTCCGGCACCGACAGCGGGAAGCAGGGGTTGCAGGTGTAGGAGCGAGGTTGCGGCTGCCCCCCGCGGTCCGGCCGGCTCTCCAGGAGCCCCGCAGCCGCACAGTCTCCCACTCGCCCGCCGGCGCTCTCCCGGCGGCCGGGGCTCGAGGCGGCCCGGCTGGACGGCGCTGCAGGGAGGAGCAGGTGGCGCGGTTGATCGGGCGCCAGCGCGGGACCGCCCCGCCCCGCCCCCTGCCCGCCCCGCACCTGAGGGCGACTCTCCCGGTGGAGAAGACGCGGGCAGGAACCGCCCGGCGCGTCCTTCAGGAAGGTGCTGGGCACGGCCAGGTAGAAGCCCGGGCCGAGCTCACAGCGCAGGTGCACCTCACGGTCGTGGCGTGGCACGCGGTGCCCGCCACGGGGGGCGCCGACAGGGCCCTGGGCAGGTTGACCCGCCGCTTCTCCACCTGCAGGAAGGCCCCAGGGGCGCCCGTCAGAGCCGGAGGGCCCCTGGGAGTACCCAGGACTTCGGGTCCCTCCCTGAGAACCTGCAGCTGCATCCCGCATGAGACACACGAGATGGTAAAGACCCTCGCTGACGCCACCTGGGCCTGCCAGGCTTGCCAGCAACGCAGTGACCCACGAACCGGGACCTCCTATCCGCACTGGAGGGATGGGGCTGAGGATCGGAAGGTACCTCCCAGGGGCACGTGGGCAGCAGCAGAGCCAGGCGCTAGCCGGGCCGGCCCCTGGAGCCCTCCCAGCAGCTTTGTTCACAGGAGGGACCCCCAACCAGGCTGCTTCCCTGCTATTTGCCTTTGGCCAGAAGACAGAGCCAGGCCAGGGGAGGGGAGGGCGCGTCCTGTGGACTCAGATCTGATGGGGTGGGGGTGGAAGGGGGACTCGGGGGCTCCGGGGGCTCAGGCCTCCACGTCCCATGGGGCGCGGGCGCCAGGTGGGGCTACCTTCCAGAGGTGCAGGCCCACGGCCTGGTAGTCTCTGCCCGGGCGGCCAGCTGGGTGCACCTGGGGCCTCTGCAGGACGCCCAGGTACACCTCACTGGGCTCGCAGACCCGCAGCCAGAACTTGGGATTGCTGGGGAAGCCGCTGTTGTTCCGGCAGCCTCCTGCCGACTGGCCCTTGACCCAGGCCCCGGGCAGCTCTTGAGTGTGGCACAGCACCTTTCCTGGGCGGGGATGCGCTGCTCAGACGCGGGGGTGGGGTCCCCCTCACGCCCCCAGCCCCACATTGGCGTCAGGGCCCCTGCACCGTGAGACATCCCACCCGGCCTCCTGTCCCCTCTGGGGCAGCGGGGATGGGACCATTGCTCCACCTTCCAAGAAGCCTGGGGCAAGAGTGGAGCTGGGTGGCCCGCCCCCCGCTTCCAGAGGGCGGGTGGGTGGTCCCAGCCTCCCCTCACCTGAGTGCAGGCTCTGCAGGTGGCCAGCCTCCGTGCTGGGGAAGCCAATGGTGACCTCGTCAAACTCCCGCAGGAACTCGTCCTCCTCCACCCAGAACTCCCCGTCCTGCAGCTGCGACAGCAGCTCTGCCTGGGCCGCCGGCTCCACCTGGCTCCACCCTTCGCCGCTGTAAGGAACCCCCTTCAGCGGAGCGGGAAGCCCAGGAGTAAGTGCCCACCTGCAGCCCAGCGGGCATCCTCCATCCATGGGTGCCCTCAGGACAGGCCCCGCCCCTCAGCGTCGCTGGGGTCCTGGGGTCCAGCGCGAAGCCAGCCTCCCAAGGGCGTCTGGGGCCCTGCACAGAGCAGGCGGCCCATGAGCAGGTGCCAAGGGGGCCTTGCCGGAGATCAAGCAGGCACCGTCCTGACCACGGTCCAAGCCGCAGGCACTGGGCACGCACCGTCAAGATGGCTCTGGGCCACGGCGGCCCCGCCCCCACACCACGGCCCACCGAGGGCAGAGGGAGGCCCACAGCGCCCTCTCGCACTCACCCCTCCCTCCAGGGCCCCTGCCAGCACCGCCCGGCCCCAGGGGGTTCTGAATGCGCAGCAGCAGGATGCTCCGGCCGGCCTGATCCTGGAGCTCTCGCAGATCTGACACGATGAAAGCATGAAACTCACCCAGCTCCCGGGTCCCTGGAGGAGGAAGAGCCCAAAGTCCACACACTGAGCAGACACACAGCCCACCCAGTTGCGCTGCACGGGCCCTGTGTCCTGACCACGGCGGGCAAGTCAACTGGGGCGTGACCTGATCCAGCGTGGGGCCCCTGGGAGCGCCTGGCCTTGGATTTGGGTGCAGCTGCCACCAGGCCTGCTAACCACTGCCTTCTCTGGGCCTTGGTCCTCGCCCAGATGACTTTGGACAAAAGTCCCGTTACAAAAATAATCTTAAATGTGAAAGCAATTGTGCACAAAGATGCTCGCTGCGATGTCATCTCTAACAGCGTGAGACTGGAAAGACCGTCAACACCGGACACTAAGGGACGAATTCAGAAAAACACAGCAGATACAGGGATTAAGTAGGATCCTGACAAAGTCCACGCGGCGCACAAAGTGATACGTAACACAGGACACGTGCGTCTCACGAAGAAAACAACTGAGGAAGGACACCAAGTCAGGGTGGTCAAGCTTGGGTGACTTTTTCTTTCAACAGACTTGCTTTGTGAGCAGATGTATCACTAACGTGGAAACCTGAGCGCTCGTTCTGCCCGGTCACCAGCCATGCCAGAGATGGTGCCACTGCTCTGTGTACTGGGGACCCCAGTGCAGACGCCCTCTCGCCCTGGAGGCCGGTGCCAGTCAAGGGAAGGCGGGGCACTGCCCTCCCGGAGAAGGCCGGTCAGGAGGGAAGGGCACACCTGGGACCCCAGCTCTGAGGACAGATGTCCTCTCTCGACTCAGTCCCAACAGGACCTGAGTACAGAGCTCCGGCTGGAGCCAGCAAGGGCTCGCGTGGGCAGGCCCGTGAGGCCGCCACCCGCCCCACGCTACCTGTCCTGGGGCCCAGCACTGAGCAGCTCAGCAGACAGCGGTCCTTCCAGCTGAGCAGCTGCCGGCAAGTCCTGCGCTCCGTGCCGCGGGGCCTGTCCTGCTGGCCGCTGGATCCGGCCACGTCCTTCCAGGTTCCACCTTTCGGCCAGGCCACCAGTGAGGTCCACCAGGGCGTCTGCCACCTGCCCTGCCCACAGCTGTTCATAGGAGCCGTGGACCCTGGGGAGACGGCCAGGCGGCATGAGGCCCAGCACTGGGCCCCCAGCCCTCCTGCCCCGCCTCTGGCCCACCTGGATCACCTCTCTTTCCACCCCGCCCCTGTCCCCACCACGTCCAGGCACAAGCTCGCCTCCAGGGCACAAGGCCCACACAGGCAGCAGCAGGAGTGGGCACAGTGGCCGTGGGCACCCACCCCTCCGCCTCTCATGATCAAGGCCCTGGGCCCGACGGGAGGCTGACAGAGGGGCTCACTCCTGCCGCGAAGGCCCACCTCCCGACCCAGCCTCCTTCAGCACGACCACCAGAGCGTCCAGGGAGGGCATCCATGGTCTCAGGACCACAACAGACAAGCCTGATGCCTCGGATGCCTCACTCCTTCCCAGCAACCTGCAGAGAGGCCGCCCATCCCCAGAGAACCAGGTGGACAGAGAGACTTGTCTCGCTTGGGTTTGAGGAAAGAGAGGACAACATACACCCCCTCTCTAGAGGCGATGCCCTCGTGCCTGACTGTGACGTGAGGGCAGGGCAAGGGTATAGTAGCCCACGGGCCAAGCCTCAGAGCTGCGGTCTCTGGATGGGCCAGCCCACCCTGGAGGCCCTCAGAGCCCACAGGGGCGCTGCAGCCCGGGACCCCCACCCGCCCGCCCGCCCGGCCCCTCCACGCCCGGCTGGCGTACTTGGCGTAGACCTTCTCCAGTAAGGGGAGCCAGAACACATCCTCTCTCTGGCACCGGGAGAAGCAGAGTCTCCCCTGCAAGACAAGGCAGACGGTCATCCACGGTCACCTCCACCCAGCGTCCAAACTGCCAGACTCGACAGGTGAAGGAGCCCCGGTACGTCTGCTCGAGCCAGCTCGGCTGTCCCGGAGGGAAGACCTAGCGCGCGTGGGGGAGGCAAAGGAGACGGTGAGAGAAGGCCCAGGCGGCGTGTCCCGGCCCTGGCCAGAGCGTGACCGCGCCAGACGCTGGCCCCTGGCACGCGCCTGGCTGTCCGGCTCGCGCGAACACCACTTGGGGGACAGAAGGTCACAGACCTTCCAGTGAAAGGTGCCAGGACCGCTCTGAGCGACCGGCGCCTCCCAAGGCTCTAGCCAGCCATCATGAGCTCATGTCCCCAGGGAGCACGGGCCTGAGTCCACGACAAATGTGACTTCAGAGGCCTGCGTGGCGGAGGTGGCAGCTATCCCGGCTGGAGCCTGGGCACTCCAGCTCCACCAGCGCCCGGCCCGTGCTCACGACTGGGGCTGCGATTCCGGCCCAGGGCTGAGATAGGAGGGATCTGCACCCAGATGGGCCCATTGCATCCCGGCTCTGCCCTTGTCAGCTGGGACGTGACTATGGTTTCGGTGCCAGTATGTAAGAGGGGGTCCAGGCCAGCAAGGCCTGTGAGAATGAAAGCTGGCAACTGTGGTGGGCTTGGCCCGGCACCGGGGACATGGGGGCCGCTGGGAAAGGGGTCAACACTGCTGCTTTCACTGGCCACACTCAGCCAGGCCGCGAGCGCTCCTGGGGAAGGAGTCTGAGTGGCCTCCTATTCCTGTGGGGTCCACCTACATCTGAGGCAGTTCTAACCACCTTTTGCCAATTGATATTCAAAATCTACAAGAAAAGAGAACAAACACCCCAACTAGCCAGGAAACTTACTCCAAACCAGCACGGGGTCCCTCAACTGGCCCTCCCCTACTCTGGGCTGGCACGTTTGTCTTTTTCTTCCAAATGCCCGCCTGGGAGCCCCCTCGTGGTCGGGGGCCAAGCCTTCGTGCTCCCAACGCAGGGGGCCTGGATTTAATCCTGGCCAAGGAACAAGATCCTACATGCTGCAACCAAACCCAGTGCCGCCAACTTAAAACACATATATACACATGCGTGTGTGTGTGTGCACGCGTGTCACACACACGCGGCTGGCCCAGGGCTCGGGAGATGGTGGAGCAGGTGCAGCAGAAAGCGCCCTGCCGGCCCCTGCGGGAGAGGGCCACTGGGCCTGACGGCGGAGCCCCTCCCCGCCCTGCTTCCTTCCCAAACGGTCAGACAGGAAGAGAGAGGAGAGGAGGCCGCAGGCGGCAGGCAGACACCTGGTCCAGGAGGTGGCGGCTCTTCTGCAGGGCGGCGCAGGCACACAGGAACCAGCAGTCTCCCAGCAGCCCTTGCTTCACCTGCCCCTCCCTGCGGGCTACCTGCAAACAGCCGGGCGTGGCGCAGATTTCCTGAAATAAAGAAAACCGTCCAGAGTGACATCATGCTCGGGGGCCGGCCGGAAACCAAGAGCAGAGGCCCTGTGTGACAGGGTCGGGAGGGAGCTCTTCCGGTCACCCACGTTGCCTAAGGGCATGGGAAATGGCTGGCCTCTTGCGGCCGGTACCCATCAGCCCATCCAGGCTGCACATCAGCCTGTCCAGCTTGGATTCTGGGCTCCCTGTCTCCGCCCACCTTCCTTGATTGGCATCCCCCAACTCTGGACAAACCCCACCACCCTCTTTGTGCAACAGTGAAATGTTGGTCTAGAGAATGGCTTCCCTTTAAATTCACAAAGGCAGGTCTCAAGGGGGTCTTCTGTACTGCTTCTCTACAAGGCTCAGCTCTCCACACCCCAGACGAGGCGGCCTTCCTCCCGCTCTCCTCACAACACCCAGGCCCCTCTGAGCAGCGGCCGCGCCCAGGGCCCCACCAGAGGCACCCTGACCTGACCCCTGCTGCTCTGTGTCTGAGTCCATGCACGCTCCCCACCTCCCCCAGCCCTGCAGGCGGGATCCCACCAGCACAGGCCTGGGAGAGGAGGCCCGCCACCTGACACACTGTCCCTGGACACCGCTCCCATCTCCTCTGAGAGCTGCTCCCCCACTTCCTCCCTCCTGTTTCTTACAACACCCTTGCTTCCGAGCAGGCCCCAGCCCCAAAACCGCTCTGCATCAGTGTCACCTCCGTGTCGTCACCCACGGGCATCCTCTGTGGCCCTCTTTCCCGGCACAGCGGCATCAGAACTGCAGCTCCCCGTGCCCAGCAGCCCCCTCCCGGAACCCACGCCGCCACTGTGCTCTGGCTGTCCTCTCCCCTCACTGCCTGCTGCTTCTCAAGTCTGCCTGTCAAGGCACCTGTGGTTTCTTAAGGCTTGGATTCAAGCTCTCTTCTTCTCTGCCCCTACTTTCTCTGAGATGCCCTCCCAGGCTCCAGACAGTAAGCCATCTGTTCCGTCCCTGTTCCCAGGAGCATCATCTAACCCCGCTCCTCCTGAGCTCCTGGCTCTCACACCCACTTGCCTACTGTCAGCTCTGCTTGAACCTGTGAGAGCAAAACCCAAGCCTACACTTCCAGCCCACCTCCCATTTCTGCAGCACATCAGCCAGGACCCCCACCTGCCAGGTGCTCAGGCTAGAAATCTAGAAGCTCTTGATCCTCCTTCATCCTCACTCTCTACTTCCAGTTGGTCACGAAGACCTGTGACTCCTGGCTTGGACATCTCCCTTAAACCCGCCCATGCCAGAGCCCCAGCCTGAGGCTGTTGCTCGGATCTGAGCCCCTGCCTCTTTCTGCAGGACCACTGCAACAGCCACCTGCACTCTTGTCCTCTGCACACCCGGCCAAAGAGGGAGCTTCTTAAAACATAAACCCAACCGAATCACTCCTCTGCTAACAACACCCTAATGGCCTCCCACTGCACCTAGAGTCCACTGGCCCAGCTGATCAGGCTCGTTGCCCCTTGGCACCTCCATGGCAAACAGGCCCTCGGTGCTGTCCAAGGAAAGACAGTTCTGGCTCTCTTCCAGGGCGGATGCATGCCCAGGTCTCCACAAGGTTGCTCTGGGGACAGCCTTATTCAGCGGATACTCCGTTTCTAAAGCTATCAGCATAGGACACTAGGCCGGAAAATGCCTCTAAACTGCCACCTTGAGATGTTCACACCTGAAACGGCATGAGGTTCACCACACGAGCGCGCAGAACAAAACGGCAGTGGCTTTGCAGGCTCAGTCTGGCCCTTCCAGAGGAGGAGAAACAGAACAAGACTGCTTGTGGTCAGAAGAGCCCTGCAGACTAGAAGCCCTTCACAGCAGACCCAAGTGGGGCTGAGTTTGCCGTGTGCCGAAGCGCCCAGCTCGCGGGGCCGTGAATCCCCTGCAGAAGGGAGCGCTCTCAGGTGGGGGCTGTGAGCTCGGTCCAGCACACTCGGAGCTGGCTGGGGGGTGGGCCGGGGAGCCCTCTCCTGAGGACAGCGGGAAGCGGGCCTGGAAACGCCCCGCGCGACCCCCCTCCGCCCCCGCCTGCCCCACCTGGGGCCGCCTCCAAGTGATCTCCTCCCGGAACTGGGCCAGCGGCGTGGAGAAGCTGGAGAAGAGCGAGGAGTCCGAAGCCGGGAAGGCGGCGTCGCGGAAGAGCTCCTTGGCCGGCGCCCGCATCTTGGGCACCCCAGGCGCCCATCTGCAGCCCGTGACCCGGTGCCGAACGCAGCCGAGCGGGCGCGCGGCCCCGGAGGGAAGGGCGAACCGGCCGCGCGCGGTCCCACTTGCCCGCGCCCCCTCTCCCGGCCCGGCTCGGCCCCCGGCCGCCCCCGGACCCCAGCCCCGCTGCACCCACAGCACCCCCGGGCAGGGTGCCCGCCCGCCCCGTCGCCCCGGTAACCGTCGTCCCAGCAACCAACCAGGCGCGGCGCTCCTGGTCACGTGGCAGCATGGCCCCCCCGCCCCCTTCTCTGGGCGCCGGAAGTCGCGTCACCGAGCCGTGCGGCCGTGTCGGTTGTGCGTCTCCTTCCAGGGTTGGGGGCAGGGGACGCTTGGAGGTGTCTCAGCCGAGACTCACTCCTGGGAGTCCGGCGCCGGCGTCTCTTCGAACCTGTGTGGTTCGGCCGGGGCGTGGGGACAGCCTCCTGAGGCTGAAGGGACAGGCGAGGCCGCCTCGGACGACGTCGAGCCGCGGACTACAGGTCCCAGCATGCCGCGCTGCCTCCCACAATGCACTTCTCCCGGCCCCGCCGCTGGGGTGCCTGGGAGCCAATGGGACGCCTTCGGGGAGGCCGGCTATAGGCCGTCTGGTGTCCGCTGCCGCTGCGGTTGTGTGCTGGGGTCCTGGGAAGTGTGTCAGCCCCGGGACGGCAATCCCAGGCCCGAGAGGCCGGCTGCGGTTAGACGCCCTGGACCGTGAGTCGGCAGGCGATGAGGCTGGAGCGCAGTGCTGGTTCCCAGACGGCCGGCCATCTAGGTGGTCCTGGCGGGCTGGACAGTGACCCGCTGGGCTTGCGGTTGTAGCTCATGGCCGCTCAGCGCTGCGGGCTGGTGAGGACGCCGACTTCAGGATCTGCTTGAGGAAACTGCCCTTCCTCGGGAAGGAGGGGCAGGCAGGCACCCTGACGCTAGTTCTCCGGCTGCCTCTCCAGGCCTGCTTCGCTGCGGCTGGACCTTTCTACAGAGGGCCGCGCGGGGCCAGGTGGGGAGGGCCCAACCCTCAGACAGCTCTGCTCCCATCTGGAGCTCAGATTTCGCGTCCTCAGGCCGTCTTTGCCCAGCACCCGCATACGCAGGGGTGGTCAGATCAGATCCCCACAGGCCCTCCTGCTGCTGAGACACTGAGCCTGACCCAAGAACGCCCGCCGACCTTGCTCCAGAGCCTCCAGTGTGAGGCTGTGACAGCTGCAGCTCCTCCCTCTGAGGCCCCATGGGGCCTGCACGAGAGCAGCTGCTAGTGGTGGCGTGACCTGGGCTACCTCAGAACCCACCAGGCCCCAGCCCCCTTGGTTTGGGGGCCTAGGGTCCTCCCTCTCTTCTGAGGTTCTGGAACTCAGCATCAGCTGACATCTACCCCCTGCAAAGCTTACTTCATGACAATTTGCCCTGCAGCACTGACCCTAACAGGAGGTGTCTTACGGCAGGCTGGATGCTGCACCGTAGCTGGAGGGAGTCAGGAATGGCCCAGGAGCTGCCGCATGTGGATGTCCTAAGGCTGGATGCTGCACCGTAGCTGGAGGGAGTCAGGAATGGCCCAGGAGCTGCCGCATGTGGGTGTCCTAAGGCTGGATGCTGCACCATAGCTGGAGGGAGTCAGGAATGGCCCAGGAGCTGCTGCATGTGGGTGTCCTAAGGATTAGGGGACGGATTTTGCTACCCTGGGGTGTTGGGCAACTGGTCTGCTCCAGGTAACACAAGAGTGGTTAGCAGGTGAGCTGGGACCAGCCCAAGAACTGGACTCCAAGTGGGGCCCTCTGCTGGGCCTCTTAACCCTGGCTTGCAAGCTCTGGAGAGCAGGCAGCTTCCTGTGGGCACATCGGTGTCCAGGGCTGGGCTTATGCCCAGAGAAGCGGCAGGAGACAGTTGTTTTTGGGGCAGGGAGCAGCCCACGACCGTAGGGACGAGTTTGTGACCAGCACTGAGATGGCTGAAGGCGGCTAGCTCTCCTGTCAGCCTGCCTGGCACAGCTCCTCCTGGGCTACACTTACCTGTGAGCCCTTCAGGGTCCCATTCCCCATCCCCTGGGTGTGAAGATGGTCCACTGGCCAATTAGCAGTGCTCTCCTCCCCCTCCTGGGCCCACTCCACCCACCCCCTGCACCACTGCCTTGTGCGGAGTAGAGCCTCTGACTGGTGGGTAGGAGGAGGAGTTGGAAGCAGCCTGGACTGGGGAGATGACCAATAATCAACCCCAGTTTCCAGGCCCTGAGATGGGCAGTTACTTAGTCTCACCTCGGTCCTCAATGAGGTGGGAACACCAGCTCACGTTACCGCTGTGTTTGACGGGCACAAATGAGATAGCAGGAGGCCCCGTGGAGCTGAACTGACCTTGGGCCCCTCAGGGGAAGAAGCTTTTGCTGGACTCGCCGCAGAACAACAGTGTTTGGGAAAAACACCTCGAGGCGGGCAGTTAGACATGCCCTCAGCTTCACTGGTGCGTCTGAGTTGCAGGGCACTTTCAGGCACGTGCCCCACCAGAGGCAGCCAGGAAATCTGCCCGTGTCCTGGGCCTGCGGGCGGTGGGGCGCCTGTCCCTCTGGGCAGGGCCTTCTGTCTGGGACTCCTTCTGAGGGGACAGGACAGGTGAGAGGTCCCCCACCTGAGCAAGGCCTGGGCCCACGGGACCAGCCTCCACCACGTCTACTGCAGCAGGGCCGGAAGTCACCTAAGCAGGGTCATCGGAGGCTGCGCCCCACTGGGTGGCTGTCCAGGCTGCGCTCTGGGCCCCTGTCTGCAGCTACAAACCCCGGGTGCGAGGGCCCGGGCCGGGCTGAGCTTGTGAGAAGCCCCCTGGCCCTAGGCTATGGGGCCGGTTGGCGGGGGTCATGGCCCTATGCTGTGGGGAGCAGTCGTGAGCATCAGGGACCTGGACTGCTTCCCTTTGGGGTGGTGGTAGCTGGTGGGGGGCAGGGGTTCTGGAAGCTTGGGTCTTTCCCCTGCCCGTCTGGAGGGTCCAACTGAGCAGTTGTCCCAGGAGGGCCAGAATAAAGGCACCTGTTAGTCCTGTGCCCTGTTAGTTCCCAGAAGTGAGGAGGGGTCCACCCGGGAGCAGGGGGCTCAGGCTCGTTTCACAGCGATGAGGCGTGGAGTCTGTGTGGTCCTCACGCACCTCAGCGGTAGGTGTTACTGTCCCGTCTTAGGACAAGGAACCTGGACTTAAACGGGAGGAGGCGGCAGCCCAGGACTGGACAGCTATAGATGGACAGAGCCAGCGTTCCGAGGACAGGCGGGCCCAGGTCCTCTGCTTGCGAGAGGAGTGGATGCTTGCAGGGTGGTGTTTTAGATCAACCTTGGGGTTTTTAACCTCATCACAAATAATAGATGTTATTGGAATTTCCGCCTGTTGCTCCACAGTGGTAATGTGTCCTTATATTTTATTACTGACACAATACAGATAATTTCTTCTTTTGACTTCTGTCCCCTGGGACGACCATTTTCAAAGTGGGATGTTTTCTGCAGTGTGGGCGAGCCGTCACATTCACTTCCAGTTGGTGGAGTCTGTGCCTTGCCGCCTGCTCATGCGTTTTTGAACAAGGGAGGTTTATCCAGGCCTGGCTGGTGGGCGGCTGTCCTCTCAGCACACTGCCCATGCCCCGCAGTTGCCCTGCCGTGGCCTTTATCCTTCCAGGGTCTGGGCAGGGATTATTTGGAAAATGGGAAAAAAAGAAACCTTAACAGCTGGCATCTGATTGCCCTTGGTGAAATGACAGCCTGTGTCGGGGAATATGCCCACCAGGTGGGTTAGGGAGGGTGCACCCCGGTGAGGTGGCCTCAGGTGGCTTGGTCTGGCTGTGGAGGGCTGATGGGCGGCTGGGGGTGATGGCTAAGGAAGGGAGCGTGGCCTCCCGATGTGTGGAGGACAGGGGATGCCTCCATCAGTGTGAGCGTCTCTGGGGGCAGGTCGTGGCCCCAGGTCTGGGGCGAGTCCGCCTTTTCCTGCGTGCTGCCCCTTTGTGGGTCATGTGCTGATGCTGAGTGCTCTGTCTGCTCTTGCAGTCCGTGGCCCCTCTTCTTTGTGACCATTCTTCCTAGTTTTCATTTTTAAGAATTGTCCCTTTAGAAACGTCCAGCTCTCTGAGAGGGTCTCTGGCCCCAGTCCCGGTCATTCACAAGTGCCCGTTTCTGGTTTATTTCGGCGCCCCCCCGCCTCCACGCGCGTGGCTGAGATGTCAGCGCTACGGTTGTAAAGTCCTCTGCTCTGTTAGCTCTCTTTCCTTGGAGACCACTTTGGTGAGTGTTGGCCCTGCTGCACGTGGCTTATATGCTCTTGGGCGGGTGCTCAATTGGATGGGCTTTGTCTTTTACATCTGACATTCCACTCAAGGCACCTGGCCTGAGGGGACTGGCCAGTGAGATGGGGCAGGGGAGAGAAGGCCTCCCAGGGCAAGGGTGCACCCCCAGGGCAAGGCCTGCGGCAGACGTGGTCCCTGGACCCAGGCTCCAGGCCGCGTGGGCTCTCCACACACCGTCCCACTTTCCTGACCCCAGCAGGTCCCGTGCTCATGGCCACCCCCCAGCTCCACTCTCCCGCCTGACTGCTCCCTTCTCTGCCCCAAGAATTCTGTCTCCCAGCACCGTGCCCCCAGCCCCTACGGTGGTCATTACTGCCGCTGGTGGAAAACCCCCACCTCCACACGCCTGGTGGGAGCAGCCGTGTGGGGCCAGCGTGAATGCTGTGGACAGACGTGGCACATGGCCCCAGCGTGTCTGATTGCCGGCCTGAGCCCCCCACACCCCGCTTTTCTCTGCCGAGGTGCCACTGTCCATCAGCCAGTGACAGGAAGCCCACCCCCTCACCTGTCCTGGACACGTGCCACAAGTGAGAAATAAACCTTCGCTGTTTAAAACGCCGGTGTCTTAAGAGTGTTTTCACGTGTTGCCGAGGCTCAGACATCAGCCCCAGAAGAGACGAGCGGCTCTGTCAGGACACAGGACACAGGCCTGTGGTGGGGTGGGGAGCTCACTGGCAGGGGCCCACCACTGGAGGCCGTGGCATGCAGCCGCAAAACATCTGGTAAGACTCAACCGTGATGACTCATGGGGCAAATGACGTCCAAAATCACTTGCAGGTCCAGTGGAAGGGGCTGGGAAACCTTGGCAGCATGCGTTGGTCGCAGGCTGTGTCTGGCAAGATGCCACGTGGAAGAAGGTGGGCTGAGGAAAACGTTCCTGGGCTTGCAGAGCTGGGAAGGAAAGGAAAGGAGGAGGGCAGCAACGCCCAGGGGGGCCAGAGCCAGCACCGACTGGCGAGGAGTGCCGAGGTGTGGGGTCGCCCCACGGAGGCCGGGGGCTTGCCTCTGAGCCTCCCAGTGTCAGGTGGGGCCCCGGGGGCAAGACGTGGCCCCTGCCGGCCGAGCTGGGATCGGGACCTCGGGGGACCACAGTGCTTTTGAGGGCTGAACTGCCAAAGAAGCCAAGAGCCTAGGGCTAGAGTGTGACTGCAGACCCGAGAACAGCCGTGGCAAGGAGGAGGCTAAGGAAGCAGGCCAGCCCCACGGGGCTTGGCCAGAAGACGGGAGGACGGGCCCTTCCCAGGGCACAGCTGAGGGCTGCGGAGAGCCCAGGACTCGGGGGCCCAGGGCCACAGACTCCAGCGCTGCTGCAGGCAGAGCTCCTGGGCCCTGCTTCTCCCCCACGGGGCTTCCCGTTCACCACGGCGGGGGCCTGGCCCTCCCACTCCAAGTGTCTGGGCTCAGAGGAGCCACGCCCAGGCACGGTGCTAGGACAGCCCCCGAGAGCCAGGGCCACGCCTGGGTGGGGTCGGGTCAGCTCCCAGGGGTGGGGGTGTTGCGGGAGGACAGTCACTGGGGCACTCGCGACCTGGCAGCTGGCCCACCGCTCGTCCTCCAGCACCTCGGCCCCTTGGGAATGGGGGGCTCTGAGACGGTCTCGCCAGTGGGCCAGCTGACAGGTCACTCTGGGGTCCGCATGTGTGACCCTGGGGAAGACGCTGCAGCGCTGACAGGACCCAGCCCAGCCCGTGGGCGGCCAGGGGGAGGGGCCCGGACACTGCCCTGGTAACTGCGGGGCACTGCTCCCGGCACCCACGGCTTGGCTGTGCCCCCAGGAGGCCAGCCCCCTTCCCCTGGGCCCCTCCACTCCATCCTCCCAGGTCACACTCAGGCTAGCCGCTCACGCCTCCCTTCACTCCAGTTTGGGAGAAAGGCCCACAGCAAGGATGCTGACAAGTGCCCCTGGCTTTGGTGTTTGGGGATCCTGGGGGGTGGCAGAGGGGCTAGGGAGGTCGGGGGCAGCCGGTGGTTGGTGCTGGGACCCCAGGGGGCCACAGGGCAGGATGTGGGGCCTCCTGGTGCAGAGCAGAACAGTCAGGAGGGGCCGGATGCAGGTGAGAGGCCCCTCCTCTGGCTGGAAGCCTGGGTCAGAGGACAGGGCTGTGACCAGCTCCAGACCCCACGCCACAGCTGCTGGGCAGCTGTGCAGGACAAGAGCCGTGACGGACAGGCCAGGAGGCAGTCTGCAGAGTGGAGGTTTAATGGGACAATCGTGGTGACCCCGAACGGAGGTCCCCCGGGGCCCAGCTCGACCCGGGTTCCCCGGGCCTCTTCCAGCAGGGTGGGCCTAGAAAGAGCACCAGTGCCGCCCGCCTTCCTGCGCGTTATTGCTGCACTGGCCCCGGGGCCTGGGGCCCTGAGTTCCCTGAGGAGCTAAGGCTTTCCGGGGCCCCCCCTCCCCAGGGACATCCACCGGCTCTGCGGCGCCCCGTCCCCCACGGGGAGGGTGTGGGTATGTCTGCGTCCTCGTCCCTCGGGCAGGGACCGAGGAGGCTGCCGGCCTGGGGGGCGGGGGCGGGGTCCAGGGCTCCGTGGAGGCAGGTGTGCGGGGCGGGCATGGCAGCCCAGGCCCTCCTGGCAGGCAGAAGGCACAGTGTGGCGGTGGCCGTCGACCCAGGGCAGCGCCTGGCAGTCAGTGTTGAGACAGGAGGGCCCGCAGTGCAAGAGCGCTTGGGGTGTGTGGGGGCGGGTCCACAGGCCTCAGTCGGCCCTGGAGGGGCCCGGCAGAGCCCCTCCAGCCAGGCCTGGGGCCCAGAAGGCACAATCGTGGTGTCTGGGAGGGCGAGCGCTAGGCAGACACGTTGACGTCCCTGAGAGAGATGGCACTGCCCGGGGCCTCGTCCCCGAGCAGCAGGCCCGGCTCCCGAGTCCGCTGCGGCCCCGCCTGGCTCTGCGCCAGGGCCCAGGCCCTGTGACAGGATCTGCTGGATGGTCCGCCGCAGGTTGGGGGTGCAGCCGGCCCTGCGTCTGGTAGAAGACCTCCAGGGCGAAGGACTTGAGGGCGCCGGTGCACAGGTCCTCGTACAATGGGATTGTGTACATGCGAGACATCTGTGGGTGGCCGAGGGTCAGGGGGCGCCCTCCTCCCCTCCCAGGGGGCTTGGGTTGCAGGGGCCCTGCTAGGGTGCAGGCCTGGGGATCCAGTGACCCTTAGGCCTTAAGGAGCTCAGACGGCCCCAGTGTGCACACCCTGGGCGAGACCCCAGGACTCTGCTCCCAGCTTGACCACTGGCCTTGGGCACAGCCTCCCTGAGGCCCCACTGGGGTCTGGGCCCCACCCCATTCTCTGGGCCGCCCAGCCTGAGTGGCCGGGTGGGGGGAGGGCAGGCTTGTGAGGCCGCACCTGACTCTCCAGGAAGCGCCCGGACCCTGTGGAGGTCGGGGTAGTAGTCGTTGCGGACCACGATCTGCAGCCAGCGGATGCGGATCTCGGCGTTCATGGAGTCCAGCAGTGACGAGTAGCACTTGGACAGACTCATCACCACCTCTGCCGGGAACACGGCAGGTCAGGGTCGAGGACCGACTCCCCCTCCCACCCCGGCAGCTGCAGGACTCACCCTGCGGCAGCGGGGACCCGTCAACAGCCGGTCCAGGAAGAGCGCCGTCTGGAAGGTCCTCCACTTGGAAATGTCGATGGCGCTGGCGGAGGCAGCCGCCTGGTCCAGGGGCTCGGCGGTCCACAGTTGGAAGAGGGCCTCCACGGGCCGCGTCAGGCTGGATCCCTGAGACAGGTCCGGCTCGGCCAGCGGGGGGCCTGTGGCATTCAGCCAGCGCTCGAACTCCAGCCCTGCAGGACAGACGCCCTCCTGGGTTCCCGAGCAGGCCTCCCCAGGAGATTGCAGACCGCGAGGATGTGCCTGGGGGAGACCTTGCCAGGGTCTGGGAGCCCCAAGGGCAGGGGCAGCCGTGAGTCGGGAGCCGGCTGCAGACCCTGCAGGCCGCGGTAGCTTCCAGGAAGGGGGCACAGAGTGCTGGAGCCAGTGGCCAGGGACCCCTGCCCGCCCACGCCTCCTGGGCAGAAACGGAGACACTGTGCGCGCACAGCGGAGGCGTGGGGTGGGAGCACCGCCCTGGGAGAAGGCTGTGCCTGCTTTGGAGCCCTGGAGCCTGGGCATCTGTGAGGGCAAGTCCTGCCATCCCTGCCCCCCAGGCCCTTCGGGCACTTCCCAAATCTTCCCCAACACAGGGTCCCCGGCCCACAGCTCACTCAGCTACCACAAACGCTGACTCCCCTTGAGACGGCAGACCCTTCCCTGCTTTGGCCTAAGCCCTTGGACCAGGGGCACCCTCACGAACAAGCCAGCCGCCTTCAGCCTGCTCTGAGGCAAAATTCCCTCTGCTCCTGGATCCTGCCCCAGGCCCGCTGCACAGTTTCCAAGGCTCTTTCTGGAACTGCCTACTCAGCGCTGCGTGTATGGGTGCTCAGTCGCTCAGCTGTGTCTGACCCTGTGCAACCCCATGGACTGCAGCCTGCCAGGCTCCTCTGTTCATGGAGTTCTCCAGCAAGAACACTGGGGTGGGGTGCAGGGCCCTCCTCCAGGGGATCCTCTCGACCCAGAGTCTCCTGCGTCTTCCATGTTGCAGGCAGTCTTTACCCACTGAGCCACCTAGCCTAACTGCCACCTCCTCCAGGAAGCCCCTGGGGCCAGACAGAGCCCCCAGGCCCCGTTACACCCCTGCACCCAGCAGGCTGAGGGTGGGCCCGTGTGGACACATGGCCGGTGGGGGCCTCACCTGCCCGGCAGTCCACGCTCTGCTCCTTCAGCTCTGGGAAGAAGGTCAGGAAGGAGTCCAGCAGGTCCTGGGCCACCACGCTGGTGAATTTGTACTTCTCCACATAGGCCTGCGGGTGGAGCGGACTCAGCAGGCCCAGGGGCTGGGTGCGCCACTGTCCCCCTCTCCCCCGGGGCCGGGCACACACCGAGAGAGAGGCCCAGGACCCAGGGGTCTGAGCAGGGGTAGGCAGGGCCAGGGGCGGGCACAGGGACACCCAGAACTCCTGCAGGGACCTGCCAGGCAGCCGAGGCTGGGAGGTAGGAGAGCCGGAGCCTGGTGAGAGCCCCGCTCATGGCCCCACTGCTCCACCCCCACCCCGACCCCCAGGAGCGGGCTGCTCACTCTGAGGAAGCCGTCAAAGCGCTGGGGGTCCCCACAGAGCTGGGACAGGTAGTACACGAAGCAGTAGCCCTTCTCGTAGGTGAACAGGTTCATCAGGTGGCTGGGGTTCACACCTGCGAGGAAGCCAAGGCTCTGGGAGGCACCCTGAGCCGCCCAGGGCCCCGGTGCTGGGGGCGGGATGGCAGTGGGGCTCTGCACGGCAGGGGGCACCAAGGGCCCCGCCGCTCACGTCCAGACGCCCCAAGAGTGTGTGTGTGGGGGGGGGCCTGCCCTGCTGGGGGCCCTCGGTGGAGACTTTGGGTCCACACACTGGGGAGATGGGCGCTCAGCGCCCGTGAGAGGCGGCGCAGGCTGCGGAGGGAAGCCCCCGGCCCGGCCTCTGCAGAGAAGCCTCGTGGGGACGCAGAGCCCGCATGGGCTTGGCGGGGGGCCTGGCGTCTGCAGGTGGCGAGCACAGGGCCGGCCTGTGCCCGGCCTCTGCAGAGAAGCCTCGTGGGGACGCAGAGCCCGCGTGGGCTGGGCGGGGGCCTGGTGTCTGCAGGTGGCGAGCACAGGGCCGGCCTGTGCCCGGCCTCTGCAGAGAAGCCTCGTGGGGACGCAGAGCCCGCGTGGGCTTGGCGGGGCCTGGCGTCTGCAGGTGGCGAGCACAGGGTGGGCCGGGCAGGCACCTGGCTCCAGCTTGGCCTGCAGCTTGCTGACCGGGCTGTCTTCTCCGAGGAGCTTCATCTGCCTGTGCAGGGCGTCCAGGCGGAAGGCTGTCTCCAGACAGGTGAAGGCCGCGCCTGGACGGGCGAGAGAGAACGCTGCCTGGCTGCTCCCTGCCCTGGGCCCCACCGAGCTGCCCCCCGTGGGACACAGAGCGGGGACCGCAGCCTGGACCAGCCCCGTGCACGGTGCCCGCGGCACCACGTGTCCTGCTAAGCCCGGCGCACCGTGGGTCTCGGTGGTGATGCGCCGCTGGGCGTAGGTGGCAAGGCCCTCGCTCAGCCACATCTCCTCCCATGTGGCATTGGTGACGGCGTTCCCAAACCAGCTGTGGGCCACCTCGTGGATGACGTCGATGACCAGGAACTCGTCACTCTCCAGGATGGAGGAGATGATGAAGGTGAGGCAGGGGTTCTCCATGGCCACGATGGGGAAGGACGGAGGCAGGAAGACAATGTCATACCTGCGGGGGGCCGGGGGGTGGGGGCCGAGGGTGAGCCTTGCCTCCTGCCGATTCTTGGCGGGCTGGCGGGGGGGTGCATGTGCCCGCTGATCCCTCTCATGGCCGTCCAGGCTAGGGGGTGCACATGCCCACTGACCCCTCTCATGGCCGGCCAGGCTAGGGGGTGCACGTGCCCGCTGACCCTTCTCACGGCTGGCCAGGCTAGGGGGTGCACATGCCCGCTGACCCCTCTCGTGGCCGGCCAGGCTGGGGGTGCACATGCCCGCTGGCCCCTCTCGTGGCCGGCCAGGCTAGGGGGTGCATGTGCCCGCTGACCCGTCTCGCGCCCGGCCAGGCTCGCAGACATACCTGCCCCACAGGTAGGGCCCGTGAGGCGCTCGGCCGCGCTCAGCCACTGCTCCACCGCGCCCGACAGCTTGCTGGTGGCTGTGGGCAGGAGACAAGGCTCGGCCCACACGCGGCTCCTGTCATTTGGGAAGACGGTGGGTGGGGCCGGCCCAGCCCGCGCCCCTCGCCCGCCCCGGGCCTTCCCTCCGCTTCTGGGCATCGCCCAGCGCAGGCCGGGCAGCTGCCCACCTCGCCCGCCCTTCACTCTACGGGCGGGCCCATCCACGCGCCGTCTCGGAGCGCAGCGGATGTGTCTGCAGAAGCCCTGTGCAGAAGGACTGGCACAGGGCGCCAGGGTGCGAGCAGCGGGGGAGGATGGCCCCTGGGCAGTGACAGTTAGGCAGGGGCAAGGCTGGCCCCACCGCGCGGGGCCACACAGGGGCGGCCACAGAGGCAGGCCGCACGCCGGGCCCCGGCAGCATCGCCTGGGCCTGGGCCCTGGGCAGCGAGCACGGGGAGGGCTTACCTGGGCCCGATGTCCGCGGGCTGGAGGTCCCCGGCCACGAGGGCCACGAGGTAGGCGGGCACGGGGTGCTCCATGTGGAAGCGGTAGACGCCCTCCTCCTCCACGTAGGTGCTCTGCGTGGCGCTCATCAGGACCTGCACCCCCGATGGGGCCTGCGTCCCAGGAGGCCCCGCCCATCAGGACAGTGTGTCTCCCACGGGGAGCCCCACGCCCCCATCAGGACCACCCTGGTGGGGACCCCACAGCCCGGCGGGCAAGCCTGGTGTCCCTGTGAGAAACCCTACCACCTGGGTCAGGCAGCCACACTGCTAGGGACCCTCCCGTCCCTGTCAGGGACCCCCCACGCTGTTGCGGGAGCCCCCAGCTCCTGGCCTGCACTCTTCTCGTCCCAGTTGGGAGTGGAGGTGGGGCTGGGGGGCTGCCAGGAGCCCTGGGACCTGGCCGCTCCACCTGTCCCATCCCTGCATCGGCATCCCGGGGCTCAGGCCAGGTCTAGGACCCCCAATGCAGGCAGGGTGCGCGCCTCCACGGATGGCCGTCTGGGCGGCAGCTGGGGGGCAGGGTGTGCTGCTGGGCGCTGACCTTGACCACGGCCGAGTAGGTACACTTGACCGCGGGCGTGTCGAAGCACGGAAAGAAGGAGCGGTTGCAGACAGAGTGGCCCTGGGTGAACACGAAGGGCTTGGCGCTGCCGTACGTCAGCTCCGGGTCCAGCCACCAGATCTGCAGCGGGTGGTGGGTAAGGGGGTCAGCTCCCGGCTGGGGCACCCTCCCCGGACAGTGGGCTGAGCCCTCCCTGGAGACCAGAGCCACAGGCCAACGGCCCCACCCCACCAGGGAGCCGTCCTTCAGGCACTCCAGCCCACCGCTGCCCCCAGCCTGCCCAGGCCAGCTCAGGACTCCCCTTCTTAACGCCACCAAGCATCCTGATGTCTCCCGGAAGGGCGGCTGGAGGCCGAGGGCCTCCCTAACCCAACTGCAGCCACTTTGCGGGGTCCTGAATCCCCTCCATATCCCCTCTGCTGGGACAATGTGGTCACCGAGGGCAAAGCGGACGGGTCTCCAGTGACCAAGTGCACACAGGTCCCGCCAGGGCCGTGAAGGAGGGCCTCCAGCCCCTGCAAGCGACAGGCCCGAGCACGGCAGCCGGAGCTGCTTGCTGCTTGGGACCCCAGACCCAGGACCGCCGCTGGGGGCTGTCTGTGCTGAGACCCCACGGGTGGGGGACTCCAGACCCAGGACCGCCACTGGGGACTGTCCGTGCTGAGACCCCACGGGTGGGGGACCCCAGACCCAGGACTGCCGCTGGGGGCTATATGTGCCGAGACCCCACCCCTGGGTCCCCAGATCCTAGTGGATGTCCAGGCCTGCAGGGCTGCCTATCCAGCTCCTGCAGACCAGCTAGGCCGCTGTCAGCCTTCATGGACTTCTACAAAACTTCTTTTTGGCTTCTAAGTCTCTGTTCTCTGCCCAAGCAGAGCCTGCAGCAATATCTTCCTTTTCTGCTGACCCCTAGGGCTGCCCCAGATGTTCGGAAGGCCTGTCTGGGGAGACTGTTCAAAAATGCAAACTCCTGGGTCTAACCACAGAGTGCTGGGACCTAGGAACCTGCATTTCACCCCCCACCCCCACCCCCAGGTCCTGGGATAAGTGGTCCCTGGCTCATGCTGGGGACAGGACTCCATGGTCAGGCTGCTGGGGACAGGGTCAGGCCAGCAGGGTAGCTGGCCATGGGCCCTGGTCCCATCACTCTCCGACTACTCTGCTGGTCTTAGGTGGACCAGACACATGGGCTCCAAGGTCAGGGAGAACTATAGCTTCTGTTTTCACAGCTGTGGTGGGAGCCATGCCCGCCAGCTGTCAGAGCCCCAGAAGGCCCCTGGCAGGCAGCAGAGGCCAGGCAGGCAGGGCAGGGGCCAGGCTGACAAGCAGCAGGGGCCAGGCGGGCAGGGCAGAGCAGGGGCCAGGCGGGCAGACAGCAGGGGCCTGGTGGGCAGGGCAGGGGCCAGGCAGGGAGGGCAGGGCAGGGGCCAGGCGGGCAGACAGCAGGGGCCTGGTGGGCAGGGCAGGGGCCAGGCCGACAGGCAGCAGGGCCAGGCGGGCAGACAGCAGGGGCCTGGTGGGCAGGGCAGGGGCCAGGCAGGCAGACAGCAGAGGCCAGGCAGGCAGGGCAGGGGCCAGGCAGGCAGGGCAGGGGCCAGGCAGGCAGACAGCAGGGGCCAGGCGGACAGACAGCAGGGGCCAGGCAGGCAGGGCAGGGGCCAGGCAGGCAGACAGCAGGGGCCAGGCGGGCAGACAGCAGGGGTCAGGCGGGTAGACAGCAGGGGCCAGGCAGGCAGGGCAGGGGCCAGGCAGGCAGGGCAGGGGCCAGGCGGGCAGACAGCAGAGGCCAGGCAGGCAGGGCAGAGCAGGGGCCTGGTGGGCAGGGCAGGGGCCAGGCAGGCAGCGCAGGGGCCTGGTGGGCAGGGCAGGGGCCAGGGGGGGCAGACAGCAGGGGCCAGGCAGGCAGGGCAGGGGCCAGGCGGGCAGACAGCAGAGGCCAGGCAGGCAGGGCAGAGCAGGGGCCTGGTGGGCAGGGCAGGGGCCAGGCGGGCAGATAGCAGGGGCCAGGCGGGCAGACAGCAGAGGCCAGGCAGGCAGGGCAGGGGCCTGGTGGGCAGGACAAGGGCCAGGCAGGCAGACAGCAGAGGCCAGGCAGGCAGGGCAGGGGCCAGGCGGGCACACAGCAGGAGCCAGGCAGGCAGGGCAGGGGCCAGGCAGGCAGGGCAGAAGCCAGACTGGCAGGGCAAGGGCCAGGCAGGCAGGGCAGGGGCCAGGCGGGCAGGGCAGAAGCCAGACTGGCAGGGCAGGGGCCAGGCGGGCAGGGCAGGGGCCAGGCGGGCACATCTGCAGAAGCTCGCCAAGGGTGAGGTGGCGGCTGGGGCTCCTGGGAGCCGTGCAGGAAGCCCGCCAGGTGTGTGTCTGGCCTCAGCTCTTCCCGATCTCTCCATGATGGCTCCTGGCCTGATGCCTTTCCCTCACCCTGTCTATTCACATGTCACAGCAGTGACGGATGGAGCCTCCTGAGGCCTCCCAGAGCTACTTGAATGTCGTGTGTTGGGAGATTTCTGTCACAAATGTGCGGCCCATACAGGGACCCAGGAACCCCCATGCTCCATCCTGAGAGCGCCCCTGCAGTGGAAGGGTGCTGTCTGGGGTGCCCAGCCTTCCTGTCGAGCCCCTGGGCGGCGGGCGCTCCATGTCCAAAGCCCCGCAGAGCCTGTGCCTGTCTGCGTTGAGGTCACGGGGCCAACCTGCTGGAGCACCCACCAGTCCCCTGCGGCCTGAAGCATTAGAGCCGATCCAGGCCCCTCGGTCTCCCACTCCAGCCAGTCTGTCCCTCTTGCCACCCCCAGGGAACAGTCCTCTGAAGCGCGAGTCACACGGAGGCCCTCGGTCGCAGTGCCAGGCTCCGGCAGATGCATGGCTTGGCATGTGCTCACCAAAAGCTGCCCCTGTCTCCAGGCAGGGACCCGTCCCTGCACAGCTGAAGGGAGAGGCTTCCGTGGTGGCACACAGCTCCCTGTCCCCGGACCAGAGCCCGGCTCGGTCCAGGGCTCCAGAGGGCTCCCCTGGCACCAGCTGGGAAGCCCCGCCGGCGCCTGGACAGGACTCCGGGGCCGGCTCGCGGAGAGCCGGGCTGGCCCCCTCTGCAGGTGTCGCGGGCACAGCGCTCCCAAAACGGCCCCCTAGCCCGGCAGCACGGGGAGAGGCCGCCCAGAAGCTGGACTCACGGCGGGGGCGTCCGTCGAGGTGTAGCGCAGGATGACCTGGAAGGGCTGGTGCGCCTGCAGCTCAGGGGGCAGCGTGACGGTGAGCGAGGAGCCATAGTCGGTGAACGGGTCCACCCTGAAGGCCAGCGGGCAGCAGGCGGGCTCCGCGCCGGGCGCCTCGCAGAAGGCGGGCAGCGGCGGCGGCGGTGCGGGTCCCGGCCCGGGGGCGGCGAAGGCGAAGGCGCAGGGCGGCTCGGCGGCGGCGGCGGCGGCGGCGGCGGCGGGGGGGCGCGGCGGAAGGCGGCCGAGTGCAGGCGCAGGGCCGGGTGCGCGTCGAGCACGAGCGCGCGGGGCGCGGGCCGCCGCGCGCACAGCTCGAGCACCAGGCAGCCGGCCAGCTCGCGCGCCTCGGGCCGCAGCTCAGGCCCAGCTGCAGGTGGCGGAGGCGGAAGAGCTGCGCGCTGGAGGCCGAGGCCACGTCCAGGGCGGGCGGCGGCTCGGGCGGCGGGCGGGCGGGCGCGGCCTCGGCGCCGGGCGCCTTGCGGCAGCAGCACTGCGCCGCCATGGCCGCCGCGCTAGGTGAAATCCATGGGCGGCGGCCGCCCGGGCCCGCGGGAGCGGGCGAGGGGCGCCGGGCGCCGGGCGGCGGGGCGCGGGCACAACAGGAAGTCGCGCCGGGAGCCGCCCGGCCCGGCCCCGCGCCGTGCGCCGCCCCGCTCCGGCTCCGCTCGGCCGCCGCCGCCGGGGGCGCTGTGCGCGGGGAGACCGGACCGCGGGGGACGCGGGGCCGGGCGCGCCGTGCGCGGGGGCCGGGGTGCCCGCGGCTCCGGGAGTGGGGAGACCGACGAGCCGAGGGGCTGAGAGCGCGGCTGGGGGCCGTGAGCCCGGGCGCTGTGCGTGGGCCCGGGGGCGCTGTGCGCTGGGCTGCGACCGTGAACCGGGTGGGATGCATGGGGCCGGAGCGGCCGCAGTCCGCAGCGTGCAGGTGGCCCAGGCACTGGGCTGGAGGAAGGGAAGGCGCGGGGACCCGGGCGCGCTGGAGGTTCTTCGGTCACCCACTGCTGGGACACCTGTGTCAGGGACGTGTTACTCGTCCGTTCCAGAGCCTCAGGCCTGAAGAAAATGCAGATTCCCGTCACCCTGGCCCGCTCCCCTGTGAGGCCAGCGGTGTGTGTGGTGCCAAGTGGGGCATGCCGGTGGCTCTGGAACCTTGAGACTGTCCCCTCAGATGTGTGTGGCTTCTTAGACTGAGATTAGATAGAAGTTCAGGTCCTCAGTTGCACTGGCCCTGTTTCAGGGTCTCCATGTGTGTTTGGAGGGTCGTGTCAGGAAGGTGGGGCTTCCTCGGTGGCTCAGTGGTAAAGAATCTGCCCCCAATATAGGAGATACAGATCCCTGGGTTGGAAAGATCCCCGGGAGAAGGAAATGGCAACCTCCTCCAGGGCTCTGGTCCTGGAGAGTCCTATGGACAGAGGAGCTAGGGGGACTACGGTCTGTGGGGCTGCAGAGTCAGACACGGCTGAGCAAGCGTGCACGCATCAAGCTAGTAGCACCATACGGACGGAGCAGGTGTTTCATCATCATAGCAAGTCCTGCTCAACTCTGCTCCCTTCAGGGCTGTCTCCTGGAGGATGACTCTTTAGGAGGTGAGAGCTGGGCAGTCACGAGACCTGGCCGGCCTGTCATTCCACTCTCGCCCAGGCTTCTCCATAGACTTGGGCCCGAGGTGGGTGGCTGGAGACCAGCGAGGATGCTCAGAGACCAGCATGGGTGGGTCTCAAAGCCGCGAGTGAGAGGGACCGCCAAGGTGTTCTCCTGTCATCATGGAGAGTTCAGGTCCCCAGGGAGCCAGGCCGTTTTGGCCTGGAATCCCACCCACCTCACTCCCTACTCCGTGTCTGTGCAGCACAGCTGGGGCCTGACCCGTGCTGCACTCGCCCACGATGGCATCCCTGAGGGGTGTCCAATCCTTCTGGACTCAGTGTCTGCATCTGTCATTCGTGTGACCCTGCCTGCCACCCCGGGGGCTGGGGGGCAGGCAGGGTGGGACTGCTGAGCTGAGGCCCCACTTCCCGGAGTCAGCACCCGCACTGAGGCACCTCTTCAGCTTGCCCCGTGTGTCATTTCAGCCTCGGGGACACAAACTCCTACCAGGGCCCCAAACTCACCAGCCACTTAGAGGGAGGAGCTCAGCCCTGCAGCCGAGACTCAAGACGGGGAAGAACTGGGTCTGGTCAGTCCTCACTGCCTTCAGGGGCCCAGCGCCTGCCCGGAGGCCAAGGGCACAGTGTTTCAGTTGGCACTCCCAGTGTGACCAGCCTTTTGGAGCCATCCTTTCCCCTCTCCCGTCCAGTGGGGCTAGGGCTGGAAGACCATCAGGGACTGCGTGTGGGCACCCACACCGGCCTGCCCTAAGCACCTGCAGGCCGGTCTGCCAGCCCCCTGCACAGGCTAAGTTAACCTCAGGGGGCTTCTTGCCCTCCTGGTGCCCTGGACTTCAGGAGCAGGGGTTAAGTCTCATCCCTTCTCTCCTGGAGGGCCCTGGGCACCTCCCAGTGGCCTGGCCTGCACACAGCACTGGTGGGTAGGTGCAGGCGTGTAGGTCCGGAGGAGCTGTTACCACTCCTCCAGGGGCCACGCCTTCCACCCCACATTTTTACAAGGAACTAACACAAGTCAGTCTGAAGGAGCAAACAGATGTGTTTTGCAGCACTAGAGGCAGTCCACCGAGGGATCTGTGCACTGTGAAGGGCACGGTGGTCGTCTCCACTCTTCACCTCATCCCTGTCCTGCAGAGGACGGTGCCTTTGGTGTCAGGGGTTGGGGGTGCTGCTTTGCTGACAGAGGTCCGGGGTGGCTGCAAAGTACCCTCCTCCCCCAGTCCACCTGGGAGAGAGGAGCCGGAAGTTGGGACTGCCAGAGGCTGGGGTTTCTCCCATAGGAATTTTCATGCACCAGCTTTGTATTTTTTAAATTATTTTATTTTTTGACTGGGCCTTTGTTGCTGCAAACTCTTGGTGGCGCGGGCTACTCTTCCTTGCATGTGTGGGCTTCTCACTGCGGTGGCTTCTCTTGGGAAGAGGCTGTAAGCGCAGGCCTCCACAGTTCCCTGGCACAGGGCTTTGTTGCCCCGTGGGATGTGGGATCTTCCTGGACCAGTGTCCCTTGCATTGCAAGGTGGAGTCTTAACCACTGGACCACCAGGGAGGCTCCACACACCCGCCTGCAGATGGTCCAGCCCTGACTGGCTTGGTGGGCGGATGCGCCTGCACCCAGCCTTCTCCTGGTGGGCACAGACTGGCTGCCCCGGTTCGAGTGTGCAGGCCCCGGGAGGGGAGCTAGCCCCTGGCCTCGTCTGCTAGTGGGCAGACCCGGCAGTGGGAGGGCCTCCGGGAGGCCCGTGGGCTCAGGTGGGGGCTGTGCTGCCCCTGGCCCGGCCCTCTGGCGGCAGGCAGACTTGGCCGGTTCCCCGAATGGAGCTGGGGGACCAAGGCCTGGCCCGAGCTCTGACTCTGTGCGCCCCGTGTCACCCAGGCCACGCCAGCAGGTGAGGGGGCATGCCAGCAAGGGCACCACGAGCACACAGAAAAGATCTGGGCTCAGGTCCTGTCTTCCCGACCTCCCGGTGGGCAAACCACTCAGCACGCCTGACGCCACAGATGGAGTCACTGCGGCCTCACCTGCCACGTGGAGGTAGCGGCAGGAGCTGTTCACAGGTGGATGGAAAGCGACATGAGCTGTGAGGGGCCTGTGGGGAGTAGGCAGCAGCTGGCGAGCCCTCCATAAAGGTGGCAAAAGTCGGGCTATGACGAGGGCTGTGGCTCTTGGAGATGGGCACTGCTGATGCGTGGCGCTGTGCAGGCCTGGGTGCTGACTTGCAGGGGGTGGAGTGTGCTCTGAGCCAGGGCCCATCGTGCTGGCAAACCAGAAGCAGGAGCAGGAAGGCTGGGGAGGGTGGGGCCCCCTTCACAACCACCGCAGGGCCTGGCTCATAGAGTGCAGGCTCCCCAGCTTTACCCTTTGGGCTCTGCTTGGTCAGAGGTCTTCACCTGCAGGTGGGATGCTTCCATCTGGGACACACCTGGACAGGGCGCTGAGACCCCACTTAGCCAGTTGGGGGTCCTCAAGGCACAAATCAGAGTTGCTCTGCTTGGTGACTGACACTTTTTTTGTGGGGGTGGGCAGTGCTGTGCGGCTTGCAGGATCCTAGTTCCCCGACCAGGGACTGACCCCAGGCCTCAGCAGTGAAAACACCAAATCCTAACTACTAGACTTCAAGGAAACTCCTGACCCTGACTCTGAAGGGGCAGCAGGGCTTTGCTGTGCTGGGACTCGGGGTACTGTGCTCATGCCGCTCAGGACTCCCGGGTTGTGCAAGAGATCACAGAGGACTCAGCACAGTGCGGGCAGGACAACTCGGCCTTCAGGATGAAGGCTCCACACACCCCACTAGGAGGACCAGGGCCTGAGGCACTGGCTGAGGGTCAAGGGAAATGATAAACACCAAATGCGGTATTCTATCCATTATTTTGTTACGTGTACACTTGTATGTGTTAACCAGAGGCTACACTGTCTATAATTCATGTATTATCCATTTTTTCCATCACTCTCCCCTCCTTGTCTTTTCCTTTACTCTCTCCTCTTTATCTTATTCAAGGAGTGTTGAGGGTGATTAATTTTCTAGTATAGTCTTCAGGCTGTAGGATGCCCAGGTGAGGTGCCTCTGAACCAGAGTAATCAACGCGCTCAGCACATGGGTGGTCAGTGTGGTCTGGGCCTGACCTTAGCTGAAACTGGGAGGTTAGTAGGGTAGGAAGTGGGTGTGGGCACTGAGAGCCCCAAGGGAGCCCACGCTGAGTGGTCTGTCACAGAGCCTGGGACCCGCACTCGTGTGTCACAGCAGCTTTGAGTCTGTTTCAGCAAGCCACCGTGGCCTGAGCTGGCGGCAGGCTCGAATGTGTAAGGAAGCCATGGTCAAGGTGGCAAGTCCTCGTGACTCCTGTGGTTTCCCCATCTCCTGACCTTGGCTCCCCGCCCTCCACCTCTCTGTAGTAAATGTTTTTCTGGCTAAGTTTTCTCGCGTGGTTTTGATGTTCCTGATCAAGCCCTGTCTAGTAAACCTGAGAAGCAGGGGAGGAACGGTTCCCCAGTTCTCTGCGGACACAACCCTACACCACCGTAAAGCGGGGACAGAGCGCTTTGGGAAGCTGCGAAAATGAAAACTCCATGGGACGTGAGGCAGGAGAGGATGGCCCAGCCCCCACCAGTGCATGAACTACGTATTCCCACCCCGAGGATGCAGGAGAGCCCCCAGCGTCCTGCTTTGGGGTTGGTTGGTCGTCCTCCAGGGCTGACCGCTTAGGGCTCACTCGGGCCCGAGGGCTCCTTGGGCAGGAGGGACCGCGACTGCAGGGCCTCCTCGTACTTCTGGAGCTGGGACCAGAAGCCCGGGTTGGGCTCGGCCACTGGGCGGGCGCGCTTCACTGTCTGCGAAGAAAAGGTTGCGGGTAGACCCCGGCGCAGCGCTCGCGGCGAGGTCCACAGACGCCCCGCCCCGCCCGGAAGTCTCTCCCCAGGCGGTGGAGCCCGCGGCTCCCGGAAGGTCCCGCCCCTCCCCGCCGGAAGTCCCGCCCTACCCGGAAGGCCCGCTCCAGGCTGAGGCCGCGGTGACGCATCAGGTAGGCGGTGCAGACGGCGGCCGAGCGGCTGCGGCCGTTCTTGCAGTAGACGAGGCAGGCGCCGCCGGCGCGCACCGCGGCCTCCATGGCGGCGCAGGTGGGCTCCAGGTGCGCCAGCAGGTCCTCCGCCGGGTCGTCGAACACGGGCACGCGCAGCTCGGCAACGCCGGGCGCGCCCGGGCCGGGCTGCTGGCGCGAGACGTTGACGCACAGGGTGACGCCCGCGCGCGCCAGCGGCTCCGGCGCGGCCGCGGCGCGCGCGCTCCCGAGGAAGAGTGAGGGGGCGACGCGCACGAAAGGCGGCGGGGGCGCCGCGGCGTCCGCGCGCTGTCCGGCCTGTTCCGGGTCCATGGCCGGCTCCCGGGCGCCCGGCCCGGGTGTCTTACTTTGGGCCGTCGGGTGCGGCCAACGCCCCCGGCTCCCTCAGGCCGCCCCTCCCACTCCCGGGGCAGGTCCCCGGGGCGGGTGTGCGGGAGTGGCCACGCCCACCAGGCCCTAGCCGCCGCCTCATTGGCCAGGTCTGAGCGGGCGAGGCCTCCTCTGACTGGCTGACGGTGGGGGTGCGGCCGTTAGCGTGGTCATCGGGAGAGTCTGATTGGCCGCAGAGATGTGGGCGGGTTCAGGTTCCTGGGCGAATGGGACCTCACCTGTGCCGGAGGCCAGACCCGGGCTGGTTAAGAGTGAGGTCTGAGAGCCTCCCGCTAGCGGACCTGGCGAACCCTGAGGGTTCCAGCTGGGCCGGGCAGGGGGCGGCCGGCTTCTCAGGCTGTTGCTGACGCGCTGACCCAGGGCCCCGTCGCAGAGTCTGATCTGGGCACAGACTAGTCATTACTTCCAAGCGCATTTGCGAGGTGAGATGCCCTTTCAATTCATTCGCTCAGTCTTTGCGACCCCATGGACTGCAGCACGCCAGCCCTTCCTGTCCATCACCAACTCCGGGAGCCTAATCAAACTCCTGTCCGTCGAGTCTGTGATACCATCCAACCGTCTCATCCTCTCCTCGTGCCTTCTCTCCATCCTTGTCCCCTTCTCCTGGCTTCATCATCAGGGTCTTTTCAGACGAGTCAATTCCTCGCATCAGGTAGCCAAAGTATTGGAGTTTGAGCTTCAGCATCAGTCCCTTTCCTTAGTACAGCTTTATGTTTATTCCTATGTTCTCTGCTTCCTAATAAATGGTCCTGTGTAATTTCTGCATTTTATTTTATTGGAAAACATGGTCATATAAAATAAAGCTACTTACCCTTAGCATTTCCATTTTTCATAGACCAGTGTTTCTGTGGTTTTCTTATTTGGGGGTTATTACTGTAGCTTTAAAGAATTACACAGTTGCCACTTAAGAAGACCTCTTCAATAGATTTTTCTGATGTCCATTGTCTTTCAGGGGCCAGTTTCACTGAAAATTAACTGTCTTGCAGTTGTGTATTGTATGCATCTAGTTATTGGTGTTTCAATTCTATTCTAATAATATTGAAACATTTCTCATTTTCGATCTGTTGGACCTGAAATTTTTCTCCAGTGTAGGGATCCCCAACCTCTGGCCCATGGGCCAGTACCTCCTGTCAGATCAGTGGCAGCATTAGGTCAGAAATAAAGTGCACAAGAAATGTGATGTGCTTGACTCATCCCAAAACACCCCCCGACCCCAGCCCATGGAAAGCTTGTCTTCCATGAAACTGGTCCCCGGTGCCGAAAAGGTGGGAGACCACTGCTCTAGTACATCCCTACCCCCCGTACCCCTGCCACACACACACATGAACACACACTACTCGTAAAATGAACCTCTGCAGTCTTGCTGGGTGACCTCCATTCTCTCCATTCCAGCCAAAGCTGCCAAGCTTGGTAACTGTCAGGTATTTTTTGCTGCCTGGGGCTCTCCCTTGAGCTGAAGATTGAAATGTTGGTCTGTAACCAGGCCTTCACTGGTTGTAGGTACAGACATAACCTGCTTCACAGCATCCATGTCCTTTTCTGTGCCCTAAGGAGGGATTCTGACTTTTCCTGGATGGGATTCTCATTTCCCATTTGCCCAGAGTTCACAGGAGCAATCCAACTAGGTGGGAGTACTGATCCTCCAGCTCCAGAATCAGGCTTCTGATGACACTCTGGTCAGTGACATCTATCCCCATGATTGCTTTAGGACAGGGTTTGGGCTGTCATATGAACCAAAGAGGACTTCCCTGGTGGCTCAGACGGTAAAAGTGTCTGCCTACAATCAGGAGACCCAGGTTCAATCCCTGGGTTGGGAAGATCCCTTGGAGAAGGAAATGGCAACCCACTCCAGTACTCTCACCTTGAAAATCCCATGGACGGAGGAGCCCGGTAGGCTACCATCCATGGGGTCACAAAGAGTCGGATACAACTGAGCGACTTCACTTTCACTTTCTTTCATGAACCAAAGATGGGAGAGGGGCTTGGAAAACTGTCCTCTCCTTATTACCACAAAGGGAAGCCAGCACTGGACGAAACCAAGTGGGAGAAACCGTCCTCAATGACACTTGGGCACCGAAGCAAACCAAACCTGAAGAGCCTCCAGCTTCTGGTCTCTGGTTTCCTGAGCCAGCCAGTCATCCTTTATTGTTGGATGTCTGAGGTGAGTTTTCTGTTCCAAGGCCTCTTAACTGATGACCTCACACTCCTTTCACCACCTTGAGTTAGTTAATGGGTAACAATTCATGCTGAGTATCTCAAGTCCATTCTCTCCCTTGATTGCTGTGTTTGTTTATAGGACACTCTCTTCTGGACTTGGCACCATCCTTCCACAGGGAGCCTTCTATCCTTTCTCATTGTAGCCAGAATACACTTTTAAAGCACTGAGTTTCTGAATGTTAGTCCTGACTCAGCAGGTCGGCAGGATCCATTAGTGGGTTGTAAAGGAAATCGGTCCTGAGTATTCCCTGGAAAGACTGATGTTGAGGCTGAAACTCCAATACTCTGGCCGCCTGATGCAAAGAGCTGACTCATTTGAAAAGACCCTGATGCTGGGAAAGATTGAGGGCAGGAGGAGAAGGGGATGACAGAGGATGATATGGTTGGATGGCATCACTGACTCAATGGGCATGAGTTTGAGTAAACTCCGGGAGTTGGTGATGGACAGGGAGGCCTGGCGTGCTGCAGTTCACAGGGTCACAAAGAGTCAGACACGATTGAGCAACTGAAATGAACTGATATTAGTATTTTAGGTCATACTCATATTTTATTTTTTAGTAACATGGTTTAGAAAAGAACAGACTGCATGGAAATCTTAGGGTGCATGCGCACAGCACAGTGAGTTTTTCCTCACTCATAACTGTTTGAGTCATGCTGTGAAATGAGGAGCTGCAGTGGGCCCCAGGCAAAAGTCTGGGAACCTCTCATTTAGAGCATACGTTTTGATTGCACTGCTCTCCTGTTTAAAATGTCCGGATGCTTCTGTCTTTAACCTAGCATTCAAGGCCGTTCCTGCTCTGTCCATCTATCTCTTTTCTCTCTGACCCCTTGTCACCTACAAATTGGCCCTTGCCATCCACCTCTACAGGGATTAAATAATGAGCCGCTGCAGCTGCTGACCTGCAACATCTCCTGAAAGGAGTTCAGGGTGGAGATCAGGAATGGAGGCACTCTGTGCTCTGGAGAAAACTGGCAGAACAGTTCTTCAGACAGTTATGTTTTTAGGAGAAGAAATTTTATGAGCCCAGTTCTTGTATATTCTCATGTCTAAAAAGGCACTCAAATCTTTCATGGTGATGCCTGCTCCTTGTCACTAGCAGTAACCTGCAAAAAATTTGTGCTGGCTTAGAGGTACTCCGTCTTCACCAAAATCACCTCTGTACCTACGTTCCCCCATGCCTCTCCAGAGCAGTTTCTCAGAGCTGTCTGAGGTGCTGTCTCCCAGGGTATCATCCTTACTTTGCCCGCCCAGTAAAACTTAACTGATTCTGAAGCTGAAACTCCAGTACTTTGGCTACCTCATGCAAAGGACTGACTCATTGGAAAAGACCCTGATGCTGGGAAAGATTGAAGGCAGGAAGAGAAGGAGGCAACAGAGGATGAGACAGTTGGATGGCATCACCAACTCAATGGACATGAGTTTGAACAAGCTCTGGGAGTTGGTGATGGACAGGGAGGCCTGGCGTGCTGCAGTCCATGTGATAGCAAAGAGTCAGACACGACTGAGAGACTGAACTGAACTGAAAACTTAACAAGATTCTCAGGCTGGGCATTTTTCTCAGTTGAAACCAGCTGCGCACGAGGCCTTGGCCCAGGGGTTCTCAAAGTGTGGTCCATGTTTCAGCAGCATCTAGGAACACGGTGGGAATGCACATTCTCAAGGCTTGTCTGGTCCAGACCTGCTGAACTGGAGCTCCAGGAGTGAGACTCAGGAAGCCACGTGTTGCCATGTGCCCCAGTGATTCTGATACAAGATAAAAAATCTAACCATGGTTTGGTCAATATAAAAGGTCATTTAGAGCTGTCCCCTGGGGGTCAGCAAAGGCTTTGCTTATAGGGCACTCCGTCCTGGGCTGCGCCTTCAGTTTCCCTTCCTTTCTTCCTGTGAGCTTAAAAGCACTTGAGAAACAATCTGCCGAAAGAATCCTTTTGGAATTTTTTAAGATATTTTTCCCCCATAAATCCTTTACAGTAGTCTCACATGCATCTAATTTGATAGCAGTTTTTTAAAGTGACTTTTGTTGACTTTTCAAAGCCTTCACCTGAATTTTAATAGAAACGCCACTCTGCATCCCCATCCACATGTCATCAGTCATACTTCACTAAATTTCATAACTATGATAGGTTCAGCCAGCATTTTCAGGTTTGCAAACACTATGACTAGTAACATGATCAACTAATATGCTGAAAACCAATCGTGCTAAAGGTCAGTTTGCTGAATTTTTATTGAGTTTACCAATTCACCAAAAACTTTAAAAACTATTATTCTTGAATATTGTCAATGAATATTAACATATTGTTCCTATGAAAATTTTCTTTTTGGATATACTCTTTAGCATCATTGTAGGATTTGTATCAATTTATGGAAACTGATAAAAGCATCACTACAAACAAAGCTAGTGGAGGTGATGGAATTGCAGTGGAGCTGTTTCAAATCCTGAAAGATGATGCTGTGAAAGTGCTGCACTCAATATGCCAGCAAATTTGGAAAACTCAGCAGTGGCCACAGGACTGGAAAAGGTCAGTTTTCATTCCAATTCCAAAGAAAGGCAATGCCAAGGAATGCTCAAACTATCGCACAATTGCACTCATCTCACATGCTAGTAAAGTAATGCTCAAAATTCTCCAAGCCAGGCTTCAGCAATACGTGAACCGTGAACTCCCTGATGTTCAAGCAGGTTTTAGAAAAGGCAGAGGAACCAGAGATCAAATTGCCAACATCTGCTGGATCATGGAAAAAGCAAGAGAGTTCCAGAAAAACATCTCTTTCTGCTTTATTGACTATGCCAAAGCCTTTGACTGTGTGGATCACAACAAACTGTGGAAAATTCTGAAAGAGATGGGAATACCAGACCACCTAACCTGCCTCTTGACAAATCTGTATGCAGGTCAGGAAGCAAGAGTTAGAACTGGACATGGAACAACAGACTGGTTCCAAATAGGAAAAGGAGTACGTCAAGGCTGTATACTGTCACCCTGCTTATTTAACTTCTGTGCAGAGTACATCATGAGAAACGCTGGACTGGAAGAAACACAAGCTGGAATCAAGATTCCTGGGAGAAATATCAATAACCTCAGATATGCAGATGACACCACCCTTATGGCAGAAAGTGAAGAGCTAAAAAGCCTCTTGCTGAAAGTGAGAGAGGAGAGTGAAAAGGTCGGCTTAAAGCTCAACATTCAGAAAACAAAGATCATCGCATCCAGTCCCATCACTCCATGGGAAATAGATGGGGAAACAGTGGAAACAGTGTCAGACTTTATTTTTCTGGGCTCCAAAATCACTGCAGATGGTGACTGCAGCCATGAAATTAGAAGACACTTACCCCTTGGAAGAAAAGTTATGACCAACCTAGATAGTGTATTCAAAAGGAGAGACATTACTTTGCCGACTAAAGTCCGTCTAGTCAAGGCTCTGGTTTTTCCTGTGGTCATATGGATGTGAGGTTGGACTGTGAAGAAGGCTGAGCACCGAAGAATTGATGCTTTAGAACTGTGGTGTTGGAGAAGACTCTTGAGAGTCCCTTGGACTGCAAGGAGATCCAACCAGTCCATTCTGAAGGAGATCAACCCTGGGATTTCTTTGGAAGGAATGATGCTGAAGCTCAAACTCCAGTACTTTGGCCACCTCATGCGAAGAGTTGACTCATTGGAAAAGACTCTGATGCTGAGAGGGATTGGGGGCAAGAGGAGAAGGGGACAACTGAGGATGAGATGGCTGGATGGCATTACGGACTCGATGGACGTGAGTCTGAGTGAACTCCGGGAGATGGTGATGAACAGGGAGGCCTAGCGTGCTGCGATTCATGGGGTCGCAAAGAGTCGGACATGACTGAGCGACTGAACTGATGTAAATAAGGCTTTTTAATCTTTGTTTTTTAAAAATACCAGTGCATATATTCTAATGAACAAAGTAACATTTCAGCACTTTATATTGTGTTTTTTCCAGTTTACAGAAGCTTCCAGAACACCTTTTCTTTTGTGGCCACACTTAGTATTTAGAATTGCTTTGTCAGTCTTCTGAAATTGTAGGGTTTGCTAAAACAAATACTGTTAGCTGTTGTTCCTAGAGTCTTTCATGTGAGTTGCCTGGGGCTTCCCCAGTGGCTTAGTGGTGAAGAATCTGCCTGCAATGCAGGAGGTGCAGGAGATGCTGGTTCCATCCCTGAGCAGGGAAGATCCCCTGGAGGAGGAAATGGCAACCCTCTCCAGTGTTCTTGCTGGGGCAATCCCATGGACAGGGAGCCTGAGGTTGCAGAGAGTCGGAGCCAACAGAGTACAGCACAATATGTGAGTTTCCTAGAATCAGTGTAACAAAGAACTGATGCTTTTGAGCTGTGTTGTTGGAGAAGAATCTTGAGAGCCCCTTGGACTGCAAGGAGATCCAACCAGTCCATCCTAAAGGAAATCAGTCCTGAATTGGAAGGACTGGTGATGAAGCTGAAACTCCAATACTTTGGCCACCTGATGCAAAGAACTGACTCCTAGGAAAAGACCCTGATGCTGGGAAAGACTGAAGGCAGGAGGAGAAGGGGACGGCAGAGGATGAGATGGTTGCATGGCATCACCGACTTGATGGACATGAGTTTGAGCAAGCTTCAGGAGTTGGTGAAGGACAGGGAAGGCTGGCGTGCTGCAGTCCATGGGGTCGCAAAGAGTGGAACAGGACTGAGAACCTGAACTGAACTGAACTGAACTGAACTGAATGTAACAAAGTATCACAATCAACCAGTAGGCTTCAAACAACAGAAATGTATTTTTCTTTATTTTGTCTGCAAATCTCCCTGTCCTTGGAAGGACACCAGTTGCTTGGTCTTCACTCAATTACATCTGTGAAGACACTATTTCCAAATAAGGTTCATTCTCAGGGGTTAGGACTTCAGTTTATCATTTAGGGGTGGGTAGGGGGGCCATTGCTCAACGCACAACAGGTGGTATGCTTTAACAGGAAGTTTTAGGTGACTTTTTCTTTTTCAGAAACAAATGTTAAAGTTGGCTTCGTTTGTTTCTGCTCAGCTTCACAAGCGACAGCTGGAGCAGGGCAAAGAGGGAACATGAGGGGAAGGATTAAGGGGGTAGAGAAGGGCTCTAGGAGCCGAGGTGGTGCTGAGGGGCCAAGGGGAGGAGATGAATTGGGAGACAGACTGCAGGGGTGGGGGAGCGCCCCCGGAGCCCTGGGGCCCGGGTACAGCCGCCTTCGGGCCACTGCAGCTCGCGGGGGCGGGAGGGGCATCAGCTGTTGTCATCCGCTGTTCTAAGAAGGGGAGGTCTGCGCCTCTAGAGACCCCTCTGTCCAAGAAGCCGCGGAAAGCCCTCGCGCTGTTCCCGGGGGCTGCAGTCCAGTTCCCTGAAATGTGCTCACTTCTGTTCTGAGAGCTCCTACTCATCCCCCGAAACCATACCGAGGCATCCTCTCCCCGCAAAGGCGCCCCCGAGGCCCCAGCTGCCCCCGCAGGCTGTGAGCTCGGCGCCTTCCATAAACACCAACAGAGCCACCAGCCGGCTCTGGAGTCAGGGAGGCTTGACCCAGAGGCCGACCCACCGTGCTCCGCTTCACCTCGAGATGGGTGTCCCAGTGGAGACGGCCGGCCTGGGCTCAGCAAGCCGAGGGTGAGGGTCTCAGCGGGGAGCAGGAGCGGGCGGCCGGGCGGGGCTCTCTGTGAGGTCACAGGGAGGAGCCCGGGACGCTAGGGGGTGTGGCCCTGGAGGGGGTGGGGGGCGGGGCCGGGCGCCAAGGGGTGTGGCCCTGGAGGGGCGTGGCGTGCCTGGGCGCCGGGATTGGCGGAACCCGGGCACGTGGGTGGTGGCCCGATCTCCGGGGAAACCTGACTCTTCTGCACCCTGTGCGGTGTAGAGTGCAGGCTGGCCGGCGCGGCTGCGCTGCTTTGGCCACAGCCCTGAGCGGACCCTGAGCGGTCGGTGAGAGCTCTCTGAGCTTCGGTGCGGCCCTGTTAGGGGGATTAGCGGGGGCATCCCCGAGCTCCTCAGAGGCGGCGGTGGGGGAGTCCGCACGTGGGCCGCACGCCCCCTGGGCCCCACGCCCCCTGGGCCAGCCCGCTGTTCTCCCTGGGAGCGGCGGAGAGGAGGTTTGGGGCCCGACGTGCGTGAGAGGCTGTTTTTATGTGCAGGCTCACATGGGGACCGCGTCCTCGCCGCCCCGTCTCCCGAGGCCCTCGGGGGGAGGAGGGGGCCGCTGTCTGCGGCCCCAGACGTGGCCCTAATTTAAGGTCGCGGGAGCGTGGCCCAGGCTGTCTTCCTTGGTTTCAGGGATACCCTCAGGCGTTGGAGGGGTTTCCTGTGTGGTGGCGCGTTCCAACAGGATCCGGGCGTCCGCCGTTTTAGGAGCGGTCCTTGTTTCTCTGAGGCGCGCGGTGCTGTCGGCGGTCCGGGCGCCCGCCAGGAACTCTGAGGGAGAATGTGATTCCCCGACTTTGCTTCCAGGTTCAAAGAGGAGAGACATGGAATATCGTTATTCCTTGGTCCCACATGACGAGGTCCCAAAGGTTGGGAATTCCGAAAGCCAAGTGGAGGAGGGCGGCAGCGTGCCTGCGCCCGCCGGGACCCTAGAGAGCTCCATGCTCGGCGCCAAAAGGTGTGGGAGCACTACCGAGAGGGTGTGGAATCGGGCTGGCCCCTCTCCTTGGCTTGTAGACGGCTGTCCTTTCTCTGAGTCTTCACCTTCTCTCCGTGCATTTCCCTGCGTCCAGACTGCCCCTTTTATTGGTACAAGGACCTCAGTCACACTGGGCTAATATTTACATAAATTTATTATTTAGAGACAGTGTCTGTGATGATTCTGAATCCAAAAACAGTCACACAACCAGGCCCTGGGAGTTAGAACTCTGACGTATGAATTTGGGGTGTGGGGTGCGTGGGAAGGAACACAACCCCACAGCTACAGGTAAGAAAAAGGAAAACAAGCCAGTTTCGAGCCCCCAGACTTCATCACTGTTGCATGAAGGTCTCTCCTTCATGCTCACAGCAGCTGCAGCCCTTCGCCATCAGGCAGGCGCTTTGTTAAAGTGTCTGTGGCTCATGGCTGGCACCTGAGGGCCAGCTGGTGGAGGGGCTCAGAGCCTGAGGGCTCCTGTGTGTGTACCCCACCCAGCCAGCCACCCCGCTGCAGCACCCCAGAGAGCCCTTTAGAGTTGGGAGACAGGTGGGGGTGTGTGTGATTGGCCAGGATGTGCACTTTGAGACAGTAAAAGCAACAAGGAAGCAACCTGCTCGGGCAGGCTCTGCCCCTTGCTGTGCGCCCGCCCCTGCCAGCGTCCTCCCCTCTGTCTGTCCATCTTGCTGGTTGGCTTGCTGTTTCTCAACCTGCTCTTGGATCCTCCGAGGCCTGAAGCTTGCTGTCCTCGTCCAGATGGAATGTCAAGCCAAGCAGAGAGGCCCCCAGAGGAGCCCCTCCCCCCACCCAAGGCACAGCTGGAGTGGGGCAGCCAACAGATTGCAGGCGGTGGGGCTGCCCTGGGCGCCAGAGGGCATGGTAGCCCTCAGCCTTGTCAGACAACTGCACACTTACTGCCCTTTCCGCTTCCCGTGTGACCCTGAGCACGCTCCGTGCCCCCTGGTGCCTCCGTCCCCCTCCCTGGAGAGCAGGGACAGCTGCCTGGCTGGCTTTGGGGGTGCTTGGTTGAAGCATGATGGTGGCCTGAAGACCTTAGGTCGGCAATGGGCTCCCCTCCCCACTCCCCTTCCTCCCTAGGCTCCTCCCGGAGGCCCCAGAGGAGGAAGAGGAGGCCGAGAGCCCGCTCAGGGAGCAGGACCTGAAGGGGGCCTACATCCAGCTGGTCCGGGGCATGCAGGAGTGGCAGGACGGCTGCGTCTACCAAGGGGAGTTCGGGCTGGACATGAAGCTGGGATACGGAGAGTTCTCCTGGCCCACGGGCGAGGTAAGGGCCAGCCCCGGCCGGCCCCTCTCGAGAGGTGTGTGCTGTGAGCTTGTGGATCCAGAAGGAGGCTAGGCAAACGTCCCTGTGTGAGCAGCACCCAGAGAGACTCCTGAGATCACGTCCGAGGTTCACCTGGTGTCCCCAGGCTGCAGCTCGGGAAACTGTGACTTCAGAAGATAAATTCTTATTGTAGGCAAACTTTTTTCTTTTTAATTGTCAACTACTGCAGTGAGTTGTATATTTGTATTGGTGACACTGCCTTGTATTTAAGCTCGAGCGGAAGAAATGGGTCTTCTTAAAGACACGGTGAACGCGCTCTTCTGTGCGCCCGCGGTGGGCGGAGTTTGGGGACCGTGGGGACGCAGAGGGGCCCGTGGCAGGGGCTCTTGGCGCCACCTGGTGTCCCTGGGGGAGAAGCAGCCGTGTGTGGGGCGAAGCTGGGGGTGTGCGTGCCCTGCGGGCTTACTGCCCCTCTCGCGGCGGGCAGCTGGGTTCTCGAGGCTTCCCGCGGCTTGCGGGCCCTTCCGCGCCCTCCGCACCTGCACTGCTGGCGGGGTCCACGCTGCCTGCCCTGGTCTTTGCTCGCAAGTCATAAAAACCGTCTGGAGGCAACGCAGGGCTGCATTTGGGGGTTATAAACGCATCCGGGGAGCCCTGGGGACCCAGAGGGCAGGACCCCTGTCACCGAAGCCCTGCTGAAAGACGGGTACTGGGCAGCACAGCCTCCCGGGGGCTGCGAGGGGCCCTGGCTCTGTCCCTCCGCCACGCAGGGGCCGCGTTTGCTTGGTTTTGGTGCCCCAGGCCGGGTACCTCTCCCAGTCCCTGACCTTCTACACTTGGTTTTCCCGGTTCAGGGAGGAGAAGGGAGGGAGACACACAGGGGTCTTGGGCTGGAGCCTGGGGCGTGGTGGGGGCAGGGCGAGGCTGCAGGAGCAGCTGCAGGCGCGGGCGGAGCTTCGGGGCTCCCAGCTCAGTCCCACCTGGACTGCACCCCCAGAGCAGGGGACAGAGGCTGGGACCCGAGCTGCTGCCAAGCACGCGAGGATCCTCGTGTCGATGAAGCGGCGCTGATTTTGTTCAGCATCTGCTTCTTTAGTCCTCCGTCGGCTCCTCTTTGCCCCAACATGGGTCCAGTGGTCAGACACCCTTAGCTCCTGGCTGTGGGGGTGGGGGCCCGCTGACCAGTCCTGCAGCCCCAGCCGTCCCCGCGCAGGGAGACAGTGGCAGGCGGAGCATCCACTTCAGCACTGCCTGGGGGACCTCTGGGTCCACCGAGCAGACCAGACGCTCCTGCCATAGCGGCTTGGGAACCAGAGGGAGCAGGAAGGCTAGCGGGAGCAGGGGTCAAGGGCAGCGTCTTTGAAGAGCGGGCCCCAGCGCATCCATCGGGCTGGTCAGGTGAGGCTCCCGGTCTGTGTGGAGCACAGATCGGGAGGATCCTCCTGGGTGGACAGAAACCCTGTCTTCTATGGGCGAACCGAAGAGCAGGGGTTAGATTCTCCATAAAGTTCTACACAGATGATCTGCAACTCAGGACTCCTTTCAGTTGGGTGAACTCTGTATGCCACCCAGATGATCCCAGTGAAATGAATATGGGCAGGTGATGGGCCATCTCCTGCCCGGTGTCTCTCCGCTCTCCATGACCCTGCTCTGGCCATTCTCTAGGAGTGAAATGATGAGCCAGAAAACACGTCTCTTGGCTGTGGTGCCTGGAAAGCCTGTCATCGGGTCCCAGGGCCCCAGGCTTGGCTGGATCCAGGAGTTCCCATGACTCCATCAGGTCACTTCTTCCCATCTGCCTGGGGGCGGCCAAGGTTGACCTTCTGCCATCTGGCTGAGGGGGGATGGTGTTGGGGTCCTAGCTTCCTGCAAGAGAGAAGAGGCCCCGTGGACACTGGTGTGACTCAGGGATGGGTCCTGTGGCCAAATGCAAGTCAGGGCTGGGCTGGAGGTGGGTGCCCTCTGCTTGGCCACTTGTGCCAGGGACGCTGGGGCCAGGGCACCACCTACCCGTGGGGACTTGTCTCCATCGCCAGAGGACAATGGGGCACTGGGTAGGCAGCTGTCGCCGGCCTGCTGGTGGGGGTTGGTGGGGAGGGGTCTGTGAGCACGGCCGCCCGGCCACGAGGGCCCGGCCCACCTGCTTCTGGCTGGAAGGTGGCCGTCTGACACATGAGAGTCAGGCCTGGAGACTGAGAAGGGCTTGGGATGGACACTGCGTCCTTTCTCCCTCCTGGGGCACCTCCATCAGACCCCCCCCGCCCGGGGCTCGAGACCAGAGCAGAGAGCAGCCCACGTGCGTGGCCTCAGAAGCCAGGGGTCTTAAGTCAGGGCCAGGGCGGTGAGACCCCTGAGCTGGCGGCCCCCCTACTCCCTGGGCCAGCCAGGGGGTGCGGGCGGAGCCGGGGCCAGGAGCTCAGGCTTGGAGACAGGCCGTGCCCCCGCCCAGGCAGTGCAGACACCTGCAGCCTCCCCGCCCAAGCCGAGACGGGGCGGCGTGGCCATCGGGGGCCAAGCGTGCCTGGCGCCTGATCTGTGTGAGTCAGGTGGCCACCCCTTGTGAGCCCAGGGCAGCCTCACAGTCCCACTCCACGTGGCCCAGGCCCAGAGGTTCAGCTGGGAGGGCGTTCTGGAAGGTTCCGGGCGGTAAGGGGCGGCTCCTCAGACCGGTCACCCCAATCTCTGTTCACAGTCCTACCACGGGCAGTTCTACCGGGACCACCGGCACGGCCTGGGCACCTACATGTGGCCAGACGGCTCTAGCTTCACGGGCATGTTTTACCTCAGTGCCCGGGAGGGCTACGGCACCATGTACCTGAAGGAGAGGCTCTTCCAGGTGAGGGGACGGCCTGGGCATCCAGGCTGCCGGCCTGCACTGCAGGCGCTCCTGGGTCCTGGGCGTGCCTGACGAGAAGCGGCTTTCTTGGCCTAAGCGATTGTGATAGTGCCAGTAACAAGGTGCCTGGAAAGAAGATGAACGCACGGTGAGGACGTGAGAGCCGGTCTGTCCAGTTACCCGGCCCGGGCCGGGGTTACCAGCAAGCTGCTGTGCGTCCTGTAGATGAGGCAGTAAGCTCGGTGGAAACACTCACCTTTCTACACTAGACTGGCTCATCGCCCACATGCTGTTCTGGAAGTTCCCTTTTTCTGGGAGAACATTCCTGCCTTTCCAAATACAGATTCCTCCCCCACCCCCGCCTTACTCATTACAGTAACACTCGCCCCGTTTAGCAAGTAGAGCTGAAAGTTTTGGGGCTTCCTTCATAGCTCAGTTGGTAACGAATCTGCCTGCAATGCAGGAGACCCTGGTTTGATCTCTGGGTTGGGAAGATCCGCTGGAGAAGGGATGGGCTACCCACTCCAGTGTTCTCGCGCTTCCCTCGTGGCTCAGCTGGTAAAGAATCCGCCTGCAATGTGGGAGACCTGGGTTCCATCCCTGGGTTGGGGAGATCCCCCGGAGAAGGGGAAGGCTGCCCACTCCAGTGTTCTGGCTGAAGAATTCCACGCACTGTATAGTCCCTGGGGTTGCAGAGTCAGACACGACTGAGCGGCTTTCACTTCTGAAGGTTTTGACAAGTACGGTGCTGTGTGATGACTGTTGAGGTCAAGGGTCACAGTAGTCCCGTCAGCCCCAGAACATGCGCCCAGTCCTTTGGGAGCAGGTCTCCTCCTGCCCCAGTGCCCGGCTGTGCCGTTTTTGCCAGGTCATGAGATCATTGTCTGCGTTTTCTTCTGTGTTTATGCTTTGCCTGTTACGTGCCCATCTGTGTTTGCGTTAATGTTGGTGTGTCCCAGGAAGTAAGGCCCCCTCCTCGGCCACGCGGGGACATCCGGGTGCTCCAAGGCCATCTACTGGAAAGACTCGCCTCCCTCCTGCCCAGTCTTTGCCTCTGTCAGAAGTCACGCCTGGAGGAGGCTGCCTGTTTCTTTCGTTACGTGATGGCAAGACTGACAGCTGGGCGCAGGTGTCTGCAGCCTGGCTCCGCCCTTCAGAGCTTCACGTGTTCTTGTTTCCGGCTCTGCAAGGATCTCCAGTCTCACTCAGAGGCTTCCTGCCCTGCTCTGGGTGGAGCCTGGCTGCTTTAGTGGGATGTGGTATTTAGACACCATGGTTTGGCTGCTCATCACTACTGCACTGGTTATTTTTAGGTCTTTTCAATAGCATATCTTGAAAACACCTTTCAAAACTTTTTTCCCTCGGATTATTATATGACATTTTTTTCTTTCTTTTTTTAAAGCATTTAAAAATCGAACGATTTTAAAAATCCCACTGTTGTTCAGTCGCCGAGTTGTGTCCAACTCTGCGGCCCGATGGGCCACAGCACACCAGGCGTCCCTGCCCCTCGCCATCTCCTGGAATTTGCTCAGACTCGCGTGCACTGGCTTGCTGATGCCACCAACCGTCTCATTTCCCGTCGCCCCCTGCTTCGCCTACCTGCAGTCTTTCCCAGCAACAGGGGCTTTCCCAGTGGGTCGAGTCTTCACATCAGGTGGCCAAAGTATTGGAGCGGAGCTTCAGCTTCAGCATCAGTCCTTCCAGTCAGCATTCGGGGTTGATTTCCTGTGGGACTGACTGGTCTGACCTCCGTGCAGTCCTGGGGGTTCTTCAGCATCTTCTCCAGCACCACAGTGCTTTACCAGGGCTCTTTACAGCTTCCTTGCACAGTCTTACACTCGTGGCCTCGGGATTCCGTATAACCCCACAAAGGGTGCCCTCCCCCTCCCGCTCCCCCTCCCTCTCCCCACTGGCAACCACCAGATTGTTGTCTGTACCCACGTCTCTGCTTCCTTCTTTGTTTGAAAGTACAGTTTTTTGTTTTTTTTTTTTTACCTTTTGGCATCTGAGATCTTAGGTCCCCAACCAGGGCCTGAACCTGAACCCCCTGCACTGGAAGACAGCGTCTTAACCAGGACCTTAACCAGGACCCCCAGGAAGTCCCTGAAAGTACGCTTTTTAAGTGAGAAAATCCGTCATCAGTTCATACTGAGACCTCCAGCTCCTGTGAAGGGGGTGCAGGCTTTGCACTCAGCAGCTTGGTGGTGTTTGCCTATCTCTTCATCTTAACAATCTTGGTTTCTAACAAGATTTCCTACTTGCTTTATCTCTGAACATGTGTATAAGAGTTTCAGAGAAGGGCAGAGCCTCACAAACGCCACTCTGGTGATTAAAAACAGCCTCAGGTTCCTTCGCTGTCCTTCTGTCCCCGGGGTGGCTCCCCGGGAGGTGGGTCCTCTCTGTATGGTCACCGCCCCCCGGCCCCCCACCATGTAGGTACAGAGCTGCAGTCACTTGCTTTGTTTAGCTTTTGTTATTTTTGGCATTCTATTTTTGCAGTCTTGTTTTGGTTTCATTTCGTGATTATGCAAAAATCTGATGCTTTTCCCAAGTCAAATCCATCAAGCATGGTCCCCCCACAGGAGTCCCTTCTCTTCCTTCTCAGGCCTCCCTGGTCCTTTGTGGTCCGACAGGCACACCCGCTCCTCCCTGAGGGCACCCTGTCCTCCCTGGCCCCCACCTGCAGTCACACCTGGTCCCAGAGCCCTGCCCCCTCCCAGCAGCTGCGGAAGGCCTGCGTCTCCAGGCAGCCCTCCTCACTGAGGAGCCCATGTTTTCCCCGCGATCTTTGGGATGCATTCCTGGAAGCGGGATCATTTGGTCAAAAAGTGCACGCATATTAAGAAGAGAATTTTCACAGCTAGTGCCTCTGGACAGCCCCCTTTACTGAACCACCAAGGTTGCGGGATCGTCGTCTCCTGTTCGCATAAGGCTGTGAACATTCCTTCCTGTGACAGATTCCTGGAAGTGGACTCCTGGGCAGCTGCTTTTCTGACCGGACACCTGCCTCCCTGCCCAAGTCTTTCTTCGAGGCTCATAGCTCCTGGGGGACCCAGCCCAAGCCTGTGCAGCGGTCCTCACATGCTGCCCTCCCTCATTTCATCTGCTGCTGCCCGGTCTGGCCTGCCAGCCTCCTGTGGGCAGGGACTTCTGTCCATGGTGCCCAGCCTCAGGCTTACAGCCAGAGGTGCTCCATGGGCACATTGGACAATGGGGTGCTCCCGAGCGTGGGGATGACGTTCGGCTTGCAGATGAGGGGCGGGGGCGCAGCTCCAGGGACTGACGTGTGTGCCCCCAGGGTTTCAGGCCTCTGCTTTTCCTGGGCGGTTCCTCTGCCTGCCCAGCGACCTCCAGGCATTGTCCCTTGACACCGTCTCAGGGAAGATGTAGCCGTCCTCCCCGGGAAGCCGGGTCTCCGTGGTCCCCACGCCAGAACCTTTGCCCCAGGTCCCTCGCTGAGGGAGGCACTGCTGCTTGGTGTCTTACTGAGACCCTCCTGGCTCTCCCTGCTCCTCACACCCACCACCGGGCACCGTTGCCAGCAGGAGCGTCAGAGCCGCCCAGCGCTGGCTGTGCTTTTCTGGGCTCAAGGCAGGCCAGACTGACTGTTCCTCCTCTGCTCACACCTGCTGGGGTGTGTCTGAGTCGGCGCCTGGCACCTCTACCCGCGTGCTCCTCCCCAGCCTGGTGGGTGCCTGGGCCAGGCTCACCATATTAGGGAGCCAGGGGCACCCTGAAATGAGTCTGCACGCAGCATCCCTGGCTTCCCCGCACAAGGCCCTCGAGCCCGCAGCCCCCTGCCCACAACGTGTCTGTCCCGATGCCTGTGCTTTGGGCCTGGAGCGTCCAAAGCCTCAGCAAACTGTCGATTGAATGAACATGTTTTTTAGGATGATGCCTTCTTCCTCTGATTTAAGAAACTGGCCGCAGAGCCCAGGCCCTGCCCAGCCACCTGTTCTACACCTCTGTGCTGTCCTGCAGGGGCTGTACAAGGCAGATGAGCGATTCGGGCCAGGCGTCGAGACCTACCGGGACGGCAGCCAGGACGTGGGGCTGTGGTTCCGCGACCACCTCCTCAAGCTGTGCGTGGAGATCCCCGACAGCCTCTCCATCCACAGCTACCCTGAGTTCTCGGGTTTCCTGACCCACACGCCCGCCACAGTCACGCTCGCAGACGAGGAGAAGATGGACTGGGGCCTAGAGGAGGGGCAGGACCCGCTCTTCTACGGCTACAAGCGGTTTCTCCTGAATGACGACCTCACTCTGCCTCCGGAAATCTATATCTACTCGACCGACAACAGCCACCTGCCCATGACCTCCTCCTTCCGCAAAGACTTGGACGCTCGCATCTTTCTGAATGACATCCCTCCATTTGTTGATGATGGAGAGCCCTGGTTTATCAGAAATGAGACCCCTTTGATGGTCAGAATCCAGAAGCAGGCTTACAAGTTCAGGTAACCCGGCCTGTTCTCTCTCCTCAGCCCCGGGGCTCTTGTCCTCTGATGGAGGCACACTCAGGTGCGGGGGTCCTGAAGGCCTCTGGCAGCCAGCCTCGCAACTCAGCTGAGCTGGCTGGCTGTCAGGCTTGTCTTGTTTGACCAACCAATGCCCTCCAGTGATGGAGGGCAGGGGAGCTTGTGCCTGGAGCTGGAACACACTGCCCGAGTGCCGAGGGCTGGGGGACAGGGCAGGAGGAGGCTGGGCGGCTGGCTCGGCCTCTGGTTTCTCCACAGATGGTAGGGGAAAGATGGAGCGCTCTGCTGGTCTCCAAAGATCACCGCCGCTTGCCCTGGAAGCTCTGGGGAAGTCAGCAGCCACTTGAGAAAGACTTATTTTTTAAGTTTTGAAGAATATTTTAACCTCTTTCCTACACTTTGTCCTCAAATATCTGTAAGCTATTTTGGAATGCGTGTTTTGTGAACACAAATGCTACTTATGCACGCATCATCCACCCATCCATTCACCTGTTCATCCACCCATCCGTCCATCCATCCACTTATCGTATCCATTCACCCATCCATCCATCCATTTATCCATCCATCCACCCACTTAGCATATCCACCCACCTACCCATCCATCTACCCACTTATCCATCCATCCTCCCAATTATCATATCCATCCACCTATCCATCCATCCATCCATCCATCCATCCACTTATATCCATTCACCCATCCATCCATCCACTTATCATATCATTCACCCATCCATCCATCCATCCATTTATCATATCCATTCACCCATCTATCCATTCATTCATCCATCCATCCACCCACTTATATCCATTCACCCATCCATCCATTCATTCATCCATCCATCCACCCACTTATATCCATTCACCCATCCATCCATCCATCCATTTATCATATCCATTCACCCATCTATCCATTCATTCATCCATCCATCCACCCACTTATATCCATTCACCCATCCATCCATTCATTCATCCATCCATCCACCCACTTATATCCATTCACCCATCCATCCATCTATTCACCTACTTAGCATATCCACCCACCTATCATCCATCTACCCACTTATCCATCTATCCTCCCACTTACCATATCCATCCACCTATCCATCCATCCATCCATCCACTTATATCCATTCACCCATCCATCCATCCACTTATCATATCCATTCACCCATCCATCCATCCACCCACCCATTTATCATATCCATTCACCCATCTATCCATTCATTCATCCATCCATCCACCCACTTATATCCATTCACCCATCCATCCATCTATCCACCCACTTAGCATATCCACCCACCGATCCATCCATCCACCCACTTATCATATCCATCCACCTATCCATCCATCCCTCCATCGACCCATTCATTCATCCATCCACTTATCATATCCATCCATCCATCCATCCATCCACCCACTTACAATATCCACCCACCCATCCATCCATCCATCCATCCATCCATCCATCCACTTATCCATCTATCCACCTATCATATCCATCCACCCATTTACTCAGGTACCCACGCACCCACCCACACATCCATCCACCTATCTACCCATCCATCCATCTATTCACCCGTCCTTTCACCTATCCATCCATCCATCTATCACCCATCCATCTATCTATCATGCAAAGATCAGCTGAGCCTATAACTTTTTTTTATTTTTAAAGTGATACAGCTCTTCCCACTGAGGAAAGCTGCTTGCTTAGCCATAGCATCTTCATCTGTGGGCAGCGGGTCCCCCAGCAGCTGGCCAGCTGTGCAGGCCTAGGGCTTAGGGTGCCCTAGGAGCAGACTGTGATGGGGGGAAAGGCGGGGTCCGGGGCAGAGGCAGGAAAGAGGAAGTGTGGACAGGAGGGAGGGCCCCTTTGGTGGCAGGGCTTGGCATCCAGAGTCGGGCTCCCCCTGACTGCCAGGAACAAGAGGGCTCACAGCAGCTGGAACATGGACACCATCCTGGAGGGGGCGGCGGAGCGGCTTTGCACGCCGTGGGCCCAAGGAGCGGCTCTCTAAGGAGATGATCCTGAAGGCCCAGGAAGGGAATTACGACTGGATTTACGGGATCCTGAGGGACAACCTCGCCAGCCCCGACGTGGCTGATGCCAAGGGCTACACAGTGCTCGCCGCCGCTGCTGTGAGCGCCCCACCCCGCAGGGTCATGCACAGGACCGCAGACCTGGAGGGCCCTGGGCGATGGCCCCTCGTAGACGGAGACTGCCCTCCCCTTCACTCCTGTGAAGCCTGCCTGTGGGACGGCAGGGTAGGACGGGGAGGGGGGTGGGTGCCTGTGCCTGGCACAGCTGCAAGCGGGGGCCACCCCTGAGCTGGCTGGGGCGTGGGGCCTCTCTGGGGTCCTGGCCCCTGCTGAGAGTGCCTGCTGTCCTCGCCAGGCTGGCCCCCTCCTTGCAGGTTCACGGTCACATTGACGTCATCAACCTCCTGCTGGACAACGGGGCCGATGTGAACAAGTGCACGGACGAGGGCCTCACCCCGCTGAGCATGTGCTTCCTCCTCCACTACCCGACCATGTCCTTCAAGCCCAACGTCGCCGAGAGGACGGCGCCCGAGCCCCAGGTCAGCCTGGGGGGCCCTGCGCCCTGGCTCAGGGTCTGCGCCAGCCCATCCCCACCCCCATCCCTGGGTACCAGTCCCCTGTCCAGCTGTCCACACACACAGCTGTCCCCTCCCCCATCCCCTGCGATCTCTGTGTCCTCATTCCCCCACCTCCATCCACCCCTCCCCCTCCCCCTCCCCTGCCATCCATTCCCCATCCCCACCCCCTCCCCCATCCCCTGCCATCCACCCCCTACCCCTACCCCCCACCCCTGCCATCCATACCCCCCATCCTCAGGCCCCCCACCCCCCGTCCTCAGCCCCCTACTCCCCATCTAGTGGTACCTGCTCCCTCATCCCCTACCTTCCATTCCCCCCCCCCCCACCCCCAGCCACCTGTCCCCCAGCACCTCAGACTCATCCACCCCGTCCCCCTCCCTATCCCCTGCCATCCACCCTCCCCCCTCCTTAGCCCCCTCCCCCATCCACTCATCCAACTCTCCCTTGTCCAGCTGTCTGCTGATCCACTCGTCCCGCACCTGTCTACCTGTCCCCCAGTGTGCCATTTCCCTGCTCCTGTCCCCCAGCTCCCCAGCCTTCTTGTGCAGACCAGGGTCAAATGGGATGAACTGATACTAAGGTGGGTAGGCAGCAAATGGGGAGGAAATCATCCTGGTCACTGGGTGCCCTGAGCTTGTTGCTACAACACAGAGGACGTGTCCTTTAGGAGGCCATGCACAGCCGCTGGGGCCTCAGGGCAGAGGCTGCCGTGGACCCCGCACAGGTCCCAGCGCAGTCTCTGGTGACTGGCACTGCTGAACGCCCCTAAGCCTTGCAGGATGCCTGCTCCAGTGGTTCTGGGCGGGGACTCACGGTGGAACTGCTGGGCCCTCACAGAAGCGGTTAGTCACAGAGGGCTGGGCCCAGCACCAGCCTTTCTGCCTGGGGGTGGTCTGCGGTGGGACCTGAGAGCCTGCATTTCTGGCACTGCTGCTGCCTGTCCCTGGGCCACTGCTGAGAACAGAGGCTGTGACGGCAGGTGGAGGGCAGAGCGTGACGGCGGCACCGCTGGATTCGGACGTTTCCAGGGCTCACGTCAGAAAAAGGCAGGACAGGTGGAATTCGTTGTAATGATCTCATTTGTTTAATCCGTGTATCCAGAATTCCCCTTTCTGGTGTGTAATCAGTATAGCGGCCTGTGGGGAGACATTTGGCGTTGATTTTCCAGTCGCCCCGCCTACGATGCGGGGTCTGCGCCTGGAGCCTGCGTGCGCCAGCGCCGCCCCGCGCGGGGGCCTGCTTAGCGCGGCAGGTCCAGGTGCTGGGGTGGGGTGGGGTGGGTGGGGTGGGTGGGGTGGGTGGGGTGGGGGCGCGGGCCCTGCAGACGGAGGCGGCTTGCTGGGTCAGCACTCTCCGCTTTGTCCTAAGGACGTTTTCTCGGTCCTTTCCAAAGGAAGCTTCGAAGCCCATCACCACGACCCAGCGTTCCTTGTCGATTCCGGAATCGCCCGCCGAGCCGGTGGTTCTGGAGGCGCCGGTCCCGGCGCCGGGCGGCCCGGAGCGGAAGCAGTCCTCCGCTAGGCCGAACATGGAGGAGAGCCGCCGCGGGGCTCGGGAGTGGGGCTCCACGTCGGGGAGGAGCAGCGCCAGCGACTCGGGCGCTCTCGGGCGCGGCGTCGGGGACGCTGGGCCGGGCTCGGCCTGCAGCAACGACTCGGACTTCGAGTCCGGCCGGGCCGTGTGCCATTTCCGCATCGACCTGCCGCAGGAGCTGCTGGAGTGCGGCGCGCGGGGGCACAGCCTGCTGCGGACCCCGGGCCCCGCGCCCGCCGACCGGGCGTCATGAGGAGGATGGCGCTGGGCATGGTCCAGTAGGTGGCGGGCCGGGGGCGCCTCAGCGGGAGCTGCGAGCCCCGCTCCCGGGAGGGCGGTTCTGCACGCCGAGGGCGGCTCCCAGAGGTTGGCCTCTCTGCCTTCCCACCGGAGACGCACAGGCGGGCGCTCACCCTCGGTCACCCAGGGACACTCGCGTGCTCTCATGCACACCCACCCGCACACGGCCACTCACCGTGGATGCGCGTGCGCACCACGCCCGGGGAGCTTCTCACTGAAGCAGGGCTGCCCTTCCGCAAAGTCCTGAACACACAGAATGTCTTCAGGGCCAGCGGCCCCTCCCAGTGAGGGCTCTGAGGTGGCCAAGTTTTTCATAAAAACTGGTTATCTCTGTGAATATGCAATGGTTAGTGAGAAGGCAAGGGCAGTCCACTCCAGTACTCTTGCCTGGAAAATCGTATGGATGGAGGAGCCTGGTGGGCTGCAGTCCATGGGGTCTCTAAGAGTCGGACATGACTGAGCGACTTCACTTTCACTTTTCACTTTCATGCATTGGAGGACATGGCAACCCACTCCAGTATTCTTGCCTGGAGAATCCCAGGGACAGGGGGAGCCTGGTGGGCTGCCGTCTATGGGGTCGCACAGAGTCGGACACGACTGAAGTGACTTAGCAGCAGCAGCAGTGTTACTTTTTGAATGTATTACTAAATATTTGAACACATTTCTTAGTCTTAATTTGTAAGACAGTGGACAGGGATGGCTAGAACTCAGGTAAACAAAGCCCTCTGGGGGCCTGGAAGGATTGTACAAGTGCGGAGGGGCCAGGAGGGCAAGCCGTCTGAGCGCTGCCGCCCTACACTGACCCAGCCTCCTCTCTCCCTCTGCTCTGCCGGCGGTCAGCGGGAAGGGCAGGCCCCCACCTGCCCTGCGATGGGCCTCTCCACACACGCCGCTCTCCACCCAGGCCTTCTCCCTGCCACCCCCCACCCGCCCAGCCCCTGCAGGCACAGCCCTCCTGCATCCACACAAGAGGCTCTGTGCTGCTTGTGAGAGATGCGTGTGCCAGTGTGAGTGTGTGTTGTAGGTGTGTGTGTGTGAATTGTGTTACACGTGTGGTTGCATGTGCGTGCCGTGTTGTGCCTCTGTGTGTGTGTTGTCTGTGTACATGTGGTGTGCTGTGCATGTGTGTGCTGCTGCTGCTGCTGAGTCGCCTCAGTCGTGTCCGACTCTGTGCGACCCTGTGGACGGCAGCCCACAGGGTCCCCTGTCCCTGGGATTCTCCAGGCAAGAACACTGGAGTGGGTTGCCATTTCCTTCTCCAACCCATGAAAGTGAAGTTGCTCAGTTGAGTCCGACTCTTAGTGACTCCATGGACTGCAGCCCACCAGGCTCCTCCGTCCGTGGGATTTTACATGCTATGTTGTATCTGTGTGTGTGTAGGTGTGTGTGTTTACAATCGTATGTGCATGTCTGCTGTGTGTGTACAAGCTTGGACCCTATGGGTGCCAGGCAATGTACATCATCTCACGGCCGCCCCAGGAGGAAGACTGGCCCCCCACCCCTACCCCGTATCACAGGTGACCTCAGAGAGGCTAAGTGAGGATCGGGGCTGAAGTCGGGCAGGGCCGCAGCTGGACCTGAGCTTGGCCAGGCCGGCCCGCTTGGGGTGGGCTGCCCTGGAGCAGAGAAGGGCTGCAGTCTTGGCGAGGCAGGACCCGGGGACGGCGTGCTCCGCGTCAGGCCTTGCCAGTGCCCGCGGCTGGGGCTCCCTTCCAGCCCGGGGCATGTGTGGGCTGCAGGCCACGCGTGCCCCCTCTGCCAGCCCGTGACGGTCTCCTGCTCCTTCCAGACACCGGCGCAGGTGGGCGACTATCACCCTCCTGCTGCAACGTGGCGCCGACCCCAACCTGTGCCGCGTGCCCATGCAGGTCCTCTTCTTCGCCGTCAAGGCCGGGGATGTGGACGGGGTGAGGCTGCTGCTGGAGAACCGGGCCAGGACGGACATCCAGTTCCCGCTGGAGGTGGGTGGCGGCGGGGGCCGCGGGCTGGCTCTGACGTCGCCTGTAGCGTCTGCTCTTCCTCCCTGGCTGTGCCACTTGCCAGTCACAGGCCGCTCCTATTCAGAGGTGCTGGCTTTTGAAAAGGCTGCCAGTCTCGCTCTGGCTACTCGCTCACCTTCTGGGCCCCTGAGCCGGGTCGTTTATTTCCTCTTTTTTCTTCAGTGTAAGTGCAGGGGTGCAGGGAAGTGGGATTTCAGGGGTCAGGCCCAGGAGGATCTCACAGGAACTTTTGGGGTTCACCGATTGGACTCCGTCTTTGAAACCTCCTGGAGGAGGGCGGGGACAGTTGGTCTAATAGGAAGCTGGGCCACCAGGGCCTGTGTTCCCGTCAGTCACCCTGGTGGACGAAAGCGTCATGAATCACAGCAGACGGGTGGGGTCATGCCATGTGTTTGTGGTCCTCTGTGGGCGGGCCTCTTGTCCCGAATGTCCTGGGATGACGGGAACGTGGTGCCTTGGGGACCTGAGGCAGGTGGGGGGCAGACGGCCATGCTCTGGCTCTGGACGGGGGCCCCAAGGGCCTTGTTCATGCAGAACCCCACCCTCAGGCTGACGGCTGTCGCTCCTCGGGAGCCAGGGCTGCACCCTCACCCGCCTTTGTTTCCTCTGCAGCTGGGGGCCCTGACCCCTCTCCACATCGCAGCTGCCCTCCCTGGGGAGGAGGGCGTCAAGATAACGGAGCTGCTGCTCCACGCCATCACTGATGTGGACGCCAGGGCAGCCGACCAGGACGACGTGTACAAAGAGGGCAAGGTGGGCGTCCGCCCCGTGGCGGGTGGGGTCCCTCTGCAGGAGGTGTGAGGTCCCTAAGGGAGGGTGCCCGACACTCTGTGAGCCGCAGGCCGGCCTGGACCCGGACAGCGTGTGCCTGGACACACCCGCGGTCATCTGTGCGAGCCGGGGCCTGCCTGGGGCAGAGGGAGGCAGTGTGGCTTGGGCACCGAGTGTGAACACTCCGCACACAGGCCTGTCGTGTGGGAGAGGCATGCACACTTGATGAACGTGAGTGAGAACCTGCTTCTTCAGGCAGCTCACAAAGCCCAGAGGTCCTCACCGGGGTAGCTGGGCCCCCGGAGGGCATTCTATAGGAAGCTCTGTCTGACTCCACTCGGGGGTGCCCCTCTGCCTGGAGATGCATCTGCTCGGGGCCGCGCTCCCTGGCCGAGTTCTCCCGCCCCGCCTCCTCCTAGCCGCCCCTCTGACCCCTGGGCCACCTCTAGGCTGCCGCCGTCTGAGAAGGCCAGCCCTGAGCCCTGTGGGCTCTGAGCTCCTGATGTGCCTGGGGGAGTCGGGCTGTGGGCCTCCTTGGGCAGCCTCCGGGTCCGCCCCAACCTCAGGGAGCCTCGTGTCCCCAGACCAGGGCTCAGGGCCCGTGCCCCCTGCCAACCTGCTCCAACATGTGACAGGGAGGGGAATGGACCCTCAGGGGACAGGGCAGGCTGCCAGGTTGGGGGTTGACACTGCAGAAGGGCCTAGGGGCCAGAGGTGGGGCTTGGAGCCGCCGGTGGGGGTTCTGGGGTGCAGGGCTGGTGAGGCAGAGCTTGCGTCCTGGCACATGCAGCAACCCCCCGCCTCAGCAAGGCCATGCCGAGGCCCCCTCCTTCATGCGGCCCTCCCAGCCTTCCTCCTCCATGCTGAGCCCCTGGAGCACAGCAGCTCTGCTGTGTTTCATCCACTGGAGCCTCATTCAGCCCCCCAGCGCCCGAGGGCGTGGGGCCAGGCGGGAGGGCGGGTTCAAGGAGCCCCCAGGGCACTGGTGCAGGCCTCTGAGCTGGGAGGCGGCGTGGCCCTAGGGGAGCTCTGGGTGTGAGCTGCTGCCTGCAGGGGGCACAGGGCCCCGGGCGGCACACGGTGGGTCTCTGCACTCTGGGAGGACGGGCTTGGGGGCCACCTTCAACCCCTCTGTCTGCCCACAGCTGGACCTGCTGCCTTCCAGCCTGAAGCTTAACAATGAAGCGGGCCCGCCTAGGACCTACTACAGCAAGCGCACGGCAGTCCCTGACGAGGGGGGCAGGACGGCCCTGCACGTGGCCTGTGAGCGGGAGGACAGCCACAGGGTGAGGCGGCCTTCTGGGTGTGCACGGGCGCCTGAAGCACACCCGTGAGTGCCTGCCCATGAGAGTGCGCGTGTCTATGTGCAGGCATGTGTGTGAGCTTGTAGGTTGGTGTGTAGTCCGTGTGCATGTGTGTACACCTGCACATGTGGGGCTGTGAGCCCTCAGCCCTGGTGGGCTGAGCCAGGCCTCCCCGTGGCCACACGAGCAGACCTGGGCGTGTCTGCCCCGGCTGCCATGGTCCAGACCAGGGTCCCCCAGCTACAGGTCATCCTCCTGAGTGGGCCCCGGACTTGGGGGACTGAGTCAGGTCAGCAGTGAGCTGGGACATGCTGTGTTGAGACAGGATAGGAAGCGTTATGGAACGCGTGTGCATGGACATGTTATTTCAGAGCACATGTTGGGGACACGTGCTCACACGCAGGCCTGTGTGCCTGGGGGTGGGGGCCTGGGTCGCCTTGAGGTCACTGTCTTACTGCAGGCGGCGGTCACACACGTCTGTGCTGCCAGCCCATTGGCCCCCAGACAGTGACCCCATCTGGCGCCACTGCCTCCTGTCCACTTTGGGGATCAGCTCGCACGCGGCAGGTGCAGGAACCCTTTGGAGGAAGGGTGTGAGGGGCCTCAGGGGAGCTGGGGAGCCGGGCCAGAGAGCCCGAGTGCGTGATACACGGAGCCTCCGTTTACTTGCCTGTACAATGGGACAGCAGTGGCGCCACGGGCCCGCGGCAGGTCTTTGTCACTGCCCAGGCTGGGGGTCACACGCGCCCCCGATGGGGGCTGTGAGGGCCTGCGTGGGGGTGGTGCCCGCACAATGCTGGCAAGGGACCACCTGCTCCGGAACATCCCTATCTCACCAACGCGTCCTCGGGCTGTGTCACTGCTCCCCCTCCCCCTACCCAGAGAGGGGCGGCGAGCCCAGACTGAGGCTGGGGACAGCAAGGTTCCAGGAGGGTGGGCTGCCCAAGGCCCCTGGTCAGTAAATTGGAGGCCTGGGCTTGGAGCACAGCTCTTTCTAGCTCACACGCCTTTGTCCTTTGTACTGATTTTGTATTTGGAAAAGTTAAGAGGAAACAAAGTCAGGAGACATTGTAGGCCATGTCCTCATCAGATCAAGGACAGATCACCAGTGTAACGTCTAGTGCTAAGACGTGAGGGCTGCAGCCATCCAGCCATCACGCCTGCATTCCAGCAGGGAGAGTGAGAAGAGGGGACGCTCCCCACGAGCCCCTCGGCACACTTCTGTGGGCCCTCCTTGGCCTGGCCAGTTAGGCTGGTGAAGAGGGTGGTCCTGCAGGGTGGCCCAGCTGGCCCCTGGGGTCCCGCCTGTCTGCAGAGCAGCGGGGATTCAGCAGAACGCTCCGTGGCGAGGAGAGTCTGGGTCAGCTCCGCGGGCACATCCCAGAGAGGAGGAGGAGGACACCGATAGCTTCCTGGGGGTGAAGGGCTGAATGTGCCCCGTGCTCCTTGCACCTGGTGTGTCCTGGTGCAGGGCCCACCCTCTGCCCCACCGGCCGTGTGCCTGGCCCAGCTGCAGTAGTCTCGATACAGCGGCAACAGCTCCGTTAGCGTCCGCGACAGCTGCAGCAGAGCGCCCCGACTCTACTCTTTCCTTCCAACCAACGTCCTCATCACCGACATCCCTGTTTCCATCTGAAATGATCGACGTTTGGAAAGCCTCTTCTCAGCTTGCGGATCCACCAACGCTGTTCACTGCTCAGCGTTCAGGGCACTTGTGTGTGCCAGGCAGGGCCCTAGTGCGAGGGAGGAGCAGTCAGTGGGTAGGCTGACCGCACGCTGTGTGAGATTCCCCTGGAGGGGAGGCGCCCCCGTAACCCTCCGTCCTTCCGCCACTCTCCCGCCCAGTGCTCCAGGGACGTCGTCCGGCTCCTGCTGGCCCACAGAGCCAACCCCAACTTGCTGTGGAGCGGCCACTCCCCACTCTCCCTGTCCATCGCCAGCGGCAATGACCTGGTGAGTAAGTCCTACCCCACTGGTGTACCTTCGTGTGTCTGTCTTGTGCCGCCACTCCAATGTGGGCTCTGGGATGTGCTGTCCTTAAGGTGCCCCAGGGACAGCATGGTGTGATGGCCGGAGGGTCCCCTCCCGCGAGGATGGAGTGCCCCTCAGAGAGAAGAGTGGAGGGAGGAAGTGAGCATGAGGATGAGGGCTCACCCGGAAGTGCTGAGTCAGCCTCAGAGCACTGGGAGGGCACCCTGGGTGGTTCCCACCTTCCCCGCTGCCAAGGACCATGCTTGTTCTTCCACCCACCCACCTGACTGGCCACCCAGCCACCCACTCATCCATCCTCCCAGTCATCCATCCATCCGCACTCCCAGTCATCCATTTATCCACTCAGTCATCCACTCATCCACCCAGGGATCCATCCATCCATCCTCCCAGTCATCCATCCATCCACCTAGTCATCCACTCATCCATCCTCTCAGTCATCCATTCATCCACCCAGTCATCCATCATTCCATCCACCCAGTCATCCACTCACCACCCAGTCATCCATCCATTTATCCATCCAATCATCCATCCATCCACCCTCCCAGTCATCCATCCATCCACCCAGTCATCCACTCATCCTCCCAGTCATCCATCCATCCTCTCAGTCATCCATCCATCCATCCATCCTCCCAGTCATCCATCCATCCATCCTCTCAGTCATCCATCCATCCATCCATCCATCCATCCATCCACCCAGTCATCCACTCATCCTCCCAGTCATCCATCCATCCATCCATCCTCCCAGTCATCCATCCATCCATCCTCTCAGTCATCCATCCATCCATCCATCCATCCATCCATCCACCCAGTCATCCATCCATCCATCTACCCAGTCTTCCATCCATCCTCCCAGTCATCCATCCTCCCAGTCTTCCACTCATCCTCCCAGTCATCCATCCATCCATCCTCCCAGTCATCCATCCATCCATCCTCCCAGTCTTCCACTCATCCTCCCAGTCATCCATCCACCCATCCTCCCAGTCCTACACTTTTCCTTTTTCCATTCATTTATCCACCTCCACATCCACCTGTCCACCCACTCCTTCACCCCTCCATTCTTCATCATCCATCCCTCCTGTCTTGTTGTTCAGTCACTCAGTTGAATCCAACTCTTTGCGACCCCATGGACTGCAGCACACCAGGCCTCCCTGCCCATCACCAACTTACAAAGCTTATTCAAACTCACGTCCATTGTGTTGGTGATGCCCTCCAACCATCTCATCCTCTGTCGTCCCCTTCTCTTCCTTCCCTCAATCTTTCCCAGCATCAGGGTATTTTCAAATGAGTCAGCTCTTCATATCAGGTGGCCAAAGTATTGGAGTTTCAGCTTCAGCATCAGTCCTTCCAATGAATATTCAGGACTGATTTCCTTTAGAATAGACTGGTTGGATCTCCTTGCAGTCCAAGAGACTCTCAAGAGTCTTCTCCAACACCACAGTTCAAAAACATCAATTCTTCGATGCTCAATTTTCTTTATAGTTCAACTCTCACATCCGTAGGTGACTACCACTAGGAAAACGGTTACTTTGTATGGATCTTTGTTGGCAAAGTCATGTCTCTGCTTTTTAATACACAGTATAGGTTTGTCATAGCTTTTCTTCTAAAGAGTAAGTGTCTTTTAATTTCATGGCTGCGGTCACCATCCACAGAGATTTTGGAGCCCAAGAAAATAAAATCTGCCACTGTTTCCATTTTTTCCCCATCTATTTGCCACAAAGTGATGGGACCAAACGCCATGATCTTCATTTGTTGAATGTGGGGTTTTAAGCCAGGTTTTTCATTCTCCTCTTTCGCCCTCACCAAGAGGCTCTTTAGTCCCTCTTTGCTTTCTGCCATTGGGGTGGTGTTGTCTGCATAATAGCCTATGCACCAGGCAGGCACTATGCCAGGCAGTAGGTGTTGCATGAAACAGAAGTGTCAAGGATCCTACGTTCTTGCTAGGGCAGATAGACCACAGTCTGGTGTGTGACTGTCAGGCAGTAAGTTTATGAGGAAAGTGATGATGGGTGAGGGGAGGGATGACGGGGACTCCCCCAGCGGGGTGGCAGGAGGGCCTCTCTGGTGAGATGGCATGTTGGGAGGCCTGAGGCAGCCACTGTTGGTGAGGGGCTGGGGCTCCCGTGCCCCTGCTGCCCGGCCCCTCCACCTCCTGCCTCGCTCGTGCACCGAGTCATCCACTCAGTGGGTCATGCGGGCACCTGCTCTGTGACCAGCCCTGGAGTGGGGGCGGGCAGCCTGGAGCAGAGCCTCACCCAGGCGCAGAAGCTCCCGGAGGCCAAGCTCGTGTCTCGCGTGTATCTGGAGCAGCTGCTCCGACTCCAGGCTCCCCAGGGCCCCAGGCTAGCGGCTGGGGACGCAGCAGGGAGCAAGGGAGCCCCGTCCTCTGCACGTGCTCAGGTGATCAGGGTGACCAGCTGCCCCGGGTAGATGCAGGCCGGTCCCAGGGACATAGACCAGCAGGATGTGCACCTGACCCTGTGGGGTGAGGCCTGGCAGGATTCGGCTGCGTCCCCGGGTGGAAAGCAGAGAGGCGCCGGGACCACTTCTGAGCAACTGGATGTTGTTCTGAGGAAGCACTGGACCTGGGCTGCCCTGGGAGTGGGAGTCCTCGCTAGGGAGCCGCCATGTGCCCACCCCAGCCTCGCCATCTGAGCCTCGGCCCCTGGGGGTGGGAAGCAGGGAAGCCGCCCCGTGTGGCCTGGCTCCGGGCGCTTCCTCCGCTTGTTGGGAGGGGGGCGTGGCGGGTGCTGACAGGCCTGTCTGTGTCCAGATTGTGAAGGAGCTGCTGTCCTGGGGAGCTGACCCCAACATGCTGCTGACCAGAGGCTTGGGCAGCGCCCTGTGTGTCGCCTGCGACATCACCTATGAGAGCCAGAGGAGCCTGGAGAGCAGGCTGGCCCTGGTGAGCGGGGGCCGGCTCTGGGGGCGGGGGGTGGGTGGGCGGAGGCCCTGGCGGGCAGGGTCTGGGTCTGCACTGGACCCTCTGGCTGGCCCTGCTTGTAGCAAGGCGCTTCGTGGCCTCTTGCTCTGTGTTCAGGACTTGATGTTCCAAATACTTGAGAAAGTACAAACAGTTCTTGCCTTTTACAGTTTATAGACCTAAAATATGTTAGTGGCAAACCCATTCAAAAGGCCGGACAAGTGCCCTGCGTGGGGGATGGGGAGCTGTGTCCTGGGTGGGGGATCGGGTGCTGTGTCCTGAGTGGGGAATGGGGAAGCTGTGTCCTGAGTGGGGGATGGGGAGCTGTGTCCTGAGTGGGGGATGGGGTGCTGTGTCCTGGGGATGGGGAGCTGTGTCCTGGGTGGGGGATTGGGCGCTGTGTCCTGAGTGGGGGATTGGGGAGCTATGTCCTGAGTGGGGGATGTGGGAGCTGTGTCCTGGGTGGGGGATGGGGCGCTGTGTCCTGAGTGGGGGATCGGGGAGCTATGTCCTGAGTGGGGAATGGGGGAGCTGTGTCCTGAGTGGGGATGGGGAGCTGTGTTCTGGGTGGGGGATGGGGTGCTGTGTCCTGAGTGGGGATGGGGAGCTGTGTCCTGGGTGGGGTATGGGGAGCTGTGTCCTGAGTGGGGGATGGGGTGCTGTGTCCTGAGTGGGGATGGGGAGCTGTGTCCTGAGTGGGGGATGGGGCGCTGTGTCCTGAGTGGGGGATCGGGGAGCTGTGTCCTGAGTGGGGAATGGGGGAGCTGTGTCCTGAGTGGGGATGGGGAGCTGTGTTCTGGGTGGGGGATGGGGTGCTGTGTCCTGAGTGGGGATGGGGAGCTGTGTCATGGGTGGGGGATGGGGAGCTGTGTCCTGAGTGGGGGATGGGGTGCTGTGCCCTGAGTGGGGGATGGGGAGCTGTGCCCTGAGTGGGGGATGGGGAGCTGTGCCCTGAGTGGGGGATGGGGAGCTGTGCCCTGGGTGGGGGATGGGGAGCTGTGCCCTGGGTGGGGGATGGGGAGCTGTGTCCTGGGTGGGGGATGGGGAGCTGTGTCCTGGGTGGGGGATGGGGAGCTGTGCCCTGGGTGGGGGATGGGGAGCTGTGCCCTGGGTGGGGGATGGGGAGCTGTGCCCTGGGTGGGGGATGGGGAGCTGTGCCCTGAGTGGGGGATGGGGAGCTGTGCCCTGAGTGGGGGATGGGGAGCTGTGCCCTGGGTGGGGGATGGGGAGCTGTGCCCTGGGTGGGGGATGGGGAGCTGTGCCCTGGGTGGGGGATGGGGAGCTGTGCCCTGGGTGGGGGATGGGGAGCTGTGCCCTGGGTGGGGGATGGGGAGCTGTGCCCTGGGTGGGGGATGGGGAGCTGTGCCCTGGGTGGGGGATGGGGAGCTGTGCCCTGGGTGGGGGATGGGGAGCTGTGTCCTGGGTGGGGGATGGGGTGCTCTGTCCTGGGTGGGGGATGGGGAGCTGTGTCCTGAGTGGGGGATGGGGAGCTGTGTCCTGCGTGGGGGATGGGGAGCTGTGTCCTGGGTAGGGCTGCTTTCTCTGCTGGAAGCAAAGCTTCACTGGCAGTGGCCCCAGAACCCAGGGTCTTTGTGAGGAAGGAAGGTTGAGTGATGAGAGGCTGGTGAGTCACTGAGGCTGCCTTGTGTCTCCCCCAAATAACGACCCTGCTGACACCTGCTTGGCAAGTGTGGCTTCTGAACTTCCTGTAGATGACAGCTTGACTCTTGTCTGTCACATCGAGGCTTGTGGTTTGTGGCTCTGTCAGCATTTCCTGATGAAACTGAAACCACAGGACCTCTGTGCAGCACAGCATCCTTCCTTGTCGTGGTCTGGGTGGGCGCCTCTGACGGATGCTGTTTGCTATGAATGCAGCTGGTGCTGCATCAGAAGTGGAGGACCTTGCCTCGGGGTGTGCCGGGGTCCAAATGCAAACACATGTGCATGCACAGGCACATCACACGCCTGTGCATATTTGTGCAAGCACCCCCACACTCACATAGCTGCTCTCTACAGCCACACACTCATGCATGCACACACATGTCTACACACTGGCGCACACGTGTGCATGCAACCACACACTCACACAGCTGCTCTCTGCGATCAGACACACGCCTGCACATACATCAACACACCTCTGAATACGTGTGCAAGCACCCGCACACAGCTGCTCTCTGCAATCACACACATGCATGCACACACATCCACATGCCTCTGAATATGTGTGCAAGCACACACACACTCACACACACGTAGCTGGTCTCTGCAACCAGGCACACAGCGCCTGTGGTCTTACTGAGTTCCCCGGGTGGTTGGATGGATGGTGAACACGTATGGACTAGGGCTTTTGGCCTCTTTAACCTACAGAACTTAAGAACAAGTCAGGGCTCCCTTGCTCATTCCCCAGGTGGGGTGCGCTTGTTCCTCCGTGGGGTGGGTGGAGGGGGTGTGTCCAGGGTCAGGCTCCAGCGGTCCGCCCGCCCTGGGTGGTGCTGAGCGCAGGGCGCGTGCGCATGCCCTGCTTCTGCTCCTGGGCCTTCAGTGGCAGCTGGGCTTCCCGGCCTTTCTGTGCCTTGTTGTCCGTTATCTGCCTCAGCTGCCCCTGCACCCAGCCATCTTTAGTCTGTTTGGGGTCTTTGTGTTTTGTTTCCCGAAGCAGGCGTCTGTCCAGGTGCAGGCACTGCAGCAGGGCCCAGGTCCCCTTCTGTCTCACACAGACCGCTTGGGGTTTGCCCTGCCAGCACTCACAGCTAGCGGAGGGGGCCAGACCTCGGCAGGCTGCCCTGGGGGCGCGGGTGGGTCAGGGAGGGCCACCAGAGGAACTGGCCAGCCCCAGACTCGACCTTGCTCTCAGGGTCGCTCTGAGGACACACCACTCTGATGTCTTGTCCGTCTGTCTTGTTTGTCTTGCCGACACTCCGCACACCTGGGAGTTTGGCCCAGCTGGGTCACACAGGGGGCAGGAGCCTGGCCCTGCTCGCCTGCTGCGGGTGAGGGCCCCCTCGTGGCTGGGGCAAACGCGAGCCTTTGGCGGGGGCTCTGTTTTCCACAGATTGACCGGCTCATTAATTACGGGGCTGACATCCTGAGCCCTGTGCCACTTTCACAGGGGGACAAAGCGGCTGTGGGCACAGCGGTCGACTACGGGTATTTCAGATTCTTCCAGGTGGGCTGACTCTCTCATTGGCAGTGGGGGTGGGGCTGGGGCTTTTAGCAACTCTTGGGTAAGGCGGGCCAAGGGTCCCTCATGCCTCTGACCAAAGTCCTCCCCCAGCTTCCTAGAAGGGAAAATCCAGGCCCCCAAGCATGTGGTGCCAGCGTGGCTGCCACTGTGCCAGCTCTCTGAGCGTTATCCTGGCCTGTCCTCACAATCATCGTCACAACCACAGTGTACCCCAACAGTGCTGGCTGTGGGCCAGGGCTGCTGGACCCGCTCCCCCTGGGGGACTGGGGGCCAGGTGCCCCGTGCTCAGAGGTGGTGACCGGCACTGGGTTGCAGGACCGGAAGATAGCCCACTGCCCCTTCCACATGCTGATGCCCGCAGAGCGGGAGACATTTCTGGCCCGGAAGAAGCTCCTGGAACACATGGGCCTCCAGCTGCGGCAGGCCGTCTTTGCCAAGGAGTGCCAGTGGGACCTGAAGGTGCTGCATCTGAGCAAGAGAGGTGGGCGCGGCGGGCGCTCAGGCAGGGTGGTCGCATGGGCGTGGTGGGCAGCCAGTGGGGTGGGCAGCTGCAGTGGGCTCAGGCAGCTCAGAGCTGACCCGGGAGGCCCCTTGGCCTGAGAGTGTGTGACAGGCTTCATGCATCGTGGGAGAGCACGGGTGCCTTGTGCTAGCGGCTGCATCCCCCGAAGGTCTGGCTCCGTGAGGCTGTGTGGGGTGGGCCAGGAGAGGACACACCTGCCGGGATGTTCTGCTAAGGATGTCTGCAAGGGGAATTGAGAAGAGGGTTCTTGGGCTGGAGAGGTGAGCCTGGGAACAGAAACTGGGAGGTCCCATCACAGGTCTGGGAGCATCACCTTTGCCCAGTGTCCCAGCCGGCCCCACCTCCTGCCTGCCCTGCTGCCACGGTGGGGGACATGACACCTGAGGAGGGGCGACACGCCTGCACAGGGAGTGGGCGTGAGGGACCCTGCCCCGCGGTCTGCTTGGTGAGCTGCGCCCTGGGGGTGGAGCCAGTAGACAGCCTGGTCTGGGGGTGAAGCCCTGGGGGTGGAGCCGGTAGACAGCCTGGTCTAGGGGTGAAGCCCTGGGTCACCCTCTCCTGAGGTCCCTGCGTGGCCTAGCCCCATGGCAGAGCCAGCCTGAGCTGCAGTCTTGGGCGAGAGCCGGGCGGGTCCTCAGGCATGGGCGAAGGATGCAGAACCCCATGGCGCACAGTCAGGAAGCTTGTCTCCTGGCTCAGCTGGTGAAAGAGAGTGGACTCCCGGGAAGCCCATGGGCCCAGGGGAGGGGCTGTGCCTTCCAGGAGGCGGGGGTGGGGCAGGGCGTGCGGCGAGCCTGAGGCACGGCTGCCTGTGTCGGGGGCCCGGGACTGGTGGCCTCTCCTCAGCCACACCTCTGCTCCCGTCTGCTGCCCGGAACTCGCACAGTGGGTGACGGGGAGACAGAGGTGGTGCCAGGGGCGCTCAGAGAGCAGCTGGGAGGGGGACCTTGATGCCCCTCCGCCCTGCCCAACTCCCTCACATGTACCCCGCACCCTAAGCCCCCCAGCAGTACCCCCCGCCCTGCCCACCTCCCACATGTGTGCTCACACACACATGGACCAGCCTCCCCCACCTGCGAGGCCCCCATCCACACACACGTACATACACAACCCCCAAGCCCACACCCACCCACCTTTCCACACGCTGCCTGGCTGTCTGCACCCTGCAGCCCCAAGATGCTCACCTTCCATACACAGCGCTCCTCACTGCTGCACACACACTCACACACTAACACAAACCTGCCAAATCCCTCCACAAACCTGCACACCCTCAGCTCCTCACCCACCTCTGTCTCACATACTCCAATATCCAAACTTCCTGCACACACAAAAGAAGACTCCCGTTCCCCAGCCCACAAATAGTTACTAACCAGATGCCCACCACCCGCTCACACACATCCCTACCAACTGCTCACCTCCACCACCCCTCACAGCCCTGTTCTCACACACCTGCTACCCCAGTCCAACCCTCACGCAAGCCCCCAGGGACCAGCCCCCTCAGCACCCCCATGTACCCACAGCATTCCTCCCCACATGCACACTCATGCCACCCTTCCCCACAGAACCGCCTTGCACACTGTCACTCATACACCCACCATCCCTCATAACCCCCCACCATGCTCACCAGCCCACCCACAGCCATGCACGTCCATTCACCCTCACACCAGCTCGTGGCCGCCGACCACCTCATAGCTACGTGCCCACACACGACCTCCCTGTCCCGTTGGGTCAGGGGCTGTAAAGGTACCATGGCCTGAGTTCAGCAGGGTGGGAGATGCTTAGTCAACAAGCAGGTGTTTGCTCAGTTCAGGAGGCTGGAGACTGAACTCTGGGAGCCAGGAGCCGGTGCGGCCGGTTCTGGGGAGGGCCGCTTCATGGCTCCTTGCTGCAGTCTGCCTGACCTGTTCTCGCACGGGAGGGAGAGTGTGCACTTCCTCTTTTACAGGGTACTAATTCTACCAGAGGACTCTGCCCCCATCACCCCAAAGCCCCCATCCAAGTCCCATGGCATTGGGGTTAGGTTTTCAGCAAATTAATCCACGTGGGCGTAATGGAGAGTGGGGAGCAGGAAATGTAGTGGAAGGTACCGTGATGAAAATATCAAAAATCTGTTAGGAATTGTCAGCCTATGTATCCAGAGGGCTCAATGAACTCCCAGCAGGATAAACACAGACACCCACAGACAGACACATGATAGTTAGATGCTGAGAACCTAATGACTCACCACAACGAGACCCCAGTGAAGTCAGCAGTTGGCCCCTTGTCAGAAGCCGTGGATGCTAGGAGACAGTGGTATGGCGTAGTCAAGCGCTCAAAGTGGTAAGCTTCAGCTGAGAATGCTAGATCCAGCAAAGCTGGATGGAGGTGACAGGCATTCCCGAAGACAGAACCCTTGAGGACTTGTCCCTCGTCGTCCTGCTTTACAGGAAGTACTAAAGCACGTGACTCTGGATGGAAATCAAGTCATCCGTAATTTAGAACTAACCCCCAAAAAGATGTCCTTTTCATTATAGGGGACTGGAATGCTAAAGTAGGAAGTCAAGAAACACCTGGAGTAACAGGCAAATTTGGCCTTGGAATGCGGAATGAAGCAGGGCAAAGACTAATAGAGTCTTGCCAAGAAAATGCACTGGTATAGTAAACACCCTCTTCCAACAACACAAGAGGACTCTACACATGGACATCACCAGATGGTCAACACTGAAATCAGACTGATTATATTCTATGCAGCCAAAGATGGAGAAGCTCTATACAGTCAACAAAAACAAGACCAGGAGCTGACTGTGGCTCAGATCATGAACTCCTTATTACCAAATTCAGACTCAAATTGAAGAAAGTAGGGAAAACCGCTAGACCATTCAGGTATGACCTAAATCAAATCCATTATGATTATACAGTGGAAGTGAGAAATAGATTTAAGGGCCTAGATCTGATTGATAGAGTGCCTGATGAACTATGGAATGAGGTTCGTGACATTGTACGGGAGACGGGGATCAAGACCATCTAAAGAAATGCAAAAAAGCAAAATGGCTGTCTGGGGAGGCCTTACAAATAGCTGTGAAAAAGAAGAGAGGTGAGAAGCAAAGGAGAAAAGGAAAGACATAAGCATCTGAAGGCAGAATTCCAAAGAATAGCAAGAAGAGATAAGAAAGCCTTCTTCAGTGATCAATGCAAAGAAAAGAACAGAATGGGAAAGACTAGAGATCTCTTCAAGAAAATTAGAGATACCAAGGGAACATTTCATGCAAAGATGGGCTCGATAAAGGACAGAAATGGTATGGACCTAACAGAAGCGGAAGATATTAAGAAGAGGTGGCAAGAATACACGGAAGAACTGTACAAAAAGATCTTCACAACCCAGATAATCATGAGGATGTGATCACTAATCTAGAGCCAGACATCTTGGAATGTGAAGTCAAGTGGGCCTCAGAAAGCATCACTATGAACAAAGCTAGTGGAGGAGATGGAATTCCAGTGGAGCTATTTCAAATCCTGAAAGATGATGCTGTGAAAGTGCTGCACTCAATATATGCCAGCAAATTTGGAAAACTCAGCAGTGGCCACAGGACTGGAAAAGGTCAGTTTTCATTCCAATTCCAAAGAAAGGCAATGCTAAAGAATGCTCAAACTACCGCACAATTGCACTCATCTCACATGCTAGTAAAGTAATGCTCAAAATTTGCCAAGCCAGGCTTCAGCAATACGTGAACCGTGAACTCCCTGATGTTCAAGTTGGATTTAGAAAAGGCAGAGGAACCAGAGATCAAATTGCCCACATCCGCTGGATCATCGAAAAAAGCAAAAGAGTTCCAGAAAAACATCTCTTTCTGCTTTATTGACGATACCAAAGCCTTTGACTGTGTGGATCACAACAAACTGTGGAAAATTCTGAAAGAGATGGGAATACCAGACCACCTAACCTGCCCCTTGAGAAATCTGTATGCAGGCCAGGAAGCAACAATTAGAACAGGACATGGAACAACAGACTGGTTCCAAATAGGAAAAGGAGTCCGTCAAGGCTGTATAATGTCACCCTGCTTATTTAACTTCTATGCAGAGTACATCATGAGAAACACTGGACTGGAAGAAACACAAGCTGGAATCAAGATTCCTGGGAGAAATATCAATAACCTCAGATATGCGGATGACACTACTCTTATGGCAGAAAGTGAAGAGCTAAAAAGCCTCTTGCTGAAAGTGAGAGAGGAGAGTGAAAAAGGTTGGCTTAAAGCTCAACATTCAGAAAACATAGATCATGACATCCGGTCCCATCACTCCATGGGAAATAGATGGGGAAACAGTGGAAACAGTGTCAGACTTTATTTTTTGGGCTCCAAAATCACTGCAGATGGTGACTGCAGCCATGAAATTAGAAGACGCTTACCCTTTGGAAGAAAAGTTATGACCAACCTAGATAGTATATTCAAAAGGAGAGATATTACTTTGCCAACTAATGTCTGTTTAGTCAAGGCTCTGGTTTTTCCTGTGGTCATGTATGGATGTGAGAGTTGGACTGTGAAGAAGGCTGAGCGCCGAAGAATTGATGCTTTTGAACTGTGGTGTTGGAGAAGACTCTTGAGAGTCCCTTGGACTGCAAGGAGATCCAACCAGTCCATTCTGAAGGAGATCAACCCTGGGATTTCTTTGGAAGGAATGATGCTAAAGCTGAAACTCCAGTACTTTGGCCACCTCATGTGAAGAGGTGACTCACTGAAAAAGACTCTGATGCTGGGAGGGATTGGGGGCAGGAGGAGAAGGGGACGACCGAGGATGAGATGGCTGGATGGCATCACGGACTTGATGGACGTGAGTCTGCGTGAACTCTGAGAGATGGTGATGGACAGGGAGGCCTGGTGTGCTGTGATTCATGGGGTCACGAAGAGTCGGACACGACTGAGCTACTGAACTGAACTGAACTGATGTGAATAAAGAGCACTGGCAAAGCTAATTGTAAAAATAAAAATAAATGCATGTTTTCTTAACAGATTTAAAAAGAAATTTGCATGATTTATATATAAGCATTTTATGGAAAAATTACTATAAGCATATATATCTATGGATTTTATTTATTGTAATCCTGGTGGCTCAGCTGCTAAAGAATCCACCTGCAATGCAGGAGACCTGGGCTCGATCCCTGGGTTGGGAAGATCCTCTTGAGAAGGGAACGGCTACCCACTCCAGTATTCTGGCCTGGAGAATTCCATGGACTGTATGGTTCATGGAGTTGCAAAGAGTCGGACATGACTGAGTGACTTTCACTTTCAAGGAAATAACAAAAGTATAGTGTAAAATAATTGAAGAAATTAAACATTAGATTTAAAAGTTTTCACTTAATGCGAAAAAGTAAATAAAGGAAGAGTAGAAGACAAACAGACGAGACACAGAGAAAACGAAATGAGAGCAGCAGGTGTGAGCCCAGCTATGCCAGTGATGACGTTAGGTGTGCATGGCCTACACAGTGCAGTCAAGAGGCAGAAGCCATTAGACTGAATAGAAATAAGAAAATCCACTTACATGCTTCCCACAGGAGACGTATTTTAGGCCAGGTGATGCAAATAGATGGGAAGTAAAATGAAAAAAGAATCTGACATCATGAAAACAACAACCACAAGAAAGCTGGAATGGCTATACTTATAGTACCCGAAAATGGCTTTAAAGCAAAGCTATTACTGACAATAAAGAGGGACATTTTTAAATGATGAAAGAGTCCATTAATCAGGGAGATAAAGTAATTACAAACCTCTATGCGCCTAACAGCAGACACCCAAATAACCAAAGCAGAAAAGACACACGCGAAATGCAAAATAAATAATTCGATAATAAAATAGCTAGAGATGTCAATTCCCGAAGTTCAATAATTTGTAGAAACTCTGGGCACAAAATTATAGAGAAAAGAAGATTGAGCAATACTGTTAGATTACAGAGGACAGGGAATCCTGGCACGCTACAGTCCATGGGGTTACAAAGAGTCAGACACGACCGAGTGACTGAACATACACGTTAGACACGAGACCTCATGCATTTATGGAGCACTATGCCCACCAAACATCAGATATACATTCTTCTCAAGGGCACATGGGACGTTGTCCAGGGCAGACCATGCGCTCAGTCATAAGAACCGCCCCCAACACACAAAACTCAGTGCATTTATAGGCATAGAAAGAATGCAAATTAGGTACTCTGGCCACAACGGAATGGAATTAGAAATGAGTATAACAGGAAGACATTTGGAGATATCACATAAAACAGTACACTTCTAAATAACCAGGGGTCAAAGAAGAAATAAAAAAGCAATTAGAAAGTACTTTGATATGAATGTGGAAGAAGACAACTTACCGAAACTCATGGAATGCAGCTAAAGCAGTGATCACAGGGAAATGTGTGGATGTATGAATGTACACCTATGAATGCCCATATTAAAAAGAAAAACAACTCAATCAGTAACCTAACCTTGCTCCTTAAAACACTGGCAGAAGAAGAGCTCACTAAACCTAAAGTAAGCTAGTTTGCCAACTAGATAAATGTATGTGTGTCTTTTAGAGAGAATATTAGTGAAATACAGGATAGAAAAATAATAGAGAAAATCAGTAAACCTTGAAAATGGTTCATTGAGAAGATCAGGAAAACTGACACATTTGGCTAGATTGACCAGGAAAAGATGAAGACTCAAATTACTGAAATCAGAGTGAAAAGAGCAGACATTACTATCAAACATCTAGGAGTGAAAAGAATGATGAGAGAATATTATGAACGACTTTTTGACAATGAGCTGGAGCACCAAGATGAAGTGGACAAGTTGCTGAAAACATAGCATCTACCACAACTGATTAAAGAGGGAATAAGAAATCTGCCCAGATTTATAACAATTAAAAAGATTAAGTAACAAAACACCTCCCAACAAAGGAAAACCCAGGTACAGATGGCTCCATTGGCAAACTGTACCGAACATTTAACATGGAATTAGCACAAATCCTTTTCTAATTCTTTCAAAAATTAAAGAAAGGAACACTTCCTAACATCTTATGAAGCCTCATTACTGATTCCAAAGGCAGACAATAGCGTTATAAGAAAACTAAAGACCAATATTGTGTATGAATATAAATGCAAAAATCTACAACAAAATACTAATGAACTGGGACTTTTCTGACAGTCTCGTGGCTACAATGCAGGGGCGTGAGTCCCATCCCTGGTTGGGCAACTAAGATCCCACATGCTGCGTAGTGTGGCCCAAAATATGCATACAGTAGCAAACCAAACTCAGCATCGCGCCAAAGAACTGTGTGCCACGACGGAGTGGGATCTACTCCAGAAATGCAGGATGGTTTTATAACAGAATCGTCAATGTAATATACTACACTATTAAAATGAAAGAAAAAATTCAATTGATGTAAAAAAAAAAACCTGGGTGTAGAAAATCCAACATGCTTTCGTGATGAAACACACAACAAAGAACAGAAGGGCATTTCTTTAACCTGATGAAGGGCGCCTGTGAGAACCGCCCCCAGCCAAGGTCACGAAGAAGACAGAAACATCTTCTCTCCCTGCTTCTGTGTAATGCTGTACTAGCATTGTAAACTATGCAATTAGACAAGAAAAATGAAAGAAAGGCATCTAATTCGGAAGGGAGAGTTAGAGTTACAGCTTGCTTTATCGCCAGCTCCCCCAGAAGCATCACTCTGGTGCCAGGTGGTTCCGGAGGGTACTTTGGCCCTGCCCACTCTGTCACTCACAGAGCTGCTTGGACCCCACAACAGCCTGGGGAGTGGTCCTGGGTGCTGGGGTGCAGGAAGAGTGGGGAATGAGGGTCCCCCACATTCTCTCCTCTCCTGGCCAACGGGTGTTTCTTTGTGGGGCTCCTGCGTGTTAAGGGGTGCCAGGGGAGTGGAGGAGGGGGTGGCCTTCCTTGAGAGGACTGGCGCATTGTCCAAGCACAGGAAAGCAGAGGGGTGTGGTTGGGCATCAGGTGATTACTGGGGGGGCTCGCTGCTCTCCTGTCCCCCAGCCCTCTGGGCGTCCTGCCACCAGTGGCCAGAGAGCAGAGCCAAGGGTCTCCAGACCAGAGGGGGCGTGTGAGCTGGCCAAGGCCAGAGGGGAGCTGGTGCTGCCCTGTGGCCATTAAAGGCAGAGTCAGGAACCCGGAGCTGGGGCCGATGGCCAGGAGGCTTGCGGAGCTCAGGACATGGGTGCAGGAGCAGAGGCACATAGTCCGCTCTGGGCCCTTGGACCTGCTGGGGGCCGCTCAAGGGTGGTGCTGCCCACCCCGCTGGCCTTGCAGGGCCGGGGAGGGGGCTCACCGGGTGGTGGAGGTGGGCAGCGCAGTGCCGCCCCTCCACAGGTGGGCATGACTGGGGGCCATGGAGGCTAACACAGGTCTCTCTCCGTGCAGCGGAACTGGCCCCCTGCCTCCGGCTGAAGCGGAGGGGGCGGCATGCCCAAGGGCCAGGACTTGCCGGAGCAGGAGCAGTAAGTGGCTGGGTGGTGCCCGGCTGGGTGGTGCTGCTGAGCCTGCCGCGACCTCCCTGCCCGGGGCAGGGTCGCTCCCGAGAGGCTCAGCTCTGCTGTGGGCCGTGGCTCAAGCCAGGATGGGGGCAACGGGGGTTGCAGGCTCACTTGTGGACTGGCCTGGGTGGCTCTGGGGAGTTCCATGGCCCCCGGGGAGGGGGGAGTGGCTAGGTGGGGGTGAGCCCAGCTCTGCTGCTCGGAGATGCCCCCACCCCCCATCAAGCCGAGGCCCTCCTTGCCCCTCCACTGCTGGCCCCTGGGGCCCCTGCTCTGCCCCATCCCTGCTGTTAAGGGCAGTCCTGCATGCCCAGCACTGTGTTATCCCCCAGGACACCCTGGTGGGCGGGTTGGGGGTGGGGCAGGAGGGGGAAGGGCACGCACCCAGCTCACTGCGCCTGGCCCCGCAGCAGACCTGCCCAGAACCGGTTCCCGCACTGCAGACTCCTGCCACCCCTCGCCATGGTGATGACGTGAGGTTCCCCTCATAGGGGCTGTCATTTCCTGCCCGGGCGGGTTGGCCAGCACAGGTGGGGGCTTTTCCTGTTCTTGGTAGCGCCAGGCTGGACACGCTTAGACCAGGACTCGTGAGCTGTCTACTCTGAGCGCAGGATGCGGCGGGTCCTGGCGCCCAGGGCCTCACGTGCCAGGCACCCCCTGACTGCCCGCCTGCCCCCCTTGCAGGATTCCCTTCTTCAAGTTCTGCTACCAGTGCGGCCGCTCCGTCGGGGGTGCGCCTGGCACCCTGCACCCGCTGCTATGGGATCCTGACCTGCAGCAAGTACTGCAAGACCAAGGCCTGGTCCGACTTCCACAAGAAGGACTGCAGCGCCCTCATGGCCATCGGTGAGGCCAGGCGGAGGCTGGGCTGCCGCGGGGCCGGGAGGGTGACCCCGGTCGTGCCCCGACATCTCCCCAGTTCCAGCCACTTTGTGGAACTCCTGGGGAGGGGACCTGTGTGGGGACAGGGAGGCTCAGGGAGGAGAGGCCAGGGCTGAGGGTGCCGACTCTCCCTGGCCCTGCTGCTCCGGGCGAGGCCGCTGGTGGGCAGGGTGCTGTGCAGAGCTGTGCCCTGGGACATGGCCAGGCGGCCTGGGCCCTGTTGGGGTTGGGGGTGGGGAGCAGGGGTGTCCTGCTCTTTCTTAGACTCTGTCCTCGGCTCCAGTGGAGAGGCTGGACGGACCCCTGCCCTTGGGCCCATGCCCCTGGAGCTCTGACCCACAGCATCACCTCCATTTCCCACTCTATGAAATGGGTCTTTTAGTAACAGACTGCTGTGGGGGCACCCTAGACCTGGCCACAGCACCTTCACCTCGGGGGCTGCAGGACAGAGGCCCGGGTCGTCTCTGAGGAGCAGTCGCCCTGACAGCTGCTTCTCGCCATGTGCCCGCACGCATGTGAGCTCTGAGCAGAGCATGCCTGTGCAGCGCTCACCCCGTGTCAGGCCCTGGGCTCCGGGCGCCCCAGCTGCAGTGGGACGCAGTGGGGCCCGAGAGCAGAAACTGCTCTGGGAGGTGCTTCCAGCAGTAGCCACTGGCCTGCGCAGGCACGTGGGCTCCTCGGGGATGGCCCACCCCTCACCTCCAGGCTCCCCGCTCCCTGCCAGTTTCTTGTCCAGGGGAGCAGCAGGAAGAGGAGTCCTGGAGGGTGGATGGATCTCAGTGAAGAAGTGGCGCTGGGCTCCATGGCCAGGCGGGCTGGGCTGCCGGCCCCTCTGCTGGCACCCGCCTGTGGGGCCGCCTCTGGGCTGCTGGCCCTGAAGACTCTAAGGCGGGGGTCTGCTCGCTGACCCTGAAATAAAGCGGCCCCCCTGGAGGGGGCTTTCAACCCTCTCCACCCTGACCCGGCTTCCCAGGTGGTGCTGGCGGTAAAAGAACCCGCATGCCAGTGCAGGACACATAAGAGACCTGGGTTTGATCCCTGGGTGCGGAAGACCCCCCGGGGGAGGGCATGGCAACCCACTCCAGCGTTCTTGCCTGGAGAACCCCATGGACAGAGGAGCCTGGGGGGGGCGACAGTCCAGGGCTCCCAAGGACTCGGGCACGACTAAATCAACAGCACGTGTGCACGCACCCCTGCCCAGGCCAGGGGCTCTGCGTCTGGCCAGTGGTCTCGCTGGTCCCCTGGCCTCGGCTGTCTGTCGGGAGAGGAGGGCGGTGGGTGCGCATCAGGACTGGAGCGTGCTCTGGAGGTGCCGCCAGGAGGTGGGGGTGTCTGGGCTCATCCAGGGCTTACAGGGGTGGGGTGGCACCTCCTGTTCCTGCCCACGGGCTCCAGGCCGTCCTCTAGTGCCAGGGCGTCTGTTTCTTCCACGCGCATTTACTGAACGTCTGCTTTGCCAGGGCTGTCCTAGGGGGCTGGTGGATGTGGGAATCACCCCCAACTGATGGAGGGGAAACTAGAGGGTGACCGTGAGCCAGGAAGGGGGGTCCCCAGGTGGCGCGTCTGCCCCCATGGAGGGGGCGGGAGGAGGGGTGGTGAGGCGTGAGGGCTGGGGATGCCATCTTCCAGCAGGAAGGTGGTAGGTGCTCCAGGGAGGGGCTTGCTGCTGAGAGCAGAATGGTGGCGGGGTGGGTAGAGGAGGTGGGGTGGCTAGAGCCCAGCAGGGGAGGACCCCAACCCAGCAGCCTTTTTTTCGCTGGTCAGGGCGGTGTCTGCAGCCATGCTGGTTTGGCCTGATTTCCGGAGTGTCTTGTCGAGGACTGGGCTCCCTCATGAGGCTCCTGCTGGGGCCGCCCCGCCTGCTGCTCCCGGCAGGGCTGAGGAAGGCAGCTGGGCAGAGGAGAGGGCCTGGCCGTCGCCCTGGAGCTGGGCTAGCTATGCCGAGGGGCTCCCCCGTGGAGGCTGGGGGTGGGCCTCTGCACCTGCCTCAGCCAGTTCTGGCTGCAAGCCACCCTGGGACACGTGACGTGGCTGTGGAGCGCCTTCGTGGAGGAGGGGGGGATGTGGGTGCCTCCCACTATATCTGCCAGAAGGAAAACTTTCCTAACGATGACTTCTTACAAGCTATAGAACACGTATACACAAAAGAAAGAAATGGGCAATAACAGTTATCCCAGCACCTGGAGACACCACGGTTGACACACTGGTGTGTGTGAGAGTCTATGTAGACACCAGTGGGAACAGTGACAGACTGTATTTGCTTGGGCTCCAAAGTCACGGTGGATGGTGACTGCAGCCATGAAGTTAAAAGACACTTGGAAGAAAAGCTATGACAAACCTAGACAACATATTAAAAAGCAGCCACATCACTTTGCTGACAAAGGTCTGTACAGTCAAAGCTATGGTTTTCCCAGTAGTCACGTATGGATGTGAGAGTTGGACCATGAAGGCTGAGTGCTGAAGAATTGATGCTTTTGAGCTGTGGTGTTGGAAAAGACTCTTGAGAGTCCCCAAACCAGTCCATCCTAAAGAAGATCAGTCCTAGGTGTTCATTGGAAAGACTGAGGCTGAAGCTGAAACTCCAACACTTTGGCCACCTGATGCGAAGAGCTGACTCATTTGAAAAGGTCCTGATGCTGGGAGAGATTGAGGGCAGGAGGAGAAGGGGACGGCAGAGGGTGAGATGGTTGGATGGCATCACCGACTTGATGGACATGAGTTTGAACAAGCTCCAGGAGTTGGTGATGGACAGGGAGGCCTGACGTGCTGCAGTCCACAGGGTCGCAAAGCGTTGGACACGACTTAGCAACTGAACAACAGAAGGCATCATATGTAACATGTGTGCACAGCACACACACACGTGCATATCTGCAGTGGGAGTATGGTCACGTAATCTAGGCCGTGACCATCTGAGCTATTTATCTGCAACATCGTTTTCCCCCAAATGAAAACAGTCTTTATTCTGGTTGTGCCAGATGAAGTCAGCAGAATGCATCCCAGTCTACTCAAGGATAGTGCCCCTGAACGTGTTTAGATTTTAATCTGTGCACACGTGCACACATGCACATATGTCCTCCAGCACCCCGTGCACACGTGTGTGCTTTTCCATGCACTCCATCCATCCATCATCAAAACAGAAAGGTTCACTTTGAACCTTAACCTGCCTTCCTAGCGCCCTGTGGGGTCCTGTCACTTCCACACAGGAACCCCAGTGTGTCTGCCTGATGCCCCTCTGATGGGCACGTAGGTTCACCAACACATGTGCAAGGCTGCTGCACACACGCTGTTGGCCCATTTTCCACTTTGTCTTAATTCACGGGGATTAGCTCTTCACACCTTTGTTCTGCGTCCATGGCTCGCCCTCTGGAGGTCATTGGTCGTGTCCCTCCTCTGCCCCGCCAGCCCTGGGCTCAGGTGGTGTCGGCCTGTCCAGTCCCCGGGGTGCCGCACCCCTCAGCTCACAGCTCACTTCCACACGTCGATTCTGCATTTGTTTTTCCTCTTGTCTGCTTCTCCTGAGGAGGTTTGCTCTCCCTGACTGTTGAGGACTCCCTAAAGCACTCCCCACCCCGTCTCTGGCTCCCATGGGAAGGGCCTTCTCCCGGCTGAACTTGGCCACATGGAAATGTCTACTCTGTGGTCCACTCTTTCCATCCTGTCTTTGAGGGCCCAGTTTGCTAGCATGCTTAGGAAGCAACCCTGGATGAGACTGTACGAGGCTGTGCTCAGACTCTACAAACGATTTTCTTACACTGTGGTTTTCACCTGCTTACCTGTAACTTCATTCTTCTTGGAGTTATTTCTCCACTCTTCTCCAGTAGCATATAGGGCACCTACTAACCTGGGTAGTTCATTGTTCAGGGTCCTACTTTTTGCCTTTTCATACTGTTCATGGGGTGCTCAAGGCAAGAATACTGAAGTGGTTTGCTGTTCCCTTCTCCAGTGGACCACATTTTGTCAGAAGTCGCCACCATGACCCCTCAGTCTTGGGTGGCCCCACAGGCATGGCTCATACTTTCATTGAGTTAGTCAAGGCTGTGATCCATGTCATCAGTTTGGTTAGTTTTCTGTGATGTGGTTTTCAGTCTGTCTCCCTCTGATGGAGAAGGATGAGAGACTTATGTAAGCTTCCTGATGGGAGAGACTGACTGAGGGGGAAACTGGGTCTTGTCCTGATGGGCGGGGCCATACTCAGTAAACTTTTAATCCAATTTCCTGTTGCTGGGCCCGGCTCTGTTCCCTCACTGTTTGACCTGAGACCAAACTATGGTGGAGGTGATGAGGATACTGGAGACCTCCTCCAAAGGTCCCCTGATGCACTGCTGCACTCAGTGCCCCCGACCCTGCAGCAGGCCACCGCCAGCCCACGGCTCTGCCGGAGACTCCTGGACACTCAACGGCAAGCCTCGGTCGGCCTCCGGTGGGGTCACTGCTCCTTCCTCCTGGGTCCTGGTGCACACAAGCTTCTGTCTGTGCCCTCTAAGAGTCTGTCTCCTCAGTCCTGTGTGAGTTCTGGCATCTCTACGGTGCGGTTAACGCGACCTCCTCCAAGAGGGCTCATGCCACGCCCAGGTCTGCTGCACCCAGAGCCCCTGCCCCTGCGGCAGGCCACGCTGACCCGCACCTCCGCAGGAGACGCTCACACTCAGCTCTGGCTCAGTCTCCATGAGCTCTCTGGGTCCTGCGGTGCACAACGTATGTTTCAGCCCTCTAAGTGTCTCAGGCAGGTATGGGGATGATTCTAAACACGATTTTGCCCCACCTACCATCTCTATGGCTTCTCCTTTGCCCTTGGACATAGGGTATCTCCTCACAGCCCCTCCAATGCCTGTGAGATCAGTGGAGAAATAACTCCAGAAAGAATGAAGAGATGGAGCCAAAGCAAAAACAACACCCAGCTGTGGCTGTGACTGGTGATAGAAGCAAGGTCCAATGCTGTAAAGAGCAATACTGCATAGGAACCTGGAATGTCAGGTCCATGGATCAAGGCAAATTGGAAGTGGTCAAACAAGAGATGGCAAGGGTGAACGTCGACATTCTAGGAATCAGCAAACTAAAATGGACTGGAATGGATGAATTTAACTCAGATGAACATTATATCTACTACTGCAGGCAGGAATCCCTCAGAAGAAATGGAGTAGCCATCATGGTCAACAAGAGTCCAAAATGCAGTACTTGGATGCAATCTCAAAAACCACAGAATGATCTCTGTTCATTTCCAAGGTAAACCATTCAATATCACAGTTATCCAAGTCTGTGCCCCAACCGGTAATGCTGAAGAAGCTGAAGTTGAATGGTTCTATGAAGACCTACAAGACCTTCTAGAACTAACACCCCCAAAAGATTTTTATTATAGGGGAATGGAATGCAAAAGTAGGAAGTCAAGAGATACCTGGAGTAACAGGCAAATTTGGCCTTGGAGTACAGAATGAAGCAGGGCAAAGACTAATCAGCTTGATTATATTCTTTGCAGCCAAAGATGAAGAAGCTCTATACAGTCAGCAAAAACAAGACTGGGAGCCGACTGTGGCTCAGATCATGAACTCCTTACTGCCAAATTCAGACTCAAATTGAAGAAAGTGGGAAAACCACTAGAGCATTCAGGTATGACTTAAATCCCTTACGATTATACAGTGGAAGTGAGAAATAGATTTAAGGGATTAGATCTGATGGACAGAGTGCCTGATGCCCTATGGACAGAGGTTCGTGACATTGTACAGGACACAGGGATCAAGACCATCCTCAAGAAAAAGAAATGCAAACAGGCAAAATGGGCTGCCTGAGCAGGCCTTACCAATAGCTATGAAAAGAAGTGGAAGGCAAAGGAGAAAAGGAAAGTTATACCCATTTGAATGCAGAGTTCCAAAGAATATCAAGGAGAGATAAGAAAGCCTTCCTCAGTGATCAATATAAAGAAACAGAGAAAAACAATAGAATGAGAAAGACTAGAAATCTCTTCAAGAAAATTAGAGATAACAAGGAAATTGTCATGAAAAGATGGGCACAATAAAGGACAGAAATGGTATGGACCTAACAGAAGCAGAAGATATTAAGAAGAGGTGGCAAGAATACACAGAAGAACTGTACAAAAAGATCTTCATGACCCAGATAATCACAACACTATGATCACTTACCTAGAGCCAGACATCCTGGAATATGAAGTCAAGTGGGCCTTAGGAAGCATCATTAGGAACAAAGCTAGTGGAGGTGATGGAATTCCAGTGGAGCTATTTCAAATCCTGAAAGATGATGCTGTGAATGTGCTGCACTCAATATGCCAGCAAATTTGGAAAACTCAGCAGTGGCCACAGGACTGGAAAAGGTCAGTTTTCATTCCAATTCCAAAGAAAGGCAATGCCAAAGAATGCTCAAACTACCGCACAATTGCACTCATCTCACATGCTAGTAAAGTAATGCTCAAAATTCTCCAAGCCAGGCTTCAGCAATACGTGAACCATGAACTCCCTGATGTTCAAGTTGGATTTAGAAAAGGCAGAGGAACCAGAGATCAAATTGCCCACATCCGCTGGATCATCGAAAAAGCAAGAGAGTTCCAAAAAAACATCTATTTCTGCTTTATTGCCTATGCCAAAGCCTTTGACTGTGTGGATCACAATAAACTGGAAAATTCTGAAAGAGATGGGAGTATCAGACCACCTGACCTGCCTCTTGAGAAATCTGTATGCAGGTCAGGAAGCAACAGTTATAACTGGACATGGAACAACAGACTGGTTCCAAACAGGAAAAGGAGTACGTCAAGGCTGTATATTGTCACCCTGCTTATTTAACTTATATGCAGAGTACATCATGAGAAACACTGGACTGGAAGAAACACAAGCTGGAATCTAGATTTCCAGGAGAAATTTCAATAACCTCAGATATGCAGATGACACCACACTTATAGCAGAAAGTGAAGAAGAACTGAAGTTCTTCTTGATGAAAGTGAAAGAGGAGAGTGAAAAGTTGCCTTAAATTCAACATTCAGAAAACTAAGATCATGGCATCCAGTTCCATCAGTTCATGGAAAATAGATGGGCAAACAGTGCAAATGGTGAGAGACTGTTTTTGGGGGCTCCAGAATCACTGTAGATGGTGATTGCAGCCATGAAATTAAAAGACACTTGCTCCTTGGAAGAAAAGTTATGACCAACCTAGACAGCATATTAAAAAGCAGAGAGATTACTTTGCTGACAGAGGTCTGTCTAGTCAAAGCTGTGGTTTTTCCTGTGGTCATGTATGGATGTGACAGTTGGACTGTGAAGAAGGCTGAGTGCCAAAGAATTGATGCTTTTGAAGTGTGGTGCTGGAGAAGACTCTTGAGAGTCCCTTGGACTGCAAGGAGATCCAACCAGTCCATCCTAAAGGAAATTAGTCCTGAATATTCATTGGAAGGACTGGTGTTGAAGCTGAAACTCCAACACTTTGGCCACCTGATGTGAAGAGCTGACTCACTGGAAAAGACCCTGATGCTGGGAAAGATTGAAGGTGGGAAGAGAAGGGGACGACAGAGGATGAGATGGTTGGATGGTGTCACCAACTCGATGAACATGAGTTTGAGTAAGCTGCGGGAGTTGGTGATGGACAGGGAGGCCTGGTGTGCTGCAGTTCATGGGGTTGCAAAGAGTCGGACATGACGGAGTGACTGAACTGAAGTGAACCTGTAACTTATAGTCAGCCTAGTGACTGGTGCAGGGCACGAGCACCGCCTGGCTGGAGCCCATTTCCCGGGGTTAGTGGTGACTGAGAGTCCCCTTCCGTCTGCTGCCCGCCCTGGGTGCTGGCCCACCGCCCGGGACGGCCGTGCCAGAGCACCTGCTCTCAGATGCACGGCCTGCGGCCCACGCTCACTCCGTCGACTGCGTGTCGGGCCCGAGAGTGTCTTGTCGGTGCTGTGACCATTTTCAGTGTTTAGTTTCGGAGACAGTTGCCACCTTTCACGTGCTGTTTTCCAGTCAACCATGTGTGGCCGTCGTTTGATCCTCTCCGTCACGTGGGAGTCACCGTCATCCGCTCTCACACCTCGCACCCAGCTGCTCAGCTCCGCCTTCATCGCAGGCTCGCTGACGCTGCCACGGCCGGGCGTCCCCTCCTGCCCCCTGCCGCCCCTGAGGCGACGCCCACTCCCCTGTGCCCCAAGTGCCTCTGTGCTGCGCGGCGTGCGCCGGGCTCCCAGAACCCTGCAGAGGCCAAGGACACCGGTCCCTGCCCCACGGGGCCCACGTTCCAGGAGGCAGAGCCCTGGTGTGGAGAAGGCCACAGCTGTCGGCCTGGGCCAGGGCAGGAGCGATGTCCGCGGCTGTCCCGCAGCTGCCGCGGGAAGCCCCAGGGCCACCCTGCGGGCCCGGCTGCAGGCCCCCAGTGTGCAGGTGCGCAGGCAGCCGTGGCCGCTGCTCTTCCCCGGCTCTCTGGGCGGTCGGCCGTGGGCTCTGCGGCCTGTGATGCCCGGTCCGTCCCTCCCCGGGCTCGCTGGTCGTGGCTGTGGTGGATGCGGGCCCTCTGTGACTTCCCAGGAGTGCTCTTGGCCTCTGGTTGAACAGCAGGGCTCACGGCCTGCCTTCCTGTGGTTGCTGCACTGAAGTCAGGCATGCCGGGTGGCGTCTCCCCTCCCCGTGGGCTGCACCCTGCTCCGTTATCTTGCTCCCGAGTGGGTGCCGTGCCACTGTGTGTCACTTGGGCGGGGCGCCGTCTCCCCAGTGCCGCCACCCTCAGGCCACAGGCCAGGGCTGCACTTACCTCCCTCTCTCTCCCTGAAACTCAGCGCCTCCTGCCTCACCCCTGGGGGTCACCGTGATGATGGAAGCGCCTGCTCTGTCAACCCTCATCCATGCCCAGCTCCAGCCCGAGGTCCTCCCTGCCGGACACTCCCTCCCCCTCGCTGCCGTTCACAGAGACTCCGGCTGGAGCAGGGTTGCAGCCAAGAGGACGGCCGCCCTCTCAGATCCCGAGTGCCTCGGGCAGCTGGTTGGGATTTTGGATGCAGGGACGGCTCGGGCTGGGCTCCTCTCTCCAATGGACAGACTCAGACCGTGTAGGGGCCTGGCACTGCCATTGTGCGTGGAGCAAAGTGGATGTCACACATCCCTGGGGCTCCTGCAAAACCAAGCTTCTTTCCAGAAAGTTCTGTGCTGTTACTGAGGCCCTCCTCCCACTTCTGGCCTCTGAGTGAGAGGAGGCGCCCATATCCTGCCTCTCTTCTCTGGCTGCTGGGCGGGCTGGGCGGCCCCTTAGCTCTCTGAGAGCTTGGAGCTGCGGTCACTCAGGATGCCAGAGGGAGGGCTCCAAGCAGGCCAGGGCGGCCCCACCTGTCCCCCAGGCCTGGGCCCCAGGGGAGCCTACAGACATCGTCGTGGGGGATGGTCTTGTAAGACCTTGCGGCCTTTTCTCGGGAACCGTCTCCCCAAAGACCACAGTGATTCGAATTCGATGCAATCAGCAAGAGGATTTATTAGGCTGGCGCACCGGGGTTCGATCTCCTTAGGAGGAGCGAACCTTGAACGCCAGTCGTGAGGGACTTTTATACAAAAAATCACAGGTAGGTGGGGATGAGGTCAGGGTATGGGATACAATGAAGTAGGGGCCATAGGTGAGGTGGAGACATTTGATTGGTGGGAAAAGTTTGCAGGTAATTAAGTTGAAACGGTTGGCTGATCACCCTGCGGCATTTGGTCAATTTTTACCCAGAAAAGTCCGACAGAGAGATACATTCTTGGGAGGGGGTTTCCTTGACCAGGTCATAAGTTATCTGTTAAGAATCGGTCAGGAGGCTCTGAGTCACCAGATAAGGAGTAAGCTATTTTCCTTGAGGCACAGCCTGCCTTCTGGGCTTAAATTTTAACCTAAGTCCTTCATTCCCCTCTTCTTCTTGTCCGTGATTTCAATCCTGAAATCATAGAGTGAGGGATTGCAGCATACCGTTACCTTGGCATGAGCACTCGCACGGTGCTTGTGCATTTCTTGATAAAGGAGAGCAACTACTTAAAAATGCAAAGCTAAGAGATGAAGAAAGTTAGGATTACAAGAATAGTCATGGTATCATAAACATACTTATATAACCTTTTTAACATCTATACCTTACAATCATTAAGAAAACAGCCACCAATCTTCCATTTTATTGTGTGCAGAGCATAGTGTCCCCGTCTCCGGAGCGTGACGGGTGCATTTTAAACGTCCATTGAGGGACACGGGTCAGGGAGCCAAGGAATGCCCTGGGTTGTTACTTAGGTCAGGCGGCTTTCAAGATTTAATCCGTTACAGGCAATTCTCTCGCAGCTCCCTCTTCTTCATCTTTTAGGCACTCTAAAAGATGGTGATGGTGCAGCATGTTACGGTAGACAAGCACCTTTATGTGCAGAAATTCTTTTACAATGCCTTTAATAAGGCATGGTGCTAGGCACATCAGGGCAAGGATAGCAATTAACACGATGCCTACAGCCACCATGCTCTGCCACAAAGAATGAAGACTGGGAAAGTTAGAAACCAAATTCTTCACAAAATCTTCAGCAGTTTGAACAACATCTAAAGTGGCCGAAGGCGCGTTTTCTATATCTAATATTTCATTGTATAACTGCAGTAAATCAAGAGAAATATTAGAATTATACCATATGCCTTGTAAATGTCTTTTGATCCTCTCCCACGGGAAGTCAGATATATTATAAGGTTTTTTGTGACACAGATCCACTTGTAATTGACATGACATTGAATTTTCATTCTGAGTTCTAAGCTTTGAACCTCTTCTCCTAAGACTCTGAGAGTATCATATAAAGCAGACAGCCTATTTTCTATTTTTTTATCAATATCCTCTTGTGTTCCCATAACCCTTGTGACATTATAAGACAGAGAATCAACAATTTTGGCATCTTGCACGGATTGAGCAAGGGAAACAGAGGCAGTAACAGCGGTCGCTGTTAAGGAGATCAGCGATATCACACCCAGAACAACTAATCCCAGGCCTCTTTTGGGCGGCCGAGGACGGCATTGATGTGTTGCAGTAATTGCAATGCCGTTTCATCATACCAATCTTCTTCTATTTTGATGGGGAGCATAACAAAAGCGGGTTGTTTTACCACTAATACCTGCTCTCCGACGCTCATGCCTCTGATACAATTAGAGTACAATTAAAACAAGACATATGGTAAACATTCTGAGTGACATTAACAGAAACATTTCCAACCAAAATCATAAAGGGGTAAGGCACACATGATCTAGGATATCTAAATCCAGTAATCCCTATATCTCCATATCTTGTTCCACCTTTATTAGCCTGTCTATATAGCATGTTGCCGGGGCCAAAGGCCGCTAAAAGCTTCCAGATCTCAGTTTGAAATACCTGACGATGTCCGAGTGCCAAAATAGGAGGGTGTTGTCCTCTATATTCAGGATAATCTGGGGTACCTGCAGGTGCCCAGTCCCAGAGATAAACACTGTTATTATTATTTATGTTATAAACGGTGGCATTGCGTCCCTGGCACAGAGTTCATGGCACATCCATTCCCTTGCTAATTCCCAGATGGCGACCACAGTAAGGTATATCGAGCGGCCCTACGCCCTTTTGGTGTGAAATGGCCCCAGCGTCGTCAGAAATTCCTGAAATATATACACGAGGGTAGGAAGTGACAGGGGAGACATTTATACAGTAAGACTTGGGGGTATCGTATGAAAAACACATAGGGAACCGTGAAGAAAGCCCATAGAAGGAAATATTAGCTTGTTGGTGTTGAATGTGTGCGTCAGAGACTCCTCCCAGAAGAGCAGTATCATTTACGTATACCGGCAATGTTTCTTTATCCCACCCTACAGACTGGAGCATGAGGGGGTCAGGAACGTAGGCCCAATACGTATGAGCAGTCCCTTGATGCAGAGTCAGGAGGTTTAGGTAGAGGATGATCAGGAATCCGGTGATCGACAGAGCCTGAGCTTTAAAGGGTGAGAGGTGCGGTGAGCCTTCCATTGAGGCGTCGGTTCTGGTGCAGCTTTAACGTGGGAGGCGTGGATCCAGGATGAGATTCCGTCAACCTTGATGGCAGTAGGGGTCGTAAGCAGGACAATGTAGGGTCCTTTCCACCTGGGCTCTAGATTATGTTGCCGATGTCGACGAACGTAGACGGAGTCCCCCACCTGGAACGGATGGGCCTCTTCTGGGGTACCGGGTTGGTAGGCTGCAGCAAGCTGAGTCCACACCTCTTTCTGAACCAGCTGGAGTCCCTTTAGCCTAGCACACAGATCACCATTGTTAAAGTTTCGGGGTCGAATCCCTCTCTAAGTGTCAATATGGGGGAGGTGCTCCATACAAAATTTCAAAAGGGGTGAGACCAAGGTGAGAGGGCGTGTTTCTCACCCGGAACAGAGCCAGAGGAAGGAGCACCATCCAGTCAGTACCGCCAGTCTCTAAGGACAATTTAGTTAGGGTCTCTTTTAGAGTTCTATTCATTCTTTCTACCTGCCCTGAACTCTGGGGTCTGTATGCACAATGTAATTTCCAATCGGTCCCCAGAAACTTAGCTAACTCCTGACTTATTTGGGCAGTAAAAGCCGGCCCGTTATCTGACCCCTAACATCTTTGGTGCTCCGAAGCGCGGAAAAATTTCTTCTAGAATTTTCTTAGCTACTATGAGGGCACTTTCATTTTTGGTGGGTAATGCTTCCACCCATCCACAAAAACCAGCAGATATTTATTGCCGTACCGCGCAGGACATACCTCGGTGAAATCCACTTCCCAGTAGGCCCCCGGCCGGTCTCCACGCAGCCGCTTACCTTGGCCTGTCTTGTTTCGGGCCGGCATTTACCTCTTGGCAAGGTCTGCAGTTCAGGACCACTTGCTCAGCCAATTTAAAAAGTCCCGGCACCTCATATCCTGCTTTAATTAAAAGAGAGACTAGCTTTTTAGCCCCTAAGTGAGTCCAATGGTGCATTTGTTTTAACATTTCCCTGGCTTCTCCTTCCGTCGTAGGCTGTTTCCCTCTGGGCCGCGGAGAGGGGCTAGAATTACTTTTATCTTCTGAGCATATTGCCAGCAATCTCGATAGTCCATCTTTTGTCGCCGCCTCTCGCGCAGCTTGATCGGCCATATTGTTTCCCTCAGTTACCAGGGACCGATCTCGTTGGTGCCTGGGGCAGTGGATTACACTAATCTTTTCTGGCAACATCAGGGCAGCCAACAATGCCAGGATTTCGTTTTTGTTTTTAATCTCCTTGCCGCCGATGTGAGTAACCCTCTCCGTTGGTAAATAGCTCCATGGACACGTGCAGTTGCGAAGGCATATCTACTATCAGTGTAAATGTTGGCCTTTTTCCCTCGTGCCAGTTCTAAGGCCTTTGTGAGGGCAATCAGCTCGGCTTTTTGGGCTGACGTACCTTGAGGGAGGGCAGCTGCCCAGATTACCTCAGTCCCATCGACCACCGCTGCCCCTGCCCGCCGCCTACCTTCTTCAAGAAAACTGCTCTCATCCGTATACCATGTCACCTCGGCATCCTGAAGCGGCTGGTCCGAGAGATCATGACGAACTCCATGTACTCCCGCCAGAATTTCTTGACAGTCGTGGGTCACCTCGGACTGGCTGGGGTCCGGCAGCAGCGTGGCAGGGTTAAGTCCGGTAGCCGGCGTGAACCTGATTCGCTCAGAGTTTAGGAGCAACGTCTGATAGTGGGTCATCCTGGCGTTAGTTAGCCATCTCTCGGGGGTTGGCGAATCACACTTTCTAAAGCGTGGGCGCAGTGACAATTAAGTTCTGCCCCAGTGTCAGCTTGTCTGCATCTTTTACTAGGACTGCCACGGCAGCCACTATACGCAAACAATTCGGCCAGCCAGCAGCCACGGGGTCCAGTTTCTTTGACAAATATGCCACCGGCCGATTCCATGGTCCCAGCTTTTGGGTGAGGGACCCCTTTGGCAATGCCATTATTTTCAGCCACATAGAGATGGAACGGCTTGTCCACATCTGGAAGTCCCAGGGCAGGGGCTGACAACAAGGCGCACTTAATGTTGTCAAAAGCCTTTTGCTCGCTCTTTCCCCAGACGAAGGGTGTACTGCCCTTGGTCAGGGGGTACAAGGGAGCGGCCATCTCTGCGAACCCCGGAATCCAGAGCCTGCAGAACCCTGCAGTGCCCAAGAACTCCCTAACTTGCCGGGAGTTTTCGGGGCCGGTATTCTGGCCACCGCCTCTTTTCTGGCCTCCGAGAGCCATCGCTTCCCATCTCTGAGTTGGTACCCCAGGTAACTAACCTGTTGCCGGCAGATCTGGGCCTTTTGGCAGAAGCACGATAGCCGAGGGTGCCAAGTTCGGTCAGTAAAGTCTCAGTCCCTTTCCTGCACTCCTCTGCGGTATCAGCGGCCAGAAGCAAGTCATCTACATATTGGAGCAGAGTTACCTGGGGATTTGTGGCACGGAAGTGCGCGAGGTCCTGGTGGAGGGCTTCGTCAAAAATTATTGGCGAGTTCTTGAATCCTTGCGGCAGCCTGGTCCACGTTAGCTGTCCGGAGAGTCCTGTAAGAGGGTCTTTCCACTCAAAAGCAAAAATAGGCTGGCTAGCGGGGCTGAGTCGTAGGCAGAAGAAGGCATCTTTCAGGTCCAAGACAGTGTACCACTTCCGGCTGGGGGAAGGGTGCTCAGCAGGTTGTAGGGGTTGGGCACTGTTGGGTGTAGGTCGGATACCCGCTTGTTGACTTCTCTCAGATCCTGTACAGGCCGGTATTCGCCCGTTCCAGGCTTCCGGACCGGAAGCAACGGGGTGTTCCAGGCCGATTGGCACTTTATCAAAATTCCCAGATCAAGAAACCTTTGAATATGTGGGCGGATCCATCTCGAGCCTCTTTACTCATCGGGTACTGGCGGACTGAGATGGGGGTGGCAGAGGCCTTGATTTCTACCACCACTGGGGGCTGGTGGACGGCCATTCCCATGCCCAAGACTTCAGCCCAGGCTAGGGGGTCTTAGCCATCCAGTCCTGCATATTCATGGTCTCGGGGAAGGGCTCTCATATAGCCTGTATTCATCTTCTAGCCTCAGGGTCAAAACCTGCAACGGCCTTCCTTCCCCGTCTGTCACCGTGGTGCCCTCGGTGTGAAAGTGGATCTGAGCCCCCACTTTCGTGAGCAAGTCCCGTCCCAGCAAGGGGTAAGGGCATTCAGGGATCACAAGGAACGAGTGGGATACCCGGCCCACGCCGAGGTCCACTGTTCTTCGGGTAGTCCATGGGTATTGTCGAAACCCTGTAGCGCCCTGTACCCATGCCTTTTTGTGGACAATGCCCCTCCGGATTGTAATAGGACGGAGTGTTGGGCTCCTGTGTCTACCAGAAACTGTACAGGCTTCCCCTCCACCTTTAGAGTTACCCTAGGCTCGGGGAGGGGGGTCCGAGCCCCGTCCCCCTAATCTTCTTCTTCTATGGCCAGGATTTTGTTGGGGGTGGCGGACCTTCCCCTCTTCTTCTGAGGGCAGTCTTTGAGCCAATGCCCCTTCTCTTTACAGTACGCACACTGATTTTTGTCTAGTGGTGGTTTGGTTCCTGTCCTGCTTTTACTGCGGTCTCTTGGCCCAGCTCTATCATCTCTCTTTCCTTCTTTAATCACTGTGGTCAGAATTTTTGCCAAGTCTTTTGCCTGTCTTTTCTCTCTCTCTATCTCCCGTTCATTCTGCTCCCGGATCCTTCTTTCCTCCTTTTCTTCTTCTGTTTCCCTTTTATTAAACACCTTGTCTGCTTCTTTGATCAAATCTTGAAGAGAGAATCCCTGTAACCCATCTAGTCTCTGTAACTTTCTCTTAATATCTAGGGCTGATTGATCAATAAAGGCTATGGCCACTGTAGCCCTATGTTCTTCAGATGTGGGATCGTAGGGGGTAAATCTCTTGAATGCCTCTATTAACCTATCTAGGAATACAGTAGGTGACTCGGTAGGCCCTTGAGTCACTTCCCTTACCTTAGCCAAATTGGTGGGGCGCCTTGCTGCCCCTCGGAGACCCGCCACCAGAGCCTGGCGATAGACCCTCAGGTGCTCCCTACCTGCCGGAGAATTGTAGTCCCAGTCAGGTCTCGTCAGGGGGAAGCCAGCATCTATTTCATTAGGAAGCGCTGTGGGACGTCCGTCATCTCCTGGCACATTTTTGTGAGCCTCCAATAGTACTCGCTGTCTTTCTTCTGTAGTGAGCAAGGTCTGCAACAATTGCTGACAATCATCCCAAGTGGGCTGATGTGAGAAAACAAGAGATTCTATCAAAGAGGTCAGCGCCTGGGGGTTATCAGAAAAAGAGGGGTTGTTATTTTTCCAGTTGTAAAGGTCAGAGGCAGAGAATGGCCAATACTGGAGTGGCCGAACCCCGCGGTCATCAGGGGGCCCGTTCTCCCGGAGGGGGAGAGCGGTGGAGTCCGGGGTGACAGCTCTACGGCTCCGCGTTCCTGCCGCCGGGCCCATTTCTTCCCCTTCTTTTGGCTGCTCAGGCGAGGCGGTCGCTTGTGCCCTCTGAGGTGCCGGAGGTGGGACCTGTACAGGCGGGTAGGGTGGGGGAGAATCTAAAAGTAAGAAGTCAGTTTGCAGGTCTGGATATATACTTTTGACGGGAGCCTTTGTCTCTTCTTTCTTTGCCGTGGATTTTAGGGCAAAGATCTCTGCAGCAGGCTCCAACGGCTTTCCTGTGGGGAAAACGAAAGGCCGAACCCACACCGGGGGTGAACGGACCAGGTCTTCCCAGACCATAATATATGGCACCTGGTCCGGGTGCTCAGTAGCAGGGGTGAAAATTACAGTTTTAACCTGTTTGACTTGTTCTGAAGAGAACGACCCTTCTGGCGGCCAGCCGGTATTAAAACTGGGCCAATCTACTGCGCATAAACTCTGCCATTTTCCTTTTTTCACTGTCATGGAAAGATCATGGGCCCGATTTTTTACTTCTGTCCAATGATCTACCGTCAGAGACAACGGGGTTGTCACAGTCTGTCCCATCGTCAGTTTGTCACAAAAATGAACACTTATCGAGTACAAAGTAAGACGAGTAGCAGCGGAAAAATCAGATAAAAGCGGCTGCTGTAAACTTTGCCCTCGGCAAGTCTTGAGCAGATGAGCTTCCTAGCTCCACAGATACAGAATTCAGGCGGAGGGGAATCTCACGACCCCCACTCCCAGGTCGGCGTTCCAGGCGTCCCTGGCAAACGCCACAGATACAGACGGACAGGCGCGCCCCACAGATACAGACAGACAGGTGCGCGAGGGCACAGATCCTTGTTTCAGCAGCCGGAGAAGACCAGGGGGAAGAAAAGAAAGATTACTGAGGATAGCCACCAAAATCCTACCGGGAATGGTGGCGGCCAGAGAGGTGGACTTATGGCGTGCTTTGAGTTCACTCGTGTGCCTATGCCGTTGCACGGAAGTTTTCTTGCTGGGGGCGGGCGCCCTAGCGGCTTCTGGCCCGTTCCGTGACCCCCTTATCCTGTCACGGGAGTCTTCAAGTGGCAGGCGCCCTAATGGCTTTTAAGTGCCTGACCCGTGCCCACAAAAAGGTAATATTAGGCCATATCCTCACAAGAAAGACAGGGAAGTTTCACCCAGCCGGGCGATAGTTACTGGGGCTCACCTGTCATAAGGCCTTCAAAGTCCACCAGGGAGTAGCCCTGGCCGGGACTAATCAGTTGCCTCACAACCGCTCGCCTGTTCACTGAAACTCCTGAAGGACAAAGTCAAGCAGCAGGAGAGAAAGGTGAGACAATACAAATTTAACACAGAGCAGACTAGTCACAAACCTCTTACAGACGTACACGGAGACACAGAATTGCTCGAGCGTACCTCCGAATTCAAAAGCCAAAGGGTCTGAGTGAGCGAGGCGATCCCGGACGAGCCCCCCAAATGTAAGACCTTGCGGCCTTTTTTCGGGAACCGTCGCCCCAAAGACCACAGTGACTCGAATTCGATGCAATCAGCAAGAGGATTTATTAGGCCGGCGCGCCGGGTTCGATCTCCTTAGGAGGAGCGAACCTCGAACGCCAGTCGTGAGGGACTTTTATACAAAAAAATCACAGGTAGGTGGGGATGAGGTCAGGGTATGGGATACAATGAAGTAGGGGCCATAAGTGAGGTCAGGGTATGGGATACAATGAAGTAGGGGCCATAGGTGAGGTGGAGACATTTGATTGGTGGGAAAAGTTTGCAGGTAATTAAGTTGAAACGGTTGGCTGATCACCCTGCGGCATTTGGTCAATTTTTACCCAGAAAAGTCCGACAGAGAGATACATTCTTGGGAGGGGGTTTCCTTGACCAGGTCATAAGTTATCTGTTAAGAATCGGTCAGGAGGCTCTGAGTCACCAGATAAGGAGTAAGCTATTTTCCTTGAGGCACAGCCTGCCTTCCGGGCTTAAATTTTAACCTAAGTCCTTCAGTCTGTCACTTGCTGGAGGGGAGTGGGTGGGGGACATGCCGGGTCCCTGAGGAGTGGTGCTGTCTGCTCAGGCTGCCTGCTGGGGGCTGGGCGGAGCACCGGCCTGGTCTGGTCCCTCAGGTGCTCGGCTGAGCGGCAGGGAGAGGGGGAGAGCCAGCCCACCAGGAGGCAGTGGGGACCACATGGCAGTGATAAGCAGGGGTCAAAGTGACTGATGGGGGTCAAGGTTTGGCCAGGGGGTTGCAGGGGTCAGAGTTCAGTGCAGAAATAGTCAGTGTGGGGGAGCATCTGGGAGGCGGGGCTGTGGAGAAAAGTGGGGAGGGGGAGGGGCAAAGGAGGGGGGAGAGGCAGGGGAGGGGGAGAGGCAGGGGAGGGGGAGAGGCAGGGGAGGGGGGCAGGGGAGGGAGGGGCTATGGAGGGGGAGGGGAGGGAGCGACAGGAGAGGGGGCCGCCCACAGACGCAGGTTGGGGTTTCTCCTGCCCTGTTCAACTGAGGCGGATGTGTGTGTGGGTGTGTGCGCCCATGTGCGCCTGTGAGTGTGTAGAGGTCATGCCACGTGGCTGAGGGCCGGGTTCTCTGGGGCCGCCTCTCCAGACAGCTGCTGAGGAGTCAGTGTGCGGGGGAGTGAGTGGTCCGAGGCCCCCTCTGCTTCGCCCTCCCCTCCCCAGCCCGGTCCCCCGACACTCCAGCTCGAGTGTGTGCCCGATGCCCCCTCACCCCGCCCTCCAGGACCCTCACCCCCACCTCCCTGCCTTCCAGGCTTCTCTCGTCCACCCACCTGGACTCCGGCCCTCCGGGCTGGGAAGAGAAGCCCTGCCCCCTGCCCCCAGGCCCGCCCGGAGGGCAGCTGAGGTGGGGCAGGTGGAAGGCAGCACCGTGGAGGGCGCGGTGTCCCAGGGTGATCGTGGGCGACTGCAGAGCCGAGTCCAGACTCGGTCATGAGGACGGGGCGGGGGGGGGGGGGAGGGAGGGACGGGGGACAGACGGGGGTGCAGGCGGAGGGGCCAGCGAGCAGGCCGGCGGTGCCCACCGAGATGGGCGTGCCCCAGAGCGGGCGAGCTCCAGGAGGTGGAGCGAGGGGGCCGGGGAGAGCAGTCGCTGGGCCCCTCTTCGAGCAGGGGAGTCAGGGGCTGGGGGCGGGCCACGGGACCCTACACGGGGAGCCCCTGTCCTCAGCATGAGGGGAGGGGCGGTGCTGGGGATGGAGGCTGGGCCTGGGCCAGATAAGGTCAGGGGAACCTCGGGAGGAGACGGCCGGGGAGCTGGAGGTGGGGCGGTCAGGGAACCCAAGACGGGCGCAGCCAGGGGGTGGGGGGCAGCTTGGGATGGGCAAGGGCAGTGGCACTGGGCCTGGAATGTTGCTGGCTGACATAAAGGGCCTGGAATTTGTGGGTGTCGGGATTCTGCCCAGAGCCCAGCATTCTGTGTTCTGCAGAGGTGGGGGCGGCGGGGTGAGTCCCCGGAAGGATGCAGAAGGCAGGCTTGTGTGTCCTGGAGCCTCAGGCGTCCTTCCAGGCCACAAAGCCCCCCAGCTGTAAGTGTGGCATGCTGCGGCCCCTGGAGTCACGGAGCTGGGCACCGCCTGGCGACCGAGCAGCCACAACACTGCCATTGTAAGAACAGGCCACACTTGCTTTACGCTCATCTGCCAGTGGGCACTTAGGCTGCTTCCATATCTAGGCTGCTGTAGATATTGCTTCTGTGAATACTGGGGTGTTCTGTCGTTGCAACCCTGTGGACTGCAGCACGCCAGGCTCCCCTGTCCATCACCCACTCCTGGAGCTTGCTCAAACTCCTGTCCATCGAGCTGGTGATGCCATCTCACCAGCTCGTCCTCTGCCGCCCTCTCCTCTTCCCTCCCGTCTTTCCCAGCATCTTTGGGGTGCATGTGTCTTTTCAAATTAGTGTTTTCCTTTTCTTTGGAATATAAATACCTTAAGCGGGACTGATAGGTTCTGTCATCGTTCTGTTTTTAATTTTTAATCCGTGCTCTTTTCCATAGTGGCCACACCAGTTTCCATTCCCACCAACAGTGCCTGAGGGTTCCGTCTTCTCCACATCCCGCCAACACGTATTTACTGTCTTTTTGATGATGGCCATTTTGACAGGTGTGAAGTGGTATCTCACGGAGGTTTTGATTTGAATTTCCCTGCTGGTTAGTGATATTGAGCATCTTTTCATGTGTATGTTGGCCGTCTGTCTGTCTGCTTTGGAAACATGCTTATTCAGGTCCTCTGCCCATTTTAAAATCAGATTGGGCTTTTTAAAACATATTGACTTGTACGAGTTGTTTATATGTTTCGGGTAGTAATGCCTTATCAGACATGTCATTTACAAATATCTTCTCCTGTTCAGTAGGTGGCCTTTTCATCTTCGTGATGGCTACCTTCACTGTGCAAAAGCTTTGTAGCTTGATGTACTCCCATTTATTAGTTTTGCTTTTTTAAAAGCCTTTGCCTGAAGAGACGGATCCGTAAAAGTATTGTTAAGGATGAAGGTATCAGAGACAACGCTGCCTTTCTTGTCACAGTTGTGTGGTTTCAGGTCTTAACTTTCGAGTCTTTAGTCTGTTTTCATTTCTTTTTGTGTGCTGTGTGACATAGTGGTCCAGCTTGATGCTTCTGCCTGTAGCTGCCTGGTTTCCCAACACCACTTTTTGAAGAGTCCGTCTTTCCCCCATCGTATTTTTTTCTTCCTTGTTGTAGATTAGTTGACCGTGTGTGAGTGGGCTTATCTCTGGGCTCCTCCTGTTCCACTGTCTGTGTGTCTGTTTTAGTGCCTGTACCCCTCTGTTTTGATTATTATAGCTTTGTAATGTAGTTTGAAGTCAAGACGTGTGATGCCTTCTTTCTTCCTTCTCAAGATTGCTTTGTAATGGCTCCATACACATTCAGGAATCGTTTTCTCTATTTCAGTGAAAAAAGTCATTGGCATTTGACAGAGACTTTGTAGGCTGCTTTGGGTTGCACGGTTATTTTGACATATTAACTCTGCTAATCCATGTGCAAGTGATAGCTTTCCATTTATATGTGTGGTCTTTAACTTCCTTCTTCAGTGTCTCATAGTTTTCACAGTACAGGTATTTTCCTTTCTTGGTCACATTTATTCCTAGGAGCTTTATTTTATCTGACTTGATTGTGAGTGAGATTACTTTCTTATTTTCTCTTTCTGATAATTCATTATTACTTGTATAAAAAGCAACGGAACTCTGAATATTAATTTCGTATGCTGCAAATTTACTGTATTTATCATAATATTTCTAACGGTTTGTTGGTGGAGTCTTTAGGGTTTTCTCTGTACAGCATCAAGTCATCTGTAAACAGTGAGTTTTCCTTCTTTCCTCCAGTTTGGATGCCTTTTGTTGTCTGAGTGCTGTGTCTTCCAATACTATGTTAGATAGAAATGGTGAAAAGAAAAGCTTTTGGTTTTCACTATTGACTATGATGTTAGCTATGCGTTTGTTTCAAATGGTCTTTATTATGTTGAGGTACATTCCCTCTATAGCAATTTTGTTGAGAGGTGTTTTTTTTTTTTTTTTTAATCACAAATGGGTATTGAATTTTGTCAGACGCTTTTTTGGTTAGTTATTTACTGAGATGATCATGTGATTTTAATCCTTTGTTTTGCTAATGTGGTGTTTCATGCTGATTGATTTGCATATACTGAACCATTTTTGCATCCCTGGAATGAATCCTACTTGATAATGATGTATGATCATATTTATTTATTGTTGAATTCAATTTGATAATATTTTGTTGAGACTATTTGCATCTTTGTTCATCAGGGATATTAGCTGGTAATTTTCTCTTTTTATAGTGAGTTTGTCTGGCTTTGATGTCAGAGTGAGGCTGGCATCATAGAATGAGTTTGGAAGTGTTCCCTTCGCTTCTGTTGTTTGGAATAGTTTGAGAAGGACAGGTGTTACCACTTTTAAAAATGTTTGATAGCATTCACCTGTGAAGTCATTTAGCCCTGGAATTTTATTTATTGGGAGTTTTTAAATTACTGATTCAGTTTCATTGCTAGTAGTCAGTCTGGTCAGATTTTCTATTTCTTCCTGATCCAGTCTTGGAAGATTGTGTTTCAAGGAACTTATCCATTTCTTCTAAGTTATGCAATTTGTTGGTATATAATTGTTCATAGTAGTTCCATATGATGGTGTGTATTTTTCAGATATTGGTTGTAACTTCTCTTTCATTTCTAAGTTTTAAAATTTGGGCCACTCTTTTTCCCTTGATAATTCTGGCTACGGGTTTATCAATTTTATCTTTTTAAAAAAACCAGCTATTATTTTTGTTGATCTTTTCTGACACTTTTTGGTCTCTATCTATTTCCACTCTCATCTCTATTATTTCCTTCCTTCTGTTAAGTTTGGACTTTGGTCTTCTTTTTCTAATCTTTTAAGTGGAAAGTTAGGTAGTTTCTTTTGTTTGTTTCTTTGTGTAGAGCCAACTGGAGCTGACTCTCGCTCAGATTATGAACTCCTCATTGCAGAGTACCTCATGAGAAATGCTGGGCTGGAAGAAGCACAAGCTGGAATCAAGGTTGCCAGAGAAATATCAGCAACCTCAGATATGCAGATGGTGTCACTCTAATGGCAGAAAACGAAGGGGAACTTAAGAGCCTCTTGATGATGGTGAAAGAAGAGAGTGGAAAAGCTGGCTTAAAATGCAACATTATCAAAACTAAGATCAAGGCATCCAGTCATGGCAAATAGAAGGGGAAGAAGTGGAAACAGTGACAGATTTTATTTTCTTCAGCTCCAAAATCACTGTGGACAGTGACTGCAGCCATGAAATTAAAAGGTGCTCCTTGGAAGGAGAGCTGTGATAAACCTAGACAGCATGTTAAAAAGCAGAGGTATCACTTTGCCAACAAGGGTCCTTCTAGTCAAAACTATGGTTTTTCCAGTAGTCATGTACAGATGTGAGAGTTGGACCATAAAGAGCCCTGAAGATTTGATGCTTTTGAATTGTGGTGCTGAAGCACTCCTGAGAGTCCCTTGGGCAGCAGGGAGATCCAACCAGTCAGTCCCAAAGGAAATTAACCCTGAATATTTGTTGGAAGGACTGATGCTGAAGTTCCAGTACTTGGCTACCTGATGTGAAGAGCTGACTCATTGGAAAAGACCCGGATGCTGGGAATGATTGAGGGCAGGAAGAGAAGGGGATGAGACAGAGGATGAAACAGTTGGATAGCATCACCAAATCAATGAACAAGAGTTTGGGCAAACTCCAGGAGAGTGTGATGGACAGGAAGCCTAGTGGCCTGCAGCCCATGGGGTTGCAAAGATTTGGACAAGACTTAATGCCTGAACAGCAACAAAGGCCTATGTTGCTATAAATTTCCCTCTTAGAACTGCTTTGCTTCATTCCACAGATTTTGGAAAGTTATGTTTCTGTTTTCATTCATTTTGAGGTGCTTTTTATCTTTGATTTCTTCATGGACTCTTTCTTTTTCAGTAGCGTGTCGGTCAGTCTCCATGTTTTTTGCCCACTTTCTTCCTGTGGTAGAGTACTCATTTCATACCACTGTGTTCAGAAAAGATGCTTGATACCATTTCAGTCTTCATACATCTGTTGAGACTTGTTTTGTGGCCTAGCGTGTCATCTATCCTGGAGAATGTTCCCCATGCACTTGAAGAGAATGTGTATTCTGCTGTTTTGGGATGGAACGTTCAATAGACACCTGCAGGCCTGTTTGGCCGAGTGTGTCATTTAAGGCCCTTGCTTCCTTGTTGATTTCCCGTCTGGATGAACAGCCTCTTGACGTATGGCAGGTATCACTGTATGGTTTTCTCCGTCTTAACATTTGCTTTATATGTTTGAGGTGCTCGTATGTCAGGAGCATATATATACGTTTATGGACATCATATCCTGTTCTTGGAATAGTTACTGTATCATTATACGATGCCCTCCTTTGTCTTTTGTTGTAAACTTTGTTTTAAATTCTGTTTTGTCTAATATGTGAATTACTGCCCCACCTTTCTTTTTGTATCTGTCTTCAAGGAATATCTGTTTCCATTCTTCCATTTTCAGGCTGTGTGTCTTTAGTTCCGAGATGAACCTCCTATGGGCAGCATATGGATAGTTTAAAGCAAACAAAACAGGCACGTTCAGCTCCGGCATGTCTTTTTAATGGGAGTGATTAGTGACAGGTGTGTGCTTACTGCCATTCTGTTACTTATTTTCTGGTTGTAGTTCTTCTCTGATCTCTCCTTTTTTCAGTCTTTCTCTCCCCTTGTGGTTTCATAACTTTCTTTAATGTTATGTTCGCATTCCTTTCTCCTTTTTGTATGAATCTGTTGTAGGGTTTTGCTTTGCTGTTACTGGGAGGTTCATATATATGTCTCTGTGTAACTGTGTCTGTATTTATCTCTAATTTGTTTTACCCTGATAATCATGTTTTAATTCAAACACATTCTAATTTTATGTTCTGATGTCATATTTAACATCTTTATGCATATGTCTTAAGTCCTCATTGTAGTTATATGTAGTTAATTTTATGATTTTTGTCTTTTAACCTTCGTACTAGCTTAAATTTTAAGTGGCTGATCCACTGCCTTTACTATATATTTGCCTTTCCAGTGAAATATTTTTCCTTCATAGATTTTCTTATTTCTTTTTATGGCCTTTTCATTTTTTTGATTAAAGAGGGCCCCTTAACATTTCTTGTAAGGCTAGTTCAGTGGTGACAGACTCTTAGTTTTTGCTTGTCTGAGGAACTCTTCTTCGGTTCTGAATGATGGTCTTGTTAGGTGGAGTACCTTTGGTCCTAAGTTTCCCCTTTCAGTACTTTACATGCATCCAGCCACTCCCTCCCAGCCTGCAAAGTTTCTAGTGAAGCATCAGCGTTGGCCTTATGGAGGTTCCCTTGTTTGTGATGCTTTTTCTCTTGCTGCCTTTAAAGTTCTCTCTACCTTTTCACTTCATCTTACTTATGATACATCTTGGTGCGTGTCCCTCTTGTTCGTCTTGTTTGGGACCCTTCGTGACCTTTACCTGGATATCGGCTCCCTTCTTCAGGAAAGGGCTGTTTTCAGCCATCATTTTATCAAATACGTTGTCTGCCAGTGTTTTCTCTCCTCTCCTCCTGGGGCCCCAGGAGGTTTGTAGTATAATAGAAACTGGGAGGTTCTTGTTATTTTTTAGGCCGCGAAGAGGGAGGAGGGAAATAGGGTCACGGAGCTTTCACTTTGGCCTCCTGGGAGACCTGGGTTTGATCCCTGGGTTGGAGGATCCCCTGGAGAAGGAAATGGCAACCCACCCCAGTATTCTTGCCTGGAGAGTCCCCATGGAAAGAGGAGCCTGGCGGGCTGCAGTACATGGGGTCAGAGTCAGACACGACTGAGCGGCTAAGCGGGCACTCACAGGTTTCACTTTAGAGGGCTGGGTCCTCTCTGGAAGGAGTCCCTGCTGTGCAGGGGGCATCTGCTGGGGGTCCCCTGGGATCCCACCCACGTGCCCCATCTTTGATGGCTCTGACATGTGAGTTGCCATGTGTTCACTTTCTCGTAGGGACATAGACACCCTGGTTCTAATCCTTCCACTGTTCACTAGGGACTTAGGGTTGGAGAGTCTGTTCTCCACTCAGAATTTGAGTAGCAGCACTGTGATGATAACCATCACTTCTAGAGAGAGGGGTTGTCTCCAGGTAAAGGGATGCTGAGTGTCACCTGGAGGGGGAGTGGAGAACGCATTCCTGCGTGTGTGTGCACAGTGTGTGTATGCCCGCGTGCTCGAGTGTGTGCCCGTGCCCAGGCCATGCACAGGTGACTCTGAGGCGCTGGCTGCTCTGTGCCCGTCAGCGTGGGTCGGGATGTCTGTGACTTCCGGATCCCCACGAGAAATGAGCAGGGACAGGAGGCAAGGAGGGAGCCTCTCACTGACCGGCACCTGGCCTGGAGTGGGCAGGGCTTGGGAGCTCAAGGGTGGCCCCAGGCCTGACCCAGGGCAGGGAGGGCCCAGTGCTCAGTGACAAGGCAGAGAGGCCTCCGGGGACAGGACAGCCCCCCTCCCCTCCTGACCTGGGGGCTGTCCTGCGCTGGATGCTGCCTTACCTGTGTCCCCCTTTCCCGGACAGGACAAATGTACCCAATGACGTTCGTAAAGAAACCCCTGAAGCAGCTTGGCAACGAGCCCCAGGGGCCTGGGGCCCGGAAGCCATCGTGCAAGCCCAGGTGCCGGGCATCATACTCCACCTACAGCCACGGGTGAGCGTCTGGGCGCCGCGCCGACGCCGCAGGGCTCCCAGAGCACCCCGAGGCTTCCTCCCAGCCTGCCAAGGGAAGGCCTTCTCAGCAGCCTCAGCCTCTGGGAGGAGCTGGGCCAGTGGGCTCGGGGCTGTCAGGACTCGAGCAGGGCCGGGCGGGTGAGCACCCCACGCTGCCCGGTGGGGTCCACGGAAGCCTCCTCTCAGTCTGCTGCCCGGCCCCTCGGCGCTGCAGGGCCCCGACCACCAAGAAGCTTTGCTGAGCACTTGCACAGCAAGCCAGTGTGGGCAGCGACACCGGAATAAAGCAACCGTCGGTGGCTCATGCCTCTGCTGCAGCCTCTGGCTGGGGTCTGGGCCGCGTGCGCTATGACGCTGGAGAGGCTGCTCCACGGGGGGCTGCAGGGCACATGGGGGTGCAGGGCGGGGTGTTGTGCAGGACTGCTTGGGCAGGCAGGGTGGCTGGGCAGGGGCCCTGCTCTGCTGAGATGCCAGCTAGGCAGAGCACGCTCTGGCGCTGGGGGCTGATGAGACCGTCAGGATGTCAGGCCAGGCCCAGCTACGGGATGATGCTGGTCCCCCTCGCAATGCGGCCTCCGTGTGTCTCCGAGGCTGCTCGGCAGGAACTGGTAATGGGAAGTTTCCTGGACGTGCCCAGACGTGTGCGTCCAGAGCGGGGAGAGGGAGGGTGGATGGCAGGAGGACCCCGGCCTGGGGCAGGACGGGCACTCTCCAGCCGTGGGCTACGCCACCAGGCGGGACTCGCCCTCACCTCCCCACCGGTCCCAGCGTGCCCGGCACGCCCAAGCACATACTTGCTGCCAGGCGGGGGTACGGCGCGATCACTGCAGCGACACGCGGTCTCCAGCCTTTTATTCATACGAGGACTCGAAGAACACACGTCACCTGCGGACGCGGTGCGGCCCGAGACACAGCCGGCCCGGCCACTGACCACACAGGGCCGCCCCGTCCAGAGACGAAGGGAGGGCGGGCCCGAGTGGCCGTCCGGGCACACGGTGATACTGCCCTGGGCTGAGAGTCCAGCTGGCTCCCACCCGCAGGCGGGGGAGGCCCTGGCCTGACCCCGCCCCGGCACAAGGTTCTGATAGGGTTGGCGTGTTCGTGTGAGCAGCCCCAGACCCCGCGTGTCCCAGAGCCCGGAAGCCCTCCACCGGTGAGAAAAAGCAAAGCGGCAGGGAGCAGCCTTCTCTGGGCCCAGGGCTGGTCAAGAGGTTGAAGTGGCTCCGTGGCTCAGCATCCCCCGACCCTCAAGACCACCCTGCCCCGCTCAAGCCCTCCCCGGCAGGGGAGCGGCCCCTCCCCAGACCCTTCAGTGGACGGGGCTTAGGAGGGCGGGCCTCGGCCTGGGGAGGAGCCTGCAGAGACCCCGGGCCGCCGAGGAAGGGCACCTGGGGGCTCAGCAGCTTCCGGGGAGGAGCCAAGAAGGCAGCTCTGGGTGAGAAGGGCGGGAGGGGCCTGTAGAGGAGGTGCGGCTAGTTAAGCCCTTAACTGTCGAGCGCCCTGGCCTGCGGCCGGCAAGGTCAGACAAGGGAAGGCCCTCGGCGTGGGCGCCGGGTCTCGCTGGCCCTGAGCTCAGATTTCCCCAGCCACCCAGCATCCCCGTGGCCAGGGGTCGGCTGTGGCCCTGGCCCGAATCGTCCTGAGCTGGGACGTGGCCCTGGTCTGGGTGGGGGTGGGGAAGGGCGGGGGCAGGCGGGCGTCTCTGGAATCCCCCGTGCGGGCCTCCCCGACGGCCAGGAGCGCAGTCCAGCGCCGCCGCTGTGAGGGGGGCCCACGGGGTCCTGGGGGGTGGGGTCAGGGCTCATGCATAACCCCAAAGGCCCTGCTCGCCTGCTGGTGGGAACCCTGACACCCTCTGGGGGTTTCTTGGGCCTGAGGACTGGGCGTGGCTTTCAGACACCTGAGCCCTAGGTGCTCGGTGGCGGGGAGGAGGGCACAGCCCGCACTTAGCTGGACACCGCTCAAGCAGCCTCCTCACCGACCCCGGTGCCGCAGGGGCTGCAGGGAGAGAGCGGCCAGCGGCACCTCGAGGTCTCTGAAACGCATGGCTTTTGGGGGACACCATCCCCGGCTGACCTGAGGGCCCCATACAAAAGTAAAAGCTCAGGGGGCTGGGCGAAGCCCCCCACCCTGCCCCCAGTACAGTCACAAGCCGGGTCCCTCGGCGACCCCTCCTGTCCCGCTTCGGGCCCTCCCGGCCCAGGGAGTTAAATATCGTCTGCTGCGGGTTTTGGCAAAGTCAGTCCTCGGCCGCGGTACCGGGCCGGGGCAGTTACCGCCCCGGGCGCGGCTGCCGGAAGGGCCAGGGCGAGCCCCAGCAGCAGCAGGGGGCTGGCGCGGGGCAGGGGGCGGGCCGCGGCCGAGGTCTGCTCGCCCTCCCGCTCTGACAGCCCCGGGAGGGCGTGAGTCAGCGGGCGTCCGCGAGCTGGCGCTCTTCCTGCCGACCTTCCGGCCGCACACTTCATCCGGGCAGCCCTCGCCGCTGCCTGAGCCGCTGCCATCGTCACCTGGGGAGGAGAGGGGAGGAGGTTCTGGGGGACCCCGAGGGCCGCGACCCTCTGCCTGGGCCTCCCGCGCTGGGGACAGCAGTTCCTGGAGCCTGTCGAGGCTCGGCAGCCGTGCTGGCCGGCTCACAGCCGTGCTGGAGACAGGGCGGGGACCGGGACCACAGCTGGGCAGCAGCCGGGCCTTCAGAGCCACCTGGGCCCCGGGGTGGGGGGGCCCCTGCCCACCTTTCCCCATCTAGGGCCTCCCCCCACCCTGCACCCTTCCCCAGCTGGGGCTCCCTGGCACCCCCACGCCCACCCTGGGCGCCCTCACTGGGGTCTTGAAGTCCAGGTCGTTGCCAGCCCCCCTCCCGGGCCCCCCTACCCCGCGGGGCTCCCGCCCCCACGCCCGCCCTCACTGGCGTCCTGGAAGTCCAGGTCGTTGCCGTTATAGGCGCCGCGCAGGCGGTTGGTCATGATCTTCAGCTGCATGATCTGCTGGCGTATGGTCATGTCGGGCTTGGTGATGTCCACCTCCACCTCGGGGTTGTTGATTTGATTGGCCAGGCCATCACCCATCACCTCGGGGAGGTACCTGGAAGCCAGAAAGACAAGCCCTGGGTCACTGTCCTGCTCCCCACAAAGGGGCCTGGCCCCAGCAACACCCATCCAGCCCCCGCTCCTTCAGTCAGGGTAGTGGCAAGCCTGAGAGCCCCCCAACCCCCGAGGCCTTCAAGGGCTGCCAGGAGCCCACAGAAGCCCCTGCAGCAGAGCTGGAAGCATTGAGCGTGTGTGGGTGGTGGGGACCTGGCCCTCATCCCAGCTCTGGGTCCCGCAGGTCCCGCGGGTGTCCCACGTCAGACTGGGCGCAGGGCATGACGCACCAGAGCAGCAGGACACTCACCGGCCCTTGGCCATCCCATTCCAGCAGCGCTCATCACTGGCCGAGCTCATGGCCAGCTTCTCACTGCACAGTGTCCCCGGGAGGCTGATCCAGAAGTCCTGAGCGTCTCGGAGCTGTGCCTTGGCTTCGGAGACCTGCGGGCAGTGGTCAGGCCATAAGACGCCCCTGCCAGCCTGCCCCACCCCACCCCCCCGCCCCCTCCACCCTGGGCCCACCCCCTCTCCACCCTGGGCCCGCCCCCCCTGCCCTCTCCACCCTGGGCCCGCCCACTCCGCTCTGGGCCCACCCAGCAGAGAGCACTCACCAGCTTCCTCAGCGTGCCCGCGGGCGGCCTCTCCTGCAGTGCCAGCTTGCCCCGGGGCCATTTTTCCTTGGGGCCGGGGCCCTGGGGGTTCACCTTGGGGTTCCCGCAGCCCTGGATGACCTGGGGAGCACACAGGGGTCCTGACGGGCGCGAGGCCGCATCCGGGCCCCCCTGCCCCCTGCTCCCCCTGCCGCACCTTGGCCGTGAGCGTGTCCCTATTGTCCTGGAGGGCGTTGACGGCCTCTGCCAGCCAGTAGTGCACGCCGCCGATGACACTCTCCGCACCTGATGGGCCCCAGAACTTGTCCGTGATGAGCACCATGGAGTCTGGCCCAGCGTGAACAGAAACACGGGGTACTTTGCATGGACGCACGCCGGCCCATGGCTGTGCTACGCACAGGCACGTCAGCCCGCAGTGTTTCTGTGTGTCTGCTCACTGCAGGGCAGCCCACCTACACGTGAGCTCCTGCCTGTGTTGGCATGCGTGTATAGGTTGAGCATGTGTGTCTAAGCTTACACCGGTCGGCACACACACATACACCTGGCCCACTGTGTGCACATGTCACCTCATGTCTCACAGTTCGCATCATGCCATCACACGTCCACGTTAGTATGTGTTTCGGGCGTGTATGTGTGCTGGCCTGTCACCACGGGGGTCGATACGGATGCGTGTTGGCTCACCTCACATGAGCAGATGCACACACAAGTGCAAGTGTGTTGGAGCATGTGTCTAGTGACCCACCTCACATCTGCACATGCCAGCCAGCTCACCCTGTGGCAGCAATGCCCACGGTAATTCGCATGTGGGTCGCCCTGCCGTGGGTCTCACGTGTACACCTCGGCGTGCTGGCTCAGTGGGCAAGGACAGGAACCTGACCCCCAGGGCGCCCTCCCGAGCAGCTGGCCATGGCACCTTCCGTCGGGAGATTCAGAGGGAACCCTGCCCCCAGCCTCGGGGACCACCCGCTCTGGAGGCCAGGCCCCTGAGGGTGGGGGTGGTCGCGGCAGTGGGGGCTCACCCAGAAGGTTCCTCCACTCGGCATCCAGGTCGGCCTGGTTGGCTAGGCAGCCCTTGAGCACATTGCGGCAGTAGTCAGGGGCAGGGCCGGGCGCCGGGCACCCCCAGGCAGTGGGCACAGTACACCAGCTTCATGACGGCCCGTGAGCACTCGGGGCTCAGGGGCACCTGCAGGGCCAAGGCAGTCTGACCCCAAAGCCACAGCATGTGGCCACCCCCGGCGGAGAGCCCCGGTGCCAGGTCTGCCCCGCCGTGGCGGGGCTTTTTCTGGGGCCTTGTGTCCTCCCAGATGAGCAAGCAGGCCTGCGGCCCGGTGGGGGCGGGGGTAGGGCACACTCAGTCCAACCAATCCGGTTACCGTGCTGGGACTCCCCGGGAACACTGCGGTCACGAAACCTCCCGGGGAAGCGGGACCGCTGCCTGCCATGCAGACGAGGGCCCCAAGGCCGGGGTGACTTGCTGGGGGGCGGAGGTGGAGAGGTGGGTTCTACCCAGCCCCGTAGGGGTCTGACGCTTATGCCCTCCTACACTGGACACCGCACTCTGCCGCTCTGCCTGGGATACGGCAGCCCTCTCATGTCCTGTCCACCCGACCCCTGGAGCCCCCAGGGCGTCCAGCCCCAGGCCCCTCCCCTTCCCGCTCCGACAGGCCTGGGCCTTTGCCCAGGGCAGAGCTCTCAACCCGGGTCCCCCAACCCTCCCGCGGGCAGGGGGGTGGGGCTGCGGCACGCACCTTGGCCACCTTTCGAACCACGTCGCTGGCCACACCCAGGCCCTGCACGAAGGCACGCGCCGCCACGAAGGCGCGGGTGGCACGCAGGCGCAGCTCGCGTGGGGCCTCGCCCGAAGGGCCGCAGTGGCTCGGCCTGCTTGCCCAGGCAGTCTAGGTAGTCGTCAGGCAGCAGCAGCTGTGGGTGCAGCTGCCGGAAGAGGCGCTCGAGCAGGCGTGCCCAGAACTCGGCCAGCGTCTCCTGCAGGTGCAGGTTGGCGCCTCCGTAGTAGAGGCGCAGCTCGGCATACAGGTCGCGGGAAGGCCTTGGCGTTCTGCGTGTACAGCTCTCCGAAGGCGCCTGGGAAGGCCTCCAGCAGCGCGCGCTCTGAGTCGTTCAACAGGTGCTGGAAGTTATCTGGGCGTCGGGGGAGGTGGGCGTGAGGCCTTCGGGGGGCCCCTGCCCACCCCACGTGCTGTGGCAGCCCTGACCAGCATTCCTGGGGGCTCCACTGGTGACCCCCCATCCCCGGAGCTCTGAGCCATCAGAACCTGTGGCGGCCCTGGATGCCAGCCCCCACGGGGTCCTGAGCACCCCCTCTCCTGGCCTGGGGACTGCAGTGTCCAGCATTTATTTCTGACCTGAGCCCCACGCGAGCACCTGGAAGGGACTGCTTCTGAGGGCAGGAAGGTGCAGAGCTGGGGTGGGACCCACAGCAGGAAGGCCCTGGGCACCCCTCACCTGCTCTCCTTCCCAGGAGCTCCCCTTCCTCCCTGCACCGTCACCTAGCCAGCCCCCCATCCTGGGGAGTCTCGAGTCCCCCACCATGTGTCTCTGTCCACCCCCCACCCACAGGTCTCTGGGGCTCTCCTGGGCTTCCTGCCCTCCTGCCTCTCTATGCAGTGCTCCATCTGGTTCTGGAAGCTGGCCTGCCGGTTGGTCTGGAGAGGGCCCCTTGCAGCCCTCAGGACATGTCCAGAGTCCAGACAGGGCTGTGGAGGTGTGGGGTGAGCGTGGGCAGCAGACCCAGGGGTTTGGGGGAAATGCTTCTGTCCTATGTGCTGAGAGCCGGGCCCCCACACCCTCCTCCTCTCTCAGCAGGGAGGCTGCAGGGGGCAGGGCCCACCGCCTGGCCATGCAGATGCGTGCTCACCAGCTGGGCCACCCCTCCCCACCCAGGCCCACCCTCGGGTGTCCAGGCCAGCTCAGCTCTGCCCTGAGGCCGTGGAGATGTCAGGCTTGTGGTCCCGGGACCAGTGCCCACACCCGCCCCACCCAACGCCTCGGGCAGGAGACCCTGGCCCAGCCCCGGCTGAGCCCTGCAGCCCCCTGGGTGGAGACTGTGGGAGGAAGCAGCCAGTCCATATTCCTGTACCCTCCGGGGGCCTGGTCCCCACCTCAGCCCGGCCTCCAGACAGGCTGTCCGTAGCTCACAACCAGCCCAGCAGCACACGGGGTGGTCATGGGGCCGCCATGCGAGTGCCTGGCCCCTGCCCCCGCCCCGCCATCCTCAGGAGATGACGGCCCCGGGGCTGCGGCCGGAGAGCTGGGTCCTGGAACACAGCCAGCGTGGGGCCGCTAGGCTCAGGGCCTGGAGTGCTTTAGACCAGGGCCCCCTGCCCCGGGCGGCCTGGGGAGGGCTGCTCGGGAGACCTAGGGTGGCCAGACCAGGTGCAGCGGTGGGGCTGGGTGGGAGGTGGCACGCAGAGGGGTGGGGGCCCAGGTGGGACTGGAAGCGGGTGAAGAATTGCTTTTAACACAGATGAGTGTCCTGAGCGCTCGACATCCAGGCTCTGACAGCAGCTCAGTTGTTTCGGGGGCCCCTGGCACCGCCCCCCACCCCGAGGGGCCCACTGTAAACGTCACCAAGTGGCCCCACCACTCCTCGCTCCGGGCCCAGACATGACGGCCAAGCCCGGAGGGAACCGCTGACCTACACACGGCTGCCACAGGGACACCGAGACCAGGCCATAGGCCCCCGCTCACTGCGCCCTGCGGTCCTCACAAAGAGCTCCCGGCTCGAGCCTGGTGGCCCACCCCAGGCTGGTCCCTGGCAGACGCTGGGAGAGCTCTGGGTGCCGGGGAGCCACCTGGAGGTGGAGGGTCCCCTCTGGAGGGCTGACGGGCAGATGAAGAGGCCCGTAGGTGATCTGCTACCGCGCCCGCTCTGGCCCACCCCCGCCTCGAGTGTCCGCGACCCCGAGCCTGCTCACCGTCAAAGCCCCGCTGCTGGGCGGCCAGCGTGGCCTGCAGCGTCCGGCTGCCCTCCAGGAGCGCTGTCTCCAGCTCGGCGCGGCTGCGGTTGGCCAGGTTCCCCTCCATCTCGCTCGTGCAGCAGGTGTAGCCCTGGGGGCAGATGCGCAGGTGCTCGCCTGTGGGGAGGGGCTGGCGTGAAGGAGAGCAAGGGGGGGGCCGGCCCCGGGAGGGGGCACAGCGGGGGTGGGGGCCGCCTGGGGGAGGCAGGCCCAGGAAGGGCCCGGGCCCCACAGGGGCCGCTCCGCCCTCGGCAGAATTTGTCCCCCAGGCCCCTGGGGGTCGGGAGGCTGAGAGCCAGGGCAGGGGTGTGGGGTGCCGCTCCTAGTCCCCCCCCTGCCCCCATCCACGTTAAGAGGTGTCCCAGGAGCCCGGAGCAGTTCAGCTCAACTCCTGAACTCAGCACAGAGACCGCAGGGCCTGGCGGGGGGGAGGCACCAGACTCCAGGTTCATGGAGGACGGTGAGGGGCATCCAGGACCGCCGGCAGCCTTCCTGTGTCCAGGCTGAGGGCAGGGGGACAAGAGAACCCCTGAGGGGCAGGACAGCCCCAGCCTCCCCACAGCAGCTTGGGGCGCCAGCCCACCCACACCTCTGGGCTGGCCAGAGGGAGGGGCCTCTCGTCAGGACAAGCGGGACGCATGTTCAGTGGGGACCTGCTGTGAGCCCCGGCCCACTCGGCAGGACCTGGCCCCCACCGCCCCCTGCTGCAGCCCACGCACTGGCCCCGGTGGCCTCCTGCGGTGCAGGGTGTGCCTTTCCAAGCGTGCTGGTCCAGGTTTTGAGTGGGTGCTGTGAACCCACTTTGCAGACCAGGAAACAGGCTGGCTGAGGTTAGGTTTCCTGTCCAAAGCTACACAGTGAAGGGCCAAGCGGCTCAGGCTGCCCGATTTCAAGCCCCACACCCACTGGGCTGCTGCAGCCCACCCCCGGCTCCCAGCCCGCCATGGCCCACCCCACACAGGCCACAGTTCCTGTCTGAGCGGTGCAGGAGGAGACTCCCTCCTGTGCGGGCCTGGGGTGGGCAGAGTGGAGTGGTCTCAGGGGTCCGGCCTGGATGGAGGCCGTGTGGGGCTGGCGTCTGGGGCCTGGGCAGCTGGTCTGACCAGCAGAGCTTCTAGGGCAGGAGTGGGGTGGGGGTGAGCAGGCACCACCTGGCACGGGGGCTGGAACCCGAGGAGGCGCCCGATTCCTCCGATTTCTCCTCCTCTTGGCTGTTGCTGACTCTGATCTTGGCCTGGCCCTTCACAGCAGGGGTGGGGGCAGGACAGCGGGCCTGAGGTCTCCTCGAGGCCAGCTGGCAGAGACTGGCCGTCTCCCGGGTGCCAGAGGCTGTGCACCCAGTCAGACAGGCCAGGAGCAGGCCTCCCCTGCTGCCTGGGAACACCAGGCCCGTGGGGGGGTGAGCTGGGGGCAGGCGGCGGGGGGCCAGGCAGTGGTGGGTGGGCAGGGGGCTGCAGGCTGCCAGCACCCAAGCACTTGCGCCACAGCGTGGGTTTTGGGGGCGGCGTCCCAGGCTGGCAAGGCTGTCTCCCCTCCCGAACCTCCCCAATCCCCTGGTGAACCCGACCCCCTCCCCGACCCCTGATTCAGGACACTCAGGAAGGCCCTCTGGGCAGGCTTGGAGGGGCTCCTGGGCACTGCCAGCAGCTGGGAGGGAGCTGCCGGCCCTGGCCCCTGCCCTGCCACCTCGTCCAGCCGCCCGGGCGCCTGCGCTCTCCCGGCCGCCCCAGCACAGCCCCCCGTCCCTCCCTCCCTCGGTGCACACACACGGGAGTGAAGACACGGAGCCAGAGCCTGGGCGCCGGCCTGGGGGCCCGGGCGGGCTGGGCCGAGGCGCCCCGAGCTGCTGCGGGGCGGATGTGGTGGCCAGTGGTCAGGGCCCGTTCCCTGGCATCACCTGTGGGTCGGGACACCTGCCGGGCACAGGGCAGACTCTGCGGGGCGCCTTCCTGCACAGCAGGCCTGCTCCCCCAATCTTAGCCAAATATTGTGGAGTGGGGGTCGGGGGGGTGCGGTCTGCTGGTGTGAGGAGGGCATGAGCTCCAGGTCCCTGGAGGTGTGCAAGGCAAACGGATGCAATTCTCTCCCCATCATTTCAAATCTCCATCCCCAAACCCCACCTCTTCTTGGCTAAACGCCTGGAGAGTGGGGAGGGGTCCTCGGGCCAGGTTGGGGCGCAGCTGGCTTCCCATCCACCTAAGAGCTGCCCAGTCCACCCCTCTCATCACTGCTTTCCCCCTCCGGCCCCCTCCCATCCCCAGTGGGAGGCATCAGCTTGCCCCTCTGCCCGCTGACCCCTCCTACCTGCACTGACCCCACCCCCCAACCTAATCCACAACGGCCCCTCCTGTTTTTCTCAGCAGCTGCTACTCTTTCGACAGCCGCCTAGATCCTTCTAGAATTCTCCCTTTCCTCTTTGTGACACCTTTCATGATCCAGGTTTTTGGGGGTGTGAGAGGGGAGGGCTGTTTCATGCTGGGTTCTGTGCCCCACCCCCACGTTTCCGAACCCCCCCGCTGCCCTCCCCAGGTTGAAACGCCCGCACTCGCTTCCAGAGCCCATGGCAGGTCCTCCCCTTGTTGACAGCAAGCAGACTACTCGGCCAGCCCCCCATATTCAGACCTCCCGGAGTCCCCCCGCCTTCCGCTCCTTGGTGCTAGGTCCCAGCACTACGGCTTAGGCATCTTTGAGGCTCACGTCTCCTGCCACCTGTGCACACTCCCACAGCCCTCCTCACCCTCACCAGCTCTGTGACCCTAGCACTGGAGCCCAAGACCTCATGCCAGCGGTGGTCCTCGTCTCCTAAGGCTGGACAGAGCGCGTATCTGTGCCGGCCCAGCCCAGCAGTCCTGACTGGTGCCCAGGAGCCCTCTCAAGGAGACTGCAGCGGGAAGATGGCGCCAGGCCAAGCCCATCTTTCCAGAAGCTTCTGCGCCTCACACAGGAGCACGCTGACCGCCTGCGGCACCAGCCTCTGAAGGCACGATCGGGTGCTAGGCACCAGCTCCCCCAGCTACCTCCAGGATGCGCTGGCTAATTCAGTGGGACAGCCAGCCTCCCCAGACCCCTCGGAACACAGTTATGTGGGCAGCTCTGGGCACCTGGGCCCCCAAACACCAGAGGAGAAGCTGGGGCTGGAAGAGCAGGGAGGGGCCCCTTGCCACCCCACCCTTCCACTCTGCCCTGGACCCCGAGGGCCTCCAGCGGAGGGGCAGGGTGGGCAGAGGCTTTCCCGAGGTGCAGACCCTTCTCTGGACGACTGTCCGTGCCCACTCCTGCTCCGATGGGCTGCAGGACCCCCCCGGGCACGTCCACCAGCCTGGACGTGGTGGGGAGGCACAGGAGAAGCAAGCCCGGGTTCCCTGGGCACCGCCCACCATAGTAGCCCCAGGCCGCCTTTTGCATCTCCTCACCCCGCCCCACCTCCCACCCGAGAGGCGTCTGTCCCTGGCTTCCATCTGCAGCAGGGGCAGCCCTGAGGGCTGGGGTCCACCCGGGGGCCAGCCACAGACACAGCGCGGACAGGGCTTTTCAACCGCCACCCTCCCCGGTTCCTAACGCGGCAACAGACCCCGTAACCGCCCCCCCACCCCACTCCCCTATCCCCCTCGGAGCACCTCACCGCCGGCCCCAAGCCCCTCCACCATTCCGGCCACCTGCCAGCATCACCGAGCCGGCCCGCAGCCGCCGCCGCCGCGCCTTCGTCACCGGCGGGAACCCGAAACCCAGGGGTGTCGCCTGCGACACCCCGGCGCCGGGCGGGAGGGGGTCTGTCCCTCCGACCCTACCGGGACCCCGCTGCCCCGGGGCGGCAGCGCGGGCGGCGGGACAAAAGGCCGAGCGCCAGGGCTTCAGCGGCCGCCGGCCAGGGACAGAGGGCCGCACGCGCGGAGCCGCAGCCGACGCGGTCTGGAGAGGCGGCCGCGCTCCTGGCGCAGCGAGGAGCGGGCGCTGGCGCAGTGGGCGCGGCAGCGCCGAGGGGGAGGGGGGCCGCGCTGCAGGAGGGGGGCCGGGGGCGCTGCGATTGGCGGGGAAGGGGCTTGCCGCAGTGGGCGAGGCGGGCCTGGCTGGGGGCGGCAGGCGGGGCTCGCACGGGGGCTACCGAGAGCGAAGGAGAGGGGAACGGGCTTGATGGAGGAGGAAGGGGGGCTTGCTGCAGGAGGGGGCTGCGGCAGGAGCGGGGAGGGGTGGCGAAGAGGCAGCAGAAGAGGGCGTGGGAACGGGGCGAAGGTGGGGGACGGCTTGGCGCGGTGAGGACGGGGGCCGATGGGGCGCACACGGAGATGGCGAGGGGCTTGCGCTGGGGACGAAGGTGGGGTAGGCCGGACTGAAGGTGGGGTCTGGGCGATAGCAATGGGGCAACAGAGTGAGCGGCGAGGAGGCTCAGTAGGAAGGGTGGGGGTGACGCGCCCGGGGATGGAAGTCCGGAGGGACGCGGGCGACGGAGACGGTGCAGGGCGCTGGAGGGTCCCCGCGCTTGGATGCCAGCCCCCGGACTTGGCCTGAACCCCCTTTTCAGCGGCGGCGGCCCCGGCAGGCGGCGTGCGACTCCGGGCGCTGGTGCGTGGAGGTCTGGGGTCCACCCGGGAGAGGCGGCCTAGCGGAAGCGCAGCAGAGTGGGACGCACTGGCGGCCGCCGCCCCGCGCAGCCCCGCGCAGCACGGGCGTGCACGGTCCGGGGGCCGCGGCTCCCCGCGCGGCGCTGCCTCCTCCCGCAACCCCCGCCCCCTTCGCGCGCCGCGCCGTCCCCCTTCCCGCGGAAACCGCGGCGGCCGCACTCAACCCCAGAGCTTCCCGCGGCCCCGGCCTCCGCCTGTCTCCTGCCCCACGGGGGCTCCTCCCGGCATGGGGATGCGAGGGGGGGTGGCAGCTTGCTCCCCAAGGAGCATGACAGCCCCGCGCCAGCGAGCCCCTTCTCCCCATGACAACGACCAGAGCCCTACGCTGGGCGCTCAAAGGCCACCGTCAGCCACTCGTGCTCTCTACCCGCCCCGAGTCTTGACTCGGTGATCCTGGTCTGCGTCCTAACGTCCTGTCTGCTTCCCCTGCGAAATATAAGGCCCCGGCCTGGCCACACCCCTGCTCTGGCCCAGTCCCCACCTCCTCCTGGGTCCCCCTCCCACACGCCTAGGTGGTCACCGTGGCTGGCTCTCCCCTTCCTGCCACTCCCTGCAACCCCAGCCCAGGTCCCGGCTGCCACAGCACAAGCCAGACCCACTGCAGGGCCTGCCCGCCAAGGTCCCCCTCCCCGCAGCGCCGCACGCCCGGGACCCCCTAGGCTGGCCTGCACAGAGACCTGCTGGACAGGCAGCTCTCAGCAAAGTGGCCTCTCCAAGGCAGCCAACAGCACCCCAGGTCCGGGAGCAAGGGGGGGCTCCACCAGGCAGCTCACAAGGCTGCCCCCTGCAGCCTGCTTTCTGCTCAGAGACCCCTGAGCAGGCCACCCTGCCAGTGGGCACTGGCCTTGGAGGCTGCCTTGGTGAGGCGGTAGGCCCCCTGGATGTGGGCCTGGACCCAGCTCTGTCTGAGGGGCCAGGCCCCCTCCCACTGGCCTTCCCACAGTGCTTCAGGGTCCACGGCTCACACTGAGGCCTCAGAATAAACTGGGGATTAAGGGGTGTCTGCTCTGCCCGTGAGCCCAGGCCCTGCTGCAGGGCGGGGCGTCCTTTCAGGGCCTGCGAGTGAGGTGTCCCTCGCAAGCCTCGCCTACCAGGGCAAGCTCCATGTGGCTCACTCATCCTCAGCCCAGGCCAGGCTGCAGAGGGCACTCACTCGAGACCCTGCAGACCCCGTCCCTAACAGGGGGCCCCGGGAACATGGGCTCCATACGGCTCTCCCATCTCCCTCGCCTGACCACCCAACCTCCGGGCCGGGAGCAGCCCAGGAGGTGGACTGGTGCCAACTCCCTTGCCGCGTCTGCCCGGGCGATTCCAGAAGAGCAGAAGCGGGTGCTGCAGCCCCAGGGCTCTCTCAGCAAGCTCCCCACAAAGGCCCCACGCCAGCCTGTCGACCCTGGAAAGGCGGTGTGTCCACACACAGTCCCCCGGCTGGGCCAGAACACAGCAGACGCCGGTGGCACTGCGGGAGCCTTTGGGGACAGGAGTTGTCCTCGGCCACGCCCAGTAATGAAGACGGAACGGACAAATGGGTTCAGCTGCTCACCAACACCCTCAACCCAGCTGCTGCCCAGGAAACCTGGCAGCCAAGTCCAAGGCCATAGCCGGCCCTGCTGGCGTCCTGTCTGACCTGCTGCTTCCCCCAGCCCCCGGGTCCCACACACACCCCCCTTTGCCCTACTTTTCCTTTCAACACCCATTTGTCTAGCCCTTCGTCCAGGAAGCCTTCCAGGTCCCTGTGGGCCAAAGCGCCTGCCCAGCCTCTGACCTCTAGGAGCATGAGCGGCCTCAGTGGAGGTTTCCTGCCTGGCCACCCTGCCTGGCAGCCGGAGAGCTGCTGGGCCTGCCGGGAGCGGCCACTCTGCCCACGCCCAAGCTGGGCCTGGTGCTCAGGTGCCTGTGTCCAAAGAGAGCCTCCCTGGGCCGCGCCAGCATTCCGGGAGATGGGGCTGGGCAGCAGTGCAACTGCGAACCCGCAGCCTCAGGCCTCCACCTTCGCTGGAGAGCCAGCACCCCCCACCTGGCCCCTCCCCAGAGCTGGTGCTCCCTGCTGATGCGAGGGGCGAGGCAGGGTGCTTCCACCGCCGAGGACCCCCTCATTCCTCCAGGGACCCCGCCACCACCCGACGAGGTGCAGCGCGCACTGGGCCCGCACAGTCTGAGGGTCCTTCCACACTCATGACTGTCCCCTCTGGTTCTTCCTGTTGGAGCCACTCAGGGAGCTCGAGCCATGGGCCCAGGGCACTCAGCCCTGACTGCTGCACAGGACCCAGAAGGACCTGGGCCTCCCCGCCTCTCCCAGCGCAAGGCCGCCCTTGATTCCAGTCCCAGGGGAATTCCTGAGCAGGAGGGCGGAAGCCGAGGCAGGAGCCGACACGCTCTGCCACCGAGCCGGTCACCCGTGGCCTGCCCACCTGGAGGGCCCCGGGCAGGAGCAGGTGGGGTGGGCCCCCGCCCGGAGCTGACTCAGCATCGCCACCCAGGCAGCACCTCCAGGCACAGCATCGCCCACCTCCCTGCCGCGCATGGGTGCTTCCGAGCCCAGCCCTGAAGGCACAGTTGGGGTGGGGCACAGATATGGTCAGGGCACAGCTACCTGTGCATTTCAGATCAACGATGCGTTATTTTCCAGAATCAAAGTGTCTGGCTCCAGAGCACTGACAGCAAGGACCTGAATGCGATTTTGTCCACCCCTGTGCACAGCAGCTTTAGGCAGAAGGCCAAATGCTGGAAAGAGCCCAGGCATCCACTTCACTGTCCGCCGAAGTGATAAACACAGTGGGGGCCCAGCCAGACAAGGGGACGGATGCCACGCAGCCTGAGGGAGTCACCAAGCACCGGCACACCTCAGTGTGGATCAACCCCAAAGACAAGACGCGGAGCCTGAAAGCCAGGCTCAAAACGACAAACACTTAGGATTCCACTTCAGTGAGGGCCCCTAGAGACAGAAGCGGCACGTTGATGAGCAGGGACTAAGGGGGTGGGGGTGTTCAGTGGGCACAGGGCTGGGGGAAGAGGAAAGCTCTGCAAATGGCTGGCGGGGCCGGTGCCCAAGCTGTCGCTGCCCGCGGTGCCACCGGGCACACACTCGCAGTCGCCATGGCGGGAACTTACAAAGTGTACTTCACCACAAAAATGCACGCAAAGCCCCCCTCCCCGGTACCTGGGACGTACTTGCGTACATATATGGAGATGTTCACCCTAAGAACACATCTGTTATTTATTTGAGATTTAAATATTCAAGATATATGCCCTCAAATGATTAACTACCTGAAAATACCAATTTATTAACAGGCCTCCGGTAGTTTTATCTGCTAAATCTGGCAGTCTTTTGTGGGGTGTAGGGAGAAGCCTGACTGAGTCACCTGTGCTCCCTACCATGTGTGGGTGTGCACACGTGTGTACTCGTTTCTGGGGCCCCCAGACCCCACCCAGCCGAGCAGCAGAAGCAGGGAGGTGGGCATCAGAGGGGGCCTACCCTCCCACAGCCCCCCAGCCTCCTTGGAGAATGATGGGCCTCATCGTTTCTGTCAACAGGAAGATACAATCATCCCCATCTTACAGAAGAGAAGACTGAGGTTGGAGGGGTCTGAGACTCGCTTGATGGCTCAGACCTGCTGCCTAACGCTGCCTCCTTCTACCGGCCCACAGGCCTCCCTGTCTTCACTGAAGGAGAGGAGATGAATGTTTCGGGCACCCAGGGGCCCACCAGCCTCCTGGAAGATGAGGGCAGAGTGGGCCTCACCAGACACAGCCCTGGCCACACTGCTGGCTGCACCATCCCTTCAGTGACCCAGGACCCTGGCAGGAGCGTGCAGGGCCGGCAGTCACCTCACCCGCACCCAGGAGGGATGGGGGCCGGGACAGCCACGGGAAAGGGCCCCCACAAGCTGACATGCAGAGGGCTCCCAGCCCTGGGCAGTCAACTGAGCTCTGCACTTGCTGCTTGCCCGGCTCCCCAGAGGTGGGACCCTGGCCTCCTCTGGGTCCTGGGGGCAGGTGGGAAGGTGGGCCCCACCTGCTTCCTGACTTCTCCAGCTCAGCTCCTCAGGGACGGTCAAGCTGAAGCATCTGTCAGAGACGGTCTCCAGGTCGGCAGGGAACCTGGACCCACAGGCACCCAGTGTCTCGGTCTCCACTCTGTCCAGCCATGCCCACCGGGCAGAGGTAGGATGGCCCCACCCAGGGCAGACAACCTCGTTCCCCAGAAGGGTCAAAGGGACAGTGAGGGGCCGGCCCCAGTGAGCTGGGAAAGGACAGGCCTGACGTGGGCTGCCAGGGCCCGAGGCTGGCCGTGGGCTGACCCTGAGCAAGGTCCTGTGGGCACCTCTCCCCACCGCCTCCCGTCTCTCTGCAGCGCCCTCTGAGCCTTTGCTGGACCCCTTTCTGAAAGCCAGCTGCCGCCCTCAAGGTTGCGCCAGGAGCCCTTCTGGCTGGCCCTGGGCTTGGCAGGAGAGGCGGGGGTGGGGGTGGGGGTGGGTGGGTGGGTGGGAGGGATCCTCCTATACTGTGGGCTGCTCCTCCTGGGGGGCCTGGAGCAGACGCTTCTTGAAATTCCTAGCTTCTCTGGGCCAGCCAAGTGGGGAGCAGAGACACCAAGAGATGGTGCGCCCAGGATGTGGTGGCGGCGATAGGGAGACCCGCCCACACCCCGCTGACCCCCAACAGGCAGTCTCCTGCCTCCAGCCCGCGCCCTGCTGACCCCCAGTGGGGACCCAAGGCCGGCTGGGGCAGGCTGACCTGCCTCACTCCCAGCAGGGGCCCAGGGCCTGGCTGGTGTGAGGCCAACCTGCCTCACCCCCAGGAGTCAGTCTCCCCGCCTCTGGACACAGGCTGGGCCCGCCTCTCCCACAGGTGCGCCCTGAAGACACGCGGGCACCCTGGCTGCCCTGTGCTGTGCGTGCCACACGAGAACCCAGTCTCACAGCCACTCCACGTGGCAGGCGCTGCTACCATCCCTGTTATAGAGAGAGGCAGTCTGAGGCTCAGAAAGTTTCAGTAATGGCTCAGGGTTACACAGTGCTTGAGCGTGGAGCTGGGCTTGAATCTGGCAGTATGGCTGGGTCCTGGCAGCCAGGTGTTAGCCTCTGCTACGGCCCCACCTCTTTCCTAAGACATCGGCCACTGGGAATGGCCACTGGACCTGAAAGACCTGGCCCTGGGCCAGGGGAGGGGCTTTGCCCATTAGCCCAGCAGGCTGCCTCCTGCGGAGCCCTGTGGGCAGCGCCCACCCTCCTCAGAGCGGTCCTCTGTGTCCCCCTCTGGGTGCTCAGCCTCAGGATCTTCCTCCTCCATCTCTGACCTTGCATGCCAAGTGTACCCACGACCCCTGGCCTCCAGCTGGAAACTCCAGATAGCAGAGGGGGCTGGGGGCTGGGCTCCATGCACCACGAACAGCCAGGGGTGGGCGGTCCACTCAGGGCAAGAGTCCTGCACGGGCAGCGCAGGGCCCTCGGGCTGGGAGGGGAGCTGTGGCCGCAGGAGCATCTCAGGTCCCCAGGGAGGACAGGGCAGGAAGACCATGGCTCTCAGCGAGAATGGCCACACAGCGTGGGGCCCTGGGCCACCCCAGGCTGGGAGAGGTCTTTGCTTACAGTCAAGGTGGGGGGCGTATATGATGGTATACCACATGTGCGTGCTAAGTCGCTCAGTCGTGTCTGACTCTGTGCGACCCCATGAACCATAGCCTGCCAGGCTCCTCTGTCCATGGGATTCTCCAGGCAAGAATACTGGAGTGTGTTGCCATGCCCTCCTCCAGGGATCTTCCCCACCCGAGGATTGAACCTGGGTCTCTTATCTCTCCTGCATTGGCACGCGGGCTTTTGCCAGCTGTGAAGCTTGTACACCACATGCATCCATCTAACCCTGCACAAGTTCTCTCTACTTGTAACTTACAAAAGTAACATGTGGTCACCACGGCCAGCAGAGCTGCAGCTCACGTGAGACCTCTGACAGCGGCCCAGTGCCTGCAGAGAGAGCACTGTGGCTGTGTTTCAGCACCAAGGACAGTGCCGGGCACGCAGTAGGAGCTCAACGACTCTCCAAAGGACTGGACTGATCTGTGTGCCCCACACCCCCACCTCCGGCCCACAGGCTCTCCTGGAACAGACAGGCCCCGCCAGGACCCACCTGAGGGTCCAGCCCACCACGCAGAGGCCTCCTTCCTCTGTGCCCTTGACTGTCCACTGAAGCCCGCAGATCATTTCTCAGAATAATGCTTAGGAAAGAAAAGATTATGCAGGGGGCAGTGAAGGAAGAAAGTTATGGCAACCTAGACAGCATATTCAAAAGCAGAGACGTTACTTTGCCGACTGAGGTCCGTCTAGTCAAGGCTGTGGTTTTTCCATTGGTTATGTATGGATGTGAGAGTTGGACTGTGAAGAAGGCTGAGCGCCAAAGAATGATGCTTTTGACCTGTGGTGTTGGAGAAGACTCTTGAGAGTCCCTTGGACTGCAAGGAGATCCAACCAGTCCATTCTGAAAGAGATCAACCCTGGGATTTCTTTGGAAGGAATGATGCTGAAGCTGAAACTTCAGTACTTTGGCCACCTCATGCGAAGAGTTGACTCATTGGAAAAGACTCTGATGCTAGGAGGGATTGGGGGCAGGAGGAGAAGGGGACAACCGAGGATGAGATGGCTGGATGGCTTCACAGACTCGATGGACGTGAGTCTGAGTGAACTCTGAGAGATGGTGATGAACAGGGAGGCCCTGGTGTGCTGCGATTCATGGGGTCACGAAGAGTCGGACACGACTGAGTGACTGAACTGAAGTGAAGGAAGATGCAGGTGTGGTGACGTGGCTGTTGAAATGTGATAAACGGGCAAGCAAGGTGGTGCCCACGAGCTGGCTGACACCCACCGGGAACATGAACCTGCGTGAGTGTAAGTGGCACCTGGAGACATCTGCTCGAGAAGTAAAGGGGCAGGGGACCCAGCAATCCACGGGGAGCGAGCCCCGGACTCTGGACGCAAAGGGGCAGGGGACCCAGCAATCCACGGGAGAGAGCCCCGGACTCAAAGGGGCAGGGGACCCAGCAGTCCATGGTGAGAGAGCCCTGGGCTCCAGAATACCATCGCCGCCTTGTTCATAATGACAAGAGGCGCTAAATTCTGGCTAAAGGTGAGCAAAAAGGACTGTCTCTGTCCATGGGATTCTCCAGGCAAGGAAAAAAGACTGTACTGTCTTTCTCGGTCGAGTTCGTGAACTCCTGGATTTCTAAGCCTGGGCTTCCCCTGGGCACCCTGGTTAAGGACCTCAGCCTCAAATGACCTGCCTTCACACCTGAATCTGTCCACCGCAGTTCGCCCATCTTTCTAGAGCTGAATCCACCCCAACCTGGAAGCCTGTTCTGGCCCTAAGCAGAGGGCTGCCCCCTCCACTCCGCTCCCCTGGCTGCTGACTGCGTCCTGTCTAGAGCTGCGGTTCAAGTGCTTCCCTTGAGGTGCAACCGGTGTTTCTGGAAGCCGCCCCTTGACCAGTTCAGGAGTGACCTGCACTCCATGGGGCCCCTGGTCTCCCTGTCCTGTGCTCTGCAAACTGTGATGACTGAGCATGGCCCCAGCGAACTGCTCCTGGCTGGGGACGCTGCTTTACCCTGGCGGGCGGGCGGTCAGCTGTGCGTCTGACCCGCAGCTGCCCCAGTGTCCCCCAGCCCCCAAATACACAGTGACAAGGAGGTCACCTGGGTGTTAGGTCACTTGAAGAGAGGTTGCCATGGCACCTGAGTGCCCTGGGGATAGCCACTGCCCGGCCAAGGGAGGGGGCTGGAGACGAAGGAGCTATACGTCATCAGAGCCTCTAAGCTACGACTGTGGGTCCAGTGTGTCTCGGGCCCCGCGGCAATGGGAGGCGGGAGTGAACGCCCGAGCCAGCCCGGTGGCAGGGGGCGTAACCCGTGTCCCGGGGGGTCTGCGGGCCGTCACAGGTGGCGGGAGGCTCTCCCCGAGGCCCAGGGCCCGAAGCCTCACGGCTCCAGCACACGCAGACGCAGCGCGTGGCTCAGCGGAGGGGCCCGGAGCGCTGCAGGCGGCCTGGGTGCCCAGGAAGTGCTTAGACACAGGGATGAGCCCGGCCGGCCACCGCCAGAGCCAGACGGTGTCCTCGGTGCTGGGGAAGGTGCCCCAGGGTGTGCGTGGGCTGCCACAGGCTCCTGGGCTGACAGTGAGCCTCAGGAACGTCGCCCTGGGGGAGGCGCAGGGGCACTTGTCCAGGGCTGGCTGCCCACGTGGGAGGGAGACATGCCAACCTACCCCTCAGGCTGCTGGGCTGAGGGTGTGACTGTGGTCACACGCACCCCAGGCCAACAGCCGGGCACACAGGCGCAGGGTACAGCCGCTGATGGCCGGGCCCTGGACTGTGGGGGTTGGGGGCCTCGCAGCCCCAGCTCACTAGACCCTGACACCGTGGAGGGGCCCGTGGCTTACGGGTGTGTGCGGAGCGGTGAAGGATGGATGGGTGGGAAGGTGAGGATTCTCGCCTCTTGTCAGAACTTCCTGGTGGGTGGGGCTCGAACCTCAGGCGCTGTCGGCAGGACCAGCTCTGACTTCAGGAGGCTGTCCTGCAGCCTGGGGCCACGCGGGGGTCTCATGGGCCCCGCTCCTCTGCTGGCCCTGGGCCCACCTGGGACTATCACCTGGCCCCCAGCCTTGGAGAAGTCGATCTTTGGGGTCTGCCAGGGCGGGGGTGAGGCGCTCTGTGACCTCACCCCCAGCTCCATCCTCTGACCGACCACGCCCCGCAACCTGGGACACTGCCCAGCGTCCATGGACAGAGCCACACAGATGCCCCCCAGCGGTCCTGTGGGGCCTGTGTGATGGCCCCGCCTTGACCTGCTCCCTTCTGGGGCCCCCCCGTCAGTGCCCACACCAGGCACCTGGGGCGCAGGGAGGCCATGGGGGAGCAGCCACTTGAGGGACAGGGCCCTGAGCAGTGGGGACCTCTTGCTGGGACCCAGTTTCCCCCTGACCCACTAAGTGGTTGGACCAGGTGGCACTCGGCCTGCCCTGCAAGCCCCCTAACCGGCCAGCTCCGGAAGGCTGGGCAGGGGTGGCTGCCAGGCAAGGGCCGGGCAGAGGCCAGGGAGTGGAGGAAGGAGGCAGGGCCATGAACCCGGGCCTGGCCTGGCTCGTGGGCACCCGGTGGGTAGATGGGCTGCGGAAGTCAGGGCCCGGAGCCGGTGCCTCCACAAGGCCTCCCGTGTGGCCAGCTCCAGCCCCGTCCCCCTCAGCCCCAGGCCTCGCTGTGCTCACCCCGCCCACCTGCGGGGCCCGGGGCCTGGGCACAGCACAGCCTCCCAGAGTTCTGGCCGTCCTGCCAGCCGCCAGGGCCCCTCCTTTTAGCCGAGGTGGGGGCGGGACTCTGGGCCTCTGTGGGGCTGATATGGAGGGGGCAGCGCGTGGGGCAGCCCCCGGGGCTGTCCTGTCACCCGGCCAAGCCTCCAGAACCCAGGAGCGTTCAGCACAAAGGAGCAGGCTGGGTCCTCCGGAGCGGAGCCAGGAGCCAGCCCCCACCACCCCCCGGCCCGCCCCCCACACACTCACTCCTGCCCCCCGCCCCCCACCCCCACACTCTCTCGCCCCCGCACCCCCCACACTCACTCCCACCCCCCCGCCCCCCACCCCACACTCACTCCCACCCCCCCTCCACACTCACTCCCACCCCCACACACTCACTCCCACCCCGCCCCTCCACACACACACACTCCTGCCCCCCCCACACTCACTCCTGCCCCCCCCCCCCCACACTCACTCCAGCCCCCACTCCCACTCCCCACCCCACACTCACTCCAGCCCTGCATGCTGTATCCCTCCCAGGGCCTCCCACGCGGCAGTGGGGACCCCAAGCCTGTCCACGCAAAACCGGTGCCACTGAGTCACGATGGCCCCAGCCTGGTGGCCCTGCCTACTGTGGAGGTCTTCACGCCGGGCCCTCACTGCCCACCAGGTTCTGGGCGGTCCCTGCCACCAGGGAGACGCCTCAGCAGGCAGGGAAGGTCAGAGGCAGAGGACCCTGCTCCCTACCCCCACCCGATTCTGATGGGGAGGTTCAGGCCCACGGGGGCAGGGCCCCGGCCACTTCCTGAGACACTTGTGGGCCAGTGGGGGTCAGGAGTGAGCGGAGGATGGCCTGACCCACTCACCCCATCACAAGGCCCCACAGCTGCACTGAGGCCCTGACCGAGGGAGCCCCCCACCCCCACAGAACACCCGGAGCCCAGGAGCCCTGCTCACCGATGGGAAGCGCCCTAACCGTGACTGAATCCTGTCCCTAGTTCACACATCAAACCCTTGGACCTGAGGATGGGGCCTCGTTTGAGTGTGGGGTCTTTGCAGATGTAACTGCTGCTGCTGCTGCTGAGTCGCTTCAGTCGTGTCCAACTCTGTGCAACCCCATAGACAGCAGCCCACCAGGCTCCCCCCGTCCCTGGGTTTCTCCAGGCAAGAACGCTGGAGGGGGCTGCCGCTGCCTTCTCCGCAGACGTTAACTGCTCTACTCCTGACTTGATGGGACCGGTGTCCTTATTTCCATAAGGTGGAATCTGGACGCAGGCTGGCACAGGCCTCGTAAAGACGAATCAGAGACCTTCCCCCCAGACCAAGGGTCGCCCACCACCTCCCGAAGCAGAGGAGACCCCAACAAGTCTTCCCGTACGGTCTTGGGATGAACCACACAGATCTCAGACTTCCAGCTCCCGCACTGCAAGACCACAGCCCCCTGCCATGGAGCCGCCCAGCCTGGGGCATCTCCATGGCAGCCCTGGGGAAGCAGCTACATGCCCAGGTCCCAGTGCTCAGCCCGGCGCCCTGCAGCCGGTGCCCAGAGATCTCACTGCTGAGGTGTCCAGTCTGGGGAGCACCCTGGGGGCAGAGAGCCCCCAGAGCGGGGTGGGGGGTGCTCGGGACGCCGGGAACCATGCCCCCGAGGGGCGCTGGTGTGGTTGGTCTGGGGGACCAGCCTGCGGGAAGGCGCCTGTGTGCCAGAACAGGGGAGCCGACGCCGAGGCCACAGGCAGACGCGGGCTGGGCTGAGGCTGGCCTGGCCCTGCAGGGGATCCCCGACCTGCCCAGGCTCCCACGCTTCCTGCCAGTGGAGCAGGCCCACACGCCTCACACCCAGGGTGCCCGTGCGGGAACAGTCAGGAGAGGGGGGAGGACCAGCTGTAACCCCAGGGCAGAGGCCACGGCAGGGAGGACAGGCCAGCACCCCCACCCCACGGGGGAGACAGCGGACGGCCGCAGCCCCCACCCTGCCCGAACCAGCCCTGCCCAGAGGCTGCAGGCAGCTCGGGGCTCCTGCCCAGGCCTGTTCCCAGACGCGCGCGTGAGAAGGCCGCCGGCCGGCTCAGGGTGGGTGGCCCTGCACTGGAGCCCCACCCGAATGTGGGCAGGGGCCTGGCCCCGCAGGACTAGCCTGGTGGCTGGACGTGGTTAGGGCAGGCACCAGGCACGAGCCCGGTCCTGAGGCCTGGTCTGAAATGCTCCAGAAATAAGCTGAGGCTTCAGGGAGAGCTGGCTGGCCTCTCTCCAGGGGGCGAGGCCTGTCCCCCTGGTGTGGCCTGGCCGGGCTGACACCCGTGCCCGTGTCTCTGGGGGCCGAGCACAGGCCCAGCGCACCCACACCCACTCTGTGCTCCCCTCCCCAGCTCTGGGGTCTGCCTGCCGCCGGGCCAGCGTGCCCCAGCCCCTCTGCCAGGAGGCCTGTCCCCCTCAGGCTCATGCTGTTCCTAACTAGGGCCAGCACGGGGCCAGTTTACTGAGACCTCTGGCCAGCCCTCCGGAGTCACCCACCCTGGACAGGACGTCCCCGTGACTGCCGGGGGAGCCGGGCTTGCTGTGGAGCTGGGGACCCTGCAGGCCTGCCCCAAGGGTTACCGCCGTGCTGCCCTGAGGGCACACCGAGGGTCATGGCCCTGGAGGAGCTCTCCTGAGCAGGGCAGGGGCGGCGGGCCTTCACGGGCCAGGGGTGCACCTGTGGGCAAGGCCGGGCCGCCGTCAGCCCAGCGAGGGAGGGGCACGGGGGCCCCCGGGAGGGGGCCGTGCAGAGGCTTCCCACCTGGTCTGAGAGCTGGGCTGGGACCGGGGGTGCTGCGGAGAGGGCAGCTGGCAGCCCAGCAAGGCCTGGGCTGTGAGGCCCCAGGGCAGGACTCCAGGCTGGGGGTGGCATGAGGTGTCCAGAAGCCCGGAGCCCAGCACTGCTCAGCTGTTAGTGTCACGGGCCTGGGGGTCAGCACACTGGGCTCTGGACTGGAGCGCCCAGTGGGTGAGTGTGGAGCTGGAGAAGTGGCAGGGCTTCTTAGCCTAGGGTACTCACCCGAGTCAGGTCCAGACCCCTCCACCCCCTGCACCCGCCAGACGGTCCCAGGGAGTGACCCCCGAGTCAGGTCCAGACCTCCTACCCCCTGCACCCACCAGACGGTCCTGGGGGTGACTCCTGAGTCAGGTCCAGACCCCCCACCCCCCTGCACCTGCCAGACGGTCTCAGGGAGTGACCCCTGAGTCAGGTCCAGACCTCCCACCCACTGGACAGTCCTGGGGAGTGACCCTTGAATCAGGTCCAGACCCCCCACCCCCTGCACCTGCCAGACGGTCCCGGGGAGTGACCCCCGAGTCTGGGGCAGGATGGAGCTTCCACCTGGAAGGGCCCGAGTGGGCTCCAGGGCTGGAAGCAGCCCCCAGAGCGCACAGGGCCGGCGCGCTCTCCTCCCGCGGCCTTTCGGGCGGTCCTGACTGTGTCCGTTGTCACACGTGGAGAAACGGGGGCCCGGAGAGCCCAGGAGGGGGTAGGCGGGCGCCACAACAGGGCTGGCCTTTGCGCCCAGGCCCAGGGAGGATGCCCTGCCCCTCCGGGAAGCGTGGCGGCGAGCCGGGGCTCCAGCGGGGGCCCAGGCCGTTGCATCATGCAGTGGCCTGTCGGCTCCTGGCTCCCCTGGGCCCCCACCGTTCTTCCCCCGCCCTCCAGCCTTGTCCTCAGGCTGGGGATGATGAAACCGCAGCGGCTCCAGGGGTGAGGGGCCAGAGCAGCGGCTTAGTGGAGGCTGGAGACCACCTGGGGACCCAGTGCAGGCCCCTGGGCCTCTGCCCTCTCAATGGGGCGGGATGAGAACTGTCTGGTCTGGGGCTGGGCTGGGCACCAGGCGGTCTGTGCGAGGCCCGCTGACCATGGCCGAGCGACAGCCTTGGGCAGGCGGCACGGAGAAGCAATGGTTTCTGCTGGGAGGCCTGAGTGGTGGCCCCTGCTGGGGCCCCTGGCCAGCTGGGGTCCCGGAGCCGAGGAGCCGCTGACAGCGCTGGGCTCCCCCTCTGACCTCCAACCCCAAAGCCGGACAGCCAGGTCCTTCCTCCTTGGCCCAGCCCTCCACCTCCTAAGGCCCCCACCGTGGCCGGGCATAAAGTGGGACGTGTGTGGGTGTGGACTGAGAACCGACTCTGTGCCAGGAACTGGGCGAGGTTCTGCAGCTGCCGCAGAGAACGGAACAGACAGACGCGCCTCTGCCCCCAAGACCCTAGCGAAGGGTCAGAGAGATCATGATGAACCATGGCATCAAAGGGTCAGGAGAGCCAGCAGGCGCCCCGGGAGCAAGGCCCTAGGTGAAGGCCGAGAGACCACAGGCACCTGTACACACGTATGTGTACATGTGTATGCATGTGTATGTGCATGCATGTGTGCACGGGTGCATACGTATGTGTTCACGGGTGTGCAGGTGTGTACATGTGCATCACATGTATGCACACACACATGTGTATGCGCATGCATGTATGAGTGTGTGCATGTCCTGTGAGTGAGATGCAGCCTGGGGCTGGGCTTTTCCCAGACGTTGCAGGCGGATTGAGGTTGAGGGCGGCTCCCTCTCACTTTCTATGCAGGGCTCTGGCTGGGGGAGGCCCACCTGTAAAATGGGATGACTGCCCTCCTCACCCTGGCTGAGCCTGGCTGTCCATCCAAAAAACTACACACGTCACAACAGAAGCCCCTTGTGCTCGGATGCCCCTCTTGTGTGAGCCCACGGAGTTTCTACCCCCCGGGAGGTGAAGGCTGGAAGGGTCGCCCACAGGCCCAGGGCTGCCCTCCCTCCCCCTCCAGTCCTGGGAAACATGGAGCCTCCACCCCACCAGCCAACTCGGGCGCCCAACCCCCGCGGGATCCCCAGGCCAGAGGATTCCACCCACCGGCCCCCAAGACAACACGGAAGGCCGGGCTCCAGGAGAGCGTCGTGCCGCCACGCGGCCACCAGGGGGCGCCCGGCCCGCGGAGCCAAACCAAGCTGCCGGAGCAGGAGGAGCGTACAGGCCGGCCGCCGCCTCGGGAGGTCACCCTGCTTCCTTCAGCCCACATGGTGCTGGCACTGCTCTCGGTGCCTGGGCCCTGCGGGGCACTCACGGGGGGCGAGGTGCAGCCACAGGACCCCCGCGAGCTGAGGCGTAGGAGTCACAGGGAGTCCTGGCAGAGAGGCCCCGTGAGGGCGGCACCCGGAGCCGCGGCTGGCATCACGCTGCCCAGTTGCAAAGTTCCCCATCACGCACAGCAGCGCGCTTTGCCGGCCCCGGGCTCTGCAGTCCAAGCAGGCCCGGCTGCCAACCCGCCTTGCCATTCCCAGCCTGCCCGCCGCGCTCCCAGCCCTTGGCGGCTGCCCAGACTCTGCCACTCTGTGTCTCAGCCTAACTGGGACAGAGGCCTGTGGATGCGGTCGAGAGTAGGATGGCCCCCAAGGACACAAAGGCCGAGTGGGAGTGGACTTCTGAGGGAGGGCTGTGGAGTCCAGGGGACTTGGCGGGTGCCGGCCGAGACTGGGGCTGGGAAACCCTGGGGCTCGGGGATTCACCCAAAGGTCAAGCATTTCCAGGCATCCGGCCCCTGCATGGGGCAGGGTCGGGGGAGAGCCTGAACTGACTGTGCAGGGGTCTTGTGCTAGTCCCAAGTGACCAGACGCACCCACCAAAATTGCCCCTCCAAGGGAGGAGGCAGCTCTGACGACCAACGGCAGGGCTCTGTCAGCAACACAGGAAGGCCTGCCTGGGGGACTTGAGAGGGGCCATCTCCAGAGCCCGGGGGGGCTGCCAAGGAGCCCAGGCAATGTTCTGTGGGTTCTGCCCTCCTGGGGGCAGGGGTCAAGGGCCTGGCTGCCCCCACCGCCCGTTCCCCCAGCGAGGCCCGGCCATGGACACGGCCCTCACTCTCCCCTCTCATTCAGAATTCCTGTGGCTGCGGTCCTTCCCCGTCCTCCGTGTCACCACTTGAGTGTGGTCTCTCCCCGTAGCCCCCACCCCACCCCCCACCCCCCCTGACTTGGGAGGCGTCCCCAGGGCAGGAGCCTGGAACTCTGCTCCCGGCAGCCGCCCTCCACCCCGGTCCCGGGAGCCCCGCACCGCCGTGCACACCCGGTGCAGCTCTGGACACGTTTGCAGCTTGAGGAAGGAGCCTGGGGGTGGGGGCAGTGTCTGCGAGCTCCGCAGACTCCGCGCTCCCCCCTCACCCCCGCTCCGGTCCCTACAGCTCCTCCGAGGCCCGCAGGAGGCTGTGCAGGACTGCGGGCAGCTGCAGGGCCCAGGCCGCCTGCGACGGCGCTGCTCTTACAAAGAAACGGCACGGCCCCTGGGCGGGATCCAAGGCGCCGACCACCTGCAGCTGGACTCCCCGCCGGAGGCGGCCCGGAGCGTCAGGCGAGCACAAGTTCCCCAGGCCGGAGTCCCTGCGAGGCGGCGTTCCGCTCCCGCTGGCCGAGGTCGCGCCCGTCCGCCCCGGCCCTCGCCCCTCCCCAAGTGCACAGCTCGCTCCCTGCCCCGCCGGGGCCCCGAGGATGTCTCTGCTGGGCACCCCCGGGAATCCCCGAGCCGACCCCAGGAGCCTCCGGGGAAGGACCGCAGGGCCCCGGGGAGTCCCGAGCCCGAGGCCGCGCGGTCTTCTGCGCCCCCACAGCCGACTCAGCGGCTCAGCCCAAGCTGCCCTGGAGGACTCGCCGGGTCGGGGAGCGCCCCGTTGGCTGCGCGGCGAGGACAGCTCCGCGGGGCAGGGGGCCAGTGTGTGCGCGTCGGCGGCCGGGGAAGGCCGGGCGGAGTGGAGGAGACCCGGGCGGAGGGAGGGCGGCGCGGGGCGCGGGGGCGCAGGGCGGGAGAGAGGAGGGGGCGCAGCGGCGCTCCGGGCGCGCGGGTCACTCACCCGAGATCTCCGCCTGGGGCACATCGCTCAGGCTGAAGCCCTTGGCCCCGTAGATCTGGCGCACTTCCCCGCAGCTCCGACTCTTGCTGGCAGGGTCCCCGCGGGCGCAGGCGACCAGCACGGCGGCCGCGTACAGCAGCCACCAGCCTCGGGCCCGGAGCTCCATGGCGGGGCCGGCGGCGCCCCCGGCCGGGCCCGCGCAGTCCCCGCCCGCGAAGGGCAGAGCCAAGGTCCCCGCGCACTCGGCTGGCGGTCCAGAGGCGCCGGCGGCCTGGGAGGCGGAGACAACAAAAGCCGGCGGGGCGCGGGGCGCGCGGGGCGCGAGGTCCGGCCGCTGGCTCGGGCGGCCCCAGAGCGCGGCAGGCGAGCGCGCAGTCCGGGCCCGGCCCCTGGGCGGCAGGGAGAGGGGCGGGGAGGGGGCGCGCGGGGCGGGGCGCGCGGGGCGCGCGGGGCGGGAGCGCGGCGCGGGGGGCGCGATCCCAGGCGCAAGGGGCGCCCCCTCCGGCTCCCGGGCCTGGGGCGGGGAACTGCCCGGCTCGCGCGGATCTGCCAACAGCTGGAGGAGAGCGGGGTGGCGGAGAGCGCGGGGCCGCGTCCGGGGTCCCCAGGGCGGGCCCCCCACACCCGGCGCCCGGGGCGGCGACACCACCTGCGGGGGGCGGGGGCGGGGGGCGCTGAGGCAGGGCTTCCCCCGCCGGACGTGACGTCACGCCTCCCGCGCGCCTATCAGGGGCCTCCCCGCCCCCGCCGGCCTCCCTCCCACCTTCCCTCGGCTCCGCGCCGACCCTACCGGCCTGCGCCCTGCTGGCAGCGTGCCTCGCGCGCCGGGTCCTGCAGCTTGCTCGGCCCCCTGAGCCCGCCGCCCGCACCTGGCCCTCACCCCTTCACCGGCCCCTCACCCTCGCGCCCGTTTCAGCCTCCTCGCCCGCGGTTCCAGCTCCGTCTTGATTGTTTTGTGGAGGAGGGTGGGGGGCTGTATGCGGGAAACGAGCCAAGAGAGCAGCCCGCACCCGCTCGCCTTCACGCTCAGAGGCAACCCGCCGCTTAGTTGCCGGAGATCGTCGGCCGGTTTTTGTCCCCTCCACGTGATGCTCTGGATGCTCGAGAAGCGAGAGCGGGGCAGAGGCTTGTCCGAGGGCTGGGGCCGCCGGGTGGTGGCAGGTGACCTCTTGGAGAAGGGGGTGGGGTCGGGCCAGGAGCAGGTCAGGTGTATGGGGGAGGGAGGCGGAGAGCGCTCGCGGACCGAGGGGGTGGCCGGGACCGTGCGCGGGGGTTTCGCAGTGCTGTCGGCCGCAGGGAGAGGAAGAGGGGACGGGGGCCGCGGGAAGGGAGATCAGAAGCTGGGCACTGGCACCCGGAGGGCTGCTTCGTTTCTTCCCAGCGGCTGCTCTCCCCCGCTTCACTCTCATGCCCTCCTGCTCTGTGAGCGCAGAAGAACCCAGAGGCCACCAGTCCCCGAGCCCCGATGCCTGATGGGCAGAAATGGGGTGAAAGCACATGAAGCAGCACCCTTGGGGGACCCCGAGAGCACCGCCGGGAGCCAGGCAGGAGCCTGGGCCTTGGACTTGGGGCCCTGTTGCTCGCCTCACAGGAGCGAGCCTGCCCACTGTGGGAGGAAGGGGGGGCCGCATCCCTCCCTTGGGGCTCCCGGGTGGTGGGCGCCGCAGCCCTAGAGCGTCTCTTGGCCCCTCGCCATTGTGTGGAGACGGGGAAGGCCCCCCGCGCTGTGCCGGCCTCCGGCCCTCCGCGTGCACCTGCTGCTTTGTCCAGCGGGTGACTCGGGTGCGGCCCGTGGGCGGCTGCTCCAGGACCCCCCTCCATCTTTGCTTCTGGATCAGGCAGGATCCGGGGGGGTGGTGCTAAACCTGGCCTGAGGTTTGGTGGGGGTCACCCACCCTCACTGTAGTTACTGGGGTCTGTCACCTGTAAAGTCTGCCATCCGTGCGATTCCTCAGGGTGGGATCAGTGCGCCAGAGCCTGGGGGACTGCTCTCAGTGGCCGGCGTCGAGGTGGTGGTCGTGGGCACAGCCCCTGCCCGGCCCCTCCCAGGTGTGTGCCGACTCCATCGCCCCCTAAGGTCCTCTGTTCTTTCCCCTTCCACTAGTGAAGAACTGTTCCCAGGCAGTTCTGATGTCTCGTTGCCAAGACGTGGAGGCGAGCTGGGCCAGCGAGGGCCACGGGGCCCCCGGAGGATAGCTGCCAGGGCAGCTGGGTGTGGCCGCCGGGCCCCCCTCCCGGGAGCGTGGGGCTCTGCCTGCACCCCTGTTGCTCCGCCCCATGCTGGGGGGCTGCCTGGGGAGGTGGCGGGGCAGCCAGGGTGTGGTGTGGGCTGAGGACCAGGGGTTCCCTCGGGCACACCCGCCTCCTCCCCCAACCCCACGGTACCGTCTTTCCGGCTTTCCATCACCAGGTCATTGATTGAAGGTGATAGCGGTGGGAGGGAAAGCCCAGGCTTGCAGATGCCGCGCTCTCCATGCCTCCGCGTGGGGACTGAGGGCGAGGCCTGGCCGTGCCCACACAGGCTTGGAGCTGCTGCGGAAACCCAGTGCAGGGCCTGTCCTTGGGGCCAGGGGATGCTGTGGAGGGCCTGGTGTCGGCCCATGTCCACGGGGAGGCAGGGGACTGTCTGCCTGGCTCTGGATGGGTCCAGCACCTGCCAGGAGCCTTGTGAGCAGGAGCTGGAGGCCAGGCGCGGGGGCAGCTGACTGCTGGGCGGCCGTGGCTTCGGGTGGCTCTGCTGAAGGTGGCAGGTCACAGGCCTTGGGGCCTGGAGAGGAGGTGCCACCTGCACCCCCATAGTCCCTTCCTCTTTTCGCTCCCCTGGCCTCTGGCCTGCAGAGCCTCCCTCCTTGCTGCCCCACCCAGGGGCATGCTTTCTGAGTTCAGGTGCTGACACCTTACTGGGCGAGGGAAGGGGCCCGGTTTGGGGTCATAACACCCCAGTGCCAGCTGCTGGGAGTCCACTGCTCCCGAGACACAGCTGCCTGTGCCCGGCCCCCACTCATGGCCCTGAGCCTGCCATGCAGACTGAGCGCCCCCTGGGAGAACACACAGCCCAGGTCTCCGGGATCTAGGGCCAGGTTGCTCTGGGGAGGGCCTCATGAACCCACAAGTGGCTGCTGTGGCTCCCGGCCAAGACCACGATCCTCTGCTCTGGGGTCCCGGTCTGCCAGACGTGTGGGCACAGATGTGCGAAAGGAGGAAGGCGTGAGTGGTTTGCTCATAAAGAGAAACAGCATCATCCCAGTCAAGTGGGTGTGTGATAGAGGCTGGATTTGCCCCCTGCTGACACCAAGTGCAGGCTGAGAAGAAAAGGACCATTTAGAGTCATCTCAGAAGGGGGCGTGTGCTCTCCCACGTTTCCGTCTCCTCAAGGAGTGACCCTGAGTCCCGGAGGGCAGCACCCTGCCCCCCACTTCCTGTTTCTGGCCAGTGAGGGGCTGGTGGCCAGGGTTGCTCAGAAGCCACGGGAGACAGCTGTTAGGGCCTGGACCCCCACAGGCTGGGGCTCCCCCTGCAGCTGCTGGGGAGTAACGGGGTTTGTGTCTGGTGGGCATCTTTTGGGACCCCCAAGGCAAGTGCCCAGGTGGACTGAGCAGTTAAGTTCGCCTCCATCCACAGGACTGTCTCTGCCCACCGTGTCCCCAGCAGGGACAGGGGGTGCTGGGCCCAGGACGGCTGGGCTGCTGCTGACCTGCTAGGGCCCCAGGGCTGCTGTGATGCCCTGGGGGTTGGTGGAGGACACAGGGTCCCCCCCACCTCCATAGGGCGCTGGGGTCTGCTGGGCAGCAGGCTGAGAGAGGGGGTGGGCGCCCTGGGCATGATCGGAGACGAATGGGACTCTGGTGGAGCAGAGGCTTCTGTGGCAGGCGTCATCGGGGTCCCTGATGGCTCCCTGAGCCTGGGGGTGAGGGGGCTCCCCGAGCCTGGGGGTGAAGGGGGTGCCCTCCCGGGCCTCGTGGCCGCTGCTGGTTTGCTCCCTCTCCTTGCCTCTATGGAGAGGTGGGCAAACGCTTCTAGTCACTCACGCATCCTTTCGGGAACGCGTCTCTTGTCCTTATAAAATATCTCGCCCCAGGATCGCCCCAGTGCAGAGTCCCCAAGGTGTGGTGCCAGCCTGGGCTCTGCCCAGCAGCGTCCTGGAGGCCCCGCAGGTGAGGGTCTCGTCCCCAACCCCCAGAAGGCTGACTTGGCTCTGAGTCTGAACTACTCCCCCAAATCGGGGTGGGGGATGCCCCTAAGAAGCAGGGAAGGTGGAGAAGGCCCATGCTGAGCACGGGGTTTGCAGGTCAGGCGAAACGGGGATGTCGTCGTCCCCCAGGGGTGGTCCTGCCCGTCCCCCCGTCCCTTGCTCCAACTCCTGCAAGGGCTCGGACCTCAAGGCAGACATCCTGGCAGCCTGCTCAGCTCCGCGGGGCCCCTTTGATCAGCCAGAAACCTGGGCAGGCCTCCCAAGCTCGTGAGGCTGGGGCACGCGTGTAGGGCTGGGCAGGAGCTGCCGGCGGGTGCCCGAGTGTGGGGTCCACGCACCCCCAGGAGGAGGTGGCCGTGTGCTCAGGTCTGGGCCCACCTGGCACAGCCTCCCCTGAGCCTCCTTCCCTGCCTAGTTCCTGGCCCGGCTCTGGAGGAAAGGGTGAGCTGGGACCCTGGGCGCCCAGGCACTGACTGGTTGGGGCAAAGCCCTCCTGGTGTGCCCGACACGGGAGCTGCTGCTTTCCAGGGCCCCTGCCAGCCCTCCCTGCCTGCCTGGCTTCTGTCTGTCCGTCCTGCACCGTCTCCAGTCCTCTACGCCTGCTAATAATGCCAGAGAGCTCCCAGCCGCTCCTCACCTCACGGCCAACTGGCCTATTGAACCAAACCAGGCCACCCTCTCCTCCTCAGACATCTGTGGTGTGCCCCGGAATCTTCCACTAGTCTCAGGCAGGACTGAGGTTGCTTCCAGCTCCAGAAGTTTGGGGACCAGGGCGTGTGTGTCCAGGCAGGGGCAGCACCTGAGGGTCTTGGTGAAGGTGGTTTCCTAAATGTGAGGTCTCCCAGCGTCTCTTTATCACCGTTGCCCAAAGGGTGTGCACAGCCCTCTGGATCCTCCAAACAAAGAGCAGTTTCCAGGGCCTGGCCAAGTTCAAGGTGCCTTCTGAGAAGCCAGTGGAGGACTCACCCTGGGGCGGAGCTGGCAAAGGCCCACCATGTGGCTGGAGGAGACCCGGGATCCCAGCCGTAACTTTTAGGAAGACATGAACCCGCGTCTGAAACAGGCCATCCCCTCGCCCCCAGAGGGAACCTTGCTCGCTCACCCAGGTGTGCCGGCGAGATGCCAAGTGCCTGGGATGTGGGGACTCTGCTGGGCCACACGGCTACAGCTACAGGAAGGTGCCCAGGAACCAACCCTGGCTGGCTGGCTCCACTTTGGCTGCTCCTGACGAAGGGGCCGCGGGGGCAGGGCCATGTTTCTGAGGCCTTCTCCGGGAGGGTGGGGAGGGGGGCCGGGGTGGGGCCCCTGGTCAGCTGGCCTGGGGGAGCCATCCCCCTGTTGGGAGCCAGGCGCCATGGAGTGGCGAGTGGGAGGTGACTGTGGCCTCGGTGGCCTTGGCGGGCAGCCCGCAGGCTGGGGGCCTGCACACCAGGCTGAGAAGGACCCCACCTGTGTGGTGGCAGGGCCCAGAGCCGCCTGCCAAGTGTGATGCTGGGGGGCAGAGCAGGGCCTTCTCTGGGGTGGAGTCGGGTGTTGCTCTGCAGGGTCCCAGGAGCAGGGTCTTGCAACCTCAGCAGGAGGGCTGAGACCTGCGTGCAAGCTAAGGGCTCTTCCGGACCTTGAGGGGAGGCATTGGCAAGCAAGGCTGCGAGAAACCTCCAGCCCCATGTGGTCTGCTGCTGAGACTGCTGAGGCCTGACTGTGCAGGAGGGAAGCCCTCCAGGGTGGGGGGAACATCTGATGCTGAGCCGGGACCCCCGGCCCAGGAGAACAGGCTGCAGGTGAGACGCGAGGCCCTGAAGCCCGTGGAGGGCGGGGGCGCTTCCAGAGTCGGGGCTCTGCTGCAGGCCTCGGGGAGGGGGCTGCCGTGGGTGCAGCCCAGGGTGGGGGTCCCGGCCCCAGCACTGCTTGTGGGAGGCTGCAGCCCCTCTGTGCCCCAGCACAGCCGGCCATCCCCACATGTAAAGGGGTGCCTGCTGGACGCGAAGGGGAGGCCTGGGGTCACAGCCTGTGCCGTGACTGGCCGTGGGGTCAGCCCTATGGCCGAGCTCAGTCGGAGTGCCCAGCCCCAGTCAGTTCTGGGTGAGCGGGACAGGGCCATGGTCCACCCTTGCAGGGAGGAGGGGGCGCTGGAGGTCGAGTGTTCCCTCCCCAGAGGTGGGTGGCCGCTTAAACCAGCGTGCGTGGCTCCTGACACCAGCCCTTCAGTGAGAGTCTGGCCCTTCCCGAGGGGCCCTGATGCAAGTGCTCCCCAGGCCTGAGGCCAGGGCTGGAGCTGGGGGAGGGCAGAGAGGGATGCCTGCCTGCTGTGCCCTTGGCCTCAGCCCTGGGAGCCCAGAGCTGGGGTGAGGCAGTCCCCCGAAGGAGCCCCCGGCCCCGCAGACCCTGGCCTGGCCTCTGGGCCCGCTCCCTCGTCCCCTACAGCCTTGCTGGTCCAGCGCCGACAGCAACCAGCTAAACCGCCCCAGGGGGCAACATGTCTCTCATTTTCTCCCTTTCTCGTAGGAAAAACGGACACAATACAGGGTTGTTCCCTGAGTAGCCAAGTAACCTAGAAAAGAGCAACAGAGTACGTGTTGGGGGCACATTTCTCCACTTCAAAACGTGCTGCAAAGCTAGAAATGAAATAGCTGGACGCTGGCATAAACATAGGCCGCTGAGATGGCGAAGCCCACGGGGCTCTGTGGCCAGGCGGCTTCCCCACAGGCGCTGAGACCGTTCACTGAGACCGTTCACTGAGAGCAGGACTGGTGCCTTCAGCGCGTGGTGCTAAGCCGACAAAGGGAGGCCCCTGCCCCACACCACACGCAAAAGCCAGCCCTACGTGGGCCAGAGGCCCAAATGAAAAGCTGAAGCCATACAGCTCCGGAGAGGACGGGGTCAGTCTTAACGCCCTTGGATTTGGCCATGGGTTCTTAGGACGCTAAAAGCAGAGGCGATGAGAGAAAAAAAATGGATGCGCTGGACTTCATTAAACTAGAAGCTTCTATGCGGCAAGCGAAAGGACAGCACCTAGGGTGGAAGAGACTGTTCACACTCTGATAAAGATCTGCTGCTGCTGCTGCTGCTGCTGAGTCGCTTCAGTCGTGTCCGACTCTGTGTGACCCCATAGATGGCAGCCCACCAGGTTCCCCCCCGTCCCTGGGATTCTCCAGGCAAGAACACTGGAGGGGTTGCCAAGTCCTTCTCCAATGCATGAAAGTGAAAAGTGAAAGTGAAGTCGCTCAGTCGTGTTCCACTCTTCGCGACCCCATGGGCTGCAGCCCACCACCAGGCTCCTCCATCCATGGGATTCTCCAGGCAAGAGTATTGGAGTGGGGGTGCCCCTGCCTTCTCCACTGATAAAGATCTAGTGTATATATAATACGAACAGATTAAGGCTTGAGAGACACGTATATGTGTAGACAGCCAAAAGTGCATAAAAAGAGGCTTGGCGTCGTTGGGCCGATAGGGAAATGCAGATCAAAACCACAACGAGGCGCCTTTTCATACCCACCGGGGTGGCTATAATAAAAAAGCTGGAAGGTAACCGACGTTGTCCAGGATGCGGAGAGCTGGAAAGGCCATGCGTTGCTGATGGGCGTGTGTAATGGTGCAGCCACTGGGAAAGCAGTTTGGTGGGTCCTTAAAATGAAGAACAGAAATGCCATTTGGCCTGGCTCGAGTACTCCTAAGTACACGTGCCCCAAAGAAATGAGAACAGTGATTAAGCAAAAACTTGCATAGGATTGTTTACAGCAGGGTTGTTCCCAGGAGATAAAAGGTGGGGGCAACCCCGATGTCTCCCACTAATGAACGGATGTGCTCCGGCCACCCGGCAAGGTGTATTTGGCCATAAAAAGGAAGTACTGACTCAGCTGACAACCTGGCTGAACCGCAAGATCGTCAGGCTCCGCGAAAGAAGCAGGTCACAGGAACCCCCTCCTATGTGAAACGTCTGGAGGCGAGAAATCCCCTGGTGACAGCCAACGGCTTGGTGGGAGCCAGGGGCTGGGGACGGGGAGACGAGGGCTGACTGCTCGTGAGGCCAGTTGGTGGGACCTTGTTGTTGGGGTGATGAGAGAGTTTTAGAGCCAGGTAGAGATGGCGGTTGCTCCACGTTGCAAATGCCTCAGATGCCGCCGGGTCTTTAAAACGGTTCGTTTATATTGTATGAATGTTCTTAACCCACCCCTCCCTCCCCAAACCAGGGTTGTCATCCTTTGTACATCTGGTTGACTTGGGTGAAGCCTGAGGGTGTGCCTGGTGTGAGCGACCCCCCGGGCGTCCCTGCGAAGAGCGCCTTCCAGGATGGGGACAGCACTCCGGGAGTGTGTCCACCGTGGCCCCAGCCCTGATGGGGACCTGCGTTTGTCACCTCGGTGCTCCCCGGCCCCTGAAGGCAGGTTCCCTGGATGGAGAGAGGGTCGGGGTGGTCAGGAGCAGCGCCTTCCAAGAGGAGAACTTCTCAAACTCTGAGTGTTCACTCTCCCTGCCGCCGGGCATGGAGCGACACTTTCGGAACAGTTGAGAGCCACGTGCTTGCAATGTCAAGTTGCCACAGAGGCCGCCCCGGGTGCCACTGACCCATCCCTGCCAGGCCGCGGGCCACGGGGCCCTGGAGCTCGCGGGGGGAGCTGACGTGCCCGCTGTTCCTCCAGCCGCAGGAGAGCGAGGCTGCAGCCCCTACTCGCCTCGCCTGACCGCAGCTCTGGCTCCCCAGCTCGGCAGCTCCTGGGGGCAGTCACCTCCGCCCTGAGCCCACAGGCTGGCCTTCTCCTGCGCGTTCACCCCGCACGAGGGCCCTGTGCTCTGGCCCAGACCCTGCAGGCCCCACACGTCCTGTTCTGCATCCTCGCGGGGCTCTCCTGTGGGGAGTGGACGCGCTGCTCAGAGCCATTCAGAACGGGGCTCGGAGCCGTGGCCTCTGGCCAGCAGGCGTGCCGACCCTCGCGTCGCCCCAGAGAGACCGCTAGCCTCAGGCTCCTTCCCTCCCCTGCCTGCAGATTTTCCCAGAAGGAGCTAGTCTCGCCAGAAGGCCATTTCTACGTCTGCGCCTTTAAACTGTCCAGGCGGGGTATTTTGACTAAACTGCAGTTGTAGAAAAGACACTTCAAAAACAGAGCCCTCGCCGGCTGCGCTGGCCCAGCCCTGCAGCCGCAGCCGGGGCTCCCTCGCCTGGGCTGGGCCCGGTCGACACGCAGAGTGCGGGCATGTGCAGGGAGGCCGGGCGGGCCGGGACCCTGGGGCTTCCAGGTGGCGCGCCTGCTTTGGACAGGCCACAGGCTGCCCCTCAGGAGGGTCTTGGGGAGGGGGAGTGTTTGCTGCAGCCCCTGCCTGAGTGGGCGGAGGCCCCAGTAGGCTGAGGGCAGCTGCTCTCAGACAGGACCCAGTTTGCATGACCAACAGCCAGAATTTAAAACTTCCTAAAAACTTTAAAAAAGGTCTCTAGTAGTAATGTATGCGTGGTTGCTACAACTCCAAATTCAGAAGTGTGAAAAAAAATAGTCGCTGTTCACACCTCAAATCACACTCTCCACCCAGAGTATTGAGGTTCTAGAACTTTCTGTGAGTTGTCTCTCGGCAGCCGAGAGACCCTAGTAGTTCAGGTCTACTAGGCATATTGCTGTGGTGTGTTTTTAGCGAGCCCTATATCCTTCCCTGGTGGCTCAGGCAGAAAAGAACCTGCCTGTAATGCAGGAGACATGGGTTCCATCCCTGAGTCAGGAAGATCCCCTGGAGTAGGGCCTGGCAACCCACTCCAGGATTCTTGCCTGGAGAATCCCATGGACAGAGGAGCCTGGGGGGCTGCAGTCCACGCGGTCACAAAGACTCAGACACGACTGAGCGACTCACACTTCCACTTTCATGCCCTTGTTCCTTTCCATTTTTTGCCTGATTTCTGAAAAAGGGCCACATCTTCCTTCTATTTTAAGCCCCAGAGTTTTGGTGTTTCAAACAAAGCGACATTAAAAACCCGCCAGGCACTCTGTGTGAGCATGGGAATTCGGCTATAGAACAAATGATCAGAAAAACATCTGAGTTTCATGGTGTGTGTTTTAATATTTTAAATGAACATGGCCAAATTGCCGCCCCAGAACGCTGGGCCGGGTGAAGCCCCTGATCCTGGGCCCACCTGGACGACAGGTGAACCTCCCAAGTGATTCTGCCCATGTTCCCACACACCTGGAGGTTAGATGCTCTCATCTCACACCCTGAGAGTTTCCCAGGGTCCGATATCTGAGCCCTTTGCCATTTCCCACCTTCGTTGTTGGTCTTTCTCTGTTGATACTTTTTTTCTTGGTAGTCAAATTTATTAAGGTAACATTGCTGTACAGTTTAAGTTTACAACTGGTTGAAGTTTGACGAGTGTATGTACTCATGTAAATATCACCCAGGTCGTGATACAGAAAACTCCCATCATGCCAGAAGCTTCTCTCTTTGTAGTGGATCTCCTCCCCGAACCTTACTTGACCCAGGAGAACACTGATCTAATTTCTGATGCCATAGATTAGTTTTGCTTCTGCATATGTTAAGTAAAATCTCCTACTAGACATCCTTTTGTGTCTGGCTTTGCTCCCTCAACTGTGTTTGCCAATATATTACATGGACTGGCAAGCATTTCATTTTTATTGGTGAGTAGCAGTCCACTGTGGACATACCGCGGTTTATTCACCCATCTACTGATGCCATTTACATTGTTTGCCCATTAAGCTGCCATGAACATGCAGAGTCTTTTGGTGCTCATGTTTTTCGCTTGTCCTTAGTCAACACCTAGAAGTAGAGTTCGAGCTGTAAGTCTATGTGTTTAAGAAGGTGCCAGACTGTTTTCCTGTGTTGATCTTTGAGGAGCTCTCCATGGGTCGAGATGCAGCCTCTCACTTGGAGTCCCGGAGGCAGGCCCCACTGCTCCCCCATGGGAACTAGTCTGGACGATTCCTGGCCCACATGAGTGTGCTCCCAGGCGCCCGTCCTCCCATCCCTGCAGATTTCCATCTGGACTGAGACCTCGCCACAGATCCGTGGGACACATTTTTTCCTTTAGCTTAGTTTTTGTATTTCAGCATTTATTTCGTCTGTGCTGGCTCTCTGTTGTGGCATACAGACTTCACCGTGGCCTGCGAGACCTTAGTCCCCCCGTCAGGGTCCGAATCTGGGCCCCCCGGCCTCGGGAGCATGGGGTCTTATTCCCTGGACCACTGCGGGAATCCTGGACACACGTTTCTTAAAATTCAAAATTTCTTGGCTCGTCTTTCAGATGTTGTCCTCTGTAGGAACTTAGGGCTCAACCTGTTAGGTCTCATCAATTGCCCTGAATTTGTAGGTTAGTTTTGGGAGAACTGACTTTTTTTTTTTTAATCAAAATAGAGAATCCTATGTATTGCAAATTTCTTGCTTTATTCAGTTTTTTCAAAATTGCTTTTCAGTGAAGTGTTATAATTTTTACTATCTAAGCCTTTTTAAGCTGAGCACCGAAGAATTGATGCTTTTGAACTGTTATGTTGGAGAAGACTCTTGAGAGTCCCCTTGGACTGCAAGGAGATCCAACCAGTCCATTCTGAAGGAGATCAGTCCTGGGTATTCACTGGAAGGACGGATGCTGAAGCTGAAACTCCAATACTTTGGCCACCTCATGTGAAGAGCTGACTTATTAGAAAAGACCCTGATGCTGGGAGGGATTGGAGGCAGGAGGAGAAGGGGACCACAGAGGATGAGATGGCTGGATGGCATCACTGACTCGATGGACATGAGGTTGGATAAACTCCGGGAGTTGGTGATGGACAGGGAAGCCTGGCGTGCTGTGATTCATGGGGTTGCAAAGAGTCGGACACAACTGAGTGACTGAACTGAACTGAAGCCTTTTACATTTTTAAAATTTATTTTTAGATTTTTGGGGACTCTGGTAAGCAGTATTTTTGAAGATGTATTTTTAAATTTATTTTTAGATTTTGGGGGACTCTGGTAAGCAGTAGTTGTACAAGAAAGTTAATGACTATTGAATGTTGCTTTTTGATCTCACAACTTGAATAAATTATGTAATTAGTTCTAACAGCTTTTCAGTTGGTCCACTTCTGATTTCTCAGTTAGTCATGGCTTGATCTCTTTATTTTCCAACGTTTTAGCCTTTCAATTCTTTATAGAAAGTACATTTATTAATGCCTTGACTATGATATCCAGTATAATACTGGTAAAAGATACATGTTATCAAAAATACTGTGAATGGTGAAGATCCTCCTCTGCTCTCCTGACTGTAAAGTGTTACTCACTCAGCCGTGTCCGACTCTTTGTGTCCCCATGGACTGTAGCCGCCAGGCTCCTCTGTCTGTGGGGTTCTCCAGACAAGAATACTGGAGTGGGTTGCTGCTCCCTTCTCCAGGGATCTTCCCGACCCAGGGGCTGAACCCTCCATTGCAGGCAGATCCTTGACCATCTGAGCCACCAGGGCAGCAGCCCCTCTCCCTGACTGTAAGGGGGTACTTTTAAAGTTCTCCTGTTAATTACAACTTTGGTTGAGGGTTTCTAGAAGAAATCTTTATCAAGGCGGGCAAGTTTGCTGCGTTCTTTTTTTTCTAAGAGAGCTCTTTTCAGAGTGTTTGGTAGGAAGGGATCTGGAATGTTTTCAACACCTTCAAGATGATCGTGTCATCTTTTTTCTCCTCACTGAGCCTCGTGGGTTATATTTATAGATTTACTGGTACTGAGCATCCTTCTGCCCAGGACTGAGCCCTGTATGAATGCAGGCGTTTCAGCCCCATCCTGGCTGTGGCTTGCTGCAGCCAGCCTGAAGCCCCCAGTTCAGATGGTCTGGGTGAATTCTGCCTCCTTGCTGGGCTGAGGGAAGGTCGCCACTCTCCTGGGACTAGGTGGGTGGGAGGGGCTGGTGGGCATCCGTGGTTCTGTCCCCGTGTCCCTCTGCTGCTGTTTGGCCAAGGTGTGAGGGATGCTGTCTGTCGGGCCTGGCCTGCCTCAGCCAGCTACCTACCCTGAGTGTCCCCCAGTCTGGAAAGCGCCCTGAAGAGCCCTGGTCCCCCCCGTCCTGCCTTGGGCTCCCGTGGCCCACTCAGTGTCCCTAGTCAGCACCGTCTGTGCTCACGGTGGGCCGTCCTGCCTTGGCAAGCCTGGCGTGGCCTTCCTAGGGACTGCCTGGAAACGGGGGCAGGCCTGCAGGAGGGACTCTGTGTCCCGCGCCTGCTCAGGAGGAGGGCTCCTGATGGAGCGAGTCACTGAGCAGAAGCCCGGTGGAGGGCCTACAGGTCCAGGGCCTTGTGCACCCCAAGCGGGCAGAGTCCCCCCGACCTTCCCGTGCCCAGCCTCTGAGACCCAGGGGCCTGCATTCTCTCCCGCCGCGTCTTCTAGTTAGTCCTCTGGAATACTGAAGCTGGGGTGCACAGCTGAGGGCTGCCCAAAGGCTGGAGGGCGGGGGCCTCCCCTCATGCGGTCTGGGTGCCAGCCTGTTCCTGGCTTCGTGGGCCTGCTGTGCCCAGCGGGCCAGCGCCCTGGGTAGATCCACACGGTGGAAATGAAACCGTGCAACCCTTATCCGACTGGAGACCGAAGCTCAGAGATGGGGACCCTTGGTTTCCCGGACCCGTGAGCGGGCTGGTGCCCTGTCATTACCCGTGGGCGTGTAGCTCGGTGGCTCCCTGGGGCCTGGCACCTGCCCCTTGGCAGCTGTCGGGGGCCTGCCAGATCCGGCCTCCCCGAGGGCCACAGAAAACCTGCCAGTGAAAGACACACAGCGTGGGGTGGGCAATCCAGACAGCAGAGACATCTTCGGGACCCTGCCTGCTTGTCCTGAAGTAAAAGTTCAGCCAGGGGTCCCAGCCCCCCAGGTCCCAGCTCTCCAGGGTCCCAGCCCTCCAGGGTCCGACCTCTCCAGGGGTCCCAGCCCCCAGGGTCCCAGCCCCCCGGGGTCCCAGCCCCCCGGGTCCCTCTGCCCGGTGCCCGCTTACCCAGGAGGCCGTCGTTCTAGCCTTTGTTTGCCTCAGAGGACAAGCTGCAGGTCAAGCACAGCCGTGACCCCACGGCCTTCATCCGTCCTTCCCCAGCCCCGCCCCACTGCCCCCAGGAGCGTGGAGCAGAGTCCCTGGGGGCCCTCCGGGCGCCGTGGGTGGTGGCGGCCAGTCTGTGTCTGACCCGGTAAGTGGAGGGGGCTCTGCACAGTGTGTGTTGGGTCCCTGACCTCTGAAGTGGACAGGCTGACGGAGGGCGGCTGCTCACAACCCAGGACCCCCTCACCGGCTGTCCCCACCCCGCCCAGGGTTGGGGTCCACCCACTGGCTCCCGAAGACTGGCCCTCATGCCTGGCCGCCCCAGGGAGGGGATCTTGGCTCCCTGCGGCCTGGGCAGCTCCTAATACCCTGCAGAGAACAGCGCCTCACTGGTGGATTAAAACTATAAAATAGAAAACGAACAAAGTTGGGGAAGGGCTCTGAGACACCGTTGGGCCCCACGCCGATTCTCCAAACCGTGATTTTGATGACGTGGCAGAACCGGCCCGTAGAGCACGCTTCCTTGAAATGCACAGTGGTTTTGCTTCTTATTTTTTTTTCTTTAAATTACAGGAGGAAGGAGCACTTGGCAGAGTCTAGTTCAGGACTTGCCAAACCCAAACTATTTGAAAAAAAAATCACAAGATTTTTGCCCAAACTCTAAGAAGACTTTGATTCTGTTTGATATTTGAGGTCTGTGCAGATGTGCCCTCCAGGTGGAGGTGGAGCCTGGGGCTGGGGCCCCCAGTGTGACCGCAGTGTCCTGGGGGTGGCCTAGGTGGGCAGACGGCCCTGCCCTCCCCCCCCGAGCCATCCTCCGGCTCAGCACCCTGAGTCCCAGAGGGGCAGTGCCAGCACTTGTTCTGGCGTTTACAGACCCCTCCCCACCTCACTCCGGCCACCACGGAGGCGCCTGTGTTCAGGGCAGCACGTGGGCCATCTCCAGTGCCTCCCCCGCCATGCTCGGCAGCCCTGGGGCGGCAGCACAAGTCTCCCGCAGCAGCTCTGGGAGGCGGTGGTGCTCAGCTGCCCGGTCATGTCCGCCTCTTGGGCCCCCGTGGACTGTAGCCCGCCAGGCTCCTCTGTCCGTGGGATTCTCCAGGCAAGAGTCCCGGACTGGGCTGCCATTCCCTCCTCCAGGGATCTTCCCGGCCCGGGGATCGAACCTGGGTCTCCTGTGTTGCAAACGGGCTCCCGCACTGCAGGCGGGATGCTTTACCAACTGAGCCTCCAGGGAAGCCTGGGACCCTGGGTTTACCTGGCACAAATTGAAGGGAGCCATCCATGCGATGCTGCTTCCGACATCAGTGCCAAGTGTGTGTCCCTGGGACCTCCCGGAGTACTGCGATTCACTAGAGAGACTCAGAACTCAGCAAAGCTGTTGCTTTCGGGGTTACGGCTTCTCCCAGGAAGAGACAGAGATTAAAGGCAGCCTGGGCAGATGCTGGGGGCAGAGCCCAGGAGAACGCCGGACAGGAAGCCTCCACGGTCCTCTCCTGGAGTTGAGATGGTGCGCCTCTCGCCACCCACGCCGCCTTGTCCCTGGGGTTCCCCAGGCAAGAAGAGTGGGTCGCCGTTTCCTCCTCCAGAGGATCTTCCCATCCCAGGAGTTGAGCCTGCATCTCCTGCACCTCGGGTGGATTCTTTACCACTGACACCTGGGAAGCCGAGCAGAGACTCTGACTTCGCCCAGAACAAGCGAGCCACTGCCCCCAGCTCCCAAAACAAACTTGCCACTCGTGTCAGAAGCGGTCTTGCAGGGATGGTTCTGCCAACCTGTGCCAGGTAAAACCCTGGACCCCACCCCCAGAGCCGCTGGGGAAGACTTGTCCTACCGTCCCGGGGGTGCTGGACATGGTGGGGGAAGATTGTCAACCCAGCCTGAGTCCAGAGGTTTTCCTGGGACCCTTATGTGAGCGTTCATTGACTGTCCAAGTGGCTGACCTCCGGGTCCAGGCCCTTGTGAGGTCAACTGATACCACGTGACCCCAAGGCAGCACCCCAAACCCCATTGGCACTATTTGGCATGGCCCAAGGCCTCCAGGTGAACAAAGGCACCCCACCAGGTGGAACCTTAAAGGGCTCAGAGGTCGCCTCCTGGAAGCTGGGGGGCAGTGGCCGGGTAGTTTTGGGTGAGGTCAGATTCTCTGCTGGGCTTCCCTGGTGGTGCAGTGAAAAGAATACCCCTACAGTGCAGGAGATGTGGGTTGGATTCCTGGGTCAGGAAGATCCCCTGGAGGAGGACATGGCACCCCACTCCAGGACTCTTGTGTGGAGAGTCCCATGGACAGAGGAGCCTGGCAGGCTAGTGCGTGGGGTCACAGAGTCGGACGCAACTGAGCGTCTGAGCGTGAGCGCACAGCCTCTGCTATGGGGCTTGCCCTGGGGGGTCTGGGGACCCCCGTCGGGACTAGCATCCTTTCCTCTGAGGCGTCTCTGCCTCTCGTGTGCCTCCCCACAGTCACCCCTTCTCTGGGGCCGCCCTCCTGGGGCTTCCCTGGACAAGGCTCTGAAGCCCCGTGGGCCCCAGACAGCACTGGGGTTGGCCTGTCCCTAGGGCAGGCTGTGGAGCACCTGGCTCTGCCTCCCGGGCAGCAGGTGGGCAGCAGCCCCTCAGCCCCAGGGCCACCACCGCCATCTCTTCTCCCCAGGCCCTGGATGCACCCCCTGGGATGAATGCGGGAGCAGGCCTGGGGGGAATGGCCTGGAACCCCCGCCCAGGTCAGTGCAGGTGGCGGATGGAGGGGGCCACCTGCAGCTCTGCGCCGCCAGCCGGGAGCAGTGAAGCAGGCAGGCCCAGAGTCCTCCCGAAGTGCAGCTCCATCCTCCCTGGGGACTGAGGACGGGCCTGGGGCTGCCTGCAGCAGGGAGGGTGGGCAGCTTGGCGCGGCCGCGGGGGGCTCTCCGCTGGGTCCCTCTCCCACCTCAGCCCGCACGGCCAGCTCCCCCTACGTGGTACGTGCACAGGAGAGCAGCGCCTGGCTTTGTCCTGGACCGCTGGGCCTCCCTCTGGGCCTTGCTGAGGTCTGGCTCCATCACTGGCTTGCAAGCTCTGCTTTTAGCAGAGAAGCCTTATTTGAAGGGTAACTCCCCGGGATCCCCACTCAGTCTATAAGGAGGACAGGCCCACAGATCTTCGGGGTGACACAGGAAGGGAGCCCTTACCCTGCCCTTGCAAACCCCGCTGTGTCAGAGAAATGAAACCAGGAGCACCTGTTATCAGCAACTTGGGGTTTCTGGGGGCCGCCCAGGGCATGGGGGTCACTGAAGTCAGCTGACTTGGACGCTGGTACCACCCACAGACCCCTTCCTAGCAGCACCTGCGTTCCTGTGTGATCAAACCACGGGCACCAAAGCTTAACAGCGGTCACGTGAACTGATCACTGCTCCCAGGACGCCCGGGCTCCGGGCTCCAGGACCACCCCCTCCCCTCGCAGGAGCCTCTGCTGTCCGTCCCCAGGGTGGGGGCGGGGAGGGCGGGGGCAGACCCTGGGCCTGGCGGGGAGGGCGGGGTAGACCCTGGCCCCACGCTCGTGCAGCTGTACACAGGAGTGTACCTGGACCCTCACCCCACCCAGCTTTGCTCCAGGACCCTTGCCTGGCCCTGGGGAGCAGCCCCTTGATGACAGTGGAGAGGGAAGGGGACAGGTGGAGGTCCACGCAGGTCCCCGCAGGCCCAGGATCCATCTTGAGAGCCTCTCCCTCGCCCACCCACGCTGAACCCAGAGGTCCACGGCCTCCAGGGGGCTCTGAACCTCGAACCCCCGTCCGTGGCAGACATCCTAGGGCAGAGGTCTGTGTGCCACTCACCTTCCACGTGAGGCCATGGCTTGGCCATGTGGCTTGTTGGGGGAGGGCGAGTCTGGGGCCCAGTGTTTGGACTCAGCCTGAGTCCTTCCAGCTGCTGCCTGCTCTGCTGAGCACGTGGAGCCCGGCCCTGCAGTGCCCTGTGGGACCCTCCGCCTCCCCTCTTGGACTGACCCTCCCCGCCAGCATCCACCCGGTGACCGAGGCCTGGCCTGGGCTCCTGTCGGGACTCTCCTGCCCTGGGGTGGTGTGGAGCAGGTGGCCACTCCTCTCTGGCCGCCCCCCTTGGTGGGAGGGGAGACTGCAGGGGGAGGGGCTGCGCCTGCGCGTCTGAGGTCTCGAGGGTGTGGCTGCTGTGGCCTCGTGGTCCCTGGACCTTCAGGAGTGGGGATGGCAAAGACGAGCTGCAGTGGAGAGGCCACAGCAAGCCCCTCACCCACTCTGCCCAGACGCCGGGGGACGGGACACGGTCACACCCCGGGTGGCTGCGCTGTGAGGGCGTGGGCCAGGCCCCTCGGGAGCCTGAGGCTGGGCCCGAGCTCCTGGGGCAGCCTGCTGCAGGTGGGGGGGTGAGTGCAGCCATGGCGGACGCCCCTCCCGGGGTCCCTCCTCCGCCCCCAACCTGCTCCCCTCCCTCCACAGCCTAAGGCCTGGAGGAAGGAGCAGCCACCGCCAGCCCAGAAGTGAGGACTTGGGGGCTGAGGAGCTCAGGGCCCCGGGGAGGGTGCTCACGAGTCAGGCTGGCTTTTGCTTCAGGTCTCAGAGACCTGTACCCAGAGAGGGATGGGAAGGGGAGGAAGGCAGGAGGGCAGGGTGCCCTGTGGGGTGCGGACCAGATGAGCTGGGGACACGCAACCACGGGGAGGGCTGGGACACGACGTCCTGCTGTGGCCTCATGGAGCCCGAAGGCCCCAGGGGGCTCTGCGCCCGGCTCCCCCAGCCCCTCCTGGCTGGCCTGGGATCGGCGACAGGGTGAGAAGGTCTGAACAGGCCACAGGCTCCCAGGGTAGGGGCCAGCGGGCCCTTGGTCCCCCGTGTCCGACCTGCCCGTCCTCCTCCTAGAAGGACCCCTCTTCTTTTTCAGCCGGCACATGCTGTGCAGCTCTGGGCTCTGCAGAGAATGTCTCTGGTTGGCCTGGGCAGAGGGGAGGGCAAGGACCAGAGAGAGGGCTTGAAATGCTGCTGTCCACTTGGAGGCAGCGGGGGTGGGGGGCGGGGGCGGCGGTTGTGGGGGCTGGTGCCCGAGCGCCCAAGGGTCAGCAGGCGGGGAGAGCCCGTGCCAGGCTGTGTGAGGCGGTGCTCAGTGGGGCCCGACTCTGTGAGCCCCTGGGCTGTAGCCGCCAGGTTCCCCTGTCCACGGGATTCTCCAGGCAGGAATACTTGGAGTGGGCAGCCACGCCCTCCTCCAGGGGGTCCTCCCGACCCAGGGACGGAACCCGCGGCTCCTGCGCCTCCAGCCATGGCGGGCAGGCTGTTTCCCACCAGCGCCGCCTGGGAAGCAGGGCCGCTGCCTTTTCTGCTGCACTGGATGAAGGCCGCAGGAGGGAAAGAGCGTGGGAGCCGCTCCTTGGCGCTGGTGTTTCTTCAACTTGTCCTCACGTGGTTGCTGACTACTGGAGAGTTCCGGGAGACTTCGCGCAATGCCGGGACAGTCCCTCGGTCCACACTGACACTCAGCCTTCGTGGCCCCCCACCTAAACGGCAGACGCAGGACCTGCTCCCCAAGATGGAACGTGCCAGGCCTCCAGGGCGCTCTCTGCCCGTTTCCCCACCCCCTGGGTACCCAAGGCAGGGTTTACCTGAACCGTATCCCACTCCTGAAGGCAGAGGGTCCCTGTCCCCTGCTTCAGAAGATGCCTGCTTGCCAGCAGACGCAGCCTGACCCCCCTACCCGGCTGGCTGGACACCTCCTGCCCTGACCGCGGGGCGGCTCTCCAGGCCCAGGGCGGCCCCCAGGACCTAAGAAAGCGGGGCCGCCGGCGCACGTGCCCTTGGGCCTGGACTCCTGGGCTTCCAAATGGACGCCAGCCCCCACCGGGTCCTCAGAACGTGCTGAAATGCCAGTCATTTTGTGTTCCCAGCTTGGCTCTTCTGCCAAAGGCGGTCTTGTCCGCTGGATTCCCCCGGCTGTCCTCCACCTCTGCCCCCAGGGACCCCACAATGACGATTCTGAAGGCTTATTCACGTCACAGGGGAGCGGTGTTCCCCGTCACCTCTTCCATCCTAAATGAGAAAAGTTCCCCCAGGGAGTTACTTTGTACCACATTTTTTTTCTGGCCTCAGATTTTGCCTTGTGCAGAAAGGCCTTCCTCACCCTGAGATGAGGAAATGTAATATTCTCCCACGGGTCCTTTGAAAGTTCTCTGGTGTCAGATGTGAGATCCGTATCTCAGCTGTTCCCCAGCCGGCCCCATCTGTCCCAGCACGCCCTGTCACACGCCAAGCAACCCGTCTCTGCATACATGATGTTGTCACCTGTGTTTGGGGTGGGTCCCAAGACTGCGGCGTCCAGCACCTACCTGCTTACATGTGTGACGGGCCTCCTCATCTTCAAGTGATGCCTCGTGACATGTCTTAGTTTAAACTTTTCCTTTTCTGTTCCAAATGTTTTATTGAAGTTTTTGTATGAATCATATTAATTAACGTTTTAGATGAAGCCGTGGAGAACAGACATCTTTATGATGTTGAGCACATCTACGCAAGGGCACAGGCATGTTCAAAGCATATTTGTGTCTCTAAGATGTGTTTAAACATTTTCTTCATGTAGAATTTGTACGTGTCTCCATCAGTTTATTCTTTAGGATTTTATCAGCTTTTGTTGCTTATATTTCAGGTGAGATCTTCTATTTTATCTTCTACAATTATTTATTGGGGGTATTGATGAAAGCTACAGATTCCTATATAGCATTTCTGTACTTGGTCATCATGCAAGACTCTCCTTTGTTTTATAACAATATTTAGTTGATCTTATTTATTTCTCCAAGTATGCAATCATATAATCTGAAAATAGTACTAGTATGCTTTTCTCTTTTCAGTTTGAATGCCCCTGGTTTCTTCTCAGGTTTCCAGTAGTAAAGAATCTGCCTGCCAGTGCAGGAGATGCAAGAGACATGGGTTTGATCCCTGGGTCGGGAAGATGCCCTGGAGAAGGTCCTGGCAACCCACTCCAGGATTCTTGCCTGGAGAAGCCCATGGACACAGGAGCCTGGTGGGCTACAGTCCACGGGGTCGCAAAGAGTGGGACACGGCAGCATGCGTGCTTTCATGCATGTTTCTCTCACCAAACATAAGGCAGATGGTGGCTTTGTCTTGCTTAGGTCTAGGGGACAAAGGTATGTGTTTCCTCGTCAAGCACAATGCTGGTGTGGGCTGAGATAGGTGTCTCTTTCATGTGACAGGGGTTTCTACCTATTTGTTTCATTAAAACATCATTCAAACTTTTTTTCTATTTCGTTTTTAAACTTTAAGTGAGAATGAAGGTTATATTCCATCAAATGTCTTCACCAGATCTATGAGCTATGCCAGTAGCTGCCCTGAAGAAAGCCTTGCTTCTTATGCAGTGTGGTGCTACAAGCATGCAGACAAGTTAGAACCCGCTTGCTTGCGTCTTATTTGGGACTTTTGCGTGGATCTTCATAGAAGAGAGCCACCTTTATGCACAACAGAGGTTGGATTTTGACATCTGTATCGTGCTTGCTTTGGGCGAGATCAGAGCTTTTCTGTGCGCTCTAAGACTCTGGTGCTGGAACGATCCTTTTCTGGAGGGTGGGGGTGGGCAGCCTTCCTGGGTTACATTGCCTGGGTCTCGTACTTTTGGAACATTGCTGCTTAAAGAGTTTCTCTTTCTTCTGGCAGTTATTCTATTTAGATCTCTCCCCCACTCTTGTTAGTTTGGTAAATTGTGTTTCCTAGGAGAGTGCCCCTTTTACCCAGTCTTTCCACATTTATGTGCACAGATTTGTCAAGGTAGCCAGCGCTTTCTCCTCGCAGCGTCTGTTGGGGGCTGCTGTCAAGTGGCGGCACTCTTGGTCTGAGCCGGAGAAATGGGGGTGTCGTGCACTGCAAGCTCAGCCGCTTTGGAAAACAGTCCCATGGTTCACTGGAAGGTTAAACACGGCGTTACCTCGTGACCCGGCAGCACCATGGCACCGGAGTGTGTGCTCAATAGAAACGAAAACACACGTTCCTGCGGAGACTTGTACATGGACGATTACAGCAGCGTCATCCACCGTAGCGGAAAAAGGCGGCAGCCCAGCACCGGATGTCCGACAGTGGGTGAACAGATAAGCAACATGTCTATCCGTACAGTGGAATATCATTCGGCCACAAAAAGGACTGGAGTTCTGATCTGAGTTAACGTGAGTGCACCCAGCATGCGTTATGCTAAGTGAAAGAAGCTAGTCCCACGAGGCCACAGGTTGTATGATTCTGTTTACGAAATGTCCAGAGGAGACGAATCTAAAGAGACAGAGCAGGTGTGTGGTTGCCCAGGGCTGGGGCCAGTGTGAAACGAAGCTTCTTTTGGGGATGATGAGGATGTTCTAAAGTGAGATGGTGGAGAAGGCTGCACGGCTCTGTGAAGGTGTTAGAACCATCAAACCGTGTGCTTTATTTAGGCTGAGTGGACTTCGCGGTTATGTGAATTATAGCCCAGCGAAGCCAGTGGAATGGGGGGAAGCAAACAGCCTCAGCATACGGTCTTCTCATCCGAACAGGCAGAGACGAGCCTTGGAAGGAGGGCTCGGGGGCCACGTGAAGCAGCGCGTCGTGTCCGAGTAGGAGCCTGGAGGGAAATGGACACACAGCAGCGTTTTGGAGACGAATCTCTTACACACAAAACAGGAATTTATTGAAAATTCAAACAAGACATAGAGAGTCAGTCTCATCAGAACCCTCCACTCTCATCCCTGCATCTCGGATTCCGACTTTGTTAATGGTGTGGCCGGCACACTTTGAGACTCCCGAAGGCTGTGTTCTGGGGGTCTCTCGACCTTGACTCTGTGGGGGATGTGCTTCGTGGGAGGGTGCTGTCCACCCACGAGACACAGGAGTCGTGACACGCACAGCGTCTCCAGATGTGGCTGTGTCCCCGGGGGTGAGGGGGTGTGGGAGCTCGGCCCTGGCTGAGAACTGCCGCTCCATCCTAACACAGCGGAGACCTTGCTGTGCCTTCTGGAACCCAGGGGCAGCTTTCCTGGCCACACACACACAGCGAGCCCACCCCACCCTGTGGGGAGACTGCTCATCCCCTCCGCCAGCTGGGTTCCGGGGCCTTTTTGCCAGTTTTTCCATCCTTATAGCAAAGGCTCCTGCCATGCACATCTTTGCAGAATTATTTTCTTAAAAACAGTTCTCAGAAAGGCAGGGCCAAAGGCCCGCGCTTTAGCCCTGGACGTGTTTCCAGGAGTCCTCGAGGAGGGGCTGGTCACAGTTCCCGGCGTGTGGAGGCGTGCAGGACAGCTGGGCCCTCTGGGCAAATGCTAACTGTGGGCTGCTGCTCAGCCGTCCGACTCTGTGGCCCCATGGGCTGCAGCAGGCCAGGCCTCCCTGTCCTTCACATCTCCCTGAGTTCACTCAAACTCACGTCCACCGAGTCAGCAGTGCCATCCGACCGTCTCATCCTCTGTCGTCCCCTTCTCCTCCCGCCTTCAAGCTCTCCCAGCATCAGGGTCTTTTCCTATGAGTTGGTTAGCTGTAGGTAGCCAGTCTGAATGTTGATGATGTATTCAGGAAGTAAAGCACTGGCGTCTGATATAAAAGAACAGTTTCATAGCAAAGGATCACACATCTCGCTCCTTGGTGTTTTCAGTCTTTGATACGTGGAATTGTTTCCCACGTCTCAGATGCTTTAATCACTCAGGGTTACTTTCCACGGCGGGATCTGACACGTGCGTGTCCTGGCGCTGGCCGTGCGTGCTCACGCTCCTGGTGCTCCGTCCACGCAGCCGGCTCTCCAGGGCTGCACATGCCGAGCAGAGCGAGCATTCCCTCACGTCGCTCCGTTGCCTGGGAGCTGGGGCGAGAGGGCTGGCAGAGGCTGGGGTGCCCCCTCATTCCAGGGCCAGGCATGCCCTCTGGGGCGGGTGCATGAGGACTCGGGTGGGGGGATGGGGGAGGTGGAGGCCTGGGGAGAGCCCCACGGGGAGGCAGCGAGGAGAAGGAGGAGAGCGGGGGGTGAAGCTGGGCTCCGGGCGTGCCGGGCTGGAAACCGAGGCTTTGGGTGAGGGGTTCTGGGAGAGGAGACGCGAGTGCTTGGGGCTGGGGTGGGGCCTTATCTTTGGGGATGAGAGAAGCAACACCCTGCCCACGGAAGGTCCCTGGGGCGTAGGGGGCACTGTCTAGCCTCTGCGGATCCCCCGGGGCTGGTCTGAGGGCTTGTCCCCCACCCCAGGCTCCGACTGAGCGCCTGGGCCCGGGCGGCCTCTGGGGTCAGAGCGGTTCCCTGCCACTGATGTGCTGCGGGCCTCAGGGGCGCTGACTGCAGGCAGGGTGGGCACTCGTGGTCCAGGGGACCGTGGGGGGCTGGCGGAGGGCACAGGGTGGGAGCCAGGGCCCGTCTATGGCGGGTGCCCCGGGCGGAGCAGGGGTGTGCGGGACTCCAGGTGCGTGGCCAGCCCGCCCGAGTCCAGCCTGTCCACTCCACCCCCACCCTGCCAGCCATCTCTGGCCTTCGTCTCACCTCCGATTTTCCTGAAGTGTGAAATCGACGTGTCCGGTGGCTGAGTTTTCACAATCGGGACACACCCAGACCACATAGCTGAGCCCTTTCAGACCCGCCGTCTCCCCGGGTGACACGCCCTGGCCCGCCGGCCCCCACTTACCCCGGGCAGGGGGCGGAGCAAAGAGCACAGCCCCCCAGCTCCTCCCCTGCCTCCTCTGGGGGCTGACCCCCCAGATCCGCGGCTGAGGCAGCACTTTCGTTCTCTCCAGGTCAGGAGGTCAGAGTCCACAACCTCAGGGTCTGTAGGACTGGGTCCTCTGGGCCCCTGGGAGGCCATGGGGTCCCTTCCTGGCCTCCTCCAGCTCCCAGAGGCGTCTGCGCCCGAGGCCCCCTCGCCCCGATGCTGATTCCTTCTCTGGCAAGGCCCTCTGTGGGGACAGTGGGACCTCTGGGGCCTCCACGTAGTCCCACCCGCAGTGTCCTCTCTCCGGTGGGGGGCACGGTCGTGGTTTCTGGGTCTCAAGATGGGGAGTGTCTTGCTGGCCGGGTTCTGCCATCCCTGGGGGTGCTCCCGGTGCGTTCCTGCCCCGGTGTGGAGCCCATGGGCCGCTGTCTGCCGGGGTTGCCCGAGGGTAGGCCTGGATCAGCTTCCTGCCTGGGCCCCTGGGGGACCGGGCGGCTGGGAAGGTGGCACCCAGACCTCCTGCTGCTCCTCCTGGTGGCCCCTCCCTCCCAGGCATCCATTCCCCTGTGGGGAGCCTCTGGCCTGCCTGCTAGGCACGAGGCAGGGTGTCTGGGTCGCAAGTGACAGCCCCGCTCTGGGCGGTCAGACGGGCGACTCACCTGGCCAGGAACCCTGGCACACCCACGTCCTATCTGTAGGTGAGGGACGGCGGGCAGGGGGCCCCCAGACCCTTGGGTGCTGTGGTCTGACTCGCTGCCTGTCCCCGTGGGTGCCTTGTGTGTGTGTTGGGGTCAGGGCTGGGGGCGCCCATGTCCAGGCACACGGGGCACCTCTGGGGCAGGCAAGGGTCCCCCGGCTGCGCTCTGAAACATCCTCTTGAGGACCCACGTGTGCTCCTTGGAGAGGCCGTTTGGAGGGTGGGCACACCCCGAGGCAGCTCAGCACCCTGAGGTGGCACCTCCCACGGAGAGGGTCTCTGGGCAGGCCCCACTGGCAGGTGGCCTTGACCTGGGGTGGGGCTAGGGGCTGGGCGCCCTGGCTCTCCGGGGACCAGCACGTCTCGGCCCTCCGTGCTCCAGCCTGCCTTGCTCTGGGAGGCGCAGCCTGGCGCCTTTGATGTCTGCGTCCCAGGTCCCGCCCGGCCAGGCCCTGTCTGGGCAGGCATGCTGGCCCCGCCTTCGGGCTGCGGGTGCAGCAGTGGTGGAGACCAGGCTGGGGCTCCCCCTCCCAGTTCAGACCCTGCTCTCCTGGGATCTCAGGTCCCTCCGCCCACCGCCCTCTGTCCTCAGAGAAGGCGAGCCTCTTGTGGGGTCGGGGGTGGGGGGTTGTGGGGGCAGATGGCCTGGGCAGGGACCTCCTCCGACTCCTGGCTTCATCTGGGGGACCGGATGCCTGGTCTGTGGGGCCAGTGGTCACGGTGGTGGGGACTGGGGAAGCAGTGCTTTCTCACAGTGGCCCCTTTCGTCCTCCCGTGGGCCAGCGGGCATCACCGCACAGACCAGATTCAGAAGCCCAGCTGCCGGCCTGAGTGACCCGCTCGGTGAGCGATGGGCTGGTGCCAACCCAGTGGGCCTGAGTCTTCTGGGTCTCACCCTGCCCGCAGGGGACCATGCCTGCTGCCTCCCCCTTGGCTGTGCCCACCCTCCGAGGGCTTGGAAGGGACCCTGGGGGGCTGGCCCCGGCTGGGCTCCAGGCAGGGCTGGGGCACGGGACCATGCCCTGCCCTGCCCCTGGGGGTGGGCGTCGGGCGAGGGTGCACTCGGGATCCCACTCACTGTTGTCCCCTCTCCTAGGTGGGGGATGACCCTCCATGGGAGCAGGACCGTACCGGAGTTCCAGGCTCCCGGGGGCTGGCTGAGTGGAGGTGGGCGCAGAACAGTGCCTGAGTCTCCTTGGGGTCTGTGGAGGCCTCAGTGGCCTGAGTGGATGTGAGAGTTGGACTATAAAGAAGGCTGAGCGCCGAAGAATTGATCTTTTGAACTGTGGTGTTGGAGAAGACACTTGAGAGTCCTTTGGACTGCAAGGAGATCCAACCAGTCCATTCTAAAGGAGATCAGTCCTGGGTGTTCATTGGAAGGACTGATGCTGAAGCTGAAGCTCCAGTACTTTGACCACCTGATGTGAAGAGCTGACTCATTGGAAAAGACCCTGATGCTGGGAAAGATTGAAGGCGGGAGGAGAAGGGGACGACAGAGGATGAGATGCTGGATGGCATCACCGACTCAACAGACATGGGTTTGGGTTGATTCTGGGAGTTGGTGACGGACAGGGAGGCCTGGCGTGCTGCAGTCCATGGGGTCGCAAAGAGTTGGACGCGGCTGAACTGAACTGAACTGAGTGGCCTGAGCTAGAGGGCCTGGCAGAGACCCTCCAGAGGCAAGTGGAGGGGCTGCCCGCCTGGCCCTCCTGCCTGAGGCCTCATGCGGCCCGTGGAGCAGCTCCTCGGGCTCCGTGATAGGGCCGGCCTGGCCGGGCCCTTGGGGAACCATCGTCTTGGCCCAGCTCCTCGACGCCCCACGCGAGTGCTGGCCCTGTGCCCTTAGCCTCCCCGACCTGCCTGCCCTGGGCCCCAGGCCTTGCCAGCCCCTCCCTCGCAGTGCCCCTTCAAGGCTGCGGCTCTGCGCGAGTTTCTGTGCTCCCGCCTGCCATGAAAGAGACACGCTGCTCCAGCAGAAGGCAGAGAGGGAGCCAGCAGCTGGGCGGGGGCAGGCCTGCTGCCTGGGGTGCCCACTGCCGCTCCCCCGCCTGCCCGGCATCCCTTCAGCGCGGCTCCCTCCCTCAGCCTCAGTGGACAGGGCCTGGGGCCCACAGGGGCCAGCTGGCTACACTCTGTTTTAGCTGCTCCCAGGGAGCTGGGGCTTCAGGGATTGAATGTAGACAGCGGGGCTGGAATCCGCCAAGTGGTTCAAGATGTCAGGAGGCTTAGGGAGGGACGCGGGCGGCATTTCCTGTGCTTGCTTTGAAGATGTGGGAACAAAGATGGGACCGTGGGCGTGGGTGGAGAGGCCCAGGCCTGTCTGGCCACTGAGCCTGGATGGGCAAGGCTGGGGAGGGTGCTGGGGGGCCTTCAGGGGGAACGCCGGCCTGCGGGGCTTGTGGGCGCAAACGGGACCCCGCTCCCTCCATGCAGGCTGGGGGCCCTGCCTGATGCGCCCTCCTGGGGCTGTGGGGGTGGAGGCTGGCTTCCCAGACCTTCCAGCTGTGCGCAGGTCTCCCCTGGAGCCTGTCAGTTACTGCGGCTCCCCTCCCCCAGGGAGGGCGCTGACCCCAGGTCACGTGCTGAACCCTCCACCTGATGGGCCTAATGGGCCACTTTCCCAGCTGCCCGTGGCGGGGCGGGGCTGCCAGGAGAGGGGCCCTCGGAAGTCCTTCCCGCCGCTGCCCTCCTGCTGCCCAGTTCCCCAAACCCGCCTCGTGCCAGGCACTGTCTTCTCTGAGCTGTTGCGGTCACTCAGGTGGGGTCCCTCCCCGTGGGACCCTGGCCTGTGAGCTCCCTCAGCAGGAAGGTGCCACTGAAACAGTGCTGTGGCCAGGCGGGTGGAGGACAAGCCTGCGGGGGTGGGCACCAAGGCCGGGCGGGACCTCACCACAGGGGTTGGGGGGCAGGCGGGGGCCAGGGACAGCCCTGGGGGTGGGCACGGAGCCCCACGGGGGGTAGGTGTGTCCTCACTGTGGGGGGATGGCCCTGGCCCCTCCCACCTCAGCCTCTCTCTACACGCCTCTCCCGTGAAGGCGGGGAAGGCCACATGGCAGTTCCTCGGGAGGGTGAGGTCCTCAGGCCCTGCGGCCTCTCCCCTTGGTCTCTGGCTGGGGCGGGGGCAGGGGCAGAGAGAAGAGGAAAAGTCAATCTCCTAAGGACGTCTGGCCGGTGTCCCAGCCCCCACCTGCCTGCAGGAAGTCAGGGGGACTGCTGGCTGGTGCGGGGGCACCTGTGGACAGACTGCCAAGAGCGGGGCTGGTTCTGGAAGTGGGGTGGCCCGGGGCAGAGGCGGTGGGCCTGGACCGCAGCACCACCTCCTGGGGCCAGGCCCTGAGCCTCCGCACTCTGCCAGCCCTGCTTCCAGAAAGAGTGAGGGCAGAGCCGCAGAGTGGTGCTGCCCCCTGGGCCGGGCCGTGTGTCCTGGGGTGCTGGGGACCACTCCCCTCTCCCCTGAGGGCCTGTGAGCCCTGCTCTCGGGCAGAAGGGTGCCTCACTGGCTCCCCAGGGTGTGCTCAAGCATGAACGCCCTCAATCCCTGGGACTAAGAGGGCAGGTTTGAGGACCCCAGGCCCTACCTCCTGGCTGGGCTGCTCAGAGCTGATGTCCATGGGTGGGGCCAGTGTGGAGTTTCCAATCACATTTCTGCCCCGCTCGTGGTGGTTGGACCCCGTTTGGGAGCCCTGCACGCCCTGTGTTGCTTCAGGCTGTACCCACCCCCCACCTTTGCAAGCAAGACCCCTCTTCGGGGTCACGGCACCAACCCCGGCCTTACCTGTCCGGGAGCTGGCTCCATGGAGCCCCGTTTGCCCATGGGGCCGGTCGGGTTGGGCCCCTGTCCCGACATCCTGTGTCTGAGCCCCTGTCTGTGTGGGTCTGGTCCCGACGTTGGCCGAACCAGCGATCTTGCTGGAAGACGAGGTCTCAGAGCAGCTCAGGGATGGAGAGCTGACTGTGAGCCCATGGCCTGCCGGGTGAGCCGTGAGCCCGTGGCCTGCCGAGTGAGCTGTGAGCCTGTGGCCTGCTGGGTGAGCCGTGAGCCCACACTCAGCCTTGGAGGGTGTGTGGCCACAGGGCAGTTTGGAGCGGAACCAAGGCAGCCGGGAGAGCCTTAACTCACCGGGGTCAGAGGGAAGCCAGACCTCGCCTCCCCTGGACACCTGAGTCGAGAATTCCCCTCCAAGGCCCTCTTGTGCAACCAGGGTCAGAGGGGCGGGGGCGATGAGACTGAGGTCTGGAGGCGGCCGGCAGCTTTTGTGTCCTTTCCACGGACACAGCTCAGTACCGCATCTCACACCCTTGGGTGAGACGCAGCCATTCTCCCGGCGTTCTGCCCCGGCCACGGCGGCCAAGCCTGTCGGGTGGAGGTGGACAGTGGGTGTTCGGGCCCGGGCCGGGAGGAGCCTCCTCCAAGGAGACCACCCGCTGGGAGGGGCTGCCCGCTGAGCCCCCAGAGGCCTCAGGTGGAGCCCTGGGTCTGGTTGAGGTGCAGGATGCTTCCTTTCCCTCTTGCACACCCCCGGTACTGCAGGGGGTATCTGGGCAGCGCACACAGCGTCCACTACAGAGGCCTCACTGGCTTGCTGCAGGGTCACCATCTCCAGGACACAGCTGGCTGCGTGCCCCCGGGTCCCTGGGCTCTGTGCACACACCCTGTGTCACCTTAGTGGGTGGGGGACGTGATTCCATCAGTGAACTTCCCAGGTCACTCTGCGTGTCCCCAAGGTGGTGCTGAAGGTCAGGAGACCCAGGACCTGCGTTGGGGCCCCTAGCACATCACCCCTGTCACCAAAGCTGCAGAAGGCAGTGTTGGTGGGGGAGATGCGAGACCCCAGGCCTCAGCAGATCTGTGCTTACTCAGCACGGATTCTAAAATAAACTGGAAAGTCCACAGTCCCAGTGCTCATCACACGTCCAGCACAGACCCCACTGGCCCTCAGATGAGGTGCGGGAGGGTGTCGGGGGCCTCTTTCCTCGAAGGACTCGCCCCGGGGAGCCCCCTCCCTATCACACAGCTGGCCTAGGTCTCCTGTGAGCTTGGTTCTCTAAACTGGAGGGGAGATGGTGCTTTCTTGGTTGGCATCTTGGTTCTGCCATCTAAGTTTCCAACCCACTAAACGTCTGGATAAAGTACATTCCACCTATTGGACGGTAGCTTCATAGATTTGGGACCAAACGCTGTACATCTTGGACTTTTATATGGTGATTTCTCACCTTGCCAAGAGGGTATTTGCGACGACTAGGCCTCTGATCAGGGGAGGACTGTGGCCAAGGACCTGGACACCCCGCGGCCTCCCTGGGGTGACTGCAGTCAGACAGAAGCTTTGGGAAGTCCCCGCGTGCCCAGGCTCGTCCTGGACACTGAAGAGGTGGGTCTCGATGCTGGCACTGTTCCCGTGCCCTGGCTGCTTAACCCTAACCCTGGTGGGCTGGCGGGGTGGGATGGTGGGGGCTGGCTCACTCCACCCAGCACCCCTGCAGCTGAGGTCATTCCCCAGAGACAAGCCGGCACAGCCCCTCCCCAGGCCCCCACCGAAAGCCCTCAGGCAGCTCGCTGAGGTCAGACCAAGTCTGGAGTGTGAGGGAAGTCTCCCAGACCCTGATGGAGTTGGGCAGCTCCGGGCGGGTCTCCCGCACCCAGCTCTTTGAGCCTTGACCTTAAGATGAGACTGTCTGCTCTCCACGATCCTGCCTTTGCATGAATGCAACTGGGGGACTGGGGGGCTCCGATGGGCACCCCCAAGGAAGCAGGGGGCTCTGTGTGCCTGCAGTGTGGGAGGCTTGTCCCCAAGCCTGCTGCCTGGCTGCACAGAGGCCTCTGTAGCCCTGCTGTCTGCAGCCAGCAGGCAGCCAGGCCTGACCTCTGGGACACACTTAGGGACCCCTCTCCTGGGCAACCCTGATTAGAAAAGACCCTGGTGCTGGGAAAGATTGAGGGCAGGAGGAGAAGGGGACAACAGAGGGTGAGATGGTTGGATGGCATCACTGACTCAATGGACATGAGTTTGAGCAAGCTCTGGGACATGGTGAAGGACAGGGAAGACTGGCATGCTGCAGTCCATGGGGTCGCAAAAAGTCAGACACGACTGAGCAACTGAACGACCGCAGCTCCCGGGCCCACCCTTTCTCCACGGCCTCTAGGACAGCCTGATGCTGGGGAGCCCTGGCCGTCAATGCCTCTCCATGGTGGCTGTCGGGATTTCTCCCCAGATTCCCTTAGGGGAGCCAGGGTCCCTGGGACTCTAGAGGAGCCGCTCGTCGCGTCCAGTCTCAGCTCCTGCCTTCTGTAGGTCTGGTCATCTCTGCTCCCTGCTCAGCACCCGCATGGCCCTGCCACAGGCCCTCTGCTCGCTGCGGCCTGACGGGTCCTCCACAGGAGGGGCGGGGCCTGGGTCACCCTCGGGATGGAGCCCAGCGTGGACCCTTCGTATTCCAGGCCAGGGCCGCCTGATCTCCTGGCCATCCCCTGCCCCAGCTGGAGGCTTTGCAGGCCACTCAGGGCCCCGAGGGTCCTGCCTTCTTGCTCCCGGGCCTGGTGAGCTCCCATGGTCCTCGCTGGGGCTTGGTGGTGGGGGCTGTCCTCTGGACGCCTTGCTCGGGGCTGAACTGCAAGTCACGGCTCTGACATCCATGCGGGACGGCTGCGGGCATTGGCCCCTCTGCCAGCCTCGTTTCCCTGTGCGTGCATCCAGGAGGCCAGAACCCTGTTTTGCGAGATGCTGTCCGGGGTGGACGGCGCTGGCCGTGCCAGGTTTGGTCTGTGGAAACCCCGCAGCTCTGGGCACCTTTGGGTGTGTCTTCCATCCAAGAGGACCCTCTTGTGGGCTGAGTGGGCAGCCGTGAAGGGGAGGTGGGCCTGCAGGCCTTGCTGGGTGGGGCCCACCTTCCGTGGGAGGAACAGGTGCTCCTGGCCTGGCAGGGCCTATCCCTGCCCCCTCTCTCCTGAGCCTGAGCAAGCCTCCTCTTGTGTTCAGAGTGGGCACAGTGCCTGGGCCCCCGCAGCCTGGGGGGTGGGTCCCGGTGGTGGCGTGTCAGGAGCTGCTTCTCAGGGCTCCTGCTCTGGGCCGCCCCCTCCCCGCCCTCTCCTGCTGCCTCCCCTGGCAGGGCCATGGCCAGTGGGAGTTGGGGGCTGCCTCGGCCAGAGGCCTCCGGACAGGCTTTCTCCAGTGGGGACGACTTCTGGGGCCCCTTCCAACACTGACGGTCTGTGGGTGGGGACGTGGCGACTCGAGAGCTGAGGATGACTCAGGAGCTGTCAGGTTGATAATCCAGCCGTCTGTGATTGCATGACTCGACTGTTTCAAAGCTCAGTGATTCATCAGTCTTGAAATGCGTTGGTAGATATTAAGGCTTTTTTATTCACAGTGTTCAGATACGATTGAAACATGAATGTTCCAATCGAAATGCCAAGATTACGTTTATCTGTGATTTCAAGTTATTTGACTGTTCTAGGATAACAGAGCTGCAAAGAAATCTTAGTTCACTTGTTAGAAGTCCTATGTGAATGCTTACCGCGTGTGTGCATGTGTTTATAGCTGTTGTGTGTGAGTATTCAGTCACTTCAGTCGTGTCCAACTCTTGCGACCCCGTGGACTCTAGCCCCGCCAAGCTCCTCTGTCCGTGGGATTCTGCAGGCGAGAACACTGGGGTGGGTTGCCGCTTCCTCCTCCAGGGTTTATATCTGTTGTAGGAGAATGCAGAAGAGGAGTAGTTCAGTGATTAGGAGCCAAGGGTTTTAGCGAAAAAGGCAAGAGACAGAGGAGAGAAGTTTGTTAAGGTCCTGACGGTCTGCCTTGAGTTGTGGCAGGACGAAGTCATCCTTTTTTCTTCTCAAACACATGTGTTTCCCAGCTGACCGTCCAGAAAAGGCAGGAATCTGAGACGGCTGACGGCCTGAGCACACGCGCCCACACGTGGGTCTGGACGGCACCCTGCGGACGGGAACCCCGGGGATTTTGGTGAAGCGGCCGTGTCCAGGTCTGGAGCAGGGAAAGCGTTTGCCCTGTTGTTTTGACAGCAGCTTCCTTGAGGAATGACTCACACGCCACATAACTCGCCCGCGCACAGCGTGCCGTTCAGGGGCTTTCAACGTGTGTCCAGCCAGTGGCCCGACATTCACCATCCAGTTCCTGAGCGCCTCCCCCGCCCGGAAGGAGCCCCCGCGGCTGGGGCGGCCCCGCCCCACTGCCCCTCCCCGCCCGTCCACCACCCCTCCACCGGACATCTCTGCATGTGTGCTGTTCTGGACGCTTTGTGCTGACCTGACCTTCGGGGCTGCCCGCTTCCCCTGAGTTTCCAAAGATCTTCCAAGAGCTCCTCCATTGCCCGTCCCTTCAGGACTGGGGTCTCCTTCCTGCCCCCTTGTCCCCAGGCTGGAGTGGTCCCCCGAAGCCCTTGAGGGCCCGCCCGGGGTCATCACGCTCCTGTGTGTCCCCCGGGAGGGCCGCATACCCCCGGTGGCGGCGCCCTGCTGGTGGGCGACCCCGCGGGTGCCCCAGTCTTCTTCACCCCCATGGCCACCTGCCTCTCCAGGCCTGCCGCGGCCCGAGGGCTGGGGGAGCTGACAGGCTTCCTCCGGGCCGGCCTGGCCACGAGAGCCTTCCCAGCCAGGCGGCGTCCAAAGGCTGGCCCAGCCCTGCTCTCCTACGGCAGGACACGCTGTGGGGGTCGGAGCCGGGCAGTTGCGGAGCCCACATGGGGCCGGGCCTGGCTAGGTAGCTGAGGTCCTGCCCCTGAGGGCCCAGAACCGTGTGGAGGGGCCCAGGGGCGGGGCTGAGGCTGGCGGTGGGTGTGAGGCAGGCTGTGGGGTCCTGTGGGGGCCCCCCATCTCCCATGCTCGAGTGAGCACCCCCATCTCCTATCCTCGAGTGAGCACCCCCCATCTCCCGGGCTCGAGTGAGCGCCCAGTGTCTCCTCCCACCTTGGGACTGGCTGTGAGGGGCATGTGCACAATTGACGTACTGAGAATCAGGGTGCACTCGGTGTCCCCCAGAACGATGCCCGCCCAGTCCTCACGTGGCTCCTTCCCCTGTGGGCCCTGGGGGCACCACTGGGTGGGTCTGACCCTGGGCCTGCTGCCAGCTGTGTCCTGAGCCCTGAGGACAGGGCGTCGCTGCCAGACCTGCTCCCGGACCCGTCGAGGGCCGGGCCCCATGCTGGGGCCGGAGCACCGGGAGCAGCGGCCTCCCAGGCCCAAGAGACCCCAAGGCCCACCTGGGACCACCTGGCAGGCAGCCTGTGAGGGCACAGCGGGGGGTGGGGGAGGCCGCCAGACGCAGGTGCTGGCCATGTCCAGCGGGGCTCTGCACGCTGCTCTTCACAGGGGCGGCCTGCAAGGACCTCACGGCTGGCCGGCCTAACCCAGGAGCTGGGCCCACATGTCAGCCCCTCGCTCACTCCCCTGGAGACCCGGGTGAATGCCGTGCTCTGACAGCAGGCCCAGGGTGCCGGACGGGCTCCACCCTCAGGGACCCACGGCCCGCCAAGAGACCCGGACAGGAGAGAGAAGGGAAGGGACGGTAAGACAGCGCGCCCAGGGCAGCCCGCCAGGGGCCAAGTGTCCCGGCCAGGACACAGAGGCTCTTCCCGGGGCGGTGGGCGCTCCTGGCAGCCTTCAGGGCTCCTTGATGCCTCCCTCTGACGAGTCCCGTTCCTGGCGTCCTGCCACTGACCCAGCAGCCCCACGTCCCGGGCCCGGGCACATGCTTTCTGGAGGCGGGGCTGAGCAGCACGGGGGGCTTGAGTCTGAGCTGAGAGACAGGGAGGAAGCCAGGCATGACCGGGGGCCTCCCTTTCCTGACACAGGCAGGGGCTGGCTGTGAGAGGGGCTGCACAGTGACCGGCAGGCTGGTGGTGGCCTTCCCGGTGCCTGGCCCATGGCAGGGGGTGAGAGGCTGTGAAGGACGTGGCCCCCGGGGCAGCCTGGCTGTGCTGTGCCCGTCTACGCCCCCCACCCGTACCTCCACCCCTTCGGCCGGCTGCTCTGCTTCGGCTCAGGTGCCCTCAGGTCCCCGCTCACCCAACTTGGGGCCAGCCCTGGGCCCATCCAGCACTGGGTCTCCTAGAATCGGCTGCGGGCCGCAAGGAGGACGCTCTGATCTTGAGCAGTGATCCCCCTCAGGTTCATCAGAGCGTGGAGCCGAGAGACAGCTTCACCCTTGGACGGCAAGGTTTGTGTTGAAGGGCTGACCTCCTGGCTGGGAGGGACTGAGTGGTGAAGCAAAAATGGCATGTGGAAAGTCTCTCAAGCCTTTCCTCTCCCTTGTCTCTGAGGAACTGGTGAAGACACACTGGTAAGGGCAGGGTGCAGACTCGCAGCTCCCGGGCCGACGGGCTGCTCCTGCGGGCCTGGCGCAGCCGGGTGTCTGCTGGGCTCAGCAGCTGCCGTCTTTGCTGTGGACTGCGGCGGCGTCTGCAGTGAGCAGATTCTCCCTGAACTCCAAAGGCTGCACATGCATTTTCATGGGCAGCGTTTTTAGTAAGCTTTTCCCTGAAGATTAACATGCATGCAGACAAGGTCACAGATTATCAACCTGCAGCCTGATGCATTTGAGAAGCGAGCACACCCACGGAACCACCCCCGGACGAAGGCACGGAACAGACTCCCACCAGCCCTCGGTGCCCCTCCCTTATCCTGGCCCCCCGCTGAAGGCTACCACTCTCTGACTTCCCTCACCATCAGTGGGTTTTGTCTGAGTTTGTAGTTTACGTAAATGAGTCCATACGGTGCCAGCTCTTTTGTGTGTGGCTCTTTTGCTCCAATTGTATTTGCGAAGCTCCTCCAGGTGACGACAGGCAGGAGTCTACCCCTTCTTCACTGCTGCCCCGCTGGATGACTATACGATTCTTTGAAAGTATCTCTCTGCAGTATTGTCAGTGACGATTGTGTTGAAAGTTTAGGGGCACAGTGAATGCCCTTGCCGTGCCTCCGCGCCAGTGTCCTTTTGTGAACATATGCAAGCATTTCTGGGAAAAGAATCACCGGGACGCAGCATTTCCATCTGTGGAAAATACCATCTAAGGGTTTTCTAAGCTACAGCACCAATCCACACTCCGGGCCAAGCATGTGGGCACTCCCTTGCTCAACATTCGTGGGAACCTTTTAGTCTGAGCCATTCTGGCGGTCGTCGTGGTTTACATTTGCATTTCCATGATGACTAAGGATATGGAGCACTTCTCTTCACGTGTTTATTTGCTGTTCTCTGAGAGTCTTTTCAAGTCTCTTGCCCATTTAAAAATGAGCTGTCCCTGCACACAGATGTTTATAGCAGCTTTATTCATAATTGCCAAGACTGGAAGCAACCAAGATGTCCTTCAGTGCTGGATAAGTGAACCATGACACATCCAGACAGTGGAATATTACTCAGCTCTAAAAAGAAACGAGCCTTCAAGCTGTGAAGAGACACGGAGGAGGCCTGAATGCATGTGCCTGAGTGAGAGGAGAAGCCAGTTTGGAAAGGCTCCCTGTGGGCTTTTTCCATCTTGATGACATTCTGGAAAGGCGCAACTGTGGAGACAGTAGGAAGAGCTGTGGTTGTCAGGAGCTGGTGGTGGGGAGGCGGGCCTGGGTGGTGCTCCGGATTTTGGGGTGAGCTGACTTGGTGCGAGGCTGTCATGGGGGAGAGCCTGTGCTCTGGCCTTTGAGGAGGGCTGAGGACCCCGGGAGAGGCAGCCAGGAGGTGACTCGTGCCCTGCAGCTCTGGTGCCTGGTGTGGTAGTTGAGACACTGCAATTGTGAGGCTGTCTGCATTCCTGTGAGCAGTGTCCAGGACCCCTGCCCCGGCTGCAGAGAGGACTCCCTTCGCCTCCTGTGTGAGCGGCTGGTCGAGCTCTCGGGCGCCCAGCATCACCCCTCTGCACCTGAAACTGTCTCCCTACCTTTCCTGGCTTTGCTGTCCCCCGGGGTTGGCTGCAAGCTGGGTCAGCTTCCTGGAGGTGGGGTGGGGGGCTGCCGAGGACCTGGCATCCAGAGGGTGCTTCCCAAAAGGATGTGCACTTCTGAGCCCGGGCCGCACCCTGTGGACAAGTCACACAGACAGACAGCCACGGCTTCTCACTCCTGCACAGAAGCCAGGCCAGGTGGGAGCTGCAGGTCCAAGGCCCTCCCGGGGCACACCGCTTGCCAGCCGCTCGCGGGTGAAAATCTGCCCCCTTGTCTGTGTGATGCTCTCCCTCCTCAAGGCCCGCCCCTGGAGGTGACCCTCCCCACTGCACCAGGCTCAGCTCTGTCCGGCATCACCTCCACTTGGCACTGTCCTGGGGGCAGCACCGTGCTCTCCCACTTGGCACCAGACCCCAAACGTCTGGACAGCCCTGATTGAGTGAAAAGGGAAGGAAGGGTCCCCAGATCCCGAAGAAGACAAGGCACAGGATGGAAAAAGGTGTTTGTAGCATATAGAACAGAGGAGGCTTTGGGTCCAGAATATGTAAAGAGTGCTCGCCAAGCAATCACAAAACAGTAGGCAAAAGGTCAGAAAAGCAGGCAGAGCCCCGGCCGGCAGTTCACAGAGAGGACACCAAACAGCCGTGAGCCTCACAGAAACGTGCCTGGTCTCATACCAAACAGGGAGGTGTGTGTGAACCATGTGAATCCAGATGCAGTGGCTGGGTGGGCAAAGAGGCCCCGCAGACAAGGCCAGCAGTGGGAGGAAGGGAGCCTGCAGACACTAAGTGCAAACTGGGAGGGCCACTTTGGGAGGCGTTCTAGCAACGTGGAGTCCACCCCACCCCGTGCACCCCCGAGCCGTCGAGGCATAGGCAGTGGTACCAGGACACGCGGCGTTAGTGGGCATGCTGGCCTTGCTCCCGAGCGCCAGGGACTGGGAAGGACCAGATGGCCGTTAGGGTGGAATCAGAAACGCAGGGCCCAGGCATCGCCACACAGAGGAGACGGGCTGTGTCCACAGCCACGGCCCCAGGTGCCCAGGCGGTGGGCGCGGGCCCCTCTGTCCACCCTCAGAGCCCCTGTCCTGGGTTGAGGGGTGCTCTGCGGCTTCTCCAGGCTCACGAAGAGCGGGGAAACCGCGTCTTCCTTCCAAGGCAGCTAGAGCACAGGATTCCAAAGGTCCAGGAAAGTGAGCTCAGCCCAACAGCATCACCCCCTGCGGTTGTTCACATTTAGCTTGCAAACATCATTTTACATTCAAATGTGTTTGAATAGTACAATAAATCTGATTTAAGTCAGCCTTGGAAGCAGTAGGAATTGCATCTCCCTTTAAAGTGACAGAGGCTTCCTCTCGGGGGCAGGGGTGAAATCGACAAGGATGCGCCTAGATAGCTGAGGCTCTCGGTGGTGTCGGGGTTCCTGGGGGAGACACAGTCATAGCCTGAGGCCACTGAGCCAGGCCTGGGGCTGGACGCTCCTGACCCTGACGGCCACCACCAGACCCTCCTCACTGCCCACCATCTAGGAGCCCAGGGCCTCCTCCCTTGGGGCCCCGACTCCCCGTTCCAGGCCTGCTGGGGCCCGTGCAGGGCCTGCGAGTGTCCAAGGGCAGGTGTGTCGCGTGAACGCCCGTGTCATGGCCGGGAGCCCAAGAGTGGGCTTCTGCAGGGCCCACCTGTGACAGCCAGGAGGCTGCGTCATCCCTTAGGAATGTGGCCGGGCCTCGGTGTCCAGACCCCACTGCCTAGCGGGCATCAGGAGACCCGGGGCTGGGCCTCATCTCCTCTTCCTCCTCTGGGCCTGGTCCTGGGTGGGGGCACACGGCTGCTCTGCCCAGATGGCCAAGCCCGGGCTTGCTGGGCTGTGCCTGCATCTTCCATGTCTTGTTTCTGGGGCCTGCTCACCTCTGGATGCTGGCTGGACAGTGCAGGGCCGTGGCCTTGCAGAAGCTTTGCAGCCAGCCAGGAGCCTCAGGCCCAGAGGAGGTCCTGACCAGGAGGGAGGACGGGGCTGGGCCAGCGGGCCCCCAGAGCCCAGGGCTGCGGTGGGGCCTGTGAGTGGCGGCCCCAGGCCCGCTGCAGGGGCCGCAGGGTCTGCAGCCAGAGGCCTGGCCTCGGTCTGGTCAGAGCCGCGTGGGAGCAGGGTCGCGGCGGGTGACTCTGGCCTGGAGCCAGCCCTAGAGGCTTCCTGGAGAAGGCTTCCCAGACCAGGTTATGGCCTGTTCAATTCTGGTTCCCAGAACCCTGGGCCCAGCACCCTGGGACCTGAGGGTCAGGGGCCCACCTGGCCTAGAGGACCCGGGTCAGGAGAGCTGGGGTCCTTCCACAAGGAAGCCCCAGAGTCCGGTGCCCTGGGGTGTGCGAGCCGGGGGCAGCGCTGGGGACCGCAGCCCTCCCACCTTCCCCCACCGCCACCACCTGAATCCCCTCTTCCTGATTCTCTCATCTCCCACCCCCCGCTGCCCTCCCCAGAGGCAGGAGTTCTGCTTGGGACCTGTGCCACCTCAGGCCTCAGGGTGGGTGAGCCCGGGACTTCAAAGGCCTGAAGAGGGCCCACCCAATGCCTGGGTGTGGAGCACAGAGCCCCCCTGTCTCCCTGCCCCAGGCCCTCCCCACCGCTCTGCACACAGCAGTCTGCAGGAAATCCTCGGGGCCACCAGCCAGGGGACCCCCTCAGTACCAGTCCCTGACCTCACCCAGTCCTGGGCGCCTGGCATGCCCAGGACCCTGGGGCTGCCCCTAGGCCTTTGTCCATGGTGGCAAGAAGCAGAGAAGACCCTTTTATTCCTGCAGTGGGGTCTGCTGTACCACGTTCCAGAAGCTTCCGTGGCCAGCACTCAGTGAAAACCCAGAGAAGTATGGATAGCCTCAGTAGGAAACTAGCAAGGTCCAGGCCAGTGGGGCCCTTGGCAGCCCCGGGGGACCCCGGCCAGCTCCCTGGTCAGATAGGACTCCAGGCTCACGTCACCTGCTCCGTCTCAGGAGGCTCTGTGTCTGTGTCTGGGCCCAGCCCTCCTGCTCTACCCTCAGGCCAGGCCCTCAGGCGCCTACCTGCTTTGTCTTAGAGGCGTGTCCTGGCCGTGTCAGATCCTCGGCAACTGCCCCAGAAGGTTTACCATTAAAAAACGGAGCAAACAGTCCCCCATGTGCTCTGCGCCCCGCCCGTGTGGACTCGTCTGCCATCCAGCAGGAGGTGGCTGCAGGGCCTTTGCACCACCACACTGCTGTCGGGCAGCCGTCCCTGGCATGTGTTCACCCTGTCGCCGCCTGCTTTCTGCTGGAACAGCACCTCCTCCAGGCCCTCCCTGGTCTGAGTCAGCCCCCGGGCACCAGAGGCCCTTCCTGGGACCTGGAGCGGGCCTGGTCTCTGCGTGGCCGCTGCCCCTGCTGTGAGGGCTGACGCTGAGGGCCGTGTTCCGGCTCTGGCCCCGCAGGTGCGGCCGCAGACAGCTGGCCCTTCCCGGGATGCCTGTGGTGTGAAGTCAGCTGCTTGGTCTCCACTGGTGGCCTCGCCCCGGCTATTCTGGGAGCTCGAGTTCAGACCCTGGCCTTGCTGCTCCCACCCCCTGAACTCCAGGGAGTCTGGTCGAGGGAGGGGATGCTTCCTCCTCTGTCACGTCCCCAGAGCCCCTGCAGGACACAGCTGGTCCGACTGGGGTCAGGGTGGGCTGTGCTGGGCCCCCGGTGGGGGGTGGGGCTGCCACGAGCCAAGTCCCTGGCCAGCTGCGGCTCAGGGCCTCCGGAGCCTGACCTCCCTGGTAGAGACGACCCCGGGGGCTTCTGCAGAGGCCTCCATCTGTCCCGAGGGGAGTGGCCAGGGTCAGCAAGGCTTGCCGCTCAGAAAAGGTGGCCGCATCCCCTTCACTCTGCTGGAGAGCAGCTGTGTCCTCTCCAACCCTGTGTCCAGGCCCTCACCGGCACAGCCATGAGGAGCCTTGGCTCGCTGCCCTGGCCTTGCAGCCAGAGACGGTACCCAAAGATGGGCGGCCCGGCCTACACGGTGGCTGGGCCCCGGTCCAGGGCCAGGGGGGAGCCGGCGGGCCCGGGCTCTGGGGGTGGGGCCCTGGAGAGGAGCCCAGGACACTGGGGACGAGCCTTGGAGCCTGCCCTCCGCCTCCTGCCCCATGCCCGCAGCTGTCCTGGGCATATCTGGCTGCCCTGGGTTCCCGATGAGGAAGCCGCACCCAGGTCCAGCTGGGCGAGGGCTCTGGGAGTTGAAGGAGGGGTCCCTGGGGAAGCAGTGGGGGTCCTCTGGGGGTCTTCTGCCAGATGAGTACTCAGCACCTGCAGGAGGGGGCCCTGGAGCCTGGGGGCCACAGCTGAAAGCAGAGAGGAGCTGGCTGGGGGAGCCCAGCGACAGCCCGTGGTCTTAGGGCCTGTTGTGTCGTTTGGGGTCTGCAGGGTCTGCCATCAGCCCCCAGGGGCCAGAATCAGGGCTGGTGGCCAGGGGCCCCCTCCACCCCTACCCCATGTCTTTGGAGCCCCCGTCCTGCCCGCTCGATGGCGTGGGCAGGGGCCAGAGCTCTGGGGTCTTGCTGGTGACTCGGCCTCCAGGTGACTTTAACGCTTTATTTTCAGCTCTCCACAGTCTCTATCATTTCCTGTCCTCCAGCCTCTTCTGAGCTGGGCCCCTGCGGCTTGGCACATGCCGTGTGCCGTGTGTGTGTTTGTGCATGTTCACGCCTGGGTGTGCATGCGTGAGAATGTGTGTGGGACTTGGGGAGAGCTTCTGGACCTGTGACGCCCCTCCTCCTCCCCTTCTTAGGTCCCCCGGGGTCAGGCCATGCTGGGCAAGCGGGCAGCTGTGGCTTCTTGTTCTCCCCAGACCCCCTGCCAATGAGGACGCCTTGGTAGGAGCAGAGTCACTTCCCTTCCCTTCCTTCCCAGGCCTGCCCTCTGCCCTGGGAGTTCAGCCCGCCCCGTCCACCTCCTGCAGCCCCTGGGGCTCTGTGGGCCACCCAGGGAAGAGACAGCTGACCCCCAGGGCACTGCCCTGTACTCCTGGCAGGTCTGGCAGACAGAGGCTACCAGCAGGAGCTCCAGCGTCCCTGAGGGACGCCTAGGGCCCCCGGCACCCCGTGGCCTTGGGGAAGCCCAGGGAGGAAGCAGCTTCACACCTCAGACAGGAGGAGCATCTTTCACGCAGACCTGCGTCCCCTCAGGCCGAGGTCTCCCCGGGCCCTCCCTGCCGAGAACCCGGCTGGGGGCGGTGTCTGGGTTTGCTCTTTTCTGCAGGCCCAGGAGAGGGCAGAGGGGACTGTCAGCCACGTGGGGCGCAGTCTCTGGAGCCGCTTGTTTTCAGCTATGGCAGGCCCGAGTTCGGGCAGAAGTGCCTGGAGATCCTCCAAGGGCCGTGGCAGCTGGGAGGGGCTGTGTGTGCCCAGTGGGACGTGCTGGAGGTGGGGGTCAGGGGAGCCTGGCTGCCCTGGCAGCAGCTGACCCCCTATAGGGCTGGGCTGCAGGGTCCAGAGTGGGGCCAGCTTGGGGTGGGGAGGGTTCTGGGTTCAGGCGGCTGCGAGAGGGGCCGCAGGAGCTCAGAGGAGGGCCGGCTGGTCCTAGGGCTGGGTTGCCAGCAGTGGTCAGCGCCTGCGGGCATATCCATGGGCCTGGGGTCAGCGCTGCTGGCTCTTGCAGAGGGTGGTGTGTCTTGGAGGAGAGGGTCCCAATGCCTGTGGGGGTCCTGGTTGGGGAATAAGCCCTCAGGAGCCTCAGATGGAGCCGGTTTCCAGCAGCACTCAGCGCTCAGGGAAGGAGGGCAGGGGCTGGGGTGCGAGGAACTGCTGGCAGGGCCTTTTCTCCAAACCCTGGGGGCCTTAACTGCCCCGGTGCCCATGCCCTCCACGGCTCAGCCGGGCAGGGGAGCTGGGTGATGGCCGCCTTGGAGCCACGCGCGGCTCGGGCCGTCCAAGCCGCAGGGTGGAGGGGAGAACAGAGCAGGAGCCAGGGGCGAAGCGAGAAAGCCTCCTCTGTGCTCCGGCCAAGCCGAGCCCGCAGACGCAAAGAGCAAAGCCAGGCTGTGGGCTGCACCCAGGTCCTACAGGCACAGCCCAGACGCTGCGGCTCAGGGGCCGCCTACCCAGCTCCCAAAAGCTCCCAGCCCCCCAGACATCCTTGTGAGTCCAGGAAGGTGAGGAGGGGCTGCCTACCCGGCTCCCCCAAAGCCCCCCAGCCCCCTAGACATCCCTGTGAGGTCAGGAAGGTGAGAAGGGGGGCTGCCCGCCTGCCCCAGGGTATCCTGACAGCTGTGTGGAGGCGCAGGGTAGAGGGGGGGATATGGCAGGGCACTGAGGTTCCCTTGAGGCTGAGACCCCCGACCAGGCACACAGGCAGAACCCGGGGGACCCCAACTGCCACCCCTCTGCCCCGTCCCTGCTCGACGGAGGACACCAGCAGGAGGGCCGGGCCCCTCTCTCCCTGCTTCCCGGGAGGCGAGAGGCCCAAGCTGGTGGCCCTGGGGGCTTGGGGGCAGGGGTGCAAAGAGGGCCTGGCACTCCTGCTGGTCTGACAGAGGGGCGGCAGAGCCTGCAGCGAGGCCCACCACGGACCCCGGCAGCACGGCCGCCCCCGCCTCTGGCTCCCCGGCCTGGGACTTGCGCTCAGCCCCGCGGGTGAGCCGCGTCCGCTCTGGTTACCGCCTGACGAGCCCCGGAGCCTTGGGAGCGGCTCCAGCCGTCCTGTTCCGACCGCAGGCTGGCTCGTCGGGGAGCCTGGCTTTGCTGTGAGTTGGCAGGAGGGGACAGCGGGGCGGTAGGGCTGGTGCAGGGCAGCTCGGGAGGGGAGGTCAACCTTGTCACCCGTGTCCCCAGAGGCACGCCCCTGCAGCCTGGCCCCAGTGAGACCAGAGCGTGGAGGGGAGGCACGTGCTCTTGGGGTGCTGGGCGGTTTGGGGTTCAGAGCTGGGCTGGCGTGGCCGAGAATGGCTATGGCTGGACACTCGCGTCCCATTGAGGTCACCAGCAAAGCCCCTGGGAACGGCATGCTGGAAGCTGCCCTTGCCCACCAGCTGGGCAAGCCTGCCAGAGTCATTCAGCCTCTCTGAGCCCACTTCCCCCTTGAAAACGGGGGCGCCCCTGCCTCCGGGGGATGGGGCAGTGTCTCTGTGATCTGCCCCCTGCGGCTGGTCTCAGTCGGGCAGGAGGACAGAGGGACGTCACCAGGCAGGAGGAGAGGACTCAGAGTTTGGCCTGGTGGAGGTGGCAGATGGCAGGTGTGCGGGCGTCCGGCGAGCATTGAGCATGTGGCTAGGGAGCAAGGAGGGAAGGTGGACTGAGACACAGCACCCAGCCACTCACGGGCCCGCAGCCGCGGAGGCTGCTAGCTCCCTGCCCACCACTGCGCTGGGCGCCGGCCAGAGCTCTTAAGCCAGACACGCGGGTGTGGACCGGGTGGGGGCTGCCCTGCAGATTCCTGCCGAGTGATCACCATCTCTTCTCTTTTTATAAAAACCACCTTTTTATTTTGTACTGGAGTACAGCCGACCGCCGACGTCGTGGCAGGGGCACCGCAGAGCGGCTCAGCCACACATGGACACGTGTCTGCTCTCCCCAGACTCCCCCGGTCCAGGCCGCCCCTGCTGGACTGGAGGCACCGTCTCTCTTCGGAAAGCAGCGGGGTCAGGTGGGGAGATCGTCCATGATGAGGGTTCTCGGTGGACTCGGGGTCCGGGAATCCAGTTAGCCCGGTGCTGGCAAGGACATACTGTGCGCCAGCCGGGCGTGGGGGCTGGCAGCACGTGGGGCGCTCCAGCCAGCCTCTGAAATGAGACCTTTTGAAATCTAAGGGCCACAGAGTAAAAGAAAATAAATTTCCAGTTACGCTGAAGGTCCAAGCTTATACAGACAGACCAGCTCGGGGAGTGGCCTCACAGGGGAGATGGAGGCAGCTTCTCCCGGGCTCATCCCCTGCGTCCCACCCTGGGGACCGTGGTCGGGGCCCTCCCCCCTGTCCACCAGACGTTTGGGCTGAATGACAGTTGGTCGCCGTGGACCCGTTCTCCGATGCTTCATTTAGCGTGTGATGGACGTCCAGCCTTGGTTGGGGGAGGCCCATGGAGTGGCTTGTGGCCTCTGCTGCCCTCAAACCCAGCCCCCCGTGGTGGGCAGTCAGGATCAGCAGGGCCTGGCTACTGGCAGGGACAGTAGCATGATTTCCAGACACATCTGAACTCCAAACGGGCTTGGCTTTGGGGAAAACACCGTTTGTCAGCCTCGGAAATCAGCCACATTTGTTGGGCAGCCAGATGCTTGAGGCCCTTCAAGTCCTCTCTTCCAGGCCAGCCTCCCATGTGGGCCGAGAGCCTAGCTGTTTCTCTTTTCTCCTAGGAGCCCCCCTTCCTGGGGGCTGAGTTGCGCCCGAGTCCCAGGCAGGTGTGGGCCCCTCAGTCACATCTCCCTGTCCGACCCAGCACCACCTGCTTCTCACACAGCCACCGTGCCCATGTTGCTTAAAGGAGCTCAGTCTGCCATCTCTGGGCGCTGCTGGGGCACCTGCCACCTGCCGCGTTCTGCAGAAGCGCACTTGGCCCCCGGGCCTTGGGAAGAACGAGGGAGTGAATGATTGAATAAGTGAGTGGAGGGGTGAGAGAACCCAGGGCAGACCCCCAGGCCTCCGCCCCAAACACACACTTGTGGGGAAGCAGCCTGTTTTCCGCAGTGGCCGCTCTGTAGACCTAGGTGATCCCGCTCCCAGATCCCTGGGGGCCTGGTGTACCAAGCGGGACCCTGGGTGAATGGGCACGAGACAGGGGCCTCAAAGGGGCCCCCAGGCTGCCCCTGAGGAGGGGGCAGCCTAATGCTCATTTTCCAGAAGCATCCACGAGATACACAAGTGTCTGGGGCTCAGGTAGCCTTTCAATGACAAAGCCCGCCCTCCCACATGCACAACCGGAGCAGGGCACTCCCAGAACAGTGGGAGGGGCCTGGAAGGTCACAGCCTGCCCCCTGCACACTTCCTAGCAGCTCCTCCAGGGGGTCTTCACGCACTTGCTACTTGGCATCTAAAAATCATGAGTTATTTCACCTGCGACTCCTTGAGTGTGGCTGGAAGCCCCTGCAAACCGCCTGCTCCCGGGGACGGATGCCAGGACCATCTTCCGGGCTGCCCCTGGAGGGGCACATCCAGTGGCAGCTTGGACTCTGACGTGTTGAGGTCCCCAGGGTGCCCCCAGCTGCAGGGACAGCCCAAGGGAATGAGGCTGCACAGTCCTGGCAGGGATTCACCCTGAGACTCCTCAGCTGGTCCTGTGCCACCCAGGGACCCACGCGCCCCCTCGGGCTCACGTCCTTGTCTGTCGGGTGGGAGCCTGGCTGAGGGTCCTGCCCCGAGGGGAGAGCACAGTCCTTGAGGACAGTGCCAGGGTAGCCGGGCTGTGGCCCCACTGCGGCTGGGACAGGCAAACATGCTGGGGGAGCTGGGCAGGCGGGCTTTCGTTCCTGTGACTGCCCAGGCCTCTCTGACCCTTTGGGGAGCCAGGCAGGGTGGCATCGCTCGCTTAGGCATTTAACCCCGAGCCACAGGCCTGACCCGGAGCCCTAGTCCTTGAAGGAGGATGGACAGATGGGACCTCACCCTCACCCCATCGGATCCTGGGGAGATGTTCTCCAGACCCGGCTGACTCCTGACTTCTCCTTATTCATGGGCACCCTGGATGTCCTCCAGCGAGGCCCCACTGCTGGGTAGCTGAAGAGATTCAGTTCTGGGTCCCCCGGGCAGCATTTCAGCTCTTGCCGGTGGCACAGAAGGGCCCCACGGGCCGGGGAAGCAGATGTACAGTCAGCCATCATCTCCCCGGCCAGAAAAGGGGGTGGGGGGTGAGCAGTCTCTGAAGGTCTCGCTGCTGCATAGGAAAGCTGGTTCTTTGAAGATGGTCCAGCGAGAGAAGCCTGACTCCCATGGAGCCACCTGACTGGCCCAGCCTCTGTGTGTGGCCCTGCTTCCGAGGGAGGGGCAGGACCCAAAGATGCTCTCCTATCTCTGCCCTCCCTCCAGCCAACTTCCCTGCACAGGGCCCGGAGGCTCAACAGATATTTGGGGTTGAGTTTTTGGATGCAAGCCTTTGAATTCACACAGAGACTTCAATTTACTGACAAAGGTTTGTAGAGTCAAAGCTATTGTTTTTCCAGTAGTCACGTATGGATGTGAGAGCTGGGACTACAAAGAAAGCTGATAGCCCCAAAACTGATGCTTTTGAGAGTCCTTTGGACTGCAAGGAGACAAAACCAGTCCATCCTAAAGGGACTCAGTCCTGAATATTGATTGGAACGACTGATGCTGAAGCTGAAGCTCCAGTACTCTGGCCACCTGATGTGAAGAGCTGACTCATCAGAAAAGATCCTGATGCTGCGAAAACTGAAGGCAGGATGGATTGAAGACAGAGGATGAGATGGCTGGATGGCATCACTGACTCTATGGACATGAGTCTGAGCAAGCTCTGGGAGTTGGTGATGGACAGGGAGGCCTGGCGTGCTGCAGTCCATGGGGTCGCAAAGAGTTGGACACGACTGCGGAGAGCTAGCGGGTTGCCCCCAAACTCCTTCATGTAATAATACGGCTTCCTCTCCCTGGGAGTGAGGACGCTGACACTTAGCTTTGTCCTTGAGTTTACGTGGCTGTTGGGAGGGTCTCATTCTTCTGACTCCACTTCCCTGCTCTTGGGCGATGGTGATGATGGCTCAGGGTCCCTTCTGGACCTGTGTGGGGGTTAATTTCTGGCCGGGAGTCCAGACTTCAGTGATGTGGATTATGATCTGGCTAAGGCCTCTGCCAAAATTGCCAAGGATGCCCTCCAGGCTGCTAAAAAGTTTTTAATAGGAAGGACTTCTTTCCATTTTACAAAAGCAACGTTTGCTTGTTTTAAACAAGGCAGAGGATACAGAGACATGTGAGCTGATGCCGCCTCGATCTTGGCACTTCCCAGTCCTGTTGCCGTGGCTCCCGGCACACTGCCCTCCTGGCCTTTCCCTGCTCCCTGCATCCAGACAAACACATGTGAGGGCGGGATCAGCCTGCACGTGCTGTTTCCGGGCCTAGCGTTTCACCAGCATGGAGCCAGGGGTCCTTCACTGCTGCAGCCGTGTGTTCTGGGAAACACACTCCCTCAGCAGGACAGTGCAGATACCGGAGTGCAGTTCATCACACCGGCAGCCCAGGCAGAGTCTCCTCTTAGCCAAGGACCCCGACCAGCATTTGTGAGAACCTTTTAAACCCCATGTGTATGTGTCTGAACCTACCTCTCCAAATTCCTTGAGACTTACATAAACCAAGGAAAATACAATCCCAATAACCCCATCATTCACGTGCTATGTGCTCATGTGCTCAAACAGTCAAACAATTAGCCAATAATCAATAAATCCGAGGTTACACTCTGATAGATACAGAAAAATTTATGGCCTGCCTGGAGGAAGGGGTGATTAGTGTATGTTTTCTCATAGGGGATGAGTAACCTAGATATGATCTTCAAGGTTCCCCTGTCTGGAGGGGGTCTTATCCTTCTGTTGTTGTTTTCATAGGCACTAAACACAGAGTTCAGGGCCCATTGGAGTGGTGGCCGAGCACAATCAGCGTGACCAGGCCTCGGATGGAGTCCAGGCCCTGCGAATTCCTTCTTCCATGCCACTCTGCCCACAGCACTGCCCTGTTGGTGCCTGAGCGGCATCTGCAGGCCACCCACGGCTGGGCCCATTTCTGATAGTTGCCCACCAGGAGCGGGAGATGGAGGACACTCTTAAACACCATCTCTGCCCAATTCGCGGGTGGTTTGCTTACAAGAAATTCCTATGGGGCAAACGGAATTCAACCTACAAAGACCTTTAACATTTCATGCCAAAGCCCCGCCCCCTGCTCCCCGGAGCAGGATCAAACCTAAGGCCCCGGTGCGCAAGGTCCCTGGACCCCCTGCCCCCGCTGAGGCCGTGGCCATCCCTGCCTTCTCATTTTCCCACTGACAGGATGTAGAGGACATATCGTGTGGCTTTGATTCGATTTGTAGAACTCCTAGCAAGGGAAACACCCTTCTGGAAGTTTCTGACTTCCTTCACTGCCTCTGTCCAGCAGTTTCCCTTCAAGCGCCTCCCCCTGGAATCCTCCAGCCCCGCCCGCCGTGGCCTCCTTAGCTCTTCCCAGGGTCGCGGCCAAGCGGGTCTCTCTGGGCCTCTGGCTTCAGGGCCTGTGTGCACGCCTGGGGGCCTGCGTGCACGCCTGGGGGCCTGTGTGCACGCCTGGGGGCCTGTGTGCGCGCCTGGGGGCCTGCAGTGCACCTGCGCTCCTTCCCTTTCTCTTCAGTGTTTCTGGGACACTGTTTTCAAGGCAGACACTGGGGTCGCCCGCAGGCTCCCCACCTGACATTTGGGTGCTGGTTTAGCTGACCTTGAAATTCTAGGTTGATTTACTTCCCTACAGATCTCTGAAAACACTGGTTCGCAGAGTTTCGCCAGGGCTTTGGGTCATCTGATAGCAGCTGTCAGAGGTTAACAGCTTTTCTGACACCATCTAGAGTTTTATCTTTCTCTTTGATGTCCCCGACTTCTTGGTAATGTGCGTGTGTGCCTGTCTGTTGACCCTTCCAGCCTGAGGCCGCTCATCTTCCTGTGCGATGAAGGCACTCTCCTTGTCTGACTCCTGAGGTGCACCCCACTTTGTGCCCCTGCCCCGCCTCTGTGGCTCTGGCGCAGGTCTCCACCCCCTGACCTTGTGTGTCTCGCTCCTGTCTCTGAACCTTCCCCCGGGTTTTCACCCTGCTCCGGCTCCTCCTGCTGTCCTCGATGCCTGTCTTGACCTGGTCTCCCGTCTCAGGAGAGTGTTCCCTGAGTTCTTGGCCCAGGCCTCCCTCTGGTCAGAGTCCCGCTCTGGGTGTCCGGGGCCCTCCCGGCTCGTGGACGGTGCTCCTGAAGCCGCCTGCTGGTTCTGGCTGCCCGGTGAGGGCGTGCTTTCCTGGTGCACAATTTCCTGGTGCGTTTGTATGCCCAGGGATGGGGTGGGGTGGAGCCCCGTGGGGGCGGCAAGGGTAGAGTGGCTGCTGCCCGGGGTGGGGGTGGAGGGAGGTGAGTGGGGCTGAGTTGCTGGCTGCTCCCTGGCCCCTCGCCCACCTGGGTGCCCTGTGCCCCAGGCTCAGGCTGCGGCTCTGCCTTCGTCTCCTTCAGCTGCGAGGGCTCCCCTATCCCGGCATGCGGGCCCCTGCTCCGGCTCAGCCCCTCTCGCCCTTGGACATGGGACTTTTGCTCAGGTTTGCGATGCTCACGCCGGAGAGAGTGCTGGCAGCTCCCCAGATTCCACCCATCCTTCCATGGCCTGCATCTCAGGTCACGGTCAGAGCCACACGTCCCTGCCGCTGCAGGCGGGCTGAGGCCCCTGAGGTAGATGGCGGGGGACGGGGGCTGGACACTGGCCAGGGCTGGAGGGCCAGCCCACAGTGGCCACTTCTGGGCGCTCAGCCTCCCGGCACCTGTGACTGCCTCCAAAAGCCACTCCACCTCCGGGGAGGGGGAGCCTTGGGAGGGGACTGCAGGGCTCACACACAGTCCTGGCGATTCGTGGCATCTCTCCTTGTTCCTCAGCGCCGGTGGCTGCCCTCTCCCTCCCAGGCCTTGCAGAGCCTCTCCCCTTTGACCTCTGAGTCAGCGAGGAAATTTCCCTGTTTGGATCTAACCCAAGGTCCCCCAAGTGCGGCCTGGGTCGTGGGGTGGGGTGCCGAGTCACAGCTCGGCCTCAGATCAGGACTCCAGTGGTCCTGGGGGATTCACACCATGCCTCCCGCTGCCCCCCAACCGCAATTCCCAAATGTCTTGAGAGAAAGGCTCTGACTAGCCACAGAGCCCAGGGATGGGAAGCTTCCCACAGGACCATGCGGGGATCCCAGTTACCTCTGACCTGTGCCGAGGCTTTGCGGGACCCCAGGAGGAAGGAAGGTGGGGTGTTCTGGACTTGCCCTCAGGGGACCCCAGTTTTCCTAGAACAAGGCCTCGCTCACAGCACCAAGCAGGCCTCAGCGGAGGCTGACCACCGCCCGGGGCTGTGCTTGAGGACCCCCGTGGAGGAGGAGGTGTCCTGGGAGGGCTGGGCCTCTGGGGCAGTGCTGGCCTGGACTGGGGGCAGCAGCACCGTGGCTCCATGTGTGGCAGGGGTCTGGGCTTAGGCAGAGGGCTGTGCTGTTGATCTGGGCTTGAGAAAGTCAGGGTTTGTGCCTAAGGCTCCAGCAAAGCCGCCAGGGGCCAGGGCTGGGAGGCCGGGGGAGCATGGGGAGGGGCTGGGAGGGGGAGCCTTCTTCCCATCGCCTGGGGCCCCAGCCTCATTCAGAGAGTCCGCCCAGGCGGCTCTAACCTGGGCAGCCTTATGCCCATGCTGGCTGAGGCTGGCCACTGAAGGCCCAGCCCACTGCCCCCACCCCCCACCTGCCTGGCCCCGGCTTGTGGTGACACTTGCCGGGCATAAGGCAGGGACGATGCTGGCTTTACCGCTGACAGCTCACAGCCGCCAGGGAGTTTCGCATCCTTGGAGAGTGGGCGACACCTGGGGACACGGAGGTTGGGGACCACCAGCGACTCCCAAAGTCTTCCAGCTAGTAACCCACAAAGTGGGGTGCTCGAGGTCAGAGGTGGGGCTCTGCGCCTCCCACCCCCTCTCAGAGTGCGCTTGGTTGTCCCGTGCTCACCAGGTCGGTGGATGCAGAGAGCAGGCGCCACTCGCAGGGGAAGCTGGCAGCCCCATCCGTCCCAGGGATGCTCCGCCAGGGCACCTGGGCCCTGTCCCGTCTGTGGCTCCCTGCAGCACTGCTGTCCATGTTGAGGCCTCTGGGACGCCCCCCAAGAGGCCAGTGCACCCGGACCGAGAGCCGGAGACCGTCTGCGTACAGCCTTCACGGGGCACAGCAAACCCCAGGGCCTCTCTGGCTGCAGTCTCTTCTCCCTCTTCTGGACTCTGGGGGGCTCCTGCACGTGTGCGTGAGCCTGGGGCCCAGGACCCCGGTGGCCCTACTCTGGGATCTGCTATCAGGTTAGCTGGAACTTGTAACTGTGGCCCTGACTCACGTGGAGAGCCACGTGGTTTCGAGGCGATGCTTAGAGACCCTGGTGCGGGTCCTGCGATCAATGTGAAGAATACAAGCCTTTCTGTCCCGAGAGCAGAAAGGAGCAGTCACACATTCTGCAAGCCTCGTAAGGCGAGGGCGTGAATTTTGCTGAGAAGACAGACGTTAACCGTTCTCTGGGTGATTTCTGAGTCTTGTCAGGAAGGGGAGTCTGGCTTCAAGTCATGCCGAATTAAGAGGCTGAGCTCGCGGCGACCTGGTTACACACTTGCACCAGCCACTTGCAACACGGAGCCGGATGATGGCGCTCAGGTGGAGAGGGCTGCCTGCCGGCAAGAGGCCAGGACGGGCCGTGCACGTCACCCGAACGTGGCCAGAGTCTCCAGCCACCAACCCTGCGCTTCCTCTGCCAGTTCTGTGTGGGTGTCCCACCTTTGTTTGCATGCCTCCCTTGACGGTAGGTTCACTACTTCACAAAGAATGCGCTTATGTAGCAGCCTCCCATAGCTGTTCCTCAGGGCTACTGGTGAGTCCAGCAGAGTCATCTGGACGCCAGGTGCCAGCAGGCTTCACATGCTCTTCTTAAGGGCATACCAGGAGGTGGGGGAAGGGGGAAGCCTTGGGAAATGCAAAAGCCTATTCTAAACAGCCGGGAGCTCCTGATTACTAATCCCCAAAGCAGGCCTTTTACTGGTGGTAGGGTATTTAGAATTTGGCTCTTGGAAATCACGCCTTGACCACAAGCAGGGGAGCAACACCTCTTGAATCTGACTTCAGTGTGAATCCTCTTTTCTCTGTTCATCCTGGTGCCCCCAGAGCTCCTACTCACCACTTAAGCCTCACATGTCCACTGAGGATGGCCCCCACCTGTCTCTGGCCTCCCAGTCCGGGGCGCAGCCATCCACGTGCACTCAGCCACAAAGGAGCAGCCACGTCGGGGGAGGCACACAGCCAGAGGAGCAGATTTCAGCAGAGACAGCAGCTGACACGAAGCAGACGCGGCTTGTCTTCATCAAGGGCTTTGCAGAAAGAAACCCAAGCCAGATCGGATTCTAACAAGATGCAAACAGTTTGCACAGGACCATCGGTGGGAGGCGCTTGACAGGACAACGGCGGCTCGCGAGGCCGGCTCGGGGGAGCCCGCCTGCGGACGGTCCCCCAGAGCCGGCCCGTGCTGCTTCGATTCATTCTTTCCAGAGTGGTGGGTGTGTGGACTGAAACGATTTCAGTTGTAAGCTACTATTAACATGCCACAGTCCCCACATGCCTCTTTTTTTTTTTCCCCCACAGAAGTAATTCAACACAGATGTGGCCATGCCAGGGGCAGGAAGCTTGCACACTCGGAGGCTCAGCGGATGCGGAAGCTCTCAGTGCCACCTAGTTCTGGTTACCGTGTGCTCACGTGAAATGCAGCCAAGAGACACTGTGGTTCCACCGCCGGCAGTTTTCGAGGCCCTCAGGGCTCCGGTTTTCCTTTGGCGCCATCGCCATCACCGTCAGGTGGCCTGCAGGGCACTCCTCACACAGAGGTTTCCCATGGCTGCTGTTACAGGTGGGCACAAGCACGGTGACCTGAAGCAGCGCAAGAGTATCGCCTTACAGTTCGGAAGTCAGAAGTCCTCAGAGCAAGGGGTCCTCAGCGCTGCCTTCCTCCTGAGGTGCCGGGGGAAGCCGCCCCCTCGCCTCTTCCGGCCCCTGGGGGCACCTGTGTTCCTTGGCATGCAGCCGCGTCCGTCATCTTCAAAGCCCCTGGCAGGCCTTCGCCACCCCCCTTCTCGCCCCGGCTTCCGTTTCTGGCTGTGACCGCCCACTTCCCACTTTCCCTTGGAAAGATCCTGGGGGCCGACACTGGGCCCACCCTCAACATCCAGATCTCCTGATCCTTCCCTAGATCACATCTGCCAAATCTCTTGATGCGGATGGTCGCACGGTCACGGGTTCTGGGGACTGGGGCGTGCATATCTCGGTGGGAGGCACTATTCTGCCAGTTGTGACAGGAAGGGGCGGTGTGCTCACTGGCCTCCTTGCAGCTTTGGGGCTGGTGTGTGCACTTTGGTGCTGTGAGACTCCCTGATCACACAGTGCGTCCATTCGGCTATTAAGCCACCACTGACGTGGAGTCCTCAGCGCAGAGTCCTAGACCCTGGGTGTCACTCAGAGAGCGCACAGTCTGCTCTCTGTGACCTGCCTGCGCCTGCCCACTGAGATCCCTTCAAGGGTGACATCCTGCCAAAGCCAGGACTGAGAATGCAACGTTCAGAAATGAGGGGGCCACGGAAATGTTTCAGTACAAAAACAACCACACACAGTGATGCAGGAAATGGGCGGGAAAAAAAGCACCAAGTCAGGTAGAAAGCGAATCGCAAAATGACAGAAGGAAGCCCCTCTTTATCAGTAATTGCTTTACACGTAAATGGCTTAAACTCTCCAATCAAAACACAGAGACTGGCAGAATGAACAAAAAGCGGTGATCTGACTATACGCTGTCCACACGAGACTCACGTGAGGTCTAATGACACAAATATTAACTGAGTGGAAAAGATGGAGAAAGGTGCTCTGTGCAAGCGGCGGCCGACAGAGGGCAGGCCATGCCAGTGCCAGTCACTAAGCCCTGAGCCACAAATACTGCAAGAGACAGAGGACATTGCACACTAACAAAAGCTCCTAAGGAAGGAAGACTCAACAGTCATCAACACTTATGCTCCCAACTGACCATAAAACGTCAGATGCAAAAACTATCAGAACTGAAGGGGAGAGATAGACAGTTATGCAATAGTAGCTGCAGACTTCACCATCTCTCTCTCAATAACGGGTAGAACAGCTGGACGGAAGATTCGTAAGGAAATAGAGGACTTAATAACCTAACCAGCTCCAACAGACATATACAGAACACGCCACCCAACAACAGCAGCCTACGCATTCTTCTCAAGTGCTCAGAGGGCGGTTTCAGGGTAAACCATTTGTCAGGCCACAAATTAAGAATCAATAGGTTTTAAAACCATCGTCTCTGACCACGATGGGATGAAGTTAAAGTCAATAACAGAAGGTCAACTGGAACATCCACAAACTGTGGGAATTGAACAACACTGCAGACGGTGACTGCAGCCATGAAATTAGAGACGCTCACTCCTGGGAAGAGAAGTTGACCAACCTGGACAGCAGATTCAAAAGCAGAGACGTTGCCCACTAAGGTCCGTCTAGTCAAGGCTGTGGTTTTCCCTGTGGTCATGTATGGATGTGAGAGTTGGACTGGTGGGGGGTGGGGGGGCCCAGAAGACTTGCTGCCACCCCCATCCCCACCATCCCCACCAGACCAGCGTCCTCACGGGTGGGGCAGGGAGGTCCGGGGCAGGGGCCGGTCCGGGGCAGGGGCAGGCAGGGGCAGGGGCAGGCGGGGTGGGGCCGGCCTGGGGCAGGGCAGGCAGGGGGCCCTGGCCGTGGTGGGGGCTCCTACTCTGTCCTGCCCTGGGTCCCTGCCACACGGGCAGTGACGGCTCAGGGGCCCAGTGTGGATCTCAGGGCTCATGCCCATAGGAGGGGTGCGGTGTCAGGGCTGGGGGCCTGTGCTTCCTGGGGTGGGAGCAAAGGACCTTCAGGGAGTTGGAAGCCCAGGCACAGAGGACAGGCCTCCCTGGACCCCCTGCCTCTCTCCAGCCAGGCTCCTGTTCTGGTGCCGGCTGGGCCCGCCTTCTCTCTGGTGGAGGGTGGGGACCCCTTGCTTTGGTGGGCATCCAGACATGCCCTGCCCTGAAATGCCCAGTGCTCGGAGCCTAAGAGAGGCTGGGTGCTGACCTGGATGGGGACCCCCACCCTTCCCACCAGGCAGAAAGCTCCCTCCTCTTGGGGGCTGGTATGCCAAAGCCTTCTCACTCGCCCTCACAAACCAGACCCCACAGTGGGCAGGAGGGGGCCGCAGCCGGGGGCCTCCCGGGCCAGGTCCCAGGTCCCAGGTCCCCACCCGCATATCGCTGGGAGGCCTGGGGTGGAGACAGCAGCAGACACTGGCCCAGTGTGGCCCTGGGGCTGGCCTCACCCTGTGGGAACGTCTCCTTCCTCCTGGGGTCAGAGAGCCCTGAAAGGTCACGTTCTCCTGGGAGCATGGAAAGCGGGCTGGGAGGAGGCCGCCCGGTGTCCCCGCCCCTGCTCACACAGAGTCCCTTTCATCCTGCGCACCCACCCCCGGGACGGTCATCTGACCACCCCAGCCAGCCTCGCTCCCGGCGGGCAGCGACCACAAGGTCCCTTTAAGCAGACACGGCTGGGCAGATGCTGCCAGGGACCAGCGTGTGACCCTCCCCGGCACCCGCAGCAGCCCTGCCTCCGGAATCTGCAGCTGCGTGGGCCAGAGGGAAGAAGCCTTGTGGGGATGGCCTGTGCCCAGCCCCTTGCTGTGTCTGACGGCCCTGCCCGGAAGCAGCGCTGACCACCCCTGGGAAGGCCGAGTGTCTGAGCCCTGCTCAGGCCCCTGGCAGGGGCTGGCACTTTGTTCAAGGGAAGTGGCACCTGGACAGCACCCCCATCCAACACTGGGGGTCCCAGACCAAGAGCTGGAGGTGTTGAGGCCAGGCACTGCCTTGCCAGACTGTCCGAGCCCATGGTCACCACTGAATGTGGCAGCTTCTGGTGAACAGCGTGAGGTCTGTGACCTCCGAAGGAGAGAATTTCACTGTGGGGCCAGAGACTCGGCTTCAGGCCCTCAGAGCTCTCAGTGGCAGGAGTTTTATTATAGTGAAAAAGTCAGGGAAAGCTTCTGATCTCTGCTCTTACCAAAGCCTTATGCACTTTCTCAGCTGGTTACTAACAACGGAAAGGCCTTAGAAGACCCACTCCCACACATCTCAAGATAACAGAATTAGAAGCTTCCTGTTTAAGAAGGAGAAACGTGCCCTCAAGCAGGATACGCTTGTTATTGTTGTTATTCAGTCTTTAGTACACAGCTTAAAGAAGAACAGACCCTTGAGCAAGAGGAGTTGTTCAGTTGTGTAATCATTAGCTCTGGGCTTAACAAGAAAACATCGTGTGTGACTAAGATGAAGGAAGGTGGAAAAAAGTTTGTCCCTTTCTCCTCCTTGAGGGCCCTGGACTCCTTATCAACCTACCTAAGAATTAACTCTCTCAAATGGATGCGGGTGTTTGCTGTGTGGCCCCAGGTCCCAGGGGGAAGGGGGGCCAAGACGGCCTGAGAAATGAGGCAGAGGCGAGCCCTGGTCTGGAGAGCAGCCCCCACCCCCACCCCCACCCCCCAGTCTGGGTGGCCCTGGCAGGAGCTGGGCTTGCCTTTGATGGGAAGACCTTTGAGCTTCTCCCAGGCATCATCTGAAGCTTCCTTTTTCTCAGCCAATGAACCTCCTCATCGGACTTTAGAATCAGCTCTTGGGCCAGAAGGCCCTGATCCAGCAACACAGACGTGTGTTAGACTAGAGGGGTCCCGCACACCCTTCCTCCAGTGGCCTCCCCCGCCCCCCCCGCCCCCCGGGCTGTAGCCCCTGCAGGACCTCCAGGCTGCCTGCAGGGAGGGGCCTGGAGCCTATGCTGGATGGGGACCCCCATGGGGACCCGCTGACTGCATCACGAGCCCATCTGAAGGCCGGGTGCTTTCCGGTCTCCTCAGCAGGCTGAGTCCTGGCTCCCACGACCGACTTTGTGCTTCCTGTCGGGGCCCCGGGGAGCAGGCCGAGCTCACCCTGTGTCTGGCTGCCCTGGGCAGCAAGCACACAGCAGCATGGGCTGGGCCTTCCCTAACAGTCTGCCCTCTCGCAGCCCTGGGGCTGGAAGAGGCAGGCTGGCCCAGGCCCGAGCTCCCTCTGGAGGCACCTTTTTGCTCCTGGGGCCCCCGGTGTCCCTGGCTTGTGGTCACGTCCCTCCAGCCTCTGCCTCTGCCTCTGCCTCAACGTGGCTTCTCCCCTCGGGTACTGGAGTCCTGAATTTCCTCTTCCTTCTCAGGTAACAATACCTGTGGTTGAGTTGTTGCCGTTGTTCAGTTGCCAAGTTGTGTCTGACTCTCTGCAACCCTGTGGACTGGAGCGTGCCAGGTGTCCATCTCCCGGAGTCCACCCAAACTCATGTCCATTGAGTTGGTGATGCCATCCAGCCATCTCATCCTCTGCCATCCCCTTCTCCTCCAGCCTTCAGTCTTTCCCAGCATCAGGGCCTTTTCAAATGAGTCAGTTCTTCCATCGGGTGGCCAAAGTACTAGAGCTTCAGCTTCAGCGTCAGTCCTTCCAATGTAGATTCAGGACTGATCTCCTTTAGGATGGACTGGTTTGATCCCCTTTCAGCCCAAGGGACACTCAGAAGTCTTCCCTAGCACCAAGTTTGAAAGCATCAATTCTTCAGCGCCCTGCATTCTCTTTTCGGTGCTTGGGCTGAGGTCCCACCTAATCTTGGTTGATCTTGGCTCAGGAGCCTTACGTTAGCCATGTCTGTAGACACACTCTCCATTTCCAGTGCTGAGGACCCACAGTTCAACCCGCTTCAATCACCACCCATGCAAGCAGAAGGCAAGGCCCGAGCTGCCTGCCTCCCAGGATGGTGTATCCTCAGGTGTAAACTGAGTGGGGGTGGGGGCTGGGGACCCCCTCTGACCATTCTGCTGTAAGCCCCTCCCACCCCAACCTGGAGCTTTGAGACGGCACCAGGTGTCCATGGCAGGGCTGGAGGACATGGGGCGTCAGGGAGCTCTTGGAGACCGCCCTCTGGGTGGGCCCCACAGGAAGTGGGGGCAGCCTGAGCAGGCAGCCACCGGGAGCTAGGAGGGCGGGAGCAGGGCTGGAAACCTCAGGAAGCCAGCACCGCATTCGGGACTAAGGAAACAGCAGGAGAAAGTGTGTAGCTATCTACACCCTGTAATCTCGGTGACTCAGAACATGGTGAACGAGGCATCTTACCCCTGAGGGCGTGATCCCCACTCTGTTCAGCACTGGTCCAGGTGTGGGCTGGCCACAGATGGACGGGCGGGGTTCTTCCAACCTCAGGGCCTCTCGGTCAGCCCTCCTCACAGCCACAGTCAGTCTGCTTGTTCTAAAATAACCAGGGTGGCCCTAAAGGCTCTCCCCGGGTGACCCCCAAGCCTCCGTGGGGTCAGCAGAGTCCTCGGTGCCTCCTGAGCCATGAGTGAGACGCTGGCGTCATGCTCCCCTCTTACGCACCACCCATAAGATGCCCCAGGTTCAGCGTGGCAGCCTTAACGGCGTCTCAGAACCCCAGGGGTTCAGACAGCACACTGGCCTGTCCATGGGCAGCCCTGGGAGGCTGCGGCTCCTTGGGGGCGGGGGGGCTGGTCCCGTTTAGCCCCTGTGTTCTGGGCGCGTGAAGGCTGAGGAGGTGACCGTCTTACTGTCCGTCTGTCTTCGAGACAGACCCTCCCGTGGAAGGGCTGTGCACCCTGGGCTGTCCACTCTGAGGCTGCTGCCTGCTGTCTTTGGCCAACAAACACGAGCAGGAGGATCGTGGCCACTTCTGAGAGGTGTCCAAGGGCCAGCAGGACCCCTTCCCTCTGCTCTGCGACGACTGGCTGCGTTTCCCATGGAGGCAGCTTCCTGGGCGGCTGCCAAGGAGGGTGATGCAGACCAGCCTCTCCAGCAACCGTGGTGGGCCCTGGTGTGAAGGACGGGGGCTCCTGGCTGAGCAAACCACTGGGGTCTGGGTGTCAGGGGCTGCCCAGATCTAACCCTGCCTCTCAACCCTGGTGTAAGTAGTCCACACTATGTGATATTTCTGTGAGTGTGTGTGTGTGTGTGTGTGTGTGTGTAGACTTGAGAGCATAAACTGTCGGCTGTTCAGAATTGTGCTTTATTTTCCAGTTAACTGACTTCAGAACCTTTCCCGTGTTGTCCAAGTTCTTGAACCATTTTTAGTGGCCTGAGGACACTCGAGTGCCCAGATAGGTCCTGTTTTGCCCAACCTGCCCTGTTGATGGACGCAAAGATCGCAATAGAGTCTGTGTTGTTTTACACAATGAGGTGGAGATTATCTTTGTATACATGCGCTTGAATTACTTGTTATTTGTTTAACTTACTTTCTGGAAACGGAATTTCTGGGACAGGGTATGTAAACAGCGTAAGTTTCTTTCTACACATTTGCCAACTAGCTTTCTAGAAATACTGTGGTGATTCTCCCTTTACTTCGTAAATATTAGTTTCTCTCACCCAGAGCTCACCAACACTATCGTTTCTCAAAGTCTTGGCAATGTTGATAGACAAAATGTGCTCTTTGGTTTGTATTCCATTGATTAGCACTGAATTTACATAGACTTTAGAACTGCCTCTCAGAAATGTTTCTTTTATTGTTCTCTCTTATTTGCCCATGTTTTCTATTAAAGTCCTAGAGTTGCAAAAAGCACTGGCTTCGCTTGACAGTAGGGTGTTCACACGGTTAAGACGTGCGGACGGGCGCTTTGAAGCAGGCTCCGGCTTGCGAGGCCCGCGCCTTTCTCCCACGAGGGCGCCTTTCGCGCTGAACGCCCGGCTGTCGTCTGTCTACCGGTGACGCCTGCACTCTCGTGTGCTGCGTCTGGAAATGAGGCGCTCACCCTGTGTGATGCCCGCTTGCTGGCGCTCACCCTGTGTGATGCCCGCTTGCTGGCGCTCACCCTGTGTGATGCCCACTTGCTGCTGCGTTTCTGCCGGCCCTGCCGTCTTCCCGTGCTGCTGCCTGTGGAGAATTTGGGGGCTCAGGTTTCTTCTTTGGCTGCACTGCGAGGCTTGCGGGCATCTTAGTTTCCCAACCAGGGATGGAACCCCGGGTCCCAGCAGTGAAGGCGCCGAGTCCTAACCGCTGGGCTGGCAGGGAAGTCCCAGCTGCGCTCCGTTCTTCCACGGCGGGCCTTCACTCCAGTCCCCACGGGTTACATTCACCGCTATCCCCGTGTACTTCCTACGACGTGGATGAAGCTTAAAATCACTATGCGAACTGAAGAAAAGATACATATAAAGGCTACATATTGTATGTATATTCCCATTTTATTGGAAATGCCCAGAATAGGACAATTTTTAGAAACCGAAATTAGATCAGGGGTGAAGAATCCGCCTGCAGTGCAGGAGACCCCAGCTGGATTCCTGGGTCAGGAAGACCCCTTGGAGAGGGGACAGGCTGCCCGCTCCACTGTTCCTGGGCTCCCCTGGTGGCTTGGCCGGTATGTGAACGTGGTTTCATGAACGTGCTAATGGCCACTGCATAGTACACGATGAAACAGGATTTTCTAAAATGTAAATTGTATGTCAATACCAGTTAAGCAAGCCCACATCTTTGTGTGATTTCGTTTTAAAAAGGATCTGAGAACAGTCTCTGAGAACTCGTGTGCACGTCTCTGTCCTCCACTCTAGGCCTCTGCTCGATGGTTGATTGATTGATTGCGCTATATAAAGACAACCTCCAGACTCCCTGGTTAGTGTTTTCGTGGCAAATGCCTCCTGGACTTTAATAACAATTGGTAGAAAGTATGTATCTCTCAATATAAAGTTGGTGTTTGATTATATAGGGGAAAATCTGCATTACTAGCCTCAAAATGCAATACAATATTTTAAGCAAAACTACACCTTGAATTACCCTCGATGCAGGTAATTGTCAAACGCAGTGACTGTCAAACAGGTGGGTGCCAAGTGTCAGCAAAGGGGTGCAAGGCTTGGGTGTCACTACGTGGATGCGTCCCCGTTTTCCTGGCAAGTGTGCGTCAGAGCCAGGCTGTTTTCCAGAGGATGTGGCGCTAACATTTCCTTCACAAACAGAGCTTGTCACTACTCAGGGGTGTCTTGTGTTTTATTCAGTGTTGAGTGGGGACTTAGGGTTGATATGTAATGCGTATAATTGCCTCTTTTGAAATGGTGGAAAACTGTGTCCCAAGTGGCATTCCCAGGTGAAACAGCTGACCTTCAGGACCGCTTGTCAATGTTGCCTGTGAGACGTCTGTCCTGCAGTGGGTTCAGAAAGACCTTCCTCAGCCCGAGGCAGGGGTTACTCCGGAGTCTTCCCAAGTCAGGGTGCAGACGAGCTCTTTGCTGCCGGGTGAACTTTGTTCTTGTTATGTGACCTATTGCCTCTGAGTTTCCAGAAGTTTCCTTCCTTTGCTGTTGTGGATGTTTCCCTGTTACTCTGGGACCTGTGGACAGTGATGCTCAACATCCCACGGTTGCCATGACGACGGGCAAGGTGACACGCTTGCGGGGCTGCCTGTCCATGCCGTCTGGCCCCTCCCTGTCCTTTGAAGTGGGCCCTGCTGTCCCTTGGTCCTGGTCTGGCAGAACTGCCCCCAAGTTGAGCCCAGAGGGAAGAGCTGGTGGAGGCTGTGACGCCAGGAGGACAGCGGGCTTCCCTCTGTGCTCATCGCTCTTGCTCTCTTCTGCAGGTGGAGGGGCCAGGTTCATCGCTCTTGCCCTCTTCTGCAGGTGGAGGGGCCAGGTGACTAGGCAACGCAGGAGGAAGACACGGGCCTGGCAGGGCCACTCGCAGGGCTGCAGGGAGCCTGGCTTAGCTGGCTGCATCCTGCCGCCTCCCGGGGCACCAGGTCCCTGGGAACAGCACTGCTCCAAGCGGCCACTCCGGAAAACTTGCATCTCAGGTACCAGTGCTGGGCCAAGCCTGGGTGTCCAGCTCCTGGGTCCATCAGCCGCAGGCCCGGGGTTTGTCCCGTCTGCTTACTCTCACCACAGAACCAGACAACCAGTTAGCAGAGCCACAACGTCACGAGCAGAGGCTTCTCAAGACAGGAAGGACCAAGTGATTTGGACGGAACCAAGAAACCCGTTGAGCGGATTCAGGATGCAAGGAGGCTGTGAAGAGCGGCCTTGGGAAGGCGCCCGGGCAGCCTGGGGGGGTCCTGCAGGGACCCCCGCCAGGGTGGCTCTGCCTCCGGAGGGAAGCTCTAAACGGCAACAGGACACATTTCTGTCATGCTCAGCCACTCGCCTTGTGGCCATTTGCTGTGGCGGCCCTGGGAGGTGAATCCTCCCAAAGTCAGCATCAGCTCTGCTCTGAAGACAGGGAAGGTGTTAGAAAAACAGGAAGAAAATGTTAAAACGAGGAAAGTCATCATTTTCCTTAAACTTGCTACTTTGATAGCAGCTCTGCTGCAGAACTTTGCAGACAGTGAGGGGTGATTATTACCTGCCTCACCCCCTCCTCCCTGTAGGGACGCCCCTCTAACAACTGCAGGGGCAGGTGGGCTTGCTGGAGGACAAAGAGTGTTCTCTTGGCCGATATATGTTGTTTGATTTTCTTTGACAAAGAGCACGAGATCTTTTCAAACAATAATAAAAAGAAAAAGCCAATCCCTGTTACTTTTAAATGAAAAAAGCAAAATTTAACACTGCCTACCAGCTTGGTTTTCTCTGCTTTTAATGTCAGGCTGATGAAAGTTCCATGACAGGGGGACTGAGTGGTCTTTCCCTTCACCCGAACTCCCAGCTACTCATTTTGTTGAATATCTGCCTTCTCCCTGCCCCTTTCCCATTTGCATTCACGTACTAGACTTTCAAGTGTTTCATTTATACCCAAACTGTCTCTTTCATCTCATGCACTAGACATAGACATGTCATATCCTTAAGATCAGCATCAGAGAATGAAGATGCTTCAGTGTTGCAGAATCCTCCCGGGATGTGGGTTCTCTCTTGTGAGGGGCCCCCACCCTCTGGCCGCCCCAGTACACAGCCCCACCCCGCTCCCGCCATGGTGTCAGCGGGGGGCTCCATGGTGCTAAACCACAGACCTGCGGGGCCTTTCTTTCCACACCAGCTTTCACTGAAACGCTCTGAAAGTGAGCAGAGATTTCTGCGGGATGGATGTCAGATGACTTCAGAGGCGTGGACACAGGCCGTGTTCAGAGAGTGTGGCCTGACGTGGCTGCTGTGGCTGCTGCTGTTGGAATAGGGGAGGGGATCATGGGTGGGGGGTCACTGCCCGACTCCACGGGGTGAGGGGGTTCTGAGAGGCCTTGTGGGGGGTTGATCAATCCCCACTCGTGTGCGCAGACAGACATGGTGCCACCCTGGTGCACACTGGCCTTGCAGAAATCCTTGTCGCCTTTCTGATTCTGTCTCCTCCTGGCTCAGGTGGCCTGTCTCCCAGGCACATCCGGTCTCCACCAGTCTGGGTCCAACCCAGGTGTGGAAAGAGTGTGGAAGACCGTGGGGGTGTGTAGGGACCTGGACACCCCATGGATGTGAGCCCCACAGCACCCCACTTGCCCCTCTGCTCCCAGCACCTAGGGTTTGCGTTACCTTTCGTGGGTCCACCCCTCGCACGTGGCCTGAGCTCTGCCTGATCGTGTCGCCTGCGGGCTCCCGCAGCCCTGGGCCCAGGAGTGGGAGGCTGGGCCTGGGGAGAATTCGTCCTCGCTGCCCTAGGCAGTGGGGGCCCCACCAGTCTCCCCGTCAGCATTCACACCGACAAACCTGCCGAGATCTCATGTCCAAGAAGGTCCCTCTGCTACTCCCTTTGTGGAGAGGTCCGTCTGGTTTAAAAATCCACTCCATCATTTCAGCTCGTCTCTGGACCCAGGGGAACTAAGTGATGCTGGGCCGTCTCTGATGGGAAGTCAGGAAAACCCACCCTGCACGCAGGCTCCCCACCTGGCTGGTGTGGGAGGCAAGGCCTGAGGACCTGGGCTCACTCCTGCTCCCGGTGACCACACAGCGGCCTCACGGTCTCCTGTCGAAAGGGCGAGGCTGTGATCCGGCCCCGCTGGTGTGAGGCTCTGCCGGCCGTTCTCCTAGATCAAGGGCGTGCCCTCTTCAGAGGCAGCCTGACTTAAAAATGGAGCACCCCCCATGCTCCCAGCCCTGCTGCACTGTGAGCAGAGGTCCCGTGGATTGGCAGGACCTCAGGAGTGCATGTGGCACGGGGCACCTAGCTTGTCACCCTCGCTGGCTGCAGGCAGGGGTCTGGGCCGGTGTTGGGCCTTTTCTCTGCCCTGGGTCTCCCAGGCCTCGGAACAGATGCCTGCTGTCTGCTGGGTGTGAGGGATCACGTGGACGCGGGGCCCCAGGGCAGTGAGTTTACGCAGGGCCAGGGAAGGCTCCTTGCAGCTGCTTTCCTGACGCCTACTTTCAGCAGATTTCAAAGAAGCAAGAAGCACTGGTGTGTTTGTGCCCTTTCCACCTGGTGTTGGGAGTGGGGAGACACTTCCAGCTGGCTCTCTCTGGCTGGGCGAGAACTCCCTGGGCCCAGCACCTCCTCCCCGCTCCCCGCCACCCCATGTCCCATGAAGCAGGCACACACATCCTCCTGGAGGGAGTCTAATCAGAGCACCCCTCCGTCGCCTCGCCGTCCTCCCCAGGGCCCTCACCCCCTTGGCTGTCCTTCCCGGCGAGCTCCCACACGGCGTGCCTGTGCCTGTGCAGATGGCACGCACGTGTGTGTTGATGCATGCAGCTTTAGTTCTCATGAACAGTCACCTCTTAGCACTCACCCACACCCTGCTCCTCTTGCTTAGCTGTTCCCGGAAGCCTTCCCGCCCCACACGTCCTTACCAGCGGGCATTCGCGCTGCGGCCGTTCCCACAGTCAGCGACGCCCTGCCGGCATTCGTGGACGTGCTCCCCTCCGCGTGTGGGAAGTCCCTCCCTGGAGAGGTGCTTAGCTGTGGGATTTCCGGGACCACCCCGCAGATTCATCCCCTCCCCACTTCCTACCTGAGCCCTGACTGCAAACACCAAATCTGCCAGCTGAAGGGCAACGTTGTGAAGAGCTGAGCAGGGACTGAGGCCGCAGTCCTGTCTGATGGCAGCACGGGGTCCCCCGCCGCCGGGGCTCTGATGGCGCAGCCCAGGGTTGGGCAGCGGCTGAGACAGAGAATGGCCACAGGGGCTCAGAGACAGCCTGTCCTGCGGAAAGGGGCTCCACTGAGGGGAACTTTGTAGGGTCTTCTCCTGTGTTAAGGGACCACACCCCGGAGACAGTGCTCCCAGTAGGGAGCAGCCCAGCCCCCAGAAGCCCACCCCTAGGCGCTGGACTCTTCTTAGATGGAGACCTATGATGGAGGACCTGGACGATGAGCTTCAGGGACCGGGGGCGGGGGCGGGTGGGCTCTGCAAAGCAGGGGGCTGGCCGGACTGGGTGACAGCAGCTGGGGAGCAGGGGAGGATGGTCACTTTCCCAAGACCCAGACAGCCCAGAGGGAATGGAAACTCCTGTGGGGAAGTAATAGTCTTTGCATGTTGACACGGTTTTCTTGAGCCCAAGAAAGGGGTTTTTCCACCTCCCAAGGTGACCTGGCAGCTCCGTGGCACCCCCTCCCTAATTCCTTCTATGCCTCAGTTCCTGTGGGTCCCCCCTCCTGTCTCCCCTCTCCAGACCTTCCTCAAGACTCCTGCCATGGAGTCTTCCCTCCCCCTCCCCCTCAGGCCATAGTCTTTGACTTGGTGGGTGAACGGCCCCAAGCCCATCCCTGCACTCTCCTCATCAATGGCCCCTGCCCTGTCCTGGATGCTGGAAGGAGGCAGAGAGAATGGGCTCTCCAGGACACAGCCCCAGCATGGAGCAGCCGGGGGAGGATGCCACGCAGGGGCTACAGTAGAGAGAGTCCTCCCAGGCAGAGACAGGGAGTCCTCCCAGGTAGAGAGAGGCTCCTCCCAAGTAGACAGAGTCCTCCTGGGTGGAGAGAGAGTCCTCCCAGATAGAGTGAGTCCTCTCAGGTAGAGTGAGTCCTCCCAGGTAGACAGAGTCCTCCTGGGTGGTGCGAGTCCTCCCTGGGGAGTGCTCTGCCCACAGTGAGCCCGCTCAGGGTCTTCTGAGGAATGCAGGGGGCACACGGTCTGTGTGATGGGGACGTGTCCAGAGCTGCCTAAAACACGCAGACAGCAGCCCCTCTGTGTTCTGGGCCCAGCAGAGGCAGCTGAGCATTCCTGAAGCCTGACCACAGTGTCCGGCTGGCCCCTCCCGGGGCCATTGCTAGCAGCTGGGCCCCACCCCCCAGCCAGGAGGGCACGGGCCAGAGCCGGGTCGGGCTGCCAGAAACAGCTCAAGGAGGTGCGGACGGGCCGAGAGGCTCGGGAACGTTTCCGACAGCCTCGTCTCCTTCAGTGCGTCTTCAGGGACACTCACTGGGTGCAGGGCTCTGGGGTGCTGAGACCCGTCTCTCTACTTCAGCAAGTGCTCGTCTGACACCTGTTCCGTGCGTGGCTCTGCTCTGGGCACGGGGGGCGAGGTGAGGACCAGACTGCAGTCCCAGTTCTTGGGCTCGTGATTGCTCAGGGAAGAGGATGAGGGAGCGGCCGGGCCCACGCAGAGTCCAGGAAGGCCCTTGACTCCATGACCGGTCCTGTCCTTGTGTGACCCGGCAGAGGACGCCTCCATGAACTCTGGCCATCTAATTGGCTGCTAAATCGCCTGTTTATTTCTTAATTTCAGTTACTGAACATTTCCGTTCTAGAAACATTTTAGCTCCATTTGATTCTTTTAAAATACATTCCAGTCGCTCATCATCTGTTTTCTTGAATGTACCAGTTGTTTAAAGTTTCACCTATCTGACAAATATAATACCCAGGCCGTCTGAGTTTCTCTTCGTCATGTTTGTGCTTTTTCTGTTGGTTGCTGTTCAAATGGCCTTGTCTTCTGCTATCCCTGGTGATTGTAATTAGATGCCAGATACTGCCTTTTTTTTTTTTTTAAGAAGTGGATTTATTTAGAGAGAAACACACTCCACAGACAGTGTGGGCCATCTCAGAAAATGAGAGAGGCCCTGCATTTTTTAAATTACTGAGTTTAACTGAAGTTCTGGATGGTTTTAACTTTGTGCAGACAGGACTTACTTCTGCTTAGGCAGGTACTTGGGTTTACTTCTGGTAAGTTATCCTGATGCTGTGTGGACTGCGGGCTGAAGGGGACTTCTGTCTTTGAGAGGCCTGGTCTGCTTCCTTCTGGGCACTGGGGCTTCTAGACGGTCCTCCAGGGAGCCTGTGCAGGGTCCTCAGTCTGCCCCTGAAGCTCCTCCCAGGGCCGTGGAGCGGCTCCGTCTCTCCAGTCCTGCCCCAGCACTGGGACCTCTGCCTGGGCTCCCAGACCCCAGAGGTGCTGAAGCTGGGGCCCTGTTTCTGAATTTGCCTTTTCTCTAGAATCTCTTCTCCTTGCTGACTTGGCCTATCTCCCCCGTGCCTCCAGACAACTGATCGTCTGCTTATTATCTAGATTTTCTAGCTGTTTTCAGCAGAGTGGTTAGTTAAGAAATAGCCCAGCCACCGGAAAGTGGAGAATCAGCCTCACTTTAGAGGGCGGCCTGTGTGAGCACCGCTTCCCTTCTGGACGGCACTTTATCGGGCGTTGCTGTGGTTTTCCCAGGGACGCCGTTGCTACCCCAAGCCATAAAAATGTCCTCCCACGCTCCTTCGCAAAGCACTCTGAGCGTTTCCTTTTGCGTTTATCTTTGATTATCTACAGTTGCTCTTCAGTGTGGCTCTGGGCGGGACCTGGGCGGGTTCAGAAGCGCGAAGACTGAGGACAGGAGCCCTGTCACTGCCTTCGCGAGGCTCTGCCATTTCTTAGCCTTTTGTTTTAAAAATGCTGATTCATGTCTACAGCCCTCCCTGGATTGAGGCGTTTTTCCTTCCTGGCCTGTTGATGGACCATATAGAGCGCTCGTCATTCTTGACCCTCACCTGTCTGGCTGGAAGGCGTCTGGCCCAGGCCCTGGCTGCTTTTGTTAAATCCTGGGATAAGGGATGGGGAGGAGCCCAGGGGTGCCGTGAGCGCTGGTCCGAAAGAGGGCTGCTGTAGGTGGGGATGGACCGAGCAGGTGGGTTCTCAGAACACAGAGTCTGTTCCAACCTAGCCCAGGCTCTGGGGCATGTCAGCTGCTTCAAGGTGGGGCGGGCGACCCCAAGGCTCAGGGGAGGGGACAGGGGCTGAAAGACAGCCAGGTGTGGGCCTGAGCTGGGCACCCAGGGGAGTCCCCCAGAGAAGGGTCCTCGCTGTGTTCAAACGGGGCCTGTGGGCTTGGATAGGGCCCCACCTGCACCCTTCCTCCTCCCGAGGACCAGGTGGGCCCCACAGTCCCAGATGGCAGCCAGGACAGGCTGGGGACAGCAGCGCTGAGGGGCAGCGTCAGAAGCCGGCAGTTCTGCGGGGGGGCGGGCTCCTCAAGGCTTGCTGGGAGCCCCATGTTGTCTCCACTTCAACAGCCAGTCCAGCTTCCCCGCCTTCTGCGTGAGAGCTGCTGTAACTGTGACGGCTGGAGTTGCCATGGCATGGACCTCTGGCCCAGCTCACATGGTGTGAACGGGGGGGACACACAGGTGGGGGGGCAGGCAGTGGCCAACATGGCCAGTCTGTTCCTGCTGCTGGCCTGGAGAGCGTGGCCCAAACCTGCAGCCAGAACCAGGCCTTCAGGAACCCACCCCTGCCCTCACGGGCCACAGCGGGCCGGACTGGGTCAGAGGAGCAGATGGCTACCCTTTGAGAGCTCCGAGTTAAGTCTGCTTCACAGGCCTGTCTGGCCGAGAGTTCTCTGACCCAGAACCCAGAGCCAGGGTTCCAAACACCACCCGCCCCTGCCCCCCACCCCCCACCCCCCATACACAAAGTCCCTGGAGACTCGGAGCGTGAGAGGGAGCGGGGGTGAGGAGGCCCTGCTCTGATCCTGGGGAGACCAAGGGCATGTGGGGTGGGGAGCGGGCAGGGAAGGCGTGCAAGGGGGCAGAGGCCCCATCCTGATGCTGCATAGATCCAAGGACTAGACACAAAGGAGGCGGCTGGGATGGCCAAAGACAGCTCCTCCTCACCGCGGGTGGAGCAGCATCCTAAGTCACATCCACGCAGAACCCCAGGATGGAAGTCTATTTGGAAATAGGGTCTTGGCAGAGGCAATCACAGTTCAGGTGAGGTCACGCTGGCTGGGGGAGCAGTACAGCGCCTGGTGTCTTCATAAGAAGAGAAGCAGAGACAGACAAACATGGGGGAGAAGCCACGTGAGGAAGGAGCAGAGCTGGAGCGGGGGAGCCTACCTGCTAAGGAGCTGCGCAGATCGTCCGCGGCCGCTGGAACCAGGCCAGAGCCCGGAGCTATGCTCCCGGGCGGCGCAGGAGGAGCCAACCCTGCCGACCCGGGGCCTCAGGAGGAGCCGACCCTGCCGACCCGGGTCTCAGACTGCCGGCTTCTGAACGTGAGAGGGTGAGTCCTGTTAGCTCCCCCAGTCATGGCAGTTTGCTATGGCCACCCTCGGAAACAGTTACAGCCCCCACTGACCCTCACTGCCCCGTCTGCTCCTGGAAGAGGGTCAGGACTGCCTGCAGGTCACCTGAGCTCCTGAGGTCAGCGAGGGGAGCGTGGACTTGGGCTTCTCGGGGATTGGTGAGGGCAGAACGCCAGGACAAGTTCAGAGGCTCGGCCTCTGTGTGCTGAAGGGCGGTCTGGGCTGACCACCCACTGGACGGCCGGCTCGCAGATGAGATGAGAGCAGCCCTGAGCTCCAGAGATGTGCTGATGGGGCCTCCCCATAGGGCCCACAGACAAGGGAACATTGCTTTGACGCTTGAGCAGTGAAAGGCAGGGAGAGAAGGGGGCATGTGAAGCTGCACCCCCGGGCTCTGGGAACCCAAGGCCTTCCTGAGGAAGTCAGGGCCGGGCCTTCCCGAGGGGCTGTGAGATGGCAGCAGCCCGAAGCAAGCGGACTAAGGCTGCCTGAACCGAAGGCGGAGGGGGTGACGAAGCGCTGGCCCTACTGCCCTACTCCACTGTTCTCCTCCAGAGTGTAGAACTCGCTTTCTCTATTTCTTTTCTGTATTTTCTAAATTTTCTATAATGATGACGTGTCTCTTTGAAAATGAAAAAGAAGAAATTCTTTGTAAAGGGTCTTGGCTAATGGGAATGAACACGGACTTGCAGGTCAGAATTACCCACAATTACAGGCACGGGACAGTGACCTGGCAGTCTTCCCGTGTGGGGGCGGCTTCCTGTCCGTTGCCAGACATGACTGAGCAGCCTGTGGGCAGGATGCAATTATGTGCTGGTTTGGAAACCAGTGATTCATGGTTTTAGATCAGCAGCTCTCGAAAGCGTTCTCAGCTGATCTCCAGATCGCCTCAGGATGCTCTGCTGTGTTTGGGCGCTATCTACCATATTGATCCCATGCATCTGGGCTCTGTCTACCATATTTAACCCATTGGAAATGAGAGTGGAAGAAAAAAATAAAATCTTTACTTGTCAGTTCATTAAAAATTAATAAGAACAAATCTACTACATGTCACCACAAATAATATTCTTGATGAAAAAGTGTCTATATTTCCCAAAACAAAACAAGGGAGAAAGAGGCTTAGATTTTTTTTTCCAGATCTCTTTAGCCTATGACTTTAGTAGAAGATGGCTGGATTTTTCAGCTTCTGCATTCAGTGTCTTGCTGTATGCCACCTGGGTTAAACTATGAGAAGAAAAGCTGCCCTCACACGGATGTGGGATCGGAAAAGAGAGGAGCATTTTATTAGCATCTTCAGGCTTCTCGGGGGTGCTCGTGGTAAAGAACCCACTGTCAGTGATGCAGAAATAAGATATGTGGGCTCAATCCCTAGGTTGGGAAGATCCCCTGGAGAAGGAAATGGCCACCCACTCCAGTGTTCTTGCCTGGAAAATCCCATGGACAGAGGAGCCTGGTGGGCTACAGTCCACCAAGCTCCTCCATCCGTGGGATTCTCCAGGCAAGAAGTGGGTGGCCATTTCCTTCTCCAGGGGATCTTCCCAACCCAGGGGTTGAACCCAGGTCTCCCACATTGCAGGCAGACGCTTTAACCTCTGCACCATCAGGGAAGGATGAGCAGTAGTTTCTTGAAATCCGTTATGGTGTGGATTCTGACAGCCCTTGGAGCATCTCACCTCTTGTTGTTATCCAGTCACTCAATCATGTCTTATTCTTTCTACCCCACAGACTGCAGCACACCAGGCCTCCCTGTCCTTCACTGTCTCCCAGAGTGTGCTGAGACTCATGTCCATTGAATCAGTGATGCCGTCCAAGCACCTCATCCTCTGTTGTCCCCTTCTCCCGCCTTCAATCTTTCCCAGCTTCAGGGTCTTTCCCAGTGAGTCAGCTCTTCGCATCTGGTGGCCAAAGTACTGGAGCTTAGCCTCAGCATTGGCCCTTCCAGTGAATATTCAGGGTTGGTTTCCTTTAGGATGGACTGGTTTGGTCTCCAGAGTCCAAGGGACTCTCAAGAGTCTTCTCCAACACCATACTTTGAAAGCATCAATTCTCTCAGGCTCAGCCTTCCTTATGGTCCAGCTCTCACATCCATACATGACTACTGGAAAAACCATAGCTTTGACTAGATAGACCTTTTTTTTTTTTAGCAAAGTCAAGTCTCTGCTTTTTAACATGTTATCTAGGTTGATCATAGCTTTTCTTCCAAGAGGCAAGCATCTTAATTTCATGGCTGTAGTCACCATCTGAAGTGATTTTGGAACCCAAGTAAATAAAGTCTGTCACTGTTTCCATTGTTTCCCCATCCATTTGCCATACAGTGATGGGACCAGATGCCATGGTCTTAGCTTTTTGAATGTTGAGTTTTAAGCCGGCTTATTCACTCTCCTGTTTCACCTTCATCAAGCAGTTCTTTAATTCTTCTTTGCTTCCTGCCATTAGGTTGGTGTCCTCTGCATATCTGAGATTATTTATATTTCTCCTAGCAATCTTGATTCCAGCTTGTGCTTCATCCAGCCCAGCGTTTCGCATGATGTACTCTGTATATAAAGTAAATAAGCAGGGTGACAATATATAGACTTGACATACTCCTTTCCCAATTTTGAACTAGTCTTGTTCCATGTCTGGTTCTAACTGTTGCTTCTTGACCTGCATACAGCTTTCTCAGAAGGCAGGTAAGGTTGTCTGGTATTCTCATCTCTTTCAGAATTTTCCACTGTTTGTTGTGACCCACACAAAGGCTTTAGTGTAGTTAATGAAGCAGAAGCAGATGTTTTTCTGGAATTCCCCAGCCCTGCCCCATTCTAACAGAGTGGGAAGTCAGGGCAGTGGAGCTGGTCTGTGGGATGCTGCTCTCTGATGGGGCAGCTGGTCGTTTCAGGAGCCCTAGGCTATCGCCTTGACTACCTAATGAGATAGCAGGACAGCCTAGGGAAGAAAGGGCAGGATGTGTTGGGGGCTGAGTATTCTCATCTCCAAGTGGACAACGTCACAGGTGAAGTTCTTGCTCCTTGCTTGGAGAGAAAGCATCTAGCCTGGCCTCAGAGCCCTGATAACTGGCAGGCCATCAGCATGCCCAGTGAGCAGGGGTCTCTGGAGGCTCAAGGGTGCCTGACGGCGGTCGGGGTGGCAGGTGAGGCGGGAGGGCATCGTGCCCAGGATGCTTCTGCTGAGGAGGTGGACACCCCTCCCTGGGGACGGGGCAGTGAGAGGAGCCCGAGAAGCAGGCAGCCTTCCCCCAAGCCTCCTCCCATCTCGGCTGGAGGCCTGGTCAGCTGAGCACAGGGAGTCCCAGGGTCCGTACCCCTGCCTTGCCTGGGGTCCACATTAGTCTGTCGAAAAGAGGGGTGAACAAACAGGTAAGTGACTCTTGAATAAGTTAGGAGCTTGGCGGCCGAGGGCTGGCCGGAGCAGGCTGCCCAGGGCCGGGGCCGGGGCTCCTTGAACTTTCCGAAGGGGCCTGCTGGGAGTCGTGCGCTGCCTCCCTGTGGACTCCGCCCACCTCCTTGACCAGAGGAAGGTAGTACGTGGACGTGGCAGAAAGGAAGAAGAAAGAAGGGAGGGAGGCGTCAAAACCAGGAAGCAGGCCAGCACACCACTCGGACCCCTCTCAGTCCTGACCTCTGGCCTCTGAACTGCGACCTCCCGGAGGCCTTGCCTGTCTGCAGCCCCTCGGAGCACGAGGTGGTTTGCAGCGAGCACACTCGCGTGTTGATCTATTGATACGTATGAACACGTAGAGCTTTTTGATATTCGGGGCCTCCCTACGCCTGTTCTGCTTCTGGGCAGGTTTCCCAGCAGCATGGATTGCTCTAAAGCCTTGGAGGACAATTCCAGGATGGAGTTTTTGTGACAAAAACACGGAGATGATGAGAGAAAATGCTGCATCCTTGGCCTGCGTCTTTCTGCCTTCTTCTCCTAAGAGGTTTTGGCAGCTGCGGTTCCTGGTCAAAGGGCAGAGGCCTGAGGCTCTGGGTAGTGGCCAGGTTGTTGGACGTGCCTCCCCGAGGTGGTGTTCACAGGCGCTCCTTGGCATCTGGGCACTCAGCGACTGGCCCACTTTGCTTGGAGCGCCGATGTGCGTCGTCACCCTGATGGGGTCTCTGTGGTTGTGGTAAAGCTGAGGGGTTTTCCGTGTTCACTGCTGGGCTGAATTTCAGTTCCCATCTTTGTTTTCCAGACTGAGACAGCCTCCCTCCAGGGCAGGACAATTTAATTAAGCTAATTGGAGTGCCTGAAGACAGAGCTTTCTGGGATCCAGAGCTGAGGGTGTGTTCATGCAAGGCCCCTGCCCCCAGCCCCACTGTACTCCTGAAATTTCCCGAGTGAGGCTCAGCCATCGATCCGCTCATGCAGTGAGGGTGCTTGGGGTCACAGGCCAGCCTGTGGGCCCTGGCCCTGTGGCAGACGCCCTCCTGGGCCGGTGGAAGGCCACCCTGCAGACGGCCCTCAAGCCGCCAGGGCCCCGCCTTCCTGCAGGCTTCTGTGATTCTCGCCGCTCCTCGTGGCCCTCTGCACGGTGGGATGTGCCGGGCAGCCTGACCCGATGCCTGCCACTGGCCAGCCAGACCCCCGCTCTCATGGCAGCTGCTTTACTCCACGCGGACAGAAACAACCCAGCAGAATCCAGAGTGCTGGGCCTCCCGCGATGAGAGCTGTCATGACGGGAGCTTGAGTCACTGGACGGCTACTGCCAGGTATGGCTGCCTGCCTCTCGGGCTCCTCTCACACCCCTGTCCCCAAGGAGGGGTGTCCACCTCCTGTGTGAGCTCCGTGAAAGATGGTGGAGGAGGTGATGCCAGCTTCATCCTGCGGAGGAGGAAACGGAGGCCAAGATGGAGGAGGCGGCCTCTGGGCTGCAAATGAGGCTTCGAAACGGGGCTCTGGCACAGAGGGTGCTGTCACGGCCTGGCGGGGAGGGGTGCTGGGGTGTGCCCCACTGCAGGCTGGGTCCCGGCAAGAGGGGGTTTCCCCGTGGGCCAAAGCCCCTCTCCTCGGAATCACCAGAGGCAGCTCCTCAGGGTGGAGGGTGCGTTTGGGACAGGAGCGGGTAGAAATGCATCCAACCCCCTCCTCACTGTGAGCCCTGGTTTCTGCCCTCTGCACTGGGCACTCGTGGATGCTTCTAGAAGACAAGTGGTGTCTTTTTCACTGACCTGGGGAGGGAGCGGCTGCCCCAGCAGTGAGACCCTGGCCAGAGCTCTTAGGGGGCGTGGCCCACCCAGGCCCTCCCTGTCCCCCTGGCAGGGCAGCCGTGAGCAAACCTTTTCAAACAGTGGGAAACACAGGATCCCTGCAGGATGGTAGCCCGGCCCCTTCTCATGAATATGCATCAGCAAGGTGGCTCATTGAGTCTGGCCGGCCCCCAGTTCTCACCAGCTCCCCCACCAGAAATGGCACTTATCTCTGTTGGTGAATAGGGTGCTATTATGGGCAAGGCTTCAGAATTTTAATGACTTGCAAAATATAGTTAATTATGTAGAAAGACATCTTCTGCACTTTTTCATGTAAATGAGACAAATTAATTGGTGCTCAGTAGCTGTGAGAAGGCGCCGTCCCAGGAGGGGCGGAGCGAGTCCTTCGAGGCTCTGAAGTAGGTGCCCACCAGAGAGCAAGGTGAAAGGCAGGAACAGAGCGGGGTAATTTCTGATCCGTCCAATTAATCCGCGCGCCGGCTGCTCAGGCTGTAACCCAAACCGTGAGAAAGCGCCGCCTGAAGGTTCTCGCCACTGCCACCGCCACTGAGAAGCCAGGGAACCTGGGGCCCGTCCTCTCCCTCACCCCACTGGTCCTCAGCCAAGTTCTTGAAAGTGGTCCTGGGGGATGGGCACTGTCGGAGGGGTGGGCAATGCCCATACTGGCTCCTGGTCAGTCAAAACATTTGAGCAAAAAAATCTGCCACTTCAAAGGACTGGAATCAACCTTTCTCCAAGGAAGGCGCACAAATGGCGAGGGATGGACAGATGCCTGGCATCATTAGTCACGAGGGAGACTAATCAAAGCCACGGCGGGCTGAGAGGCTGCCTCATACCCACTAGGACCACGACCACCACAAAGCCCAGTGGTAACAAGTGTGGCAGAGATAAGGAGAAGCTGCCAGACTCCCACGTGGCCAGCAGGGCACTAAGATGGTGCAGCCACTGTTGAAAAGAGTTGGGCAGTTTCTTAAGAGGTGAGAGATAGAATCCCCATAGGATCCAGCCATTCCGCTGTGGGCACGTACACTTGAGTGGACTGGAAGCAGGATCTCGAAGAGACGTCTGCACAGCCCTGTTCAGAGCAGCCTTCTTCACAATGGCCAATGGGTGGAAGCAAGGCTGGTGTCCACTGGGAGACGGAAGAGCAGAGAAGAGGTGGTCCGTCCACGCGGCGGAGCGGTGCTCAGACATAACAGATAATGATGTTCTGCTGGCTCCAGCCAGGGTGGACTCCGAGGACGCTATGCTAAGTGAGATAAGCCACACACAGAAGGGCAAGGACCATACGATTCCATCCATGAGGCCTGGGACAGTCCCGTTCATCACGGCAGGAGGTAGACTAGAAAGTACCAGGGCCTGGAGCAGGGGTGTCCCTGTCTAACGGTTTCTGCTGAGTGAGATGAAGAAAGTTTGCGTGTAGATAATGACCACTAGGCCACTCAGGGATGACCTAAACCAAATCCCTTATGATTATACAGAGGAGGTGACAAATAGATTCAAGGGATTAGATCTGATAGACAGAGTGCCTGAAGAGCTATGGACGGGGGTTGATAACACTGTACAGGAGACAGTGACCAAAACCATCCCCAAGAAAAAGAAATGCAAGAAGGCAACGTGGTTGTCTGAGAAGGCCTTACAAATAGATGAGAAAAGAAGAAAAGCAAAGAGCATGGAAGAAAGAGAAAGATATACCGAAATGAATGCAGAGTTCCAGAGAATAGCAAGGAGAGATAAGAAAGCCTTCCTCAGTGATCAATGCAAAGAAATAGAGGAAAACAATAGAACGGGAAAGACTAGAGATCTCAAGAAAATTGGAAACACCAAGGGAACATTTCATGCAAAGATGGGCTCGATAAAGGGCAGAAATGGTAATGACCTAATAGAAACAGAGGAGATTAAGAAGAGGTGGCAAGAATGCACAGAAAAACTGCACAGAAAAGGGCCTAATGACTTGGATAACGACGATGGTGTACTCACTCATCTAGAGCCAGATATCCTGGACTGTGAAGTCAAGTGGGCCTTAGGAAGCATTACTACAAGCAAAGCTAGTGGAGATGATAGAATTGCAGCTGAGCTATTTCAAATCTGAAAGGATGATGCTGTTAAAGTGCTGCACTCAACACAGGACCGGAAACGGTCAGTTTTCATTGCAATCTCAAAGAAGGGCAATGCTAAAGAATGTTCAGACTACTGGACCACTCACTCATTTCACATGTTAACAAGGCAATGCCCCAAATCCTTTAAGTTGGGCTTCACCAGTACTTGAATCAAGAACTTCCAGATGTACAAACTGGGTTTAGAAAAGGCAGAGGAACCAGAGATCAAATTGACAACATCTATTGGATCATAGAGAAAGCAAAGGAATTCCAGAAAAACATCTACTTCTGCTTCATTGACTATGCTAAAGCCTTTTACTTTACACAACAAACAGTTTGAAAATTCTGAAAGAGATGAAATTATCAGACCATCTTATTTGTCTTTTGAGAAATCTGTATGCAGGTCAGGAAGCAACAGTTAGAACTGGACATGGAACAACAGACTGGTTCCAAATCAGGAAAGGAGTACGTCAAGGCTGCATATCGTCACCCTGCTTATTTAACTTATATGCAGGGTACATGATGAAAAACGCTGGGCTGGATGAAGCACCAGCTGGAATCAAGATTGTTGGGGAAAATATCAATAACCTCAGATATGCAGATGATATCACTCTAATGGCAGAAAGCCAAGAGGAACTAAAGAGCCTCTTGATGAAAGTGAAAGAGGAGCGTGAACAAGGTGGCTTAAAACTCAACATTCAGAAGACTAAGATCATGGCATCCAGTCCCAACACACAATGGCAAGAAGATGGGGAAACACTGGGAGCAGTAGCAGATTTTCTCTTCTTGGGCTCCAAAATCACTGCAGATGGTGACTGCAGCCATGAAATTAAACAATCTTGCTTCTTGGAGGAAAAGCTACGAGAAACTTAGACAGCATATTAAAAAGCAAAGACATCACCTGGCCAACAAAGGTCCGTCTAGTCAAAGCTACAACTTTTCCAGTAGTCATGTGTAGGGATGTGAGAGTTGGACCATAAAGAAGGTTGAACCCCAAAGAATTGATGCTTTTAAACTGTGGTGCTGGAGAAGACTCTTGAGAGTCCCTTGGACTGCAAGAAGATCCATCCAGTCCATCCTAAAGGAAATCAGTCCGGCATATTCATTGGAAGGACTGATGCTGAAGCTCCAATACTTTGTCTACCTGATATGAAAAGCCAACTCATTGGAAAAGACGCTAATGCTGGGGAAGACTGAGGGCAGGAGGAGTAGGGGATGACAGAGGATGAGATGGTTGAATGGCATCATCGACTCAATGGACACGAACTTGGGCAAACTCCAGGAGACAGTGAAGGACGGAGAAGCCTGGTGTGCTGCAGTTCCTGGGATTGCAAAGAGACACAAGTTAGCAGCTCAACAACAACAACAAGATGTGGTGTTTGCTCAATATTGCAAATGTATTTGGTGCCACTGAACTGCACACTTAGGAATGCAATCATTTTTCAAAAAATCTTCCCCAGTCAGTGTTTGCTGAGACTCCCCCTGTCCAGGCCTGTGCCTGGCTGTGCAGGCGGGAGGTTAGGAGGAGGAAAGGAAGACCGCTCAGCCTTCCTGGCTGAGCTCACTGTGGATCTCTGCCCTGGGCAGCTGGGAGCGGGGCTGCTGCCCGGTGGCACCCTTGCCCTTGGCCCCTCCTCCTCGCTGCCTCCAGAGGCCAGCAAGGGTCACTTTACCGCCTCCTCAGCTTCCAGTCAAACCAGATCTGTCCCGCTTGGCTCATCTTTCTGAAGCCTCCGAGGCTTGCTCAGCCTGGGTAGGGGTGCTGTGGCCCCCAGAGGCCCCTGCTCTCTGGGAAGTGCCATGGGAGAGCCGCCGACAAAGGGCCTCTATCTCCAGGGAGAAACTGGATCCGGCTGGGCCAGCAGCCCCCAGCAGCACTTCCTTATCAGGCCCGGAGGCCCAGCAGCCCCAGAGGCCCAGCAGCCCCACTTAGGAGGAAACCTGACCGGCCCACGGCTGTCGGCGTTCCCCAGGCTTTGAACGTGAGAACGTGTGACGGGACAGTCTCTCAAAGCCCAGTGGGCACTGTGACTCCCTGATCTTTCCAGAAAGTTCCTGAAGACCCTGGGGAGGGTTGTTGGGGGTAATAGGGGTGGGGCTGGGGACCTGGGGATCTGCTCTGGTCCTTGGAGACGCTGCTGCGCGGCCAGGTTTCCAGCCAGAGCCTCGGAGACAGGGAGGGCTCCCGAGCAGCGGGCCTTGTTGCCACCCAGACTCACAGACCAGAGCCTCGGACAGAAGCCGCAGCCTGCCCTGCGGCGGCTGCGTGGAAGAATGCAAGAGCAGCCTCGTGTCCCAGAGTTGCTGCCTGTGCACCTGCCCTGTGTGTGGAACACGCTCCTAACCAGGGCCCTCGTGGCCGGGACACAGGGCCCTGCCTGAGGGCATGGCGGCTCCTTCCCCCATGCCTCCGTGCCTGGGTCCCAGAATAGACTGCCGGACCTCACGGCCAGCTCTGCTCAGGGCAGCCTGGCTGCAGGTCCAGAGCTCAGGCCGCTGGAGAGCGGAGCTGACCCGGCCTGTGTGGGCACAGCCCCATGGGTCAGCAGCACCCGAGACTCAGTTTATTCAGGGGGAGCTGTGCCCCGGCTATGGCCCCTGCCTCCCTGGGCAGCTAGATGCTGAGATGCAGTTGGAAGGGGTCCCCCACAGCAGGCCCTGGGCCCGGTAGCCCCTTGAGACCACAGCTGTCCCCAGCATGGCCCGCCAGCAGGGCTAGGAGCACAGGCTGAGGGACAGGGCTCCTCCTGTGGGACAGGGTGTCCTCGCCTGGGCCCTGGGCACACCACAGCCCTGCAGAGCCGGCCCCCCAGAGTCCTGCGGGCCGAGGGCAGCCAGCTGAGGTGCCCTCCCAGACCGTGGCTGCTCTGCCACGGTGAGAGGTTTGCAGGTCTAGACAGGGATCAGACGTAACCGCACTGATGCCTTTTGTGTGATGCCCAGGCGTGAAAACAGGCAGAGCAGAAGTCACAAACAGACCCAAAGAAGGCGCGTTTGTGTGGATGGCAGATGCTGGAGAGAAGTGTGATTTCTGGAAGCCCTCGGGGTCGTGGGAACCCAGTGAAACGTGAGTGTGCTTGGTTAGGACGGGCAAAGGCCCACCTTCCACTGAGAGCCTGTGGGAGCCCCTTGAGCTTTCTCTTCCATTAATCATGGCCACAAAATACAAGGGGCTTTGACTTTTGACCACCCTAGAAAATATCACTCTCCGCTAGGAGTTAGATTACTCCAGTTAGAAGCAGTTCACACTGTAATGATTACCTTCTGTGTGCTAATCAAATGACAACAACCCAAGGTAGTTTTTTTTTTTTTTTAAAGGGTTTTGCAAGAGGACTTGCCACAGACCTGCACCTCCAGCCCCGGGCTCCCAGCCCCAGCGCTGACCCCGCCCCGTCCTGGACCCGCACCTCACCCCAACCCACCCGGAGGTCCCCCGTGGACCCTCTGGTCCTGGACACTGAGGTGAAACCTTACTTCTCCCTGGGCAGCCCCTGTCTGCATGGGACTGGGGGTTCTTTTGAGGCCTAGCTGGGTCCATTCATATTGGGGGTCCCCAGTAGGCCAGCCTCTGGAGGCACCCAGCAAATGAGACAAGGGGGAGAGAGAGAGAGTGTGAGCCCTCAGACTGAGGACTGGGCCTGGCTGGTGCTGGATGCCCCCGGCCTCTGGGAGGAAAGGTCCCCTGGGGCCCAGACCCGTTTCTTAGTCCACAAATGATGACCAAGAGCTGGGGGACGGACGGGGGCTGTAGGGTGGAGCTGGCCTGACCCCGTGGTCACTGAGGGGGTGGTGGTGGTGGAAACTTCTAGTCCTGGGCGGCGTGACTTTCTTTAAATAAAAAGGCTTTGAATGAGCAGTCACTCTGATGGAGAATTCTGCTGTGGCTGCAAGCGTTCAGTGGCAGGCTTTTACTCTGAGGAACAGTAAAACCTCAGCTCAGAGCCGCCTCCTCCTGTTGGGAGACCCTGTGAGCGGGGGCCCCGCGGTGCGGCCGCTGTTCCGGGTCCCGGCAAGGGGCTGCTGTGGGCGTGATGACAACTGGCTGAAGTCACGGCTCAGGACAGGGCAGCGGGGGGTGGAGGGCGCGTGTGCGGGGCGGCGGGAGTGAAAGGGGGTGCCCCCTTCTCAGCTGGATGGCGTTTCACATCCTAGAACAGTGACAAGCCTCCAGGGCAGGTCGGGGCAGGAGCCTTTGGCCTGGAGTCGTGCCCCCAGCGCCTGTCTAGGGGAAGCCCCTGGGGAAACGCCGAATGGGGACACCTCTGAGGCTTCAAGATGCGTGATCAGAAAGCGGGGGTGGGGGGGTGGGGGGGATGGGGCCTGGAGTCTGCCTCGGGGTTGGGGGGCGGCGGCAAGGACCCTGCAGCCCAGGCGGAGACGCCCAGTGCCAGGCTGGCGGGCTCGGGGCCGCTTGTGCAGAGGGACCCCTGCTCACTGAGACAGGATCCACAGGGCTGGGGACAGAAGGACAAAACCTGGGATGGCCCCTCCCCCCTGGGATGGCCCCTCCCCCTGGGATGGCCCCTCCCCCCTGGGATGGCCCCTCCCCCTGGGATGGCCCCTCCCCCTGGCCTCGCTCTCTCCCCGCAGGGAGCGTCCTTCCCCGAGGGCTTCCTTACCCCGGTGCCTCTAAGCCCGCTGGAGGACGTGTGCACACAAGCAAGGTCTCAGCTCACATCGGTGGTCACACGACACACCTGCGTGTGGGGGGATGTCGCCACGTAACGATCGTCTTAGAGGTCTGGCCCTCACCTGTGCCGCCGGCTGTCTACACGTTGGTCAGCCCCGTGGCTGGCCAGGATGGCAGCTCCGCCGCGTCACCCACACTGTTGGGGTCCCTGGGAGAGCCACCTCTTGCCGGTGTCCCCTGGACCCTGGCCTTCCTCCCCCGTCAAGCTTTCCCCCCAACCCCCTCGCATCTGGGTTTCTCACCAGAGTTTTCTCACTGACAGGAGGGTGTCCGTGTCTTCTGGATGCTGACCTTCTGTTTAATCCTCACAGATATTTCCTAGCCTGCCCTGCCACCCACCTATTCACCCGAAATAGCCACTTGTGGACATTTCTCAGCCCAGAAGTTGTTAATATTCAGGAGGCTGAAGCTGGTCAGAGTCTCTGGGCCTCTGGGCATGCGGCCGTGGGTCACCTGCCCCCAGGGTCACGGGCATTTTCTGAGAGGTTGCCTGTGCCCGTGGCGTGAGCCCTGGTGGAAGGTCCTGGGCTTGGCCCCCGAGCATCCCTGTCCTTCCCTCTCCTTCTGGTTGGGGAGCCCATGAGCCCTTACGGCCTCTCTGCTGGCTCCCTGCGCGCTCTGACCCAGCCTCTGGACAGGCTCAGGAGCCCCCAGGTGCAACCCTGCAGAGGGAAGTTGGCCTGCAGCCCACGGCATTCACTGATTGACTCATGATTCATTCGTTCATGGGGTCCACGTCACAGTTCCAAGTCACCACATGGCGAAGAGCTATCCCAGCCACAGTTCTCACTCCAGGTCCTTGTACCATGAAACCAGGTGTCTCCCACCCCAGCCCTGGGCCTGGCACACAGTCTGCATGTGGAGGACCAAGTGCCCACCCCTGGGCAGGCTCTGAGCAGCTGAGGGCCCTGGGTTTGTTGTCTGACTTGGGAGGAGCCAGTGACGGAGCGTGGTCACCTTGGGGTTGGGTGCTGAGAGGGGGTCCCGGGGGAAGCACCCCCCCGGCCCCATCTTGATGCCTTCAGGAAGCAAAGGGTCAGGTGGGAGGACAGGGCTTGCTTGGAAGAGTGGGGAGGGCCTGTGGCTCGGCCTGAGCACTGGACTGGGAGCCCAACCCGCGGGCTGCACACGTCCCCTCCTGGCCCTGCGGTCAGCCCCTGCTCCACACTGCCCTCCACTCAGCCCCCTCTGACTCCCCCGCACCCTGACCACTGGGGAGATGCCCTCCTCTGGTCACCCGGGCCGGGCTGTCTCCTTCCTCCTCAAACCCCGGATGGGGGGCTCTCAGCTCATCCCACCTGCCTCAGGGCGGCTCCCTGAGGTGGACACTCTGCCGTGGAACCATTCACAGAATTCAGAAGGACTTTTATAAAAGAATAAAAACACTGGAACACCAAAGCCAAGGTGATTCATCTCACGAGGAGAATGCTCTTCACTGGCAGACCACGAGTGAGCTAGATTGTGCAAGTGTAATCAGAGCACACACTTGTGTGTTGGTGTGAGTGATATCGACCAGCCAGTGAGGGGAGATGTTATGCGCCTTTCCTCATCTTCGGAAGGAGTTACTGACCCTTTAGGGCTTCCGTGGTGGCTCAGAGGTAAAGAATTCACCTGCAGTGCAGGAGATGAGGGTTCGATCCTTGGGTTGGGAAGATCACCCGGAGGAGGAAATGGCAACACACTCCAGTATTTTTGCCTGGAGAATCCCATGGACAGAGGGAGCCTGGTGGGCTTCAGTCCGTGCGATCACAGAGTCAGACACGACTTAGCGTGCACATACACGCAAATGTGTGTGTGCATGCATAGGCACCCACATGCACATGCATGCACACACATGTACATGCAGACATGCACACATGTGCAAGCACACACAGATGAAGCAAAACTCTCCACTCTTTTGTTGGACCTCCCCCCATCTCCCCTCCCCCAGGCAATCACCATTCTCCCCTGAGTTTTGTTTCAGATTCCAGATACGTGAGATCATGCTGTCTCCCTCTGGGTCTCATGTGGCTTATTTCACCAGCCGTGGTGTCCTCCGGGTTCACCCACATCATCACAGATGGCAGGACGCCCCTTTTCTTTTAAGCCTGCCTCCGCACGCCGTGTTTCCTCATCCACCCAGCCGTCCCTCGTTTGCTGCGGCCTCCAGGAAGTGCAGAGAACCAAGTGCAGGTCCCGGTCACCCTGGCTTCTCTCCTCCAGCCCGCCCCGCTTTCTGCACCCGCCCCCAGGGTTGCCGGGCGCTGCTGCTGCAGCCTGGCCTCCTCGACTCCGGTGGGGCTCCTGAGAGTCCTCCCTGCTGCTCATCTGGGCCTGGGGATGCACGTCGCCTCCGGCTCAGGTTGCTTTGCGGCCCCCACGGCCTTGGTCTGGGAGGGAGCTTTCCCTGAATACCTGGCTGCGTCAGGCTCTGGGCAGTGTGGGCTGGGAGGCAACGCAGGCCGGTGGGGGCAGCTGCTGGACCAGCCCCAGATCTGGGGCTCGAGGTTGTTGTTCCTCCCATCCGGCCATCACCCTGCCCTGTGCTAACCTGAGCAGCGGACCCTTTTCCAAACAAATGCACCCCTCAGAGCAGAGGGACTGGAACCCTCCAGGGTGGGCCAGGGACACCTAACCAGAAGACTCGCCATTGCCAGCCTGAAGTCCTTTGGCTCAGGTTAGAGTCCTTCCAAATGGCCTGTCAAGTCGGGCTTTCAATCACTGCAGGGCAGCCAAGCTCAACTCATATCTCACCGGGCTGTTCGATAATGGCACTGCCAGTCTGCCAACCCGCCCCCACGAGCGGGGGCAGCAGGAGCCCTGCAGAGTAGGGGGCGGCCAGCAGGTTCAGAGTGGGGCACGAGACAGGGGCCGCCGGTGGGCCCCGGGCACGCATCCACGCACAAGCTGGAGCCTCTGAGCGGTGACTCCGCAGGCCTGTCAGGTCCCTCAGCGGCTCACTGTCGCTCTTTCCTTTCTTACTCCCTTCTTGTGAGCACTGTCGCACTGAACAGCCCCCAGCCCCACCCCAGATGCCGGCCAGACCCGCCGGGGCCTCGAGGAGCTGAGGGTCCTCGGTCATTCCCTGTCTGCGCTGTGGCTCTGCCCGGTGGTTGAGTAAACGCTGGGCGCACGGTGCTAGTCCAGGCTGCAGGCAGATGTGTTCTACAAGCGGAACGGTGGGGTCTGCTGCTGCTGCTGCTGCTTCACATTCAAAAGGATTAGCCAATGTTTTAAACGGGAATTCAAAAGCGTCTTCCCTGGGTGGGAGTATAAATCAGTTTCCTCCCAGTTGTTGGCAAGCTTTTCATTTTGTTTCTGAAGTGGATTGCATACGCAGAGAGGCACCCAGAGCAGAGGCTTCACCTTACCGGATGTTCACCAAGTAACGCATTCGCATAATAGCACCCAGATCCAGACAGCAGCGTTGGTTCCGGACCAGAGTTTTCCACCCTCCCCAGTCAACAGAAATTGATCAGACGGCAGACAGAAAATTCAGACAAGGCTTTACCTGACCGGCTGCAGGGGAGGAGTAAGAACAAGTAGCAGGTGTCTTTGCTTGCCCGCCCCCTGAGCGGGGGTGAGCTTGCTCCTTCTGTGGCCTGGGGTCGGGCTGGAGGGGTGGCTTGGGTGTTTAGCACCCCCCTTAGGTGGTGCTGAGCGCAGGGAGTGTGCACGGTACCCTGCTTTGCTCCAAAGAGGAGGTTGGATTTTTTTGGTTTGTTTGTATCTTTTGGGTCCAGAATTTCCCTAACTGAGGATACAGGGAGTTGTTTTTAGTCCTGTACAGTTTCTTTGTATTTTGTTGCTTGAAGGGAGGTGTGTGCAGGTGTTAGCACTGCAGCAGAGAGTCCCAGACTCCAGACCTGTTTCCTTCCAGGTGTCCTGGAAGGCTCCCTCCACCTCCTAAAGTCACCGCACTCCCAGAGAGGACTGTGGCCTGTCTTGAAACTTCTCCTAAATGAGTAGCATGGGTGTGCTTTTGTTTCAGGTGCGCTTTCTCCCGTGCAGCACAGTGCTTTTGAGGTTTGCGCTTGTGTGCTAAGCTGCAGTTTTTGGTTTCTCATTGCTGTATGATATTCCACTGCATGGACAGATGAATCTGGGCAACTGCCACTGGCGGGCTCTGCGGTCCCCGTTGCTCACTCATTGTTAGCAGCCCCCAGTGCATATACATGCACGCTCGCGTTGGGAATATTGATATCCACACCCATGCAATTGCTGAGTCATGCGCCGTGCAACTCTCAGCTAAGCGGAGGCTTGCAAGCTGTCTTCCACAGCAGTGGTGATGCCTTAGGCTCCGTCACTCCTGCAGGGTTCCGATCGCTCGACCTCTCCGTGTGGGCTGTGCTTGTTTGTTTGTCTTAGTTGTTTTACATTTGTTTGGTTTGAATTTGCTCTTCCCTAGGATGGCATCACCAACTCAATGGACAGGAGTTTGAACAAACTCTGGGAGATGGTAAAGGACAGGGAAGCCTGGTGTGCTGCAGTCCATGGGTTCGAAAAGAGCTGGACATGCCTTAGCGACTGAGCAACAGTGGGGAGAGCAGGTGCCGTTCCATATGCACTTGACCCCTTGAACACCCCTGGTTCTCAAAACCATCCTTTCAAGACCTTAGCCCACTTTTTCTTTTTCTGACCTTAAGCTCTTTTTACTTCCTGTATGCAAAACTTTCATCATGTGTTGTCAATGTCTACCGGAGTCTGCACTTTGCTCTCAGGCTTACTGATGTCTTTCCAGGGAATAGAATGTATTTGAAAGTAACCTCAGTAGCTGAATCATGGGGGATCTTTTGAGAATTTCTGGTGGCAAGAGGGAGCGAGTAAGGGCTCTGTGCCCACTCTGCTCTCAGGGTTCAGGTGCCAGCCTGGGTAAGGTGGGAATGAAGACGGACCTGGCCTGAGCAGGTGGTGCTAGGTGGAAGGTGCAGAGCCATCCTCGGCCAGCCCTCTGGGGAAGGAGGGGGAAACCATGCCCACGGGAGCCTCTGCAGGTCCAGGGAGAGAAAATCAACTGGCCAGACCCAGGGGAGGAGGCATCACAGTGCTGGGCTCCCTGAGATTGTCCTGTGACCTTGGGAGCATCATCCTCCCTGGGCCTCAGCCTTCGCACCTGAGCAGCCAAGGTGTTGACGTACAAGGTCTCCGAGTACCTCTTGGACCCCTGCCCCGGCTGGGTGGTCCTCCTTTCAAGAGAGGGTTGCCGCTAAAACTCAGCCTTCGTGTGCCCAAAACGGAAAAAAGGGTTTTGAGAGGCAGGAAGGTGAAGTCGGAGCCGGTGAGGGCAGATCGCCCAGAAACATTCAGCGCCCGTGGGAAGCACCTGTGACTTGCTGAATTCCAAGCACGAAGAAACATTTTGATGTCCTCTTACACATTTCCCTGGTGGCTCAGAGGGTAAAGGATCTGCCTGAAATGCAGGAGACCTGGGTTTGATCCCTGGGTTGGGAAAATGCCCTGGAGAAGAGAATGACTACCCACTCCAGTATTCTTACCTGGAGAATCCCATGGACAGAGGGAGCCTGGCAGGCTACAGCCTGTGGGATTGCAAAAGAGTCAGACAAGACTGAGTGAGCAAGACACGTTTCCAGGTGGTTTTGTACCATTTTCCTTCTGGATTCCTTGCACCCTTGTCCTTTCCCTGCTGGGCTTGTACCTGACTCACAGCTCCACACTGCACTGTGTAGGTAGGGAGATGCGTGGGGCCGAGCTCATGTGCCCGCCGGGAGAGCTGTGCCATGGCTTCACACTGGGACTGGCTCAGCTGTGCTCTGCGGGTTCAACTTGGCCTTGTTTGGTCTTCAGCTCCTGAGCAGCAGCATGGTGGACTGTATCTTTGGGCCCATTGGAGGACTGGCCCCCACTCTGGGCTTTATTATGATGAGGTTGTGCTGTCTTTCTATCGTCTCTTACTGTACTTCTTGCGCCTTAACATCCCCATGCTTTCTTATTAGCATGTGGGCTTCCCAGGTGGAGCTGGTAGTGAAGAACCTGCCTGCCAGTGCAGGAGGCAAGGAGACATGGGTTCAGTCCCTGAGCTGGGAAGATTCCCAGCAGAAGGAAAGGGCAACCCACTCCCTTATTCTTGCCTGGGGAATCCCATGGAAAGAAGAGCCTGGCAGGCTACAGTCCATGGGGTTGTAAACAGTCAGAACAACCCTTTGAAACAACTTAGTACATTATTATTACTACTAATTTCTTTGTTATATTGCTCAGGTTTTCTTGCTTACTCTTTTTTATTTATTTGAATTTTGAGACATGTTTTTCCTATGAGTGGATACCTTACGGTTTAACCCACATATTTATGCCCTATTTCTCTGCCAGCATTAATACTGTATCAATAACTGAGATGTTAGCCTGTTTAATTTTCTTCTGCTTCCAACTCTCACATCATGTCTGAATGGTGTGCTCTTCTCGATCTTTATTTTATGAATGCATTTTACTCATTATGTGTTTTGCAGTAATTATTTTGACGTTTGCATTCTACTCCATAAGCATGTTCATGATCTAGACATTCACGTGTGATTTCCTGACTTGGGTCCCTGCTGTCTTACTTTTGTACCATATCTCCTCTTACCTGTAATCCTTATTTTCATCCATTTCTTGTCTCACCTGAGCAACGTTTTCTGGGATGCTTTCCAAATCCTGGCGTCTGTGCCCCTCTCTCAGTCACCTCACTGGCCTGAGAGAACAGAGAACTCGGGTTGCTCCTCTAGAGACCAAGTTGCTGTCCGTAGCCTAGCTGCATCTGGAGCCCTGGCTGAGAGCTGAGATGCGGACTCTCCCTGCCGTGTGGGTAGCCACACAGGGCTCCCCCAACTGTCTTCATAGTTCCTGGACTGTGAGCTCCTTGAGGCTGCTTCCCTGGCCCTCGGCCAGCCCCGGCGCCAGTCGGGGCCAGTGGCCACTGCCATCTCTGCTGAAGTCATGTGTTGCTGAGTGCTGGGGCCCGCTGCGCGTCTTCCTCTCCCCTTCCCTCCTCAGAATGTGGTCCTTGCCGAGCTTCTCTGCCCCCAGGAGGCTCTCCTTCCTCTCCTCCTACCAGGTCTCCGGGAAGTGGAGAGACAGCCCCCTCGGGCATCCTGAGCCGTGCTCTCTGTCCTTTCCCTCCTGCTTGGGGCTGTGGGCACAGGCTGGGGTTGGGGTGAGGGTGGTTCTGGCTCACTGGCCAAGGCCAGGATCACGGCTCCCTCCCCACAAGGCTGTCCTGTGCCCCTCTATCCGCTGCTGAGATCTGGCTCCCGTACAGCTCTCGAGCTCGTTGCAAACATCTCTGCAGCTCAGAATCCTATTGTGGACAGAGTGGCCTTACTCTTGTGGTGGTTCCAGCCCCATAAATTAGAGCCTGTGGTAGGAGTCCTGTGTAGTAACCTGGGACTGTCTGATGAAGCTGTCCTCAACAGGCAGGCATGGAAATGACCTCAGGGTACTAGAGTCAGAAGAGGGGGACGGGCAGTTAAAGAAGAGGCGCCTCAATCACAAATGGTCCTCTTACAATGAGTCTTACCTGATGAGCCCATAAGCCCAGCCAGGATATCCCATTCTACATGCTCGTGAGAAAAGTAATGAAGTCTGATAATGGTGAAATAGCTTGTATTAGACTCACTTTCCTTAAGAAAGTGATGATCAACTTTGAACAAATAAGCACACAGAACACCAATATCTTTCAAGGCATTGAAGTACAACCTAAACGTAGATAGAAACTGCAGATATTCAAGCTGAGGGAACCCTCTAGTCTCTACTGTGCAGGACGCATGCAACTCAAGCAAAAGTGCTGTGTAATCAGCTTGAAGAGTCAGAAGGTGGTGTTTGGGCCCCCAGAGCTGTTGGAAACTAAGGAGGGAAGTCCAAGGATATAGGGAGCCACAGACGGGGTGGCCCCAAATCTTGTATAAACCTCCCTTGATCCTTGGTGCTACATGGAGGATATGTGAAGGAGTTTGATGGGAAGTCACAGATGGGAGAGTAGAGTAAAAATTTAACTGCTGCCCACTCCAGAAGAGTCAGAATTTAGAGCAGGAAGCCTGCCCAGTTACAGGGGCTTGGGAAAAACATTACACTTTCCATTGGAATCCCAGAAAGGTCACAACCAAGGAGCAAAGACTATGTCCCAGGACTAAGAATTTTCCCTAAAACTAATGTCAAAATAGATTTATCCTAAGAATTTAAATGAAGTCTCCCCAAGTTCAAGGTGACTATTTAGTAAATTAGATTTTTATTAAAATTAAAATAATCTTCAGAGAAAGATAATAGATCCCAGAGTCTGAACAACATATCATCAATATTATCCACTAAACAACAAAAACTACTAGACATGTGAAGAAACAAGAAAGTATGAGCTGTGAACAAAAGGCAAGCAATTAATATAAGTATATCCAATTTGCACTAAATGTTGAAATTAGCAGAAAAACACTTAAAAATATTGTCAATAACACATTGTTGATTATAGTATATTAACACTATACCTGTTAGTTTCTGCAAAAATTCCCCAGTCAATAATATGTTATTGTTCAAGGCATTATGTGAAAATTGGACAAAATGAATGAATAGATGGAAGAGAGTTCAACAGAAAAAGGAGACTATAAAAACAACCAAATAGATATTTTAATACTAAGATGTAATATCTAAGATGAAAAAGTTACTGGATAGGCTTAACGAAAGATTGAGCTGTAAGAAGAAAAATATGCAAACCTGAAGGCAGATTTTTAAAATGACCAAACTTATAGAAAGAGAGAGAAAATAACAGTGCCCCAGAGACCTGTGGGACGTCATCAAGCAGTCTAAAAGACTTGTAGTTGGAGTTACAAAATAAAAGAAAGTAGGGAATGGGACAGACAAAATATATGAAAAAGAAAAAAAAAACCAACAAATTTGCCAAAAAACACAGATGTACAGATTCAAAATCAGTGAGGTTTAAACTGGATAAACTCAAAGAAAATAAGCCCTAGGCACAGCACAGTCAAATTGCTGAAAGCTAATGATAAGGAGAGACTCTCGAATGCAGTCAGGAGAAAACAGTAAAACAATGGCTGACTTCTTATCAGAAACAATGGAGGCCTGAAGACAATGGAACCACATATTTGAAGTATTGAATGAAAAGCTGTCAACCCAAAATTCGCTACTCATCAAATTAAGAGATAAGAACAATTCCTTCAAAGACATAATTTACCCACTCTGACACTTAGAAGACAAAAAAAAAAAAAGAATAGCTCTACATGTTTCAAGTGACAGAATGTGGTCCACTGGAGAAGGGAATCGCAGACCACTTCAGTATTCCTGCCTTAAGAACCACATAAACAGTATGAAAAGGCAAAAAGATAGGACACTGAAAGATGAACTCCCCAGGGGTGCCCAATATGCTACTGGAGATCAGTGGAGAAATAACTCCAGAAAGAATGAAGGGATGGAGCCAAAGCAAAACAACACCCACTTGTGGACGTGACTGGTGATGGAAATAAAGTCTGATGCTGTAAAGAGCAATACTGCATAGGAACCTGAAATGTTAGGTCCCTGAATCAAGGCAAATTGGAGGTGATCAAACAGAAGATGGCAAGAGTGAATGTTGACGTTCTAGGAATCAGCAAACTAAGATGGACTGGAATAGGTAAATTTAACTCAGATGACCATTATATCTACTACTGTGGGCAGGAATCCCTTAGAAGAAATGGAGTAGAATTTTTGTTCTATAGTCAATAAAAGAGTCCAAAATGCAGCACTTGGATGCAATCTCAAAAACGACAGAATTATTTTCATTCATTTCCAAGGCAAACCATTCAATGTCATGGTGATCCAAGCCTATGCCCTGACCAGCAATGCTGAAGAAGCTGAAGCTGAACGGTTCTATGAAGACTTATAAGACCTTTTAGAACTAACACCCCAAAAGATCGTCGTTTTCATTATAGGGGACTGGAATGCAAAAGTGGGAAATCAAGAAACACCTGGAGTAGCAGGCAAATTTGGCCTTGGGATGCGGAATGAAGCAGGGCAAAGGCTAATAGAGTTTTGCCAAGAAAATGCACTGGTCATAGCAAACACTCTCTTCCAACAACACAAGAGAAGACTCTATACATGGACATCACAAGATGGTCAACACTGAAATCAGATTATTATATTCTTTGCAGCCAAAGATGGAGAAGCTCTATACAGTCAGCAAAAACAAGACCAGGAGCTGACTATGGCTCAGATCATGAACTCCTTATTACCAAATTCAGACTCAAACTGAAGAAAGTAGGGAAAACCGCTAGACCATTCAGGTATGACCTAAATCAAATCCCTTATGATTATACAGTGGAAGTGAGAAATAGATTTAAGGGCCTAGATCTGATAGATAGAGTGCCTGATGAACTATGGAATGAGGTTTGTGACAGTGTACAGGAGACAGGGATCAAGACCATCCCCATGGAAAAGAAATGCAAAAAAGCAAAATGGCTGTCTGGGGAGGCCTTACAAATAGCTGTGAAAAGAAGAGAAGTGAAAAGCAAAGGAGAAAAGGAAAGATACTTCCATTTGAATGCAGAGTTCCAAAGAATAGCAAAGATAGATAAGAAAGCCTTCTTCAGTGATCAATGCAAAGAAATGGAGGGAAACAATAGAATGGGAAAGACTAGAGATCTCTTCAAGAAAATTAGAGATACCAAGGGAACATTTCATGCAAAGATGGGCTCGATAAAGAACAGAAATGGTATGGACCTAACAGAAGCAGAAGATATTAAGAAGAAGTGGCAAGAATACACGAAAGAACTGTACAAAAAGATCTTCATGACCCAGATAATCATGATGGTGTGATCACTCACCTAGAGCCAGAAATCCTGGAATGTGAAGTCAAGTGGGCCTTAGAAAGCATCACTATGAACAAAGCTAGTGGAGGTGATGGAATTCCAGTGGAGCTGTTTCAAATCCTGAAAGATGAGGCTGTGAAAGTGCTGCACTCCATATGCCAGCAAATTTGGAAAACTCAGCAGTGGCCACAGGACTGGAAAAGGTCAGTTTTCATTCCAATCCCTAACAAAGGCAATGCCAAAGAATGCTCAAACTACCGCACAATTGCACTCATCTCACATGCTAGTAAAGTAATGCTCAAAATTCTCCAAGCCAGGCTTTAGCAATACGTGAACCGTGAACTTCCAGATGGTCAAGCTGGTTTTAGAAAAAGGCAGAGGAACCAGAGATCAAATTGCCAGCATCCACTGGATCATCAAAAGAGTGAGAGAGTTCCAGAAAAAACATCTATTTCTGCTTTATTGACTATGCCAAAGCCTTTGACTGTGTGGATCACAAGAAACTGTGAAAAATTCTGAGAGACAGGAATACCAGACCACCTGACCTGCCTCTTGACAAACCTATCTGCAGGTCAGGAAGCAACAGTTAGAACTGTACATGGAACAACAGACTGGTTCCAAATAGGAAAAGGAGTCCGTCAAGGCTGTATATTGTCACCCTGCTTATTTAACTTCTATGCAGAGTACATCATGAGAAATGCTGGGCTGGAAGAAGCCCAGACTGGAATCAAGATTGCCGGGAGAAATATCAATCAACTCAGACATGCAGATGACACCACCCTTATGGCAGAAAGTGAAGAAGAAGTAATAAGCCTCTTGATGAAAGTGAGAGGAGAGTGAAAAAGTTGGCTTAAAGCTCAACATTCAGAAAACGAAGATCATGGCATCTAGTTCCATCACTTCATGGCAAATAGATGGCGAAACTGTGAAAACAGTGAGAATTTATTTTGGGGGCTCTAAAATGACTGCAGATGGTGACTGCAGCCATGAAATTAAAAGATGCTTACTCCTTGGAAGGAAAGTTATGGCCAACCTAGACAGCATATTAAAAACCAGAGACATTACTTTGCCGACTAAGGTCCGTCTAATCAAGGCTATGGTTTTTCCAGTAGTCATGTATGGATGTAAGAGTTGGACTATAAAAGAAGGCTGAGCGCCGAAGAATTGATGCTTTTGAACTGTGGTGTTGGAGAAGACTCTTGAGAGTCCCTTGGACTGCAAGGAGATCGAACCAGTCCATTCTAAAGGAGATCTGCCCTCGGTGTTCTTTGGAAGGAATGATGCTAAAGCTGAAACTCCAGTACTTTGGCTACCTCATGTGAATAGTTGACTCCCTGAAAAGACTCTGATGCTGGGAGGGATTGGGGGCAGGAGGAGAAGGGGACGACCGAAGATGAGATGGCTAGATGGCATCACCGAGTTGATGGGCATGAGTTTGAGTGAACTCTGGGAGTTGGTGATGGATAGGGAGGCCTGGCATGCTGCAATTCATGGGGTCGCAAAGAGTTGGACACAACTGAGTGACTGAACTGAACTGATCCTCCTGAACACAAATGCACAATTACTTTTAAAAATTACAACATCAAATGCAGGAACGTATAAAAGAACAATGTATTAGGATAAAATGAGGTTTATCACAGGAATGCAAAGTTAATTTACCATTCGAAATCAATCAGCGCAACTCAGGACATTAACAGATAAAAGGAAAAAATATATTTATCTTAATAGAGGCAGAAAAAGCATTTGAGAAGACTCAAATCCATGCATGATAAAAATTTTCATAATCTAGTAGTGGGAGGAAAAAGTCTTCAGTCTGATAAAAGACATCTATGGAAACTTGCAACTCCAACTACAAATTCTAATTCTTTAGTAACTTTCATACTAATAGGGAAATATTGAGTGGTTTACCCTGACTATCAGGAATAGTTAAAAAATGTATGGTTTCACCACTTCTGTAAACATTGTACCTGGGTCCTGGACAGTACTGGAGGGCAGTCAAGGACATAACAGTTATGAATTTGGAATGAAGGAAGTAATACTGTCTCTGTTCACAAACATCACCATTGTTTACATGGGAAATCCTAAAAAATTAAGCACAAAAAACTCTATTCTAGATATAAATAAATTTGGGAAGTTCATAGGATACAAAGCCAACATGAATAACCCATTGTGTTTCCATATACTAGCAGCAAATTCTTAGAAAAATAAAATTAAAAACTCTTACTACAATAGTAGTGTCAATATAAAACACAGAGGAATAAATTTAAGCCCATTAAAATCTGTCTGCTAAAAACTGTGAAACACAGCTGAGAGAAATTGAGGATGCAAATAAGTTCAGACACACACCCTGTTTGGGGACTGTAAGACGTGCGATTGTTAAAATGTTGATTCTCTCCAAATTGATCCCTTCCCAATCAAAATCTGGAGTCATTTATAGAAGCTGACTCAGTTCTGAAAGGAATATGAAAATGCAAGGAATCCGTACAGGAGAGGTCACACTACTTACTTTCTGGACTAAAAGTACAGGTGCAGTAATTGGGAGGGTGAGAAGTACAGACGTTTACATCAACAGAACAGAACAGAACAATCATATATGAAGTTAATTTTTTAAACTGAGATGAAATCCACATAATGTTAGACCTCTCGGCCTCTTTCAGGGAACTGTCGCTCAAATAATCTCCAGGACTCGGACTTGATGCAAACTGCAAGAGGATTTATTAGGCCGGCGCGCCGGGGTTCGATCACCACCAGGGGAGAACGAACCCCGAACATTTGTTACAGAGCAGTTTTTAAGCACAAAAACCACAAACGGGTACAGCTAGGGTGGAGCGACCTGATTGGTGTACAGGTCTTGACATTTTCAGGGATAGGTTTATTTGTTATCAGGTGGACATGGCTGGACGAGCTGCATTTTTACTGTTAACCCGTTCTCTGGAAAATAATTTCCTGGAATGGTTTTTGAGATAAACATCCCCCCGGAGGCTGCATGCCTTAGATATGAGCCCCTTACACATTCTTGAGATAAAGGTTTGTCTTAAGATTAACAGGAGGGCCTGTTTCCCTAAGGCTCTAGTGAAACTTTAACCTTTATTTTTATCCACCTTTCCTCTCAATAACATAAGGGAGACCATTTTCCAAGTGTAGAGTTAAATGACATTTAGTGCTTTACAACGTTGGGAAACTACTGTGGTTAATTGATTTTCTAGGAGGTGCTGAGGCACTTCAATCAGGAAAGAAGTTTCTCCACAAATGATTGAAACAAGTAGATAAACGGATGGAGAAAAAAAAATCAATGCCAACCCACCCCTCCCACTGCACAAAAAGCTCCGAGCTGCACCATAGACCCATACATTACATGTAAGACTTAACCTGGAAAACTAGTAACAGGAAAACAGAGAAGAATTTCTTAGGGAGGACACAAGAGGCAATGAAGCCAAAGGAAGAACTGACCAATTAGTCGTCATTAAAATGATAAGCATCTGCTCATAAAGAGACACTGCTAAAGATGCATTCTGCAGACTGGAAGAAAAGATCCACTGCACACAGCTAGCAAGGGACTTTCATCTTAAACAGGTAACGATTCCTACTAGTCAGTAATAAACATCGGCACCATTAGACATCATCAGTCAGTAGGAACAGGTGATAAAAACACAAGGAGATGGCGTTTCGCGTGCACCAGGTGGCTGGAGTTATAGACCAGCAACACCACCTGCCAGGTGAGGATGGGAGCGGCTGGACCTCTCCCGTACTGCTGGGGGCACTGCCGAACTGTACAGTCACTCTAGAAAACTCCTTGGCCGTTTCTTATAAAATTAAACGTACATCTGCTTTATGACCCAGAAATTCCATTTACTCAAGAGGAATGAAAATACATGTCCATAAAAAGATCGTAAAAGAACATTTATAGTGGCTTTGTTGATAATAGCTAAAAACTGCAAAGAAAAACAAAACCTCAAATACCCTTCAGCAGAAAATGGGACAGAAAGTCAGTGCTATCGTCACACAGCAGACTATTACTTGGCAATGAATACGGAGTATGCGTTCAAAACTTAAGAGAGAAGGATACAGAACATTGCCTTCTGCGTAATACTATGCACGTTGGGTTTAAGAAGAGGCAAAGCTAATGAAAGGCGTCCGAAACCCACAGGGGCTGCCTGTGGGGGTGGGGGCCTGAGGGAACTTTCTGGAGCCTTATCTTGAATGTGGTGGTGGTCACGGGGTACGTCCAATTACTGGCTCATCAGATGGTGCTCTGAACATGCGTGCATTACGCCCCGTGTAAAAGTTACTTCCAGAAAAGTGAGGAAGATGAGGCCACCGTGCACCTGTGGGGTCCTGCAACGTGAGCCGGCCTCTCCGCGCGTATGGCGGGTGCTTGCCACGCCGGGACCTGGCCCGTCAGCTTACTCCCGGGCGCCAGCTTCCGAGGCGGGCGCGCGCCCACGTCTGTTTGCCGCAGTGCGTGTCGCCAGCCCAGGACAGCTTTGGGGCCTGGAGTGGGAGCCGCCTCTCCCAGAGTCACGTTCACGGAGGCAGAAAATAACCCAGACCGCGCGGCCGGCTTTCTATTTACGGAAGTCTCCAACGGCACCTGACATGAAGTGCCCTTTCTTGTCTGTGACCCGATTTAGAAGGTGGAAGCTGCGGACCACCGAGGTCACCCCTCCCGGTGGACCCGCGCAGAGGGCCTGCAGCCACGCCCCGGGTCGGGCTTTGATCACATGAGCAGACAGGACGCTTGCTGCAGAGCCCTCTGTGGGACCACGGCGAGCCCAGCGGGTCTCCAGGGGGCATCCTCAGCTGCAGCCCTGGGACCGGCCAGGACAGTCCAGGCAGGAGGGGGGCAGCCGAGGGCCAGCAGCCCTCAGAGGCCTCAGTGGGGCCATCCGGTCACCTGGGGTCACGGAGGGCCGCCGGGTGGCGTCCTCCGCCCTGCCTGAGTCCCGGAGGCCCGGGGACAGGGCCCTGTCATCTGAGGAGGGCGGCCGGCCGGCGCCTGGGGCTGTTTGGCTTCCAGTAGGCTCGCCCAGCGCCTGCAGAGGGCTCCTGCTGGTCACAGAAGGCCGCGGGGCAAGCGGTGGGCCCAGGAGGGCGTCCTCCAAGTTCTCATTTCTGTGCTGACGTTCCTCACCTGCCCAGGGCTGGGGAAAGCTGGGGTGGCCTTGGGAGGCTCCCAGATAATACTGGGTGACAGCGCCTGAGGAAGCGAGGACCCTACACGGGCCCCACATGAAAAACATCTCAGGTCAAGAGGCTGGCTGGCAGGGCTCCTGGGGACTTTCTAGGGGCTGTTGACTCAGGCGCCTGGGCTCACAGGGTGGGGGAGGGGCTGGTTAAATCCCTTCCCCCACCCGCCCCTGGGGGTGCGCGGAGCCCCAGGGTACAAAGCTGCCTCTGTGGCCGTGCCCGTGGGCGGCAGAGATAAGTCACAGCGGCTGCCTGTGCTGTGTTGTCAGAGAGCAAAAATAGACTGCGGCTCCGCTTCCCAGAAGGGCCCTGCATGGGCCTGGGCCGACTGCTGTCTGCCCTTGGCCTGGAGACAGACGATGCCGGCCGTGTGGCCTAGAGCGCGAGCTGGCCAGGGCCCCTGCCTCTGCTGCTTGAGACTGTTTCGTCGGGAGAGAAAAGGCTGGCCTGGCACGTGGTTGCTGGGCCCCACGCCCCTCGCTGGTCCTCCTGGGGTCTCAGGCTGTGAGAGCTGTGGGGACTTTGCAGACCAGGCCCCCTGTGGGTGCTGGGGGGCATGGCTCTGGGACTGAGGGTCCAGGGCTGCAGGCTCAGGCTTGGGCTGACCTCAGCCAGCACTCAGCTGGCCCTGGAGGTGACCTTGGGCACCAGCTGGGGGCAGTGGCAAAGGCTTGGCTCCTGCAGCAAGGCAGGTGTCCAATCGCAGAAGCAGCCTGGACTCCCCTGGGCTGGCCTCTGCCCCATCCCTGCTTGCCCGGGCTGTCTGAGTTATTCAGCCTCCTGGCCGCTGGCCTTCCCCACCCCCAACCTCCAGGCCGCTGCACACACACCGCAGGCTTGCACTGTCCCCAACTGACCCAGAATCTCCCACTGAGCTCAGGACACAGACGACGCACATCCCCTGCTGCTACCCAGGCCTGTCCGGCTTGGCTCGTGAGTATAGGCCCAGGAAGGGGGCAAACCACGCAGGCCCCGTCTGGCCCTCCAGCTCCCCTGGCACAGCTCTCCATCTGGTCCCCAAAGCCAGGAGGTAATGGGAAGTTCTCCTAGGCAGTGACCGCAGCCGGGTGCTCGGGGCTAGACCTGGAAGTGTCCAGGGAGGACACCCGAGAGGCCGCCCGACACTGGCTGGTGAAGGCCCCAGTTCAGTGCCCAGAGCGCCCAGCTCAGGGCACCGCTGTCTCCAAGCCATGGGCCACCACCAGGCCTTGGAGGGGCACCCGGGGGTTCTGAGGCTCCTCCCCATGGAGGAAAAGGAGAGGGAGTAGGGCCTGAAAGCAGGGTGCTCGCAGTCCATGAGGGGAGCCGGTTGGAGGCCCAGGGAGCTTAGCTGGGAGCTGCTGGAGGCCTCCTTCCGGGACCGGCCACAGTGGGAGAGCTTCGCTGAGAGACCTGTAAGTGGCGCATGTGCGTGCATGTGTGTGCGTGTGAGTGTGTAAGGGACAGAGAGAGTCTCAGCTGGCGTGAGCAGCCCTAGTTCCTGAGTTCAAAGGGAGACATTCCAGTGCGGGGGAGTTCTTCTGCAAGGATTCCAGGAAAAGGCAGCCCAGGTAGGGAGGAGCCAAGATGGGGATTCAACCAAGGTGGAGGTGTCATGACGCATCCCCCAAGACTCAGGACCCCAGCAGAGTCAGGGGCTGGGGGACTCTGGTGGGCTCAGGCGGGGATCCATTCCCAGCAGGAAATGGAGGACCAGATGGATGGACGAGCCACGTGCCAGGGGCTGGGTCCAGGGGAGCTCTGGGACCCCAGAAGTTCAAAATACCAGTGAAACAGGAGGCTCTGAGTCTCAGCACTGTCCCCCACCAGCAGGCGGGGCTGCTCTGTGCTCCTCACCGTGGACAGCCTGTGGGGATGGTCAGCGGCAGGTGGTCGGCCTGGAGGAGTGTGTCTGGGAGGAGGCAGTGAGCTCCTTCCTGGCTTCCCCCAGGGCCTCCTTCCAGGAGGGCAGCTGGAGTTTAAGGGGTTCCTGGGATCTAGGCAGGCCTGTATTGGGTGGGATGGGAGGTGGAGAGGGGGTACACTAAGCTTCCTGGCCAAGGGGTGGTCGGGAGGAGCCAGATGGACTCTCTGGAGGAGGGACAAGGAGACAGATCAGCTCCCTCCCAGGGTCACCACGCTGCGGCCATCCAGTCCCCTGGGCCGAAGGGAATGGGGCTCCAGCCCCGTGGGGCGGCCAGTGGGGCGGTGGCTGCACTGGGGTTTGTGGGCAGGCTGGTGTGGACTTCAGACTCCAGCCCCAGGTGGACGCTCAGTCACCCCGACGGTCGTCTGGACAGGCTCGCTCGGCCGGGCTCTGGGGTGAGGCTGGCAGAGGCCCCGGTGCAGGGCAGGGGCACACAGGTGCTGGCTCTGCCTGCTGGCAAGGGGGTGGTCCCACCCACCGCGGAAGCTCCCGGAGGAGCCTGATGCAGAGACGGCGTGGGCGCCAGGACCCCCAGAATGCTGCTCCCCTCATCCTGGGCCAGGCAATGAATGGAGGTTCCAGTGAACACAGGGCCTCCGACTGATCAGAAGCCCCCCAGCCCCACCCCCCAGGGAGCACACCCTCCTGGTTTTGCCCACCACCCCCTCCCCCACCTTAGTCTGTTTATGGCCCATTTATCTCCTGCAGCACATTTCAGAGGTGAATGTAAAGAAAACTCTGATCTTTTAAAATAGATTTCACAGGGGAGTGGAGAAACGGGAGGGGAGGGGGTGAGTTTAATGTACTTTGGCTTCTAAAATAGGTCAGCGGGAGCCTTGGGTGTCCACGGGGGCTGGCCACGTCACCAGCCCCCAGGACAGCCACTGCCCCTCAGCCCACATCCTATTCCCAGGCTGGCTCTCAGACCCGAGAGCTGCGTGTTGGAGTGGTATTTGTGGTTGGGTGTGTGTGTGGCGGGCGAGAAGCGTGAGACAGCTGGATGGATGCGGGAACCCGGTCAGCCTGGGACCAGTGTTGGCCCATCAGGCAGCAAGGCGGGCGCTGCCCTGAAAGGCTGCCCTGGTGCGGATGCAGGTGGCCAGGCAGGGCCTGCTCAGCGTCTTAGGCCAGACCCCTGGTGCCAGGGTAGCTGAGCTGACCCTTGCACGCGGGCAGCAGCTTCCTGGAGCCGAGGGCCTCCTGAAGAAAACGTCCAGTGGAAGCTGTGGCCTCTTCCCAGGTTCAGCACACGCGGGCCACTTCACTGCGCTGCTCCGTGGAGGCAGGGGCAGTGGTCAGGCCTGAGCACCGTGGGGAATCACGTTCAGGCAGATGACTCTTCCTTCTGGAAGGTGTGCCCACCTGTTGTGGTCCCTGGCCAGGACCTGCCCCCTGTACCCGGGACCCCAAGCGGATACTGTAGGGCATGGTGCAGCCCTCCCAAGCACCAGTGCCCCGGCAGAGGGGGCTTCTGAGCCCGGGGGACTTCCCGTCACTGTGCGGCCAGAGAGCCAGCTACCTGCTCCAGCTACCTGGCTTACGTGAGAGGCTGGTGGCCTGCTGGTCAGGCCTCCCTGGTATGCAAGCCTGCTCAGAGAAACAGGATGGGATGGGGAGGGAGGTGGGAGGGAAGGGGCATGTGTGTACCCCTGGCTGATTCTTACTGCTGCTTGACAGAAACCAACACTGTAAAGCAATTATCCTTCGATTAAAAATGGATACATTTAAAATGCAAAAAACCCTAAATTCTAAACATAGAGATTAAAATACTAATATTTTTAAAGAAAAAAAAGAGAAAGAAATAGGACGCCTGACTGGAGTACAGAATTGGAATCTGTAAGGGGTGGCTGAGCTTCAGGCATAGCTGGATCCAGGATGTTAGACAAGGCTATTGGAACCACCTCCCTCTCCCTCCCTGCTGTTTTCCCTTGTGAAGCATTACTCTCAGGTAGACTCTTTCTCCAGCTGAACAAAGATGGCCATTATAATGCAAGGCATAAAATAACTTTTTCAATAAAATTCTAACCCCCCTACAGGACTCAGGTTGGTGGCCTGGGTCATGTGACCATTGCTGTCTTCTCAGGGTCTCAGAGGCTGGGTGATGCAGATTGGCTAGCCTGGGTCATGTGCTTATGCCTAACTAGTTAGGGTCTCAGAGGTTGGGTGATGCAGATTGGCTGGCCTGGGTCATGTGACCATCCCTAGCTAGTCAGGGTCTCAGAGACTGGGTGATGCTGATTGGCTGGCCTGGGTCATGTGTGCAATGTCACACTTACACTCCCATCAGGATCACTGGGCTGGGGAAAGGGTCATTTTCAGAGGAAATCTGGGGAACAAAGGGTGGTCCTGCAGACCCCACACATGCCTCCTACATGTGACCATTCCAGGGCTGACCAGCGAGGGCTCCCATGTCGAAGTATTTACCGGGGTAAAAGCCTGCTCAAAGGCCTTGGGGCTCCACCTGCCAGCCTCTTCCTCTTTGGCACAAAACACTGTGGGTGCCAGAACCTGCGTCTCAGAAAACCCCAGGAAACTTCAAAGGGGCCTGTCCACCTCACCAGCTTTGATCTCAAGGGGACTAGCTAAGAAGCATGATCAAAAGGACCGTGGACGGTTCCAGGTATGCGCAGACACCGCCTCTGGGAGGAAACCAAGGCTCTTTCATCCAGGCTGCAGGAGCCGCCGTCTAAAGAGACTTAAATAGCCTTAAAAGCATTTTTCTTTTTATGTTAGAAATGAGCAACAAAACATGCTCCTGTCGTGCTCACCTGGACGTTGTAAGGATGAGAAGTGGAGGCTGTCGTGGCGCCAGGCTGGGGTCTGTGGACACAAGAATAATATGGAGAAGGTGCTGATCCTAGGGCACTGGGACACAGGCGCTGTGTGTCTTTGCAAGTTGCTGTCCCTCTGTGGGCCCCCGTTTGAGCTTTTATGATAATAACTGCTGTCACCCTCTCCTACTGCAGTGACATCACATGCCATGGCATTCTGGGCCGGATGGTCTTGGCAGATCCTTTCCAGATCAATATTTTATGGATCTAAGTTCCAGGAGCAAGATGATCAGTCAGATGAGACAGAATTCACACTTAAAAATCATTTCTAAAAGCCAGCTGTCCAGATTCCAGACTCTGGTCTGGGAGCAGAGAAAAGGATGCTTCTTGAACAGGGTAAAAAAGCAGGCATGAGCCCCAGTGAGGATGGCAGGTGAGTTGCTGGGTCTTGAGTGACCTCAGCGGGCTTTCCTGGTGGCTTAGACGGTAAAGAATCTGCCTGCAGTATGGGAGACCTGGGTTTGATCCTTGGGTTGGGACAATTCCCCTGGAGGAGAGCATGGCTACCCACTCCAGTCTTCTTGCCTGGAGGACTCCATGGACAGAGGAGCCTGGTGGGCTACGGTCTATGGGCTCGCAAAGTGTCAGGCACGACTGAGTGACTTTCACTTTCTCTTTGGCGAGTGGGCACCAAGTGGGAAGAGAAGGCCAGCAAACAAAGATCCTTCCTGTGAGGCTCCTGACCTTGAGGACTGGGGGAGGGGCGCAGACACCCGTGGGGAAGGCAGGTTGGGGGCGGCACTGGCAGCGAGACCCCCGGGGCAGGGGAGCCGGGAAAGGCGGGGTGAGGGCACGCGATGAGGCTGTGCCTGGCGGTGGGGGGCGGCCCTGTCGGGGGCACGGAGCCTCTTCTGCCGCCTGCGGGAGGTAATGCAGGCGCAGCTGGGCCTTGATTGTCTCAGCAGGTGGGAGTTGAGGCTGTGCCTGAGGAGGGAGGCGTGGTGGGTTTCTGAGCACCACTGAGGGCCCGGCCCTGGAGGGACAGTGGGTCTGCTGCTGCCAGGACGTGCAGGGCATGGAGACGGGGTGAGGAAGCAGACCCGCCACTTATGGGGCCTGGGCCTGGGAGGGGCTGGCGTGCCCCTGGCAGGTGGAGACTGGCTGCTGGGAGTTGGGGTCGAGGACCACACAGGCCCTCCGAAGCTGAGCATGCTCCCTCCGGGTGCTCCCAAACATGCTTCTGGGGGCCTGCCTGATGTCCAGGGGCTAAGACCTCACCTTCCTATGCAGGGGGTATGGGTTCCACCCTTGGTCAGGGACTTGAGCTCCCACATGCCTGGGGGCCAGAAAACAAGACCATTAACAACAGTGGTAATATTGTAGCAAATTCAATAACGACCTTAAAAAAAAACAAACAAAGCCCCCATACTGCAGTTTCCAAGTCTTCCTCACAGTGGGAATGCTGCAATCTTCCCACATCAGGGCAGCTCGCTCTCCACGAGGTGCCAGAGTCGGAAGCAACCTCCTCACTCCTTCTAGAGGGTACATGACGGCCCCGGGCCCCTCTTCCAGAACGTGCTGTGAATGACTCTGGACTTAGGAGTCTGAATTCAGAGGAACATTTACTAGTGTGTGGGAGAAACACAGGTTCAAATAAAAGGAGAAATTAGATTTCCTTTGCAGTTTGGAGGGTAAGCTCAGTAATCACCAAGAGACAATGAGAAACGCTGACCTCATCAGCGTTGAAAATTAGATCAGATACAGTTATGGGGCGATCAGAACACAGATTTCATTCTCCTTGTCTTTCATTGCAGAGGGGAAAGCACTCAAAGGGCTTTAAATTAAAATCAATTCCTATTAAGTCTTTGGCTAATTTGGTTTGTGATCTCTTTCAGCCTGGATGGAGGTGCAGGAAAGAGAGGCCATCTTAGTTCGTGACCTGGACATGTCCTTGGAAGCAACCTTGTCCCACCTCCCTCAGTGTGTGTGTGTGTGGGGGGGGCGGGGTGCAGCTTTACTGGGAAGGACCTGTCACCTCTGCCCTGGACCCTTACGTGCCTTCCAGGCCCTGGTTGCATTGGCAGCGTCTGCTCCCACCCAGCTGATCCAAACTCTTCGTGTGAATTCTGCCTCTTAGTGGATGCTCACTAATGGACAGGTGACCCGTCTGGTCTGTCCAGCATCCTCTGAGAGAGCGTAAGGAAGCAGAAGCCCAGAGAAGGACAATGACTTGAGAAGGCTGAGCACCGAAGAACTGATGCTCTTGAACTGTGGTGCTGGAGAAGACTCTTGAGAGTCCCTTGGACTGCAAGGAGATCCAACCAGACCATTCTGAAGGAAATCAACCCTGAGATTTCTTTGGAAGGAATGATGCTGAAGCTGAAACTCCAGTACTTGGGCCATCTCATGTGAAGAGTTGACTCATTGGAAAAGACTCTGATGCTGGGAGGGATTGGGGGCAGGAGGAGAAGGGGATGACAGAGGGTGAGATGGCTGGATGGCATCACGGACTCGATGGACATGAGTCTGAGTGAACTCCGGGAGATGGTGATGAACAAGGAGGCCTGGCGTGCTGCAATTCATGGGGTCTCAAAGAGTCGGACACGACTGAGTGACTGAACTGAACTGAACACAGCTTAGGGGTGGAACCCCAGGGACCCGTGCAAGTGACCTTATTTGGTATCTGCAGATGCAGCAGATTCAAGGATCTCCAGATGTAACTAGCCTGGATTAGGCAGGGCCCTGAATCCCGTGGCTGGTGTCCTTAGGAGAAAGGAGAGGGAGATTTGAGACAAGGGCACACAGGGGAGAGGCCATGGGAGACTGGAGGGATGGAGCCACATGCCAGGGAAACCAGGAGCCACCAGATGCTGGAGAGGCAGGAAGGACTCTCCCTAGAGCCTCCAGAGACAGTGTGGCCTGCTGACACCTTAACTCCAACTCCAGCCTCCAGAACCGTTCCTTGAATCCCCCAGTTTGTGGTCATTTGTTACAGCAGCCCCAGGTCACAGATGCAGGTCCTGACTTGTTTCCATGGAGACAGCCAGTCTCGGGGCTCCTGACAGGCGCTGCCAATAGTAGGAACTTCCGCAGGCACCGAAGGCTTTCGCAGGTTGGGGGGTAAGGTTGGTAGGTGTGCGCTGCTCCCTGACGGACACGCCCAGCCTGTCAGGCGGCTCCCGCGTGGGTCCCTCGACGCCCCACCCCACCCCCGATGGCTGCTCGCCCATGTACAGGGGCCCCTCCTGGAACCGAATCCTGGTGCTGGAGCAGTGAAAGTGCAGGGAGCTCGGCGCTGGGCCCACTCTCACCGATCCTTGGCTGTGGCTGCCCCCGCGACTCCTGCCTCTGCTCCTGCCGAGCCCAGTCTCCCTGTGACCTCAGGTCACCTCCGTCCATCAGCATCAGGCCCGAGTGGGTCCCCACTGCAAGGCTCTGCAGCACAGCCCCGGCTCTCGCTTCCTCCCAGTGTTCATCTCATTCAGGGCTCATCCAGCCTGCCCCTCGCAGTGTCTCCCATCCAGGCCACCGCAGGCAGGGGCCGGACTCACGCACTTCTGTGGGTCCCTCGTGGACCCAAGCCCAGTTCTGGGGCGTGGGAACGAGGCACTGCCACAGAGCACGTCTGGGCACGGTGTGGGCCTGGGGTCAGAAGAAGCGGTGGGGCCTCGGTCAAGACCACTGAGAACACCCAGACGGTGGCAGCAGCAGGGGTCCTCCCAGGGGCGGCCAAGCGACCACACAGGAGGCGAGCCGTGGACGTTCAGCTGCAGGGGGCCTTCTGCCTCACACTGGGGCCCGACTCGGGCCTCCCTCCCAGCCCGCATCCCGGCAGTGCCCCCTGGCACCCCGCCTACCTTCTTGGGATGCTTTCATTTCTTATGCATCCTAAACAGAAGTGTGAACTCACACTGCTCGGGTCACTGACTCACCCGAGTGCTGTTAGCTGCTAATTAATCAAATCTTTGATGAGCTGCATTTCTTACCTTCTTAATTAAAGTAGTGATGATTAATGGAGTGGAGGGCATCTAGCTCTGCAGTTATCCCGGACAGGTCTACGGAGCTCACGCCCAGTTCCGGGGCAAGCCCAGGCTGAGTGGGCAGTCAGGGTCCAGCTGACCTAGAATTTCTGGTCACCCACTGCTCACTGCTCCCAGAGCCATCCCACCATCCTGGGGTGGGGGCGGGGGGCGGGGTGCTGGATCCAGCCTTGGGGGAGAGAACAGAGCTGCTGCCTCCTGTCCTTGAGTTAATTCCATCAGCTCAGCAGCTTCTGTCTTTAAACCAGCAGGAGATTCGGGGGTGGGAGGGGCTGTGGGCAGGGAGGGCGGGGGGCGGGGGGTGGGGGGGCAGCGCTGCTCAAGCCTGGCCCTGTGGGCCTGGTCTCCAGCCCCTGAATGGCCAGCAGCACCGCTGTCCCCGCTGAACCCCAGGGCTGCACTGTGTGCTGGTGCTCTAGGGTCGCCAAGGCCCCTCCCAGCCCAGGCTGGGGCCGGCCCCACCCGGCTCCGGGATGCACAGCCGGGCTGGGGGCGGGGGGCTCGCTTGCTCCTGGTGGTGAAGCAGGGCCAGCAGGAGCGTGGACCCGGCCTGCTGGGCTGACCGCCCACTCTGCCCTGGACGCAGATGCAGGTGGGAGGGAGGCAGAAGGGCCGGCTATTCTGGGATCTGGGACATGAAGAGGACAAGCTGAGCCCCGCTGAGGCCTCAGTTTCCTTCTATGGGGGGTGAGGGGTGGCAAGGGTGCCCTCCGGGGCTGCTCCATGGGGGACAGGGCCACCAGAAACTCCACAGTGGCGCTGCTGACCCTGGCCTGGGACTCGGATCTTCTGGTAGCCCCAGAGACAGCCCAGCTGTGAGACGTGGTCAGGAGCGGGCTGGCCCTCCCGGTGTCACTGGCCATCTCAGGCTGGACCTGGTGCCACGGGCCCCTGGCCTTTAGGGCCTGGGACGATCTGGGGACAGCCGGGCCTCCTGCAGCCTTTTCTCCCTGAGCCTGTTGGCCTCTAGGGTGGGAAGCTCTCTCTAAGCCCTCTGTGGGCACAGGGTGGGTGGTTTGTGCCCACCCTCTCCCCCAGAAAGGCAGAAGGGAGTGGGGAGGGTCTGTGCATGGCTGGTGTGCGTCCGGTCGGACCCCGGCTGAAGTCAGAGTCAGCAAGTGCCCCCAGGACATGCTGCTTGACTCCAGGGCCCCATGCCTGCCCCTTGCTGGGGGCATCCGGGACAGCACACACCTGAGTACAGAGTGGGCGCCACTGTGCCCTCCCGGCCTCGCCGTTCCCCGGGCCCTACAGCGGGGCTCCTGGCCTCACCGTCCCCGGGCCCTACAGTGGGGCTCCAGGCCTCGCCGTCATCCGAGCCCTCACAGCCAAGCTCCTTCAGCGGCCGCTTCTTGTCCTGTGCTCCATCCAACCTCCCCCACTGACTGTCCCTCCACCATGTGGCCCTCTAGAGAGGCTGGAGGTTAAGACCCCCGCCCCAGCCTCATTGCGGAAACACCGCGTGGCCAGGCACCGAGGTGAGCACTCCAGACCCCCTCCCACCTGCGGGGTGGTCTCCTCCCCTTCCTGGTCTTGCTCCCTCTCCGTTCTCTTCCCGGGAGAGCTCCTTCTAGCTGGGAAGGAAGGGCCCAAGCCCTTGGAGGGGGTCTCCAGGCAGCGGGAAGAGGTAGGCTCCTCGGCGATGCATCCCTCCAGCGAAGCCCTGCCCCGCACTGACCCCACCCCCGGGGGCGGAGAGGAGAGCAGACTCCGCCCCTGGAGGGAGGAGGGGCCACCTGATTGGCCAGCAGTGGGAGCGGCGGGCAGGGCAGCGTGAGTGACAGGCAGCCTCCCAAGGTCCGAGAGCGTGGGCAGAGAGGGGCGCAGGGCGGAGACTGCTGCGCAGCAAGCTTCACGGTCCAGGGAAGGGCCCGGACCACCTGGAGGTCAGCCGTGGGGGTAGGGGGGTGCCAGGCTACCAGCCGCACACTACACGCTCTTCCTGGAGTCACTGGAGGCTGGATCTGGACACGCCTCCGGAGAACGCCTGCTCCCACCACCCGTTCACAGATGGTGCGGGGGGCCCGCGAGGGGGCCTGGGCAGCTGGTGAGGGGTTGGTGGAAACAAGAACCCCCTTTTCCTCCTGGCCGGCCCATTGGCTCTGTCCTGGCTCGCAGAGCAAATGCAAGACAGCAGTGCACTCCGTGCCAAAGAGGTAGCCCAGCCCCCTTCGGAGGTCGGGGCGGTGAGGAGAGGGGCACGGGCTCCTGGGAACCCACAGGTGAAGCCCGCAGGAGATCCTGGGACCAGGTCAGCTGAGCCAGAGCAGGGCGGGGCGCTTGGAGCCTTCCTCTGGGGAGGGGGAGCCCAGAATGCCTGCCTGGTGGGTCCCTGAAGGCGCAGAGGGCATGCTGCCTGGGGGACCTCTCTGCAGACCTCAGGACAGGCGCCAAGATCCTACACAGGCCGAGATGCAGCCGGGTCTGGAAAAGGAGTCTGCCCTAGAGGAGGTGGCGCCCAGTCACCATGGGACTCACAGACCCCGGAGTGGCTCCGGGACGCCCCTTGGGGTCCACCCTCTGGGGCCTTCCTTCCCCTTGGGGAGAAAGTGGACCTGTTTCCAAGTAGGAGAACCTGCACACGTGATGTGTTACCACGAGATGCCAGGTGGCAGAGATCTGCTGGGGGGCGTGTGGGCTCCCCCAATCTGAGGCCTCCAGCAAAGGCCAGCAGATGTCCTGCGGCCCAGGACATGAATCCTGCAGACCCCGGGGTGCTCCCCCAGCCCAGCCTCCTGGTGAGAACACAGCCCACCAGCAGCCCGATGGGAGTGTGTGGTCTCTGGGAACCGTGAGGCCGTTGGTGTCCATCATGTGAAGGCACTAGCCTGTGGGGCAGACACCCAGCACACGCGGGGGGTGGCAGATGAGCGTCAGGGCCTTCCCTCGTGTCTCAGTGGCAAAGAACCCGCTTTCCGGGGGTAGGAGACACGGGTTCAGTCCACGGGTCGGGAAGATGCCCTGGAGGAGGGCATGCATGCCACTCCAGTACTCTCTCAGGAGGATCCCATGGACAGAGGAGCTGGGAGGGCTACAGTCCACGGGGCTGCACAGAGCCAGACAGGACTGGACGCCGGAGCACGCACTCACGCAGACGGGCTTCAGAGCCTGGCGCTGCCCCTGCTGGCCGGCTGAGCAGGCAGCCTCTGCCCGCCTCACTGTCCCCCTCTGTCACCTGGGGCAGGTGGCACTGACTCACCCCCAACCGGTGCTGGGGGTAGGGGCCATGCGGGGGGCTGCTCAGGCCTGGGCGCCCGGGGAAGGTGGGGGGGCTCTGTCGTCTCCACCGTGCTGTTGAGGAAAGGGGCCAGCCCGCCCCTTCCCCACCTGGTGGGGTCTCTGAAGTGTCTGGCCCTGAGGTCCGGTGTTCCTATGGGAAGACAAACCATTGAAGGTGGCGGCCACTGGCTGGCATGCTGCCGCCTCTCCCTCCCCAGCGGCCTCCGCAGCGCACAGCCCGGTGCCCAGTGTGGGCGGGGCGGGGAGGGAGAGGCAGCCTTGGTGGGGACAAGTGGCAGGCCGCCCTTACAGGAGCGGTGGGGCAGACCCCAGGAGGGACCCGGCCCCGGCGGCTCCCCCAGCCCCGTCTGCTCCTGGGAACGGGGTGGCTCTCAGGGTCTGAGGGGCCGTGAACACCCAGGAGTGCATGCCTTGCTCTGGCGCAGGGGGCCACTGGGATTGGAGCAGCTACGGAGCGTGAACACAGAGCCCGGGGGGCTTGGTGGGGGTCACGGCCCAGGAGCCGAGCTGTTGGCTGCCCCAGGGCAGCGCCTCCAACGTCGGCTCCGGCAGCTCGTGGGGAACCCCAGTGGGTCTGGACGGGCAGACCCTCAAGGACAAGTGGAGGCCTGGCCTGGGCCCTGTGCTCAGTGGCTCCGCCTCGCAGCTCCTGGCCGCTGGGTGGCTGGACAGAGCGGACTTCCCCAGCGGAAGGACAGGGACCGTGGGCGGTGGAGGCAGGGCCCTCCAGAAGCTTGTCACCTCGCTTGGCAGCTGTGGCCTGTTTCCAGGGAGCGGCAGACTAGAGCCCGGTCGCCAGCACGACCCCCACCCCCAGCAGCGGTCCTGAGGGACTGCCCAGCACATGAGGAGCACTTACAGGGAATGGGCCCGCCCCGTGGGCACTGAGCCCAGACTCCCCCTTGGGGGACCGTCCAGCTTCTAAAACACCCGAAGAGGCACGCCCCGGGCAGCGTGCCAAAAATCAGCATCTCCGTTCTAGCGCAAAGACGGACCAAGGGTCTGGAGCTTCGAGAGGGATGGTGCCCGCAGGTCCCAGCAGAGGCAGCGGGAGTCCCGCGCCACCCCTGTGCAGATGGCGGTGGGGGAGCCGGAGCCTGACCCGCCGGAGGTGGCTCCACGCCCTCCCCTGACTGTCTGGGCGCCCAGCACCCCGCCGCCGCCCCTGTTTGTAGCTTCCCCAGGACAGCGGCTGTGCTCCCAGGTGGGGTCCCTCATGTGCTCTGGGCTGGGTCTCCTCTGGAATCTGTAAACACACAGCTGCCTTCAGTGCCAGCAAATAAGTGGAACCACATGGGATGGTTTGAAGCTTCTAGAAGCTCCTGCTCATGATGAAAGCGGACGAGCTCAGCCCAGGAGTGCAGCAGGCGCAGAGCTGGGCCCAGGCAGCCTCCAGCAGTCAGGGGATGGGGGCAGGGGGCTCAGGCCTGGTGAGGGGCTCCAGAGGGGAGGTCCCCGGGGAGCAGAAATGCTCTTTCTTCCACCACCTGCTGTTGACATCTAGCCAGCTCACTAAGCCCAGTTTCCATGCCTCCTCTTCTGGGCAGCTCTCCAGGGTTTCCTCCTCTCTTCTGTGCTGCCCGCTCAGGCTGGAGCCCCATCGCCTCCAGCTCTGTATTGTTTGGAGATACACACACTCACGGGGTTGCTGCATGGGAGGGGAGGGGCCTTGCTCACCCCTGGCTATGGGCACAGCCTGGGGTCCCTTGTAGGAGGGACTGCGTTAGGGGCAAAGTGGAATCACCCTCAGCCCACGAGGACTAAGCACTCCATGAAGGTCAGTGACTGTGACCAGCACGTCCACGCGGGCAGCGCAGGCGTCTGCTCCTGATGGGCAGGGCACCCAAGGCCCCACGGGCAAAGCATGTGTGACGCTCACGCAGTGCCAGGCGCTGAGCTGGTGGATCTGGGGAGCCCAGGGTCAGCCTCTCAGAACAGAGGAGCCCCCAGGACTCCAGCTGCTCGGGAGCCAGGGCTACTGCTTGATGGGCGGGGACAGGGCGCCGCCAGGCTCACGGCCCCCGAGCTGCCGACCAGGGCAGCTGCTGCCCAAAGAGGGCTCCGCACGCATGGGGCCCCGTGGTCACCGAGGACCCACAGCCCTCAGCGCACGCGGCCCCCCGCACCGGCAGCTGCAGCTTCCTGCCCTCGCCGGGGGCCACAGGCTGAGCCCCAGGAAGCCTCCCGATGTGCTTGCACCATCAGGGGCCCGCTTATGTTCCTTTGAACATAAAGTCCTGTTCAAAACAGCACTTGGAAGGACAGACTGTCGTGGACACCTGGAGTGACAGGATGGAAGACCCTGTGAGAGGTGGATTGGGGCAGAATACTCCTGCGACGGGTAGAGCTGCTCCCGGTTCAGAAGAAACTTCACCAGGTCCTTTGCTCCGCGGGCCATGAGTCCACAGCTGGGAGCCCGTAGGGGAGGTTTGGCATCTCCAGTCCAGTAAAAAGCCCATCGGGTCCACTGTTTTAGCCCCGAACAACAGTGACCTCACCATGCAAACATCGTCGTGCTTAGGAGAGAATCACGGGGCAGCCGGAGGAGGAATTGAGGCGGCGTCCTTCCCTCCGTGAGGCCATGAGTGTGGGGCAGGGAACAGGAGACTGGCAGAGTCGCTCAGGGCCAAGGAAGGTGCCCCGCCACTGCTCTGCGTGGCCCGCTGACTGGGGCGCAGCAGCAAGCGTGCTCGGAGAGCGGAGCACTGGGAACGAGCCGGCGGATTGGCCCATCACTCAAGGGCGCTTGTCTATTGAGTTCCGGGCCTTAGTCTACCATACCTGTTCAAAACATAGACATCTTTCACAAGCAGGCACGCTAGCAAGGTCTGTGTGTTTTATGTATAAATAGTGCAGTTTGGTGCTAGTGTAAAGACAGACAGATGGACCAAGAGAACAGACTTCACTGCACACAAGGATTTACAAATAAAACGAAGGTGAAAATGGCCAGTCAGTGGGAAAGAGAACGATTATTTGATGAATAATCATGTTAGGCATTTTTGGAGGAGGAAGTAAAACAATGAAAACACACCTAAGTGAATAGCAGGATTAAAGAGTCAAGTGTAATGAGATGAAGTGACTAAGACATCATACTAAGTGAAGTTAGAGACAAATGTCAAACGACGTTGCTTATATGTGGAATCTAAAATATTACGCAAATGAACTTATTCGCAAAACAGAAACAGACTCACAGACAATAGACTTGTAACCAAAACCATGAGGGCGAAGGGGTGAGTTAGGAGTTTGGATTAACAGATGCACACGGTTCTATGCAAAACAGATGAACAACAGGACCTACTGTGCAGCACAGGGAACTGTGTGCAATACTTTATAATAACTGTCATGGAGAAGAAACGGAAAAAGAACATGCATGCATGCTTATGTGTATATATAAAACTGAATCACTTTGCTGTATAGACATGTAAAATGAAATCAACTACTATAAAAAAATCAAGTGAAAAATCTTGGAGTTGTGCAGATATAAATATTAAATCTTTTGAGGGGAAAGCTTTTCTATTTTAAAAACAAAACCCCAATAGATATAACTGTATACAAGCCAAATATTTCTTAAGGGTGAATAGCAATAAAACCAAAAGCAAAAATCAGATTAGGAAAAGTGTTATGTGTAACTTCAGACAAATATAACAATGAATAACAATTGATACTACTGTAAGATACAAATGGAAAAGTGGATATTGAACAACAGTTTATAATAAGGAACTATAACTTATTACTAAGCATATAGAAAGCTATCATAAAATAGTCATAAAGTCAAATTAAAGAAAATATGATTAGAGTGGAGCTTTAATTTAAAAAGTTTATCCATTGTTGTAGTAAGGTGTGTTAGAACTACTTTGACAGTCTTATTTCAAGAAACATAATATTTCATAATATGTAGTCCAGTAACTCCACCTATTTGGAGAAATACTTTTTGAAAAGGAGTGCGTCAAGGCTGTATATTGTCACCCTGCTTATTTAACTTATATGCAGAGTACATCATGAGAAACGCTGGACTGGAAAAAGCACAAGCTGGAATCAAGATTGCCGGGAGAAACATCAATAACCTCAGATATGCAGATGACACCACCCTTATGGCATAAAGTGAAGAGGAGCTAAAAAGCCTCTTGATGAAAGTGAAAGAGGAGAGTGAAAAAGTTGGCTTAAACTTCAACATTCAGAAAACGAAGATCATGGCATCTGGTCCCATCACTTCATGGGAAATAGATGGGAAAACAGTGGAAACAGTGTCAGACTTTATTTTTGGGGCTCCAAAATCACTGCAGATGGTGACTGCAGCCATGAAATTAAAAGACGCTTACTCCTTGGAAGAAAAGTTATGACCAACCTAGATAGTATATTCAAAAGCAGAGACATTACTTTGCCAACAAAGGTCCGTCTAGTCAAGGCTATGGTTTTTCCAGTGGTCATGTATGGATGTGAGAGTTGGACTGTGAAGAAGGCTGAGCGCCAAAGAATTGATGCTTTTGAACTGTGGTGTTGGAGAAGACTCTTGAGAGTCCCTTGGACTGCAAGGAGATCCAACCAGTCCATTCTGAAGGAGATCAGCCCTGGGATTTCTTTGGAAGGAATGATGCTAAAGCTGAAACTCCAGTACTTTGGCCACCTCATGTGAAGAGTTGACTCATTGGAAAAGACTCTGATGCTGGAAGGGATTGGGGGCAGGAGGAAAAGGGGATGACCGAGGATGAGATGGCTGGATGGCATCACGGACTCGATGGACCCAAGTCTGAGTGAACTCCGGGGAGATGGTGATGGACAGGAGGCCCAGTCAGACACGACTGAGCGACTAAACTGAACTGATTTTCTTTGCAACTTAATTGTTCATCAACTGATGAATGCATGAATAAAATGTAATATCACACAAAATACTATTCTTTGGCAATAAGAAGGAATGAAGAACTGATCCAACATGGATGAGCCCACAAAAACCCAGTTACCGCATGATTTCATTTATATGTAAAGTCCAAAATAGGCAAATCCAGAGAGACAGAAGCTCAGGGCTGGAGGAGAGAGGGAGGGGATGGAAAGATTGTTAATAGGATGTGGTTTCTTGGGTGATGAAAGTTCTGAAATTTGGTGGTGGGGATGGTTACAGCACTCTGTGACTACATGCTAAACCACTGAATTTTATCCACGAAATGGGTAAAATGGATAGTATGTGAATTATACCATAAGTGTTAAAAATATAGAAAAAAATATATATAATACAGAAAATAAACTGTTAAAGAAAAGTGAAGTGCGAGGATAGCGAGAGCGGGAAGGGAGGGGAGGGGAGGCAGCCTCTTGCTTTTGAGCCGCTTCTGTACCCCAGGGAAGGGCTGGGGTTGACCTGGGCTTACTCCCGTCTCACACCTCTCCGGGCGGGTGACTGAAGTCACTTTCATCCTCACCCTGGTTCCCAGAGAGGTTTTGTCTCAGAACCCACAGTGGTTGAGCCTATGAGGCCCAGATCCATTTGGCTGCTCAGCCACTTACCCTTTTTTCTGTGCAGTAGCTGCCTGGTGTCCAGACTGGGAAGGGAACGCCAGGACCCAGGCTTAGGAGACAAGCTCCCCCCGCCAGTCACTGAGGGCAAATCCCAGCGCTCCAGCAGGCTGGGACCGTGTCGGGCCTTTGGCCCTGGGGTCCATACAGCACCCTGAGTTTCCTGGGCACTGTGAAAGTCCCCCAGAGCCTTGAACCCAAGATGCTACCTTGTACTAGCATTTGGCCTTATCACCCCTTCTCTTGAATTCATTGCCGATCACCTTCTGTGGGCCCGGATGGAGACAAGGCCCAGCTGCTGTCCTCACTGAGCTCACAGACAGACAGGCTGGGGACAGGTGAATGCTTTCATAGGCTGTAATAGAGGGGTGTCCAGAGTGCTCTGGGAGTGCAGAGGAAGGGGTGACTAACTGCTTGGGGAGTCAGAGCTGGCTCCATCTACCAACCTACTCACCCATCTGTCCACTCATTCACTCGCCCATCCATGCATCCATCCATCTGTCCATCCATCCATCTACCCACCCATCCATCCACCCACCCATACATACATACCTACAGACACACTCACCTATACATATATACGTATCCGTCTGTCTGTCCACCCCCCTCCCTGTCCAGTCATTATTCATTCATCAGCCAAGTCATCTTTTCATCTTCCCTTTTACTCATCCTTCCATCCATCTGCTCATCATCCATCCATTCACCCACCCACCTGTCCATCCATCCATACACACATACCTATACATACATACGTATCCATCTGTCTGTCCACCCACCTCCCTGTCCAGTCACTTACTCACTTACTCACTCATCAGCCAAGTCATCTGTTTATCTCCCCTTATCCTCACCCATCCATTCATCCACTCATCCATCCATATACGTAAATACATAACCATCCATCTGTCCACCCACCTATCTGTCAGTCACCTATTCACCCATCGTCAGTTCGTTCACCCATCTGCCCTTGTACTCATCCATCTATGCATCCATCCATTTACTCATCCATTCATATATCCATCCATCCGCCTATCCGTCCATCCATTCACACCCCCATCCGTCCACCCATCTATCGCACAGTTTATGGAGCTTCTCTCACCACACTCTGCTTGATGCTGAAAGTGAAAGGAAAGTGAAGTCACTCAATCGTGTCCGACTCTTTGGGACCTCATCCATGGACTGTAGCCTATCAGGCTCTTCAGTTCATGGAATTTTCCAGGCAAGAGTACTGGAGTTGGTTGCCATTTCCTTTTCCACGGGATCTTCCCGACCCAGGGATGGAAGCCAGGTCTCCGCGTTGCGTCTGAGCCACCAGGGACGTGCTCCTGAAGCTGAGGCTCCATCATAAAATAAGGCGCTTCTCTCGTAGATCTTCCCTTCTAGTGCACATGACATAAAACAAACATGGAAAGCAGTTTCAGATGCAGAAAAGCACTGCGAGGAAGAGAAGGCAGAGCAGTGGAAGGAGACAGCCAGGGATGGCTCTCCAGTAAAGTGTTTGAGTTGAGGCTTAAAAGAAAGGAGCCGTCAAAGGGGCGGTCCAGGGAGAGGGGACTCCAGGCAGGAGCGTCAACGGCAGGAATGAACTTGACTTGTTAGAGGGACGGAGCAAAGTTCCCTGTGCCTGGAGGGACAGAAACATTTGTGCTGGTTCTCGAAGAGTGAGAGTTTGCTGGGCAGCCTTGGAGATAGAAGGGCTTGGGGTTTGCCTGGTAGGACCAGGCACATTGGAAAAGATCCCTCTGATGCTGGGAGGGATTGGGGGCAGGAGGAGAAGGGGACGACCGAGGAAGAGATGGCTGGATGGCATCACGGACTCGATGGATGTGAGTCTGAGTGAACTCCAAGAAATGGTGATGAACAGGGAGGCCTGGCGTGCTGCGATTCATGGGGTCGCAAAGAGTCGGACACGACTGAGCTACTGAACTGACTGAACTGGAACTGAACCAGGCACTGTAAATGCTTTTATTTCACAGGAAAGAATAAACAAGCAGGTATAGCCAGGAAATCCCTAGAAAAGAATCAGGTGAGGGAGGGCAGGGGAAGGGCTAGGGTCCTTCCCTCCACCCACACATCACTCAGCCACACATCGGTGGCTCTGCCAGGTCTAACTCGTGTTGTGAAGGGCCTCCAACACTGGGCTCAGGGACGTGGGTGATGGTCAGGGTGCCTTCTCAGCGAGTGGGGAGAAGAGGAACTGTTTAGTCCATGGCTGTGAGGCAGCTGGAGAGCCACGTGGACAAAGGTAAGGTTGGATCCACTCTTCGCAACAGATGTCAAGTGGGTCAGAGGTGAAACGATGCAAGAGCTAGAAAGAAAGAGGGGCGGCTCCTTTACAGCCCAGAACAGCTGCTGACCGTGACGCAAAGTCCAAACGCAATGAGCCGGAGATGAGCAGCTTGCCTATGTAAAATGTAAACATTTGTGTGGCGAAACACGGCTTCCCTGGTGCCTCAGGGGTAAAGAACCCGCCTGCCAGTGCAGAAGGTGCGGGTTTGATTTCCTGGGTTGGGAAGATCCCCTGGAAGAGAAAATGGAAACCCACTTCAGTATTTGTGCCTGGGAAATCCCACGGACAGAGGAGCCTGGTGGCTACAGTCTATGGGGTGCAAAGAGTCGGACATGACTTAGCAACTGAACAAAACAACAAATGGCAAAACACACCACGAGCGATGTCAAAAGACACCCAGAGTATTCACATCTGATATCATGGACGCAGGGCTAAAATCGCTGATGCACAAAATGCTCCTGTTAACAAAAACCTCAGTCCCTGCAGGAGAATGGGCACAGATATCAATAAACAGTTCCTAAAAGAAAAAAATGCAAATGTCTCTTTAAACATATATAAAGGTGTCCGAGCATGGTCTCGTGAAAGAAAAGTGAACTGAAATAACACTGAGGTTTCATTTCTCTCTTGTCAGATTGATCACAGTCCAAAGGCTTGCCTACTGACTGTGTTGGTGTTCATATTGATTACGAGGTGGGAAGGAAAACGGTGCCGGTCCATTAGGAATTAGGGCTGGAATTAACCTCCAGCCACGCTGTGTCCACGTTTGGCCTGAGAGGCACTGACCCCAGCCCTAAGACTGCGCCCAGGACAAGCTGGGGAGTGTGCGGCAGGCAGGCAAGGCGTCCACCGTGGCTACTCGTGGTGACAGCAAAGACGGAAAACTCCCAAGGCCTGGTCCAGGGAGATGGCGTGCGCCCTCAGGAAGGCACAGGGGCGCTCACGGCGGCATCCTGACAACGTCAGGAGAACAAACTGAGGTGCTGGGCAGTGTCCAGAGAAGGCTGGAGAGAGAGTGGGTAAGTAGACACCTGTGTGCTTCTTGTGTCGGTATTTTCCAAAAGGACCACTGCAAGGGCAACCCCCGACCTGCTCCAGACAGCCGCCAGTGGGAGTGGGCGGGGAGCAGGAGAGGCAGGGCTGGAAACAAGGCTGGGGAGGGACCCTGGGGGGTGGTGGGAAGCAGGAGAGGCAGGGCCAGAAACAAGGCAGGGGGGACCCCGGGGGGTGGTCCCCATTCCGCAGCCATGCACAGGCTTTTCTGGATGAGATCGCGAAGGATCAGGAAGCCGTCCCGACAGCGTGGACACAAGCAGAAACGACGGGAACCCCGCGAGGTCGCCCTGGTGCAGCAGACCTTCGCACGGCTGTGGGAACGTGGTGCTTGCGTGTGGCATCTCAGGGAGATGTGTTCCAAGGACGAAATCATCTTTAAAAAGTTCTTCTTTGAGAAAGGACCAGCAGGAGGGGAGTAGGGAAATTCTGTCTTCCCAGACGGGAAACAGGGACAGACACTGCCCCCCGCCCCCCATTTTGTGCCCTCCTCTCCCAGGCAGGGCACAGAGAAGGAGGAGGTCCCCGCGACGGCCTGCCACTGCAAAGCAGCTCGGGAGGCCTCTGGCCTCTGCTCGCCAGGCGTCCAGCTGGAGGTTCCCCGCCGGCTCTGAGGTGCTTCTGCAGGGCTCCGGGCTCCGGGTGGAATGACCCACGGGACAGCAGATACGCAGGGGTGTCCAGGACACGCTCACTGTGCCTCCCGGCCAGGGGCCTGGCTGAGGCTGGGCCAACGCCCAGGATCCTGCAGGTCAGACCCTCAGGCTGGTCCTCACCACCTGCGCCAGAACCCGGCCCTGACCTGGTCAGGGCGATGGGGAAGGGAGCTTGTTGGGCAGCAGTGGAAGCAAAGCAAGGGCCTGCAACTTGGCGTCAGCAGAGAGGTGGAAGTCACGGGTAGGGGCAGGGAGAGAGAGCAGCAACACTGACAGGACTGCCAGGAGTTCCAACCCGTCCACCCTAAAGGAAATCAGGCCTGGACGTGCACGGGAAGGACTGATACTGAAGCTGAAGCTCCGAAACTCTGGCACCTGATGCGAAGAGCCGACTCACTGGGAAAGACCCTGCAGGGGGAAAGACTGAAGGCAGGAGGAGAAGGGCACGACAGGATGAGATGGTTGGGTGGCATCACCGACTCGATGCACATGAGTTTGAGCAGGCTCTGGGAGTTGGTGATGGACAGGGAGGCCTGGCGTGCTGTTGTCCATGGGCGGCGGGGGCCCTCGCTTCCTAGGCAGCTCTGTGCTGCGGGCTCCCCATCAACGTCGCCCCTGTTCCCTGGGTGTAGAAACAGGACCAGGAGGCCGGGCAGCTTGGCCAAGGCTGCAGAGCCAGTGTGTCCCGAGGGGCATGAATCAGACCCCGTGTTCCTGGGCACCGTGTGCAGACCACCCTCTGTGTGTACAGACCTCCACCCCGGCCTGGGAGCGAGGGCCAGCTGGTTGGGTGAGATAGCAGGACTCAGGAGCCCCTGGCCTGGCTGCCCGTCTGAGAGGCAGAGTCCTGCAACCCCCTGGGGGGGTGGGGAGGGGCCTGGCCGGGCGTCCCACAGACCCGCAGGCCCTTCCTTGATGCTTGCTGGCAGGCAGAAATGCTGGCAGGTGCCAGCGCCTGACCGCCTGTCACTGGAGGCCGGTTGCCTCTCATCAGCCGCCCTTCTGCCCAGGACAGCCAGGTCCGCCGGAGCTCTGGGCCTGCCCAGCCCCCTCCCCCACGGGCCCCCCTTCCCTCCCCCGACAAACAGGTGAGCAGAGCCCAGTGGTTCCGGGCTTCTGGGGGGCCAGCACGCCTTCCTGACTCCAGCTGGGCAGGGCAGCCGCGGGGCCCATGAATCTGGGATGGGCCTGGGATGCTGGGGGTGGTCGGCAGGGGTGGAGACTCAGGAACTGGGGGAGGTCCTCGCGGGAGCACGTGTCACTGGTGCCCCGAGGAGCCTGGGGGAGGGGCTGGGGAGGCTTTTTGGAAGATAGGTTGGCTGGGAAGGGTATGGTCAGAAGTCCGGAGAATGAAGGGCGCCTCTGACTAGTAACGACCTGAATGGCTGGAGGCCCAGGGCTAGGCTGGAGGCTGACCTGGAGCACGTGATGCCTTATTGGTGGAGGGCGGTGGCAGCCCCGGTGGTGGGGGTCCCCAGCCCCGGTGGTGGTGGGGGGGCGGTGGCAGCCCTGGTGCTGAGGGTCCCCAGCCCTGGTGGTGGCCCCTGAGTGCTCTGGTCAGCAGGTGGCTCTGTCAAAGCCAGTTTGGTGCCACGGTGTGGAGGACTGGGTGGGGAGCCCGCAGCAGGGGGACCGCCTGCCCGGGTGGCTTCTCGCCTGGATGTGCATGGCTGGAGATGGACAGTTGGGGGAGAAGCGACAGGTTCCCAGCCCTCAGCTCGGAGGGGCCGCTGCCTTCTCTCCTGGGTGTGGTGGGAGGGGTGGTGGGTTGGGGAGGCCCCCGCGTGTGTGTCTCACAGATGTGGCCGGAATCGCAGAGCAGGGTGGGCCCAGCACCACCGGGAGTGGCCGTAATGGGCCCTCCTACAGGGCAGGTCAGTGAGAGCAGGCAGCTGGCTGCTGAGAGAGAGCCGCTGGCTCATTCCGTACTCTCAGCGTGGGACTCGGGGGCCACAAGTCTCCCCCTGCCGGTGGGGGTGCAAAACAGGAAAGGAGGCCTGGGGTCACAGAGGTTGCGCCACCAGGGGAGAGCTGAGCCCCTGGGGTGGAGGCTGCGCCTCTGCCCAGACCCGAAGCCGGCGCCCACTGGTGCCTGCCCAGTGCCCACCAGAAGGGCCCCTTTCAGCGCTGCTGGAGGTGGGCGGGAGCTGAGGCCAGGCAGGCGTGCTGACCTTGCCAGGGGTTGTGCCATCTTCAAGGGCCCCTTGGCAAGGGCAGGGCTATGGCTACTGAGGTGATGGGGCGGGGGTCGGCTTGCTGAGACCCTGGGCTGAGACCCCAACAGCACTGTACCCCAACCCACCTTCTCAGAACTGAGCCCTCAGGCCCAGTCTTACGGGGTGTGTACCAGGGCCCTGGGGTGCAGGGTGCACAATTTACCCTAACCTGAAGGCTGAGGGGCAGGTGTGGGCCTAGGGGTCTGTGCCCGAGGCTCCCTGCCCTGCCTGGGGTCCTGCAGCCCCGCCGTCTCTCCCGCATCCTCCTCCATCTTCCATCTCGATGCCCCGTGCCTGGCGGGGACCACAGCGAGGCTCACAGCTGCAAAGGCATCCTAGGAAAAACAGACTAAACCGGGAAGCACTGACGGGGCTTGCAGGCTACAGAGTCCCCTTGCCAGTCAGGGAGTCCAGAAGCACTGCGACCTCAGCCTTGGCGTCCAGGGTGGAGTTCTGGGGGGAGGATTTGGTGACGGTTTCGGGGGTGTGGATAGACGTGCTGGAGTGATGATCGAGCGCCTGCTCGTTCAGGGACCCCGCCCAGAGAGGCCGGGGGCGATCACGTACGATTGGGCGCTTTAGGGGTGACCCACATCTCGGTTCCAACAGCTCACATTTTGCAAACTGTCCAAGCACAGCCCCAGGGCTCAGCACAGGGGCTGTCGGCTGGCTTCACAGAGGACGGTCCCCCAGGCCGCCCCCCGTGTCCACTCTCCTCCGAGGTGAGCACAGGCCCTGCTCCCCCAGCTGCTTTCCGCTTTCTGAAGAGCCCGTAGATGCGGGGTTCTCAGCCGCAGGACAGTCTGGGGCTGAGTCCGGGCTGTGCCTCCACTGGACGCGTGGCCCAGGGCAGGTCTCTAAGCCCCCGTGGGGCTCAGCTTCCTCTTGTGGGGCCGGCAGAGCCCAGAGCCGGTGAGGGCATCACAGAGGTGGGGAACAGAGCTGCAAGCCCCTGTCCGTGTGACCCCGTGCGGCTGCGGGGCTGGGGCCCGCAGAGGAGACCCGTGGGGGCAGAGGCCTGGGGGTGACCGTGCAACTCCTCAGCCCTTGGCCGGGTGGGCGGCTGGGACAAGCGCCCGGCGGGTCACCCGTGGCCCTGTGAACCCTACGTTTGCTTCACGTCTGAAAGTCGTTCCATCGCAGCCCACGACTGCTTTGTTCACGGCCACCCCACAAAAGGCCCCCTCCCGGATCAGGCCTGGCGTGGACCACAGGATGCTCGTGGTCAAGGGTGATCAGGGTGACCCTAGAGGGGGACTGGCCTTCCCTGCAAAGGCAAGGGTGGCCACAGCCCAGGCTGGAGGGCCCGCCGGGGTCGCTGGGGGCCGCCCCTCCCCCACCTCAGGGTTCCCTCGCAGCCCACACCACGCTGAATGCAAGGCCCGGGCCCCTTCAGGCCCAGGTCAGTCGGGCACACCCCCGGACGAGCTCACTCGGGGGCGGTGGCCACCCAGCCGGATCTGTCTGATCGGTTACCCTGATGCCCCTGCGCTTTCTTGGGTGTGAGCGCCCCCTGCTGTGCAGGGCCAGTGGAGGACGAACAAGGGTCCCCCTACCCTCTGCCTGCCCCCATCCGGCCCCACGTGTCCTGGGACTCAGAGGCCACCAGAGCCCTGCACCCAGCACCCAGCAGGGGTACAAAGGTCCTCAAGAAAGGAATCGGAGCTGGAGGGGGTGCCCGGCCTCAGCCTGGACACTGAGCTTGAGGTTTCCACAGATCCAGCCCCACTCCGGGGGGCTGGGACCTCGGCTTTGACACGGACTGTGGTGGGAGGGCTGAGTTCCGCCCAGTGTGGGAGGGGGCCATGCCCAAGGAGCGAGGGACGCGGCCCTGCTGGTGTCGGGTCCCCTCCTGCTGACTCTGCTCCGCCAGGGCCCAGGCGTGTGCAAGACAGACCTGCCGACTGGGGTGAAGAGTGGGACTCGCTCAGCAAAGCTGGAGGAACAGCCCCGAGACCGTCCCACAGTGAGTCTTCCCAGGAAGCTTCCCAGACGCCCTGGCCCAGCTTCCAGGAAGTGACGGGTGACGTTGAGCGCCTTTCCACGGGCCTGTTGGCCGTCCGAGTGTTGTCTTTGGAAAAATGTCTGTTCAGATCCTCTGCCCACTTTTTACTCGGGTTGTTTGTTTATTGATTTTGATGTTGCATTGGAGGAGTTCTTTGCACGTTGGATATTAACCCCTCATCAGGTATGTTATCTGCAAACATTCCCGTTCTGTAGGTGGCCGTGTTGTTTGGTTGATGTTTCCTCCAGTGTGCAAAAGGATATAGTCCCATTTGCTTATTTTTGCTTTTGTTTTGCTTGCCTGAGGAGACAGATCCAGCAAATTGTTGCTAAGATCAATGTCAAAGAGCATTTGTTGTTGTTCAGTTGCTCAGTCGTGTCTGGCTCTCTGTGACCCCATGGACTGTAGCACACCAGGCTTCCCTGTCCATCGTCAACTCCTGGAGCTTACTCAAACTCAAGTCCATCGGGTCGGTGATGCCATCCAACCATCTCATCCTCTGTCGTCCCTTTCTCCTCCCACCTTCAATCTCTCCCAACATCAGGGCCTTTTCTAATGAGTCAGTTCTTTGCACACGTATTACTACTACCAAGAAAATATAATAAAATGAAACAAGAATCAGCATTAGGAGATGGGATAATGGTTGATGATTACTTTCCTTTTGGAAGTTTCTGTGTTGTATCTACTTTGTAATGAATAGATAGGATTTTGTGATGGAAAAAAAAAGTTTCACTGAAGGGCTTCCTTTGAAAAGTTTGGATATCTGTAGTGATTCTGTCTCCATGCCTTCCCAGTGGAGACACAGGAAAGGGTTTGGCTCCTTACCCCTGCCTGGCACCCCCTCCACCCCCCAGAGCTCTGCCCAGTGACGAGCCCTTGACAGGTGTCAGCTCCTCCCTGAGACTCCGCCGTGGCAATGCCATCTGGTACCCAGGGCAGAGCCCCTGAAGGGCCCCCCAGCAGCAGCAGCCCCTGCAGGGACTCCACCCCTCCTGCTGCCCAGCAGCCCGACCACCCAGCCTGATGGTGCCCTGCACGAGCGCGGGGGCTCCGAGAGGCGGAGGCGATCCTGGCCCCGGTCTGCTCTTGGAGCCACTGGGGCCCCCAGTTGGAGACACAGCTCAGGAAGCGGGTCTGCGCCTGCACCCGAGGCTCTGATGTGCATGCTTTGCACCCTCATGGCAGGCGGAACAAGCACCGTGCCCCTCTCCTGGTGCCCACCCTCCTTCGTGTGGGTCCTTGGGCAACTCAGACGCCCCCCCGGAGGCCACTGCCCCTCACAGAGCCGGCGTGAAGTTGCCCAAGGCGGGGCGGGTGGGGGCCGGCTCTGGGACCCTGGATGCCCATCAGAGGAAGCGCTTAGCGCTTGTCCACCTCTCCTCCTGGAGAACCCATCTCAGGCCACTCACCCCTCAGAGGGCTTCCCTTGGTGGATTTTCCCTCCTAGCTAAAAAAATATTACCTATCTCTCCTGTGTCTCTTCTCAGTGGGGCATGCGGGTGCTGCTTGGAGCAGAAAGGGGACCTGCCGAGACCACCCCAGCCCCTCCTCCCCTCGTCCTCCCCGCAGGGCTCAGGGGAGTCTCCCCTGCCCACTGCCCCTCCTGGTGGGCCTCCCCCGTCTCTCACCTTCCCTGGGTCTCTCACATCACCATCTGCGCTATGATCTGTGGGGTTCAGGTGGTCTGAGCTCACCCCCAGAGCCCCCGCCCTGCCCACCACGGCCTCCCCATCCCCCTCCCCACTCCAAGCGGCCCCAAGGCTCGGCTCGGTGGCATCCGCTCGGCTGCAGCTTCTTTGGGGAAGAGCGAGGCCCTGAGCCACCATGTGGCCTCCCCACTCACCTGCAGCCCTGGGAGCTGCCCTGCAGTCAGCAGGCGGACCCCTGGGCCAGCACTGGCTACCAGGATCTCCGTGCAGGGGCAAGGGGGTGATGCGCGGCTCACGGTGCCTGCTGCCCCTGGGCCCGGGAGCAGGGGGTGCTGCTTCTGTGGAGGGCCGGCTCCATGCCCATCCAGGTGCCATCGTGAGACGCTTACGTTCCCACCTGACTCAGACGGAAGGCGGCTGCTCGGGACCAGCCGTGCCCCGCGGCTCACGGCGCCAGGCTCTGCAGCCTGGGGGAGGCCTGCTTGTGTTAGCCGACCCCTCCTCGAGGTGTGCAGGCCTTCCTGGGACTCCACTGGCCCTCCCAAGCCCCCCACCCCCGACAGGATTCCCCGTCCGAGTGGTCCGGCCTCACTCTTCCCCAGATGGTGGACTGGGCCACCTGGGACGCAAGGTGCCCCTGAGCTCGCCTCAGACACACAGACCTGCACCTGCGCCTCCCGGGAAGTGTTCCCGGAGAACCTCGCGGAGTGGGGAGCAGGGGCTGGCCGGGGGCGCGGCCCTCCTCTCCCCACCAGCTGTCTGTGGTCTTCCCGGAGAACCTCGCGGAGTGGGGAGCAGGGGCTGGCCCGGGGGCGGCCCTCCTCTCCCCACCAGCTGTCTGTGGTCTTGGGGGCCCTGTCCCTCCAGGAGGGGAGGGTCCTGGTGACCTCTGAAGGCCTTCCCACTCCCCATGACCTCCTGATCTCCACGTGGGGGTGCTGGGGTCCCTCCAGCTCCCCAGGCTGGGGTGGGGAGGTGCACGTGAGAGCCGTGAGGAAGCACCTTTGAATGCTGAGGACTCCATGTTTCAGGTAGAGGCTGGGCACTGGGCAGGCAGGCTTCCTGGGTTTTGCCAAGGTGGTACCCCTCCGTCCCCTGACCAGGTGCTCAGAGGCCACCGTCCTTGTATCTGGGGTCAATGCTTTGGAAATAATCAGGTGAGGTGGGAGGTTATTGATCAAATGAAGTATTCAGCCTGTTCATCTGGTTTGGAACAAAGTGTTGTGTCTTTGCTCCTTAGAGACCCCCTGACCCAAACAGACCTCCCTCTGGTGATTGGTGACTGAAAACCTGGGCACTGACCCACCCCTGAGCCGTGTTCCGTGAACACCTTCATGCCCTGGGAGGGGGTGTGAGAGCTGGAGTGGCGGATGGCCCATCGCGGGAGGCCTTTCGCCCTGGCCCCCACGTCCTCTGCACCATTCCCCCTGGCTGGAACTCCGTGTTGAGCCTCACTGTGACCTGGGCCGGTTCAGGGTCACAGCTCAAAGCCCGAGGGGACCTTGGTTCAGGATGAGTCCTGCTTTGTGGCAGCTGGTTTGCACGAGACCCTGGCTCCTCGTCCAGGCACTGGAGGTGCCAACCCCCTCCTCACCTGCTCTGCCACAAGCCCTGGCTCTCCCTGCAGACTGACCGTGTCTGTGTGGGGCTGCTCGCCCACGGGTGTCAGGGTCCCGCAGAGCCTCAGGAGGGCGCACGGGGCAGGAGGCCCCCTAAAGACGATCCAGCTGGGCAGATGCAAGTGGGTCCCAGGGCCGCCCGTGGTTCCGCAGACCTCAGGTTTTCTGGGCAGTCACGGGGGGCACTTGCAGTGCTCCTTCGGGGTTCAGCTCCCCAGCCCCTCAGCAAGCCCAGCAGGCACACAGGAATGAATGCTTCAGGTTTTCTTCAGAACCCAGCTGGGAAATAGAAGATCATGCCTTCATCAGAGTCATACTCATGAGTTGTCAGAAAGGCAATTGTCATCGATGCTCTTCCCTGAGATTTCGAGCGCCGGCCGAGTTAGGCTGGGTCCATCGCACCTGAGCCTCCTTCTTTCCATCCAGACCCTAAATTTCTCCTTATTTATTCTTACTGCCCCTGGGTCTGAACAGACCCTCAGCCCAGCGCAGGTGGGGGGCCCCTGGCTGATGAAAATGGGCGTGAGATGACAACTGCTCTGTGCTGGCGCCAGGACCAGCCTAAGCTGCGCGCCCTTTCTCTTGGGGAGCTTTGTGGGGCCTCAGCCAGCACCCCATTGCCTGGGGTCCAAACTGCCAGGAAGGGCAGCCCTGCCACTGGGCAGACCTGGGGGTGGCTGGAGGCTGAAAGGTGACCGGGCAGCCTCGCTTCCAGGAGAGACCTGGCACCTGTGCACCCGCTGCTGGGTGGGGCAGGGCAGGGGGCGGGGGGGCAGTCCTGCTCCCGCCTGGCCTCCACAGACCAGGATGGCTCCACTAGGGCGGCCTCTCTGCAAGGCCCCCCGCCTCCTGCAGCAGCCATGGCCCCAGGTGTGGGGCTGGAGGAAGGGTCCACGTGTGCTTCCCGCGTGGCCAGCTCGGGGTGGGGGCAGCAGGGCAGGTATTCCTGCCCCCACCCCCTGCTACCTGATCTAGTGAGAGGTCGGGGGTGCAGTGGGGTCTCCTGGACGCCCTCCTGCCTCTCCACCCTCTCCACTGCGGAGTCGGCCTCAGCAGGGGGCTTGTCAGCTGTCTGTCCTCTGAAGTCACTTTCATCTCAAGGATCACACGTTGTCCCCAGTATTTCCTGTTCTCAAAGTCTAGCAGGATCTTCAAGCAGCAGTAACTCCCCTGCGGGGATTCTGACCCCTCTCCCGAGGTTCTGCGGTGCCAGAGGCCGTCCAAGAATTGCCGCCCCCAGCCGCCCGCAGAGCCCACATCAGCTCAGACCTGCGACAAGTGCCGTGAGCCCTTGCTGTGCAGGCAGGCGGCCAGACGGAGCCCGGCTGCACCGTGTCCCGCCATCCCGCCTGCTGTGCCAGGCCACCCGGCCCGTCTTTCAGAGCTGTCACTGGGGCAGCTGCCCTGAGCCCTGCAGGAGGCCGGCTCCCGTGTGGAGGCTGGGGGCAAGTCTCGGCCGGGGCAACCTGCCTCTCCTTTCCGTTAGGGGTACAGAAGCTCCGAGCGCCCCGTCACCGGCCTGAGAGGCCTGCAAGAGCCGAGGCTGAGATGGCGGGAGCGCGTGCGGTGGGCAGAAGGCATGTGCCCCCTCAGCTCACGTGCTGAGGCCGAGTGCCCGCTGGGGGCAGTGTCCGCCAGGTGGGCTTCAGGAGGCCACTGTGGCCGGAGGAGGTGGGGCCGTGATGGGACATGGGTCCTGATGAGAAGGAGGCTCTGTCTCTCTGGCTGGTGAGGAGCCGTGAGAAGGCGGTCCTCCGCGGGCTGGGTGGCCCCTGCCTGGAGCCTGCACCCCTGCCCGGAGCCTGCACCCCTGCCCGGAGCCTGCATCTCGGCCCACACGCCCTGGGCCAGCTTCCTGCTCCCCTCAGGGCCCAGCCGAGCCTCCTTCAAATCCTAAGCCCACCTGACCCCTGACCTCTGACTTTCTGTTGGCAGGGGCTTCTCCAGACGTCTAGGCCGCCAGCCTCCAGTTTGTCCTAAGGATGTGTAGCCTCACCCAGGGGCCCCGGCACCCCCACTCCACCCCACGTGTCCCCCAGGGGCCGCCCGATGCGGGACGCCTGCTCGCCTCTTGCTCAGTAGTGATGTCCAGCTGAACCCCCGAGGGGGCTCGCTCACCTGTCGTTCACAGTTGCACATGGCTGCAGCCCCCCGGAGGGTGCGGGTGCTCCTGAGGCCTCCGGGCGCCCGGTACGCTCCAGAGGCAAGGGCCAGTGGCTCTGCCTGGTCCCCGCGGGGCTGCCGGATGTGCTGGGGGGCCAGGTCAAGCCACACTGACCGCCCCTGGCCAGAGACGGTGGCCGTGGGCCGGCCCATCCTGTGGCAAGCAGGGAGGCCCACTTGCTCCGAGACTCTCGGGGATGGGCGGGCCGTGCAGCTCCTGCTCAGCGTTTCTGGGTCTCGGGAGCAGACCTTGCAGGGCACCTTGCTCCAGGAGGGAGCAGGCCAGACCACCAGCTCACGGCCTGTGCCCTGCGCTCGGCCAGGTGGTCGGCAGCATGAGGGGCCGCCCTGGGCAGACGGCTCCAGGCCTGGAGCCGAGCAAGCTCCCTGAGGGGTGGGGCCACCCCTGCTGCACTTCCTGTCCCCATGTCCCCCTGGCATCCTTGCCGGAGACCTGACTCACTGCCACGCCTCTAATAGGCCTGTGAGTCCCTCCCTCATGTCCAGGCAATCCTGATGCCCAGCGCCCAGCGCTGAGCCAAACGGACACCCATCCTGGATGAGACCAACCAGCCAGAACTGCACCCCTGGGAGTCGGGGGTAGGGCTTTCCAGGACCCACTGGCTTCCTGTCTGCTCCCCTGAGCCAGCATCACTGTCCCGGTTCCCAGGTGAGGGGGCTGGAGAGCCAGATGGTGCCCCGCGTTGGCTCTGGGCTCTGTGTTCTGACCTCTGCCCGGCTTCGTCCACTTAAACGCTGAGGTTGGGGCGGGCGTGTGAGTGGGGCGGGCAGGGGGCAGAAGACAGCAGCCCAGGCCCTTCCCGATGCTGTGCTCAGGGGTGCGGCCAAGGCCAGCATTCCCATGGGGGAGCCGGAGCTGCCCTTCCGGGGGTCGAGCTGGGCTCGGCATGACTGGGGTGCAGGAGCCAGACTCGGGGAATGAGCGAAAGACAGACAGGCCCCGTGGTCTGTGAGGCGGAGGCCGGCCCCTTGGGGGCACCTTCAGCAGCCCTCGTGGTGCCTGCAGCCTCCTCGGCTGAAAGGCTGAGCCATGCATGCAGAGGCCTGGCCGGGGGCAGGGCCTGCTCTCTCCTTCCTCGTCTTGGGTCCCTGCCCAAAGGGCCACTGTTGGTCTGTGCAGCGTGCGTCCAGTGCTGACCTCGACGCTGACCCAGGCGCTGTCCCCCACCGTCCCCGCATCAGTCCTGCTCAGGCCGCTCTCGGACTGAGTGCCAGGAGCAGCGAGCCCTTGGTCCCTGTGCTGGGGGAGCTAGGACGCCCGGGGCCTGGGGGCTCAGCGGGACTGTGGCCTGTCTGCAGGGCCCTCTGCCCTCCCCATCTTCACGGTGCCCGTGCCTGGGAAAGACCGGGGTGTTCAGACTCCGGGTGCCTCTGGTTCACCCCACCGTGAACCACAGGCTTCTCTCCTTCAGCCACACCGCCCACGTGCCATCTCCCAGCACATGTGGGGTCACAGGTGGCCACCCCTGGGGCAGGCCCGGGCCCTCCTGAGTCTCTCCCTGGTTTCTCAGAGTAAGGCCCAGCATTTCCAGAACTGAAGCTCCTGCACCTTAGGGCCCTGAGGCGGACCCTACAGACCTCAGATCGGGAGGAGGCTCAGACACAGGGCTGGACCCCAGGGCAGGGCTCCCGGGCTCACAGACTGGCACTCCCCTCCAGGCGCACCCTGCATGCCCCCCGCCACCCCATCAGCCCTCCAGTTCTCCGGAAACCCGGGGAGGTCTAGGTCAGCCCCTCAGGCCTCCTGCCCCACTCTGACTACCCCTGCAGGCAGTGAGCCCTGACCCCTCTGCTCAGCAGCATCACCGTCAAACGCAGAGCATCCCGGCAGGCGTGTTCCCTCGAAGCCCCTGTCGTGGGGCATGGCCACTCATGGGGCCTCTGCTGTGGCCACCTGGAGTCCTCAGAGGTCAGGCTGCCCAGGGTCTGAGCAGGGTGGGTACCCTCCTGCACTTCCCACCCTGCCCCCTGGGCCCGCACCCGCCCTGCAGGGAGGGGAGCCGCCCTAGCACCCCACCATGAGGATGGGGCCTGGGAAGTGTGCAGGGATGCTGGGTGGGCACCAGGGACCCTCGAGGGGAGGGGGTGATTTTGCAGGGTGAGGAGACAAGCCTTCGGGGTTGTCCGTGGGCTGCACCAAGCGCTGATGGCCGCGAAGAGGCTGTGTCTGCCCAGGGCCTTGACCACCTGAAGGCCTGGCAGGCAGGGCTCTGGACGAGGGACGGCCACCTTGATTGCTCTCCTGGGACCAGCGCCCGCTGGAGTGGCATGGAATAGAAGCAGGAACATGGCAGTCAGCGTTTCATGGAACAGAAGGTGCTGCCCACACTCTTCCGTCTGCAGTCGACGTTGCAAGGAACAGAAGGCACTTTTCCGTCTGTGCTCTGGATGCACGCAGGGTGATCACGGGAGGCCGGAGAATGCGGTGGGTGCTGGTCTGGGCCGGGACTGCCGCCCACGTGGTGGGGAGAGACGGCTGCGTGTCCGGCATCCCTCCTGTTCCTGGAAGCTCTTGTCATCTGTGCTTGACAAGGATCGATTCGGATGAAAATCTGCAACGTTCTGAGCGGCTCCTCTGCCTCCCGGGAGGGTGAGGGGCTGGCGGTGGATGTTGGGCTTTTATGTGTCCAGACTGAGATGCAGGCGGTCAGTGGCACCTCTCACCCGCTGGCTGCGCGCGGGGTCTGCTTCCTGGTGGCCGCTCCTGGCCCTGGGCAGGCGCTCGCCCTCCTGCCCGGCTTCTCAGCCTCCCCTTTGCTTAGGGCCACAGCTCTGCCAGCCAGGGCCCTGTTCTGTTGCCCTTTTACTTTCACTTTGGGGTGGAGGTGGCGAGGATGGGGGAGTCTTTTGGGGACTCTGGCGTCTCCAGGTGGAATTGCCTGCTGGGCACAGGCCCAGGTGGGGGTGCAGCCCAGGGAGCCAGGGGAGCGAGGCGCTGCTGGAGGACGCGAGCAGGTCCCCTGAGCTGGATGGGCGGGAGCTGAGCTCACAGCCGCCTCGCTTGCGCAGGCAGCTGCGGGGCTGAGGGTCAGGAGACGCCTGCAGAATGCCTTCCCGGACAGGACTTTAGCAACAAGTCATCTCAGAAGAGAGAGTACACAGAGGGCAGGAAGCACGACGCTGACTGGGGAGGTGTTCGTGGCCCCTTCTCCGCCTGCACTCCATCCTCTGGGACCCCAAAGGGCACCTGCCTCCAAGGGTCTCTCCTTCCTCTGCCTGCCGGACCCATAGGCCCAGCTCACCCGACACAAGTGCCCCGTCCTGGAATCCTCAACTACGTAGACGGTCATCAGCAGCCTCCACACCCTCCTGAGCAAGACCCATCCTCCAGGCCGCGGGTCCCAGGGGAGGGCCCAGGCTGGGGGTGTGTGGGGTGGGGCACTCCAGGAAGACTCCCTGGAGGGCTGCTGATGCCACCGACAGCTGGGTGCATGGGAGGCCGGCAAGGGAAGGGGCATCCCGGGCCTGGACCGCACCCTGCAGTGGAGCTGGCTGCCGCCTCCAGGGGGCGAGAGCAGAGCCCGCCCCGTCCCCCACCACTGAGAGTCGAGTCTTGGTGAGAGGCCACGTAGGGAGGGGGCAGGAACCTGGGAGCTGAATCCATAGTGCTTGTCTCATGGCCTCGGATGGCTTGGGGAAGGACAGGGGACCGCTTGCGGGGGCCCTGGAGTCAGGCATGACTGAGTACAATATAGCACAATTATAAATGTGGCTTTCTTTTGTATTCCCAGGCTGTTGTTGATGCCTGGAACAGAAACATATATATGTACGCATAAATTATGCATGTAAGTTACATCTTGTATTATGTATCAATTGGTTGTGAACTATACACACACAATTTATATATAAATTATACATCATATTTATATTTAAATACAGAAAGAGTTTTGTCTATATTTTTGCTTCATGTATTAATGTATTAATATACTCATACTGCTTTTCTGCTTTCTATTTCCACTTAATAATTTATGCTGCAACCCTTTCCACACAAGACACACAGATTTCTCTTACCCTTTTAGATGACTACAGAGCAGGTCACAGTGGGGATGGCCTGATGACTTTTTATCCACTCTACCTTTGATGGGTATTTGGCTCAAGTCCAGTTTTTCACTCTTGTACTGAATGCTGCAACAAGCACACGAACTCTTCCTTTTACCTGTTAATACGAGAAACGGGTAGATTTCTCAGCATTGAACCATCCTTGCGCTCTCAGAGTGAATAATACAGTTCCTGCGTTTTTCAATGCACTGACAGATTCTGCTTTCTGACATTCTGTCTATGACGCTTTTATCAAAAGGCCTGTAGTTTCTCTTTTTCTGTGCTGTGCTTTTAGTAGAGCGTTACGCGAGCTGAAAAAAACCCGTGGTTTATCCATTTTACAATTTTTTTCCAAAGAATTAGTACCTAGATTTAATTATCATTTCTAATGCATATTTCTAATTCATTACTTTCTGGTTGTATAACTTCAGTTTTTCAGTTTTCTTTAGGCTCATTTTGTTGCTGTTTTTCTAATTTCCTTCTTTCTTTAATTTCTTGAGTTAGAAGTGTGGGGCTGCTTACTGTGATGATTCTTTTTGTTCATGACGTGTATTAACAGGACACGTTAGACTCACGCTACCAGCCAGCTCCATCTCTGTGGTTTTCTTAGGTGGTTGTATTGTAATCCATGTTTTCCAGCTCTTCTGCAATTTGTCATTCTTTTTGACCCAGGGTTGGATTGAGAGAGCATTAAACATTTCTCAGTGTTTTTGTTCTCCAGACGTCAATGTTATTTTTGTTAATGGGCTGATTGGTTCTAGCTTTGTCAGTGATTTCCAGCTTGTTGTTGTTTTGGCTTTATTTTTGCATGGTGATCAAGGTGTGTGGGCTTGCTGACTGCCGGCTTTGGGGGTCTGCTGAGGCTCTGTCTGTGGTACAAATCTCCACGGTGAGGTGTGTGCATCCCAGCAGGCATGCGGGTCCATCCACAGTAGTCAGGAAACGCGGAAACTGCGTCAGCATCCGCTGCTATCACAGCTCTGTGCCGTGTCTGCCTTTGTGTGTTGTATAATGGACATGATGCGTTATTTCTACATCACACATTATGAACTATAATTTAGGAATAAACTATAGGTGTCTGCCTACCGCGACACATGGGTAAAACTTTTACTGATGGAGCGCGCGACCTAAGATGCTCAGACGAGCTGGTGTGGCACGCGATCTATTCCGTGAATATTTCCTGTGTAATCAGATCAGTGTTTTCTTCTTCTCTATGCAGGATACATACGTGTTTATCTCTCATTAATTTTATTATGCTTAAATTCTAAATTCCCAATCACTTTTTAAAGACTGAAAGGTGCCTCCCACTCCTATCAGATTTTTGTGGGCTTTTCTTTACACAGCTTCCAGTTGTTTTTTCAGCTTAATGCTTTTCATTTGTTGTATTTTGTTTGAGAGTAAAAATAGCTTTGGAGTGGACTGTGATCTTGGTCATTCTAAAGTGACCTCTTCTCCCTTTGAACAATCCCCTGCCATCTCTTCCCCTTAGAGCACCAGGAGTCTCTGGGTAGAGAGGTGAGTGGCTGTCGGGGCAGGGGGCAGGCTGGGTGAGCAGGGAATATTTCAGAACCCCCCAGTGCAAGCCAGTTTCCAAGACCCAGGCTGGCTCTGAGGTGGGCCGGCTCCAAATGCTTGGAACTCCCTTCCTCCAAGCACCACCCCTGCATTTGCTCCCCAAGGCACATGTCTGTCCCATCCCATCACAGCTTGGATTCTGTCCTTTGATGCTCTGGGATTTCCAAGCTTGGCTGGACTTGGCAGAGGCAGGTTTCCGACCTCACTCTTCCAGGCAGGAGAGCCCCGGGGCTCTGAGGGTGCTGAGACATGGGCAGGCGCCGCACTGGGACACAAAGGACGGAGGAAAATCTCCTGTGCTAATTAAGAGCAGGCAGCCCCTTGGCGGGGAACCGGTAAAGGTGTCAAATGAGAGCTTCTGCTCGAGCTGCTGCCAGTTTAATTGCTGTGTGACTAATAGCAGTGCCGACTGCGGTTAGCGCGAGCCCCTGGCGCGCTTCTCCAGCTGCCAGCTCCTCTCCACGCCGCTCCCCCAGGATTTCCTTTCAGTCCTCACACCCTCAGGGACCCCATGCGAGGCAGAGACAGACAGCTGTCCTGGACCCTGGGCACCTGGCAGGGGCATGCCACCATCTGCCAGGTGTGGAGGTGCCCAGACGTCCCCTGCTCCCAGGGTGGACGTTCCACGCCTTCAGCTGCCCAGGTGCAGGGTGCCTGGCCCTCCTCTGCCCGCAGCAATCGGTCTAAAAGGGCAGGGGGTGGGGGCTGTGCCCTCACCCCCCAGTCCCCAGGGGTCACACCAGCCCTGCGCGGGGTGAGGGCTTAGTGAGTACCAGACCCCGAGGGGAGCAAGGGCCCCCAGGCAGAACTCTGGGAGGCCCCTGCCCTGATCTTGCCTACCGGCTCTTCTCCTGCCTTTATTCTCTGGATATTCTTTTGACTCCAACTCAGGCCCACACTTACTCTGCACTCCACAGCTCCTGGGTCTCCTTTCTGCACCTCAGTGACCACGTCTGTCCCTTGATCCCTCCCCTGCCCAGTGCCCACGCCTCTCAGGGCAGCCGCAGGTCCCTGCCTGCACGGTGCTGACCCCTGGTAAACAGTGAGGGGCAGGCCCAGCTCTGCTCAGAGGCCCCGTGAGGCAGAGGGGATCACGGGGCCGTGGGTGCGTCTGGGCGGTAGCTGGACACGGCCTGTGTGGAGTGGGTGTAAAGTAAGGGGCCCAGGGAGCGCGAGTGCCTTCTGTTCTCAGGTGTCCAGGGCCGCAGCAGTGGCCCCGGGGGCGGTGGGCCAAGGCCAGCGCCCTCCGCAGAGGCCAGGGCGCCCAGCAGGGCTCCCACACTTGGCGCGTCTCCTGCTGCCAGGACGCTCCTCTCTGCTGAGAAAAACAGCAAAAAACTCTCACTTGGTGTCTCTCATGTCTCTCATTACTCTGATTTATAATTCAGTAGCTCCTCAGAGAAAGCTGTGCTGCTTTCATTTTTTAAAAAGAACCTTGCTCACTGTAGTTTTCAAAAAGTCACAAATTCAGAAAGTGTAAGAAAAAGAGAGGAAAAAAAAAACCCTCATCAGCCAGAGAGAACAGTTTGGTGTATTTCCTTTCAAACTCTGCACTGAATATATGAAGACACACTTTTTAAAGAGTGGGTTTATATTATGAGCACTATTTTATCAATTAAAGTTTGCATAGAAATTCTTAAATAACTTTCCACATTGATGACTATGGAAAAATATAAAGATGCAGCTCACACACATCTATAAACTATATAAAGTATAAGTTATATGAAGTGCACTGTGTGCCACGCTCTTGCACACACACACTCTGTGTAATATGTATGCAAACACACACACACCAAATATTTCCATCTATGTCACGGGCTGTGTTAAATTATGGATGCACAGTGGCGTATTTAACCAATGTCATTCTGATGGACACTTGGCTTGGTTCTACTTATTCAGAATCAAACATCACGCAGCGGCGAGCATCTTTGTATTCTTGGGTGGGTACTTCCGGAGATAAATTTTCGGAGGTGGCAGTGCTGGGTCAAACGCGTGCATATCTTGAAACTTGATGGGCATTGTCAAGCTGTCTTTCCATCAGTGTGCCCAGTGCGTGTGGCCTCTCACCTTGTCAGCATCGAGTGACAGACACTGTCACACAAGCCAGTCTGGGAGGCAGCAGAGGCCTGCTCGCCACTTCAGCCTGAGCTTTGAAAATTTTTATGAGATGAAAATGCTTTCGTATGTTTATGGGCTATATTTTATGGCTAAAGAAGTAAAAAATATTTGAAAAATTAATTTCAGATGCATGAAAGATTTACAAGTCTTAAAATTTTATAACAATAATGTTATGTACTAATGTTAAGGAGGGAAAATTCTTTTCTTAGCATAATAAGGCCAGAAAGTATTTTTTAAAGGCACACATTTGATTGCATTTTAAAGCTCAGTAAAGTAAATGTTTGATGTTTAGTTGCTAAGTCGTGTTCAACTCTGTGACCGCATGGACTGCAGCCCACCAGGCTCCTCTGTCCATGGGATTTCCCAGGCAATAATGCTGGAGTGGGTTACCATTTCCTTCTCCAAGGAATCTTCCTGACCCAGGGATTGAACTCAAGTCTCCGGCACTGCAGGTGGATTTTAGTGACTGTATTACTGAGTTAGTATTCCCAAGAAAACAAGATTATATACCAACAGAGCCAAAACAGCCTCACAAAGAAGTTGAAAGAGACACAGCAAGATCTGAAAGAGATTCTAATAGAAAATGCAAACTAATATAGACTTACACATTTTAGCATGAACAATAGTGAAAACCCACCAGGACACGTGGATAAGCGGCACGAATGTGGTCAGTGGGCTAAAAGAGCCTCCTCTGCCTCTTTTTCAGGAGGGGCTGAGACAGCAAACATCACCAAACGAGGGACATGCCAAGAGAGAACAGGCGCCAGGACACAAGGGCTCCCGTCCTCCTGGGCAGACGTGGGGGAACTCTTGGAATCCAGCTGGCCTGAGGTGGCTGCTCTGGACAGACAGCAAGCCAGCTGGATAGGAGGGCAGATGGCCCAGGAAAAACGCAGCGTGGAACCAGTGTGTCTCTGACATGTCCCCCAGGCGGGGGTCATTTGTCGTTGGGGGAGAATTTGTGAACTGGAAAAGCATAGAAAACTGAGCCAACAACCCCTTAAAGCCCCGCGTCGCAGAGCGCCCTCCCTCAGTCTGGCCGTGGCTCAGTGGTGAAGACACCCCCACAGTCATCACGGTGTGAGCACCGGTGTGCAGTCCATCTGTGATGTGACCCGGTCGGGCTGGAAGGCCCAGGGTGGTGTGTGGGGAGGGAGGGTGGTCCCCACGGGCAAGCCTTCACCTGTAGGGAGGGTGGTCCCCACGGGCAAGCCTTCACCTGTTGGCCGGAGGCTCCCGCGGTCCTTCGAGGTGGCGGCTGGCTCCTCCCAGGACGGGAGGTGAGAGAGCCGTCTGGCTGGACGTCCCTTCTCTGGATGCTTTGCGGGGCATGGAGTCCGGGGGCGGCCCTGCAGCAGGGAGGAGTCTGACCTCGGAGAAGGCGCGGACACACTTTAGACCCCGTTTAGGGCTGAGACGTCTCGTGGCAAGTCTTCCTCCCTCTTTGTCACTATGGCGTGGGTCTCGTGGTACACTGGTGAGGGCGGCAGCAAGCGCTGTGCTGTTAGCGTGCAGACTGAATTCCGGCGCCCCTGAAGACACGGTCTTGGGAAATTAATGGGACTTAATTAAAGCCGCTCCTCAAATTCTATTGGTATGGCTCAAGCGGTCACATGCAGATCTGACAATGAAAGGCGGGGAGGGTTATGGGGGAGGCCCTGATCCTCGCAAGGTCCCCGTGGTCAAAGTCGAGGTCCTCTAGTCATAGAAACGTGAAGCCAGAGCTGGCTACTTCTTTCAGGGAGATTGTGAGAGTCCCTGGAACGTGGCCACCACTCAGGGTGAGCCCCAGCCTCCCGGCTATCCCCACACGGGTCCCGGGTCCAAGACATGGGATGTGCAGGAGCTCCCACATTCAAGCCACAGCGTTGTCCAGCTTTGCCAGCCCATGCACGGATCCCTCTCATCAGTCAGATCAGAGTCGGTGGGAGTGGAGATGGGGAGCCCAGGAACCCCGCCACTTATAGGAACACTTCTGAGAGGCCTGTGGCCGCAAGCCCGGGGGCTGGCCGGGGGTGGGCCACAAGCCCGGGGGCTGGCCGGGGTGTGGGCGGCTGTGGCTGCCGTGGAGTGGGCTTCCCCGCCTGGACCAGAGGCCTCCTGGGTGCAGTGCTCTTTGCTGTGGGGGCTGTCCTGTGCACCCCAGCCCCTGTCCGCTAGAGACCAAGCATACTCACCCCACTTGCGACGACCAAAGGTGTCTCTAGACACCATCAAAGGTTGAGTACACTGCTCTGCAGCCCGGCAAAGTCTGCCTGGCTTAGAAGTGAGCAGGGACTCCTCCGTGGCTGGTCCTGGTTCACAGTCACGTTCCCTGAATGGCCAGAGGCTGTGGTCAGCAGAGCTTGTCCACCTGCAGCAGGGGCTCCATGGGGAGTGGACATGCCAGACCTTTCCAGGAACCGTGGGGTGAGAGTCCTGGGGACGGTGAGCTTGTGAGGGCCCCCCGGCCCCACTCTGTGCTCAGCTGTGGTCAATGCCTGGCCCGGGCTCTGGTGGGGTGGGGTGGGGGGGGCGGTGAGCTTGGCCTAAGGGCTTCAGGGCACAGAGCAGAGAGAGGCCCAGGAGGCAGGGGCCTGGCTAAAGGGTTAGCCCAGGCCTCCAGCTCTCTGGTTAAGCTCCCATCAACAGCGCTTCCTCCATCAGACATTGTTACAGCGGAAAATCAGAGGGGCTGGCTAATAACTTGTGAAATTAATCAGATTAATAGCCACGAAAGCCTAGTTGGCAAAAAATTTCCTTTAGAGGCCCCTAAACTTTAGCTGCCATATTCAGAAGGTTTCTAGGAGGCCAAATGCTGAGGAGTCATACCGTTTCCAGTCTGAGCAACCACCTTCATTAAATCTGCACCACACTGAGTTACTTTAAATATTATTTTCCAGCTGAAAGTATTGTGAACATTGTTTACTCCCTTCATATTTTGATCACATTTCATGATGTTCGGGTGGGTGCGCGGGGTAAAGGCTCTGTTTACTCAGATGTGGAGACAGGAGATGGGCGCTTCCAGTGCCTTCCTTGACTCCAGTGAAGAGCAGGGAGGGCGGCTTTAATAATAAGGCTGATCCGTGCGATGGGTTGAAAGCCCATAATACGCCAAAGCAGGCGGAAGGTATTTGCAATGCATGAAACAGCAAAGAATACAGAAGAGGAAACCAAGAGTGAAATCGGACGGCCCAACGGGGAAGGGGCCGGATACCGACCGCGAGAGGGGTGTGGCAGGCACCCCGTCCTGCTGGCGTCGAGGGCTTGTAACTGCCTGCAGTCCCCAGGTCAGGGCCCCCATGCTGAGCCCCTGGCTGCAGCCCACCCTGGCCCACACTCACAGGTGCCTGGAGGACCTCCTGAAGCCAAGCGGAAGACCTCACCCTGGGGCCCGCTGGGGTGGATGGCTGGAGCGGGAGGAGCGGCTGCGGGCCGGGCCCCCATCGCCGGGAGGGCAGCTCTGTCTGCAGGCTGCATCCTGGAGTGCCCGCGGGTCCTTGGAGGGGCCACCCTCCTGCTTCCCGCCCTCCCCATTCCTGCAGCGTCGCAAGAGCACCCATCCCAGGCTCTGCTTCAGGGACACCTGCCCCAAGAGACACGGTGCACCTTCAGCACACCTGTTAGGAGGGCTCAGATCCAAAAGCAGGAACGGGGACGTGGAGAGACGGGTGCCCTAGTGCAGTGCGGCTGGGGACGGAAAACGGTGCAGCTGCTGAGGAAAACAGCCTGGAGGCTCCTCAGAGCTGAGCGCGGACCCACCATGGGACCAGCAATCCCACTGCCGGGCACGCGCCCAGAGGAGGGGCGAGCGGGGCAGACACTCACACCTGCTTGTCCATAGCAGCCACAGCGTGGAAGCATCCCGTGTCCATGGACAGAAAACGGGTAAGCAGGACGAGGCCCATCCACACGAGGGGATATCACCCCACGCGAGGGGATATCACCCCGTCCTTAAAAGGAGGGAATCCTGACACCAGCTACAACACGGATGAGCCTTGCAGACGTTATGCTAAGTGACATAAGCCAGTCGCGAAGGGGCAAGCACGCGCGATTCCACTTGTGTGAGGCCCCTGGGGTCGCAGGGCCCTGGAGGGAGAAATGGCAGCCCACTCCAGCGCCCCTGCCTGGAGAATTCCTCGGACAGAGGAGCCTGGCGGTCCTCAGTCCATGGGGTGGCAGAATCGGACACAGCTGAGAGACTAAGCGCAGCACAGGTGGTCAAAGTCTTAGCGACAGAGTAGGGTGGGGATGGGGTGGGGAGAGGTGGTGGTTAACGGGACAGAAAGGCGGACGGGAGTCTGGAGATGGTGGCGGTGAACTGGTCATTGTCGGTTGTCTTATAAAATCCACTTTTCATCACACATCAAAATCCAGTTGAGAAATGATTTGTTGTTATTGAGAAGATTAAGAACCAGACATCCTGGAATGTGAAGTCAAGTGGGCCTTGGAAAGCATCACTACGAACAAGGCTAGGGGAGGTGATGGAATTCCAGTGGAGCTATTTCAAATCCTGAAAGATGATGCTTGTGAAAGTGCTGCACTCAATATGCCAGCAAATTTGGAAAACTCAGCAGTGGCTGCAGGACTGGAAAAGGTCAGTTTTCATTCCAATTCCAAAGAAAGGCAATGCCAAAGAATGCTCAAACTACCGCACAATTGCACTCATCTCACATGCTAGTAAAGTAATGCTCAGAATTCTCCAAGCCAGGCTTCAGCAATATGTGAACCGTGAACTCCCTGATGTTCAAGCTGGTTTTAGAAAAGGCAGAGGAACCAGAGATCAAATTGCCAACATCTGCCGGATCATGGAAAAAGCAAGAGAGTTCCAGAAAAACATCTATTTCTGCTTTATTGACTATGCCAAAGCCTTTGACTGTGTGGATCACAATAAACTGTGGAAAATTCTGAAAGAGATGGGAATACCAGACCACGTAACCTGCCTCTTCAGAAACCTATATTCAGGTCAGGAAGCAGCAGTTAGAACTGGACATGGAACAACAGACTGGTTCCAAATAGGAAAAGGAGTCCGTCAAGGCTGTATATTGTCACCCTGCTTATTTAACTTCTATGCAGAGTACATCATGAGAAACACTGGGCTGGATGAATCAAAAGCTGGAACCAAGATTGCTGGGAGAAATGTCAATAACCTCAGATATGCAGATGACACCGTCGTTATGGCAGAAAGTGAAGAAGAACTAAAGAGCCCTTGATGAAAGTGAAAGAGGAGAGTGAAAAAGTTGACTTAAAGCTCAACATTCAGAAAACTGAGATCAGAGCATCTGGTCCCATCACTTCATGGCAAATAGATGGGGAAAAAGTGGAAACAGTGGAAACAGTGTCAGACTTTATTTTGAGGGGCTCCAAAATCACTGCAGATGGTGACTGCAGCTAGGAAATTAAAAGACGCTTACTCCTTGGCAGGAAAGTTATGACCAACCTAGATAGCATATTCAAAAGCAGAGACATTACTTTGCCAACAAAGGTCCATCTAGTCAAGGCTATGGTTTTTCCAGTAGTCATGTATGGATGTGAGAGTTGGACTGTGAAGAAAGCTGAGCACCAAAGAATTAATGCTTTTGAACTGTGGTGTTGGAGAAGACTCTTCAGAGTCCCTTGGACTGCAAGGAGATCCAACCAGTCCATCTTAAAGGAAATCACTCTTGAATATTCATTGGAAGGACTGATGTTGAAACTGAAACTCCAATACTTTGGCCACCTGATGTGAAGAGCTGACTCATTGGAAAGGTCCCTGATGCTGGAAAAGATTGAATGCTGGAGAAGAAGGGGACAACAGAGGATGAGATGGTTGGATGGCATCACTGACTAAATGGACATGAGTTTGGGTGAACTCCGGAAATTGGTGATGGACAAGGAGGGCTGGTATACTTTGGTCCATGGGGTGCAAAGAGTCAGACACGACTGAACTGAACTGAGAGCCTGTAGCCCTGCCATAGAGACTTCAAACTCTAGGACTGGACTGCCTCAGGCGAAACTACAGGAAAGCAACACAGCCCCACCCATTAGCAGAAAATTGGATTAAAGATTTACTGAACATGGCCCTCTTGAGAAACCTGTGTGCAACTCAGGAAGCAACAGTTAAAACTGGACATGGAACAACAGACTGGTTCCAAATAGGAAAAGGAGTACGTCAAGGCTGTATATTGTCACCCTGCTTATTTAACTTATATGCAGAGTACATCATGAGAAATACTGGGCTGGAAGAAACACAAGCTGGAATCAAGATTGCTGGCAGAAATATCAATAACCTCAGATATGCAGATGACACCACCCTTATGGCAGAAAGTGAAGAGGAACTAAAAAGCCTCTTGATGAAAGTGAAAGAGGAGAGTGAAAAAGTTGGCTTAAAGCTCAACATTCAGAAAACGAAGATCATGGCATCCGGTCCCATCACTTCATGGGAAATAGATGGGGAAACAGTGGAAACAGTGTCAGACTTTATTTTGGGGGGCTCCAAAATCACTGCAGATGGTGACTGCATCCAGGAAATTAAAAGGCACTTACTCCTTGGAAGAAAAGTTATGACCAACCTAGAGAGCATATTCAAAAGCAGAGACATTATTTTGCCAACTAACGTCTGTCTAGTCAAGCTATGGTTTTTCCTGTGGTCATGTATGGATGTGAGAGTTGGACTGTGAAGAAGGCTGAGTAGTGAAGAACTGACGCTTTTGAACTGTGGTGTTGGAGAAGACTCCTGAGAGTCCCTTGGACTGCAAGGAGATCCAACCAGTCTATTCTGAAGGAGATCAACCCTGGGATTTCTTTGGAAGGAATGTGCTAAAGCTGAAACTCCAGTACTTTGGCCACCTCATGCGAAGAGTTGACTCATTGGAAAAGACTCTGATGCTGGGAAGGATTGGGGGCAGGAGGAGAAGGGGACAACTGAGGATGAGATGTCTGGATGGCATCACCAACTCGATGGACATGAGTCTGAATGAAGTCCAGGAGATGGTGATGAACAGGAGGCCTGGCGTGCTGCTATTCATGGGGTTGCCAAGAGTTGGACATGACTGAGCGACTGAACTGAACTGAACATGGCCCTGCCTACCCGAGCAAGACCCAGTTTTCCCCACAGCCAATCTCTCCCATCAGGAAATGCAGAAGCGTCTTATCGTCATCTGTCAGATGGCAGACAGAATGAAAGAATTTCATTAAAAAGCTATAAACTAGTTTAGGGAAGAATTGGTGCTCATAGAGTAGAATTGATTCTATTCATTTTGTCATGTCAGACTTGAGCAGAGTGTGTCTCTATGTCTATCAGACTTTTTAATGTCTCTAAATTGTTCTGTATAAAGAAAGCTGAACGTTGAAGAACTGATGCTTTTGAACCGTGGTGTTGGAGAAGACTCTTGAGAGTCCCTTGGACTGCCTGGAGATCCAACCAGTCCATCCTGGAGCAGATCAGTCCTGATTGTTCATTGGAAGGATTGATGTTGAAGCTGAAACTCCAATATTTTGGCCACCTGATGTGAAGAGCTGTCTCATTTGAAAAGACCCTGATGCTGGGAAGGATCAAAGGTCGGGGGAGAAGGAGACGAGAGGATGCGATGGCTGGATGGCATCTCCGACACGATGGGCGTGAGGCTGAGTGCACTCCGGGAGCTGGTGACGGGCAGGGAGGCATGGCGCGCTGTGGTCCATGGGGTCGCAAAGAGTTGAACATGACTGAGCCACTGAACTGAACTGAACTGAACTGAAGTTGTTCTGAACTTTTCCATGTCTGTCCCAGGAGTTCTTCAAGGTTATTCCTAGGAATCACTTGCTCCATCACGCACAGCAGGGATTAGTCCCGTCCTTTCCTGTGGCGATGGCCACTCTTCTGTGGGCGGTGGGCAGCCTTGGGGGCTGTTAGCAGAGGAGGGACGTGATCCTACCGGGATTCTGGACCACTCTGGGGGAGGGGCCGTGTGGAGGTCAGATTGGATGGCCAGCTGAGACTAAGGCCCCTCCCCACTGAGTGGCTCACTCACAGCAGAGCCCCTTGCCCATTCCCAGCCCTGTGTGGTGAACCAGAAGGTACAGGGGACCCGCCATCAGGCGCTCTTTGCCGCAGACTGAGAGAAGAAAAGGTGGCCCCCTCCCCAGCTTCCTTCTGGGCCCTGTGAGTGCGCCCCCACCCCCAGCCGGGTGGCTCTGATGTTCCCACTTGCCCACCCCCATCCCAGGGTCGGGTGCCCTACTCATGGCTCCAACCTGTGGTCCCTCTGGGCTTGAGGGAGGGCAGGAAGGACAAGCTGGGCTGGGCTCAGAGTGGGCTTTGCTTGGGTTCACTCCCCCTGCTGCTGATGGCCAGGCAAAGGTTCCCAGGGAGAAGGGTGCAGGGTGGACAGGTGCCCGGCTGCCCTCACCATGGTGGAACCAGCAGTGTTTGGCAGGATGTCTGAGCAGCAAGCAGGGCACTGGGTCCTCCTGGCCCAGCCGTGTCTACACCCCCCGGCTCTGAGGCAGGCGAGCAGTGCTTCCCAGGCCCCCTCCCAGACGGGTGGACCTGAGTCGTGGAGTCCTCACTGTGACCCCCTGGAGACCCCGTCTCCCCTGGCTGCAGCTGCTCGGAGCCCCAGAGGGCGTCCCTGTGTCCTGGGCCAGGAATGGTCAGCACCCTGCACCTTCATCCGGGTCCCAAGGCTCAGGGGTGCCGCGTCTGCCCACAGAGCAGGTGCTTCTGCCAATGTGCTCCAGGCCCGCCTCCTCTGCCTCCTTATGGCCCTCATCAGCCCCCAGCCTCCCGGAAACAGACCCCAGGTCCAGACGAGGCTTCTGAGCAAGATGCTGACCCATCCAAGGCCGCCACCATAGGGACGGAGGAGCAAGGGCGTGGCCTCCTGCGGCACCCCCATCGCTGCCTGGGGTCCTGGTTACACTTCCCTGTGCCACTCCTGAGCTCCTGCCCCAGGCGGCCCTCCCTGGGTGTGGACTCTGCCCTTGGGCTTCCTAGACGTCTCATAGCCCCGGGGCATCTGTTCGGCAACTCAGCTTCTCATGTTAGAGGCAGAAGCACCCAGGAGCTGGGGAAGGGCTCCGTGCATGCGCCTCCATCCCAAGGCCACAGGATCTGCTTATCTACTGCAGTATTAGCAGCCCCCAACCCAGCGACTTAGCACTAAGCACCACCAGCTCGTCCTGTGACCAGGACCCTGGACACCGCTCAGTGGGCGCCTCTGGCTTGGGATGGCTCCTGAGGCTGCAGTCGAGCCCTGTTGGCAGGGCCATGGTCTCCCGAAGGCTGCCCTGGACGTGGTCCACATTCAGGCTCACTCAGGTGGTCACTGCCCAGACACAGTCCCTGGCTGACTGTCCGTCCGTCCTTCTCCCGCTGGACAGCTCACCGCAGGGCAGGCAGCTTTCCTAGAAAATCAGCACTGGCACTCCGTGGGCAGGACGGGAGCTGGAGTCCTTCTCACTTCATCTTGGAAGGGCCATCCCATTCCTCGCACCGTCCTTTCTCATTTAGAAGCAACTCACGGGCCCGCATCACTCAGGGCAGGAGTGACCCCAGGCTAATGGCGTGGAGCTATTGGGGGCCACCCCAAAACTGCCTTCCTAGTAGCCTCATGGAGCTGCTGCTCCCCAGCCATGAACCCCAGGGTCCCAGCCACACCTCTGCCTCGAGGGAGACAGACGAGGCCCCCCGTCTTGCTAGCACAGAGACCTCATCATCCCCACCCTTGAGCCCCCCAACCTGCTGCCTGGGAAAGGCTGTTTGACGAGAGGCTGAATGGGTTCCAGGGCTCAGTCCTCATTACAGTGAAGCAGAAGGTGCAAAGATTTTCAACTTTCCTTTTAATCAGGAGGCGTCCACTGGGGAAACCTGCCAGGTCGTCCTGAAGAGTGCTTGACAAGTCCAAGCTCCCGAGGAGACTTAATTAAACCTGTGAAAACGGCGGGGCCACACCGGCGACGGGGACTGGGACAGCAGCTGCCAGCCGCTTGGGCGCAGATGCGCCTCGACTCGCCCGTCCTCAGCCTGCACATGCCTCGCCTGGCGGCCCTGTCCTTGGACCCAGCCCCTTTCCTCTTCACAGCTCCCCAGCTACCCCCTGCCCTCGCTGATCTGCTGACCGTCCCTTGAGCCCCACCCCACTGCTCCCAGGCCGGGCAGCCGCCCACTGCGCACATCATCTTGGTTTGCTGTCTGCCCACTTGGGTATCCTCTGGAGCACCAGCGCTGTGCCAGGGGTCTCACTCCTGGACCGAGGCAGAGTTTAGGTTTAGGGTGCAGTGGGGTGCAGAGAGCGGGTGATGCACAGGGTGGGTGACCCGCTGGCTCGCCCAGGGCAGAATCAGCCCAGGGAGCAGAGGTGGGTGAGGGGGCACACGTGCCAGGCTGGCAGAGGAAGAGCCGAGGGAGTGCAGTGAGAAGGACTGGCACATACGCCCACTGCTATATGAAATGAGATGAAAGTCACTCAGCTGAGTCCGACTCCTTGTAACCCCATGGACTACACGGTCCATGGAATTCTCTAGACCAGAATACTGGAGTGGGTAGCCTTTCCTTCTTCAAGGGATCTTTCCAATCTAGGGATCAAACCCAGGTCTCCCCGCATTCCAGGCGGATTCTTTACCAGCTGAGCCACAGGGGAAGCCACTATATAAAGAATAGACAACTGATAAGGACTGTGGCATGGCACGGAGAACCCTACTCAATACTCTGCAGTGACCTACAAAGGAAAAGAGTCTAAAAAGACTGGATATATGTATTAATATATGTGGGCTTCCCAGGTGGCTCAGTGGCGAGGCACCCGCTTGTAATGCAGGAGACCCGGATTTGATCCCTGGTGGGAAGATCCCTTGGAGGAAGGAACCGCAAGCCCCTCCAGTGTTCTTGCCTGGAGAATCCCATGGGCAGAGGAGCCTGGAGGGCTACCGTCCATGGGGCTGCGGAGTCGGACACGACTGAGAGACTAAACAACAGCGTTTATGTATGACTCTACACTTCGCCGTTCACCTGAAGCTAGCACATCACTGTAAACCAAGCAAACCCCAATAGAAATGTTTAAAAAATAAAAAGAAAAGGCTGGCCTGGCTGGAGGATGCTGGGGAGGATGGGGTGGGGGTGGGGCAGGCAGGGATGCCCCGGCAGAGGCGTTTGGACAGGAAGGGGTGGTGGCCGGAGCGGCTGGTGCTGTTTCCCATCAGACCCAAACCCAGTCACAGCGCCGGGACTTCTGAGTCACCAGAGAAGACCTCTGAGTTGTCCCCAGCAAAACTGCGCTCCTGAGGAGCGAGGAAGAGAGAGAAATCCCGTTTCCCCGCCCTTTGCTGAGAGCGCCCTCTTCCGCCGCTGCCCAGCTGGCAGGAGCTAAAGTTGCTGCTGCCCCCATGGCTAAAGAGCTCAGGGTTCCACTGGGATGTGGTCAGAGTAGGACATGCGGGCCAGGCTGGATGACCCACCGGGAGGGGGGCACGGATGCCCAGGTCGTGCTCTCTGCCCCCCAGAGTTCCCCGATCCCTGAGCAGCTGCATCCCTGACTCCCCTCCTCGGGACCTTGGACCAGCCCCCAGGGTTGCCACAGACCTGAGCCCCGAGTGTGCTTGAACTCTACGCCCAACTCTTGTTCACACCCACTGCGAGTCCACTGGAAACACTGCCCCGTGAAGACCACGTGCTGCTTCTAGAGAGACCCCTGGTTGTGAAAAGCAAAGCCTCTGCTTCCTGGAGGACAGCGCCTGCCCCAGGAGGGCCGCTGGCTGAGGCTGTGGCTGGAAACTACTGGGCTCAGCGCCCGCCCAGCCCTGTCCCTCCTCCCGGGAGGCTGCAAGTCAACATAGGTGAGCCACCGTTCCGTCTCCTGGAAACAGCCAGTTGGAAGCTGAAATGTAAAGAAAACCATTTATAATAGCATCACAAAATGTGGAATGTTTAGGGACAGATCTGACACTGAGCAGCAAAACCTGCTCTCTGAAAACCCGGAACACTGCCGAGGGGAGCGGAGGAACTGAGAAACAGCGCGTTTCGTGGTCCTGGGCCAGGGGACTCAGTGTGGCCAGGCCCCGCGTCTCCCTCCTTCCGGTCCATACCATCGGGGCAGCTCCCATCAGAGACCCCGGCAGGGTCTCCTGAAGAAAATGCCAAGTCTAAGATTTGTATGGGATTGTAGAGAAATTAGAAGCACCAAAACAGAGGGAGAGGACTCGCACTGCCTGGTGTCAAGCCTTATGAAGCTGCTGTGACCGAGACGGCGTGATGTGGGCACAAAGATAGGTAGGTCAGCGCTCCAGGACGGGGCTTCTGGAAGTAGACCCACATACATGTGGGCAACTGGCTCTCAGCCAAGGTCCGCAGGTCATTCAGCGGTGAAAGGGAAGTTTTCACAAACGACCCTGGAATAATCGAACCCCCGTTTGAAAAGAAGCATCTCTATCAGGCGGGGAGTGGGGAGGGGAGGCTGCAGGGTCACTGGGGGCACAGGAAATTCTTAGTGGGGGTGGGGTGGGCATGTCCCTGTCTTGATTGTGGTGATGATTTTTACAAGTTATACATGTAAAAATTGTCAAGGTATACTCTTTTAATATGTGTTTGAAAGTGAAAATTGCTCAGTCGTGTCCTACTTTGTGACCTCATGGACTGTAGCACGCCAGGCCTCCCTGTCCATCACCAACTCCTGGAGCTTGCTCAAACTCATGTCCATCGAGTCAGGGATGCCATCCAACCATCTCATCCTCTGTCGTCCCCTTTTCCTCCCACCTTCAATCTTTCCCAGCATCAGGGTCTTTTCAGTGAGTCAGTTCTTTGCATCAGGTGGCCGAAGTATTGGAGTTTCAGCTTTAGCATCAGTCCTTCCAATGAATATTCAGAACTGATTTCCTTTAGGATGAGCTGGTTGGATCTCCTTGCAGTCCCAGGGACTCTCAAGAGTCTTCTCCAACACCACAGTTCAAAAGCATCAATTCTTCGGTGTTCAGCTTTCTTTATAGTCCAGCTCTCACATCCATACATGACCACTGGAAAAACCATAGCTTTGACTAAACGGACCTTTGTTGGCAGAGTAATGTCTCTGCTTTTTAATATGCTGTCTAGGTTGGTCATAGATTTCCTTCTTAGGAACAAGCATCTTTTAATTTCATGGCTGCAGTCACCATCTGCAGTGATTTTTGAGCCCCAAGTAAATAAAGTCTGTCACTGTTTCAACTGTTTCCCCATCTATTGGCCAGAAGCTTATTTTATGTTAAAAGTTCCCCCTAAGACCCTATGTGACAATGAAAACATGGGCAGAAGACCTGAAGAAAAATTTCTCCAAGGACAACGCACAGGGGGCCAGGAGGCACACGGAGAGGTGCTCAGCACCACTGGCTGCCGTGCTCACGCTCAGTCATGCGGCCACTCAGCCGTGTCTGACTCTGCCTCCCCGTGGACTGTAACCCACCAGGCTCCTCTGTCCATGGATTTCCCAGGCGAGAACACTGGAATGGGTTGCCATTTCCTCCTCCATGGGATCTTCCTAACCCAGGGATTGAACCTGCATCTCTAGGATCTCCTGCATTGCAGGCAGATTCTTTACCACTGGGCCACGAGGTAAGCCCTCGCTAATTATTAGAGAAATGCAAATCAGAACCACAATTAGGTGTCACTTTGTGCAGGTCAGAATGGACATTATTAAAAAGTCTATAAATAACAAAGATAGGAGAGGGTGTGGAGAAAAGGGAACCCTCCTACACTGTTGGTGAGAATGTATGGAAGACTGTGTGGAGGTTCTTCAGAAAATAAAAAGTAGAATTACCACATGACCCAGCGATCCTACCCCCAGGGCATATATCCAGACAAAACTACAGTTCAAACAGATACATGCGCCCTATGCTCATTATGGCACTGTTTACAATAGCCAGAATGAAACCGGGAACCACCCAAGTATCCCCTGACGGATGAACGGATAAAGAAGACGGGGTGCATACTTAGACTAGAATTCTGCTTGGCCATAAAAAGGAGTGGAATAATGTCATTTGCAGCAACACGGATGCAACTAGAAAGTACGCTGGACAGTCAAGTATCATATGATATCACTTATATGCGTAATCTAAAATGTGGCACAAATGAACTTATGCACAACAGAGAAGCCCACTCAGAGACACAGAGAACAGCCCTGCGACTGCCAGGGCCAGGCGTGCGGAGAACGGTGGACCGGGAGTCTGAGGTCAGCAGAGGCGGATTGCTGCATTTAGCAAGAATGCACGACAAGTGCTCCTATACAGAGCAGGGGACTGCTAGCTATCGGACCAGCTTCTGCTCGCTCTGGCACTAAAATAATTGCCGTTTTGTACTGTTGAACTTTGCTGTTTGATACTGGAATACATTCTTAAATATGGCTATGTTATATATAATTTTAACGTGTATTTGTAGCTTTATGTATTTTTTGCTAACAACTTATCACTTGCTGTTTATTTTATATTTATTTTAGGCTGGGAAATGATGTTAGACTAAAAGCAAATTCAAGTCATTTTCTTAATGAGTTTAAAATGGGTGGTAAAGCAGCAGAAACAGCTCACAGCAGCAGCAGCACCTTTGGCCCAGGATCTGCTAACGAACGTACAGGGCAGCGGTGGCTTGAGAAGTTTTGCAAAAGAGACAAGAGCCTTGAAGGTGAGGAGCCCAGTGGTCGGCCACGGGAAGCTGAAATGACAAACTGAGAGCTGTCACCGAAGCTGATCCTCTTCTAGCTACACAAGGATTTGCCAAAGATCTCAGTGTCAGCCATTCTATGGTCGTTCAGCATTTGAAGCAAACTGGAAAGGTGAAAAAGCTCGATAAGTGGATGCCTCATGAGCTGACCACAAACCAAAACTATCATCGTTTTGAAGTGTCATCTCTTCAGTTCAGTTCAGTTCAGTTGCTCAGTCGTGTCTGACTCTCTGCGACCCCATGAAATGCAGCACGCCAGGCCTCCCTGTCCATCACCAACTCCCAGAGTTCACTCAGACTCACATCCATCCTGTCAGTGATGCCATCCAGACATCTCATCCTCGGTCGTCCCCTTCTCCTCCTGCCCCCAATCCTTCCCAGCATCAGAGTCTTTTCCAGTGAGTCAGCTCTTCACATGAGGTGGCCAAAGTACTGGAGTTTCAGCTTTAGCATCATTCCCTCCAAAGAAATCCCAGGGCTGATCTCCTTCAGAATGGACTGGTTGGATCTCCTTGCAGTCCAAGGGACTCTCCAGAGTCTTCTCCAACACCACAGTTCAAAAGCATCAATTCTTCGGCATTCAGCCTTCTTCACAGTCCAACTCTCACATCCATACATGACCACAGGAAAAACCATAGCCTTGACTAGACGGACCTTTGTTGGCAAAGTAATGTCTCTGCTTTTGAATATGCTATCTAGGTTGGTCATAACTTTTCTTCCAAGGAGTAAGCGTCTTTTAATTTCCTGGCTGCAGTCACCATCTGCAGTGATTTTGGAGCCCCCAAAATAAAGTTTGACACTGTTTCCACTGTTTCCCCATCTATTTCCCATGAAGTGATGGGACCGAGATGCCATGATCTTCGTTTTCTGAATGTTGAGCTTTAAGCCAACTTTTTTACTCTTCTCTTTCACTTTCATCAAGAGGCTTTTTAGTTCCTCTTCACTTTCTGACATAAGGGTGGTGTCATCTGCATATCTGAGGTGACTGATATTTCTCTCGGCAATCTTGATTCCAGCTTGTGTTTCTTCCAGCCCAGTATTTCTCATGATGTACTCTGCATAGAAGTTAAATAAGCAGGGTGACAATATACAGCCTTGACATACTCCTTTTCCTATTTGGTACCAGTCTGTTGTTCCATGTCCAGTTCTAACTGCTGCTTCCTGACCTGCATACAGATTTCTCAAGAGGCAGATCAGGTGGTCTGGTATTCCCATCTCTTTCAGAATTTTCCACAGTTTATTGTGATCCACACAGTCAAAGGCTTTGGCATAGTCAATAAAGCAGAAATAGATGTTTTTCTGGAACTCTCTTCCTTTTTCCATGATCCAGCAGATGTTGGCAATTTGATCTCTGGTTCCTCTGCCTTTTCTAAAACCAGCTTGAACATCAGGAAGTTCACGGTTCACGTATTGCTGAAGCCTGGCTTGGAGAATTCTGAGCATTACTTTACTAGCATGTGAGATGAGTGCAATTGTGCGGTAGTTTGAGCATTCTTTGGCATTGCCTTTCTTAGATATTGGAATGAAAACTGACCTTTTCCAGTCCTGTGGCCACTGCTGAGTTTTCCAAATTTGCTGGCATATTGAGTGCAGCACTTTCACAAGCATCATCTTTCAGGATCTGAAACAGCTCAACTGGAATTCCATCACCTCCAATAGCCTTGTTCGTAGTGATGCTTTCCAAGGCCCACTTGACTTCACATTCCAGGATGTCTGGCTCTTAATCTTCTCAATAACAACAAATCATTTCTCAATTGGATTTTGATGTGTGATGAAAAGTGGATTTTATAAGACAACCGACAATGACCAGTTCAGTGGCTGGAGTGAAAAGAAGCTCCAAAGCACTTCCCAAAGCCAATCTTGCACCCCCCCCACAAAAAAAAAAAAGGTCATTGCCGCTGTTTGGTGGTCTGCTGCTGGTCTGACCCACCACAGTTTTGTGGATCCCAGTGAAACCATCACATCTGAGAAGTCTGCTCAGCCAATCGAGATGCACCAAAACTGCAACGTCTGCAGCCAGCATTGGTCCACAGAAAGGCCTACTTCTCCCACGACAACACCTGACCGCATGTCGCACAACCAGCGCTTCAGAAGTTGAATGAAATGGGCTGGAAGTTTTGCCTCATTCGCCATATTCACCTGACCTCTCGCCAACCAACTACCACCTCTTTAAGCATCTCGACAACTTTTCAGAGGGAAAGTGCTTCCACTAGCAGTGGAATGCAGAAAACGCGTTCCAAGAGTTCACTGAATCCTGAAGCATGGGCTTTTATGCTACAGGAATAAACAAGCTTATATTTTGTTGGCAAAAAATGTGTCGATTGAAATGGTTCCTATTTTGATGAATGATGATGTGTCTGAGCCTAGTTATAATGATTTAAAATTCATGGTCCGAAACGACAATTATTTTTTTCACTAACCTAATACATCCAATCTCTTGGGATAACTATCCTGGAAAAGAATTTTCAAGAGAGAGTGTAACTGAGCCACTTTCTGTACAGCAGAGATTGGCACAGCACTGTAAGCCAGTTTAAAGAAGACCCTGTCTTTGTGACCTGCCTGCCTTCCCCTGACCTTACCTCCCACCCCTCCATCTTTTGCTCTGTCACCCTGACCACAGAGGACACTTTGCTGCTCTTTGGCCACCCTCTCACCTCAGGGCCTTTGCACATGCTCTTCCCTATGTCTGGATGCTTTTCTCCTAAAATATGCTGTCTCCGTCTCACTACCACAGCCTCTGTAGCTCTTGGCTCAAATGTAACTACTCACAGGCTTTCCTTGTCCATCCTACTTAAAAGCAACACCTTCCACCTTGCACACGTGCACACACACACAGAGAGTCCTGATCTGCCTTCCCATGGCACACACACACACACACACACACACACACACAGACACACACACAGAGTCCTGATGCTCTTCCCCATGGCACCTGCAAATATTCTACGTTCTTCATTCCTGCCACCCTCCCACACACCGTTACATATACCTTCCAGAAGGGCAAGCACCTTTATCCCTCTTGTTCCCTGCTGTGTTCTCAAAAGTCGGAACGCAGATGGCCGCTTTTGAGACACTCAGTACACGTGTTGCCTCAGTGAACAAAATGGCCAGCTGGCTGCTCCTTGGTCAGGCCCCTAAAGGAACGTCTGCACAGTGGCACGCTGCGTGCCCAGCCACTCTAGTCATGCCTGGCTCTTGCGGCCCTGTGGCTGCAGCCCGCCAGGCTCCTTGGTCCACGGGCTTCTCCAGACAAGGACACTGGAGTGGGTTGCCATGCCCTTCTCCAGGGTTCTCTAGGATATCTTCCCAACCCAGGGATCGAGCCCACGTCTCTTGTGTCTCCTGCACTGGCAGGCAGATTCTTTGCCACCGGTGCCAGCTGGGAAGCCCTCATGGGACATTACTCAGCTGTTAACAAGGATGGAACACGGGCACTCATACTGTCTTCCGCTCTGCGTGGTCCATCTCAAGGAGCCTCCCGTGTAAACAGCGTATCCTAGGTCTCTCACTTGGGTCTCCTGGGCCCCACCCCAGGAGGCCTCCACCATCCTGCCAGCAGCTCTGACCTGTCTCCACCTGCAGCAGCCCCGCCACGTGTCTGCACCCTGAGCTCTGGGGCTGCCTTTTCAGCCAGGGGAGCTGACCCCACCCACCACCCCTCCCTCCCTCCTGCTCTCCTGAAAATGTCAGATCAGACGTGAGGGAAGTGAGGGGAAAGGGGGAAGTGAGCTTGTTTGTTTATCATTTCCAGCTCCTGCTTTTGTTTTTTATCAGGCAGAAAAATTTATACAAACCAGAAAATTCTTCTGGGTTATTTGTGATGCATTTTGAGTCAAACTGTATTCTCTGTTTCTCTGAAAATTAGCAAGAGGTAATAAAATCTAAAGAAAAAATTCCCCACATCAGGTAAACATCCACCTCCCTAATTTTTATTTCAACTCTAAGTCAGCTAATGCCAAAATAGAACCTTAAAATGCTGTCTGTGCGTGTAGAAAGATGTCCAAGATACAGTAACAAGTGAAGCAGTTTACAGAGCAAATGTGGAGAGGATTTCAGTCACATAAAATGAACTGTGCATGTGCACACGCGTGCTCAGCCGTGTCCGACTCTTTGTGACCCAACGGGCCACAGCCCAGCAGACTCCACTGTCCATGGGGGCCCCTGGGCAAGGGGAGGGCTGCCATCTCCTACCCAAGGACCTTCCGACCCAGCGCGTGGACCCTAGTCTCCTGTGTCTCCTGGGGACTCTTTACCACTGGTGCCACCCTCTTACTCAACAGAATGTATCACTAGTTGTTCATTGTAGTTAACTAGATAATGATGGAATTGCGGAGGCTCTGCAGTTTCTTACGTTACACACTTCTGCAAAGTTCAACCATTTTCAGTCAAACATGTATTATATTTATCATCATTGAATAATAACAGTATTTCCATTTTTTGGGGGGTCACAAATGAAACAGAGCAAGGAAACATCTGCAATGGGTCTTCTAAATATTCCAAGAAGGCAACTTTTAAGAAGAAACAAAAGACTAGAAGATTCTTGGTTTTGTTCCTGAAACCTCCTTGTTATTTAAGAATCTTGGAAAATAAGCACTGAAATCATCTCGATCCCCTGCCTCTCCCATTTGCCACGCATTCTTTCCCTCTTGGCAAAGGCTCGTCTGCATTTGGCTCAAGCGTGGATAAACGTGTGTGTGGAAGATAAGCTCCAGATCAGGAAGAAAGCCTGCTCTCTTTCCACAGGGGGCCCAGGAGGAACGCACGGACGCCAGAGCCTGCCCTCTTTCCACAGGGGCCCAGGAGGGACACACAGAACGCCAGAGCCTGGCGCGGGGGCATCGCTCTGCGGCAGGCGTGCTTGGCTGATGGCAGTTGTCCTTTAAGCGATGCCTGTTACTGGGGTGGGGGGGCGGGTGGTGAGGGGAGCAGAGAGCCCCCCGACAGAAGGCCGCGCATGGAGTGGCTGGTTCCGGGAGGCGCGGTGCCTCACTCGGGCTAAGGCAGAGCCCTGTCCTGGGGTGGGGGGGGGGGGAGGAGCAGCACATTCAGCGCCGGGGTCTAACTACTCATTTCCCTACGGTTCGGGCTTCCCTGGTGGCTCAGTGGTAAAGAGTCCGTTTGCTAACGCAGGAGACCTGGGCTCGCTCCCTGGGTCGGGAGATCCCCTGGAGAAGGAAGTGGCAGCCCATGCCAGTATTCTTGCCGGGAAATCCTGTGAGCGACAGTCACCAAAAGAGTCACAGAGGGCTGGAAGCGGCCTAGCGACTAAGCAACAGTGAGACCCGGAGGTCTGGGTGGCGGGAGGCACCGCGGGCTCCGCCTGACCCGACCGCCGCGAGAAGGCGGCCAGGCCAGGGCGGCGGCGGGAGAGGCTCAGGCCGCCCGGGCCGGCCGGGTCTCACTCTTCGGAGGATCCATAACCCAAGGAAGTCAGCCTTCTGGCCCGGTTCTGTTACTGAGGCCAAGCTCATGCTGCTCGCCTCAAGACAGGCTAAGAAGTCAGGAGCATTCTTTGCTGGGGCAAAGAACACTGACGTTATTCAGAAAGCCAGCAGACTGGAAGCCTGGAGGACTTGGATCCCAAAGACCCACTTTGCCAGAGTTAGACTCCAGGCTTCTTTTAGACTACTGGTAAGAGAAGGGGAAGCAAGGCCAAACCTTTCCTGGCCCCCGCCAGGGCTGTGCCGACTTCTTCCTTCCTGCAGCGGCCCACAGGTGGGCCTGGCCAGGGTGTCCCTGTGAGCTAAACTAAGGCATTTTAGCTTAAAGCTCGTTCCCTGGGGGAAGAGTTCCTAGAGATGGGTCACCGTGTATAATATCAGTGCACAGACAACATCCCTTTACTTGAACTTGTGATAGAGCAACGGCCCTTCCTTAGAACAATCCCGTTGACTATCTGCCTTCACACCAACTCTGAAGAGCAATGACTGGCCCCTACTGGCTCTGAAATGTGTCAGGATCCCCCACCTGGCATGACCAAGTGACTAGCTCTTTACTTTTATTTAACTAAAGGAGCTACTACCAGAAACCAACCCAGCAACTGAAGCATAGTCAGACCAATGCGCACACGCTGAGTCGCTCAGGCGTGTCTGACTCTGTGACCCCGCGGAGCCCCCCAGGCCCCTCTGTCCATGGGGATTCTCCAGGCAAGGATGCTGGAGGGGGTTGCTGGGCCCTCCTCCAGGGCATATTCCTGACCCAGGGACTGAACCTGGGTCACCTGCATTGCAGGCAGGTTCTTTACCGTCTGAGCCACCAGGGAAGCCCGCCAGGGATCCCAGCTGGGCCATGGTTGAGTCTTTATTAACTGGAATTAAGTGAATGATAATATGTGAATAGCTGCTCAGCTTTGTCACTACTATCATATAAACAAGCTTCTCAGCCTGGAAAATAAAACTCTCAGCTGACTCGATGATGTTAACTTAATAAAGCATCAAGATAAATCTCAGTAAACACGCCTGTGATCACATTCTTCACCAATTGCCACTTGAGACTAAGGGAAGCTAGGCATCCTTCCTCTTCAGAAAATCTCCTGCTTCTTGGAGCAGAGGGCACGTGGCCCCTGGCATACACTCTACGTACAGAGCTTGGCGGGGAACAGCCAGACCCTCTGCTGCCCGCGTGGAGCTGGCGGGCCCCTCGGAGAAATCAGAGCTTGGCTTGGGGCAGCGGAGTTTCTGACTCCGGGCTGGAGGGAGGCGAGAAGGGCGTGCAGGAACGGAGCCGCGGCCAGGGCCACCTCCTGGCCTCTCAGCAGGTCCTCAAGGGCCATCAGGCCTCAAGCCACATCCCAGCTGCCCGGTCTCAGGACCCACACCCCTCCCCACTGAGCAGAGCGCATTTGTGATCAGGACACGACTGAGGACGCACACACAGGACAGCAGGTGTGCACAAGCCGTCCCGGGAGGCCAGGGTGACCCTTCCCAAGCCAACCCAGGGCCCCCACCGTGGGTCCTCCGCGGCTCAGCCCTGTCGTGCGAAGAGTCAGTTCCTGGCAGGGACTGGGGGTTGACAGTGGGAGGAGGCCTCCCTGATGGGCCGGCCTGGGCCTGGGGGGCTTGTGGGACTGTCCAGGCAGAGGGCGCAGCAGGGACACGCCCTCGACAGCAAGACCAGCTCTGTATCCCCAGGTCACAGCAGGAATCCCGGGCAGACAGGCGTGGAGAGAGCTCAAGGTCTGGGGGAGACAGGCAGCTCACCTGCTCCCAGGGCCACAGCCTGTCCCCGGAGGGCTTGTGACGTGCGGGGGAGGGCCAGAGCCCCTCCAGGGTGTGAAGTCGCCTGGGATGGTCAGCTGCCTTGGACTCTGGCACTGGGAGTCAAGTGGAATCTCCAGCCACAAGGGCTGTTCACAGCAGTGTCCAAACCCAGTGGCCAGAAGCCCAGAGACAAGGCTTGGAGGCCCCGGAGAGGAGGGGGACAGGCCAGAGGGAGGAGGAGGCGGGGGGCCTGGAGAGGGAGGGCAGACAGAGGGGGTGCCTTCTGACGCGAGCTGTGCTCCTGGCGGGAGCCCACGCCCTGGTCCGTCAGCAGCCCCGCCCCTGCACGGCCCCGCCCTGCCAGCAGCCCCCGGCCAGCCTCCCCTGCGCCCCGCCCGGGCCAGGGAGCCTGAAGGGCCCGCCAGCCGCGTGCCACCCTGCGCCCTGTCAGAGGCGCTGTCCGGACCACGCCCAGAAGCCCACACAGGGCGCTGCCTAAGCAGGAGGCCATCTTGCCATTTCTCCTTGCCAGGTGGTGAGTCTTTTTGAGCTTGTAACCATATTCTATTCTATTTTACCTTATATTTTTCAGTATATGGTTAGTTTTTTTAAAAAAATTATTCTTTGTTGAAGTATAGTTGATTTACAGGCTTCCCTGATAGCTCAGTTGGTAAAGAATCCACCTGCAATGCAGAAGACCCTGGTTTAATTCCTGGGTCAGGAAGATCCGCTGGAGAAGGGATAGGCTATCCACTTCAGTATTCTCAGGTTTCCCTTCAGGTGTCCTGAAGCAGCTGGAATTTAGGAGGTGAGACAGGGAGGGAGGCTAGTGGGATAAGACTGCAGGGCTGGACTGTCTGGACCAGGGTTCCCGAGGCTCAGGGAGGCTGAGGAGGGTCCTGTGGGAAGGTCCCTGCAGGTCCCTTGTCCTCCTCTCAGAGCAGGGGGCAGCATCGTCTGGGGGCAACCTCCTCCAGCCCTGGATTGGTGGACGTGCTCTGTTACCATGGAGACAGCCCAGCACATGCCCCACCAGCCACCTGGGAGAATTCAGTCACCCTGAGGGTTCCTCCGAAGGCCACGGAGCCTCCTGAACGCAGGACATCCCGGGGGAAGGAGGTGTGGTGGTCTCCTGGGGCCACCACCCACAAAGCACCACAGAACGGGGGGATTAAAAGAGCCGCAAGCGATTGTCTCGAAGTTCTGAGGCCACAGGCATGGAATGAAGGTGCTGGCAGGACCAGGCTTCCTGCAAAGGTCCGGGGACGGCCCTTCCTGCCTCTCCCAGCTTCTGGCAGTCCACGCCTTCCCTCCTGGCCTCCATCTCCCCGTGTGTCTGAGCCCCAGTGTCCTCTCCCTACAAGGACACTCGGCACAGTCCCTGTGGACCCACCCTCCTCCAGGGGACCCCGTCTTCCCTTCACCGATCACACCTGTGATGACCCTGTTCCCAAGTAAAGTCCCGTGCTGGGAACGGGACTTCCACACGTCTCTCTGGGGGCGCTCCGCTGCCCTCGGGCCTCCGGCGCAGGTTCCTCCGTGGGTCAGGTTGGTGCTGGCCCTGCTGGCAGAGGGTGGCCTGGGCCCTGCCCCTGCACCCCCGCCGTCCACCAGGCTCTGCTGGCCCCTCGCCCTCTGAGGCTGGCCTCCCGCCTTACAGATCCGGGTCTCCCAGCAGCAGACCCTTCTCTGTGCTCCTCCCACCACGGCCTTGCCTGCAGTTTTGGCCTCGGAAGCCTCACAGGCAGTCGCCGTCTCTGCAACCCCTCTCTCCTGTTTCCAGCTCCGCTCCCCTGGCCCTGCTTGGCAGCCCCCTCTGGGCCCAGCCTGGGCCTCAGCAGGCCTCTCGGGCTCCATCCTCCGGGCTGGATCCTGGGCCGACTGTCTGACTCACATCAGGACAGGTGCACAGGGTCCCCGGGCGGGTGTGGGCACAAGGTCCTCTGGCCGCCGGGCGGGGGTCTCCGTCTATAGGGACTCCACCCCAGACCCTCCTTCCAGCCCTCACTGTCACTCCTGGAGGAAGGCCAGGCTCACGCTGTGTCAGGAAATGAGGCTATCCATCACCATGCCACCAGCCACTTTAGGGAAATTCACCGAAAATCAATTTCCTGAAAGGCAATTTGCAGATGGCCAAGTGAGCAATTGATCACCAAGGACCCCGAGCTCGTGACCCGTGGGCGCTGGGTGGAGGGGCTCTCGGCGCCGGGGGAACACAGACCCTCAGAGGAGTGGACTCAGCCCCCGCCTCCTGGGGAAGGTGCTGCCCTGAGCCCCACACCCACCCCTCCCGCCCCTGCAGGTGGCCAACCCTGGCCTGCACCTCCCCCGGAGGCTGCACCCTAGCCCCCCCGATGTGGCCCCCAGAGGACCCTCACCCTGAACCACATCCCTCCTGAGCCCACTGACCCCAAACCCCAGCCCCTGGGTGGTCTGCGCATGGCATGCAGCCCCAGCTCCCACCTTCTCCTCCTTTTGACCCCCTCCTGGGCCCTCCTGAGAGCCCCCCGCTGGGGAAGCAGGCCTCCCCTCCTGAGCGCTCTGACCACCCACGCTCGCTGTCTCTCCGGAAACCTCGCCAGAGAAGCAGCCTTCCTCGTGAGGCCCCTTCGGGTGGCCGGCTGCTCCTCCTCTGATGCCCTCCCTCCCCTTGGCTGGGCCCCCTCGGCTGGACCCCCGGGGTCCTCTCCTGCTCCGGCCTGCTCTGCTCCCCTTCCTCGCCCTCCCTACATGCTGATGTCCCCCGACGGCCAAGTCAGGGACCCAGCATCTCCCTCAGGTGCCCCCGCTGCCCAGCGCGGACAGAGCCCCATGCCCTGCAGAGGCCCAGGAACAGTGGTGTCATGTGAACCGTAGGGCTGGCCTGGGACCACCTGCTCTGCTCAGGACTCAGGAGCGGTGCGTCTGCCTCCGTCTGTCTGTCTGTCCATCCACCCATCTCCAGCAAGGGCTAGGAAATCCAGGCTGGCACACCGGCAGGCAGGTGGACACGAGGCAGAGAGGGAGAGCAGAGGCCTCAGTGCACGGAGCCTGAGCCACGCTGCGGGCCTCGGCCGTATCGTATGGGGAACAGTTTTCTGGAGCCGCTGCTGGGGATGTGAGCCCTCTGTGATCCTAGAACAGCTCCTTGGAGCCCCAGCCTCCAGCCAGGGGCAGGGAGGGGGTGTGGAGACGCAGCCCCGGAGGAGGACTGGCCTCCTGGCGCTGCCTGACTGCCCCACGTTGCCCCCTGCCTGGTGGTCAGAGCCAGCGTCATCTCCCCCGGCGCCTCCGGCTCCTCTCCAGAAATGTCCCCACTCCCCGGCTGAGACCCTCGGATCTCCAGTCTCAGGAAGGCCCCTGTCCACCCTGTCTTTGAATTAGAGTCTTGCGATTTCCTGGGCAAAGGGCTGGGCCTTTGGAGGGACATCCACGGCCCTGCAGAGGTCCACATCCTAATCCCAGAGCCAAGACCCAGCAGGTCATGTGGCAAAAGGGGCTCCAAGGCTGGGGTGGAGGCAAGGCCCCCCGAGGGAAAGGTGGTCCCAGATTGTCCGGTGGGCCCAGCATCCTCTCAAGGGTCCCTAGAGTGAAAGTGGGACAGAGTGGTCAACAGGAGTGAAAGTTGGAGCAGATGGGACATGGCAGGCAGATCAGAGTGGAAGGACGTCATTGCTTCTGGAAGGGTCTGACCTTAAGAAACGGTTGGTAATCAGCTCCAGGTCCTCTGATTCTCAAGGGCTGGCCCACATCGATAATTTCTGCATCTGAGGGACTGAGGAGGGTGGGAGTGTCCTGAGTCTAGGGGACAGGAGGGCACAGGGCAAAGGTCGGGGGTCTTAGGGGGTCAGGAGTGTTTGCTGCATTGATGGGGGCGTGAAGTCAAAGACGGGCGCTCTCGAGTGCAGAAGAAGGGGGTGCTCTGTGCAGGGGGTGCAGCTGTGGGGGAGGGGCAGGGGAGCGGGGAGCCTTCTGGGCTGGGCTTGACAGCCTGTCTCCAAGACCTTTACCAGTCTTCCCAGGATGGCCTGACCAGCGGTCCCACCACACCATGCACTTCTCGTCCTCTTTGTGTCTGGAGCCCCGGGCTCACTCAGGGCAAAGGGCGTCAGGCAGGCAAGGTGTGTTGCCACGGAGGCGCTCACTGCTCGTACCTTCGTACCCAGGTGCCACCACCGACAACCTCGCCCTAAAGACGGGGCTTCTGAGGTTCTGGTTTGCACATTTCCGTTTAAGGGAAAAAGGTGCGTCTCTCACTGTGCACCCAGGTTTTAATCAGTCAGTTCAGTCTGAGTCTGGAAGACTGAGAGCCAGGAGCACGGATGTCCGTGGGGTCTCAGCTGAAGCAGAGAGCAAAGCTGCCCTTCCTCCGCTGTCTGTCTTACACAGGCCTCCGTGGATCGCAGGATGCCGGCCCACGTTTACTCAGTCCACCGACTCAAAGGCTGGTCTCCTCTGGCACCCCCGCAGACACACCCAGAAGCGATGGTACTGCCCTGAGCGTCCCTTGCTCAGGCAAGCCAAGCAGGAAGGACTTGCGCCCTACCTGAGCATTGCTGAGAACTGCGTCTTGTACTGAGACGACTTTCCTGAGTGCTTTGGGCTCTCTGCACACCTTGCCCCACCTCCCCTCCTCCACCCTTCCTGCTTCTGTCTGAGGCGCAGTAGGAAGTTACCTCTGGCCCTGCCCCTCCCCGCCACAATCCCAGCAGGCACGTGCAGGACCACTGCTTCAAGCCCGCTCATCCCAGCCTGGCTAATGATGACTCTCCTTGGCCCAGAAGGACTGCAGACCCTCTGAACAGGTCCAGTAAGACCCAGGCTGGAGATGCCCTCCACAGTCCCGGGGTGCCCATGGCCAGCCCATCTCCGGGGATACGAACACCAGAGCAAAGGCAACAGGCTGAGCCTGTTGTCAGGAAAATATCAGGGTCTGGTGTGTTTTCTGTTCTTTGCAAAACTTCCAAAACCGTGGGACTGTGAACTCAGTGCTGGGACTTCCCAGAGCCCTGTGGCAGGCTAACACACGTCTTAATGCCACGGCTGCACACGCTCCAGCAGGTTCGCCTTTGTGGGGAGTCCCACGGGGGCCAGTTACGCACACCCAGCGAAACTGTGAGTACAAGGTGTAGCTCGTCCTGGGATCACAGGAGGCCCGCTGCGCACACGTGTCTTTGGGAAATGGGGCAAGGGTCTCACCCTGTGAGTCTGCCCCCAGAGACACGAGACAGCGTCCAGACGTCTGGGCTGCCCTGACCAGCAACGCTCCTGACACTGGGGGTGGAGGCTGGGGGTCCTGCTGAACAGCCCTTGGCACACAGGATGGCCGGACCCCGGGTGTTGTCCCCTCCCAGTCCATGGTGTGAGCTCCATCCTGGAGTCTCAGCAGCTGCTGCAGAGGACGGTGAGTCTAACATCCGGAGGCCTGGCAGAGATCCAAAGTGTATCATGCGAGGAGGAAATGCAGCCGTGGGGGGCGGCTGCCTGCAGGGCAGGACACACACCGGGTGCCCTGGGGGTGGGTGTGCACAGTGCCTGGCCGGGCAGGGTGGAAACCGGAGAGCTAGGTCCAGGCCGGGCCCCGAACCCCCAGGAGGAGCTCAGAGCAGGGACGTGCACAGGGGGTGGCAACCAGCTTGCCTCTCTGTATCATGGGAAAGACTGTTCTCTCTGTGCAGCCTGTTCCCATTGTTTGGCCAGCTTAGGGGCCCATGGCTGACATCTCCCCGGGAGCGAGGCAGGAGGTGAGGCTCCGCTTTCAAGGCCCGTGGTTGCCTCCCAGCCATCCAAGGAGCCGGATTTAGCACGGCTTCAAAAGGCATTTCCAGCCTTTAATTCCTGGACGCGGCTCTAGCCCTGCCCCGGCCTCTGGCTCCCCGCGTTGCAGGCTCACAATACCTGCTCCTCGGATGAGTCAACGAATCTAGGACAACCGGCGAGAAGGGAGCCAGGCAACCTGCCCTGTTATCAACCTGTTCCCACCGTCACCAGGGAAGGGAGAGCCAGGAGGGCTGGCGCCCAGCTCCCAGCAGAGACCCTCAAAGGCAGGAGGGCAGGGAGCCCCCTGATGGCGTGGGATGGGGCCCCGCTGCCCGGACGCCTCACTTGGGCTGAGAAACATGCCGGGCCCCGGTTCCCATAAATCCGGCTTTTATGTGGCGATGAATAGGGGCAGACAATGGATCTATTTTAGGCTGCGGAGAAACTGGCCCAGCCTGGGTCTCCCTCCTGCAATTAGGAGCCTTGACATGGTGGGGCCTGGAGTCGCCAGCCGGGCATGGAGGCCTCATAAAGGCAGAGGCCTGCCCGGCTTGGGGGAGGAGATTCTACCCTCCTCAGGGTCTGTTGCTGGCAGGCCCCTCTTCCACCACGGGAGGAAGTGCTGTTGGCAGACCCGGCTGTCAGCAGGGCCCAGCGGGTGGTGACTGCCCCATCTCCCCATCTCCTTGGGCACAGAGCTGGCCCTGGACCTTGCCTGGTGTCCCCCCCGCCAGCTGCTTCCAGAATGGGAACCTCCCCCCGTCCTCCAGGGCCCCCTCCACCACTGTGGCCAGCCTCTGATGGGCACCCCACTCCTGCAAGCCCACCCCGGAGACGTCTGAGAAGCGATGTCAGCTTCCTCCAGCCCCTCACTGTCTGTGGACGCTCAGCCTGCCCGTGGGGTGGGGCACTGCGTGTGCCTGGTGGAACATGTTGGCCATGGTTACACAGCAGCCCCCCCTGGCCCCACCGCGTCCAGGCTGCACAGGACTCCCCACCCTAGAGTGTCCTCCTCCAGGCAAGTGTCCCTGTAAAGTGTGCGTCCTCCAGAGCCTCATCACTGGGCCCCCAGCCCACCCCCGGTGGGGGCAGAGGGGGGACGGGAGTGGCAGAGGGACCTTGGCGCCACGCTGCCCTCGCCAGCCCCAGGCCTCCTGGCACCTTCATGCTGGGCCACTCCCCAGCCCCGGGGAGAGAGGCTGCCAGCCTGCGTCTCCTGGGAGCAGCCCGTTGGCCTCTGCCAGCTGTTCTTCCAGCCTTCACCTACTCGGGTCCGAAGAACAGGGTCACACCTGTGATGGCTGATTCTGTGTGCCACTTGGCCTGGCCGCAGTGCCCAGGTACTTGCTCAAGCACAGTTTAGGTGCTGCCTGGAAGCAGATGACCCTGCAGGTGGGCCTTGCCCAGTGGGTCGAATGCCTTGAGGGAAAAGGCCAAGGTCTCCCGAGAAGGACGAATTGGCCTCCAGGCTGCTGCTGGTCTTCGGATTGGAGCCTTCACTCTCCCTGGGGCTTCCGTCTGCCCACCTGCTCTGCAGCTTCCAGGCTGGACGCCCCGCGGCTGCACGGACCAGCTCCTTAAGCTAAACCTCACTCCCTCTGTGCGTATACGCTCATGCCGTCGGTTCTGTTTCTCTGGAGGCTTTGAGTGACCCACACCCCGAGGGGGGCAGCCTCCGAGAAGGTCCCTGATGACCCTGGCCCGCTGGTGTCCATGTCCTCCTGTGAGCGTGGGCAGGGCCTGGTGATGGATCCTGACACAGAGAGCCTGGCAGCCGTGACGGGCAAACTCACCTCTGGGACGCGGGCCCAGAAAGACCCATCATGCTCGCCTTCTCTCTCTGGGGTCAGAACCTTCCTCCGGGGGACCTAGTGGTCAGAGGGGAACCACCCCACAGACAGGCCCTTGTGGCATGGAACTCACAGCCAACAGGGCTCTGAATCTTGGCAATAGCCTCGCTGAAGCTGAAGCTGCAATATTTTGGCCACCTGATGTGAAGAGCAGATTCATTGGAAAAGACCCTGATGCTGAGAAATACTGAAGGGAGAAGAAGGGGATGACAGAGGATGAGATGGTTGGATGGCATCACCGACTCGATGAACATGAGTTTGAGCAAACTGTGGGAGATGGTGATGGACAGGGAAACCTGGCCTGCTGCAGTCCATGGGGTCACAAAGTCAGACACGACTGAGCAGCTGATCAACAACAACAGTCCTGCGAGTGAGGGTGCTCCTCCTCCAGCCAGGCCTCCAGGCGATACCTCGAGACCCTGAGTCAGAAGACTCCACTGCCCCCTGAGCCTGGATCCTCACCCGCTCAGCCTGGGTCTGCCCATCCGGGTCTGTCGTTAGGAGTGGTTCGTTGCCCTGGACCAGGCGATGCACACATGCCTCCCTCTTCGTCATCTTGGACCTTGTCTGTTGAAGGCTTCTTGTCTCACTCTGACTCTCTCTTTCCATCTCACAACAAACCTCAAAGTTTGGGTAGAATAATATTCAGGCCTCAGACGATTACGACGAGATAAAGAAAATGTATTGGGTTGGCCAAAAAATTGTTCAAGTTTTCCGTAAGATCTTATGAAAAACCCAACTGAATTTTTTGGCTAACGTAATACTAGAGCATGAAGTTGCAAATTTTGATGACATTTCCTTCTCTTTAAACCCCTACCCCCAACCTGAGTTAGTTGTTATCTTGTTTTTACTGAAAAAAAGAGGAGGGGAGAGGAAATATAGTTTTCCATGCAAGTGAGTGAGTAAAAGTCGCTCAGTCCAAGTCTTTGGGACCCCCAGGGACTGTAGCCCACCAGGCTCCTCCGTCCATGGGATTCTCCAGGCAAGAACACTGGAGTGGGTTGCCATGCCCTCCTCCAGGGGATCTTCCCGACCCAGGGATCGAACCTGGGTCTTCCACACTGCAGGCGGATTCTTTACTGTCTGAGTGAACAGGGAAGCCCAGTTTTCCAAGTACTCATTTATAATTCCAGCGCTCTTTGAGTTTTTAAATGCCATCGATATCTGTCAAGCGCTCAAATGCTCAGATACCCACTGCTTCCAGTTTCCTTTTCCACTGACAATCTTGCCTGTCCCTGGGGTCCCTGGGCCTGCAGGACACGTGTCACTCGGGGACTTCCCCCACCTCTCTTTGGAAGGGCTTGACCTGCAGCGTCCAGGGCCAGCCAGGTGTGGGACAGGGAGCCTGGGAGATAAAGTGTTCAGTCCGTGTGGGCCCAAACACACCCTGTTCTCTTCCAGTGGTGGCCGATCAATCTTTCAGGCCCAGTGTCCTGGCTCCGCTCCAAGGACTGGAGCACCTTTCTCTATCCCCTGGCCTCCCGCGTCCCCTGGCCTCGTGCGTCCCCTGGCTTCCCGCGGGGTGGCTAGAGAGACCCAGTGACACTGGAATGTCCATTGCTTCACGTGCTCTGCCTCTGCAGCTTGGACACGTGTAGGCTGCCCTCTTTGTGTCCAGTGTCCTGCAGTCTCCATAGACAATCTCCATAGCCGTGTCTCCGTGGGCCTTCCTCCTCCCCTGGGCGGGGCGGAGCCCCGTGTCTCTGGGAGGCGCTGGCCTTCCCCAAGAGGACCACCCCCTTGCACGGCCATTGCTGTCAATCATGTCGGATCTGCTGAACTCATCCTCTTGCTGTTCCCATCTTTCCTGTGATTTTCTGCTTTTGTCTTTCTGTTCTATTGTATGATTTTCATTGCTCTACATTCCTATCTTTCTGTTGACTTCTTTAAATTATTATGTTAATATTTTGAATCTCTAATTGTGTTTCTTGCTTTCAGGATGCTCCCTCTGTTGTGACATCCTGTTCTGTTTCGTGGACACAGTATCTTATCCAACACTGATGATTTTAGTGATTTAAGCCTCTTCCTTACTGCTCCCTTAAATTGATGCTCAGACTTTTCACCTTGTAAATATCGCTAATAGCTATGGCCAGACTCCAGTAGCCTCCTGGATGTTGTCCTGTGATTGTGCCCATTTCTCGGATGAGAAACTGAGGCCCAGAGAGGGTGTACATCCTACCCAGTTTCATAGCCTGTCAGAGGTCGGGCCAGACCCAAGACCGTCTGAGCCCTAGGCTCTGACCGCTGGACCAGCCTGCCTCAGGCGGCTCCCTCCCGCATGTAGGGTGGCAGGACACATGGTCTTCACGGTCCACCCTGAGCTTGTCCCTGCCCGAGGCCCAGGAGCCACCCCTCCAGGGCGCGAGTCCTTCCAGCCAGCCTGGAGGGGCAGGGGCCGAGCCGTGGGGCTACAGAGACGTGTGCGGGCCCTCCGGGAGGGGGACTCAGTGGTCCCTCCCGCTCTGCGATGGCCCCCTCCCCGCCCGCCTCCCACAGCGCTGTTGGACTCTGGTGCGGAGGCTGGCCCAGAGGCTCGGGTGAGGGCCCTGACGCTGGCTGGGAGCCCCCTGTGTGCGGAGACCCTCCCCCTCCGGCCCCTCGCAGCCCTTTGGCCTCAGCGCCCGAGGCACCATTTCACAGATGAGGGGACCAGGGTGCTGGGTAACTGGCTCAGGGTCCCATGGCTGGCGGGGTATGGGCGCAGGAAGGCCCAGAAGTCAAGGTGCCCTCCCCGCCACGAGCCGCCTGTGCTCTGGGGGCGAGCAGCTGGGTGTCCGGGGCCTGGCCGGGGCAGGAGGGCGTATGTGGCGATGCCTCTGGCAAAGGCTTCAGCCCAAGGGCTCTCCCCATTTCCCGGGTCTTGGAGGGAGGTGCGGCTTTCCAGGGGGCACCCTGAGGGGCCGGGCCAGGCACCCTGGGCAGAGGCGACCCTGAAAGCTGGCCTTGGACCCCCTAAGGAACCAGGCTCACCCCAGACCCTGGACGGGGAAAGGTCTGGAGAGAAGCAGACAAACCACACTCCAGGGGCTGGACGGGTCACCCCGTGAGAGAGGGGCCTCGGGAGGGGCCTGGATGGGTTACCCTGTGAGAGAGGGGGCCTCGGGAGGGCCAGTCTGCAGTCTGGTCAGAGCAGGACAGGGCACCTCACGGGGAGTGAGGGACAGCGAAGCTCAGGCCGAGCTCTCCCCAGGGGCGGGGGGCTCCTCACGCTCTGTCTCCTATTTCAAAGCAGAAGTGGGCCCCTGGGCTGCAGGGTGGGCCTGGGGAACACAGGACACGTGCCTCGGAGGGCCTGGAGCCTGCGAGGTGGGGCCGGGAGCCCCATGCATGCACCTCCCGGGCTGGCACTGCCTCCCAGACCTCACCTGCCCGCCTCGCTTTCCCGGGAGACGAGGGGGAGGGCGGTGGAGTCTCGCTCAGCCAGGGGTCCAGTGGTTAGGCAGGCCCACAAGAGTAAAGGGAGGCTGTGCCCTCAGGTGCTGATGACAAGCGAGGGCGCTGGTGCAAGGGTGGGGTGTCGGGGTGCTGGGACCGACCTGCCACGTAGATGGTGACCAGGGCTGAGCACGCGTGGTCAGTGAGCTGTGCCCGCCCTGTTGTGACCCCCCATGACCTCAGTGAACGTGGATAAAACAATAGCAGAGCTCTGAAACCCTCCACTTTGTAATATACCCTCCAGCCCAGCCGCCCAGCCCCTTCCCCTACAGCCGCTCTGCCTTCCCCAGCTCCCCACCATCCCCCACAGCCTGCCAGCCCTGGAGGAGGGCCAGACACCCTCACACCTGGCAAAGAAGCCGGCCAGTTTCCACGTCATGCCAGTTTCCTCCTCACTGTATTACTGGAAACGCGTCGGGGATTTGGGGCTCGTGGGTGTAGGTGAAGGGCCTGCATATGCTCACCGGACCCTCCAGTGAGCCAGTAGACCCAGCGGCACTGGGGGCCCCGGAAACGAGGAGCATGCGCCACGCCACCCGGGTCCTCTGCCCACAGTCACCTCCCGGGGGACAGGATCTGGTGGGGAGGGGACCCCACCCGCTGGGCTCCGGCCCACCCCCTACCCCCTACCTGAATGACAGCCCTGTGTACCCGCCTGGTCCCACCCCTCCCCTGTGGGCGCGCCCACCCAGGCCCCAGGGCCCACTGTGCACCTGTGGGGGCAGGTCTGGAGAGCAGCGATCCGGGGCAAGCTGTGGAAGTGATGCCCGGTGACAAGGCAGGCCCTGCTCCCCGTCCTTGGACCCGGTCGCTCCCCACTCCCCAAACCACAGGGTGCCCCGAGTGTGATCTCAGGGTCACCTTGGTCCCCTTACTCTCCCTGGCTTTGCGCATGGACCCCTAGTCTAGCCTGGACCATCCTCCTCTCCATCCACCTTGCCCAGCTTCCTTCTCCTGCCCAACTCTTACCTGGGTCCCAGGAAAATCCCTCTGTACTCCAGCCTTGGGGAGGACTTTCCTCCATCCCCCACCCTCTGCCTGCAGAAAGCAGGTGGGCTGTGCAAGCTTCGGACCCGGGTGGGGGGGTGGCGCTAGATGGGGGAGGCATGCATGGCCATGGAGGGCTGGGGTGAGCCTGCCCCACAGCCCCCCAAGCCCCTCCCTCCAGGGCGCCCGGTGGAATGACACTTGCCCCTCTGACGCTGGACCCCCCGAGGGCCGCGGGCCCAGACTACCAGCAGCTTTCTGACTGTGAGGAGCTAAGGGCCCGGGAGACGAGGGGCTGGGGAGGGCAGAGGCATCGATCTGGGCCAGTGGAGGGGCCTCCTCCCTGCCCGAGGACCTCGTGGGCTCCTCCTGCCCCTGGGGGAGGGGTGAGCCGGGGGCCCCACGGTGCTGGCCACAGCTGACGGTGAACAACTGTCCAGGGAGCCGCTGTCCTTCTGCTCCGGTCAGTCTCAGGAGCACTGGCTGTCCTCCCGAAGCCAGGAGTTGAAAGACCCTCTGGCCTCCTCGTGGCCAGAGCCCGAGGGCACTGGGCCCAGAGCCACCTCAGGAGGCCATGAGCTGCACCTAGTGGGCCGACAGGCCGGACGGTTCTGTCAGGGCAGCAGCTCCCGACACCCAGGGACCTCAGAGGACCAGCGGCATCGTGACCCCCGCGGGCAGGCTTGAAGTGGGGGGCCCACGGCCATGCTTCTGAAGGAGGCCGCCCGCCAGGGGATGGTGTGCCTGTGGTCAGGCTGATGGCCGGCGGGGGACGGAGGGCGTTCTGACCCTAAGGAGGGGCTGCCTGGGGCCTCCCTCATTCACAGTGCACCCCGGCCCGTCCCCAGCGCTGGGCGGCTCAGTCTTCTCCCCAGCAAGTGGGGGCCGAGAGGGGGGGCTCCAGCTGCACTGGGAGGCGAGGATCTCTGTGGGTGGTCCGTGCCGGGGCCTGGCACGGAGGACGCCAAAAGATGCCAGGCCCTCAGCAGGTGCCCCGGGCCCCATGCCACCCTCCACCAGGGATGGGGTCCCCTGAGTGAGCGTCCTGTTGTCATGCGAGGTGGTGACCGGGTCCCCTGGAGGCTCACTGTGCGCTCTGGCACACAAGCCAGACCTCTGTCTGACTTGCCGCGAGGGCACTGCAGCCCTGGCTTGGCTCTGGCCCAGCCGCGGGGGCTGCACTGTGTTCTCTGGGGGTGTGCGTGCTGGGAGGATGAGGAGCACACAGGCCTGGGCAGCCCCCAGCCCACCTCCCCCGCTCAGCCCTAGCCAGAGTGCCCAGCTGCACCCAGGCCTCTCCTGCCGCTAACCCCCCACCGCCCCGTGCTTCTCAGAGACTCCAGGAGCCCAGTGGACATCTGGCACCTGGAGTGGGGGGTTAGCCCGGGGCAGCCCCCAACCCGTAAGATGCAAGACCCCAATCAGTGCTTCCTCTGGTGTGAGGTCTCGGGAGCCCCGGGCGGGCAGCGGGTCGTCCCTGTTCCAGCTTTGCCCAGATGCCCACCTCTGTCCCTGGGACCACGACCCCGAACCATGTCCCAGACAGGGGGTGCTGGCCACACCCACTCCAGGACGATACTGGCGGGGTGCCCTCAGGCGCTTTTGGTACCCTGGCAGGAGGAGTAGGCAGCCCTTTGTCCGGTGTCTCCCATCGCTCACAGGTGGGGACCAGGGGCCTCTGTATCCAGGGCCTTTAATCCCATACAACCAGGGCCTCACCTACAGCCTGGACACCAGTCCACGTCCACCATGGAGCTGAGGCCCTGAGGCCTTCTCAGGGAGCATCTCTAGGAGGATGGTCCTGGTGCCCAGGAGCCTCGGAGGCCAGGGAACACAGCCTGTCCAGCGAGCGTGCATCACAGGCCCCTGGCACAGCTCGCATCTAACGCGGACACTTCTCCTCTCCAAGTCAAAGGAGTCCTGGGAGCTTGAGGCACGGCCCCCCATGTCCCCGTCCTGGCCCCGCTGTCCCTGGGCTCCTATGAAGAGGGGGGCTCTTCCAGCACGGTCCAGCCCACCTTTCCGCCCCATCAGATTCTCTCCAGCCCTCAACAGCTGCGGAGACTCCAGGCGTCCAGGACCTGGGTCTCAGGGCTGCAGGCCAGCTGCCACCTGTGTGCCATCCTTGTGATCCTCCAGGAGGAAGCAGCTCGGAAAAGACCCTCTGGCGTCTGCTCCACCTCCAGGGCGGGACTCCCCACTGCCTGCCTGAGCTGAGTCCTGGCTCCTGGGCAGAGCCTGGGCTTGGCGCTGCGGGCCAGGCAGCGTCTGAGCTTGGCAGGATTGTTGTTTCCACAAATACAGGCCCAGATAGACCAGAATCTCAAATAATCAATGGATATCTTTCAGGACTGGGGCGTCCTGCTTTTTTCCACCCACGCTGGGCTCCTGCAAGCTCCCACTGCCTGGCCTCCCTCCACCCCAGGCCAGGGTCCCCTGGACTCAGGAAAAGACTTCTCACGGAATGAACCGGGGCCTGGCCAGAAACGCTCACAGACCCCCTAAAGGCAGGAGGGATTTTCAGGGCGAGTCACGTGGGCCTTTCAGGCATTTAACTTCCAAATCTCAGCTAGGCTCTTCTGTCATGGGATTCCAGCGGGCCTGGCGCCCCCTGCAGCCCACTCCCGGGACACATCCTCCGCGGGGTCCGGGTGGGATCCCTCGGAGCGCAGGGACAGTCTAGGTTCCAGCCTTCCAGCGCCCTGGGTCCACATCCACCTGGACATAGTTCCCGGCAGTGTCCACCTCGAGTGGGCCTTTCCAAGCCAACTGAATCTTCAATCCCCTAAAGTCTGTTCCCGTTCATTAGATGTCACGTTGAATTACAAATCCTTTTCTTAGAATGACCAGTACAATCAGAGGCTGTGGGTGCGGTAACAAATAGGTGAGGGTGAGAGGCGCCCCTTCCCCTTGCAGGAGCGGTGGGGGGTGGGGCATGTGCTTCTGGAGGGGTCCTGGGGCGGAGTGAGGGGCTGCGCGGGGACCGCCAGGTGAGCGGCTGGCTTGACCCAACTCCTACGCTGACCAAGTGAGCCCGGCATGGCCCGGAACCCCCAGGTGCTGAACCTGCACCCTCCCCAACTCCACCCACCGGAGACTCAGGAGCGGCAGGCTCAGAAAGGAAGTCCGCCTAGCAGGGGGCCGGCGTCACCCGCTGGGACCACGATGTGGGACAGAGTGACCGGGCTGTGAGTGAGCCCCTCCCAGTGCTGAAGCAGAGGGCACACCCCTGGGGTACCCGGAGGTGGGCGGTCCACAGGGGCCCTGCGAGCCCCGGAGCAGCCAGGGCAGAGACTCCCCGAAGCAGACTGGGGGCGAGGAGGGGGGCGTCTTGATCACCCTGAGCCAAGGGTGGTCCTGGGAGGGGCTTGGAGAGGAGGAGCCTCCAGGAAGCAAGGGCGGGAAGCCCGTGTCCAGGGGTCCTGTGGCTTTAGGGCTTTGTCATGAACCAGGGTCTGGCTTGCATGCGGACAACTGAAAGGACCGTGACCTGGGCACAGTCGGGTCGTTCCCGGAGACCCAGGTGCACGGCTGCGCCCAGTGTGCCCGAGTCGGGCAGCAGGGGGCGCCCCAAGACTGCCTGATGGCAGCAACCGGCCAGCCTCACCTGGTGCAGGTGGAGCAGGGGGAGGAAGGCTCCCAGGTGAGACCCCTGAGCCCCCCAGCCCCTCACGCCCTTCTCTCTGCCCAGTGAGCCCAGGAGGCAGACGAGAGGCTTCTGTCCACTTCCTCCAGGAGGGCCTGCAACCAGAGCTGCTTCTCAAGGCAGCTGGGTGGGGGACCTTCAAAGGTCCTGTGCAGGCGGAGGTGGACGCCGTCAACCAGGCTTCAGAGATTTCACTGCCGCGACCTGGGCCCTATCCCCTGACCCATTGCACGAGCGCCCGCCCCCCAGGAGAATGGGGGCTGGAAATGCCACCTGTTTACAAGTCTGCAGGTGGTCCCCATGAGTGCCAGGGTCAAGGACTTCTTTGGGCAGCAGCTCTCAAAGCCTGGCCCTGGACCTGCCCGGCACCCCTGGTGCAGAGTCCTGGGCCCACCCCTGATCTCTAGAATCGGAACTCTGAGAGGCAGGGCCCGGGAAGGTGCATTCTGCCACGTCCCCTTGGCGATTCTGACACTGTCCGGGTGGACAGCCTGCTCGGGCCTCCCTTGCTATGTGTGCTCTGGGGCCTTAGCACAGAAACCTCCTGGGGAGTCCCAGGCTCCATCCCCCACCTGCTGAATCACAGCTGCGCTCCGTTCAGGGTCCCAGGCCGTGTGAGAGCCAGGGCTCCGGTCCTGCCGACCAAGAGCTGAACATGGCTGGGTGAGCACAGCCCCCGCAAGGGTCACTGCGGGAAGGCTACCGGGTGAGGGGCCAGAGGAGCGGGCCCCAGTGGGGCTCTGCAGGCATTGTCCTCCCGGGTGGGGCCCTCCAGGTCAAGTCCCCCAGGTGGGTCTGGGAGGCTCTGTGCCCAGGCCAGCAGGGGGAGAGTAGCCTGAGGAGCTCAGGAGGTGAGAAAAGGTGTGGGGGACCTGGGGGTGGCTACGGGAGACCTGGACGCCTGGCCCAGGCCAGCAGGTCAGAATGTTAAGCAACAGGGAGCGACTGGTGGTAGGTTTTTCTTCTTTAAAGATTTTTTCCCCTTTATACAAGTAAACAAATTTATAGTCATCAAAGGGAAAGAGTGGAAGAGAGATGTAGCTGTTTGGGGTGAACGTAGATGCACTGCCATATATAACAGAATCAGCAAGGACCTACCATATAGCACAGGGCTCTACTCAGTGCTCTGCAATAACCTGAATGGAAAAAGATGAATGCACAACAGAACCACCTTGCTGCACCCCCTGAAATTAGCACAACATGGACCATGCTGTTTTGTTTAGTCGCCAAGCCCTGTCTGACTCTTTGCAACCCTGGGGACTGTGGCCCAGCAGGCTCCTCTGTCCATGTGTTTCTCCAGGCAAGAATACGGGATCAGGTTGCCGTTTCCTTCTCCAGGGAATCTTCCCAACCCAGGGACTGAACCGAGTCTCTTGCACTGGCAGGTGGATTCTTTACCACTGAGCCACCAGTCAACTACACCCCCAATAAAAATAAAAATTAAATTAAAAATAATAAATTAAGGAATATATTATGCCCAGAAAGAAGAAAAAGCATATACCTATACCTCCCAACGTCATCACTGCTCATTGATCGTAGACTTTTTCTACATTGAGTGTTTTTGTTAAGTAAACAGTTGTAAAATAAGTACTGGTAATTTTATTTCATTTTTTCCTAACATCATAGGGACATTTGCACATCGTCTTCACACATGAAATTATTAACGTTGCCACCAAAATCTTGGTCTTCTCTGCTCACTGAAGCTGAATGAAAAATAGAGAGACACGATTTGGAGGAGATAGAAAGGTGATTTTACTCTCAGCCAGCAGAGAGGGGGACACAGTAGTTTCATGCCTCAAGAACTGTACCTGCCCCCCCATGAGGAGTCTAGGGGCTTGTATAAGGCAAGGACTCACGGTCAGGAGCCGGAGATGAGGAACAAAGGGGATAGGATCTTGATTCCTTCCTTGTTTCAAAGACAGTCATAAGCCGGCGTCAGTCAGCCGGGTGACCGAGTCTGTGGTGAGGCGGCTTGGCAGCCTTCTCTCTGATGTGCGACTGCAAGGGGAAGCGTGCCGTAAGGGTGGGCACTAGATGGGGTGCATTTCACACAGAGCCCAAGGAGAAAGTGGGACTTGCAGCTCCTGCAGCGTTAGGGGCAGAAGAGCAAACTCAGTCACAGACACGCAGGGCTGGAGCCCTTAAAGCAGGAAGAGAGGAAGGCTCAGGCCTGGTCGCTGTGCTCTTTTATTGTCTGTTCTCAGGAAGGGGAAAGAGGAAGCTCATTGCCCTCTTTCCTTTTCACTACAACATTAGCGATGGACAACATGTGGTGATGGTGGCGGCAGGACGGGCTGGTCCTCGCTCCCTGCCCCCATCCAGCTCTGCCTCAACATCAGGGTCCCAGAATCACTGAGATGCTGGGCCTTGAAAGCACAGATGCAAGAGCCACACAGAGACCACTTCCCACGCTCCCTCCAGACTCCACTTCCTCAGCTCCCCCTACACACACACTCCACGTAAGTCCTGTTCCTACATACCAACCCCCCCCATTAGGCTCCTAGAGAGGCTCCAGGTGGCCCTGTCAGCAGACTAGCGGAGGCAGGAGAGCGGCCAGGGGACCAGACGGGTCAGGATGGTCTTGAGAGCTGGTTCTCTGACGTCAATGCTGCCGTTCCCAGTGGTCAGGGGCCTCCGTCAACCATGGTACCAAGTGCAAAGTCAAGTCCCAGAACCAAGAGCCTGCAGGAGGTGCAGGTGACCCGGGAGGTGCGGGTGACCCCAAGGTATAGGTGACCCCAAGATACAGGTGACCCCGAGGTGCAGGTGACCCTGAGGTGCAGGTGACCCGGGAGGTGCAGGTGACCCCAAGATACAGGTGACCCCGAGGTGCAGGTGACTCGGGAGGTGCAGGTGACCTCGAGATACAAGTGACCCCGAGGTGCAGGTGACCCCGAGGTGCAGGTGACCCGGGAGGTGCAGGTGATCCAGGAGGTGCAGGTGACCCTGAGGTGCGGGTGACCCCAAGGTGCGGGTGGCCCCGAGGTGCAGGTGACCAGAAGGTGCGGGTGACTTAGAGGTGCAGGTGACCGGGAGGTGCAGGTGGCCCCGAGGTGCCGGTGACCCTGAGGTGCCAGTGACTGGGCAGCTGCTGCCCTTTAGTGAGGCTGTGGAGTAAGGACTGGGCTTGGCAGCTTCTATGTCTGCTGGAGAATGTAGGAAATAAAGACAGTGAGCTCAGAGCTTAAATTTCCAGCCCAGGTGACAAAGAACCAGGAAACTATGGTGTGCAGAAAAGAGTTAACAGACAGGCCCACCTGTCCCCTTGAGAGAGCCGCCACCTGCTCGGGAGGCACTCCCGTGGGGCTGGCCCTGGGCTGAAGCTTGGGGAGGGTCCTTGCGGAGGAGGAAGGCCTCGCTGCCTCTAAACATCTGTGCAGATTGAGGCTCCTGCCAGCCGAGCACTTCCTCTGGGGGTCTGGGACCTTCCCAGGCACAGCTGCCTGTGACTGCCCCCCCCCCCCCACCCCCAGTACAAGCCCTGGGTGCTGCATGTCTACTGGTGCCCTGGGAAGACAGCACCTGCTAGCTGGCTGGCGGCAGGCATGGGGCGTGTGGGTGTGGGGCGGGGCTCTGGAAGCTCACGCCTGGTCCCCAGCCTGTCCCTGCCTGCCTCTTCCTCTCACTGATGTTGCTTTGCCTCCTTTCTGAGTCCTGAATTTCAGCCGAGTCCTGAGGGTCCCCATCCTGGGGACCCTGATACAATCACAGAGTGCCCAGCTGAAGACCCCAGCACAGCTGCCCTAAGAGAATTCCTCTCCTGTGGGCGCAACAGAACCCAGGTTCCTGGGAGCAAAGCCCAGGGTCCGGTCTGGAGTGTGGCCACATGGCAGGAAGGCTGAGCAGACCACCTCTTCTGGTGAAGCTGGGGCCGGAACCCCTAGACTCTGCCGGGTCTTCTTTGCCAGAAGACCCCCTGTGGCAGGGAAGAGGCCAATTCTGACTCTGCACTGGAACTGTCTGACTTGCTTTCCATCGCTTTTGTTAGTAGGATCATACAGAACGGCCTGCCTCGGAGAATCCTGCAGCTCCACCTGGCTATACCAAAGTGCCTGTGTTCAGAACCCGGCCCTCCAGCAGATGGCTGGAAGGAAGAAATCAGCGCGTCCCCTGCCTGAGGCTTGCCACTCTAGAAGTTTGCAAGGTTAATGGCCTTTTTACTTTGCGTCTCACCTCCCCCCGTCTCTGGTCTATAAAATAACCCGGCATCCAGACCCTGAAAAGATGGTTATTCTGAGAGGACAGCCTGCTGTCTTCTTGGTCAGCTGGCTTTCCGAATAAAGCCGTTTTCCTTGCCTCAACACCTCATCTCTCAGCGGGCAGAGTGAGGGTGGACTTGGTAACACTCCTTCTTCCTTGTCTGGGGGTCAGTGCCCCACGCCTGGGGAACCCGCGATGGTCTCCCCTAAGGAGCGGTCTTGCCTGGAGACACTGCATCACTGCAGGGAAGCTGGAAGGCGCCGGTCTGGAGACACCCTCCCTTCCGTCGTCTCTGGGCTCGACAGTGGCCCGTGGGCAGGGGCTGCTGGTGGCTCCCAAGGGTGCCGTCCTGCCTGCATGTCCCTGGGGCAGCCCTGTGGTGGCCCTGGTCCTGAAACTCCTTCAAACTTAGGCTGTTTCTCTCCTGGTAGAAAGCAAGTGGTTTATTTTGGGAAACGTTGAATTCAGTCCTAAACATTTCCTTCTGTGCAACGACAGCTTTCTCCCATTTGATCTCTGGATCAGGCTCCCAGAAGTGGTTGGACTCCTGGCAGTCTGCCAGGGTCACAGGAGCCCTCAGTCCTCTGGGCGGGGATGAAATAGTTCGACGGTTCACGGAGGGGACGTCTCGTCCCGGCCCTTTATAAAGAGGAGCCTGAGTGCCTGCGGCAGGCGCCCCTCAGGCTGCAGGGCCGGGGAGAACAGCTGCAAGGTAACTACCAGGAGGGCAAACACCCGGGTCCGTCCCTAAGTAGTTCAGAGAGATGGGCCACCGCTTCTGAATCGTGGGCTTAGCCCCAGAAGGACGAGGCCACCGACATCGAAGTTGCCATGAAAACACTGAGGACTTGTCTTTTCACTGGAGCTGTTTTCCTGGGCTGGGAGGTGCCCGCCTCGGGGTGGCGGGGGCGGCGGGGGAGGCAGGGGTCCAGGGGTGGCAGGGGCGCTGGGGGCCGGGGGCGGTGGGCATGGCAGGGGAGGCGGGGGTCTGGGGGCGGCGGTGGAGGGTGGGGGCCCCGGGCGGCGAGGGAGGGTGGCGGCCCGGGCGTCTCACCCGTCTGGCTTTCTCTGGCTGCAGGTGAGCCTGCGCACGTCGGTCGCCCTGGGGAAGATGCCGGCCCGCCTGCCCCCCGGGCTGGCGCTCTGCCTCCTGCTGGCGCCTCTGGCAGGTGGGGGCCGCCTGCCGTCCTTGTTGTGCTGGTGGGCGGTGGGGTCCCGCCCGGGCACCTCGGGGTGACTGCTCTCCCTTCCTCGCAGGGGCCAAGCCGGTGCAGGAGGAGGGAGGTACAGTGTTGCTCTCGCCCCTGGTCTCCTGGGTGGGTGTGGGTCCTGTTTCTGGTCTTGGGTGCCCAGTCCGGGCAGAAGGGGGGCCGGGTGGCAGTCGGCCTCTGGCCCACGCTGGTGAAGTGGAAGCCCCGGGTCAGCTGGAGGTCGAGCCCCAGAGGGAGAGGGACACACCGGGCAGGAGGGACCCCCCTGCGCCCCCAGGACCGGGCATGCCCACCTCAGACTCCCCCATCTCGGGGCAGAGCGTCCAGGGACGCCCCCACATCCCACCATGGTGTTTCCACCTGCTCAGTGTCTCCAGCTGAGAGAGGGGGCCAGACCCCCTCCCCTTGCCCTGCTCCCCTCCTCCGCCCCCAGCCAGGGGCTCAGAGGGGCAGGGCTGCCTCAGCCTGCTGCCCGGATGATCAGGCTGTGCGTGCCCGGGCACTGCGGGCTGGCCCAGCCCCTGAGCCGGGTGCCTCCCTCCAGATCCCTACGCCAAGCTGCCGGCCATGCCCTACTGGCCTTTCTCCGCGTCTGACTTCTGGAATTATGTGCAGCACTTCCAGGCCCTGGGGGCCTACCCCAGCTGGAGGACATGGCCCGCACCTTCTTCGCCCACTTCCCCCTGGGGACCACCCTGGGCTTCCACGTCCCCTACAGGGAGGGAGTGAGCATCCCGGCCAGGGGCCCCCCCGCCCCATGGGAGCTGGGTGGCCTCGTCCTCAATAAACTCCTGACTTGAGTGCACCATACCCATGGTGGGTGTTGGTTTTCTTTGGAGAAGTGGCTCCACTCAGCCCCTCTTCCTTGATGAACCAGCCTGGCCCCTCTTGACTGGCAGGGAGTTCAGACAACAGGCTCTGTCCACGGAACACCAGCTGTGATTCTCCCCCATCCTTCTGCTGAACCTAGGAGGGGCCCTGGAATGCAGGTGGGGAAACTAAGGCACACAGACACTAGATAACTGCCTGGCTTGTTGACAGAACCCAGATCCTGTCCAGGCAGGCTTGCCCTAGGGCCCCTGCCTTTGACCACTGAGCCGGGCAGCGAGCAGACCTGCAGTGGCCACCCCTGGGTTGGAGGCCTTGCCCAGGCACCACCCGTCACGCTGAGCTCACCCTGGGGCAGCTGGTCTTTGAGGGTCTCCAGGGGCTTGGGAGCTGGGTCTGCAAGCAGAAGGCCTCCAGAATGTGACAGCCGGTGCTGCAGGCTCAGGGACTCGGGGGTGGGGGAGTGGGCTGCCCATCCTGGGCACTGAGGAGCAGAAGGCCACACAGAGCATGGACAGGGTTCTGGGGACTGCCCTCCCGCCCTGGGACAGCTGCTCTGTGGTGGGGACCCCACCGCCCAGGTGCAAGAGCTGCAGGTCACACTTGGTCAGATGGCGAAGCGATCGGTTTCCTGGGCTGCAGCCAGCTTTTCTTTTACAGTAAAATGACAGAAAGCGCTTACTATCTAACTTTTGCTGAGTTCAGTTGCTAAGTCGTGTCTGACTCTTTTGTGACTCCACGGACTGCAGCCCGCCAGGGTCCTCTGCCCATGGGATTTCCCAGGCAAGAATACTGGAGTGGAATGCCGTTTCCTTCTCTAGGAGATCTTCTCGACCCAGGGATCAAACCTGAATCTCCTGCACTGGCAGCTGGATTCTTTACCCGGAGCCACCTGGGAAGCTCATTTAACTTTAGACACCAGTTTTTATGCTAGCGTTTAACCACAGAGACTAGCACACATGCTAAGAATTGTCTACGGCCTCGGGAAGCCGGGTGCGCTGCGTGCTACGCTCGGGGGAAAATATGTGATGGAGACGGCTTTATCTCTGTGCAGTTTCAAGGCCTGTCCTTTAGCGCATGGAGCAGGAAGGTCGCTCTCAGGGCTGTCTCCCCGCCTCTGGCACAGACACCGGCCAGGCGGGCAAGGACCCCAGAAGGGTGAGGCGGGGGGGTGCCCATGGTGCCCAGGCGGCGGCCTCGAGAGCCACCCCCTGGCTCCAGGTGTCCAGCACGGCTTCTTGCCCTCCCCTCTGCTCCACCTCCTATGGTCATGGGCAGCTCCCTTCCTGTTCCCCAGCTTAAATTCTCAAGAGAAAAGAGTCTGTTGACCTAGTCAGTCGATTTAGAGAAACCAATACATGCTTTGTTTTTTTTCCCCTCAAGCTAGTTTGAATTTGGATTCTGTAAATTAACTGCAGACACACAAAAATTCCTGGCTCCTGTGATGGGCCACCTGTGGCAAGTGGGCCTCAACCAAACACACCAGACAAAAGGCACCTTCACCCCTCTGGACAGCAGGCTTCCCTTGGCAATGACCTGTGTGTTAATTCATAAGTGTGTGTGTGTGTGTGTGTGTGTGTGTGTGCGTGCGCGCGTGGTTATATACGTGCCACTCGGGTGTTCGTGCTCCCAGTTACGCCGAGCATTGAAGAGTGAAGGTCCCAGATGCCCCCGTAGGCTGCTCCAAGGACCCCACCCCACGTGCCTCCAAAGGAAGTTCCCGGGGTGCCCTGGCTGGAGCTGTGTCCCCTCTCGGACACACCCACAGCTGCTCAGGACACACGGCTGCATTCCACGTCTTCAAGGCCTAGCTGCCCTCCTCCTGTTCTCAGAAGAAGAAACCCCCATCCCCAAGCCACCCTCGGCAGACACCCTGCCTGCCTGCCCGCGGCCCTAGGAGCAGCTTATTCCCCGCATGGGGCTGAGACTTGGCTGCGGCCCTCCCCGTCCGCCTGAGCGCACACGGCTTCCTGTCGCCTCTGTGCGCCCCTCCAGCCTCCCTCACAGTCGGAGCCCCCACTTCCCGCCCCGCAGCCCGCTTCACCCACAAGCACCGCCCATGGCCACTGTCTTCTCGCCCCTGCCTCGGGTGATGATGGCTGGGGGACCACATGCCCACTGTGCCGAGCAGTTGGGGCCCACGTTGACATGCATAACCTAAAAGTTCAGAACTGTGTTTTATTTGGCAGACATGTTGCTGTTGTTGTTTTTCAGTTGCTAAGTTGTGTCTGACCTTTTGTGACCCCATGGACTGCAGCACGCCAGGCTCCCCTGTCCTTCACTATCTCCCAGAGTTTGCTCAGATTCATGTCCATTAAGTCAGTGATGCTATCTAACCATCTCATCCTCTGCCACCTCCTTCTCCTTTAGCCCTCAATCTTTCCCAGCCTTAGGGTCTTATCCAATGTGTTGGTTCTTCATATCAGGTGGCCAAAATATTGGAACTTCAGCTTCCTCATCAGTCCTGGTGAATATCCAGGGTCAATTTCCTTTAGGATTGACTGGTGGGATCACCTTGCTGTCCAAGGGACTCTCAAGAGTCATCTCCAACACCACAGTTCGAAAGCAGCATTTCTTGGGTGTTCAGCCTTCTTTACGGTTCAACTCTCACATCCATACATGACTACTGGAAAAACCATAGCTATGATGGACTTTATCGACAAAGTGATGTCTCTGCTTTTTAATACACTGTCTAGGTTTGTCATAGCTTTCCTTCCGAGAAGCAAGCGTCTTTTAATTTCATGGCTCCAGTCATATTTGATAGTGATTTTGTAACTCAACAAAGTAAAGTCTGTAACTGCTTCCACTTTTTCCCTGTCTATGTGAACAAAGGGCTGGGACTGGATGCCACGATCTTAGAAGGGCAGACATACCGAGGCCTTAAGCTGGGGAGACAGCCTCCCAGATCACTTTGATGGGCTATCCTGAAGAGGTAAGGGAGGAGCCAGAGTATAGGAGTTTTGCCAAAACAGACTAGGTAGTTGGAACATGAAAAAGAGTACTGCTAATTAAAGAAAACTGGACATCTCAAGTTATTGAATTTGGTGCTTCTTTATGTTTGAGAAGATACAAGAATCTGGGCTTACTGAATCCATTGCTCTGACGTGCACTCAGCTGTTGGGGGCCAGCATCCTGCCGTTCTTCATTCTCTTCCTTGAACCCCCTCTGGGTGCAGGGTCAGGGGCAGCTGCAGAGGCTGATGGCCTCATGTTGTTTATTTATGATATGACACCACATTCTTCATCCACACCTCTGGCCTGGAGCACTCACGAATAGGGCCCTTTGACTCTCAGAGGACATGGGCTGGAAGTGGTCACTGGCAACAGCCCACAGCCCGCCGTGCCCTTGGGGACCCCAGTCTGCCCTGTCCTTGCTCCACCTCTGCGGCATCACTGTGCTGGCTCTCCCCCCTCTTACCCTCCACCCCCAACCCCCATCCTCCGTAAACGTTAGCTTCCCTGCGCCCAGCTCTCCTGGAGACCTCTCCCTGCATGGGAATGGGGGCTCCGCACTTTGAAACCACGCAGGAGGGGAGCCTGTTGGCGCCGCGGACACCAGCGTCCCGGGTCTGACCTTCACTCGGGCACCTGAGGTGTCGCAGTGGCACTGGGAGGCTCACCCACACGTCCAGTTGCTTCTCCCTTCTCCCTGGTCCACCCACGCCCGACCCAGGCGACAGTCCCAGCTCAGTTCCTGTTCAATTCCTGTCTCCCTGTCTCCTCCCCACCCCCCAGCCTCCCACCTTACTTCTCCTGCAGCTGAGCCCTCCAAGCCCAGCCACTTCTAAATCTGTCACTCAAACATCTCCAGCTCTCCTTCCCTACCCTCTTCCCTCTCCCTCTTGCCCTCCCTTCTCATTCACATTCTTTTTAAAAAAACTTATGACAAAATAAAGATAACATAAGATTCATTATCTTAGCTATTTTTGAAAGGCATCAAGTGCGTTTGAACTGTTATGCAACAGTCCTCACCCTCCACCTCCAGACTAGCTCCTCTTCCCAAACTGAAACTCTGTCCCCAACAAAAACTAACCCCTCTTCCCCTAGCCCTGTCTTATTTTCTGTCTCTATTAATTTGATTACTCTACTGCCAGGGTCCAGCCCTGGTGGATCCAGGGTAATTTGAAGGTGAGATCTATTTAAGATCTATTTAGTCTTAAGATACTGATAAAGTTACATTTTTACATAGCAAGGACACAGTGATTTATAACAAAGTACAGTGATCTATAACAAAAGAGAAAATTCATTAACTCAAAAGTCTAGTATTGATAACATCAAAAACTACTATATTTCCTTTCCTATATTCCAAATATATTGATTAATATATTCCCAACAATGAGAAAAACCCTATGCCAAATAAGACTCTCAAAATACTCCAAAACTCTCTGTGCTATTTATGGTTGAGAGGTAGTAAACAATCATGTGCAGAGTGGCAGGAGTATGGATAATCCTGTCACACAAGCTAGTTTGCCAGCAGAGAGGTTTGACCTGAGAAACCCTTATTCCACCCAGGGCAGGGAATTAGCAGTAATTATTGGCACAACAAATGAAAAACCCTTCACCAATATATTTCCTAATCAACCCACTATACTAATAATTTCTAGGTAGACTCTGGTTTTGGGGGTAGATGCTCAGGAACAGGGGGTTTCCTGAGGCTTGATCACGCCTTTGCATATGCCGAAGCCTCCTTCCTCATGACCTTTGCCAAGGGCGGGGTTCCTCACTCTGGCTCCCGGCACTCTACACACTCTACAAATGTTATATAAGTGGGATCATATATCTGCTTCTTGGTGATTTCACTGAGAATGGTGTCCTCACGGTTCTTCCCGCATTGCGGAAGCAGTCAGAATTTCCTTCCTTTTAAAGGCAGAATAATAGCGCATTGCATGGATGCACCACATTTGGCTCCACCATTCAAACGTTGACTCATACCTATTTGAGTTGCTTGCACATTTTAGCCATCGTGAAGAATGTTGCTATGAACACGGATGTGCAAATACTATCTCTTCGAGACCCTGCCTTCAGCTCTTCCGGATACATGCCGGGAAGCGGAATTGCTGGACCTTATGGCAAATCTGGCTTCCCAGGTGGTGCTAGTGGTCAAGAACCCGCCTGCCAACACTGGAGACGTAAGAGATTTGGGTTTGATCCCCCGTGTTGGGAAGATCCCCTGGAGGAGGGCATGGCAACCTACTCCAGAATTTTTGTCTGGAGAATCCCATGGACTGCAGAGCCTGGTGGGCTAATGCTTGGCAAATCTGTTTAATCTTTGAGGAACCTCCATACTGTTTTCAAGAACAGCTGCACCATTTTACATCACAACCAGCAGTGCACAAGGGTTCCCTTTCCCCACCTTCCCCCAACACTTGTTATTTTCTGGGGTGCTGATAGTAGCCATCTCGATGGGTGTGAGGTGGAATCTTTTATTTGGTTTGCGTTTTTGCTGAGGAACAGTGATGCCGAGCATCTTTTCATGGGTTTATTGGTCATTTATAAACCTGCTTTGGAGAAATGTTTATTTGAGACCTTTGCTGATTTTTTAATGAGTCACTTTGTTTTCTGTTGTTGCATTTTAGGAGGTCTCTGTACATTCTGGATATTAACCTTTTGTCAGATACGGTTTGCAAATATTTTCTCCATTCTCTGGTTGCCCTTCACTCTGCTCACCACTCGCATTCTTTATGGGTAATTTCTTGGGCACCTATCTGTGCCAGCCCATTAGGGCCAAACTGTCTGTGGTGGCGGGCCACCGTGAAGTCATCAAGCAGCTTCTCTTACGTGCTGAAAGGCAGCCAAGACCCTGTCCACTCCAGGCGAGACCAGGACTGTCCTCTCCCCGTCCAGCCCTAATCAAGACGAACGCAGGAAGGGACCATAGAGTTGAAGGTCCTCCGGAGTCTAGACTCGCCAAATGGTGTTGGTGGTGATGGGAGGGTGGGGGGAGAAACCATAGAGTCGGCCGCCCTCCAGCGTCTAGACTTGCCACGACGGGGCACGCACCGGAAGAGGCAGTCAGCGGGCCGGAAGTGAGCCGGGGACGCCGGGACTGCGTGAGGAGATGAAGCCGGCGGTGGACGAGATGTTTCCCGAGGGCGCGGGGCCGTATGTGGACCTGGACGAGGTGAGGCGGGCCGCGCCGGGCTGGGCCGGAGCGGCTCCACGGCCAGCTCTCGGGCGCGCTTCGGGGCTGGGCCCAGAGAAGGCAGCGGCCTGCAGGGCCCCGCGCTCGCGCTCCCCGCGGTGCCTGCCTTAGCGCCGGGCCCCTGGGAAGCCTGTGGGCGGCGGCCGGGGCTGAGGCGAGCGTCGGTGTCCGCCGCCTGGAGGGCACCCCTGGGTGCGGGCCCCGCTCTGGAGGGCGTGCTGCCGGGCGGCGGGGGCCAGCGCCCGTCCGGGAGGCGGGGCGGCGCGGGCCCGGCTGCCGCGGGGGCTCGGGAGGGGGGCGGGCGCCCGCCGGCGAGCGGGGGAGCGGGCCGTGCGCGGCCCGGCGTTTCTGCCTCCCCGCCCCTGTGGGTTACGGGAGGCTCCTTGGTGCTGGTGGTCCGTGGCCTCCAAGTGTCAGGCCAGCTCCCCCCAGGGCCAGGGCCTCCGTTTCTCTTTCTTACAGCGCGGGGCGGGGGACAGCCTGCGTGCTCCTGGGGAGGGCTACGGAGAGTCGTTGCCAGCCCCAGGTGTATGGGGGCGGCTGGCGGGGCAGGTTGTTAGAAGCGCTCCCAGGGCTTAGGGGCGGGCCAGCAGAGCCTTAGGCGTGCAGCTGACCGCAGCCAGATGCCGGAGGCCGTGCTGGGTGGGATGGGGGCGGGGGGAGGGCGTCTAGGGAAGGCGCGGCCCTACGGTTTAACGTGCGGGCCCGACCTTTAGGTGCCTGAGAGCGCGCGGGGGATGGAGCCGGGAGGTGGGGGGCGCGGGCGGAGGGCAGCGGACCTTGAGTTGCTCCCCGCTGTCCTGGGATGGGTGGGCTCTCCATGCCCCACTGCAGGAGGCTGTCGCCCCTCCGGTAACCCTGCTTCTCAGCCCTCACCCAGGCGCCGCCTTAAGCAGGTGTGGGAGGCTCTACTGTGGGGGTGGTGGGCTCCGTAGATGGGCAGAGAGGGTGGGGTGGTGTGAACCGAGACCAGGAAGCGGGAAGAGGGTCTGAATGAAGGCCAGGCCTCCAGGGACCAAGTCCACACCAATGGCACTGCAGGGCTTCCAGTGGGGTGAGGCGTGGGGGTCGCCAGCTAACTGAGGAGGGAGGAGGCCTCTGAGAACCCTGGCTGCTGAGAGCAGCCGCCCGCAGCTCTGTGGGGAACTCAGGAGGTGCTCAGCTGTCTGAGCCGGAAGAGGTGGACAGACTGCCTGGGGGGCTGCTGGGAGTCGGGGTACAGAGGGGCCTGGGGGCCGGCTGGCCAGGGTGCCGTCCCCAGAGGCCCCTGCTCTAGTGTCCCCATGTGACCTGAGAGACTCAGAGTCCTCATAACGCCGCCCAGCTTTAGTCCTGACATTGTTTTACTGCCCGCGTTGAGGGCTGGCCAGTGATGACACCCCCACCAGAAAAACCCCAGGTGAGCAGGTCAGTTTCTCAGGGGAAACGGCTTAATTCTCCTGAAGAAGCAGGGGGCATCGAGAGCAGAGGGATCGGTGGGCTCAGTGGGGTCCGCGGTGGCCAGGCCAGTGGGGACAGGAGCCCCCTCCCACGGTGTGTGCAGGAGAGCTGCCCTCCAGGCAGGATTCTCAGTAAAAGGCACGGAGGAGCCTAGGACCCCAAGACCTGAGGGGCCTTCCCGTCATTCCTCCAAATGCTGCCTGTCTCATCCCTGCTCCAGCCACTTCCTTCCCTGGACTGAATTTGGTCCTGACCTGGACACTTTCTGCCCAGCAGTGGCATGGAGCCCGCGAGGCACTTATCCTTTGTTCTCTCTGAAAACCCGGCTGACATAACCTTTCCTTCCCCCAACCAGGCAGGAGGCAGCACCGGGCTCCTGATGGACTTGGCAGCCAATGAGAAGGCGGTTCACGCGGACTTTTTAATGGTAAGGACACCGGGATTGGCTGCCCCTTTCAGCCTGTGTTTCTTCTGCAGCTTATGGGGTGGCTCAGCTTCCGGGATGAATGCCTTGGATTGTGGCCAGGTCCTCTGTTCTTCGCGGTGCAGCTGTAGGAAATAGGCTCCCCTGTTTTTCAGGAGGGAGAGGAGCTCCCGTCTTGTGTGCCAGGTGTGGAGTCTGAGCCCGAGACTGGCAGCGTCCGCCCGCTGGGCTCTCTCCGCGATCCTGACGGCTGTGCTCCGGGCTCCTCCGTTCTCCCCGGTGCTCTTCCCTGGTGCCTGTGCGGAGCGGCAGCCGCCTCCTGCTCCCCCTGTGCCTCTTCTCTGAGACCAGCAGCTGTTCGTGTTGAGTTCAGTGCTAATTTGAGGAACATGGGTGGAGTTTTATGAAATAACAGTGAAAAACGAACTTTATAGGAAGTCTTCATCCACATTTGAGGGGTATTTCTCTTGTTCCCTTCTGATTTCTTAGGGCGTTGTTCCGACAGATTTATTAATCCTTACCGAGGGTTAAATCGTTAAGTAGAAATGCAAGGCTGCTCTCTCAGGAGAGTTCGGTGGTGTTTTCTCTCTCACCATCCTTCTTTCATGCAGGGCGCCTGTGGCTACACAGAACTTCGGTCACTGGCCAGTGGCAGCTAGGACGTGATCTTGCCCTGTTGGTTTTGGCTGGCCCCAGACCCCTCTCACGCCCGAGCCCATTTTCTCTGTTCTGTTCAGGCCCCGTTGGCTGAACAGAAAAGCCAGGCTACTTCATGAGGACAGGAGGTGACAGTTGGGACCCCAGAACTGAGTACCATTTAAGTTCTTAGGGGAGCAGGTGTGGGGGCACGGGGTTCAGAGGTCACAGCGTTCTCCAGAGCCGCCCGTGAGCCTCACCCGGGTAGAGGTGTGTGCTCGCCAACCCGGCACGACCCAGCCCCGCTCCTCCTCTGCCAGCCTGGGGGCTTAGAGGCAGTTGGCTGTATCTAGGGTTCACGTTCACGGATTTTTAACAGCAGCCCTTTAGTTCTGACAGAAGCTTCCGAGGGAGGGACCCAGGCCGCCCTGCCTGATGAGCACAGGAGCGGATGAGGGCCTTTCTCCCCCAAAGACCGATCCTGGCAGAAAAAGGAAGAAGCTTGGGCTTAGGCTTGGGCACGCCGCCTGGCAGCTTGTGACGGCCCCGGCATGTGGGAGGCGCTTCCCTGCCAGGAAGCCCAGTGGCCTGTGGAGGGGCTTGTCCTGAGCCCTTTTCACTCACTGAACAGACGGTTTTGATAGTCTCTTGTCCCTGAGGCAGTGGGTTCTAGCCCTGAACCGGGCCTGCTGTCCTCACTCATGTCTTACAAAACGGGATCGCCTTCGAGAGGGGGCGGGCCGGGACAGCTCTGTGATGGGAGCCTGATGGGTGGGCACAGTGCCTCCAGGGGCGCCTCCAGGCCGGGTCTCAGGAGGCGGCCCCTGCAGGGGGTGGGGGGTGCCTGGTGCCGCCGTCCCTGGAAAGCAGCCGCGTGGGGACTGGTGGCCCTCTTTCTGGTTCATTTACTCTGCACATCCTCAGTGCACGGTACGCGTGAGTGGGATTGTCGTCTTTTTTTCCCTCATTGTGAAAGTAACACCCGTGGTGGAAGTTTAGAAAATTTACACAGAAGTACACAGAAGGACAGAATAACCCTGAACTAGGTTTTTCCTCTTGCAGACGTGGTGCAGCCTGATTTTGTGGCATTTCTTCTGATGGGAAAGGGGGCGGGCTGTGATTTTCAAGCTAAGTGTAGGTTCGACTCTTTTTAACGGGAGTCTCACAGGCTCTGAGTTCTCACAGCGCTCGTCCCTCCACCACCTTCCTCCCGCCCCTCCTCCCGTTTCCACTCTCAGGCTGTGAGCCTCCGGGGGCTTCCGCCAGCCACCCCTTTACCTGCACGCAGCATCCACACGAGTGGGGCTCGGCTGTGCTCACAGGTGCGGGCGCTGCCCTCACAGTCCTGGCTGTGAGGGTTCCCCACAGGGTCCAGGGGACACCGTGTGTTTTCTCGAGGTTGTTGTCTAAATGAAAACGAGACTAAAGGTGCCTGCTGGACCGCTATCCTCTCGGGCTATGTCAGCCCCGGTTGGGTAAAGTTGGGAGCCTGTCACGGGGAACTCATTTATCAGATTGTCTTCTGTTTTCTCTCTGGTTTTGAACGACCACATAACCCGTTTATGTTATGTCCTCCGTTATTGACTTTGTGTGACCATCAATTTGTGTTTTTTTTTTCATCTTGTAGATTTTGAAGATCTCTTTGACGATGATGATATCCAGTGAGGTGTGTCCAGTGGTACGTCTGGCCGCGCTTCGCCATGTGGTGGTGTGGTGAGGCTCCTTAAAGGACAGTTTCAGATGGTTCCAGAGAACTTGTGGGAATTGCTAGAATTTAGGAGATGATTAGCCAAGAAAGAGAAGAAGGTTTTAACCATCTGGAGGAGGCCTGTTAAATGCTGAAGGTGGCCAGCTTTTATCCTTAACTTAAAATAAAGTGACGTTATTTCTTGCAGGGTGACTTTGACTCTTGCATTCTGAGTGAATGCTACAGTCCCTGGACATCGCGTGTGTATGCCCCCATGTATGTTCCATGCTGAGAGAAGCAGGTCTCCTCGTAGAAACACACTGCGCTTTTGCATTGGGACCTTGAGTGACTGACAGCTCCCAGTTGCTGAGGTGGCGCTTGTGTGAGACCCTGTGAGACCCTGCTCCTGCCCCCTGCCCCGTGGGCTCCCTGGTGGGCCTCATGTTTGGCTCTGACATCAGAGCAGCTGCTGCCCCCAGAACCGAGGCTTGAGGAAAGAGGCAGCTTGGTGATGACTGAAGGAGATACCTCCCACCTGAGAAATGCGCGCCTCGGTCCATTTCAGAGGAGAGCCTAGCATCTCTGGGGGCAGTTTCTTACTGGTCTAGCTCAGCAGCTGATAATGGCTCTGAACACTTGGATCTCACATCAGTCTCGAGGAATGTGTCTTGGATCAGGAACGACCCAGGGTACAGGACTTAGTGGTTCCCACAGTTTCGAGCAGAGCCAAGCCGCTTAGTGGATGAGTCAGGCTGTCTCCTCTCGCTGTGAGAACCGCCAAATGGAGCAGCCTGACGGCCTGGCTGTGAAGGAGCTGTGTTCATTGAGAACCATCATCTTGTGAGTGCCGAGTGTGCTTCTGCTCTTTGCACGCCCCTCCTGGTGGAGCTTGGCCGCTAGCAGGGAGGACCAGTTGTCTAGGGCAGCTCAAGGGGCTGACACGAGGGCAGCATCCTGGGAAATGCCAGGTTAGGGAGGGTCTTGGGCCCCATCACGGGAGGCCCTGCCCTGGGACCCCAGGCTGCTTCCACGTCAGACTCACGGCAGGGCCTCCAGCAGGAGCTGCACGACCTGACTCCAGGGAGAAGTGGCTCAGGGCCTGTTCTTGAGGTCACACACCGGGCAGTCCAGTTTCCTCAGTGGGGTCCTTGCAGGCCCAGAAGGCTCTGTGGGGAAGGATGGGTCATTTGGCCATCAGCGGTGGCTGCGCTGTGGACTGTGAGCTGTGAGGGCCGTGCACGTTCAAACCTCAAGATTGGGAAGGCCCTTTCGGAGGAGGGGAGGTGCTGGGAGGAGGACCCCCACTCGTGTATGTGGTGGGATTGTACTTGTATAGTATTGTCTGCTAAGGTGGAGTGTCTGGATCCTTGTTAAGTTGCAGGTTGTTGGAAGTGAGAGCTCCTAATGCAGGGAGCCTGTCAAAACCACACGAACAAGCATGTGGGTTATTGGGGTTGAGCTCTGGGGAATTTGGGTTTGGGGAGGAAGTTGCAGAAAGAGCTCTTTTGATGCTCTGAGCTGTGAAGACTAGTGGAGGCCTTTGGAGGAACCATCTGCTTTCCCTGCCCTTACAGTTCTCGGTCTTCCTGGGTAGAGGGAAAACATTTGTCCCTCAGCCTCTGCCCCGGCCGCTTGTTTGAGTGGAGAGAGGCTTACGTGCTTTATCAGAGCTTAGGAGACCGTCGGGAGAGGAGTCTGGCCTCCACACACGTGAGCAGCTGGGTTAGGGGACACTTCCAAAGCAAGTGACCCTGTCAGGGAGCAGCATTACTGACTTCAGAAAATTGAGCACTGTGAGTTCTGCTTGATGTCAAGATGGGAAAGTGCTGAAATGAAGAGCCCTTTGTCCCTCGAGAGGCCAGAGGCCAGGGCTCCTCCCCTGGAGTTCCTGTCCTGTGGAAATGCTGTCTTCTTGTCACACACTTGCTCCAGGTCACCCAGCGATTGGGGGGTGGTCAAGGGCTGCATTCTCTCACTGAGACCAAAAACAAAGCCAGGAGACACTCAGCAGATTAGGAAGGAAGACAGGAAGCCTGGTCCCAAAGGGCTGGACTGTTAACGTTTGCTGATGCAGCGAACTTGTACAGACCGGCACAAAGGAGGCGCGCACTGGAGACTGATGGGCACCGAGACACCAATTTACACAAGAACCAACTCAGACAGCCAGGGAGCACTTAGAGGTGCTCAAGGTCACAGGAGGTCGGCGAAACGTCCATTGAGGCAGCAGGAAGCCACTTTGCTTGCTGGAGGGCAGAGGCCTTGAGTGATGAGGGATGCCCGTGCCGGTGGGGGTGGGGTGGGACTAGGGGGAATGGTGGTCTCTGTGGAAGAGATGCAGTGACGGTGATGAAGACTGGAGACCGGTAGAACCCAGACACGATGCTGATTCTGGCATTTTTCCTCGGGGAAACAACATGGAAACAATGAATGATCATGGGTGAGGCAGTGGTGGGGCAGGCACACCTCGGGGAGCCCCGTGTCCCCTACAGAGTGGCCTTGGGCCTGGAGGGATTACATGGGCCCCTGTGGGCGGGGAGCCGAGAGGCAGAAGGGGGTCTGTTACCTTACCTGGCACGTTGGTACCTGTTCATCTGACACAGACTATTTTTTTGGGCTCCAAAATCACTGCAGATGGTGACTGCAGGTAGGAAATTAAGAGATGCTTACTCCTTGGCAGGAAAGTTATGACCAACTTAGCATATTAAAAAGCAGAGACATTACTTTGCCAACAAAGGTCTGTCTAGTCAAGGCTTTGGTTTTTCCTGTGGTCATGTATGGATGTGAGAGTTAGACTGTGAAGAAAGCTGAGCGCTGAAGAATTGATGCTTTTGAACTGTGGTGTTGGAGAAGACTCTTGAGAGTCCCTTGGACTGCAAGGAGATCCAACCAGTCCATCCTAAATGAGATCAGTCCTGGGTGTTGATTGGAAGGACTGATGGTGAAGCTGAAACTCCAATACTTTGGCTACCTGATGCGAAGAGCTGACTCATTTGAAAAGACCCTGATGCTGGGAGGGATTGGGGGCAGGAGGAGAAGGGGACGACAGAGGATGAGATGGCTGGATGGCATCACCGACTCGATGGACCCGAGTCTGAGTGAACTCCGGGGAGTTGGTGATGGACAGGGAGGCCTGGCGTGCTGTGATTCATGGAGTTGCAGAGTCGGACACTACTGAGCGACTGAACTGAACTGACGCATGTGTGCAGAGCGTCCCTGTGGCTCAGATGGTAAAGAATCTGCCTGTAGTGCAGGAAACCAGGGTTCGATCCCAGGGTCGGGAAGATCCCCGGAGAAGGGCTACCCACTCCAGGGTTCTTGCCTGGAGAATCCCTGGACAGAGGCTACAGTCCATGGTGTCACAAAGAGACATAACTGAGCAACTAACACTTCATGCGTGTGTGCGGGGGGCCTCCCTGATGGCTCAGTGGTGAAGAATCCACCTGCCAATGCAAGAGACATGGGTTTGAAAGATCCCCTGGAGAAGGAAATGGCAGCCACTCCAGCGTTCTTGCCTGGAGAACCCCGTGGACAGAGGAGCCTGGAGGGCAACAGTCCATGGAGTCAGAAAAGAATCAGATACAACTCAGTGACTGAACAACAACAAGTGCACATGTGTGGGACACCTCCTCCTATGCACCACCTTGGCCCACAGGCTGTGATGACACGTGTGTGTATATATGATCATGTGTGTGTGTGAATGTTCCAGGAAAGACGGAGCTCCCAGCCCCGAGGGGAAGGACAATAAATGAAGAGCCTGTGAAAACACAGTGTACGGATGTGGGGCAGGTGTGAGGTCAGGCAGGCAGGGGCCTCCCTCGCTGGAGGAGGCCCTTGTGGGGAACCCAGACCTTGAGGTGAGTGGGAGAAGAGGCCTTAGGAGAGGGCAGGAGAGCGGCCCAGGTGTGTGCGGGGCATTGAGGTGGGACAGTGGGTGGCCCGGAGCCATGCGGGCGCGGGGTGGAGGGCAGTGCTCAGGAGGCTTTTCCTCCCGTGCCCTGCGTCTGCCCCAGGCTGGTTCCTGGTCTGTAGCTGAGGCAGAGCAGGAAGGCCTGGCCTTCATCGTCAAGGACCAGTAGCTGTAAAGGAGGGGCTGATTTCGCAGATGGATCCCTGAGCCTGGAGCCTGGAGAGACAGCGCTGGGCTGTGTGTTCAGCGGGAGTCTGCCCTGCACCACAGTATTTTCCGCTCCGCTGAGAACTGGCTTGTGTCCTGACAGCACAGAGCTGAGTCTGTACCCCTCAAGGGCACTTGGGGTCGGCAGGCAGGTGGAGGCTTCCTGTAGGAAGGGGCCTGTGTTGGGACCCAGGAGATGGCACCAGCCAGCAGCCCTTGCCCAGTGCTGTTGGTTTTGCTTGTTTTTTTTTTTTAATTTCTTTTGACTCAACTTCAGCATTTATTTTGCTGAGACTTAGTTTATCCTGTCACTTGGAGGGCTCGGTTCTGTCTCCAGCTGTGTCCAGAAGAGTTAAGTAAATGTTGAAGGAACCTGCTGGAGTCCTTGCTGACACAGGAAAACCACCAATCTGCCATGAAAGGACGTTTGAAGCAGTTGGCTGGATTTTTTTTCTTTACTTAGCGTCTTGCTGATGATCATAATAATGCCCCAAGGATGCCTTTCATTGAAAGCCAGCTTTGAGCACAGCATTTATATTCCACCAAGTCCTCTGAATGCTCCAGAGAGGAAGGTCATGTATTCAGTTGCCAGTAAATACCCCGAGGCTCATGGAGCTGACAGGCCCTCCCCAGGCTGGCCCTCTGAGTGGGGCAGAGTGGGCTTCGCCCCCAGAGCCCTGGAGAGTCCCTACCTTAGACATTAGGCAGGGTCCCTGGTTCTGCCCTCTAAGACATGGGAGCTGGAGGAAACTGGTTAATGCCCCTGCCTCTGTGTTTCTCATCTACACAAATGAAGGGTATGAAGACACCCAGTGCAAGACAAAGTGGAAAATTTCTCCTCAGCAAAAGATAGCATCGAGGGACAGGAAGCTGCAGATGGGGAAGCACTGCAGGGCAGCTGCTAGCAAAGGGCTCACTCCCAGTGCATGAAGAGCTCCTAGAAGCCAACAGCAAAACCCAGACAACCAAAGCCAGCGTGGGCAGGAGGCGGGAAGGGGAGATGCGCACACAGAGGCACGCACTTGGCCCCTGAGCGTCTGGAGCCGATGCTCGACGCTCAGGGAGGTGACGGAGCAGCGGTCCTTTCCACTGGCTAGAGTGTAAACTCACGCGTTGATCGATCAAGTGCCCCTCACCCCTGCCCTGGCCCGCCTCCACGCCCGGGTGCCTTCACCGCAGCGTGAACTGTGTTCTTCACGCGTCATGGTTAATAGTCCCAAAATGTGTAGTCAACACGCCCGCATTGCAGAGCAGGCTGTGAGCATGGATTGGGGCCAGCTGTTTACTGTGGATTGCGGGGTAGGGGGCTCCCTGCTCAGATCTTTACCTCATTTTATCACTCATTCTACAACCACTCTACAAGGTAGGTCTTCTTATTTTTTCTAAGACTCTCTGTGTTAGGCCCTGAAATTTGCCCCCATTCATAGGTGATGTCTGTGTCTGTTTTCAGTATTAGGAGAACACTGGCCTCGTAGAATGAGCTGGGAGTTATTCCCTGTGCTTCCGTCCTCTGAAAGAAGTAGAAAACTGGCATAATTTCTTTCTTAAGCATCTGGGAGAACCCACCCGTTTTCCCGTCTGGGTTTGGTGCCTTCTGTTTTGGAACGCTAGTCATTACTGTCTTCAATTTCTTGAAAAGATACAGCCATAACAAGATTGTCAGTTCTGCTTGTGTGAATTTTGGCAGATTGTGTCTTTCAAGAAATTAGTCCGTTTCATCTAAGTTAGCAAATTCTTGGGCATAGAGTTTTAGTAGTATTTCATTATCCTTTTGTGTTTTTCTTTCTTTAACTTTTTTATTGGAATGGAGTTGCTTTACAACGTCGTGTTAGTTTCTGGTCGTAGTGAAGTAGTCACCTGGATATACACAGGTCTCCTCTCTCTTGGCCTCCCTTGCTCCCTGCCCCATTCCACTCCTCTAGGTCAACGCAAGAGCACTGAGTGGTGCTCCCAGCGCTTTATCGCGGCTCCCACTAGCTATCTGTTGTACACATAGTAGCGTGTATATGTCAGTCCTAATCTCCCAATTCATCCCACCCTCTCTTTCCCCCACTGGTACCCACATGTCCACTCTCTGCATCTGTGTCTGTTCTTGCAGATGAATGGATAAAGAAGATGTGGTCAGTGAGTTCAGTCACTCAGTCGTGTCCGACTCTTTGTGACCGCACAGACTGCAGCACACCAGGCTTCCCTGTCCATCTCCAACTCCTGGAGCTTGCTCAAACTCATGTCCATCAAGGTGGTGATTCCATCCAACCTTCTCATCCTCTGTCATCCCCTTCTCCTCCTGCCTTCAATCTTTCCCAGCATCGGGGTCTTTTCCAACGAGTCAGTTCTTTGCATCAGGTGGCCAAAGGATTGGAGCTTCAGTCCTTCCAATGAATATTCAGGACTGATTTCCTTTAGGATTGACTGGTTGGATCTCCATGCAGTCCAAAGGACTCTCAAGAGTCTCCTCCAGCACCACAGTTCAAAAGCATCAATTCTTTGACACACTCTGCTTTCTTTATGGTCCAACTCTCACATCCATACATGACTACTGGAAAAATCATGGCTTTGACTAGGTGGATGTTTGTTGGTAAAATAATGTCTCTCCTTTTGAATATGCTATCTAGATTGGTTATAGCTTTTCGAGGATCAAAGGTCTTTTAATTTCATGGCTTCAGTCACCATCTGCAGTGATTTTGGAGCCCAAGGAAGTAAAGTCTCTCACTGTTTCCATGTGGTACAAATATACAATGGAATGTTATGCAGCCACTAAAAGGAATAAGATAGGGCGATTTGTGAGATGTGGATGGACCTAGAATCTGTCATACAGAGTAAAGTAAGTAAGAGAGAAACAGACATACATTAACATGCTTGTGGAACCTAGAAAAGTGGTCCAGATGAACTTTACTATCCTTCTGTTGTCCATGGTATCTGTAGCCACATTCTTTTCTAATTTCTGGCGTTAGCAATTTTTGCCCTTTTTCTGCCTTTCTTACCTTCCGCAGTGGTGCAGCAGCACAGAAGCCACCTGGCAGTGCAGAGATGCCAGAGATGTGCGTTTGACCCCTGGGTCGGGAAGCTCCCCCGGAGAAGGGCACGGCAACCCACTCTGGTATTCTTGCCTGGAGGATCCCATGGACAGAGGAGCCTGAGGGGCTACAGTCCATGGGGTCACAAAAGAGTCAGGTACGACTTAGCCCCAGCAACTAAATGATGTCTTTAGTTTTTCCTTCCAGTCCATGTTCATGTGGTGGGCTGGCGACTGCCAGGGGCGGCCTGAGGCCTCTGCCTCCTGTCTCTCCTGCTGCTGTTTGGGTCTCTCCCTCGAGGACTCTGTCACTTCCTTCTAAGGAGCAGAACATGGCAGAAGTGATGCTGTGATTCTCCCGAGAACAAGGCTGTGGCTTCCCCTCTGGCCCCCTTTGTCTCCCTGCCCTCTGTCTCTCATCCTGCCCCTGCGGTAAGCCAGCTTCTGCACTGTTAGGACGCCCGGGCACCGCACAGCGAGGCCGTGGCGTGTCAGGATGCCCGGGCACCGCGCAGCGAGGCCGTGGTTTGTCAGGACACCCAGGCACCACGCGGCGAGGCCATGGTGTGTCAGGACGCCCGGGCACTGTGCGGCGAGGCCGTGGTGTTTCAGGACGCCCGGGCACTGCGCAGCGAGGCCGTGGTGTGTCAGGACGCCCGGGCACCATGCGGCAAGGCCGTGGTGTGTCAGGATGCCCGGGCACCACGCGGCGAGGCCGTGGTGTGTCTCGGCATTTACTGAGGAGACGTTTCATGTCTTTCAGTAATGGTTAAAATTTTATTTCTAAAGGTAGTGTATATCATTTGTTACGTTTATTCATACATGCCGAGGAATTTATATTTTACTTTTTAAATATTTAATAATACAATATAAAATAGCATAAGAATAAACAAATAGCAGAATAAGACCTACAAACAGACCCACATATACAGAGGCACTTGGTTTATAATAAAGATGATGCTATACAGCAATGGGGGAAAAACATTTAAAAAGTGGCCCATGGGGTAACCATGTGAAGAAATAAAGCCATTCTACATAAACCCTCAAATTTAATGACATGTGAATTATCAGTTCAGTTCAGTTCGAATCGCAGCACACCAGGCCTCCCTGTCCCTCACCAATTCCCGGAGTTCACTCAGATTCACGTCCATCGAGTCAGTGATGCCATCCAGCCATCTCATCCTCTGTCATCCCCTTCTCCTCCTGCCCCCAAATCCCTCCCAGCATCAAAGTTTTTTCCAATGAGTCAACTCTTTGCATGAGGTGGCCAAAGTACTGGAGTTTCAGCTTTAGCATCATAAGATCTAACATAAAAGATTAAGCAGAAAGAAAGTTCTACAGGAAATATAAAAGAGATACTTTTGGGTCTTGCATGGACAATATTTCTTTAAACATGCCACAGAATGAAGTAGCTGTGGAAGAAGTGCCTGATAATCTTATGAAATTTAAGAACCTTTCTTCATCAAAAATAATTTTAAAGGTTAATGCAAGTATAAATATGGACACCACAAAGGTGGTGAAGATATTCAGAAATCATGTAACCAACGAAGCCCTCATATCAAAATAAGAATTTCTATGATCTTTGTGAAAAAGAAAAAAACTGGCAAAACATATACACTTTCTCAAAAAGAGCATTCAATTTGCTGCTAAATATATGAAAATATGGTCTAGCTCATTAGCCACTAAAGAGGAAAACTTCCTCCTTAAAAAGAATTGCAACTTTTCTCATTTGTAGACTTGTATTACAAATGAACAGCATTAATTGTTATTATATACTTTGAATTTTGTCAAAAATATATAAATTTCTTTTCTCTCCTGTTATGTATAAGTACCCATGAAATATATTTAGGTCACAGATGCGGAAGGTTTGCGTTTATAAATTTTATTGGCGTATAGTTGTTTATGTCTGCAGTGTTAGTTTCAGCTGCGTAGTGTTACTTGTGGGTGCACAGCAAAAGGGTTCTGTTCCACGTACACATGCGCTCGCTCTGGTGCCATCCGTCGCCTGCACTGCTCGTCACGCTGCATGGCGTGCAGCTCCCCGCGCCGCACAGCAGGCCCTCATCAGTTGTCTGTTTTACATACAGTAGTGCATATGTAGCAATCCCAGTCTTCCAGTTTGTCCCTCACTGCCGAGGTCCAGCCTCAGCAGAGTCCAGAGGTATCCTCAGGATGGACCAGGTCGGCAAATGAAGAAAGACAGATGAAGAGGCAAGGAAAGAGACACGGGGTGACCAGGCTTCTTTGGTGAGCAAGGCCCATTTACTTTATTCTTCTCAGGGCCTTTATACCTTGAGTTATACGTACAGCAAGGTGAAAAATGCAGAGTCAACTCAACATTCCATCAGTAATAACTTTTATCGATATCAGGTTTCTTCTTGCAAAAGTCTTATTTTCTGTACATCATCTTCTATTCTGGAGGCCTGTTGATATTCCATGACCTCCTTTTGATAAAGGTTGGTCAGCCAGAACACCAGAACAATGATTTTCCCTTAAAGTGTTTCTTCTTAAATTCTTAGCCTGTGTCACCCTTAAAGTACAGAGTTGCATTTTTATGGAGCAAAGATTCAGCGGGGTACAGCAAAGAAAGAACTTATTAACTCAGAGTCTAATGTTGCTAATGCTAAGGCTGCTGCTTGTAATTTCTATATCTTAACTATATGCACTCCCAGGAACACAATGGATAAGGGATGTGAGAACTTGGCAGCAAGCATAGGCTCAACAGTGTTGCAAGAGTCTGGATAAACCTGCCAAGTAAGCTAGAATGCTAACAGGGGGTTTGAAACACTCCTTTCATGCCCAGGAGATTTATAAACTAAAGCCTTAAGTTAAATCTTTCCAGAGAAATGTGGTTGAGGGACAGCCCCCTGCTAATGTCAGAAGAGCTGGTGAAAGACATAAAATAGTAAGACAGACAGATTCTGATTTGGGGGGGTACATGTTCGAGCAGCTCCAGGGGGTCCGTCAAGTCCTGAGGCCTTGCTTATCAGGACTCTTCCACATGACCTTGTCATGGTTCGGATGGCCCAGGGATTCCCTCGAGTCCTGCATGACCTTGTCATGGGGGCATCTCCCGTGCTGGCTCCCGGCACCTCACCCCTTAGCCCCTGGTAACCATAAGCCTTTCTGTGTCTGTTGTGACCAGCACAGCAGGCAGGGATCGAAAGTGGTTGACACACAGTTTGGGAAAAAGCAACTAGAGACAGAATTAACGTTTTAAAGATAGGACCAGGGAACTCAAGACCTCTTGAGTCAACAGCCCTGTTCCTTGGAGCCACATCACTTTCATTTAGTGTCTTGGCAAGCAGAAAGGATCTGCTGTGCTGTGATGAAGTCAGCCACCTGTGTCCCCGGTCACGTCTCCCATTCCATCGATCGCTTTAAACTGTCCTTGTTATTTTCTTGTGCAAGGGATGTCACCTAGCTGGAGGTCATAGGCCTGCATATGCTTTGGGGAAATCTTGGTGTGTGCACGAGCAGCGTGCTGATCTTGCGCTGACCAGGTGTTCCAAGGTCCACACTATGTGCTTTTCCTTAGCTTAGCAGGGCATGACACCCCAGCTGAGCAACCTCATGTACTTTTCTTTGGGTTATGCTTATTGCTATATTTTGCTTTTATTCCTTTCCCATGGTGATTTTCTCATGGCTTAGCCAGAGCAGTAGGTGGCTGACTATTAAGCCCTGCATATGTCTCAGAGTCTATTTCTGTTTTTTTTTTTTTTTTAATGTTCAAGATTGTTTATTTAAAAAAAGAAAGTTGGAATGGTATATGACCACACACCCAGCAGAAAGGCTAAAATTGATAAAGCAGACAATATGGCTTGTCCCTATTAGACAATGGGCTTCCCTGTGGGCTCAGGTGGTAAAGAAACCGTCTGCAGTGAGGGAGCCCTGGGTTTGATTCCCTGGGTTGGGAAGATCTGGAGAAGGGAACGGCTATCCACTCCAGTATTCTGGTCTGGAGAATTCCATGGACTGTATAGACAATAAAACTTGTCCATGTTAGATAGCATCACTGACTCAATGGACATGAATTTATGGACATGAATTTGAGCAAACTGCAGGAGATAGTGAAGGACAGGGAAGGCTGGCGTGCTGCAGTCCCTGGGGCTTCAAAGAGCTGGGTACGACTTAATGGCTGAATGACAAATGGCTTGTCCATGATGGTGCACAGCAACAGGGACTCTCATGTGCCATTTGTGGGACGAAAATTGCTTTTCCATTTTGGTAAAACTTTAGAGCTAATCAAAAGCAAGAGCATTCAGCTCCTAAGAATGCCAACAGTAATTCACTCACAGCAAAAGACATGTAAAAATTTTGTAGAAGCAAGGAGATCCAACCAATCCACCTAAAGGAAATCAGTCCTGAATATTCATTGGAAGGACTGATGCTGAAGCTGAAACTCCAGTCCTTTGGCCACTTGATGTGAAGAACTGATTCATTTGTAGAGACCCTGATGCTTGGAAAGACTGAAGGTGGGAGGAGAAGGGAATGATAGAGGATAAGATGGTTGGATGGCATCACTGACTCCATGGACATGAGTATGAGTAAACTCTGGGAGTTGGTGATGGACAGGGAGGCCTGGCATGCAGCAGTCCATGGGGTTGCAGAGAGTCAGACATGACTGAGCAACTGAACTGAACTGAATAAACTCAAATGGCCATCAGTGGTAGAATGGATAAATTATGATATTTTCATATGGTGGAATCTTATGTAGTAATGAAAAATTAGAACTACCATTATGGGCAGTCACATGGGTTAATCTCATAAATATGTTAACCAGAAAAAAACAAGGCACAGAAGATAAACTGGATAATTCTACGATGCTATTCACTGAACGTTCACAGTAGGCAAAACTAATCTGTGTGCTAGAAGCAGGATTCACGTTAACCCCGGAAGCTGACGAGTGAAATGATGGGAGAAGATCTTGTGAAAATTGGGTGAATTTCTCATTCTCAACCTGGGTGGTGGTGAACTCCCTGAATGGATATGCTTTGAGTATTTTTTCTGAAGATATATCAAAATTGTACGTGTGTTTCTGGTTCCTGTCTTCCATCCTGTGACTTGGAGGGCGGTGCTGTGGCCGGGGTCAGCATCTCTAACGACAGTGTCATCTGTGCCCTTGGTGTGATGGAGCAGGAGCCCAGGGGTGCTTCTGTCCCCAAGTGGAACCACCACGTTTGCCAGACCACTGACTTGGCTCCTCCCCGAGAGGCCCAGCTCGTCAGCCCTGAGCCACTGAAGCCAAGCCTATTCCTACTCACCCTTGCTGACTGCAGGGAACACCTTGGCCATTATCATCTTAAACAGATCTCTTGGGTGGTGGTGCCGAAAGTGGGCTGAAAAAGGCCAACTGGAGGCAGAGGGCCCTCGGTGGACAGTCATGTCTTGCCAACAGGTGATTGTGGAGTCCTGCATCCCAGGTGGGGTTGGGAGATGGAGGTATGTTGCATGCATGTTTTCTTCCACGTTTGATCAATGCACGTATATCTGACTTCTTTCCTGCCAAAACCCATGAGATGACCTGGAGAACCATGACACACAAAGGGGACAAGACCCGCCCCTGCCTCCTGCCCTGTTCGTTCAGTCTTCATGTGACTTGAGGAACTGCTCCTTCTTGCAACATGGAGAGTTCTGGTTGCAGAGCATCCTTGTCCATCTCTGCATCTCACACATAATGAATGTCTGCTTCATAAATGCCTTCAAGCAATGTGATTAAATACATGGATCAGAATCCTCAAGACATTCAATTCCATTCAGAAGTGGAAGGGGTTTGATGGGCTCCTCATGGTTCACTGTCTCTGAATTCTCCATCCAGCCCTCAGGACACTGGATGTTCCCCTCTGGTCACCCTCCGTCACGTGGCTGTGTGTCTCTGTCCCAGTGTCCACAGGGCATCCTTCACGTCCTTGTTTCTCAGGCTGTAGATGAGGGGGTTGAGCATGGGGATGACCAGGGTATAGAAGATGGAGATCACCTTGCCCTGCTCCATGGATGCCACAGCTCCCGGCTGGGCATACATGACAAAGACAGTCCCATAAAAGAGGGACACGGCTGTCATGTGGGAGCCGCAGGTGGAGAAGAGCTTGTGTCTCCCTCCTCCTGAGCACATCCTGAAGATGGTCACTGTGATGTAGCCATAGGAGGTGAGGACCACGAGGGTGGTGCCCACGATGATGAGGCCACAGATTCCAAACATGACCAGCTCGTTGATCATAGTCTCAGCACAGGCAAGCTTGAGCAGAGGCGGCACATCACAGAAGAAGTGGTCGATGTGGCTGGAGCTGCAGAACGGGAGGCTGAATGTGAAGCTGGTCTGCAGGAGGGAGTTGAATAAGCCCCCACAGTAGCAGCCCAGCACCAGGCGGGCACAGACAGAGGGGCACATGGAGATGGGGTAGTGCAGGGGGCTGCAGATGGCCACAAAGCGGTCATAGGCCATCACAGCCAAGAGGAAACCCTCTGTGGTGACCAGCAGGGAGAAGAAGAAGAACTGGGTGGCACAGCCTGCAAAGGTGATGACCTTGGAGGAGGACAGGAAGTTGACCAGGGCCTTGGGGGCGATGACAGATGAGTAACACAGGTCCACAAAGGAGAGGTTCTTGAGGAAGAAGTACATTGGGGAGTGCAGACGGGCATCCAGCGTGATGACCACCATCATGGTGAGGTTCCCCAGGATGGCCACCACATACAGGGCCAGGAACAGAGCAAAGAGCAGGGCCTGGGTCTGCAGACCACCCTCAAATCCCTCCAGCACAAACTCCTGCAGAGGCATCACTGAGAGGTTTCCATTTCTGAGGGGTGACATGGTCTTGACCCTTTGATGACTCACTGCCCACTGACCAAGAGGCCACCAGCTGCCCAGGTCTCCTTCCAGATGAGCTCAGGCTGGCCTGAAAGGGCGGTATTGCCTGTGACTCACAAATTCATAAATATGCATGGAGCACTCACTCTGTGGAACCCTCTGAGTTGTTACCACAGGGTGGGGTGAGTGCCAGGAGGGTTACAGAGCTGAGTCTCCAGGGCAAGAATGGAGCTGCAGCCCCGTCTCCTCCTTTGAAGTAAATGCTCTCCTCCCCTCAAGGATGCTCCTGAATTTTGCCATTTCCACTCTAGGCTCCCATAGCTAATCCTATACTTTCTGTTTCTTATAAACTCATTCACTGATTTCAGAAATGTTTACTGAGGACCTCCGGCCTACCAGGACTTGACCTAGTGATGGTTTCATCTCCAGGCCAAACTGGAAAGAAAGCAAAGACCCGCCATCACCAGGCTAATGAGGGTGTTTTGTGTCTGTCTCTCCTGCAGATTTTGAGCCCCATCTCAGCATCATGGCCTCTGAGCCTGGACCACAGTGGCATCTCATCTGCAGAGCTCTCTGCACCCTTGAGGTTCTCATGGGTCTTCCTGCCCATGTGCAGATGTTTGCCAAATCACAGAAAAGGAACAGTCCAACTTTCAAGAGACAGGCATGCCCTCCTTATCACTGTCACTGGTACTCACACTCCATGCTCGGCAAATCACTTCAGGACAGCCTTTTCCATTTGGAACTATGGAGATCTGGGCTTCTGTCTGTTCTCTGGAATTCTCTCAGGTCTTTCTGCTCCCTGCCTTTGTCACAGCACAGACCATTCAGAAGGTCAGAGGAGGGCTGTGCAACAGATATCAGTTGGCCACTGTGTTGATTCACGGAGCTGCTGTGCTGACAGGGGCATGGGTGGAGGGGTGGAAGGGGGCCTGCCCTGTATCCTGCTGGGACCAAGTTGATGGATCCCTGCTGCCCACCCCCCAGGGATCATCACACGTAGAGGGGACAGGTGGCTAGTGTGGCACACCTGTTCACCCCCACACCCCAAGAAGCAGGTGTTTCTGTGGTGAATTCAAAGATTCTGAGTTCATGGTTTTGTGCTCAGTATTACTTGACCATTTCTCTTGACAAGCCCTTAGCATGACAAAATACTGACTCCTTCTGGTAAGCTGAAAACAAAGAGAAATTTCCATTTCCAAAGCCAGGCTCTTTGTTTTTTTTTTTGAACAACAAACAAGCAGGGGCTCGAGCCTGCTGAGGTCACCCAGGGTCATCCATGGGCATCGGTGTCATGAGAAAGCCTTCAATCTGAGCCTGAGGGATGCCCTTAATGAGGTCGAAGCAGCTGGACACTTCTCTGCAGTGGAACATTTGGTGCTAACCCTCCTAACTGAAAGTGTGGTCCAGGGACCAGGAGCATCACCACCAGGTGTGAGGTGGTTAGAAATGCAGACACTCCAGTCAAACACACCTGTTGAATCAGAATGTGCTACTGAACAAGTTGCTCAGAGGACTCATTCACTGGATAAAGAGGTGCTGCTTTCACAACCTTGAAGCTGAGGTCGGGTAGGTAGGCAGGGGAGTGGACATCGCTCCAGCTGCTGAAAACAAGCCCTGGCTGCTTAGTGGAGACAGAGCCATGCAGCCCTTGCCTTCCTGCAGCCCTTAGCCTCCTGCAGCCCTTACCTTCCTGCAGCCCTTAGCCTCCTGCAGCCCTTAGCCTCCTGCAGCCCTTACCTTCCTGCAGCCCTTAGCCTCCTGCAGCCCCTTAGCCTCCTGCAGCCCTGATGGGCAGCTGCATTGGCCTTACCTTTTCCAGGTGAGGGTCATGATACGCCCAAGCGCACACAGCCAGGATCTGCTTTCCCAGGGTCTCCCAAGCTGCTGATCCGGGTCTGTGCTGATGAAGACCAGTGGACACCGAGGACTCCTGCCTCTCCCGCCTCTGGCTTCCTGTGCAGTGAACCAAGGGTGGGAGGGGGCACTTGGGGTCCCACGAAGAGTCTGGCTGCAGGAGGTCCCTAGGGCTTGGTGCAAGCAGAGAAGGGGGTGAACTCAGCTCACCTGCCCTCCTACATCTTGTCCCATCATCTGTGAGGTGTCTGGACCCTGGGGGTGCCTGCTGGGGAAGATTCTCTCCACCTGCCACTCCTGGGATTTGAGGCCACAAATGGCCAATTAGGTGAGACTTGGGCTCTGAGTGCACTGGGCCTCACAACTCCCTGGGTCCCAGGAAGTTGCAATCCTGAGGCCAGTCTTCCCCTGAACCCCCTCAGCCCAAAGCAGGGGAGGCGGGAAACCTGAGGTCCTCAGAAAGCAGTGTGGGGCCAACAGGGGAGGAACACAAGTTAGGAGGGACCCAGTGCCCCTCCTCTGGAGAGCCCCCCACCCCCAGGCAGCCGGTGTGAGCTTCTGGCTCACGGCCCCTGCTCTCCTCCACCTCCACCCTTGTATAGTGATGAGGGGAGTGGCACGCAGGAAGTGCTTCCCTGGGGCAGCAGCACAACGGTCTGTGCTTCCTGGGGTCATGCACTCAGTCCATAAGAGTAAAGGTATCTGTGTAAAAATATTTTAATTTGGAATAGAAATAAAAACCAAAGTACAGAGGTAAAGACAGTATATAAATAAAAGCCTGAAAAAGTTGTATTACAAACATTCTAAGAAAAAGGATGCTGATGTGACTCAATAATTATTACACAAAGTAGGGTTCAGAAAAAAGTTTATAAAGAGGCATTTCACAAAGTTAAATTCAACTGGATAATGTGAAAACTAAAAAATTTGTATATGATTAATCGAAAATTTAAATATATAAAGCAAAAACTGATAGAATTAAAAACCAATGCATATATCCAAATCATAGTTGATATTTTGTATACCTCTCTTAGTAATTGATAAAACAGTTATCAGATAATAAGCAGATAATAAATAGTATGTTCAGTTCAGTTCAGTTGAGTCTCTCAGTAGTGTCCGACTTTTTGTGATCCCATGAATCACAGCACACCAGGCCTCCCTGTCCATCACCAACTCCCGGAGTTCACTCAAACTCACGTCCATCGAGTCGGTGATGCCATCCAGCCATCTCATCCTCTGTCATCCCCTTCTCCTCCTGCCCTCAATCCCTCTCAGCATCAGAGTCTTTTCCAATGAGTCAGCTCTTCGCATGAGGTGGCCAAAGTACTGGAGTTTCAGCTTTAGCATCAGTCCTTCCAAAGAATACCCAGGGCTGATATACTTTAGAATGGACTGGTTGGATCTCCTTGTAGTCCAAGGGACTCTCAAGCGTCTTCTCCAACACCACAGTTCAAAAGCATCAATTCGGTGCTCAACCTTCTTCACAGTCCAACTCTCACATTCATACATGACCACTGGAAAAACCATAGCCTTGAATAGATGGACCTTTGTTGGCAAAGTAATGTCTCTGCTTTTCAATATGCTCTCTAGGTTGGTCATAACTTTTCTTCCAAGGAATGTCTTTTAATTTCATGGCTGCCGTCACCATCTGCAGTGATTTTGGAGCCCCCAAAATAAAGTCTGACACTGTTTCCACTGTTTCCCCATCTGTTTCCCATGAAGTGATGGGACCAGATGCCATGATCTTCGTTTTCTGAATGTTGATGTTTGAACTGAATTAAAACGTCAACCATATGGACCTACTTGACATAGATAGAACAATACACTCAGCAACTGTAGAGTATATGGAAGCACATGGAAGACCACTGTACGAAGGTGAATAATATCTTCTCCACCCAAATCATCTACTTTGGAATGCAGAATGTGACCTTATTTGGAAATAAGCTCTGAAAGAGAGTCATTTCCTAGGCAGGTTGATAAGAAGTCTAGGGGTCCCCAAGGAGAGAGGAGTCTGGAATTCTCAAGGAGGAAGAAAATGAAGAAGGAAGTAAAATGTTTCCCAGGGAGTTGAATACTAGGTCAGCTTTACTGGGACAGAGAGCCCCAAAATTTTAAAGGGAACAATGGATACCAGGTGTGTCACTGCAATGTTTGCTCTGCAACCTAAGAAACAGGATCTAGCTCTAGGAAACAGGGACTCGACGCTAACTGCAAATTGTCACCAATGGTTACATAAACCTTACCTGCCTGCCCACCAATCATGCTCTGCCGAGTAGCCTGGTCCCCCTCCTCCCCTGCACAATAGGATAAAAGGCTCCCAAAGCGGGTGTTCGGGGCTCCCCACCTTCGATTGGCTTGGTGGGGGCCCGGATCCGAAATTGCCAATAAACTGCTTTTCTCTGAACTCCGACTGGTGGTCTCTATTGGCAGCTAGTCTCTCACAAGCTCCTTCCAAATAAGTTAGCATGAGATCATGCTGGATTAAAAGGTCCTAAAATCCAACGACTGGTGTCCTTTTAGGAAGAGGAAAAGATACAGAGACACAAAGAGTAAGGGCATGTGGAGACCGGCCAGAGGTTGGAATGGTGCAGCAAAGGGGGAGGAAGGAATGTCAAGGATGCCAGGAGCCTCCAGGAAGAGGCATATGTTTTCCTAGAACTTTCACGGGCAGCAGACACTACTGGCAGGGTGGTTTTGAACATCCGTCCTCCAGGCCCAGGAGAGACTTAATTCTTGTTGGTATAAGTCACCAAGTGTGTGTCACCTAGTTGTGGTGGTCCTGGTGGCTGACGCAGGAGGGTGGTGAGGCAGTCTGCTTTCACCCGGCAAGGTCAGCAGGACACCTTCACTCTCCTGTCTCAGGGCTAGGTCGCCTCTCCAGCTGTATGTCACAGTGCACTCTGCAGGGATGTCGATCACGTCTCCCAATCCCTCCCTGTTCTAGTTCACTTATTTCAATTGTTTTAAAAGTGAAATTATGCCCCCAACTACTTGTGGGATCTTCTTTACAGAGACTTTTAGGTTATTTCCACTCCTTTTTAAATTTGGCTTTTCAATAATGAAAATTATGTAATGGACATTTCCCCCTCCAAAGTGTATATATCTGGAAGTGGATTCCTGAGTAGAAAGGCATATTGTTTCTCAACCTCATTAACTTTCATATTAATCTTACATTATGGAGGTTCTTTTCCTTGCATCTTTCTTTTTGTTAACCAATTACTCAAAGGATGGAGGCCTTCCCTTTGAAGAGGCTCTGGTTCCATGGGGCTGAAGCGTCTCTCAGGTGCCCTAGTGACACAGCATTGGCTAAGGGTCAGCAGGGAGGTTATCCATGACAAGCGCTCTCCCTGCTTCAGTTTCTTCACCAAGCCTGTGTGTCTGGACTGTCCACATCTTTCACAAGGACAGGCGTGTGAGTCGTTCTTGCTGTAAATCATTCTGTCCTTTCACTCTTCCTGGTGAGCAACGGCATCGTATGAAATTCTTCCCTCTTTATCCACTCATCCGGCCACTCATCTCAAAATGACTGCACCAGTGAAGAGCATCCAGCAATGTGGGAGTCCCTGTTTTCCTCACCCTTCTGCCTTCTGATGGATCAGTTAATCTCTTCTCTTTTACTTTAATTTGATTTCCTAACAGCAAATGAGTTCCAGTAATTTATCAAAGTATTTTCATTTGACTTTCCTTCTTTTTCTATCATATTTCTTTGCCAGTGGCATTGAAAATGGGCTGAAAAGTGGAGGTAAGGGGCCCATCGGTCAAGGCTGATGAGTAGACAAGAGGAGATTGCTGGGGTCCAGCCCTGGTGGATCCAGGGAATTCAAAGGGTGGACGGAGTCGGTGAGGAGAGATTTATTTAATAAGAAATATAAGATTAGATTAGGAAAGAATAGTGTAGTAGGAAAATTAGTGGAGAAAAGAGGCTGAATAGGTGGAGAACTAATAAACCTTGAGACAAGAGGTTTGTACCATCTACGTTAGGCCACCAGCACCCGTTTGAATAGTGGAGGATGCCCCACCTTGGGCTCCCTCTCACATGGGTCTTAGAAGCCAGGGCAAGTAAGTAGACACGGCAAGCCTCCATGACCCAGATGGGAATTCAGCCAGAAAATAAAGACACGGGGAGACCAAGCTGCTTCGGTGAGTGAGGCCCAATAACTTTATTTTTAAAGGGACTTTTATACCTTTCCCACAAATGATGTTGTGTACAGTATCATCTGGCCTTGGAGGCCTGTGAAACATTTTAAGACCCTCTTTTGATAAAGGCTGTTCAACCAGAAAACTTACTTTCCCTTGAAGCCTTTTTTTCTTTATATTTCTAATCTATGTCAGCCTCAGAAAGTATCAAACAAAGTTACGTTTTCACGAAGCAAAGGTGCAGTAAGTTACAACGAAGAAAGAACCAGTTAGCTCAAAAGTCTGATGTGGTCAGTTTGAAGGCTACAGTTGTTTTTTCTTACATTCTAACTATGTTAACAAATGCGCTCCTAGGTGCACAGTGGATAAGAGATATGGGAACTTAGCCACAAGCATTGGCCCAGTAATGAAACCCTACAACAGCACTACTCTAACTTTTAACTATTTGAAAGGCTTTATGTTTTAGGCTTCCCGTGCCTCTCACAGTTGGGGGGCTGTAAGCAATCACATGCATAGTTGTAAAAGTCCGGGTAAGGCAAGTTAGAGAGCCATCAGAGGGGTTTTTGGATGGAAACACTCTTATTATGCCCAGGAGACTTATTATTTAAAAGCTCTAAATTAACTTTTCTCTAAAAGAGGTGGTGGGGGACAGCCCCTGTTAATGAAGAGTAGGTGAAAAGCATAATATAGTAAAGCAGGCAGACTTTGATTTTGGGGTTAGATGCTCAGGAAAGTCCAGGGGAACCCCTGAAACCTGGCCCCCAACTTTGCATTTTGTCAGGCTTCCTTCCCCATGACCTTTGCCATGGGCGGGATTCCTCACGCTGGCTCCTGGCAGGAGATGGCAAAGCCCTGTATCCTGGTGGGGCTGGGGAGATGGAGGTATGTTGTGTTTGAAAATTATTATGGATTTTCCGATTTTCCTTTTTAAATTTTTTTCAGTGTGATACAACATGTCAAATTCCACATTTTCTACAGAAATACACTTGAAAGACAACACATTCTATCTATCATCTATCTATCTATCTATCGCTTTCTCTACTGAGAGAGAGAGAGAGGGATGGGGAAGAGGTGAAGAGAGGCAGGATAGAAGATCACTTCAGAGGTAGAATGTAAGTAAACACTATCAAAAGAGGTGGTTTTGGAAAATCAATCACTGTCTATACCCCATTAACAGAATGAAGGATAACTCCCCCCCAACTCCCCACACACATGATCATTCAACTGATTCAAAAAGCATTTGACAAAATTCAACACCCTGACATAAAACAAAACAAAACTCAGTGAAGCAGTAACAGGAGGAACATGCCTAAACATAATGAAAGCCATACATGAAAACCCCACAGCTAACTTCATACCTGATGAAAACCCAAAAGCTTTCCCATTAAGATCAGACAACGACAGGATGTCCCTTCTCACCATGTCTATTCAACACGGTACTGGAAGTCCTAATCAGAGCAGTGAGGCAAGACTACAATGGTTAATTTCATGTTGTATATTTTTTTGACCACAAAGAAATCTTGAAAATTGTAAATAATAATCCGTTTACAGTTCAGTGCCTGCTCTGTCACTTCAGTTGTGTCCAACTCTTTGCAATCCCATGGACTGATTCTCCAGGCAGGGATATTGGATGGATTGCCATGCCCTCCTTCAGGGGATCTTCCTGACTTAGGGCTCAAACCTGCGCCCATGCCTCCTGCACTGGCAGGCGGGCTCTTTACTGCTGGCACCACTGGGGAAACCCACTTAGCTCAGTAGTGTTTGGTATATCCACATTTCTGCACAACAAGTCTCCAGAATGTTTTATCTTGGACTCTGCTAAGTTGCTTCAGTCGTGTCCAACTCTGTGTGACCCCATAGACTGCAGCCCACCAGGCTCCTCCGTCCATGGGATTTTCCAGGCAAGAGTACTGGAGTGGGGTGCCATTGCCTTCTCCAATCTTGGACTCATCACCCCTTAAAAACAGTTCTCTACCCAGCCCCTTCCCCTCCTTTTCTCACCACTGAGAACCACCTTTCTACCTCTGTCTCTGTAAATGTGACTACTTGTTAGAATCATGCAGCTTTTGTCTCTTGTGTCCGGCTTATTTTACTAGCACAATGTCCTAAGCTTCATCTGGGTTGCATCTGGTGGCAGGATTTGCACCCCTTTTAAGATGGGGGCCTTTCCATCATAGGAATGTGCATCATTTTATCATCTCATCCACAGCAAACACGTGGCTTGCTTCTACTTTCTGGCCTCCACAAATAATGCTGCTATGTACTTGGGTGTGCAAATATCTCTTAGAGAGCTGTCTTTAATTATTCTGGATACATACTCACACGTGGATCATGTGGTAGTTCTCTTTTGTAGTTTTTGGGGAATTCTGTACCATAACGGTGGCATCGCTTTACCGTCTACCAGTAGCACACAAGGGCTCCAGCTGATCTGCAGCCTTACCAACTCTGGTTATATTTTCCCTGGTTTTCTTTTTTGCTTCTAATGCTAGCCATTCCCATGGGTGTAAGTGGTATGTCCTTGCGATTTGGATCCGCATTTCCTCCGGGGTTAGTGATGATGGGCATCTCCTCATATGTTTGTTTCCCATCTGTAGATCATCTTTGGTGAAATAACTATTCAAATCCTCTGCTCATTTTTAACAGGATTATTTGTCTTAAGTTGTAGGAATTCTTCACATACTTTGGATGTTATCCTGTATCAGACATAAGAGTGGCAGTCATTCTCTCCCATCCCACAGGCTGCCTATTTATGCTGTTATTTAAATCTTTAATGCACAGATATTTAGGTTTGATGTGGTCCCTTGTGTCTATTTGCATTTTTGTTTCCTGTGCTTTTCGGTTATATCCAAGAAATCATTGCCAAATCCAAGCTTATAACTATAATGCTATGCCAAGTATATTTTGGAGTTCAATGACTAGTGAACAAGGAACTCAAATTATAATCATCCAGTAGATATGTGCCCGGAGAAGGCAATGGCACCCCACTCCGGTACTCTTGCCTGGAAACTCCCATGGACGGAGGAGCCTGGTGGGCTGCAGTCCATGGGGTCGCTAAGAGTCGGACATGACTGAGCGACTTCACTTTCACTTTTCACTTTCACACATTGGAGAAGGAAATGGCAACCCACTCCAGTGTTCTTGCCTGGAGAATCCCAGGGACAGGGGAGCCTGGTGGGCTGCCGTCTATGGGGTCACACAGAGTTGGACATGACTGAAGTGACTTAGCAGCAGCAGCAGATATGTGCCCCATATCTGGCATCCAAAACATTGTATAAGATGAACAAAGCGAAATGAATTGCCTCTAACATTGGACTGTGTTCATCACCACAATCTGAAATGCAGGTAATTTAGGAAGAGACAATCTATGATTTTCTGTTTTTTTGTTTGTTTGTTTATTTTACATTTCTCCTGCAGACTATTGTCAAGTTTTTGTTCCCTCTAAAGTCAGACCTTTTATTTGTTTCTAATTCAGGACAGATGCTGTTTTACTATGAACCCTTTAGTGATTTCTTACTGTGTGTAACTTTAAATTCTACAGAATTAAGATAAATTTACACCTGTGGATGGGATGAATATATATTATATGTATGCATAGCCCAAATCTGGATCAAGTAGAAGACCCAAGAATATTCCTCTAACATTCCACGGAATAACAAAAAAAAAATCACAGCAGACAGACAGAGGATAGTGCACGTGAGAGGGAACAGCTGCAGCATGAGACGGCAGCAAGGGCTGTCACTGTGAAGCAGAATATTTGGGGATCCTCCAGTAAACATTTGTTATCAGATGAATACAACAATCTATGGCAGATGTAGAGCTAGTTTTGGAGCCCAAAGACAGTGTGAATAGGAATCCAGCAGGAAGCTGGAGGAGGTTCCACTTGAGTAATGGGGGAAGCAGTCTGAGAACTTAGCTGTCAGCCCCTCCCGTGTCCACTGGTTCAGGGAGAGAGGAGGGTGGAGAGCTGTCATCAGAGGGGCAGGGCACATCCCCCGGCCCCTACAGGGAACAGACCACCCTCGTGTCCAGAGGACTGCCTCCTGGGAGTGACCATGGGAGTGGGCGACTCTCCCACAGGGAGATGTGAGAGGCTCTGGGTCCAGGTTGTGTGTTGGCTCCACAGAGCAGGGGCCTGGCGCTCTGAATGGGACTCCCAGCTGCCCCAGTGAGTGTGGGACAGAGGGCCAGGGAGCTGTGCTCACCACCAAGAAACTACCCCCTCTCTCTCCACCCCCTGCTCTCTGCAGCAGCACCAGGACCTCCATCCTTATTCAGAGGTGTCTGTGCTGACATGGCCCTGTTTCTTAGGGTCACAAGTAGTCAGGACGGTGTCACGTGTCAGGTTGGATGGTGAACTTTGGGTGCCAGGCATCACATTGGTTCCCTGGGGCTCCCAGCTGTTGTCTGAGGGGAGAAACCCAGGACAGGGAGCACTAGGAGCGTCTGGAAGCAGGAGCACAGGTGCTCCCTGCTGCCCTGTTGGGTGGTGGCATCAGTGGGGGAGGGGAGGTACAGCCCTGTTCAGGATTGAGGGGAAGCACGGTCTTCCTAACTCCCCTAATTGGCTGTGGGGATGCCCAGGCTATCACCAACGAAGGGGCCGGGCTGAGTGTCCTCCCACGGTGGATTGCTGGGTACATATTTACATTAGGTTCAATAAAGAAGTGAAGGGATAAAGTCAGAGAGTTGGTCTAGTCCACATACCTTCACCAACTGATGTGAACTGGGACCCATGCTGTGCTTCAAAGAGCCCCAGGCATGACTCTGTCCCACGTGTCACACAAGCTTCAAGTTTAGCGTCTTGCCCCACTGCGGGCCATGAGATGTTTTGTGGCAAACAAGATTCCTTATTCATCTCTGTATCTCATACTTGTAGTGTGTGGTCCACGATGTGCTTCAAAGAAGGGTTGGATAAAACGCTGGATGAAAGAGTGAATTAGATAAATAAAGAATGAATTCCTCAAACCAAACCCAGGGCCTCCCCTCAAGTTCTCTTGTCCAGCCCTCAGGACACTGGGTCTCTCTGTCCACCCTCTGTCACACGGCTGTGTGTCTCTGCCCCAGTCTCCGCAGGGCATCCTTCACGTCCTTGTTTCTCAGGCTGTAGATGAGGGGGTTGAGCATTGGGATGACCAGGGTGTAGAAGATGGAGACCACCTTGCCCTGCTCCATGGACGCCACAGCTCCCGGCTGGGCATACATGACAAAAAGGGTCCCATAAAGAGGGACACGGCTGTCATGTGGGAGCCGCAGGTGGAGAAGAGCTTGTGCCTCCCTCCTCCTGAGCGCATCCTGAGGATGGTCACTGTGATGTAGCCGTAGGAGGTGAGGACCATGAGGGTGGTGCCCACGATGATGAGGCCACAGAGGCCAAACAAGACCAGCTTGTTGGACGGCCGTGCTGGCACAAGTGAGCTGGAGCAGGGGGATCACGTCACAGAAGAAGTGGTCGACGTGGCTGGAGCTGCAGAACGGGAGGCTGAAGGTGAGGATCGTCTGCACCCCAGAGTTGAGGCAGCCCCCGCAGTAGCAGCCCAGTACCAGGCGGGCACAGACCGAGGGGCGCATGGAGATGGGGTAGCGCAGGGGGGCTGCAGATGGCCACAAAGCGGTCATAGGCCATCACGGCCAAGAGGAGAGTCTCAGTGGTGCCCATCATGGAGAAGAAGAAGAACTGGGTGGCACAGCCTGCAAAGGTGATGAGCTTGGAGGAGGACAGGAAGTTGACCAGGGCCTTGGGGGCGATGACAGATGAGTAGCACAGGTCCACAAAGGAGAGGTTCTTGAGGAAGAAGTACATCGGGGAGTGCAGACGGGCATCCAGCGTGATGACCACCATCATGGTGAGGTTCCCCAGGACAGCCACCATGTACAGGGCCAGGAACAGAGCAAAGAGCAGGGCCTGGGTCTGTGGTCCACTCCCAAATCCCTCCAGCACAAACTCCTGCAGAGGCACCACCGAGAGGTTTCCACTTCTGTCCAGTGCCATGGCCCTGAGCTGGGGGACACGGGGCAGAGAGCAGGCGGGAGGCAGGGAGAGGGAGGAGGTGAGGGTCACAAGGTCATACGCTCTTGAAGCACAGGGACCCTTCAGCACCCAGTCCTCCAGACGAGCTCAGACTGACCTGAAAAGGCGACATTTTTTCTGATTCACTAATTCACAGATATGCAGGGAGCACTCAGCCTGTGGGGACTCTGAATCATCACTGCAGGGTTGGGGGTGGTGCCAGGATGGCTGCAGAGCTGAGTCTGGAGTGCGGACATGGCACTGCAGCCGCCTGTCCTTTCAGCGACGCTGCCAGCTTTCTGCCTTTTCTCACGTATGTAATCCTGCTCTCTCTGCCCCTTCATGTACTCTTCGTGAATCTCAGAAAGGTGTCCTGGGCACCTCTGCCCACCAGATCTCAGACAGGCCGGGAGCAGCACAGGGGCCAGGGCTCCCTGGGCTAATGAGGGTGCTCCTGTTTCTCTCCCCTGCATGCCTAGGTTCCCATCTCAGCATCACTGCCTCTGAGCCTGGACTGGGGCGTTATCTGCGAGATGAGTCCAGGGCTGGCCAGGCACTGCCCCTGCCGAGAGCAGACCTGAGTGCTTACACGGCCCTGCCCCCTTACCCACAGGGTCTCCCCACTCCTGCACCCTGAGCGTGGCTGCCCTGACCTTACCTTGTCCAGGTGAGGGCTGCGATTGCCCAGCCCCACACAGCCAGGAACTGCTCTCCCAGGGCTCCTGAGCTCTCGACCCAGGTCTGTGCTGATGAAAATCAGTCGGCACCAGGACTCCTGTCTACTGCCCTGTCAGCTCTGCCTTCCTGTGTAGTGAAGGGAGAGTGAGGGGGTGCCTAGGAGGGTGCCTGGGGTCTCAGGGAGCATTGGGCTGGTGCCCCGGATTCTGGAGTGGGAACTACTGGACCCTGGAGGAAGCTCACCTGCCTTCCATGCACTGCCCACACCTCTGGGCCACTCAGCGGGGCAAGGCATTCTCTACTGGCAGGGCTGCGACTCAAAGCCTCTGATGGCCAATTAGGTGAGGCTCGGGCTCTGAGTGCACTGGGGCTCCCAACCCCCAGGCCCCAGGAGCTGCAGTCGCGAGGCCAATCTTCCCCTGACCCCTCTTGACCCAAGGCAGGGCAGACAGGAAGCCTGAAGTCTTCAGCAAGCAGTGGGGGCCAACAGGAGAGGAACACAGACAGTTAGAGGGACCCAGAGCCCTCCCTGGATGGGCCTCCCCAGGCAGCAGTTGTGACCTCTTGACCCTCAGCCCTCACTCCTGCCCACCCTTGGAGGTTGTCAGTGTGAGAAAGGGGGGCAGGTGGGCAATCTGTGCCCAAGCCAGCACATGGCCCTCTCTACACCAGACACAGAGACTGCCTCCACAGGCCTGAAATGTGGGCACATCCTTACCCTCTTGAAAAACGGGATATGGAAATGGACTCCAAATCCCCTCTGTTCTTTGGTTTTGCTGTTGCTCAGTTCAGTCACTCAGTCGTCTCCGACTCTTGGCGACACCATGAATCACAGCACGCCAGGCTTCCCTGTTCATCACCATCTCCCGGACATCACTCAGACTCACGTTTATCGAGTCCGTGATGTCATCCAGCCATCTCATCCTCAGTCGTCCCCTTCTCCTCCTGCCCCAAATCCCTCCCAGCATCAGAGTCTTTTCCAATGAGTCAACTCTTCGTATGAGGTGGTCAAAGTACTAGAGTTTCAGCTTTAGCATCATTCCTTCCAAAGAAATCCCAGGGCTGATCTCCTTCAAAATGGACTGGTTGGATCTCCTTGCAGTCCAAGGGACTCTCAAGAGTCTTCTCCAACACCACAGTTCAAAAACATCAATTCTTCAGTGCTTAGCCTTCTTCACAGTCCAACTCTCACATCCATACATGACCACTAGAAAAAACATAGCCTTGACTAGACAGACCTTAGTCAGCAAAGTAATGTCTCTGCTTTTGAATATGCTATCTAGGTTGGTCATAACTTTTCTTCCAAGGAGTAGTGAAGTCGCTCGGTCATGTCCGACTCTTTGCGACCCTGTGGACTGTAGCCCACTAGGCTCCTCTGCCCATGGGATTCTCTAGGCAAGAACACTGGAGTGGGTTGCCATTTAAGCATCTTTTAATTTCATGGTTGCAGTCACCATCTGCAGTGATTTTGGAGCCCCCAAGATAAAGTCTGACACTGTTTCCACTGTTTCCCCATCTATTCACCATGAAGTGATGGGACCGCATGCCATGATCTTTGTTTTCTGAATGTTGAGCTTTAAGCCAACTTTTTCACTCTCCTCTTTCACCTTCATCAAGAGGCCCTTTAGCTCCTCTTCACTGTCTGCCATAAGGGTGGTGTCATCTGCATATCTAAGGCTATTGATATTTCTCCCAGGAATCTTGATTCCAGCTTGTGTTTCTTCCAGTCCAGCGTTTCTCATGATGTACTCTGCATAGAAGTTAAATAAGCAGGGTGACAATATACAGCCTTGATGTACTCCTTTTTCTATTTGGAACTAGTCTGTTGTTCCATGTCCAGTTCTAACTGTTGCTTCCTGACCTGCATACAAATTTCTCAAGAGGCAGGTCAGGTGGTCTGGTATTCCCATCTTTTTCAGAATTTTCCACAGTTTATTTTGATCCACACAGTCAAAGGCTTTGGCATAGTCAATAAAGCAGAAATAGATGTTTTTTCTGGAACTCTCTTGCTTTTTCCATGATCCAGTGGATGTTGGCAATTTGATCTCTGGTTCCTCTGCCTTTTCTAAAATCAGCTGGAATATCTGGGAGTTCACAGTTCACGTATTGCTGAAGCCTGGCTTGGAGAATTTTGAGCATTACTTTACTAGCATATGAGATGAGTGCAGTTGTGAGGTAGTTTGAGCATTCTTTGGCATTGCCTTTCTTTGGGAGTGGAATGAAAAGTGACCTTTTCCAGTCCTGTGGCCACTGCTGAGTTTTCCAAATTTGCTGGCATATTGAGTGCAGCCCTTTCACAGCATCATCTTTCAGGATTTGAAACAGCTCCACTGGAATTCCATCACCTCCACTAGCTTTGTTCATAGTGATGCTTCCTAAAGCCCACTTGACTTCACACTCCAAGATGTCTGGCTCTAGATTAGTGATCATATCATCATGATTATCTGGGTCATGAAGATCTTTTTGTACAGTTTTTCTGTGTATTCTTGCCACCCCTTCTTAATATCTTCTGCTTCTGTTAGGTCCAAACCATTTCTGTCCTTTATAGAGCCCATCTTTGCATGAAATGTTCCCTTGGTATCTCTAATTTTCTTGAAGAGATCTCTAGTCTTTCCCATCTGTTGTTTCCCTACATTTCTTTGCATTGATCACTGAAGAAGGCTTTGTTATCTCTTCTTGCTATTCTTTGGAACTCTGCATTGAGATGCTTATATCTTTCCTTTTCTCCTTTGCTTTTCACCTCTCTTCTTTTCACAGCTATTTGTAAGGCCTCCCCAGAGAGCCATTTTGCTTTTTTGCATTTCTTTTCCATGGGGATGGTCTTGATTCCTGTCTCCTGTACAATGTCATGAACCTCATTCCATAGTTCATCAGGCACTCTATCTATCAGATCTAGGCCCTTAAATCTATTTGTCACTTCCACTGTATAATCATAAGGGATTTGATTTAGGTCATACCTGAATGGTCTAGTGGTTTTAGAGACGACTCTACACATGGACATCACCAGATGATCAACACCGAAATCAGATTGATTATATTATTTGCAGCCAAAGATGGAGAAGCTCTATACAGTCAACAAAAGAACAAGACCAGGAGCTGATTGAGGCTCAGACAATAATTTGTTGTTGCTGGCGTGTCTAAAATTCTCCTTGTGTGTGTGTGTCTGTGTGTGAAATTTCAGAATGAACACATGCTTGATGAAATTCAAAGATTAAGATGTGACACAGTGCAGTGGGGCTTCCCTGGTGGCGCTAGCGGCAAAGAACCCACCTGTCAATGCAGGACGTGCGAGTGCCGTCCCTGGGCCAGGAACGTCCCCTGGGGAAAGAAGTGGCAACCCATTCCGCTATTCTTGTCTGGAAAATCCCACGGACAGAGGAGCCTGGCGGCTGCAGTCCACGGGGCCGCAAAGAGTCAGACATGACTGAGCAGTTGAGTGCACAACGATAAAATGGAAATGCGGTTTTCTTTGGCCCCAGTAAAGCCTTACTTCTCTTAGCAGTTGGGTGTGTGTCTGCCTAAAGTGTGTCTGCACGCGTGAAGCCTTTCTTTTAGGATCTTTGTGTGAATCATGTCATGCTGTCCTTAGCTTGCAGTTGGGGCCTTCACTTAACAGACAGCCTAGCAAGGGGGTCTTCCCGGGTCAGTTCTGAACGTCTCTGCGGTGTTCCCCTGTGTGGGAGCAGCCAGCGTCGAGGTTTCCTGTCCTGACGGCCGCTCCCTCACTCTCTTTCCTCTCCCAAAGCATGACTCAACCTACGCTCATTCTGGGCTCCTGCTAATATTTCTGTGGGCTAGGGTCCTACAACCACATCACGGATTATTAAAGCATAGACAACTTTCTTTGTCTTTACTTTTTTATTAATACAGTCTATTTTCTCCAGAAATGTACAACATATTTTCTTCCAGTGGCTCACAAAGATTTGGATTTCCTTCCCCTCACCACGGCGCATCGTCATCCACCCAACATTTGCACACTTAGCAGGCAGGTAGTGCCTATGAACATGCTGGTCACTCACTTGTGTCTGACTCTGTGCGACCCCATGGATGGTAGACCGCCAGGCCCTTCTGTCCACAGGATTCTCCAGGCAAGGGTACTGGAGTGGATTGCCATTTTCTTCTCCAGGGGACCTTCCCAGCCCAGGGACTGAACTGGAGTCTCCTGCCTTGAAGGCATATTCTTCACCAGCTGAGCTACCAGGGAAGCCCAAAGGGCATGTTGTTTCCCCATCAGGGAATTAAACCGTGGTCTGTCACATGACAAGCAGGGATACTCAACCACTATACTAAGAGGATGGCAAAGTCGCTCAGTTGTGTCCAGCTGGTTGTGACCCTGTGAACTATATAGTCCATGGAATTCTCCAGACTGGAATATTGGAGTTGGTAGCCTTCCCCTCCTCCAGGGGATCTTCCCAACCCAGGGATCAAACCCGGGTCTCCTGTATTGCAGGTGGATTCTTTACCATTTGAGCCACAAGGGAAGTCCACGAATACTGGAGTGCATAGCCTATCCCTTCTCCAGGGGATCTTCCCAACCCAGGAGTTGAACTGGGGTCCCCTGCTTTGCAGGTGGATTCTTCACCACCTGAGCTACTAGAGAAGACCTGGTAACTCAGACTATTACCCTCTTTGGAAATAGGGTCTTTCCAAATGAATTAGGAAGAGGCCATACTGGATTAGAAGGACCCTAAATCCAAAAGATGTCCCTGGTGGCTCAGACTGTAAAGAATCTCCCTGCAAGGCAGGAGAGCCAGGTTTGTTCCATGGGTCAGGAAGATCCCCTGGAGAAGGGAATGGCTACCCACTCCGGGATTCTTGCCTGGAGAATCCCATGGACAGAGGAGCCTGGCAGGGGGTCACAAAAAGTCAGACACCACTGAGCAACGAATGGAAATCCAGACTGGTGTTTTTATACAAAGAGAAAAGGACACGCAGACACAAAGACACAAGGACAAAGGGCATGCGAAGAGTGGGCTGAGACTGGGGTGGTGCAGGGTCAGGGGAGGGAATGCCAAGGATGCTACCGTTTTCCTATAGGTTTCAAGGGCCGCATCCCTGCTGGTCTGTTAGAGAATGGACACCTGTTACAAGTCACGCTTTGCGTTAATTTGTTATGGTGGATCTGACACAGGAGGGCAGTGAGGCAGTCTGTCTTTACCTGGCAAGGTCAGCAAAATACCTTCCCTGTTCTAGCTGAGGGCCTGAGATGATCATCCAATTTATATTCTTCAACTTGTTAGTGTCTTGTATCACTTTGTTTTATTTGTGTGTACCCCATCAATAAATCCAATTTGAATATGGTATATGACTGATCATTTTAATTGCTGAATTCAGTTTTATAGTAATTCTATAGTAATATATAGTAATATAATTTGCATCTGTGCTCATTAGAGATAATAGTTGGTAGCTTCATTTTCCTGTTGTGACCTTATCTGGCTTTTGTATCAGGGTACTGCTGGACTTAAACAACGAGTCTGAGAGTGTTCCCTCTTCTTCAATACTTTGAAATTGTTTGGGAAGCATTGGCATTGATAATTCTTTAGTGTTTGGTAGAATTCACCATGAAACCATATGGTCTGTGGCTTTTCTCTCTTAGAAGATTTTTCATCACTGATGCAATCTTCTTATTCATTTTTGAACTTCTTAGATTTTCTGTTTTTCCTAATTCAGTCTTTGGAAGCCACGTGATTGTGAACTTGTCCCATTCTTGCAGGCTGCCAGTTTTTTGCCTTATAACAGGTCATAGTAATCTCTTAAAATGTTTTGCATTTCTGTCGTGTTGTTTGTAGCTTCTCCGGTTTCATGCTGCTGCTGCTACTGCTAAGTCGCTTCAGTCGTGTCCGACTCTGTGCGGCCCCATAGACCCCATAGCCCACCAGGCTCCCCCGTCCCTGGGATTCTCCAGACAAGAACACTGGAATGGGTTACCATTTCCTTCTCCAATGCGTGAAAGCGGAAAGTGAAAGTGAAGTTGCTCAGTCGTGCCTGACTCTTAGCGACCCCATGGACTGCAGCCCACCAGGCTCCTCCTCCCATGGGATTTGCCAGGTGAGAGTACTGGAGTGGGGGTGACATCACCTTCTCCGTGTTTCATACTTGAGCTTATTTATTTGAGCCTTCTTTTTTTCTTAATGTATCTGGCTAAAGGCTTATCAATTTAGTTTATCTTTTCAAAGGATCAATTATGCTTTCATTGATCTTTTCTATTTTTTTAAGTCTGATTTATTTCTGGCCTGATACTTTTTGATGTGGACCACTTGTAAAGTCTGCATTGAATTTGTTACAACATTGCTTCTGTTTTATGGTTTTTTTTTTTTTTTTTGTTTTGCCCCAAGGCATGTGAGATCTTAGCTCCCCAACCAGGAATCAAACTTGCACCCTAAGCATTGGAAGATGAAGTCTTGACCACTGGACTTCCAAAGAAGTCCCTGGTCTGAATTTTATTATTTTGTTTCTTCTAGTAAATTTGGATTTTGTTTATTCTCTTTTTCTATTTTCTTTTGGTGTAAAGTTAGATTGTTTATTGAATATTTTTCTTATTTTATGAATTAGATTGTATTGCTATAAACTTTATTCTTAGAACTGTTTTAGCTGCATCACATAGATTTTTGATTGGTGTGTTTTCTTTTGACTCCAGGTATTTTTAAAATTTCTTCTTTGATTAATTCACTGACCTATAGGTGGTTTAGGAACATATTGTTTAAGTCTCTGTGTTTGTGGGGTGTTTGGCAGTTTTGTTTTTTTGTAGTTGGTTTCTAGTTTCATACCTTTGTGGTCAGAAAAAAAGGTGTGTTATGGTTTCAATATTCTTGAAGTTCTTGAGACTTATTCAGTGGCCTTGCATGTGATCTTCCCTAGAGGATATTCCACATGGACGTTGAAGAATGTGTATTCTGCTCTTTGGGGATAAAATATTCTGTAGATAGCAATTCATTCTTTCTGGTATAATAAGTCATTTAAAAGCACTGTTTCCTTACTGATTTTCTGTGACATTAAAATAAAAAACAGCAATGTGATAACTACTTCACAAGTATTAGAATGGCTACTCTTAAGTACAAACAAAGAGAAGATAGGCTGACTAGGAAGTGGAGAAATTGGAAGATTTTTGCACTGTTGATGGGAATATAAATTGATACAACTACTATGGAAAGTACTTTGGGGATTTTCTCCCAGATTAAAAAACATTTACTATGTGATCCAGTAATTGCATGTAGGAACTTACAAAGCAGTATCTATAAGAGATATTTGGACACCAATAGCAGCCTTCTTGACAATAGGTGAAAGGTAGAAGCAACCTAGGTGTTGAATAGATAAACAAAATGATAGATGAATAGATAAGCAAAATGTGATGTGTATGCATGATGGAATGTTAGTCAACCTTTAAAAATGAAAATATGTTCATTTACAGCAATATGAATGAACCTTGAAAAATTATGCCAAGTGAGATAACCAGAGAGAAAAAAGGTATATACTGTGTTTTACTTGCCTGTGGAATTTAAAGTAGCCACTTTCATAGAGATAGAAAGTGAATGTTGGCTATCAGTGGTGGAGGTAAGGGGAAAATAAGGAGTTGTTGCTGAAGGAGTATGCAGTTCAGTTCTGCAGGATGAAATGTTTCTGGAGATCTGTTTCACAACAAGGCGAATATATTGAGCAATACTAAACTGTGCACCTATGATGGTTGGATGGTTGGCTGGCATCAACCGAAATGCGTGTGGGCCAGCTCAGGGAGAGAGTGACGGGCAGGGAAGTCTGAAGTCTGGTGTGCTGCAGTTCACAGGGTCACAAAGAGTCAGACGTGACTTAGCAACTGAACATCAACAACAAGCTGTACACTTACAATTGGTTACAACAGAAATGTTATTTTAAACACAATAAAAATTGTGAATCTTTTAAAAAGTAAGGAAACAGAATTAAAACTGCAACATGGTCTTCAAATTTAAGATGTTTATTCTACACTTAATTAAGATAACTAGAGCTATGTCAGGTGTATTTCTGAGTACAATGGCTAGTTAGAACTGAACTCAAGTTCTAATCAGCCAGGATACATGTGCTGAGAACCTGCAGTGTGATGCAGGAAGCAATGCATGCATAGTGCAAGCAAACCAAACAAACTGCTGCTAAAACTGTAAAGAGACGTTCACTGCAGTCTGAAGTCTGGGTAACACAGACAAATGGAGATGTCCAGGGCTTTTAAAAGTCATGCTTCCCAAACTACTGGAGAATTTCTCCTCCATGGACTGTCTGATGAACTTCCTAAATTTATTCCAAAGTCAGAATTAATGCTTTTCTACTAGAACCACTAATCCCTTATCATATGTATAATTAAATTTACATATTGGTGATAATTGTACTATTTTGTAAGAGAAAAAATGTGTTTTCCTTTTCTCATTTTGAATTCAGATTCTATGTGCTGTTCTTAGTCACTTAGTCATGTCTGAATCTTTGTGACCCCATGGACTGTAGCCCACCAGACTTCTCTATTCTTGGGATTTCCCAGGCAAGAATACTGGAGTGGGTTGCCATGCCCTCCTCCAGGGGATCTTCTCAACCCAGGGATCAAACCCAGGTCTCCCTCATTGCAGGCAGATCCTTTACCGTCTGAGGCCCAAGGGAAGCCCAAGAATACCAAAGCTGGTAACTTATCTCTTCTCCAGGGGATCTTCCTGACCCAGGAATTGAACTGGGGTCTCCCACATTGCAAAGCAGATCCTTTCCCAGCTGAGTCACCAGGGAAAGCCCTAAGATACTATAAGTTCAGGAATTAAGATTGTGAAGTGAAGTCGCTCAGTCGTGTCCGACTCTTTGCAACTCCATGGACTGTAACCCACTAGGCTCCTTCGTCCATGGGATTTTCCAGGCATGAATACTGGAGTGGGTTGCCATTTCCTTCTCCAGGGGGAATTAAGATTAAGATATTATAAATTTAGGAACATCCTTTGAAAATCCATGGAATGAAAGAAAAATAAGAGAGAGGAGAAGGGAGAAGAAGGAGGAGAAGGAGAAAGAAAAAAAAAGGAGAAGGAGGAAGAGAAATGTAAGAAGAAAGAAGGAGGAGGAGGGGAAAGACTAGGAGGAAGAGGAGGAGGATGACTAGAGGAGAATGAGGGGCAGAATCTGGAAGACGGAACAGCCGTGCAGCGCAAGAAGATGCCAGGCATGCCAGACACGGGGCACAACACCGTGGGAACTTCTCAGAGGAAGAGATGCATTACACCAGACAAACACACTAATAGATGTCAGCGTGCTCAGAGATGAGACAAATGGGACAAGAATCAAGCAGACACCTTGGAGTAGCTTCCGACTGAGCAACTGTGAGCAGCAATTAGATAAGTTAGCTGCCAGCCTCTCCCCACAGTCCTCCTGAGCAGGCAGACAAGGAGATGGAGAGCTATGGTTAGAGAGGCAGGGCACATCCCTTCTGACCACCCAGGGTAGAGAGCACCCCTGTGTCCACAGGGCCACCTCCTCATGGGGACCATGGGACTGGATGACCCCACCAACGGGAGGCACAATGAGGCCACTGGGCCCTGAATCCAGCCAGTGTGTTGGGTCCATGGAGCATGAGGGTGGAGCTCTGACTGGGCAGGTCAAGACAGAGGGTCCAGGATCTCCCAGGGAGTGTGGGACAGAGAGCAGGGAGCTGTGCTCTCTGCCAGGAAAGGGCATCTTCTCTCTCCATCTCCTGTCTCTAGGGCAGCCAACAGGACCTTCAGAGATGTTTGAGCTGACAAAGTACCATTTTCTGTGGTCAGAAGTAGTCTGGCTGTGTGGCAGAAGGTCACTGGATCTTTGGGTATGACATCCACGTTGACACCCTGCTGCTGTCTGAGGGGAGAAACCCAGGACAGGTAGCTCTAGGAGCGTCTGAAGTGGGAGCACAGGTGATCCCTGCTGCCCTGTTGGGTGGCAGCATCAGTGAACAGAAGGGGGAGGGGAGGGACAGCCCCGCTCAGGATTGAGGGGAAGCATGGGCTTCCTAACTCCCCTAATTGGCTGTGGTGACCCAGGCTATCACCAAGAAAGGGGCCAGGCTGAGTGTCCTCAGGTTCCCCTTCTAGGTGGTTCAGGGAGATTACAAACCTCATATTTACAGTAGATTTAGGGAAGGAGGGATAGGAATGGCCTGAGTTTTTCTACTTACATACCTTCACTGGAAGTTGCTGAACTTGGGACATAAATTCTGTTTCAATATTCTGTTCACTGCTCTGACAGTTGTGTTATTCAAACTTTAAGATTAGGGTCTTGTCCCACCATTCACCATCATTTTTCTGGTTCCTTATCTGATCTCTTCATCTCACACTTGCATGTGGGGTCCATGATGTGCTTCCACAGGGATGAATGAAATGAATGAAAGAATCACTTGGATGAATGAAGAACGAATACTTCCAACCAAACCTCTGTCCCCCTCAGAGCCCTCATGTCCAGCCCTCAGGACGTTCTGTCTCTCTAGTCACCCTCCTTCATGTGGCTGTGTGTCTCTGCCCCAGTCTCTGCAGGGCATCTTTACGTCCTTGTTTCTTAGGCTGTAGATGAGGGGGTTGAGCATCGGGATGACCAGGGTGTAGAAGACAGAGACCACCTTGCCCTGCTCCATGGACGCCACAGCTCCCGGCTGGGCATACATGACAAAGACAGTCCCATAAAAGAGGGACACGGCTGTCATGTGGGAGCCGCAGGTGGAGAAGAGCTTGTGCCTCCCTGCTCCTGAGTGCATCCTGAGGATGGTCACTGTGATGTAGCCATAGGAGGTGAGGACCACAAGGGTGGTGCCCACGATGATGAGGCCACAGAGGCCAAACATGACCAGCTTGTTGGACGGCCGTGCTGGCACAAGTGAGCTGGAGCAGGGGGATCACGTCACAGAAGAAGTGGTCGACGTGGTTGGAGCTGCAGAACGGGAGGCTGAATGTGAAGCTGGTCTGCAGGATGGAATTGAAGCAACCTCCACAGTAGGAGCCCAGAACCAGGCAGGCACAGACCAAGGGGCGCATGGAGATGGGGTAGCGCAGGGGGCTGCAGATGGCCACGAAGCGGTCATAGGCCATCACGGCCAGGAGGAATGCCTCAGTGGTGCCCATCATGGAGAAAAAGAAGAACTGGGCAGCACAGCCTGCAAAGGTGATGACCTTGGAGGAGGACAGGAAGGTGGCCAGGGCCTTGGGGGCGATGACAGATGAGTAACACAGGTCCACAAAGGAGAGGTTCTTGAGGAAGAAGTACATCGGGGAGTGCAGACGGGCATCCAGCGTGATGACCACCATCATGGTGAGGTTCCCCAGGACGGCCACCACATACAGGGCCAGGAACAGAGCAAAGAGCAGGGTGTGGGTCTGTGGACCTCCCGCAAATCCCTCCAGCACAAACTCCTGCAGAGGCATCTCTGAGAGGTTTCCATTTTTGGGGGTTGCATGGCCCTGCGTTGGGCAACAAGGGTTGTACAGCAGAGAACAAGTGGGGACAGCAAGGGGAAGTCAGTCTAGGTCACCAGGTCATTTTCTCTTGGATAACAGGGGCCCTTCAGCACCTTACTGTTCATTGACTAAGAGACCACCAGCTACACAGTTCTCCAGATGAGCCCAGGGTCAACCTGAAATGTAAACATTTCCTCTGATTTACTAATTCCTAAGTATGCTTGAAACACTCACTCTATGAGATGGCTCCAGGGGTCCTGCTGAGCTGAGAGTCTCCAGCGTAAGGATGGCTTCCATCTCCTTGTCCTTGTCTTGCAGGACATGCTCTCCCTTCCCATGGGGATGGTCCTGAGCTGTGCCATTCCCGCACCTGCTCAAGTATCTAATCCTGCACCTTCCACCCCTATTTTACTCATTTTTAATTTCAGAAGTCATTAAGCAGCTGATACTATCAGGAAATGACCCAGTGATGGTTCTAACTCCAGGCCAGTCCGGGAGCAGATCAGGGACCACCCTCACCAGGCTAAAGTGGAGCCACGTCTGTCTCTTCTGCCGAGCCTGAGACCTATCTCAGCATCTTCATCTCTGATAAGACCATGACGGCAACCAACAGCAGAGTTCTCCACATCCGTGAGAATCTAAGGGTTCTTTCTTGCACAGCCCAGATGTTAGCCAGTTCATGGGCAGGGGAGAGCCCAGCTGCAAGGTCTGAGAAGAGCAGGACAGGGCCTGGGACACATTCGGGACATGGCATTTCCCTCCCCCATCATCACTTCATGCCCCTGGCTCCTCTGCACACCCCGTGGGGTGATTGCTTGGAGCGGTGGGAGCCACCAACACGGTCACATCTGCTCAATGACTGGGCCCTCCTGCTGGGTGCTGCTTCCTGTCCCTGTCACAGCCCAGACCTCCCTTGTCTGCCTTGAGCAGGGCTGGCCACCACACTTTCATCGGACATGGGGACCAGTTGTGTGATGGCCACAGGGGTGGCTGAGGGGAATCCTGCCCCAAAAAGGAGGAATGAGGAGGAAAGTGGGATGCTGAGCCATCGTGCTTTCTTGGCAGGCAAGCAGATTATTCAGTGGGTGGAAGTCTATTTCAGAGTGGATCCCACATTTTGTAGAGGTCAGATCTGCAGTATAATGGAGCTGGCTCTCTTTGGAGGGAGTGAGTTCCCTGGGAGTGGGGGGTATACAGGCAGAGGTTGGGTGATCAGTGGTATCTGTGGAGGAGAGATTACCCCAAGCTCCCCTAAGCAGGGGAGGGAGTCTCTTTGAAGGTAGTCTGAGAGAGTCCATACTTCCCCAAAAGGACAGGTTGATCACAGTGTGGGCTGTTCAGCTTCCCTCTCCTGAGGGACTTGACTCCAGCTGTCACACAAAGCAGAGAGGGACAGTGTGACCTGGGATGTCTAGGCAGGTCCACTGTAATATTGGTTTGGAGCTGGTGCTAAAAGTGAAGTTGGTTGCCGCTGTGGCTCCGTGGCTGCCCACCCCTGTGCTAACCAGCCCTGACCTGTGCACACTCACACTCACCAAGGCCAAGGCTTTGCTTCCATCTCTGCCCAGCCCCTGCTCATACGTACAGCAGAACCACTGTGAGCAGAGTGACTGTCTTCTCCCCACCACCCCAGGCTGGCTGTCTTGCTCCTGTGTCCACTAGTTTTCCCAGCTTCCTGTTTCTGTTCTGTTTCCCAAGATCATGCATCCTCCTCAGTGGCCCCAGGTCATCAAAACAGTGACCCTTGGGATGGCTGGGGAAGCACATGAGCAGGGATCGACATCTTCATCTGGGAAGTCAAGCTCTTGTTTTTTTAAAAACAAACTCACACATTCCTTTGGTTGTTGAGATAACTCAGTGTGATTGTAGTGCTGGCCCCAGTAAGCCTGCCTGTGAGTGGAGCCTGATAAATGCCTTAATGGGGGAAGCAGAAGAATCCAGTGTTGTCTACAAGCCTTTATTTTTAAAGACTGTGTTCTGTGTCTATTCCTTGTAAACTGTAGCTTATCAAGTGTGGTCTGAGGTCTGATAGCAAGAGCATCACCTAAAGCTGGCCAGAAATGCAAGATCTCAGGCCACTGAATTTAAACCTATGGTGATGCAAGACCCCTTAATTATTTCCACTGTCGTTAAAGTCCAGAGCTTCTGCCTGGACTAGCCCTGCCCAGTCCATGGGGCTGTAGGTGGAGATGTGTCCAGGTCCAGGCTCCCAGGACTCACCTGCCAGTGATGCTGACCACAGTCTGTTGAGTGATGATCACACTGCTCCTGTGATGTCAGGAGGGGCACGACCCACCCAGGACCCTGTGCTCCCCGGGAGGACTCCTGACCCGGGTCTGTGCTGATGATAGTGATGTGGTGCTGAGCACCCTCCTCCACCCTGTTCAGCTCTGGCCTCCTGTGCAGGGAAGTGAGAGTGGGCCTGAGGTCACAATGATAGGCAGGCCACATGCTCCCCGTGCCTGCTGCAGGAAGTGCTTGGCTCCTGGTACCAACAGAAGCCTGGCTCACCTCACCTGTTACTCTGTCTTGCCCCCTTGCTGGATAGTATCCATGGCACTTGCGTCTTTTGGTCCCGCTGCTGGGGAAGATGCTCTCCACTGGGCACAGCTGGGACTCTCTTCCTCAATTGGCCAATTAGGTGAGACTTGGCCTGGGAGTGCACTGGGACTCCCAATTCCTGGATCCCAGGAAGATGCAGTCCTGTGGCCAAACTTCCTCTGATACGTCTCTGTCCAAACCAGGAGGGGCAGGAAGCCAGAAATCCCGTGGGAGCACTGTGGTCCACCGGACAAGAAGCAACTCATTTTAGAAGGACCAGTGGCCCCCTTGGAAAGGTTTCCTCAGGACCGCAGGTGTGGCCTCCTGGCCTGCAGCCCTGCCTCCTCTGCTTCATCCTCTTATGTTGGTGTGATAAAGAGTGATGGGCAGGACTCCGCGTGTGCAGAAGCTGCAAAACGCTTTCATTTACAATGTGGCCCTCCCCTCAATGCAGGTTGAGTAAGTATATCTATTAAAACAGAATATTTTAATCCTGGACAGAAACCCCAAAACAAAGTATAAAGGTGATATATGATTAATATTAAAATATAGGAAGTGTGAAAGTAAAAAGTTGAAAAATGTAGTATAAATATCCTGAAAAAGCCAAGGCTGCTATATTTCAATAATTATTAGACAAAGTAGATTTCAGGAGAAAATGTTGCTCATAAAAGGACATTTTAAATTCTGTTAAAGATCTTTAATTTATTTCTAATTGAAGAAAATTGCTTTACAATATTGTGTTGGTTTCTGCCACACATCAACATGAGTCTGCTATAGGTACACATATGTCCCTTTTTTCTCAAAATTCCCTCCCATCTCCCGATCCATTCCACCCCTCTGGGTTGTCATAGAGTCCTGGTTCGAGTTCCCTGAGTCACGGAGCAAATCCCCACTGGTTGTCTATTTTACACATGGCAGTGTGTACGTTTCCATGACACTGTCTCCCTTTGTCCCACCCTCTCCTCCCCCCACCCCGTGTCCATAAGATTGTTCTCCTCATCTGTGTTTTCATGGCTGCCCTGCAAATACGTTCATCAATGCCATCTTTCTAGATTATATATATATGGATTAATACATGATACTTGCTTTCCTTATCTGACTGACTTCACTCTGCATAATAGGCTCTAGGGTCATCCATCTCATCATGCCTGACTCAGATCCATTCCTTTTATGACTGAAGAATATTCCATTGTATATATGTACCATAGCTTCTTTCTCCATTCATCTGTCAATGGACATCTAGATTACATCTACGTCCTCAGTTCAGTTCAGTCGCTCAGTCGTGTCCAACTCTTTGCGACCCCATGAATCGCAGCACGCCAGGCCTCCCTGTCCGTCACCAACTCCCAGAGCTCACTCAGACTCACATCCATCAAGTCCGTGATGCCATCCAGCCATCTCATCCTCGGTTGTCCCCTTCTCCTCCTGCCTCCAATCCCTCCCAGCATCAGAGTCTTTTCCAGTGAGTCAACTCTTCTCATGAGGTGGCCAAAGTACTGGAGTTTCAGCTTTAGCATCATTCCTTCCAAAGAAATCCCAGGGCTGATCTCCTTCAGAATGGACTGGTTGGATGTCCTTGCAGTCCAAGGGACTCTCAAGAGTCTTCTCCAACACCACAGTTCAAAAGCATCAATTCTTTGGCACTCAGCCTTCTTCACAGTCCAACTCTCACATCCATACATGACCACAGGAAAAACCACAGCCTTGACTAGACAGACCTTTCTGGGCAAAGTAATGTCTCTGCTTTTGTATATGCTATCTAGGTTGGTCATAACTTTCCTTCCAAGGAGTAAGCGTCTTTAATTTCATGGCTGCAGTCACCATCTGCAGTGATTTTGGAGCCCCCAAAATGTCCTAGTTGTTGTAAATAATGCTGTGATGAATATTGGGATACATATGTCTTTTCATTAAAAGGACATATCATAATGAAATCAGAGAAGGAAATGGCAACCTATTCCAACATTCTTGCCTGGAAAATTCCATGGACAGAGGAGCTTGGGTGGGCTACAGTCCACAGAGTCACAAAGAGTTGTATGTGACTGAGTGAGTAACACTGACTGACTCATAATGAAATATTCAATTTTCAATACTCAATATTCAAGTGGATGATGTGAAAAATTTAAATTTGTATGAAACTGAAAAAGATGAAGTATATAAAGGAAAATCTGATGGAATTAAAAAAAAATGCAAACATCCAAATCATGGTTTATCATAGTATCTTAGTAACTGATAAGCAAACAGAAAAATTGTAGTCATATGTTAGATTTGATTCAACATATTACCTAAATGAGATTATTGGGTATAGATAGAACACTATACTCAGAAACTGTAGAATGTAAATTCCCTGAAGCATAGAGAACATCATGATAATGTGAATAGTGTCTCCCTCCAAAAAAAAGTCCACCCTCAACTCAGAAATTGATCTTATCTGAAAATAGGGTCTTTCAAAATGAATGTGTTATGATGAGGTCATGCTGGATTAGGTGGACTGTAAATCCAGTGACAGATTTCCTTATAAGAGGAGGAAGGGACACAGAGACATAAAGACGACGGGCGTGGAGAGGCTGAGCAGGGGTTAGAGCGACGCAGCAACAGCGGCAGGACTGCCGAGGACTCCGGGAGTCTCCAGAACCCAGGAAAAGGCAGGGAAGAGTCTGTTTGTTTGTTTGTTTTTCAAAATTTAATGAACTGAAAAGGCAGCAGGAACTGCTGAAAACTTGATTCTGGACATCTATCCTCCTGGCCCGCGAGAGAGTAGGTTCCTATCGCTGCAAGCTGCCAACTTTGTGTGGATTGTTGCGGCGGCCCTGATGGCTGACAAGAGAGCAGGGAGGGAGTTTGCTCTTACCTGGCAAGGTCAGCAATACACTTCGCTCTCCTATCTCAGGGGTGTTTCACCTCTCCAGCTCTACATCAAAATACACTCTGCAGGGACCGTGATCACCTTTCCCAATCTTTCCATGTTCTAGTTCACTTATTTCAGTTGCTTTAAACATGAAAACATACCCTAATTACTTGCACAATATTCTTTAGAGAGACACTTAGGTTGCTTCATTTTTATTTGTTTTTTCAATACTGCAGAATGGATATTTTATTCCCCTCTAACGGGTATATCTAGAAAAGGATTCTTGAGTACAAAGACATATTTTTTTCTCAATTTCATTAATTTTCATGTTAATTTTACATCATAGAGACTCCTTTTCTTCTATTCTTATTCATTTTGCCATCCCCTTACTCTACACAACTGAAAAGATAAGGCTTCCCTTTAAGAGGTCCTTGTTCCATGGGACTGAAGCACTCTAAGTGTTCCGTGACCACGGTGTTGTCTAATAAGGTGAGCAGAGAGGCACCCTTGCCAATCTCTCTTCCTTTCTCTTCTAGTTCTCCAGAAATATGGTTTGTCTACATCCGTAACATCCAAAGCAAAAGGAGGGTGACTTATTCTTCCTATGAATCGTTCTAGCAGTTTGCTCTTCTTGGTGAGGAACTGCATTGCATAAACTTCTTTCTTACATTAACACTTATCTGACCACTTTTCTCTCAAACTGATTGTACCAATGGGCTGCAGTCAGCAGTGTGGGAGTCTTTGTTTGCACCCTATTCCCTCATTTTCTGGATGTGTTAAATACATTTGTTTTAATTTGAGTTTCCTAAATTCACAACAAATTCTAGTAACTTTCTGAATTACTTTGGCCATTTGGGTTTCCTTTCTTATTGTTCTTTTAGATATTTGACAAAACTAGTTTCAACTATTTGCACTAAAACGTATCTAGCTTTTTTCAGGAATGGTCCCTCTACCTTTTTCTTTTTAAAAGTCCTCTACATATTCTTTGACAAAGAACTATACCAAAAGATCTTAACAACCCAGATCATCACGATGGTGTGATCACTCACCTAGAGCCAGATATCCTGGGATGTGAAGTCAAGTGGGCCTTAAGAAGTATCATTATGAACAAAGCTAGTGAAAGTGATGGAATTCCAGTTGAGTTGTTTCAAATCCTAAAAGATGATGCTGTGAAAGTGCTGCACTCAATATGCCAGCAAATTTGGAAAACTCAGCAGTGGCTACAGGACTGGAAAAGGTCAGTTTTCATTCTAATCCCAAAGAAAGGCAATGACAAAGAATACTCAAACTACCACACAATTGCACTCATCTCACACAATAGTAAAGTGTAATGCTCAAAATTCTCCAAGCAGGCTTCAGCAATATGTGAACCGTGAACTTCCAGATGTTCAAGCTAGTTTTAGAAAAGGCAGAGGAACCAGAGATCAAATTGCCAACATCTGCTGGATCATCAAAAAGGCAAGAGAGTTCCAGAAACACATCTATTTCTTCTTTATTGACTATGCCAAAAACTTTGACTGTGTGGATCACAATAAAATGTGGAAAATTCTGAAAGAGATGGGAATACCAAACAACCTGACCTGCCTTCTGAGAAATCTGTATGCAAGTCAGGAAGCAACAGTTAGAACTGGACATGGAACAACAGACTGGTTCCAAACAGGAAAAGGAGCACGTTAAGGCTGTGTATTGTCACTCTGCTTATTTAACTTATATGCAGAATACATCATGAGAAACGCTGGGATGGAAGAAGCACAAGCTGGAATCAAGATTACCAGGAGAAATATCAGTCACCCCAGATATGCAGATGATACCACCGTTATGGCAGAAAGTGAAGAAGGACTAAAGAGTTTCTGATGAAAGTGAAAGAGGAGAGTGAAAAAGTTGGCTTAAAGCTCAACATTCAGTAAACTAAGATTAAGGCATGTAGTCCCATCAGTTCATGGTGAATAGATGGGGAAACAGTGGAAACAGTGTCAGACTTTAGTTTTTGAGCTCTAAAATCACTGCAGATGGTGACTGCAGCCATGAAATTAAAAGACACTTTCTCCTTGGAAGGAAAGTTATGACCAACCTAGATAGCATATTAAAAAGCAGAGATATTACTTTGCCAACAAAGGTCCATCTAGTCAAGACTATGGTTTTTCCAGTGGTCATGTATGGATGTGAGTTGGACATCCAAAGAAAGCTGAGCACTGAAGAATTGATGCTTTTGAACTGTGGTGTTGGAGAAGACTGTTGAGAGTCCCTTGGACTGCAAGAGATGCAACCAGTCCATCCTAAAGATCAGTCCTGAGTATTCATTGGAAGGACTGATGTTGAAGCTGAAGCTCCAGTACTTTGGCCACCTGATGCAAAGAGTTGACTCACTGGAAAAGACTCTAATGCTGGGAGGGATTGGGGGCAGGAGGAGAAGGGGATGACAGAGGATGAGGTGGTTTGATGGCATCACTGACTCAATGGACATGAGTTTGTGTAAGCTCCAGGAGTTGGTGATGGGCAGGGAAGCCTGGAGTGCTGTGGTCCACGGGGTTGCAAAGAGTTGGATAGACTGAGTGACTGAACTGAACTGATCCTATTTTAGAATCAATTTGTTCTGTTGTATATAAATTCTACCAAGAATTAATGGCATTGATTTTAGAGTCAAGATAGTATTTAACTTTGGAGGACAAGAAATGGGATTTAGAAAAATTTCTTTGTCTGTGTTTGGGTGATGGAATTTCCATAAGTGGATTTTATTTTAGCATTCTATATATTATATGGCACTGTGCTATAACTGTGAGTATTAATAAGCATAAATATAAGTGCACCATAAAGTGAGCGTAGTGTTAGTGTAAGCGTAAGTGCTCGTGCCTTCTGCTCTGAGACTGGGAAGGCGGCTGCTGTGGCTGCAGGTCTGGGTCGTCGTCTCTAGTGGCAGTGCCACCCGTGCCCTGGTGTGGTGGGGCAGGAGCCCTGGAAACATCTGACACAAGAGGGGCCACCGCATTCTCATCAGGCCACCGGCCTGGCTCCTCCACGAGAGACAGTTTTCAGATCTGAGCCACGGATGCCAAACCCATTCCCACTGAAATCAGCCTCTCCAGGTGGAAATTGGTCCGTGTACTTTGATTATTTCTCAAACAATGCTCTTTGATGATGGCAGTGAAGGTGAGTTGACAAGAGGCCAAGTGGAGGGCAATGGGCCCCTCAAGTCAATGCTTATCACTGCTTGATGGGAGGTGGCAAAGCCCTGCATGCGTGGGCTCAGGATGAATGGTAAAGAGTATGGGAAAGGGATTAGGGATTTTTTTTTTTCTGTGTGAAGTTTGAGTCAAGATGATATAACAAGATATTTATTCTCTTTCCTATCAAATAACTACTTTGATGACTACAAACATTTATGTGCATGATACATAAAAAAATGGTGAGAGGAGAGAGAAAATAGTATTACTGACTACTATGTAAGTAAATACTATGAAAACTTGTGAGGTTTTGGAAATCAAAGACTGTAACTCAGTACATTAAGAGGATGATGGGGGAAAATCCCAAGATCAGCTCAATTAATGCAGGTGAATGTTTTAAAAATCCAATTCCCTTTAATTGTATATTAAAAAACAAGTAGAAAATGAAAGAAGAAGTTCAACTTAATGAAATCCGCATATGAACTCCCACAGCTAACATCATACTCACTAGTAAAAGCTTTTCTTCTAAGATTAAGAACAAAATAAGAATGCCTCTTGCCACCTCTATTTAACATAGTACTGGAGGTCTTGACCAGAGCAAGTAGGCATGAAAAAGATATAAAAGAGATCCACGTTGATAAAGAATTTAAAAATATCCATATTTACAGATGACATAATATTATATATACAAAATCCTAAATATCCATGAAAAATCTGTTAGAAATACAAAATTCAGCAGTGTCAGTATATAAAATCAATACGTTAAAATGAGAAGCACTAATACGCACTATTAATGAACTACATAAAAAGGAATTAATAAAACCAGTCCATTTACAAAAATATAAAAAAATACTAAGGACTAAACTTAGCCAAGACGACAAAAGACTTAGGGATATAAAACTAGAAATCACAGCTGAAAGAAACTAAAGGTATTCAACATAAATGAAAGATAGCCCAAGTGCGTGAGTTGGAAGATGACAACATTACCCAGTGTGTTCTGTGATTCAATGAAATCCTTATCAAAATCACAATCTTATTTTTTTCTAGAAAATGAAAATACATTTTAAACTCATATAGAGTCTCAGGGGAGGCTATATGACCAAAACCAACTTGAAAAGAAATTTTGGGGTCTCAAACTTCTTTATTTATTAACATAAAAGCAACAGTAATCAAAACAGTATGGTATTGGCACAAAGACAGACTGGTTGAACAATGGGGCAGGATAGAGAGCTCAGAAATGAGCCTTCATGGTTTCAGTCAAATGACTTTCAACAAATGTCCCATGGAGAAAACACAGCCTCTTCATCAAATGTCATCAGAAAACTAGCTGTGTATGTACACGAGTATAAAGTTGGTCCCTTACCTTGCATCATGAACAAAACTACCTTAAAATGGAATAAAAACCTAAATGGATGACCCGAGTCTCTTAAATCCATGGAAAAAACATAAGAGAAAAGCTTAGTAATCTTAGATTTAGGTATGGTTTCTTCGATATGACACCAACAGCATATGAAACAAAAGTAAAAATAGACATGTGGGATGACATCACACTTAAAAATGTGTTAATTAAAGACTTAAATATTCATAACAGTGTGGAAAGGCAACCTGTGGGATGAGGAAAATGTTTGCAAATGTCCAATAAGAGGATAATATTTGGAATACATAAAAATTACTTCAGTTAAGCCAATAACCATATTTAAAATTTTCGTATTACTTGAAGGCATTTCTCTAAAGATGATCTACAAATTGCCAACAAACATATAAGAAGATGCTCAAATCACTAATCATTAGTGAAATAAAAGCAATGAAGAGATAATACTCTACAATCATTAAATGGCTGACATGAAAGAGAAAATAACATGTTAGCTATTATGTGGAGAAGTTGCAATGATTTGCACTGTTGATGGGAAGAAAATGGTGCATCTCCTGTGAAGACTAATATAGGGTTCTTCCCAAAATTGAAAAAGAATTACTACATGATGCAATCAAACATCTGAATAGATACTAAAAAAAAAAAAAGAAAGAAAAAAAAAGAAAAGAAAAGAAAAGAGGTAGTCTCTCTAAGAGATATTTCCATGGCCATTTACATAGCAACACTCTTCTGCATAGTCTGAAAGTGGAGGCAACCCAAGTGTTCCTTGGTGGATGAAGAGGTAAACAAAATATACACATGCAATGGAATACTATTCAGCCTTAAAAAGGATGGAAATACAGTCAGATGCTGCAAAACGGCTAAATCTTGAGGACACTATGCTAAGTGAAACAACAAAACCCCAAAAGACAAATGCTGTAGGTTTTACTTATCTTGGGCATCTGAAAAAGTCACATTTGTAGAGACAGAAAGTAGAATGGTGGCTGACAGGGGTGGAGGTAATGGGGAAACAGGGAGTTATTGTTTAGGGGCATGGAGTTTCAGGATTGCAAGATTGGAGATCTGATATTCAAAAAGCTCAGAGATCTGATATACAACAAGGTGAATATGCTAAACACTATTGAACTGCACTCTCAAAATTAGTTACAATAAAAATGCTTTTTTTTTCTACGAAACTTATAAAAGTTAGCATAGAATCAACGTCAAAACTACAGTCTGGTCTTGCAATGTAATGGGCTTATTTTCCACTTAAGGACAATAGAAACACTAGAGCTGCATCTTGCGTATTTTGGGGTCGATGACTGGTTAACACTGAACGCAAACTGTGATCAGGCAGTAGGTCAGGTGTGAACTAAGAACCTACTGTGTGCCAGCAGCTTGCAAAGCATTGACAGGATAAAAACCCAAATAAACCACTTCTAACACTGAACAGTGATCTTCAGTGTAAAGATCGACCAGGGGTAAAACCAACCTGTACGGTTCTAGTCAATCTAAAATCAGACACGCTTCCTGATTTAGTCAAATTTAGAATTAAGGATCTTCTACAATCCACAGATTCCTTTCTGTTTGTACCATTAAATTTCCAGAAAAACATCTATTTCTGCTTTATTGACTATGTCAAAGCCTTTGACTGTGTGGATCACAATAAACTGTGGAAAATTCTGAAAGAGATGGGAATATCAGTCCACCTGACCTGTCTCTTGAGAAATCTGCATGCAGGCCAGGAAGAAACACTTAGAACTGGACATGGAACAACACACTGGTTCCAAACAGGAAAATGAGTATGTCAAGGCTGTATATTGTCACCCTGCTTATTTAACTTGTATGCAGAGTACATCATGAGAAAAGCTAGAAAGGAAGAAACACAAGCTGGAATCAAGATTGCTGGGAGAAATATCAATAACCTCAGACATGCAGATGACACCACCCTTATGGAAGAAAATAAAGAGTAACTAAAAAGCCTCTTGATGAAAGTAAAAGAGGAGAGTGGAAAAGTTGGCTTAAAGTTCAACATTCAGAAAATGAAGATCATGGCATCTGGTCTCATCATTCCACGGGAAACAGATAGAGAAACAGTGGAAACAGTGTCAGACTTTATTTTTTGGGCTCCAAAATCACTGCAGATGGTGACTGCAGCCATGAAATTAAAGATGCCTACTCCTTGGAAGAAAAGTTATGACCAACCTAGACAGTATATTCAAAAGCAGAGACATTTTTTTGCCAACTAAGATCTGCCTAGTCAAGGCTATGGTTTTTCCTGTGGTCATGTATGGATGTGAGAGTAGGACTGTGAAGAAGGCTGAGCTCCAAAGAAGTGATGCTTTTGAACTGTGGTGTTGGAGAAGACTCTTGAGAGTCCCTTGGACTGCAAGGAGATCCAACCAGTCCATTCTGGAAGGAGATCAACCCTGGGATTTCTTTGGAAGGAATGATGCTAAAGCTGAAACTCCAGTACTTTGGTCACCTCATGCGAAGAGTTGACTCATTGGAAAAGACTTTGATGCTGGGAGGGATTGGGGGCAGGAGGAGAAGGGGATGACCGAGGATGAGATGACTGGATAGTATCACTGACTCGATGGATATGAGTCTGAGTGAACTCCGGGAGTTGGTGATGGACAGGGAGCCCTGGTGTGCTGCGATTCATGGGGTCACAAAGAGTCAGACACAACTGAGTGACTGAATTGAACTGAACCATTAAATTGACATAATGATGAGAAATCTAGAGTCACATACAACATATTATTCTTTTTCTTTCAGTTACAAATTTAAATGAAGTATTCCATGGAACGACAAAAATAAAATAGATGAGAGAGAGACAGAGAGAGAAAGAAGGAAGAAAGATGAGGAAAAGAGGAGAGTGAGTAGAATAAAAGAGATGAAGAAAGAGAGAGTCAGTTCAGTTCAGTTCAGTCGCTCAGTCGTGTCCGACTCTTTGCGACCCCATGAATCGCAGCACGCCAGGGCTCCCTGTCCATCACCAACTCCCGGAGTTCACTCAGACTCACGTCCATCGAGTCCATGATGCCATCAGGCCATCTCATTCTCTGTTGTCCCCTTCTCCTCCTGTACCCAATCCCTCCCAGCTTCAAAGTCTTTTCCAATGAGTCAGCTCTTCGCATGAGGTGGCCAAAGTACTGGAGTTTCAGCTTCAGCATCATTCCTTCCAAAGAAATCCCAGGGTTGATCTCCTTCAGAATGGACTGGTTGGATCTCCTTGCAGTCCAAGGGACTCTCAAGAGTCTTCTCCAACACCACAGTTCAAAAGCATCACTTCTTCGGTGCTCAGCTTTCTTCACAGTCCAACTCTCACATCCATACATGACCACAGGAAAAACCATAGCCTTGACTAGACAGAACTTAGTCGGCAAAGTAATGTCTCTGCTTTTGAATATACTGTCTAGGTTGGTCATGATTTTCCTCCAAGGAGTAAGCGTCTTTTACTTTCATGGCTGCAGTCACCATCTGCAGTGATCTTGGAACCCCCCAAAATAAAGTCTGACACTGTTTCCACTGTTTCCCCATCTATTTCCCATGAAGTGATGGGACCACATGCCATGATCTTCGTTTTCTGAATGTTGAGCTTTAAGCCAACTTTTTCACTTTCCTCTTTCACCTTCATCAACAGGCTTTTTAGTCCCTCTTCACTTTCTGCCATAAGGGTGGTATCATCTGCATGTCTGAGGTTATTGATATTTCTCCCGGCAATCTTGATTCCACCTTGTGTTTCTTCCAGTCTAGCATTTCTCATGATGTACTCTGCATACAAGTTAAATAAGCAGGGTGACAATATACAGCCTTGATGTACTCCTTTTCCTATTTGGAACCAGTCTGTTGTTCCATGTCCAGTCTTAACTGTTTCTTCCTGGTCTGCATACAGATTTCTCAAGAGACAGGTCAGTGGGCCTGGTATTCCCATCTCTTTCAGAATTTTCCACAGTTTATTGTGATCCACACAGTCAAAGGCTTTGGCATAGTCAATAAAGCAGAAATAGATGTTTTTCTGGAACTCTCTTGCTTTTTCCATGATCCAGTGGATGTTGGCAATTTGATCTCTGGTTCCTCTGCCTTTTCTAAAACCAGTTTGAACATCAGAAGTTCACGGTTCACGTATGGCTGAAGCCTGGCTTCGAGAATTTTGAGCATTACTTTACTGGCATGTGAGATGAGTGCAATTGTGCAGTAGTTTGAGCATTCTTTGGCATTGCCTTTCTTTGGAATTGGAATGAAAACTGACATTTTCCAGTCCTATAGCCACTGCTGAGTTTTCCAAATTTGCTGGGATATTGAGTGCAGCACTTTCACAGCATCATTATTCAAGATTTGAAACAGCTCCACTGGAATTCCATCACCTCCACTAGCTTTGTTTGTAGTGATCTTTCTAAGGCCCATTTGACTTCACATTCCAGGATGTCTGGCTCTAGATGAGTGATCACACCATCATGATTATCCGGGTCATGAAGATCTTTTTATGTACAGTTCTTCTGTGTATTCTTGCCACTCCTTCTTAATATCTTCTGCTTCTGTTAGGTTCATACCATTTCTGTCATTTATCGAGCCCATCTTTGCATGAAATATTCCCTTGGTATCTCTAATTTTCTTGAAGAGATCTCTAGTCTTTCCCATTTGTTGTTTCCCTCCATTTCTTTGCATTGATCACTGAAGAAGGCTTTGTTATCTCTTCTTGCTATTCTTTGGAACTCTGCATTCAGATGCTTATATCTTTCTTTTTCTCCTTTGCTTTTCACCTCTCTTCTTTTCACTGCTATTTGTAAGGCCTCCCCAGATAGCCTTTTTGCTTTTTTGCATGTCTTTTCCATGGGGATGGTCTTGATCCTTGTCTTCTGTACAGTGTCACAAACTTCATTCCATAGTTCATCAGGCACTCTGTCTATCAGATCTAGGGCCTTAAATCTATTTCTCACTTCCACTGTATAATCATAAGAGATTTGATTTAGGTCATACCTGAATGGTCTAGCGGTTTTCCCTACTTTCTTCAATTTATGTTTGAATTTGGTAATAAGGAGTTCATGATCTGAGCCACAGTCAGCTCCTGGTCTTGTTTTTGCTTACTGTATAGAGCTTCTCCGTCTTTGGCCACAAAGAATATAACCAGTCTGATTTTGGTATTGACCATCTGGTGAGGTCCATGTGTAGAGTCTTCTCTTGTGTTGTTGGAAGAGGGTGTTTGCTATGACCAGTGCATTTTCTTGGCAAAACTCTATTAGCCTTTGCCTTGCTTCATTCCGCATTCCAAGGCCAAATTTGCCTGTTTTTCCAGGTGTTTCTCGACTTCCTACTTTTGCATTCCAGTCCCTGATAATGTAAAGCACATCTTTTTTGGGTGTTACTTCTAAAAGATCTTGTAGGTCTTCATAGAACTGTTCAATTTCAGCTTTTTAGTGTTACTGGTTGCAGCATAGACTTGGATTACTGTGAAATTGAATGGTTTGCCTTGGGAAACAAACAGAGATCATTCTGTCATTTTTGAGATTGCATCCAAGTACTGCATTTTGGACTCTTTTGTTGACCATGATGGTTATTCCATTTCTTCTGAGGGATTCCTGCCCGCAGTAATAGATATAATGGTCATCTGAGTTAAATTCACCCATTCCAGACCATTTTAGTTCGTTGATTCCTAGAATGTCAACGTTCACCCTTACCATCTCTTGTTTGACCACTTCGAATTTGCCTTGATTCATGGACCTGACATTCCAGGTTCCTATGCAATATTGCTCTTTACAGCATCGGATCTTGCTTCTATCACCAGTCACATCCACAGCTCTGTATTGTTTCTGCTTTGGCTCCATCCCTTCATTTTTTCTGGAGTTATTTCTCCACTGATCTCCAGTAGGATATTGGGCACCTACTGACCTGAGGAGTTCCTCTTTCAGTATCCTAACATGTTGCCTTTTCATATTGTTCATGTGGTTCTCAAGGCAAGAATACTGAAGTGGCTTGCCATTCTGCTCTCCAGTGGACCACATTCTGTCAGACCTCTCCACCATGACCCGCCCATCTTGGATTGCCCCGTGGGCATGGCTTAGTTTCATTGAGATAGACAAGGCTGTGGTCCTAGTGTGATTAGATTGACTAGTTTTCTGTGAGTATGGTTTCAGTGTGTCTGCCCTCTGATGCCCTCTTTCAACACCTACCATCTTACTTGGGTTTCTCTTACCTTGGGCATGGGGTATCTCTTCACGGCTGCTCCAGCAAAGCACAGCCATTGCTCCTTACCTTGGATGATGGATATCTCCTTTCCACTGCCTTTCCTGACTTTCAACATGGGAGAGCTCCTCTCGGCCCTCCTATGCCCACGCAGCCACTGCTCCTTGGACGTGGTTGCTCCTCCCAGCCTCTGCCCCCGGCCTCGGACACGGAGTGGCTCCTCTTGGCCTTCACCCCTGACTTCGGATGTGAGGTGGCTCCTTCCATCCGCCGCCCCTGACCTTGGACGCGGGGTAGCTCAATAGCATGAGATGATAAGGAAGCATGTCATTTGGGAATGGAAAATTGTAGGCACTCCTCAGAATGACGGCATTATGTGAGAGGAGTACAGTAATCTATGGAAGACTTACTATTAATTTTGAAGCTCAAAGATGAGACAATGGGATCAAGAATCCAGAAGAGACCTTGGATTATCTACCCATTCAGTAATAGTGATCCACAGTCTGATGACTTGGATGTTCTAGCCTCTTGCCCCCAGTTCTGAGCAGGAGAGCAGGGAGATGGAGAGCTGTGATCAGAGGCAGGGCACATCCCCACTGACCATATAGGGTGCAGACCATACCATGTCCAGGAGACCACCTTCTGATAGTGACCATGGGAGGTGGTGACTCTAGTGAGATATGACAGGGAGGCCATTGGGCTCTGAGTCCAGGCTGCGCATTGAGTCCAGGGAGCAGTGAAGCTGGAGCTCTAAATAGGCAAGTCAGGACTGAGGGTCCAGGCTACCCTGTGGACGGTGGGACAGAGAGCAGGGAGTTATGCTCTCTGCCAAGAAGGTGCACCTTCCCTCTCTAACTCCTGCCTCTGCAATAGATACCAGGACCTTCCTCCTTATTCAGAGATACCTGTGCTAACAAAGCACTGTTTTCTGTGGTCTTAGCTAGCCAGGACACTGTCACCTGTCAGGTGGGATTGTGAAGGATCAGGAGAACTATGGATGTTGGGCATCCCTGGGACTCCTAAGGGGAGAAACCCAGGACAGGGAGCACTAGGAGCGTCTGAAGCAGGAGCACAGGTGCTCCCTGCTGTCTTGTTGGGGGCGGCGTCAGTGAACAGAAGGGGCAGGTGGAAGAACAGCTTGCTTCAGGATTGAGGGGAAGCATGGTCTTCCTAACTCCCTGTATTGACCCACATGTCATCACTAAGGAAGGGGCAAGGCTGAGCCTACCGATGCTGCCCTTCTAGGTGGATGAGGGGAGAATGCAGAGCACATATTTACATGGATTCAGTGAAGTGAAGTGAAGGAGGAGGCATCAGAGTTTGTGTAGTTTCATGTCTTCAGTGAAGGATGTTGAGTTTGGACATGTATGGTATTTCAGACACTCTCTGCTCACCACTCTGCCCACTCTGTTACCCAGACTTTGAGATTGGAGTCTTAACTTTTAAGGATATTAATTTTCTGTTGGCAAGTAAATACCTTATTCATTTTGCATCTCACACTTGCAGTACTTTTTTGTCCAGGATATGCTTCCAAGAAGGATTAAATAAAATATAGGATGAAAGAATAAATTAAATGAATGAGGAATTAATTCCTCAAACAAAACACAGTGCCTCCTCCAAAGCCCTGTTATCTTGCCTTCAGGAAAATCAGTCTCTCCAGTCACCGTCTGTCACGTGGCTCTGTGTCTCTGCCACAGTCTCCGCAGTGCAGCCTTCACATCCTTGTTTCTCAGGCTGTAGACAAGTGAGTTGAGCATTGGGATGACCAGGGTATAGAAGACAGAGACCACCTTGCCCTGCTCCATGGACGCCACAGCTCCCGGCTGGGCATACATGACAAAACGGGTCCCATAAAGAGGGGACACGGCTGTCATGTGGGAGCCGCAGGTGGAGAAGAGCTTGTGCCTCCCTCCTCCTGAGCGCATCCTGAAGATGGCCACTGTGATGTAGCCGTAGGAGACGAGGACCACGAGGGTGGTGCCCACGATGAAGAAGCCACAGAGGCCAAACATGACCAGCTCACTGATGGTAGTGTCAGCACAGGCAAGCTTGAGCAGAGGCAGCACGTCACAGAAAAAGTGGTCGATGTGGCTGGAGCTGCAGAACGGGAGGCTGAAGGTGAAGCTGGCCTGCAGGATGGAGTTGAGGCAGCCCCCGCAGTAGCAGCCCAGCACCAGGCGGGCACACACCGAGGGGTGCATGGAGATGGGGTAGCGCAGGGGGCTGCAGATGGCCACGAAGCGGTCACAGGCCATCACGGCCAGGAGGAATCCCTCAGTGGTGATCACTGTGAAGAAGAAGAATTGGGTGGCACAGCCTGCAAAGGTGATGACCTTGGTCGACGGCATTAAGTCAAACAGGGCCTTGGGGTAAATGACAGATGAGTAGCCCAAGTCCAGGAAGGAGAGGTTCTTGAGGAAGAAGTACATCAGGGAGTGCAGACGGCATCCAGCGTGATGACCACGATCATGGTGAGGTTCCCCAGGATGGCCACCATGTACAGGGCCAGGAACAGAGCAAAGAGTAGGGCCTGGGTCTGTGGGCCACCCCCAAATCCCCCAGCACAAATTCCTGCAGAAGCACCACTGAGAGGGTTCTGTTCCCATAGGGTGACATGGCTCTCAGCTAGGCAACAAGCGGCAGACAGCAGAAAGCAGGTGGGAGGCAATGAGTAGGAGCAGGTCAAGCCTACAAGGTTGTATTCTTTTGGAGAAAATGATCCCCTCAGAGACCCACTGCCCCCTGACCAAGGGACAACTAGATACCCACCCTTCTTCTAGATGAGCTCCAACTGACCTGAACCATAAACTTTTCCTCTAATTCACCAATTCCTAAGTATGCTTGGACGATAAAAAGGCCAGGCACCAAAGAATTGATGTTTTTGAATTGTGGTGCCAGAGAAGACTCTTGAGAGTCCCTTGGGCTGCAAGGAGATCAAACTAGTCAATCCTAAAGGGAATCAACCCTAAATAGTCATTGGAAGGACTAATGCTGAAGCTCTAATACTTTGGCCACCTGATGCAAAGAGCCAAGTCATTGGAAAAGACCCTGATGCTGGCAAAGGTTGAAGGCAGGAGAAGGGGGCAACAGAGGATGAGATGGTTGGATGGCATCACCAACTCAATCAATGGACAGGAGTTTGAGCAAACCCCAGGAGATAGTGGAGGACAAGGAAGCCTGGAGTGCTGCAGTCCATGGAGTCGCAAGGAGTTGGACATGACTTAGTGACTGAACAGCAACAACGAAGTATGATTGGAGCGCTCACTCTGAAGGATGCCCAGTGTCTGGTGTGAGATGGTGCAAAAGTCAATTCTTAGGCAAGTTAATAAGAAGCCTGGGGTCCCTGAGGAGGAGAGAGGGGACTGGGGCTCTCAAAGAGGAGACAGAGGCCTGGAATTCTCAAGGAGGAGGAAAGGACAAATGTTTTTTTTCCTACATTCGTTAGTAAGGGTTATATAACAACAATGTATCCTCTTGAGAAACTTGAGGACAGTTTTTCCTTCCTGAAAACCTTCTGGCTGATCCTGTTATCTTAAAAATGCAAATTATGGGAGTGGGTCTAGTAAGATCCTTACAACCTTGAGACATTCTTTTGATTTATTGTAAAACCAATATAAAAGTACATAACTCCCTTTGCTTAGACTAGCGAGGGGGGCACTCTCCATCCCCCTTCTGATGTCTATGTCGGAACCTTTCTCTGGCCCTTTGCTTACTTTAATCAAGCTGCTACGCAAAAGCCCTTGAGTGATAAAGCCTGGTCCCTGGTCCTGAAGCTAAATCTTCTTTAGAGACATGAATCCAACATTGTTCATTGTAAGCTATAATTCTGGGGGCTCGTCCAGGATCTTCAGGACAATGTAAGAACTCTCAGAGCTCTAGACTCTTTGCTTTCTCAGTATGCACGTCTTCTGCTTTGCTTTACTGACTCTTCCATGTGCTTTTGTGAACGAATGACGCGCCCTGCGTGAAGCAAGTGAGGAGCCCTGCTCTGTGGTTTCACAGTGCTGTGTAATGACTAATGGATGCCCCAGAAAGGGGAACCTTGTTGGGGGTTTATATCGACCTGCCAATGCCAAGAGACACCCAACATCCCTGCGAGGGGAGTGGCCAGAGATGAGCAAAGCGCGTGGACCACACTTTCCTTTCTCAGTCACCTTTTCCTGGTCTCTTTGACCATTTTGTAATTGTATGGGGAATTAAACCTACTAACATAATCTGTCAGATCATAAACTTTCAAGGGACTTGTGATCCATGCGGTTACTGTACTTTTACTTAGACCTCCTGTGGTTGGGAAGATCCCCTGGAGAAGGAAATGGTAACCCACTCCAGTGTTCTTGCCTAGAGAAGCCCATGGAAAGAGAAGCCTGGTAGGCTACAGTCCACGGGGTCGCAAAGAGTCAGACACGACTGAGCCGACTTCACTCTCTCGCTGTCTCATGGAAGTGCTTAGCCTTGCTAGAAAGTTACTAGGAGCGTATATGGAGCGAGGGGGAGCTCTAGCTCCAGCAGCATGTTCGGGAACTAGGGAGAAGAACGCTAGCTCCAGGAGTGTCTCTCAGGCTAGAGGTCACTCCCTTGGCTGCCTGCCTCAGGGGCCAGAGTCCTGAAAGTGAGTCTTTGTCACGGCCGTGCCTCCACGCTATGTGGGTAGCAGTGCTGCTGGTGGCCGTGAGGTTTTGAGGACAGAGAGCAGGAACTGCGGGGCCGGGTCGGACTGGAAGTGCGGCGGGCTTCTCCCTTCGCTAGTGCTGTTAGTGGGCCGGGGCCGGGGGTGGGGGTGGGGGGTGGGGGGTGGGCTCTCTGGTCGCTTTCATCTCAACTCCTTAGATATTCTTTTGTGGAATCCGTGGAAATGAACTGGAAGGACTGGTCCTAGTAGCTTGAGGTCAAGAGTCACTTTTTCCTCACTGGCCGGCCCTCCACCACCTCTTTGACTCTCATGAATACCAGCGTGGTGACGCTCAGAAGTGGCATCTTGGTGGCCGTTCATCCCTCCGTGGCTCGCTGCTCCTACTGCAGTCAGGACTGTATTCAGGAGTGTGAGTGGGCTCATGGAACACGGATGCCTCCCATAGCAGTCCTGGCTTGGGCAACATTCCAGGACAGCTACTCTGTTGCATTCTGGGTGACAGCAGAGAAAAGGACAAGTCAAACACAGATCTTGGTGGTGAGGAACTAGAAATCAGTCTGGGATGCCATCAGCTCTACCCCTGGTGCGTCTCCACTCCTGCTCAGTGGAAGAACCGGGAGGGATGAGTAAGGCGCCTGTGTTGGTAAGGGACAGACTAAGTCTGACCAGGGGAAAAAGCTTCAGTGGAAAGTCTGTCTACACCCCCATTTAGAGCAGGGAGGGATGCCTCTGATGGAAAGAAGCCATGGCTGTGGATACCACTATTTTTCTCTCTTACAGATGGGAGTTAGCAGTTCCAAAACCACTTCTTTAAAATGTATTAAAAGAGAAATCTGGGACAAGCTTGATCCCTACAATTTAAAAAAGACACACCCGATCTTCTGTGATATTGATTGGGCACAGTATCTTTGGAAGACAGGGAACACTGGCTGGTTAAAGGGTCTCTCAATTATGATACCGTTTTACAACTAGACCAGTTCTGTAGAAAACAAGAGAAAGTGGGTAGAAGTACCATATGTGTGGCGGTTTATCTCTCTGCAAGATATTCCAGACTTGGGTCCTAAGGGTGCATATTTGGGTGTGAAACTTTCAGTTTCCCCCAGTCCTCTGACTTTGCCCCTGTATCTGGGGTTCCCAACTGAACAGGCTGAGAATCAGGACGCCCTTCCAGGAGGGGTTGCCTCAGTCTAGGTAGAAATTCACACAGTTCCAATTGTGTTCATGACTATTTAGAGGATCCAAAAAGTACATAGAAGTCTTTATGGGACTAACTTTACTTTATGAGCTGACTTAGAGATATATAATACCTGTCTTGGGACAGATGCTGACTCTTGACTTGAGAGCTCGAGTTCTGAGGGAAGCTACTACTTTTGGAGATGAATGGCTTGAATGTGAGATAAGAGGAAAGAGGGAACATAAAATAGCCCTCCTCTCTACTGGGAGCCAAGCAGTTCCCACGACAGAGTGATTGGGACTATAACATGGCTAACTGGGATCAGAATCACTTTGCCAGATATATTCTTGAGGGACTCAAGTGAACACACACTAAGATTTTATGCTGAGTTGGCTGACATAGAACAGGATGAGAAGGAAACTCCTGGCAAATTCCTAGATAATTATGGGAGGCTCTCTGCAAGTTTACTGACGTTGATCCTGAAACTGAAGAGGAGGAATGATCTTAAAAGATAGATTTCTCACTCAGTTGGTTCCAGATATCTGCTGTAAGTTACACAAACAGGTTTTCAGACCAAATCAGTCTTTAGAAAAACTGTTGCAGCTGGCTCAGACAGTATATTACAGTAGATAAATGAGGAAAAATGACAATAGACGAGAACCAAGGAAAAGACCCAGGCTCTAGTGATGGCTGTGAGAACTGCTATGAATCAACCTGAAGAGAAAAATGCCCAGAGGGACCCAGGTGAAAAGGGGGCGGGCTTGTTATCACTGTGGAGAGGAGGGGCATCTCAAGTGGGATTGCGCTCAGGCATCTAAGCTGCCCCTGGCTCCATGTCTGGTCTGCAAAGGACCACACTGGAGGAGAAACTGCCCTCTGAGGCATAGGCCCCAGGGGTCAGACTCTCAGGACAATCAAGACTGAAGGTGCCCAGGGTCCCCACACAGCCCCCCATCCTAATAACCCGTGAGGAACCCTGGGTATTAATAACTGTGGAGGGCCAATCAGTCAATTTTCTTTTGGACACTGGGGCAAATTTCTCTGTCCTCACTGAAGCCCCTGGCCTGCTTTCCTTCCAATCCACTACCGTAATGGGACTATCTGGACAAGCTAAATGTTATTATTTCAGTCATCCTTTAAGCTGCAGCTTGGACTCTGTACTATTTTCTCCTGAGTTTCCATTCGTGCTGGAGTCTCCCTCATCCTTTCTGGGAGGGATACACTGAGCAAGGTCCAGGCCTCTGTTTTCATAAATATGGAGCCTGCTCCTTTTCTCCCATAATTGAACAAAATGTGAATCCTAAAGTGTGGGCTGATGGAAAAACTGTGTCAAGCACAAAATGCTGTTCCGGTCTTTATCAAGCTCAAAGACCCTCACCTATTTCCACATCAAAAGCAGTACCCACTAAAAGGTTAAGGAAGTGTTAAAACCCATCACTGAGAATTTAAAGGAGCAAGGGCTATTAATTCCCTGTAACAGTCCATGCAACAATCCTATTTTGGGTATTAAAAAATCAAATGATAAGTGGAGAGTAGTTTTATGAATAATAAGATTTATGAATAATAAATGAAGCTGTAGTTCCTTTTACTTATGTGCCAAAAACAAATGGATTTTCCTGCTTATAGGTCTGGGTAGACACTTTTACTGGGTGGATTGAGGCCTTTCCCTGCTGTAGTGAACAGGCTAAAGAAGTTATAAAAATTTTAACCCTGAAATTATTCCCAGGTTTGGGCTGCTGCAGAGCCTCCAGAGTGACAATGGCTCCACCTTTAAAGCTGCAGAATAGAATATTACTTATATTATTACTGGAGACCCCCGTCCTCAGAAAGGTTGAAAAACTAATGACATTTTTAAGAGACATCTGCACAAATTAACTCAAGAGACACAGGAAAATTGGCTTAAAACTCTACCGATAGCTTTAATGAGGGCTCAAACTGTCCCCCAAAGGGAGGGGCTGTTCCCTTGAATGTATTTAAGGAAGACCTTTCTTATGTACAGACATTGTTATAGACCCTGAAGCCTTAGAATTAACTATGTGACTCAGCTTTCAGCTTTTCAACCTCCTCACCAACTGATGGTTGGTGGGTTTCTCCACTTCAAGGGAAGGACTTTCTTCAACTCTGTGAATACCGTCACCACCACCAAGAATCATATGTGATGCCTCTTCTTGATCTGATGACATCTAACAATCCTAAGATGGACTGATATAACTTAACTAAGGACATAATGCGGCTTTTGATTTTAGAATTAAAATTTTATGTTTTAACTTGGTTTAATGACTATTTTGCCTTACACCTGTAACTGTAAAATGGGGTTTGTTTCTAACCGTCTGAAAGCTTTTAAGTCACAGAAGGCTGTCCAGGCTCCTGCAAATGCTAAACTCTCCCCCAACTATTGCTTGGGGCCCCTGGTCAAAGACCCTCCTGTGAGGGTCGGCAGACTATGTTGCCTCAACAGTTTAGGGACTATGCCCCTCAACAGCAGGAAGTAGTTATGGAATGAAAGCAATCCCCCCTTCCCTTGGCAACATAATTCTCCTAAAAGAAAAGGGGGGAATGAGAGAGTCAATTCTTAGGTAGGTTGATAAGAAGTCCAGGGTCTCTGAGGAGGAGAGAAGGGTCTGGGGTTCTCAAGAGGAGACAGGGGTCTGGAATTCTCAAGCAGGAGGGAAAGCCAAACTTATTTTTTTTCCTTCTATATTCCTTAGTAAGGATTATATAACAGCAATGTATCCTGCTTGAGGACAGTTTCTCCTTCCTGAAAACCTGGCTAATCCTGTTATCTTAAAATATAAATTATAGGTGTGGTCTAGTAAGATCTTTACAACCTTAACACATTCTTTTGATTTGTTGTAATAACTAATTAAAAAAAGTATATAACTCCCTTTCTTAGACTAGTGAAGGGGGCACTCTCTACCCCCCTTCTGGATATCTATGTCAGAAACTTTCTCTGGCCCTTTTCTTACTTTAATAAAACCCTGCTACACAAAGCTCCTGAGTGATCAAGACTGGTCCCTGGTACCAAACTTAAATCTTCTTCAGAGATCATGAATCTGACATAGTTCACCACAGCCTCTCAACGGCTCAAGAGGTCCTGCTGAGCTGAGAGTCTCCAGCGTAAGGATGGCTTCCATCTCTTTGTCCTTGTTTTGCAGGGCATGCTCTCCCTTCTCACGGGGATGGTCCTGAGCTGTGCCATTCCCACACTGGCTCAGATATCTAATCCTGCACCTTCCACCCCTATTTTACTCATGTTTAATTTCAGAAATCATTAAGCAGCTGATACTATCAGGAACTGACCCAGTGATGGTTCTAACTCCAGGCCAGTCCGGGAGCAGATCAGGGACCAGCCCTCACCAGGCTAAAGTGGGAGCTACGTCTGCCTCTCCTGCAGAGCCTGAGAGACAGACCCTATGTCTCTTAGCTTGTTTGTCTCTAAGACTGTGATGGCAAACATCAACAGAGCTCTCCACATCCTTGGGAATCAAAGCATTCTTTCTTAAAATGCCCAGAAGTTGGACAATTCATGGAGAGGGGACAGCCCAGCTCCATGGTCTGAAAACAGCAGGACAGAAGCTGGAAGACATTCAGGATGAGAGCAAATCCTCCCTGTCCTTACTCTCATGCCCCTGGCGCCTAGACACATCCCCTGAAGTAATTTCTTGGGGCCATGGGAGCCACCAACACGGTCATATCTGCCTCAGTGTTTGGGTCCTTCTGCTGAGTGCTGCTTCCTGTTCCTGTCACAGCCCAGACCTCCCTTGTCTGCACTGGACAGAGCTGACCACCACACTCACATGGAACATGGGGACAAGCTGTATGATGGCCAGAAAAAATGCTTAGAGGAAATCTAGCCTAAATAGGAAGGAGTGTGGAAGGCAGGGGACACAGAGCTATAGGCCCCTAAGAAGTTGAGGGGATTAGTGAGAGGGTGAGGTCAATCAGCGTTAGAGCAGTTTCATATTCTCTAGAGGTGAGATCTTTGCCATCCTGGAACTGGCTGATTTTGGGGGAGTGAGCTCCCTGGGAGTCAGGGTGTGCAGTTGGAGCCTGGTTGGTTAGGGGCTCCTTGAAGGAGTGATGACCCTCCCAGCCTGAAGTTCTCTTAGAAGGCAGTCTGAGAGAGTTCATTCTTCCCAACAATAGCAGCGTGGGTGACCATGTATGTGGTCCAGCTTTCCTCTTCTGGCAGACTTGACTCCAACCCTCACACGAGAGTAGGGGGACAGTCTGGCCTGGGGCAGGCAGGGATCACTGTGATGTGTGTTTGGAGCTGCTGCTGAGAGTGGAGTTGGTGGTCTGCCCTCTGCTCCATGGCCAACCACACTGGCCTCCCGCCCCTGGCCTGTGCGAGCAGTCACGCTCATCACGACAGCTTTCCTGTCCTTCTCTGCTTACCCCTGGTCATACGCACAGTAGACTCACTGTGACCAGAGTGACTATCTTTTTCCCAGTACCCCAGGCTGGCTGTCTGCTCCTCTGCTCCTGGGGTTCCCAGCTCCCTGTTTCTGTTCTGTTTCCCAGGGCTATTTGTCCACCTCAGGAGGCTTGGGTCATCAAAACAGTGACCGTTATGGTGCCTGGGGGAGCACATGAGGAACAATTTGCATTTTCATCCGGGAAGCCAGTCTCTCAGTTTGCTTTATAAAAACATACTCACACATTCCTTTGGCTGTTGAGATGACCCAGAGTGGCTGCAATGCTGGCTTCACTGGATCTGTGAGCTGAGCCTGAGAAATGCCTTAGGGAGTGAAGCGGAATAATCCAGTGTTGTCACGGGCCTCCGTTTGTAATAACTGAGTCCTGAATCCTTTCCTTGTATATCTAGTTATCATGTGTGTCTGAGGCCCTACAGCAGCAGCATCATCATCTAAGACCTGGTCAGAAATGCAAGGTCTCAGGCCCTGAATTTAAGATCATATTTATTCAAGACCCCCTGATTATTTCTACTCTCATTAAGTTAAAACCCACATTTATATAACACCCCCTGATTATTCCCATTCCCACTCTCATTGAAGTTCAGACCTGTGGTCCTGACTGATCTTGCCCAGTGCAGTGAAAGGTAGGGGATTGTGTGGTTCAGAGTCCAGGCTTCCAGGACTAACCTGTCAGTGATGCTGACCACACCCTGCTGAGTGATGGCCCAGCGCTCCTGTGATGTCAGGAGGGGCATGGCTCACCCAGGACCCTGTGCTTCTGGGAAGGCTGGGACTCCTGACCCAGGCCTGTGCTGATGATAGTGACATGGCGTTGAGAATCCTGCTCCCTCGCTTGCCTCTGGCTTCCTGTGCAGGGAACTGAGAGTGAGGAGGCGGCAGCAGAGAGCACCTGGGGTATCGGTCAGAGGCAGGCCATGTGCTCCAAGTGCCTGCTGCAGGAGACTCTTGGGTCTTGGTGTAAGCAGGAGATAAGACTGGCTCAATTGTACCTGTAACCCCCAGCTGGGTAGTATTCATCGCACCATCATCTTTGGATGACTCTACTCGAAGATATTCTCTACCTGGCACAGCTGGGATTTGAGGTCTTAAGTGGCCAATTAGCATTTACTTGAGCTCTGATTACACTGGGACTCCCAACTCCTTGAGTCCCTGAAAGATGCAATCCTGTCTAACCTTCCTTTGATACATCTCAGCCCAAAACAGGAGGAGCAGGAAGCCTGAAATTCCTCTGGGAGCACTGGGGTCCACCGGGTGAGAAGCAACTCAGAGGGACCCAGTGGCCCTTCTTGGAAAGGTCTCCCCAGGCTGCAGGTGTGGCCTCCTGGCCCACACCACACCACTCTCCTTTGATCCATCCTGGCGTGTGGGTGTGACAAAGAGTGACGTACAGGGCTCTGTGTCTGCAGAAGCAGCACAGCCCTCTCTAAGTCATGATATGGCCTTTCCCTCATTGCAGGTCAAGTAAATGTATCTGTTAAGATATTTTAATCCTGCACTGAAAATAAAAGCCAATTTATAAATGTGATATATAATTATTAGAAAATTATAAGAAGTATGAGAGTAAAATCCTGGAGAAAGTTGTGTTATGAATATGCTAAGGAAAACGAGGCTCTTAAGGTTCAAAAATTATTAAACAGTAGATTTCAAGGGAAAAGCTTGCTTATAAAGGGACATTTCAAAATAAAAATGTTCAATCCACGTGGATTATTGGAAAATTAAAGTTTGTATACCACTAAAGTGTTGGGAGCCAGCATGGGAGATCCCATCCATGACAAGGTCATGCGGAGAGGCCTGATGGGCAAGGCGAGTCAGGCCTCAGGGGTTCCCCCTGGATTTTCCTGAACATCTACCCCCAAAAAACCAGAGTCTGCCTGCCTTATTGTACTGTGCTTTTCCACTCTTCTGACACTCTCTGGAAAAAGTTAACTTAGGGCTTCAGTCTTCTGTATTTGAAAGGAATGTTTCAGCTCAAACCCTCTCTGATGGCTCTCTAACTTGCCTAACAGGTTCCCCTGGACTTTTTACAACTTGTGAATTGTTTATAGCCACCCTCCCCCAAGCGCAAGAGGCACAAAGCTTAAACCATCTTAAAGATACAGAGCCTTTTCTAAAGAACTAAAAATCATATTGGTGATGGGTTTTCACTGTTGAGTCAATGACTGCTGCCAGGTCTCCATATTCTTCATCTTTTAGGCACCTAAGGATATTAATCAATGTAATTGGGATATAGAAATAGGAATATAGTAGTTTTGATGTTAGCAACATTAGACTTTTGAGTTAATTACTTTTCTCTTTGTTATAAGTCACTGTACTCCTTTTACTTGTTATAAATTGTTGTACCCTTGCTATGAAAGAATGTAACTTTATTTAGTGCTTTCTGAGAGTGGCACCAGACTTTGGGAAGAACAACATAAATAAGTCTTCTGGTTGACAAACCCTTATCAGAAAAAAGGCTGTAAAATATTAATTGGCCTTCTGGCCAGAAGATGATGTAAATCACCTAAGACTTGTGTATACGACTAAGTATGCAGAGAAAAGGCCTGGTCTCAATAAGAGTCAAGGCTGCTGACACTGCATAATTTTGTATTACTCATTGATCTCTATGTACAATCAAAAAGTATAAGAGGCCTTCTGAACAATAGGGGATGGGCCAGTCACTGGACTGGTTTCCCCGTGTCTTTATTCTATTTTCTGGCTGAATTCCCATCTGGAGCAAGGAGGCTTGCCACCTCTACTAACTTGCCCCGGCTTTTAAGTCCCCTGAAAGAGGGAGCCCAAGGCAGGGCACCCTCCGCTATTCAAACAAACACTGATGGCCTAATGTAGATGGTGCAAACTTCTTGTCCTGGAGTTTTATTGGCTTTCCCCATAAACCAAGTTATTCAGCATCTTTTCTCCACTAAATTTTCCTACTATACTATTTCTTCTTAATTTCTTTTATATTTCTAAATAAATAAATTTTTCCTCACCTACACCATCTCCCCTTCAAATTCCCTGGGTCCACTGGGGCTGGACTCCGGCACTAAAGAGACTTCCCTTGTGGCTCAGATGGTAAAAGCATCTGCCTACAATGCAAGAGACCTGGATTCAATTTCTGAGTTGAGAAGATCCCCTGGAGAAGGAAGTGGCAACCCACTCCAGTATTCTTGCCTGGAAAATTCCATGGACCCTGGAGCCTGGTAGGCTATAGTCCATGGGGTCACAAAGAGTTGACAAGACTGAGCAACTTCACTTCACCACTAATGAAGATTTCAAATATATGAATCAAAAACTGACAGAATTAGAAATGCAAACATCAAAATCATGATTGAAATTTATCATATTTCTCTCAGTAATTGATGAAACAAATCAAAATATTGTTGTCATGTATTAGATTGATTCAAAATATGAAACATGATATCAAACTGTGGAAAATTCTTAGAGAGATGGGAATTCTTAAAGAGATGCCTCCAAAGAAACCTGTATCCAGGTCAAGAAGCAACAGTCAGAACAGGACATGGAACAACAGAGTGGTTACAAATTGGGAAAAGAGTACGTCAAAGCTGTGTATTGTCACCCTGCTTATTTAACTTCTGTGCAGAATATATCATGGGAAATGGCAGACTGGATGAATCACAAGCTGGAATCAAGATTGCTGGGAAAACCAGGATAACCTCAGATATGCAGACGACACCACCCTTATGGCAGAAATTGTAGAGGAATTAAAGAGCCTCTTGACAAAGGTAAAAAGGAGAGTGAAAAGCTGGCTTAAAGCTCAACAGTCAAAAAACAGACTATGGCATCCAGTCCCATCACTTCATGGCAAATAGGTGGGGAAACAATGAAAACAGTGACATTTTATTTTCTTGGGCTCAAAATCACTGCAGGTGGTGACTGCAGCCTTGAAATTGAAAGATGTTTGCTCCTTGGAAGAAAAGCTATGACAAACCTAGACAACATATTAAAAAGCAGAGATATCACTTTGCTGACAAAAAACAGTATAGTCAAAGCTATGGCTTTTCCAATAGTCACGTACAGATGTGAGAGTTGGACCATAAAGATAGCTAAGCACCAAAGAATTGATGCTTTTGAACAGTGGTGTTGGAAAAGACCCTTCAGAGTCCCTTGGACTGCTGAAATAGCTGAAAGAAATTAAAGGCAACCTAAAAAATGAAAGATATCCCATGTGCTTGAGTTGGAAGAGAACAAAATTATACAATGTGATCTAAGCTTCAATGTCACACTTTCAAAATCATGGTTATGTTTTGCAGAAAATGAAAAGTACATTTTAAAATTTGTATGCAGTCTCAAGAAAGACAAATTGTCAAAACAATCTTGAAGGCAAGTTGGAAGTCCCAGACTTTTAGAAGAAATTTAAGTATTTTTAATTGAAGGATAATTGCTTTACAATATTGTGTTGGTTTCTGCCATACATTAACGTGAACGCCATAATTATACTCATGTCCCTTCCCTCTTGAACCTCCCTCTCACCTCCCACCCCATCCCGCCCCCTCTAGCTTGTTACAGAGCCCGGTTTGAGTTCCGAGTCATACAGCCAGTTCCCAATAGCTGTCTTATACATGGTGATGTATGTGTTTCTATGACACTGTCTCTATTCGTCCCACCCCCTCTCTCCTCCTCCTGCCCATGCCCATAAGTCTGTTCTCTATGTCTGCACCTCCATCACTGCCCTGCAACTAGGTTCATCAGTACCGTCTTTTTAGAGTCCACATATATGCATTCATATACAATATTTGTTTTTCTCTTTCTGACTTACTTCACTCTGTACAATACACTCTAGGTTTATCCACCTCATTAGAACTGACTCAAATGTGTTCCTTTTCATGGCTGAGTAATATTCCATTATGTGTATGTACCACAGCTTCTTTATCCATTCATCTGTCGATGGACATACAGGTTGTTTCCATGGCCTAGCTATTGTAAATAGTGGTTCATTGAACACTGGGGTACGTGTATCTTTTTCAGTTTTGGTTTCCTCAGGGTATATGCCTAGTAGTTGGATTACTGGACATTTGGCAGTTTTGTTTCTAGTTCTTTTAATTTTCTTTAAAAATTATTTTTAATTGATTGATGATTGCTTTACAATATTAGCTTGATTTCGGCCACGCATTAACATGAGTTAGCCATAGGTGGGAAGTTGAAGAGGGAGGGGACATGTGTACACCTATTCCTAGATTTTAAAGCAATCTTCATACTGACTTCTGTAGTCACTGTGTAAATTTACATTCCCACCAACAGTGCAATAGTCTTCCTACTTCTCCACAGCCTTTCCAGCATTTATTGCTTGTGGATTTTTTGGATAATGGCCATTCTGACTGGTGTGAAGTGATAGCTCATTAGCAAGAAATATTTTTAAAGATCCTATCTTTTATACCCAACCCCAACAGTCTCACTCTAAAGAAGATAAAGCTAATGACTTTCCTTACAAGAACTCATGACGAATGTCACTTTGCTATGAAAACCTGCTATTTCTGATTCATTATGAGCACTGAGACAACATTCAAATATTCCTGAGAAAGAAGCATTATGCACGTTGATATAGTCTATTCAGCAACAGTGAGCAACTGCATCCAAAACTACCACATCCCAGGAATTAAATGAGGTCAGCCACATTGATCAGTATTTGTCCCACTGCAGTATTGTAGAAAGCCTCAAAGTCATAAAGAATCCTCTTGTCTTCTTCAGTAGCAAAGTTTATAGCCACACTTTCCCTCCCAAATAGACCCCATCTACCACTTCTGTGAACATCATTTTCATGATTAGTAGCTAGATCATAGTTTATAATCAGTGACCCTTGTTGTATATCAGTTGCACAAGCCAACAAGTCAGTAAGAGATCAGAACACAATTTGATGCTGATCAGAGTTCCCTCATGATTACAACTCTTTCCTTCTGATTTATGTCACCATGCACAGAAGAAACTCTGACGTCCCTGCCACACATTTTCTTACAGTCAGTCTACCTTGTGCCTTGTGTTGAGAAAAATAATGGCCTGTGTAATCGTCAGTGTCCCATACAAGTCACGAAGTATGTCCAACTTTCATTTCTCTCTCTCAACATTAATATAAAATTGTTTGATTCTTTCAAGAGTCAATTATTCCCTTTTCACCAGAATTTGAATTGGGTTTCTCATGAATTTTGGTCACTTCCAACACAGCTATTGGCCTTGTGGCAGAAAGCAACATCACATGAAACAGTTCACTTCAGTCACTCAGTTGTGTCTGACTCTGCGACCCCATGAATCACAGTATGCCAGACCTCTGTCTGTCACCAACTCCCGGAGTTTACCCAAACTCATGCCCATCGAGTCGGTGATGCCATCCAGCCATCTCATCCTCTGTCGTCCCCTTCTCATCCTGCCCTCAATCCCTCCCAGCATCACAGTCTTTTCCAATGAGTCAACTCTTTGCATGAGGTGGCCAAAGTATTGGAGTTTCAGCTTTAGCATCAGTCTTTCCAGTGAACACCCAGGACTGATCTCCTTTAGGATGGACTGGTTGGATCTCTTTTCAGTCCAAGGGATTCTCAAGAGTCTTCTCCAACACCACAGTTCAAAAGCATCAATTCTTCGGCACTCAGCTTTCTTCACAGTCCAACTCTCACGTCCATACATGACCACTGGAATGTTGGCAAAGTAATGTCTCTGCTTTTTAATATGCTACCTAGGTTGGCCATAACTTTCCTTCCAAGGAGTAAGTGTCTCTTAATTTCATGGCTGCAGTCACCATCTGCAGTGATTTTGGAGCCCCCAAAATAAAAGTCTGACACTGTTTCCACTGTTTCCCCATCTATTTGCCATGAATAGATTTGGCCCCATGATGGGACCAGATGCCATGATTTTAGTTTTCTGAATGTTGAGCTTTAGCTTTAAGCCAACTTTTTCACTCTCCTCTTTCACTTTCATCAAGAGGCTTTTTAGCTCCTCTTCACTTTCTGCCATAAGGGTGGTGTCATCTGCATATCTGAGGTTATCGATATTTCTCCCGGCAATCTTGATTCCAGCTTGTGCTTCTTCCAGTCCAGCGTTTCTCATGATGTACTCTGCATAGAAGTTAAATAAGCAGGGTGACAATATACAGCCTTGACATACTCCTTTTCCTATTTGGAACCAGTCTGTTGTTCCATGTCCAGTTCTAACTGTTGCTTCCTGACCTGCATACAGATTTCTCAAGAGGCAGGTGAGGTGGTCTGGTATTCCCATCTCTTTCAGAATTTTCCAGTTTATTTTGATCCACACAGTCAAAGGCTTTGGCATAGTCAATAAAACAGAAATAGATATTTTTCTGCAACTCTCTTCCTTTTTCATGATCCAGTGGATGTTGTCAATTTGATCTCTGGTTCCTCTGCCTTTTCTAAAACCAGCTTGAACATCTGGAAGTTCACAGTTCACTTTTGTATTTAATTTTTGGAAAATCTCATAGATTTAATCCTTAAACCCTCAGCTCAGCATTTTATCTGCTTCATCCAAAGCAAGCATTTTGACACATTTTGGAAAAAGATAATTGTTTAACACATCAGAAACTCTCCCAGGTGTACCAAAAACAATATGTGGTGCTTCGGCCTGCAGTTTTGCATTTTATTTAGAACATTGGTTACACCAACGCAGACAGGACAAGTTGCCCCTACATAGTCTCTAAGTGCCAGAATTACTTTCTGTATCTGTCAAGCCAGTTCTCCGGCAGGGGCCAATATTGTGCTTGGGGCTCCTGGAACTCAGTCTCCATCCACTGAGCAAATGTGGCTGTCTTGCCAGTAGCGGACTGAGCTTGATAATCACATGATACTCCTTAATACATGGAATAATAGCTCTCTGCTGAATAACTGATGATTTCTCAAAACCACAAGCATAGGTGCCCCAAAGAAGAGACTCCTTTAAGTTCATATTATCAATGTTATCAACAGCCTCATTCCAGTTGCTCTCGATGACACCAGTGGGTCCACTTCCTCTGGTGCATAGTCACCACGTTCTCTGGTGTTATAATCTCTGGCACTGCCAGACATGATCTGAAGAGCTCCTCAGCACCCAGCTGAAAAGCTCTCAGCCTTCTTAATTTGGAAACATATTACAAATCTACAGCAATCAGAACAGTATAATATTGGCACAAAGGCAGACTTGTAGAACAATGGAGCAGAATACAGAGCTCAGAAATGAAGCTTCGTCAATTTAGCAAAATGGTCAACAAATGTGCCAAGATGACTCACAGGGAAAAGCCGGCCCCTTAAGCAAATGGCGTTGGAAAGCTGGCTGCTTATGCGAAAAAGCATACTGTGGGCCCTGACCCTGATTCATGAGTGAAAACTAACTTAATATGGATTAAAAACCTAAATGTATGACCTAAGCCTCTTAAACTCCTGGAAGAGAACATCTGAGAAAAACTCAATAACCTTAAATTTGACAATGATTTGTTGGAAATCATTGGAAAGCATATGGAAATCATTGGAAAGCATATGGAAAAAGGAAAATAGACACATGTGATGACATCAAACTAAAAATATGTGCATTAAAGACTTAGATAGCAGAATGGAAAGGCAACCTGTGATCTGGAAGAAAACGTTTAAAATGTTATGTCTGATAAGAGGATAACATTCAGAATACATAAGGAATTACTTTAATTAAATGAACCAATAACCTAATTTAAAATTTTCATGTTACTTAAAGATATTTATCTAGAAATAACCTACAAATTACCAACAAACATATAAGAAAAATGCTCTAAATCAATAATCATTAAGGAAATATTAAAAAAACAACAAAGAGATTGTATCTCACAATCATTATAATGGCTGAACATGAAAGAGAAAGGAAAAGGACATATACTGACTACTAGGTGGAGAAACTGCAGCAATTCTGCACTTTTGGTGGGCAGAAAAATGGTGCAGCCACTGTGAAAAGTAGTGTCAGGTTCTTCCTAAAAGTAAGAAAGAATTCCAATATTATGGAATCAAATATCTGGGTATATAGCAAAAATAAGATAAAGAAAAACAGCAGTCTTTCTAAGGTGGAGGCAACCCAAGTGTCCCTTGGTGGATGAAGAGATAAACAAAAGGTTGCACACACCTGTGATGGAATACCATTCAGCCTTAAAGAGGACAGAAATCCTGTCACATGCTGCAACATGGGTAAATCTTAAGGAGACTACGCTAAGTGTAACAACCAATGCCAAAAGACCAATGCTTTATGTTTTACTCATCTGGGGCATCTGAGGAAGTCACATTCACAGAGAGAGAAAGAAGAATGGTGGCTGCCAGTGGTGGAGGTGAGGAGGAAACAGGGAGTTATTATTTAGGGGGATGGAGTTCCAAGTTTGCAAAGTGAAAAGTTCTGGCGATCTGATACACACAAGGTGAATATGCCAGACACTACTGAACTCTACTGCTGGCGTCCAGCCCTGGTGGATCCAGGGTAATTCGAAGGTGGGGATGGAATAGGCGTCCTAGAAAAACTTATTTAATTACAGATAGAGAGGGACTAGGATTTTAGCAGAGAAAAAGAGGCCGAATAACTTGGTTAGCACAGGGTACCAATCACCACCTACATAGGCTGCAGGCATCTTCCTGTTCTCCCGAAGGAGAGGAGGCACCGAGGCCCCCCGGTCCGATCTTAGAAGCCCAGGCAAAGTTAGTAGGCTTGGTGGGTCCTATGCACCAAAATGGGAATTTGGCCAGAAAATAGTAAGAGAGAGAGAAAGGGGCTGAATGACTTGGCTTACGTGGGGTACCAATAAAATTCCGGACAAGGAATTTGCACCATCTGAATAGTGGGCACCCACGCTCTAGATGGGAATTCAGCCAGAAAATTGGGGAGCAGAAAGGAACAACATGAGGGAATCAGTCTTTCCGGAACTGATCCGATTTCTTTATTTTTCAGGTTTGTTTATATACCTTTTGTTACACATAGGGATGAATACAGAGTCACGCGGGGCTCAGCAGACCTGACCCTTGTCACAATCAGGTGTTTCATATAAAATTATACAAAGGTCTTACGAGTTTTTACATCATCTTCTGACCATGAGGTCTGCTGACATTTTATGGCCCTTTCTGATACCTGTCAGTTAACCAGAAAGCTTATTTTTCCAAGGCACCACCCTCCAAATAAAGTTGCATTCCTATAGGGTGAGGGTGTAGTGAGTTACAATCAAGAAAGGAATTTACTTAACCTAAGGTTTAACATGATTAGTCTTAAAGGTTAATACTTATTTCTCTTATATGCTTAGAGGTTAATACTTATTTCTCCTATATGCTAGTTATATTCATTATAAGGGCAGAGAATATGGAGATTTAGCAGGAAACATCAGCTCAACAAATGAAAACCCTTCATCAATGTTCCCTTTACAATATATTTAGTCTTAGGATAGTGATAAGGTTACATTTTTGCATAACAAGGACATAGTGATTTATAACAAAGTACAGTAGTCTATAACAAAAGAGAAAATTCATTGACTCAAAAAGTCTAATATTGCTAACATCAAAAACTACTATATTTCCTTTTCTGTATTCCAAATACATTGATTAATATATTCCCAGGTACTTAAAGGATATGGAGGCCTGGCGGCAATCATTGACTCAACAAGAAAAAGTCCTATGTTAATTAAGATTCTCAGAATACTCCAAAACTCTCTGTGCTGTTTATGGTTGAGAGGTAGTAAACCATCATGTGTCATCAGAGGTTTAACATGAAACGCCCTTGTCCCACCTAGGGCAGGGAATTAGCAGCAATTATTGACACAACAAATGAAGAAACCCTTTATCAATATAATTCTCAACCAACCCACTATACTAAGAATTTCTAACTTCTCACAAGAATTTGCCTTTAGTAAGTCAAAACATCTCATGCCTCTCAAGGTTGGAGGGCTGTTGTGGCCGGAGGAACCTATACAGGCAGGCTAGATAACCTTCAGAAGAGTCCCGTAAGTTAAAACACTCCAGTCACGCCCAGGAATTTTTACTGCCTTGGAGCTGCACGTTAACTCCTTCTCGGAGAGAAACGGTTATGGGGGAGAGCCCTCCATAGGTGAGAGTTCAAGACAGACTCTGGTTTTGGGGTTAGATGCTCAGCAGCAGGGGAATTTCCTGAGGCTTCATCACGCCTTTGCACATACCGAAGCCCCCTTCCTCATGACCTTTGCCAAGGGCGGAGTTCCTCACACTGGCTCCCAACACTCTACAGTTGGGAAGATTCCCTGGAGGAGTAAATGACAACCCATTCTAAAATTCTTGCATGGGAAATTCCATGCACATAGGAGCCTGGCGAGCTACAGTCCATGGGGTTGCAAAAGTGTCAGACAGACTTAGCGACTAAACAACAACACATGACTTAGCGACTAAACAATAGGACTGAACTACACTCAAAATACAACAAAAGGTTTTTTTTTTTTTTTGCTTCTAAAAGGTAGAAACTTCTAAAGTTCACCAAAATATCAGCATCAAAACTACAACGTGGTCTTGAAATGTAATGTGTTTATTGTCCACTTAAGCACAATAAAGAAACAAGCTGTATCATGTATATTTTGTATGTTTCAGTGACTAACTAACACTGAATGCAACTTATATTCTGGCGTTAGATGTGAACTGAGAATCTAGTGTGTGCCAATAACTTGCAAAGTATGGTAGGGGATGAACAACCAAGTAAACCACTTCTAACATTGCATAGAGATATCCACTGCAATCTGAAATATAGTTTTACAGAGAGGAAAACAACAGAATGAGAAAGACTAGAGATCTCTTCAAGAAAGTTAGAGATACCAAGGGAACATTTCATGCAAAGATGGGCTCGATAAAGGACAGAAATGGTATGGACCTAACAGAAGCAGAAGATGTTAAGAAGAGGTGGCAAGAATACACGGAAGAACTGTACAAAAAGATCTTCATGACCCAGATAATCATGATGGTGTGATCACTAATCTAGAGCCAGACATCTTGGAATGTGAAGTCAAGTGGGTTTTAGAAAGCATCACTGCGAACAAGACTAGTGGAGGTGATGGAATTCCAGTGGAGCTGTTTCAAATCCTGAAAGATGATGCTGTGAAAGGGCTGCACTCAATATGCCAGCAAATTTGGAAAACTCAGCAGTGGCTACAGGACTGGAAAAGGTCAGTTTTCATTCCAATCCCAAAGAAAGGCAATGCCAAAGAATGCTCAAACTACCACACAATTGCACTCATCTCACATGCTAGTAAAGTAATGTTCAAAATTCTCCAAGCCAGGCTTCAGCAATACATGAACCATGAACTCCCTGATATTCCAGCTGGTTTTAGAAAAGGCAGAGGAACCAGAGATCAAATTGCCAACATCTGCTGGATCATTGAAAAAGCAAGAGAGTTCCAGAAAAACATCTATTTCTGCTTTATTGACTATGCCAAAGCCTTTGACTATGTGGATCACAATAAACTGTGGAAAATTCTGAAAGAGATGAGAATACCAGACCATCTGACCTGCCTCTTGAGAAATCTGTATGCAGGTCAGGAAGCAACAGTTAGAACTGGACATGGAACAACAGAGTGGTTCCAAATAGGAAAAAGAGTACGTCAAGGCTGTGTATTGTCACCCTGCTTATTTAACTTCTATGCAGAGTACATTATGAGAAATGCTGGACTGGAAGTAGCACAAGCTGGAATCAAGATTGCCGGGAGAAATATCAATAACCTCAGATATGCAGATGATACCACCCTTATGGCAGAAAGTGAAGAGGAGCTAAAAAGCCTCTTGATGAAAGTGAAAGAGGAGAGTGAAAAAGTTGGCTTAAAGCTCAACATTCAGAAAAGAAAGATTATGGCATCCAGTCCCATCACTTCATGTGAAATAGATGGGGAAACAGTGGAAACAGTGTCAGACTTTATTTTTGGGTGCTCCAAAATCACTGTAGATGGTGACTGCAGCCATGAAAGTAAAAGACGCTTACTCCTTGGAAGAAAAGTTATGACCAACCTAGATAGTATATTCAAAAGCAGAGATATTACTCTGCCGACTAAGGTCTATCTACTCAAGGCTATGGTTTTTCCTGTGGTCATGTATGGATGTGAGAGTTGGACTGTGAAGAAGGCTGAGCGCCGAATAATGGATACTTTTGAACTGTGGTGTTGGAGAAGACTCTTGAGAGTCTCTTGGACTGCAAGGAGATCCAACCAGTCCATTCTGAAGGAGATCAGCCCTGGGATTTCTTTTGGAAGGAATGATGCTAAAGCTGAAACTTCAGTACTTTGGCCATCTCATGCGAAGAGTTGACTCACTGGCAATGACTCTGATGCTGGGAGAGATTGGGGGCAGGAGGAGAAGGGGACGACCGAGGATGAGATGGCTGGATGGCATCACAGACTCGATGGACGTGAGTCTGAGTGAACTCTGGGAGATGGTGATGAACAGAGAGGCCTGGCGTGCTGTGATTCATAGGGTCACAAAGAGTCGGACACGACACAGTGACTGAACTGAACTAAAGTGAAAGCCAACCTGTAGGGTTTTAAAAAAATTCTCTTCCAGACTATAGAACAATTTCCATTCCATCTAATACTGGACTCAATTTTCCTGATTTATTTGAAAGTGAAAGTTAATGTTCTACTGAGTACCATAGATTCCTTACTGCTTGTACCATTAAAATTTACATAATGATGAGAACTCTACACTTGCATACAAAAGATTGGGATTTTTCTTTTCCTTTAGAAATTTAGAGTAAGATATTCCTTGGAATGACAAAAAGAAAATGAGGGGGAGAAGGAGAAAGGAAGGAAGGAAGGAAGGGAGGAAGGAAGGGGAGGAAATGAGGAGGAGGTGGAGGAAAAAGAGGAGGAGAGGAATGCAGGGAAAGAGAACAGTACTGCAGCACGACACTGTAAGAAGGCACGCTACTTTAGGAAAACTCCTCAAAGAACAAAGGTCATCAGGTGAATACAGTCATCTACAGCAGACTTAGAACTGGTTCTGGAGCCCAAAGATGAGACAATGCTATCAGAGTCCAGCAGAGACATTGGAGTATTTCCTGTTGAGGAAAGGTGAGCAGAAATCTGATGACTTGGTTTTGGCTGCTTGCCAGAGTCTCCTCAGCAGAGACAGCGGGGAGATGGAGAGGTGTGATCAGAGAGGAGGGCACATCCCTACTGACCTTGCAGGGAACAGACTAGCCCTGTGTCCACAGGACCCCCTCCTGTGAGCGACCACGGGACTGGACGACCACCACAGGGAGACACGATAGGGATCTGGGTGCAGACTGTGTGTTGGGTCCGTGGAGCAGGGGGCTGGAGCTCTGCATGGGGAGCTCAAGACAGATGATCCAGCTGCCCCAAGGAGTATGGGACACCGGGCCAGGGAGCTGTGCTTCTGCCAAGAGACTGCCCACTCTCTCTCCACCGCCTGCTCTCTGCAGCAGCACCAGGACCTCCATCCTTATTCAGAGGTGTCTGTGCTGACAAGGCTCCATTTCTTAGGGTCACAAGTAGTCAGGACAGTGTCACGTGTCAGGTTGGATGGTGAACTTTTGGTGCCAGGTATCACGTTGGCTCCCTGGGGCTCCCAGCTGCTGTCTCAGGGGAGAAACCCAGGACAGGGAGCACTAGGAGCATCTGAAGCAGGAGCACAGGTGCTCCCTGCTGCCTTGTTGGGTGGCGGCATCAGTGAACAGAAGGGGGAGGCGGAGGAACAGCCCCGCTCAGGATTGAGGGGAAGCACGGTCTTCTTAACTCCCCTAATTGGCTGTGGGGATGCCCAGGCTATCACCAAGAAAGGGGCCAGGCTGAGTGTCCTAGAACCTCCCTTCTAGGTGGTCCAAAGGAGATTACTAAGCACATATTTACATGGATTCAACAATGAAATGAAGGTAAAAACATCAGAGTTTGTCTAGTTTCATACCTTCACTAGAGAGCAAGGAGATCCAACCAGTCCATCATAAAGTAAATCAACTCTGAATTGTCATTGGAAAGAATGATGCTGAAGCTGAAGCTCCAAAATTTTGGCCACCTGATGCAAAGAGCTGACTCATTGGAAAAGACCATGATGCTGGGAAAGATTGAGGGCAGGAGGAGAAGGGTGGGAGAGAGGATAAGATGGCTGGATGGCTTCACCAAATTAATGGAGATGAGTTTGAGCAAGCTCAAGGATATAGCAAAGGAAAGGGAAGTCTGGCATGCTACGTTCATGGGGTCACAAGAAATTGGACACAACTTAGCTACTGAACTTAGCTACTTAGCTACTGGGCTTCCCTGGTGGCTCAGAGGTTAAAGCGTCTGCCTCCAATGCGGGAGACCCTGGTTCAATCCCTGGGTCGGGAAGATCCCTTGGAGAAGGAAATGGTAACCCACTCCAGTATTCTTGCCTGGAGAATCCCATGGACATAGAAGCCTGGTAGGCTACGTCCACGGGGTTGCAAAGAGTCGGACACGACTGAGCGACTTCACTTCACTTAGCTACTGAACAACAACAACAATATCTTCACTGGAGGGTGCTGAATTTGGAAATATATTCTCAGTCAAAGACTCTCTGCTGATCACTCTGCCTCCTGTATTACCCAAACTTCAAGATTCGAGTCATACCCGTTAAGGGTATTAATTTTATGTTGGCAAAGAAAATGCCTTATTCATTTTCCATCTCTTGCAGTTTGAGGTCCATGATGTTCTTCCAAGAAGGACTAAATAAAATGTTGGAGGAAAGAATGAATTGAAAAAATGAATTACAAGAATGAGGAATAAATTCTTCAAATTAAACTCAGTGTCTCCCCTCAAGCCTTTTTGTTGGCCGTGTGTCTCTGCCCCAGTCTCCGCAGAGCATCCTTCACGTCTTTGTTTCTCAGGCTGTAGATGAGGGGGTTGAGCATCGGGATGACCAGGGTGTAGAAGACAGAGACCACCTTGCCCTGCTCCATGGACGCCACAGCTCCCGGCTGGGCATACATGACAAAGAGGGTCCCATAAAAGAGGGACACGGCTGTCATGTGGGAGCCGCAGGTGGAGAAGAGCTTGTGCCTCCCCTCCTCCTGAGCGCATCCTGAGGATGGTCACTGTGATGTAGCCATAGGAGACGAGGACCACGAGGGTGGTGCCCACGATGAAGAAGCCACAGAGGCCAAACATGACCAGCTCGTTGATGGTAGTGTCAGCACAGGCAAGCTTGAGCAGAGGCGGCACGTCACAGAAGAAGTGGTCGATGTGGCTGGAGCTGCAGAACGGGAGGCTGAAGGTGAAGCTGGCCTGCAGGGTGGAGTTGAGGCAGCCCCCGCAGTAGCAGCCCAGCACCAGGCGGGCACAGACAGAGGGACACATGGAGATGGGGTAGTGCAGGGGGCTGCAGATGGCCACAAAGCGGTCATAGGCCATCACAGCCAGGAAGAGTGCCTCAGTGGTGCCCATTAGAGCAAAAAAGAAAAATTGAATGATACATCCCTCAAAGGTGATGATCTTGGAGGAAGATACAATGTTGGCCAGGGCCTTGGGGTAGATGACAGACAAGTAACACAGGTCCACAAAAGAGAGGTTCTTGAGGAAGAAGTACATCGGGGAGTGCAGACGGGCATCCAGTGTGATGACCACGATCATGGTGAGGTTCCCCAGGACGGCCACCACATACAGGGCCAGGAACAGAGCAAAGAGCAGGGCCTGGGTCTGTGGGCCACCCCCAAACCCATCCAGCACAAACTCCTGCAGAGGCACCACTGAGAGGTTTCCGTTTCCTTGGGGTGACATGGCCCTGAGCTGGTGACACAGGGCAGAGAGTTAGGAGCTGGTGGGAGGCAGGGAGAGGAGCAGGGTCACAAAGTCATCCTCTCTTGGAGAACAGGCACCCTTCAGTGCCCAGCTGCAGGGTAACTAGATGCCACTCTTCTTCCTGATAAATACTAGCTGATCTGAAGCATAACTATTTCTTCTGATTTAGTAATTACTAAGTGTGCTTGGAGCACTCACCCTGTGGGAGACAGAGCATTTGCTATGAGAAAAGACTCAAGGGGTCCTGCCAAGCTGAGAGTCTACTGTGTAATGGTGGCTTACATCTCCCTGTCCTTGCTTTCAAGGACATGCTCTCCCTCCCCACAGGGATGCGCCTGAGCTGTGCTATTTCTGCACTTGCTCAGGTGTCTAATCCTGCACCTCCCACCCCTTGTTTACTCATTCTTTAATTTCAGAAATTGTTAAGCACTTCGTGCCATCAGGACATGACCCAGTGATAGCTCTATCCTGGGACAGGCTAGGAGCAGGTAAGGGACCAACCCTCACCAGGCTTGTGTGGAGCTACGCCTTTCTCTCCTGCAGGACCAGAGACCTAACTTAGCATCTTTGTCTCTGAGATAGGATCTTGGTGGCAACCTCAGCTGAGGTCTCTGCATCCTTGAGAATCTAAGGGTTCTTTCTTGTAAAGTCCAGATGTCAGCCAATACCTGGAGAGGAGAAAGTCCACCTCCATGGTCTGAAAAGCAGCAGGTCAGGGGCTGTGGCACATTCAGCATGTGGTGCGTCCTCATCATCCTGACTTCCATGCCCCCTGGCTCCTCTGCACACCCTGTGGGGTGATTGCTTGGAGCCATGGGAGCCACCCACACAGTCACGTCTGTCTCAGTGACTGGGTCCTCCAGCTGGGTGCTGCTTCCTGTACCTGTCACAGCCCAGGCTGGGGATAAACTCCACACTCACATGGGACATGGGCACCAGCTGTGTGAGGCCCAGAGGGGTGGTCGGGGGAGATGCAGCCTGACAATGGAGGAGAGAAGGAGGAAGGTGCACACCACAGTGCCTCCCAGGACTGAGGAGCATCAGTGGGAGAGCAGAGCCGGCTTTAGAGCAGGTCATTCTTTAGAGGTGCAAGCTGCAGGATCACAGGGCTGGCCACCTTCAGAGGGAGTGCCCTCCCCGGAGTCGGGGTGTACAGGCAGCAGCTATGTGGTCAGTGGGGCCTGTGGAGAAGCAACACCACCACACTCTCACTCAGCCTGCAGTTCTCTTAGAAGGTGGTCTGACAGAGTTCATGCCCCCCAACAATAGAGCATGCAGGAGAAAGAATGGGTTGCCCATCTTTCCTCTCCCTGGCTGGCCTGACTCCAACCATCACAGGACAGCAGAGCATTAGAGTTTGCTAGGGATGCCCCAGCACTGTGACATGGGTTAGGAGCAGGTGGTCTGAGTGCAGTTGGTGGGATGCCCTACACACCTTGGCTGCCCACTCCTTGGCTGTCCTCCCATCCCTGTCCTGTGCACACATTCACATTAGTATCAGCTGAGTTTTTGCTGGACTGGAATGAGTGAATTAAACTCAGGTGACCTTTATATCTGCTGCTATGGACAATAATCCCTTAGAAGAAATGGGGTAGCCCTCCAAGTCAACAAAAGAGTCTGAAATGCAGTACTTGGGTACAATCTCAAAAACGACAACAATCTCTCTTCATTTCCAAGGCAAACCATTGAATATAACAGTTATCCAAGTCTATGCCCCAACCAGTAATGCTAAAGAAGCTGAAGTTGAACGGTTCTATGAAGACCTACAAGACCTAGAACTAACACCTAAAACGATGTCCTTTTCATTATAGGGACCTGGAATGCAAAAATAGGAAGTCAGCAAATACCTGGAGTAACACACAAATTTGGCCTTGGAGTACAAAATGAAGCAGGGTAAAGTCTAACAGAGTTTTGCCAAAAGAACATACTGGTCATAGCAAATACCCTCTTCCAACAACATAAGAGAAGACTTACACATGGACATCACCAGATCGTCAGTACTGAAATCAGATTGATTATATTCTTTGCAGCTGAAGATGAAGAAGCTCCAAACAGCAAAAACGAGACTGGTAGCTGAGTGTGGCTCAGGTCATGCACTTCTTATTGCCAAATTCAGACTAAATTTGAAGAAGGTAGGGAAAACCACTAGACCATTCAGGTAAGACTTAAATCAAATCACTTACAATTATACAGTAGAAGTGACAAATGGATTCAAGGGATTAGATCTGATAGACAGAGTGCCTGAAGAACTATGGAAGGAGGTTTGTGACACTGTACAGAAGGCAGTGATGAAGACCATCTCCAAGAAAAAGAAATGCAAAAAGGCAAAATGGTTGTCTGAGGAGGCCTTACAAATAGCTGAGAAAAGAAGAGAAGCTAAAGGCAAAGGAGAAAAGGAAAGATATACCCATTTTAATGCAGAGTTCGAGAATAGCAAGGAGAGATAAGAAAGCCTTCCACATTGATCAGTGCAGAGAAATAGAGGAAAATAGCAGAATGGGAAAGACTAAAGATCCCTTCAACAAAATTAGAGATACCAAGGGAATATGTTATGCAAAAATGGCCACAATAAAGAACAGAAATGGTATGGCTCTAACAGAGGCAGAAGCTATTAAGAAGAGGTGGCAAGAATACCCAGAAGAACTAAGCAAAAAGATCTTCATGACCCACATAACCATGATGGTGTGATCACTGACCTAGAGACAGACATCCTGGAATGCAAAGTCAAGTAGGCTTTAGAAGCATCACTATGAACAAAGCTAGTGAAGGTGATGGAATTCCAGTTGAGCTATTTCAAATCCTGGAAGATGATGCTGTGAAAGTGCTGCACTCAATATGCCAGCAAGCTTGGAAAACTCAGCAGTTGCCACAGGACTGGAAAAGGTCAATTTTCACTCCAATCCCAAACAAAGGTGATGCCAAAAATGTTCAAACTACCACACAGTTTCACTCATCTCACATGCTAGCAAAGCAATGCTCAAAATTCTCCAAGCCAGGCTTCAACAGTATGTGAAGCATGAACTTGCAGATGCTTAAGATGGATTTAGAAAAGGCAGAGGAACCAGAGACCAAACTGCCAACTTCTGCTGGATCATCAAAAAGCAAAAGAGTTCCAGAAAGGCGTCTACTTCTGCTTTACTGACTACGCCAAAGCCTTTGACTGTGTGGACCACAAAAACTGTGGAAAATTCTTCAAGAGATGGGAATACCAAACAACCTGGCCTGGCTCCTGAGAATTTCTATATGCAAGTCAAGAAACAACAGTTAGAACCAGACATGGAACAACAGACTGGTTCCAAATAGGAAAAGGAGTACGTCAAGGCTGTATATTATCACCCTGCTTATTTAACTTATATGCAGAGTACATCATGAAAAACACTGCGCTGGAAGAAGCATCAGCTGGAATCAAGATTGTCAGGAGAAATATCAATAACCTCAGATATGCAGATGACACCACCCTTATGACATAAAGTGAAGAACTAAAAAGCCTATGGATGAAAGTGAAAGAGAAGAGTGAAAAGTTGCCTTAAAACTCAACATTCATAAAAGTAATGTTAGGGCATCCGGTCCCACCACTTCATGGCAAATAGATGGAGAAACAGTGGAAACACTGGCAAACTTTTTTTTGGGGGAAGGGGCTCCAGAATCACTGCAGATGGTGACTGTAGCCATGAAATTAAAAGATGCGTTCTCCGTGGAAGAATAGCTAACACCAACCTAGACAGCATATTTGAAAGTAGAGACATTACTTTGCCAACAGAGGTCTATCTAGTCAAGGCTCTGGTTTTTCCTGTAGTCAGATGTGGATGTGAATGTTGGACTATAAAGAAAGCTGAGCACTGAAGGATTGATGCTTTTGAACTGTGGTGTTGGAAAAGACTCTTGAGAGTCCCTTGGATTGCAAGGAGATCCAACCACTCAATCCTAAAGGAAATCAGTTCTGAATATTCATTGGAAGGACTGATGCTGAAGCTGAAACTCCAGCATTTTGGGCACTTGATGCGAAGAACTGACTCATATGAAAAGACCCTGATGCTGGGAGAGATTGAAGGAAGGAGGAGAAGGGGATAACAGAGGGTGAGATGGTTGGATGGCATCACTGATTCGATGGACATGCATTTGAGTGAACTCTGGGAGTTGGTAATAGAACAGGGAGGCCAGACGTGCTGCAGTCCATGGGTCAAAACGAGTCAAACAAGACTGAGTGACTGAACTGAACTGAAGCTTTTTCTGTCCACCTCTGTGTACCTCCTGTTCATACACACAATAGAGCCAGTGTGACTGGAGTGACTGTCTTCCCTCCACCGTCCCAGGCCTGCTTTCTTGCTTTTATGTCCCCTGTGGTTCGCAACTTCATGTTCTATTCTGTTTCCCAGGACAATTTGTCCACTTGAGGGTCCTTGGGTCCTGAGAACAGTGACCCCTAGGATGCCTAGTGAAGCACATGAGAAGCAATTTGCATTTTCTTCTGGGAAGCCAAGATGGTTTTTGAAAATAAACTCACACATTCCATTGGCTACTGAGATACAGCAGTGGGACTGTGGTCACTTCAGTAAACCTGTGATTAAACTTGATATGTACTTTCCCCTGTGAAGCTGAAGAGCCCAGTGTTGTCTGCAAGCCTCTGTATTTATTGACGGGGTCCTGTATCCTTTTCCTTGTAAATTTAGTTAGGCAAATGCAGTCTGAGGCCCTATAACAATATCATTACCTAGAGCTGGTCAGAAATGCAAAGTCTCAAGCCACTGGATTTAAGCCTATGTTTATTTGAGATGTCCTGATTATTTCTACTTTCGCTAATGTTCAGCCCTGCTGCCCTGACTGACCCCGCCCAGGGCAGTTGGGAAGTGGGCAGTGATATGTCCAGGTCCAGGCCCCCAGGACTCACCTGTCAGTGATGCTGACCGCGCCCTGCTGAGTGATGACCACACTGCTCCTGTGATGTCAGGAGGGGCATGGCTCACCCAGGACGCTGTACTCCCGGGGAGGACGGGACTCCTGAGCCAGGTCTGTGCTGATGATAATGATGTGGCACTGAGGGCCCCTCCCTTGTCCACCTCTGGCCTCCTGTGCAGGGAAGTGAGAGTGAGGAGGGTGCAGCAGGGAGCACCTAGGTCACAGTGAGAGGGAGGCCAGGTGCTCCAAAGGCCTTCTGCAGGAAACTCTTAGGTCTTGGTAAAAGCAGAAGGTGGGATGGACTCAGCTCACCTGCTCCTCTGTGTCTGTCCCCTCAGCCAGCTGGTACTCATGTAACCTGCATCTTTGGGTGCCTCTGCAGGGAAGATGCTCTCCACTTGGCACAGCTGGGATTTGCAGCCACAAATGGCCAATTAGGTGAGACTTGGCCTCTGAGTGCACTGGGGCTCCCTACTCCCAGGGTCTCAGAGAGATGTAGTCCTGTGGCCAAACTTCCTCTGATGCATCTCAGCCCAGAACAGGGTGGTTAGGAGTGACTCCCTAAAATCATTCTGAACTACTGGGGTCCACTGAGCAAGAAGCAAGACAATTCAGAGGAACCCAGTGGTCTTCCTTGGAAAGGCCTCCCCCGGGCTGCAGCCATGACCTTCTGGCCCACAGCCCTTCCTTCCTGTTTCATCCTGGTCTGTTGGCATGACAAAGAGCGGTGTGCAGGACTCTCTGCCTGGTGAATAAGCACAGCCCTTTCTCAGTCATAGACTGGATCGTCTATCAATGCAGATTGAGTAAACATATGTTAAAACGAAATATTTTCACCTTGGGCAGACATCCAAAATCAAATTATAAATGTTGAATATGGTTACTAGAAAAATATAGAAAGTTTTATAGTAAAAAGTTGGAGAAAGTTTTGTTATGAATATCTTTAGGAAAATAAGGCTCTTTTGGCTCAGTAAATATTAAACAAAGTAGATTTCAGGGGAAAAGTTTGCATATTATAAAGGGATGTTCAAAATGAAAATGTTCAAGCTGCATGATGTGAAAAATTTAAGTTTGTATACAAATTATGAAAATTTAAAATATATGAAGTAAAAACAATTAAAAGAGATGTAAACATCCAAATCATGATTATATTATCACATTTTTCTCAGTAGTTGATGGAATGTTGTCGTGTGTTACATTGTTTCAAAGTGTTAGCACTATGGACCTGCTTGGCGTAGATGCAGCGCTACAGTCAGCAGCTGCGGAACATACATTCCGCTGAATCAGAGACAGCATCAGTGTAGTGATGTGAGTAATGTCTGCCCCCAAAATGAGTACCCAGAAACTCAGAATGTGACCTTACTTGGAAATGAGGTCTTTCCAAGTGAATTAGTTAGAAAGATGTCATGCTGGATTAGGTGGTTCCTAAATTCATCTGGACGAGGGGTATCTCTTTACCGCCGCTGTTCCTGACCTTCAGTGTTGCTTTGATGGAGCAGCCTTGTAGAGATACCCCACGCCCAAGGTAAGAGAAACCCAAGTGAGATGATAGGTGTTGCAAGAGGACATCAGAGGATAGACACACTGAAACCATATTCACAGAAAACTAGTCAGTCTAATCACACTAGGACCACAGCCTTCTCTAATTCAGTGAAACCAAGGCATGCCTGCAGGGCAACCCAAGATGGGCGGGTCATTGTGGAGAGGGCTGACAAAATGTGGTCAACTGGAGAAGGGAATGGCAAGCCACTTCAGTATTCTTGCCTTGAGAACCACATGAACAATATAAAAAGGCAACATGATAGGTTACCAAAAGAGGAACTCCCCAGGTCAGTAGGTGCCCAATACCCTACTGGAGATCAAGGGAGAAATAACTCCAGAAAGAATGAAGGGATGGAGCCAAAGCAGAAACAGTACCCAGCTATGGATGTGACTGGTGACAGAAGCAAGGTCCGATGCTGTAAAGAGCAATATTGCATAGGAACCTGGAATGTCAGGTCCATGAATCAAGGGAAATTGGAAGTGGTCAAACAAGAGATGATAAGGGTGAACGTTGAAATTCTAGGAATCAGCAAACTAAAATGGACTGGAATGGGTGAATTTAACTCAGATGACCATTATGTCTACTACTGTGGGCAGGAATCCCTCAGAAGAAATGGAGTAGCCATCATGGTCAACAAGAGTCTGAAATGCAGTACTTGGATACAATCTCAAAAATGACAGAATGATCTCCGTTCGTTTCCAAGGCAAATCATTCAATATCACAGTTATCCAAGTCTATGCCCCAACCAGTAATGCTGAAGAAGCTGAAGTTGAACAGTTCTATGAAGACCTACAAGATCTTTTAGAACTAACACCCAAAAAAGATGTCCTTTTCATTATAGGGGACTGGAATGCAAAAGTAGGAAGTCAAGAAACACCTGGAATAACAGGCAAATTTGGCCTTGGAATCCGGAATGAAGCAGGGCAAAGACTAATAGAGTTTTGCCAAGAAAATGCACTGGTCATAGCAAACACCCTCTTCCAACAACACAAGAGAAGACTCTACACATGGACATCACCAGATGGTCAACACCGAAATCAGATTGATTATATTCTTCACAGCCAAAGATGGAGAAGCTCTATATAGTCAACGAAAACAAGACCAGGTGCTGACTGTGGCTCAGACCATGAATTCCTTATTACCAAATTCAGACATAAATTGAAGAAAGTAGGGAAAACCGCTAGACCATTCAGGAATGACCTAAATCAAATCCCTTATGAGAAATAGATTTAAGGGCCTAGATCTGATGAGTGCCTGATGAAGTATGGAATGAGGTTCGTGACATTGTACAGAAGACAGGGATCAAGACCATCCCCATGGAAAAGAAATGCAAAAAAGCAAAATGGCTGTCTGGGGAGGCCTTACTAATAGCTGTGAAAAGAAGAGAGGTGAAAAGCAAAGGAGAAAAGAAAAGATATAAGCATCTGAATGCAGAGTTCCAAAGAATAGCAAGAAGAGATAACAAAGCCTTCTTCAGTGATCAGTGCAAAGAAATAGAGGAAAAGAACAGAATGGGAAAGACTAGAGATCTCTTCAAGAAAATTAGAGATACCAAGGGAACATTTCATGCAAAGATGGGCTCAATAAAGTACAGAAATGGTCTGGACCTAACTGAAGTAGAAGATATTAAGAAGAGGTGGCAAGAATACACAGAAGAACTGTACAAAAAGATCTTCAAGACCCAGATAATCACAATGGTGTGATCACTCACCTAGAGCCAGACATCCTGGAATGTGAAGTCAAGTGGGCCTTAGAAAGCATCACTATGAACAAAGCTAGTGGAGGTGATGGAATTCCAGTGGAGCTGTTTCAAATCCTGAAAGATGATGCTGTGAAAGTGCTGCACTCGATATGCCAGCAAATTTGGAAAACTCAGCAGCGGCCGCAGGACTGGAAAAGGTCAGTTTTCATTCCAATTCCAAAGAAAGACAATGCCAAAGAATGCTCAAACTACCACACAACTGCACTCATCTCACATGCTAGTAAAGTAATGCTCAAAATTCTCCAAGCCAGGCTTCAGCAATATGTGAACCGTGAACTTCCTGATGTTCAAGCTGGTTTGAGAAAAGGCAGAGGAACCAGAGATCAAATTGCCAACATCCGCAGGATCATGGAAAAAGCGAGAGAGTTCCAGAAAAACATCTATTTCTGCTTTATTGACTATGCCAAAGCCTTTGACTGTGTGGAGCACAGTAAACTGTGGAAAATTCTGAAAGAGATGGGAATACCAGATCACCTGACCTGCCTCTTGAGAAATCTGTATGCAGGTCAGGAAGCAACAGTTAGAACTGGACATGGAACAACAGAGTGGTTCCAAATAGGAAAAGGAGTACGTCAAGGCTGTATATTGTCACCCTGCTTATTTAGCTTCTATGTAGCGTACATCATGAGAAACGCTGGACTGGAAGAAACACAAGCTGGAATCAAAATTGCCGGGAGAAATATCAATAACCTCAGATATGCAGATGATACCACCCTTATGGCAGAAAGTGAAGAGGAGCTAAAAAGCCTCTTGATGAAAGTGAAAGAGGAGAGTGAAAAAGTTGGCTTAAAGCTCAACATTCAGAAAATGAAGATCATGGCATCCGGTCCCATCACTTCATGGCAACTAGATGGAGAAACAGTGGAAACAGTGTCAGACTTCATTTTTTGGGGGGCTCCAAAATCACTGCAGATGGTGACTGTGAAAGGTTGTTGTTGAATCACAACGCTGGGATTCTTGGTCCCCGGAGGAGAAGAATTCAATCCGGGGCCAGAGACAAGGCTGGATAGCTCAGAACTTTTGTGTAACAAAGTTTTATTAAAGTATAAAGGAGATAGAGAAAGCTTCTGACCTAGGCATCAGAAGGGGGCAGAAAGAGTACCCCCTGCTAGTCTTCAGCTGGGTGTTATATAGTCACCAGCAGTCTGTTAATGAAAGAAAGGAATGTCTCAAAACTTAGAATGGCACCAGCCCCCTCACCTATAAGATGTATTTTGGGATAACCTTGGCTCCAAATGGTTTATCTTGGGCCATAAAATGATTAACTTGAATCTTGAAGAAGGGCAGATCACCATACAAATAGTTTCATTTACATAGATTAGAGGAACAATATCGGAGTATAACATATTGGTTTATCAAGTAGGTCCTGAGCCCAAAAGGTGGAACGACTTGAAGACAGAGCTTGGGGTAAATACATAGTATATTAGCATAGCTTAAGATAAGCATTTCCATAAGAAAAAGGCAATGGTTAACTTTAAGTGAAACTAGGTGTCATTATAGTAACACAGAATTTTAAGAGAAACCTCCTTTTAAATTTGTATAGAGAAGGAAAAAGTATCCCTAGTTTGTTTCCTCCTGCCGAGAGATAAAATGTCTGACACTTACAGGCTATTTCCTCCGTTTGGAGACCCCTGGCCTTCCTGCCTGTTACCCTCTCAACAGCAGCCATGAAATTAAAAGACGCTTACTCTTTGGAAGAAAAGTTAAGACCAACCTAGACAGTATATTCAAAAGCAGAGACATTACTTTGCCGACTAAGGTCCGTCTAGTCAAGGCTATGGTTTTTCCTGTGGTCATGTATGGATGTGAGAGTTGGACTGTGAAGAAGGCTGAGTGCCGAAGAACTGATGCTTTTGAACTGTGGTGTTGGAGAAGACTCTTGAGGGTCCCTTGGACTGCAAGGAGATCCAACCAGTCCATTCTGAAGGAGATCAGCCCTGGGATTTCTTTGGAAAGAATGATGCTAAAGCTGAAACTCCAGTACTTTGGCCACCTCATGAGAAGAGTTGACTCATTGGAAAAGACTCTGATGCTGGGGGATTGGGGGCTGGAGGAGAAGGGGACGACCGAGGATGAGATGGCTGGATGGCATCACAGACTCCATGGACGTGAGTCTGAGTGATGTCCGAGAGATGGTGACGAACAGGGATGCCTGGCATGCTGTGATTCATAGGGTGGGTTGATTAGAAATTATATTGGTGAAGGGTTTTTCATTTGTTGAGCCAATATTTGCTGCTAAATCTCCATATTCCGTGCCCTTATAATGAATATAACTAGCATATAGAAGAAATAAGTATTAACCTTTAAGATTAATCATGTTAAGCCTTAGGGTAAGTAAATTCCTTTCTTAATTGTAACCCACTACACCCTCACCCTATAGGAATGCAACTTTATCTGGTACCTTCGGAGGGTACCAGAAAAAAATCACCCCTGGGAAAAATAAGTTTTCTGGTTGACTGACTGTTATCAGAAAGGGCCATAAAATGTCAGCAGGCCTCATGGACAGAAGATGATGTAAAACCCATAAGACTTTTATATAATTTTATATGAAGCACCTGATTTTGTCAAGAGTCAGGTCTGCTGACCCCGCGTGACTCTGTATTCATCCCTATGTATAACAAAAAGTATATAAGCAAACCTGAAAATAAAGAAAATGGATCAGTTTCTGGAAAGACTGTTTCCCCTTGTCATTCTTTCTTGTTCTGTTTTTCTGGCTGAACTCCCATCTGTAGCGTGGGTACTCCTACTACACTATTCTTTTCTAATCTCTCTTTATATTTCTAATTAAATAGCCTTTTCCTAGGATGCTGACTCCGTCTCCCCTTTGAATTACCCTGGATCCACCGGGGCTGGACCTCGGCAAAGGAGGTTTCTGGGTTGACCCAAGGACTAAAGGGCAGGTAAGACCAACGAAGGTCTTGGAATGCAGGAATGGAAAAACCAGACCCTTATCATCCTTTCCTCCCCCAATTTTGTAACCATTAAAGGATTTCAGGTCCTCCTGAGCTGTATAACCTTTCTCTTCCTATCCCACACAGGGAGAAGGTATTTGCCTTACTCTCCCCCCCAGTATACATGCCTCATGCAATCAGCAAATGACCCACAAGACTCCCAATCCCACTCCCTGTACCTTGGGTATAAAAGTGGATTAAGGACCCCTGTTCAATGTTGGTTCTCTCTTGAGCTGGACAGCTGTTCTAACTGTGTCTTCCATTCTAGTAAACTTTATTTCCCTCTCATTCTGTCTCATGTCTGGAAATTCTTTTCCAATACTCTCACAGACCACGACATTTTTAGTGGCTGTTATGGGGACTCGGGGTTTCTTCCCCCACTTCCTCACTTCTCCTTTCTCATACGGCCCCCTGTGAACAGGTGAGTGCTGTGGAAGTGTTGCAGGAAGGGGAACCCAGAGTTGCCATTTGTTGCAGGAAGGAGGACCCCTTCCAGGGCCTGAAACTGGGCTCTTGTCAAACACTTGGAAATGAATTGTCCGAGGAGACACATGTGCTGACAAAGCAAGAGATTTTATTGGGAAGGGGCACCTGGGTGGAGAGCAGTAGGGTAAGGGAGCCCAGGAGAACTGCTCTGCTGCATGGCTCACAGTCTCGGGTTTTATGGTGATGGGATTAGTTTCCAGGTGGTCTTTGGCCAATCACTCTAATTCAGAGTCTTTCCTGGTGGTGCACGCATCCCTCCGCCAAGATGGGTGCTAGTGAGAGGGATTCTGGGAAGTGGATGGACACGCAGTGTCTCCTTTCGACCTTTCCCGAACTCTCCCAGTTGGTGGTGGCTTATCAGTTCTGCATTCCTCATTAGGATCTCCTGTCATAAAACAACTCATGCAAATGGTCACTATGATGCCTGGCCTGGGTGGGCAGCCTCAATCAGTGTGCTTTCCCTAACAGAAGCAGCTGAGGGGCTCTGATCAAGGTTACCCTCTGGTGTGTCCAAAGGCCCTGTTGCTCAGTGCTTGCCAATAGTTGCCACCCAAATGAGTGAGGGGCTCTCCTTTTACTTCTAACTGAGGACTGGCCAACCAATATTGTGTGGGCACGCGTCAGGCACCCAAAAGCCATTAGGGTGCCTGCCACGTGAAGACTGCCACATGAGGATAAGCAGGACATGTGACAGATCAGGCCACAAGGGCATCTGCCCCCAGCAAGATAACTTCCGGTCACCTCATTGGGCTCGTAGTGGCTGGAGAGAGCGAGGCCACTGTGCCCGGGCCAGCGCCTCCCGATGGCATTGTGAGGTGCATCCCTCAGCCTTCTTCCCTATCACTTTCACTTTCCCCCTTTCAGTCCAGACTGACTTGCAGGAGCCTAGGTGCTGCCCGTGAGCCATCCCAAGGGTGCTTTCCGCGCTTCAGGGAATCACCAAATGGTGTCACCCGGTTGGTCCTCGGAATCTGTCTTTCTCAGCCTGGGTCACATGGTACCATAACTGCATGGTTCTCAGGGGTCACCCCTCACTGTCAGGCGTGGCTGTCGGGACGGTCAGCCATTTTTGTGCCATTAGTCACACAGAGAGTTCACTGGGACACAAGGGGCGCCTTTCTGTCAGCTGGTGACTCTCAGTGCCTCATTTTATGGCAGGTAGGCTGAGTGGGTTCTGGTACATCCTGGGAGCCTCTCTCAGGCTCACTCCTTGGATACATTCTCAGAAACTGGAACATTTTCACATGGCAGAAGGCCTAGCCCCAATACAAACTGGGGGACCCCAAAATGGCCTCTGAATGGCACACTAGCTTTTGCCAAAAGGAGGGAAAGGACTCAGAATTTCCTTATGGTCAGTCCTTCATGACCCTCAGTCAGAATCCAGATTTGAGGGACTCATGCTGCATGTGTCCTTCTGTTGCCTCCCCTATCTCCTGTCCCCTCTGTCTCTCTCCATCAGATTTCCTACACAACCCGTACTCGACTTTTCATATCCACATGATCTCTAGGGAAGGATTCTGAGCTTCCCTTTGGTCCAGGTCTTTATCCTATATTCAAAAGCTTGAAGGATAAAAAACTCTCCTAACTTTCTGAAGAATCCCCTGCTAACTGTGCTTTTCTCTCATGTGGGAGGGAACCAAGCTTCCCTCACTCCTGAACATCTTAAAGAATTCCCTTCTAACTACTCCTGTTTCTCAGAGTGGGGAAGGACCAAGCTTCCTCAACTCCTGCAAATTCCCTGAACCTTTCACATTCTTCTGATGGGACAAAGACCTCCCTTCCCACCAGAGGGACAATCCTGATCTACCACTGATATCAGAGTCAATTTGACCACTATTTGATCTATAATTTGTGTATAAATCTATGACTACAGAAAGGAAAGATGACTTTTTGACACAGGATGGCTATGATATTCTTTAGACTCAGGAGAAAACTGGTTAAAATAAAATTTTTCTTGGAAACTGCAAAACCGGTTCTTTTTGCATATGCAATTAAAAACAACTAGCTTGTTAAAAAGCCTGCCTAGAGAAAAAGCTTGAAGTTAACCCTTTCCATGTCCCTTAAATACACAGCCCACTTTGCCTGAGACCTCAAACTTGGACAAATTAGAACTTCAAGGAAAAAAAAAATGTGTGTGCTGGGGCAGAAATCAAAGAAACATTTTAAATCTCAAGGGGAAAACTACGAGATCTCTGTCTGTCTGTTTGGATTTATGTATGTCTCAGTCAGTCAGCTCAGTTGCTCAGTTGCGTCTGACTCCTTGTGACCCCATGGACTGCAGCCCGCCAGGCCTCCCTGTCCATCACCAACTCCCTGAGCTTGCTCAAACTCATGTCCATTGAGTCAGTGATGCCATCCAACGATTTCATCCTCTGTTGTCCCCTTCTCCTCCCAACTGTGATTTTCCCAGCACCAGGGTCTTTTCCAGTGAGTCAGCTCTTCGCATCAGGCGGCCAGAGGACTGGAGCTTCAGCAGCGGGCCTTCCAGTACATTCAGGACTGATCTCCTTCAGGATGGACTGGCTGGGTCTCTTTGTTGCCCAAGGGACTCTCAAGAGTCTTCTCCAACACCACAGTTCAAAAGCATAGATTCTTTGGTGCTCAGCTTTCTTTATAGTCCAACTCTCACATCCATGCATGACTACTGGAAAAACCATAGCTTTGACTAGACAGACTTTTGTTGGCAAAGTAATGTCTCTCTTTTTAATACACTATCTAGGTTGGTCATAACTTTTCTTCTAAGGAGTAAGTGTCTTTTAAGTTCATGGCTGCAGTCACCATCTGCAGTGATTTTAGGGCCCCCAAAACAAAGTCTGCCACTGTTTCCCCATCTATTTGCCACGAAGTAAGGGACCAGATGCCATGATCTTCGTTTTCTGAATGTTGAGTTTTAAGCCAACTTTTTCACTCTTCTCTTTCACTTTCATCAAGAGGCACTTTAGTTTTTCTTCGCTTTCTGCCGTAAGGGTGATGGCATCTGCATATCTGATGTTATTGATATTTCTCCTGGCAACCTTGATTCCAGCTTGTGCTTCATCCAGCCCAGCATTTCTCATGATGTATTCTGCATAGAAGTTAAATAAGCAGGGTGACAATATACAGCCTTGATGTACTGCTTTTCCTATTTGGAACCAGTCTGTTGTTCCATGTCCAGTTCTAACTGTTGCCTCCTGACCTGTATACGAGTTTCTCAAGAGGCAGGTTAGGTGGTCTGGTATTCCCATCTCTTGAAGAGTGTTCCAAGTTGTTGTGATCCACAGAGTCAAAGGCTTTGGCATAGTCAGTAAAGCAGAAGTAGATGTCTTTCTGGAATTCTCTTGCTTTTTCAATGATTCAACAGATGTTGGCACTTTGATCTCTAGTTCCTCTGTCTTTCCTAAAACCAGCTTGAACAGCTGGAAGTTCACGGTTCATGTACTGTTGAAGCCTGGCTTGGAGAATTTTGAGCATTACTAGCATGTGAGATGAGTGCAATTGTGTGGTAGTTTGAACATTCTTTGGCATTGCCTTTCTTTGGAATTGGAATGAAAACTGACCTTTTCCAGCCCTGTGGCCACTGCTGAGTTTTCCAAATTTGCTGGCATATTGAGTGCAGCACTTTCACAGCATCATCTTTTAAGATTTGAAGCAGCTCAACTGGAATTCCATCACCTGCACTAGCTTTGTTCGTAGTGATGCTTCCTAAGGTCCACTTGACTTCACTTTCCAGCATGTCTGGCTCTAGGTGAGTGATCACACCATCATGGTTATCTGGGTCATGAAGATCTCTTTTGTACAGCTGTGTATTGCTCCCACCTCTTCTTAATATATCCTGCTTCTGTTAGGTCCACACGTTTCCTTCCTTTATTGGGCCCATCTGTGCATGAGATGTTCCCTTGGTGTCTCTAGTTTTCTTGAAGAGCTCTCTAGTCTTTCCCATCTATCATTTTCCTCTATGTCTCAGTGTGTATGTTTCGCTTGTTTCTTTGAGAATATTGCTGAAGTTGTGAATGAGTTCTAATTTAATTGACCTAAAGAAAAGTAAGCAGTTACAGATCAGTCAATTCTAAATACAAGAGAAATTAACCTAAATAAATTTCAGATTCACATGAACTGGGAAATATTCAGTATTGAATATCTAGTATTAATGTTTGTTTTCTAATCTAACAGAGACATGTCTAAGAGTCATTAGCATTAAGCATAATATTTTCACTGTGCCTAGGTTTATTATAACTTAGATATTGTTGTATCTGTTACAAGTTTGTCAGCAAAGAAAGTACTTCGAGTGAAGAAACTTCAAAAACATAATACAAACGAGATATGAGCTTTTAGATAAACTCTATTAAGAATAATTATGCTTTAGAAATGTCTGTCTAAAACAGTCTCTTGAGATTTTGGTAACCTGAATTTCTACGGTTGCGCTAAACTAAGTGATGGAAGTTTATTGGATAGTTAAGTAATTTCCAAATATAATATGATTCTGAAGCATCATTACTCAACTCTGACTTCCTCTTACAGAGCAACTTGAAATTTTCGACTATTAATGAATAAGGTTTGATGCCATCCTGAGATGTTCTCTAGAATTTTTTTAAGAAATTATCACTGATATTTATGTTCACCTTTCTATAGAATGTTAATATAAAGATCAGCTCTTGGTTGCTTAAGGGAAGTAGGATGTGTGTTTTCAGTAAAGAAGGTATGAGGAAAGAAATTACATTTTGTGAAGGGAAAAGGAAGTAGGTCTGACTTACAATTGGCTGTTTCAGGATGGGAAATTCAAGTAACCTTACAGAAATTGGTAAGGTTTTATGGAAACTGAACCCCAAGGGAAGAGTTTTGTGAACAATACAACTTTTCTTGAGATATTGACCTGCCTTTGAGGATGGATTTTAAGTTTCTTAACCTCTGAAGTGATCTGTTCTATGTTTACCTTTGAAATCTTCTTCGTTACTTTGGCTAAGTGAATATATTGTTTCACAGTGATCTAAATGATTCTATCTGACTGAGAGTTATAAACCCTTATGATATTTACTGACAAAACTTCCTAAATAACTTGACCTTTAGCTAATTTGGGGATGCTTCAAAGGGCCCATGAGATATCCCAAAGAGCTATTAAACTACCTGGGTTCACGGGACATGTTAAATTACATGGGAAGTACTGTTGAAGGGGTGTGATAAATATTCTCAGGTTATACCGTATGGTTCATGTTACTAATATAGATATCCTGAAATTATGTGGAATTCATGTAGGTCTGATATGCTCTGATAAAATGTGGTCAGTTATAATTCTAGTTATAGTATTAAATTGTTACATATCACAGCAATGACCAGGCTACTCTGTCAATTGCAATTTAATCAGATTTTAAACATGCCTTCTATGGTTTCACTCTGATGCCCTTGCAAGTATACTGCTACTTCAAGTTTTATGGAAAAGACTTTTCTAATATTAACCAATAAACAAATTTTGTTTGTTTGTTATCTGGTAAACTGGTAACAGACTGGAATTTAGTTTACTCTCTATCTTAAGAGAACACAGCTTAGAATGCAACTTTTAATGACAGATTATGAACTTTTTTGCTTTTCAGTGATTTATACTTGTTTTTAAAATCTTTTGTTACTTTGGTAAAGTAAATAAACATTATTTAAGATTATGGTACATACAGACAAAGCTCATTCTGCTTCTGCAAAAAAATAAGCCCCCATGGTTAAATTTTTGCTATCCTGATGTCCTTAAAACATGGTGAGTCTACTCCTAAATTGGGGAATTAAAAATGAGTGAACAATAGCTGTAAATCAAAGAGTCAGGGCTATGGGAAATCCAAGACAGCCACTTGGATTTCCTGGCTCCCTGACAAACCTCATTTTTATTTGATGGGTTAAAGCCTTGCCTGGCTACAGGGTTAATGACTTCACGATAACAAAAAAAATTGTATTTCACTTAATATTAAGTCCTAATTTTTTAAATTAAGGTCTGTGTTTACTACGGCTCACTTCTGAGATAGTTCCTTGTTGTTATATTTCTAAAAGGTTTAATTACATTATTAAAAATCACAATCTAAGTTTGTTTCTAAAGTTTATCTCAGTAACCAATCTTTGGATAAAGGTCAGATGCTCCATGATGTACAACCAGGAGATTAATACCTGGGTATAATCATTTAACTAAGTCAGATGACCTGGGGTATACTGGGCTCTACCTAATGGAAGCTCTTAAATTCTTGCTTGTGACCTTACTAATACCTGCTAGCTATATTATTTTCTATGTGGCTTGTTTCAAAAGATTGTTTCTTACATTACTAGATGTGTGACTGAGCCTGTGATAAAATGCTGATATGAAGTTCCTTATGAAATCAATGATTTTAAAAATGTAGCTCTAGATATGGGAAGACACAAAAGAGGGACTATTTTCCTGGACCAAGAGGCCAGGAAAGGTATGGTCCAGAAACTTTTGATACTTGCAAGGCCTGGTCCAATAACAGCACAGGGTGGCCTGTCAAGGGAATCTTCCCTAGACCTGGGAATGAGCCTTCCCAGTGCCGTGGGACACCATGGCCATGAAATGCCCCCAAAGCATGGTCAAATATGTGGCTATGAAGGGGCCCTGCTGACTGGAAGTTGGTACGTGCCAGCTGCTTCTACAGAGATTTCATCATGACCACTGCAAGCTGCTGACCTTCGACACCCCCAAAGCAGTTCAGAGTGGAGATCAGAAATAAGGCACTCTGTGCTATGGGAAAAACCCAGAAGAACTGGCCTTCAGAAAGTCATCTTTTCAGGTAAAGATTTTATGAGCCCAAATTCTTGCCTTTAACTTTCCTGTTAAGTTTATTCCTGTTTGAATACAACAAATCTCCAAGTGGTAGTATGACAAGAATATTCCCTGACCAACACCCAGACAACACTGAAACAAGTCATCTCATCACTCCATGGACTCTCATCTCATTCCATAAATGCACCCTGACAAAGAGCAAACAAAGGGAACCCAGAGCCCCAGTATGCCCCTGTACAGTCTGAAGAAGTCAGAACAGTCATCACCCCTTTTCCTTTGAGATGGGGTTCCCAAAGGCCTGAGAAGTGAAATAGGTAGATAGATATGAGCAGGGACCAAAGAATTGGCCCTAAAAATAAAGAGAAGGAGGAATGTGGTGACCCAGGGACTAAAGAGCAGATGAAATCAAGGAGGGTCTTGGAATGAAGGAATGGAAAACCAGACCCTTATCGTCCTTCCCTCCCCCATGTTGTAAATATTAAAGGATTTCATTCAGCTCCTCCTGAACCGTGTAACCTGTCTCCCCTCCTACCCCACACAGGAAGAAAGTATTTGCCTTACTCTTCCCCCCACCCAGTATACGTGCCTCATCCAAGCAGCAAATGACCCGCAAATCCCCATCCCCATCCCACTCCTTGTACCCCGAGTGTAAAAGTGGACTAAGGACCCCTGTTCAATGTTGGCTCTCCGTGAGATGGCCTGCTGTTCTAACAACGTCTCCCACTCTAATAAACTTTATTTCCCTCTCATTCTGGCTCATGTCTGGAAATTCTTTTCCAACCCATTCCTGGACTACGACATTTTTTTTACTTTTCTGTGTTGTCATGACAGCACCTGGTTCTGACTGAACTTAACTTTATCTCAAACCTTTAGCTAACCAATGCGTTTTTTGCACAGAGATATCTTTCTTAAGTTATGTTAATGAACTATGTATTTGCTTGGAAATCTGCCTTTCTTCAAGATTCATGTCAATTGTTTTATGGCCCAGGATGACTCACCTTGTGCCAATCCTGTCTCAAAATGCATGTTGTGAGTGAGGGGTCTGGTGCAACCCTAAGTTTTGAGGCATTTCCTTTCTCTAATCAGCAGCCTGCTAATAGGTATATAGCTCCTTGCTAAAAACTAGCAAGGCGGCACTCTTTCTGTCTCCTTCTGATGTCAGTCAGAAGCTTTCCCTGTCTCTCTTATACTTTAATAAAACTGCTACACAAAAGCTCTGATCGATGAAGCCTGTCACTGGCCCCGCATTGAATTCCTCTCTCCCAGAGGCCAAAACTCCCAGCGTCATTCACTCATAGCAGCAATCTTTCACTAGGTTGTTACCTAGTCCTGGTTTGAGGAGTCATACAGCAAATTCCCCCTGGCTACCTTTTACATATGGTAATGTATGTTTCTATCTTACTTTCTCCATAGGCTCCCACAAGTCACAATCTGATCAAGAAATGGTTTTTTGTTGTTGCATAGAATAAGAGAAGATTGCATTTCAAGACAATGATTTTTTTGATTTGCAATCAGCTCATGAGGCACCCACTGACTGAGCTTTTTATCTTTCCAATTTGCTTCAAATTCCAAATGACCACAGAATGGTCGACAATGCGTTCTTCAGCAACTTCTTGTGTAGTTGTAAGAGGATAAGCCTTGATGGTCCTCTCAATTGGTGGTTGTCATCTTCGGATGGCCGGCCACCGTCCCCTTCAACTTCAAGGCTCCCATCTCCTTTGCAAAACTTCTTGACCCACCACTGTACTGTATGTTCATTAGCAATTCCTGGGCCAAATGCGTTATTGGTGTTGCGAGCTGTCTCTGCTGCTTTACTATCCATTTTGAACTTGAATAAGAAAATCACTCAGATTTACTTTTTGTCTAATATCTTTTCTCTAGTCTAAAATAAATATAAAATACACGGCAAGTAATGACATTAGCAAATATTATAAAGTGAGAAGCATGCATTGAAGTGATGTATAATATAACCACATTTATTTAAGAATGTATTCCAATATAAAATGGCAAGTTCAACAATGCAAAACCACAATTACTTTTGCACCAACCTTAATACTTGAAGCTATTTCTTTAAAAGATGATCTATAGATTGCCATCAAACATGAGAAAAAGCTCAAAACCACTAATTGTTAGGGAAATAAGAGCAACAGAGATAATACTTCACCATCATTTATGATGGCTCAAATGAAAGAGAAAAGAACACATGTTAACTATTATGTGGATAAAATGGAACAGTTTTGCACTGTTGGAAGGAAGCAAAATGATACAGCCACTTAGAAAAGTCATATAAGATTTCCCTCAAAATGAGAAAAGATAGCCATATGATACAATCAAACATCTGAATGTATACTAAAAAGAAAAGAAAGAAAAAAGGCAGTCTCTCTGAGAAATTTGTATGCCCATTTACATAGCATGTTATTCAACACAGCCAAAATGTGGAGGCAACCCACATGTTCCTAGGTGGATGAAGGGATAAGCAAAAGTTGTATACACATGTGATGGATTACTATTCGGCCCTGAAAATGATAGAAATCCTGTCACATGCTGCAACATAGGTAAACGCTGAGGATTCTATGTTAGATGAAATGACACAAAGAGACACAAAAATAGACACAAAAAGACGAATACTGTATGCTTTACTTATCTGAGGCACCTAAAGAAGTCACATGTGTGGAGACAGAAGGTAGAATGGTGACCGCCAGTGGTGAAGATAAGGGGGAAACAGGGAGTTATTATTTAGGGGGATGGAGTTCCAGGTTTGCAAGATGATAAAGTTCTGGAGATCTGATACACAGTGAGGTGAGTGCCAGGGGCCAGCGTGAGGAACTCCGCCCATGGCCAAGGTCATGAGGAAGGAAGCTTGGCATACACAAAGGCGTGATCAAGCCCCAGGAAACCCCCTGTTCCAGAGCATCTACCCCCAAAACCAGAGTACTTTACGGGGAGCTCTCCTCCATAACCATTTCTTTTGGAGAAGGAATAAACGTGCAGCTCCAAGGCAATAAAAATTCCGGGGCGTGACAAGAGTGTTTCAGCTTACGAACTCTGAAGGTTATCTAGCCCGCCTGTATAGGTTCGTCCAGCCACATGTGATTGTTTACAACCCCCAACTGTGAGAGGCATGAGACATTTTGGACTTACTAAAGGCAAATTCTTTCGGGAAGTTAGAAATTATTAGTATAGTGGGTTGGTTAGGAATTATATTGGTGAAGGGTTTTTCATTTGTCATGCCAATAATTGCTGCTAATTCCCTGCCCTGAGTGGGACAAGGGTGTCTCAGGTCAGACCTCTCTGCTGACAGACTAGCGTGTGTGACAGGATTACCCATACTCCTGCCACTACGAACATGATTGGTTACTACCTCTCAACCATAAACAGCACAGAGAGTTTGGAGTATTTTGAGAGTCTTAATTAGCATAGGGCTTTTCTCATTGTTGAGTCAATGATTGCAACCAGGCCTCCATATCCTTAGGCACCTGGGAGTATATTAATCAATGTATTTGGAATATAGAAAAGGAAATATAGTAGTTTTTGATGTTAGCAATATTAGACTTTTGAGTTAATCAATTTTCTCTTTTGTTATAGATCACTGTACTTTGTTATAAATCACTGTGTCCTTGCTACATAAAAATGTAACTTTATCACTATCTTAAGACTAAATAGATCTTAAGGGGAACATTGGTGAAAGGATTTTCATTTGTTGGGCTGATGTTTGCTGCTAAATCTCCATATTCCCTGCCTTTATAATAAATATAACTAGCATATAGGAAAAATAAATATTAACCTTTAAGATTGATCGTGTTAACCTTGGGTTAAATAAATTTCTCTCTTGATTGTAACTTACTACACCCTCACCCTATAGGAATGCAACTTTATTTGGAGGGTGGTGCCTGGTTTAAGAAAAAAACCATTGGAAAATAAGTTTTTGGTTATCAGAAAGAAAGGGTCATAAATGTCAGCAGGCTTCATGGCCAGAAGATGATGTAAAAACCCCTAAGAACTTTTTTTTTAATGTGAAGCATCTGATTTTGATAGGGTCAGGACTGCTCACCCCCGCATGACTCTGTATTCATCCCTATGTGTAACAAAAGGTATATAAGAAAACCTGAAAAATAAAGAAATGGGATCAGTTCCTGGAAAGACTGACTCCCCCATGTCATTTCTTTCTTGCTCTCCGTTTTTCTGGCTGAATTCCCATCTGGAGCATAGATGCTATTCCACATAAACCAAGTTATTCAGCGTCTTTTTCTCCACTAATTTTCCTACTACACTATCCATTTCTAATCTCCCTGTATATCTGTAATTCAATATGTATTTTTCCAAAGACGCCAACTCCATCCCCACCTTCGAATCACCTGGACTCCAGCAGGTGAGTAGCTAACACTACTGAACTACACTCAAAATTAGTTACAACAACTGATTTTTACAGTAATAGGTAGAAACTTCTAAACTTTACTATAGGATTAGCATCAAAACTACAATGTGTTTTGTGTTGAAATGTGATGTTTATTTTCCACTGAAACAGAATAAGCAAACTAGAGCTGTATCATGTATATTTTGGAGCTCAATGTCTACTTAACACTGAGCTCAATTATGCACCAGCATTAGATGTGAACAAAGAACCGAGTATGTGTCAGCAGCTTGCAAGGCATTATACAGGAGGAACCAAGAACGGGATACTTCTAACACTGTATGATCCCCTTCACTACAGTCGGAAACATAGGTTCGCATAGAGTAAAGCCAACTTACAGGGTTTAAAATAATTTCCTTCCACAGTATAGGGCAATTTCTATTTCATCTAATATTTAACGTGCTTTCCTGATTTATTTGAAAGTGAAAATTAATGTGGCTCTACTAGGAACCACCGACATTATACTGTTGGCACCACTAACTTGCAGGTATGATGATAAATATACACTTGTATAAAAAGATTGCACTTTTCTATTTCCTTTAGAAATTTAAATTAAGATGGTAGAAGACCCAAGATAATTCTTCTGAAATTTCATGGAATGGAAAACAATAAAATGAAAGAGAGAGATAGGTGAGGGAAAGAGAGAGATTAGAAAGAAAGGAAAGAAAAACAAAGAAGGAAGAAAGAAAGAAAGAGGGAGAAAAGGAGGAGGAGAGAGGAGACGAAAGAGAGGAAGAAAGGAAAATAGGGGATAGAATGATACAGCATGAAATAATCATAAACCATGTCATTTTGCCACTGAAAACTGGGGTAACTTTTCAAAGAATTACAGCATTATATCAAGAGAATATGGAAATCTATGGAAGACTTAGAATTAAGTTTGGAGCTCAAATAAGAGACAATGGGGACAAGAATCAGGTAGAGGTCTCTGAGTAGGTCCCAGCTGAGCAATGGTGAGTGGCAGCCTGATGACGGGGTGTGAGTCCCTCCCCACGGTCCTCCTGAGTGAAGAGAGAAGATGGAGAGCTGTGACCAGAGAGGCAGGGCCCATCCCCACTGATCCTGCTAGGGACAGACCACCCTTGTGTCCAGAGGACAGCCTCCTGGTAGTAACCATGGGAGTGGATGACTCTTCCAAAAGAAGATACCTTAAGGAGGCCACTGGGCTCTGAATCCAGACCATGTGTTGAGTTCCATGAAGCTCTGAGTGGGGCGGCTCAAACTTAAGGGACCAGGTTCCCAGGGAGTGAGAGAGAGCGCGGAGCTCTGCTCTCTACAGGAAAGTGCACCTCCCCTTCCTCCCCTGCTCTCTGCTGCAGCTACAGCACCTTCGTCCTTGTTCAAAGATGTCTGTGCTGGCGAAGGATCACAAACGGGACAGTGTCACCTGCCAGGCTGGGTGGCATAGAGTGTCAGTTGAAGTTTGGGTATCCATGCTGACTCCCTAGGGCCGCCAGCCTCTGTCTGAGGGGGAGAACCCTGGAGAGGGAGCACTAGCAGCCTCTGAAGCAGGGGCACAGGTGCTCCCTGCTGCCTTGTCGGGTGGCAGCTTCAGTGAACAGAGGCAGAGGTGGAAGAACAGTCACATGCAGGGGTGAGGGGAAACAGGGTCTTCCTAACTCCTAATTGGCTCTGGTGACCCAGGCTACCACAGAAAAGGGACAAGGCCGAGTGTCCTAGGGCCCCTCTATAGATGGTCCAGGGAGATTGCTGAGCACATATTTACGCAGATTTAGAAATGAAGGGAAAAGAGAGGCATCAGAGTTTGTGTTGTTTAATACTTTCACCAGAGGAAGTTGAACTTGGGACATGCATGTTATTCCAGAGACTCTCTACTAGTCACTCTCCCCTGTGTTATGCAGATTTCAAGAGTAAGGTCTTGGGTAACATGGGTCATTAGTTCTCTAGTGGGAATGAAGATGCCTTATCTATCTCTATTTTTCACACTTGCAGTTTGTGGAGCATCGTGTGCTTTATAAAGAGTAGAATGTAACACTGGATGAAAGATAAATAGGGTATGAATGTCTCAAACAAAATCCAGTCCTTTCCATGAAGCCTTCTTGTCTAGTTCTCAGGACACTGTCTCTCTGGCCATCATCCTCACTTGGCTGTGTGTCTCTGCCCCAGTCTCCGCAGGGCATCCTTCACGTCCTTGTTTCTCAGGCTGTAGATGAGGGGGTTGAGCATCGGGATGACCAGGGTGTAGAAGACAGAGACCACCTTGCCCTGCTCCATGGACTGCACAGCTCCCGGCTGGGCATACATGACAAAAATTGTCCCATAAAGAGGGACACGGCTGTCATGTGGGAGCCGCAGGTGGAGAAGAGTTTGTGCCTCCCTGCTCCTGAGCGCATCCTGAGGATGGTCACTGTGATATAGCCATAGGAGGTGAGGACCACGAGGGTGGTGCCCACGATAATGAGGCCACAGAGGCCAAACATGACCAGCTCATTGATCATAGTGTCAGCACAGGCAAGCTTGAGCAGAGGCGGCACGTCACAGAAGAAGTGGTCGATGTGGCTGGAGCTGCAGAACGGGAGGCTGAATGTGAAGCTGGTCTGCAGGATGGAGTTGAGGCAGCCCCCGCAGTAGCAGCCCAGCACCAGGCGGGCACACACCGAGGGGCGCATTGAGATAGGGTAGCGCAGGGGGCTGCAGATGGCCACAAAGCGGTCACAGGCCATCACGGCCAGGAGGAATGCCTCAGTGGTGCCCAGTAGGCAGAAAAAGAAAAATTGAATGATACATCCCTCAAAGGTGATAATCTTGGAGGAGGACAGGAAGTTGACCAGGGCCTTGGGGGCGATGACAGATGAGTAGCACAGGTCCACAAAGGAGAGGTTCTTGAGGAAGAAGTACATCGGGGAGTGTAGATGGGAATCCAGCATGATGATCACCATCATGGTGAGGTTCCCCAGGATGGCCACCATGTACAAGGCTAGGAACAGAGCAAAGAGCACAGCCTCGGTCTGCGGACCTCCCTCAAATCCATCCAGCACAAACTCCTGCAGAGGCATCACTGAGAGGTTTCCATTGCCTTGGGGTGACATGGCTCTCAGTGAGCAACAAGTGGCAGACAGCAGAGAGCAGGTGAGATGCAGTGAGAGGGAGCAGGTCAAAGTCACAAGGGAACACTCTCTTGGAAAACAGAAACACTTCAACGCCTTACAGCCCTGCTGCCCTGTTCATCTCCTGATGAACACAGACTGACCTGAAATGGCAAACATTTCGTCTGATTTACAATCTAAGTGTGCTCGGGAAGGCAATGGCAACCCACTCCAGTACTCTTGCCTGGAACATACCACAGATGGAGGAGCCTGGTAGGCTGCAGTCCATGGGGTCGCTAAGAGTTGGACACGACTGAGCGACTTCCCTTTCGCTAAGTGTGGTTGGAGGGCTTCCTAAGTGGCTGAGAGGTAAAGACTCTCCCTGCAGTGCAGGAGACCTGGGTTCGATCCCTGAGTTGGGAAGATGCCCTGGAGAAGAAACGGCAGCTCACTCCAGTAGTCTTGCCTGGGAAAACTCATGGACAGAGGAGCTTGGAGATTTACAGTCATGGGGTCACAAAGAGTCAGACACAACCAAGCCACTAAACAGCAACAAAGTATGCTCGAAACACTCACTCTGTGGGAGACTCTGAGTGTTTGCTCTGAAATGGTTCCAGGGCTCATGTCAAGCTGAGAGTCTACTGTGTAAGAATGGCTTCCATCTCCTTGTCCTTGCTTTAAAGACATGTTCTCCCTTCCCATGGGTTTGATCCTGAGCGGTGCCATTTCTGAACATTCTCTGGTATGTTACTCTGCATTTTTTTCCCTGAAGGAAATGGCAACCCACTCCAGTAGTCTTACCTGGAAAATCCTATGGATGGAGGAGCCTGATAGGCTATAGTCCATGGGGTCACAAAGAGACATGACTGAGCGACTTCACTTTCCTATTTTTAACTCATTCTTTAACTTCTGAAATTGTTAAACACTTTGTGCCATCAAGATGTTACTCAATGATAGTTCTATCTCCAGGCTACACTACAAGCATATCAGGACCCTGCCCTCACCAGGCTAGTGTGGTGCTTTGCCTATCTCTTGGCAGGCCCTGAGATCTAACTTGGCGTCTTTGTCACTGAGCTGGGACCTTGATGGCAACCATCATTAGAGATCTCTGCATCCTTGATATTTTAAAGGTTCTTTCTTGCAATGTCCAGATACTCGACAATCTATGAACAGGAGAGAGTATGGCCACAGACGCAGCAAGACAGACACTTTAACACATTCAGCACATGGGTATGTCATCTCTCTGTCCTTACTCCATGCATCTGGCCCCTTGGCACACCACGAGGGCTTGATTACTTTGAACAATGGGAACCATTAACATTGGTGGCTCAGAAGGTAAGGAATCTGCCTGCAATGTAGGAGACCTGAGTACAATCCCTGGTTTGGGAAGATCCCCTGGAGAAGGGAATGACTACTCCCCCCCCCCCCACCCACGCAATATTCTTGCCTGGAGAGTTCCATGGGCAGAGGAGCCTGGCAGGCTACAGTCTACAGGGTCACAGAGAGTCGGACACAACTCAGCGACTGATAATTTCACTTTCAACACTGTCGCATCTGCACCCTTTGCATCTTCCATAAGGCGCTTCTTCCTGTGCCTGTCACAGCCTAGCACTCCCTGGTCGCTCCTGAGCAGAGCTGAGCACTACACTTCTGTGGGACATGGGAACCAGCTCTGTGATGGCCAGAGGAATGGTTGGGGGAAGATCCATACTAAATGAGAAGGAGTGGTGAAGGAAGGTGGATACAGAGCCACAGTGCCTCCTAGGAAGACAGAAAGGATTAGCAAGAGGGTGGACATCGATTTTGGAGCTCTTTCGTGTTTTCTAGAGGTCATATCTGCAGCCCCACAGTGCTGGCCTGGGGCTGGGGGTGTGTGGGCAGAGGGTGGCTGGTCAGTGGTGTCTACAGAGGAGTGATGACCCTCAAGTTCCTCAACCTTAAGTTCTCTTAGAAGGTGGTCTGAGAGAGCTGATTCTTTCCAGCAAATCAGAAGGTAGGCGGCCATGAAGGTTGCCCAGTTCTCCTCTTCTGGCGGACTGGACTCCAGCTCTACATGATGGCAGAGGGGACGGTCTGACCTGGGTGCTCAGGCAGCGTTCAATATAATATGTGCTTGAAGCTGGTGCTAGAGCAGAGTTGGTGGTCTGCCTTACAGCCCGTGGCCACCCGCCCTTGCCTCCCACCTCTGTCCTGCGCCAACAGTCATTTCATCACGGCCACGCTGTTGCTGTCCATTCTGTTCCCTCCCTGGCCACACACACAGCAGACTCACTGTGGCCACAGTGACCATCTTCTCCCCACCACCCCAGCTGGCTGGCTTGCTCCTATGTCCCCTGGGGTTTCTGTTCTGTTTCCAGCACAGTTTGTCCACCTCTGCGGCCTTTGATTATCACAACAGTGACCCCTAGAATGTCTGAGGAAGCCCATGAGTAGAGATTGACATGTTGACCTCAGAATCCAAGCTTGGTTTCTGAGAAAACAGACTCACACATTGCCTTGGCTTATTGAAACAACTCAATAGGCCTCTGGTTGCTGCTTCAGTAAACCTGCTTGTGAGCTGAGCCTGCGATGTGCCTTCCCAGATAAAGCACAACACTTGCTGATGTCTGCAAGCCTCTATTTGTATTAACGATGCTTGAGTCCTTCAGCTAAACTTGTTACTCCTACAGCACCAGCATCACCTGGAGATTGTCAGAAATATAGAATCTCAGGCATTAGATTAAAGCCCACATTTATATGAGACCCCTTATTACTTCTACTCTCTTTAAATTTTGAACGTCTGCCATAATTGACCCTGGCTCATAGTGATGGGTCGGTGGGTTGGGGGAGAGTGTTGATCAGGATCCCAGGACTCATCTATCAGTGATGCTGATCCACACCCTGCTAAGTGATGACTGAACTGCTCCTGTGATGTCAGAAGGGACATGCCTCACCAAGGACCTTCTGCTCCCAGGGTCGACAAGGCTCCTGACCCAGGTCTGTGCAGATGATAATGAGTTGGTACAGAGGACTCTCCACCCTGTTCAGGTCTAGCTTTCTGTGCAATGAACGATGATTGGAAAGGTTCCGAGGAAGGCACCTGGGGTCACAGTGAGAGGCAGGCTAGGTACTCCAAGTTGATGCAGGAAACGCTTGGGTCTTTAGTCTTGGTACAAGCAGGAAGTGGGGTGGACTCAACTCACCTGTTCCTCTGTGTCCTGTCCCCTGAGCTGGCTAATTCATGGCATCTGCGTCTTTAGGTCACTCTACTGGAAAGATACTCTCCAAGTGGTGCAGCTGGGACTCGTGGCCTCAAATGGTCAATTAGCTGTTACTTGGCCTCTGAGTGCACTGGGACTCCCAACTCCCGGGTCCCAAGAAGATGAAGTCCTGGGGCCAAACTTCCTCTGATACATCTCAGCCCAAACAGGAGTCAGGAGCCCGATCTCCCTCCAGGAGTACTGGGGTTCATCCAATGTGAAGCAAGTTAACTTAGAGTGACCCAGTGGCCCTCTTTGGAAAGGCCTCCCAGGACTGCAGGTGTGTCTTCCCGGCGCACAGCCTGCCTTCTCCCTCTGCTTCATCCTGGTATGTTGGTGTGATGAAGGGTGATGTGCAGGACTCTGTGCCTGTGGAAGTGACACAGCCCTCTCTAAGTCACATTGTGACCCTTCCTACCGTGCAGATTGAATAAATGTGTCTGTTAAAACAAAACATTTAAATCCTGGACAGAAATCCCAAAGCAAAGTATAAAAGTGATACATGTGTAACATTAACATATACAAAGTGTGAACGTAAAAAGCAGAAAACGTAGTATAAATATTCTTAAAAAAGAACAAGGCAGCTACATCTCAATGATCGTTAGACAAAAGAATTTCAGGAGGAAAAGTGCTTATAAAGGGGTATTTATTAATGAAAATGTTCAATCCAAGTGCATATCTGAAAAGTTTAAATTTTACATGACTAATGTGATTAAAAATATACATAGTAGAAACTGGCAGAGTTAAAAGGAAATGAGAAACATCCGTCATGGTTGATGCTCATCTCATTCAGTAACTAGCGAAAGAAACAGAAAAATTGGAGCCCTGTGTTAGCGCTGGCTCAAAATATTGGCCCAACGGACCCGCTGGGCACAGAGAGAACACTGTCATCACGACTGCAGCTCAGAGACTCTCGCTGGACTAAGGCTTCCTCAAAGGAATTACTTAGAGGGAGGTCATGCTCGTTGCTGTTTAGTTGCTCAGTCGTGTCCAAGCCTTTTGTGACCCCATGAACTGCAGCCCCCTCTGCTCCTCTGTTCAGTGGACTTCCCAGGCAAGAATACTGGAGTGGGCTGCCATTTCCTCGTCCAGGGGACCTTCCTGACCCAGGGATCAAATCCACGTCTCCTACACTGCAGGCAGATTCTTTACCACTGAGCCACTTGGGAAGCCCCATGCTGCATTAGGTGGGCCCCACATCCAAAGACTGGCATCCTTCCAAGAAGAGGAAGTGATACAGAGACACGAGACAGGGCGGTGGGCATGTAAAGACGGGACAGAGGCTGGAGTGATGCAGCAGCAGGGGAAGGAGTGCCAAGGAGTCTCCGGAAGCCAGGTAGAGGCAAGAAAGAATGCTTTTCTAGATATTTGTTAATTAGTTGTGGTGGTCCTGGTGACGGGCACAGGAGGGTAGTAAGGGACCTTGCTTCCACCTGGCAAGGTCAGCAATATATACCTTCACACCCTTATCTTAGGAGTATGCCCTCTCTCCAAGTTTATGTCAAAATGTACTCTGTATAGATCTTGATCACCTTTCCCAAGCATTCATTTTCTGGTTCACTTATTTAAATTGCTTTAAACATGACAACATAGCCTAACTGCTTGCGAACACTGCTTTAGAAAGACATTGATGTGCTCATTTTTTCTTTTATTTATTTATTTTTTTCCAATAAAGTATGCTATGTAATGGATCTTCCCGCCCCCTGCCCCGGCACACACACCTCTAATGTGGATATCCAGATGTGGATTCCTGAATCAAAAGACACATTCAGTTCAGTTCAGTTCAGTCGCTCAGTTGTGTCCGACTCTTTGTGACCCCATGAAGCACAGCACGCCAGGCCTCCCTGTTCTTCACCATCTCCCAGAGTTCACTCAGACTCACGTCCATTGAGTCTGTGATTCCATCCAGCCATCTCATCCTTGGTCGTGCCTTTCTCCTCCTGCCTCCAATCACTCCCAGCATCAGAGTCTTTTCCAATGAGTCAACTCTTTGCATGAGGTGGCTAAAGTGCTGAAGTTTCAGCTTTAGCATCATTCCTTCCAAAGAAATCCCAAGGCTGATCTCCTTCAGAATGGACTGGTTGGATCTCCTTGCAGTCCAAGAGACTCTCAAGAGTCTTCTCCAACACCACAGTTCAAAAGCATCAATTCTTCAGCACTCAGCCTTCTTCACAGTCCAACTCTCACATCCATGCATGACCACAGGAAAAACCATTGCCTTGACTAGACGGACCTTAGTCGGCAAAGTAATGTCTCTGCTTTTGAATATACTATCTAGGTTGGTCATAACTTTTCTCCCAAGGAGTAAGTGTCTTTTAATTTCATGGCTGCAGTCACCATCTGCAGTGATTTTGGAGCCCCCAAAATAAAGTCTGTCACTGTTTCCACTGTTTCCCCATCTATTTCCCATGAAGTGATGGGCCCGGATGCCATGATCTTCGTTTTCTGAATGTTGAGATTTAAGTCAACATTTTACTCTCCTCTTTCACCTTCATCAAGAGGCTTTTAGTTCCTCTTCACTTTCTGCCATAAGGGTGGTGTCATCTGCATATCTGAGGTAATTGCTATTTCTCCCAGCATTGATTCCAGCTTGTGTTTCTTCCAGCTCATCGTTTCTCATGATGAACTCTGCACAGAAGTTAAATAAGCAGGGTCACAATATACAGCCTTGATGTGCTCCTTTTCCTATTTGGAACCAGTCTGTTGTTCCATGTCCTGTTCTAACTGTTGCTTCTTGACCTGCATACAGATTTCTCAAGAGGCAGGTTAGGTGGTCAAGTATTCCCATCTCTGTCAGAATTTTCCACAGTTGATTTTGCTCCACACAATCAAAGGCTTTGGCATAGTCAATAAAGCAGAAATAGATGTTTTTCTGGAACTCTCTTGCTTTTTCCATGATCCTGCGGATGTTGGCATTTTGATCTCTGGTTCCTCTGCCTTTTCTAAAACCAGCTTGAACATCAGGAAGTTCACGGTTCAAGTATTGCTGAAGCCTGGCTTGGAGAATTTTGGGCATTACTTTACTAGCATGTGAGATGAGTGCAATTGTGCGGTAGTTTGAGCATTCTTTGGCATTGCCTTTCTTTGGATTTGGAATGAACACTGACCTTTTCCAGTCGTGTGGCCACTGTTGAGTTTTCCAAATTTGCTGGCATATTGAGTGCAGCACTTTCACAGCATCATCCTTCAGGATTTGAAACAGCTCTACTGGAATTCCATCACCTCCACTAGTTTTGTTCATAGTGATGCTTTCTAAGGCCCACTTGACTTCGCATTCCAAGATGTCTGGCTCTAGATTAGTGATCGCATCATCATGATCATCTGGGTCTTGAAGATCTTTTTTGTACAGTTCTTCTGTGTATTCTTGCCACCTCTTTTTAATATCTTCTGCTTCTGTTAGGTCCATACCATTTCTGCCCTTTATCGAGCCCATCTTTGCATGAAATGTTACCTTGGTATCTCTAATATTCTTGAGGAGATCTCTAGTCTTTCCCATTCTGTTCTTTTCCTCTATTTCTTTGCATTGATCACTGAAGAAGGCTTTGTTATCTCTTCTTGCTATTCTTTGGAACTCTGCATTCAGATCCTTATATCTTTCCTTTTCTCCTTTGCTTTTCACCTCTCTTCTTTTCATAGCTATTTGTAAGGCCTCCCCAGATAGCCATTTTGCTTTTTGCATTTCTTTTTCATGGGGATGGTCTTGATCCCTGTCTCCTGTACAGTGTCACGAACCTCATTCCATACTTCATCAGGCACTGTATCTATCAGATCTAGGCCCTTAAATCTATTTCTCATAAGGGATTTGATTTAGGTCATACCTGAATGGTCTAGCGGTTTTCCCTACTTTCTTCAATTTATGTCTGAATTTGGTAATAAGGAGTTCATGGTCTGAGTCACAGTCAGCTCCTGGTCTTGTTTTTGTTGACTGTATAGAGCTTCTCTATCTTTGGCTGCAGAGAATATAGTCAATCTGATTTCGGTGTTGACCATCTGGTGATGTCCATGTGTAGAGTCTTCTCTTGTGTTGTTGGAAGAGGGTGTTTGCTATGACCAGTGCATTTTCTTGGCAAAACTCTATTAGTCTTTGCCCTGCTTCATTCCACATTCCAAGGCCAAATTTGCCTGTTACTCCAGGTGTTTCTTGACTTCCTACTTTAGCATTCCAGTCCCCTATAAGGAAAATGACATCTTTTTTGGGTGTTAGTTCTTAAAGGTCTTGTAGGTCTTCATAAAATCGTTCAACTTCAGCTTCTTCAGTGTTTACTGGTTGGGGCACAGACTTGGATAACTGTGATATTGAATGGTTTGCCTTGGAAATGAACAGAGATCATTCTGTCATTTTTGAGATTGTATCCAAGTACTGTATTTCAGACTCTTTTGTTGACCATGATGGCTACTCCATTTCTTCTGAGGGATTCCTGCCCGCGGTAGTAGATATAATGGTCATCTGAGTTAAATTCACCCATTCCAGTCCATTTTAGTTCACTGATTACTAGAATGTCGGTGTTCACTCTTGCCAACTCCTGTTTGACCACTTCCAATTTGCCTTGATTCATGGACCTAACATTCCAGGTTCCTATGCAATGTTGCTCTTTACAGCATTGGACCTTGCTTCTATCACCAGTCACATCCACAACTGGGCATTGTTTTTGCTTTGGTTCCATCCCTTCATTCTTTCTAGAGTTATTTCTCCACTGATCTCCAGTAGTATATTGGGCACCTACTGACCTGGGGAGTTCCTCTTTCAGTATCCTATCATTTTGCCTTTTCATACTGTTCATGGGGATCTCAAGGCAAGAATGCTGAAGTGGCTTGCCATTCTCTTCTCCAGTGGACCATGTTCTGTCAGACCTCTCCACCATGACCCGCCTGTCTTGGGTTCCCCCAGGCATGACTTGGTTGTATTGAGTTAGACAAAGACACATAAGACACTTTTCTCCCCTTCAACTGAGAACTTCCAGGTGTTCAAGGTGGATTTAAAAATGGACGTGAGTTTGAACAACTTTCAGGAGTTGGTGATGGACAGGGAAGCCTGGGGTGCTGCAGTCCATGAGGTCACAAAGAGTCGGACATGACTGAGATACTGAACTGAACTGAACTGAATGAAACACAGCCAGTAGTAGGAGTCTGTTTTCCTCATCCTTTCTTATTTTGATAGTGTGTTAAATCTATGCCTTTTATTTTCATTTGTGTTTCCTACTACCAATGAGTTCTTATGAGTTTTCAAAGTATTTTTAGGTAGTCGAATTTAGTTATTTTTTTATTATACATTTCACAATAGTGCAGTTTCAGTTGGGATGTCAATAAAAGAAATCTTGATTTTTCAGGTTCTTTTCCTCCTCCCTCTCCTCCCTCCCCATCCTCCTTCTTTTTTTCAAGTCCTTTGGACATTCTTTGACATGGTACATTCTATTTTCAATCAATTTGTTTATTATGTAAAAGGTGAATCAAGAATAGATAGCTGTAAAGCAATTATTCTCCAATTAAAAATAAATAAAGAAAAAGAATGAATAGCATTGAATTATAGAGTCATGATAATGGTTACCTTTGGAGAACAAGATTTGGGAGTGGGCAAAATGACAGTGGCATGTAGGTAAGAATATTTATCTATCGTGGATTGTGGTGAATTCCATGAGTAGATATGATGTGATGATTTTTTTCTATAAATATATAAACATAAAATACAAACATGAATACTTCATTTTTCCTATCCTAGAAGAGAAATGTGAATGCTGTGACTGGAGTTCAAGGTAATGTTATCCATGCCCTCGGGGTGGTTGAACAGGAGCCCAAGAGAGCTTCTGCCCTAACAGGAACAAAAATTTTGCATTAGACCCCCACCTCTCTTTTCTGTGAGAGATACTGTTTGTCAAATCTGAGTCATTCAAGCCAGAACTATTTCTACTGACATCAAACTCACAAGGGGGACACTTTGGCCGTGTATTTAAATTATTATTTAAATTGTTACTGCTATTTAAAACTGGGTCATTCATATTTGGTTGTGGTGAAATACCAAAGAACAAAGTTTAAAGATTTAATTTCTCTTTGGAATGATCACTTATCAGGCCACAATGAATATTTATCCATCAATCGTCTCTTCTATATCAGCCATTATCTAAGATGTTTTATTTATGTCCATTATCTCAGGTGAGTCTTGCCACATAAATAGTTTTTAAGTTTCAGTATAGTTGATGTTGCTGCATGAATAGTTTTTAAGTTGCAGAATAGTTGGTGGGTGTTTCAAGATGATGGAGTAGAAGGATGTGCTAAAATTACAACTCACTGCTGAACAACTATCAACAGAATGCTGGATCTCACCAAAAACAGATACCCCACATCCAAGGGCAAAGGAGAAGCTCCAGCAAGATTGTAGAGGGGTAAAATAACATTTAGAATAAAATTCCATACCCTCAGAGGTTCTCGGATGGCTCAAACAAACTTGCGCCCACCAGGACCCAGAGACCCCATAGAGACTGAGACTGAACTGTGTTTGAATGTCTCCTGTGGAGGTATGGGTCAGCAGTGGCCTGCTGCAGGGTCAGGGGCTCTGGGTGCAACAGACCTGAGTATGGCATAAGCCCTCTTGGAGGAGGTCACCATTAACCCACATTAGAGCCACCAGAACTTACACAGGACTGGGAAAGACTTCTGTAGGGCACAAACAAAACCCTGTGCACACCAGGACCCAGGAGAAAGGAGCAGTGATGCCACAAGAGAGTGACCCAGACTCACCTGTATGTGTCCAGGAGTCTCTGGAGAAGGCATGGGTTGGCAGTGGCCTGCTACAGGGTCGGAGGCACTGAGTGTGGCAGTGTGTGCATGGGACCTTTGGAAGGAGGTCGCCATTATCTTCATCACATCCACCATAGTTTGGCCTCAGGTCAAACAACAGGGAGGAAACACAGCCCCATCTATCAACAGAAAAGTAGATTAAAGATTTACTGAGCATGGCCCCGCCCATCAGAACAAGACCCAGTTTCCCCCTCAGTCAGTCTCTCCCATCAGGAAGCTTTCATAAGCCTCTATCCTTCTCCTTCAGAGGGCAGACTGGAAACCACAATCACAGGGTTCTGGCAAAACATGGTCCACTGGGGAAGGGACTGGCAAAGCACTTCACTATTCTTGCCTTGAGAACTCTATGAACGGTATGAAGGGCAAAAGGATAGGACACTGAAAGATGAACTCCCCAGGTAGGAAGGTGCCCAACATGCTACTGGAGATTGGTGGAGAAATAATTCCAGAAAGAATGAAAAGATGGAGCCAAAGCAAAAAACAACACCCAGTTGTGGATGTGACTGGTGATGGAAGTGAAGTCTGAGGCTGTAAAGGGCAATACTGCATAGTGAAGTGAAGTTGCTCAGTAGTGTCTGACTTTTTGTGACCCCATGAACTGCAGCACGCCAGGCCTCCCTGTCCATCACCAACTCCGGGAATTTACCTAAATTCATGTCCATCGAGTCGGTGATGCCATCCAACCATCTCATCCTCTGTCATCCCCTTCTCTTCCTGCCCCCAATCCCTCCCAGCCTCAGAGTCTTTTCCAATGAGTCACCTCTTTGCATGAGGTGGCCAAAGTATTGGAGTTTCAGCTTCAGCATCAGTCCTTCCAATCAACACCCAGAACTGATCTCATTTAGGATGGACTGGTTGGATCTCCTTGCAGTCCAAGGGACTCTCAAGAGTCTTCTCCAACACCATAGTTCAAAAGCATCGCTTCTTCGGTGCTCAGCTTTCTTGACAGTTCAATGGTCACATCCATACATGACCACTGGAAAAACCATAGCCTTGACTAGATGGACCTTTGTTGGCAAAGTAATGTCTCTGCTTTTTAATATGCTTCCTAGGTTGGTCATAACTCTCCTTCCAAGGAGTAAGCATCTTTTAATTTCATGGCTGCAGTCACCATCTGCAGTGATTTTGGAGCCCAAAATAAAGTCTGACACTGTTTCCCCATCTATTTCCCATGAAGTGATGGGACCGGATGTCATGATCTTCATTTTCTGAATGTTGAGCTTAAAGCCAACTTTTTCACTATACTTTCACTTTCATTAAGAGGCTTTTAGTTCCTCTTCACCTTCTGCCATAAGGGTGGTGTCATCTGTATATCTGAGGTTATTGATATTTCTCCCAGTAATCTTGATTCCTGCTTGGGCTTCCTCCAGCCCAGCTTTTCTCATGATGTACCCTGCATATAATTAAATAAGCAGGGTGACAATATACAGCCTTGACATACTCCATTTCCAATGTGGAACCAGTCTGTTGTTCCATGTCCATTTCTAACTGTTGATTCCTGACCTGCATATAGGTTTCTCAAGAGTCAAGTCAGGTGGTCTGGTATTCCCAACTATTTCAGAATTTTCTACAGTTTATTGTGATCCACACAGTCAAAGGCTTTGTCATAGTCAATAAAGCAGAAAATGGATGTTTTTTTCTGGAACTCTCTTGCTTTTTTGCTGGTCCCATCACTTCATAGCAAATAGATTGGGAAACAATGAAAACAGTGAGAGACTTTATTTTCTTTGGCTCCAAAATCACAGCAGCCATGAAATTAAAAGATACTTGCTCATTGGAAGAAAGCTATGTCCAATCTAGACAGCATATTAAAAAGCAGAGACCAACAAAGATCTGTATAGTTAAAGCTATGGTTTTTCCTGTAGTGATGTATAGATTGGAGAGTTAGACCTAAAGAAAGTTGAACACTGAAGAACTGATGCTGTTGAACTGTGGTGTTGGAGAAGACTCTTGAGAGTCCCTTGGACTGCAAGGAGATCCAACTAGTCTATCCTAAAGGAAATCAGTCCTGAATATTCATTGGAAGGACTGATACTGAACCTGAAACTCCAATACTTTGGCTACCTGATGTGAAAAATGGACTTCTTGGAAAAGACCCTGATGCTTGGAAAGACTGAAGTCAGGAGGAGAGAGGGACAACAGAGAATGAGATGGTTGTACGACATCACCGACTCAATGGATATGAGTTTAGGTGAACTCAGGGAGCTGGTGATGGATCGGGAGGTCTGGCATGCTGCAGTCCATGGGGTCACAAAGAGTGGGACACGACTGAGAGTCTGAACTGAACTGATAGTTTATGATTAATACGATGTTATTTTTCTGGTGTACTGCATAGTGACTTGACGTTCACATACATTATGAAATTATCACCTCAATAAGTCTAATAGCCATCTGACCGCTTACAAAGTTTTAAAATGGTACTAACCACTTTTGTTATGCTGTGTATATGACATACCAGTGGTTTATTTATAATATAACTTAAGGTTTATACCGCTCCATTCCTTCACATATTTATCCCCTTCAACATCCTCTCTTCTGGCAACTAGCAATTTGTTCTCTGTGACTGTGAGTCTTTTTCAGCTTTGTTATGTTTTTTTGTATTGTTTTTAAAATTCCACATGTAAGTGAATTCATATGGCATTTACTTTCCCTGTCTGACATATTCAGTTAGGGTAATACCTTCTAATTCCATCAATGTAGTAACAAATAGCAGGATTTCATTATTGTATGGTTGAGTTTCATTCCATTTTGTTTGTCTCTCTGTGTATATACATGTGTGTATTACATTTTTATCCATCCACCTATCAATGGACACTTAGGTTATTTTCTTATCCTGACTATTGTAAAGAATGCTGCAAAAAAATTGAAATGTGTTTATTTTTTCAAATTAACTTTATTCTTTTCTTCAGGTAAATACCCAGAAGTGAAATTCCTGGATCACATAGCAGTTCTCTTTTCTGTTTTTTGAGGAAACTCCATACCGTCCTGTGCAGTGGCCACAACAAATTTCAGTCCCACCAACAGTTCCTGAGGGATCCTTTTTCTCCACATACTTGCCAACAATTGTCATTTGTTGTCTTTTGGAAGATAATTGTTTGAACAGGTATGAAGTAATATTGAAATTTGGTTTAGATATCTGATGGCAAGTGATACTGAACATCTTTTTTAAATGCCTGTTGGTCATCTGTATGTTTGGAAAATATCTAATCCATTCCTCTGTCCATTTTAACTGGGTGGTTTGGTTTTTACTTTTAGTTGTTGTAGAATTCTTCATGTGTTTTGGATATTAAAGCCTTATGAAACATATCATTTGCAAATATCTTTCTCATTCATTAAGTTGCTATTTCAATTTATTGATGATTTTCCTCATTGTACAAAAGTTTTTTTGCTTTCCTGTTACACCATTTGTTTATTTTTGCTTTCATTTCCATTGCTTCAGGAAGTATATACAAAAATATTGCTAACTGAGATGTGAAAGAGCATACTGCCTATGTTTCTTCTTGGAGATTAATGGTTTCAGTTCACTCAGTCATGTCCAACTCTTTGGGAGCCCATGAACTGCAGCACACCAGGCCTCCCTGTCCATCACCAACTCCTGGAGTTTACCCAAACTCATGTCCATTAAGTTGGTGATGCCATCCAACCATCTCATCCTCTGTCATCCCCTTCTCCTCCTGCCTTCAATCTTTCCCAGTATCAAGGTCTTTTCAAATAAGTCAGCTCTTCACATCAGGTGGCCAAGGTATTGGAATTTCAGCTTCAGCATCAGTCTTTCCAATGAACACCCAGGACTGATTTCCTTTAGGATGGACTGGTTGGATCTCCTTGCAGTCCAAGGGACTCTCAAGAGTATTCTCCAACACCACAGTTCAAAAGTATCAATTCTTCTGTGCTCAGCTTTCTTTATAGTCCAACTCTCCCATCGATATGTGACTACTGGAAAAACCAGAGCCTTGACTGGATGGAATGGACCTTTGTTGACAAAGTAATGTTTCTGCTTTTTCATATGCTCTCTAAGTTGGTCATAACTTTTCTTTCAAGGAGTAAGCATCTTTTAATTTCATGGAATGGTTTCAGGACTTACATTTAAATCTTTAACCCGTTTTATGAATTTCTTCTTTTTGCATAAAGTAAGAATGTGGTCCAGATTCATTCTTTTACTTATACTTGTTTCGTTTTCTCAGTATCACTTATTGAAGCCTCTGTCTTTTTCCAAATTGTATATTCTTGGGTCCTTTGCCATAGGGCATTAGAGTGTTTAAGCATGAGTTTATTTCTGGGCTCTCTAATTTGTTCAATTAATATATGTCTGTTTTTGTACCAGTATTATCCTTTCTTCATTACTGTGACTTTGTGGAATAGTTTAAAATCAGGGAGTGTGATGCTTTCATTTTTGCTTTTCTTTCTCATGATTGAGTTGGCTATATACAGTCTTTTGAGATTCCTCCTTCTATTTTTTCTTTTTCTTTTTGGCTGTACCATGCAGCATGTGGGATCTTAGTTCTCTTGCCAGAGATTGAACCCTTGCAGCCTGCAGTGGAAAGTGAAGTCTTAGCCACTGGACCATCAGGGAAATTGTATCATTATTCATTGTAGCTCTGTGGAAAATGCCATTGGCATTTACATATGAATTGTATGATATATATCTTTCCATTTGTGTTTTCCTTCTCTTTCATCACTGTCTTTCATTTTTCAGAGTACAAGTCTTTTACTTCTTTCTTCAGATATATTCCTAGGTATTTTATTTTTTCTGATGTAATTATAAATGGAATCAGTTCAGTTCAGTCACTCAGTCGTGTCTGACTCTTTGTGACCCCATAAATTGCAACATGCCAAGCCTCCCTGTCCATCACCATCTCCCAGAGATCACTCAGACTCACGTCCATCAAGTCCGTGATGGCATCCAGCCATCTCATCCTCGGTCGTCCCTTTCTCCTCCTGCCCCCAATCCCTCCCAGCATCAGAGTCTTTCCAATGAGTCAACTTTTTGCATGAGGTGGCCAAAGTACTGGAGTTTCAGCTTTAACATCATTCCTTCCAAGAACACCCAGGACTTATCTCCTTTAGAATGGACTGGTTGGATCTCCTTGCAGTCCAAGGGACTCTCAAGAGTCTTCTCCAACATCACAGTTCAAAAGCATCAATTCTTCAGTGCTTAGCCTTCTTCACAGTCCAACTCTCACATCCATACATGACCACTGGAAAAACCATAGCTTTGAGTAGATTGAAGAACTGTACAAAAAGATATTCACGACCCAGATAATCATGATGGTGTGATCACTAATCTAGAGCCAGACATCCTGGAATGAGAAGTCAAGTGGGCCTTAGAAAGCATCACTATGAACAAAGCTAGTGGAGGTGATGAAATTCCAGTTGAGCTGTTTCAAATCCTGGAAGATGATGCTGTGAAAGTCCTGCACTCAATATGCCAGCAAATTTGGAAAACTCAGCAGTGGCTACAGGACTGGAAAAGGTCAGTTTTCATTCCAATTCCAAAGAAAGGCAATGCCAAAGAATGCTCAAACTACTGCACCATTGTACTCATCTCACATGCTAGTAAAGTAATGCTCAAAATTCTCCAAGCCAGGCTTCAGCAATATGTGAACCATGAACTTCCTGATGTTCAAGCTGGTTTTAGAAAAGGCAGAGGAACCAGAGATCAAATTGCCAACATCTGCTAGATCATGGAAAAAGCAAGAGAGTTCCAGAAAAAAACATCTATTTCTGCTTTATTGACTATGCCAAAGCCTTTCACTGTGTGGATCACAAGAAACTGTGAAAAATTCTGAATGAGATGGGCAAACCAGACCACCTGACCTGCCTCTTGAGAAATCTGTATGCAGGTCAGGAAGCAGCAGTTAGAACTGGACATGGAACAACAGAGTGGTTCCAAATAGGAAAAGGAGTACGTCAAGGCTGTATATTGTTACCCTGCTTATTTAACTTACATGCAGACTACATCATGAGAAACACTGGACTGGAAGAAACACAAGCTGGAATCAAGATGGCTGGGAGAAATATCAATAACCTCAGATATGCAGATGACACCACCCTTATGGCAGAAAGTGAAGAGGAGCTAAAAATCTTGTTGAAAGTGAAAGTGGAACATTCAGAAAACGAAGATCATGGCATCTGGTCCCATCATTTCCGGGGAAATAGATGGGGAAACAGTGGAAACAGTATCAGACTTTATTTTTTTGGCTCCAAAATCACTGCAGATGGTGATTGCAGCCATGAAATTAAAAGACATTTACTCTTTGGAAGAAAAGTTATGACCAACCTAGGCAGTATATTCAAAAGCAGAGAGATTACTTTGCCAACTAAGGTCCATCTAGTCAAGGCTATGGTTTTTCCTGTGGTCATGTATGGATATGAGAGTTGGACTGTGAAGAAGGCTGAGCGCTGAAGAATTGGTGCTTTTGAACTGTGGTGTTGGAGAAGACTCTTGAGAGTCCCTTGGACTGCAAGGAGATCCAACCAGTCCATTCTGAAGGAGATCAGCCCTGGGATTTCTTTGGAAGGAACGATGCTAAAGCTGAAACTTCAGTACTTTGGCCACCTCATGCAAAGAGTTGACTCATTGGAAAAGACTCTAAAGCTGGGAGGGATTGAGGGCAGGAGGAGAAGGGGCCAACAGAGGATGAGATGGTTGGATGGCATCACTGACTTGATGGACGTGAGTCTGAGTGAATTCCAGGAGATGGCGATGATCAGGGATGCCTGGCATGCTGTGATTCATGGGGTTGCAAAGAGTCGGACATGACGGAGTGACTGAACTGAACTGATTCTTTTCTAATGTCTCTTTATATCTGTAATTAAATAAGTACTTTCCTAGGATGCTGACTCTTGTCCTCCCTTGGAATTACCATGGATCCACCAGGGCTGGACCCCGGCAACGGGAATTGTTTAGTGCCCTTTATGTGATCTATCCTGGAAAAACATTCCATATGCACCTGACAAAAAGATGCGTTCTTCTGTTTTTGAATAAAATATTCTGTATATTTCAACTAAGTCCATATGCCAAAGTGTCATTTAGGACAGTATTTCCATATTCCTTTTCTGTCTGTGTGATCTTTCCATTGATTGAATTCAGTGGTTAAATCCCCTACTGTTATTGTATTACTTTTAATTATTCCCTTCATGTTTCTTAGTATATGTTTTGTTTTTGGTGCTCCTATGTGTGGCATGCATATACCACTATTGACTCTTCTTGTTGGTTTAATGTAGTGAAAATGATACTCAAAGGACTGAAAATAAAAATAAAAGTAGACAAAGTAGACAAAATGAAGATGAGAAACCAGTGTACTAAAGAACTTAAGAAACACTGTGGGAAAAAACCTTATGATGGGAGATAACATTTCCAAATCTTATATCTGATAATGAGTAATGTCAGAATATAAAATGATTTTCTAGAATTAAAAAGACCAATAACCCAACAGAAAATTTGCAAAGATGAACTACATGTTTCCAACAAAGTGTGAAAAGCTGCTTAACACCAATAATCATTAGTGAAATGCACAAGATAATATTTCACAAGTATTAGAATGGGTGTTCAAAAAGAAAGAAAAAGAAGTTAGATTGGCTAGGAAGTAAAAAAAAAAAATTGGAACATTTTGCACTACTGATGGGAATGTAAAACGGTATGGCCACTATGTAAAGTTCTTTGGAAGTTCCCTCCAACTTGAAACATATTTACTCTATGACTCAGTAGTCACATGGTTGTGTATATATTTCCCCCAAATAAAAAAAGGCGACTATCAGAGATATTTGTGCATCCATGTATATAGCAGCATTTTTCACAATAGGCAAAAGATGGACACAACCAAGGTGCTCATTGGTGGATGAATAAATAAATACAATGTGGCATAAGCATGTGATGGAATATTATTCAGCTTTTAAAAAGATGTAAATCCATAAATTTACTGCAACATGCATGAACCTTGAAGACATTATGCTAAGACTCATAACAAGACACAAGAAGACAAACATTCTACATTTTACTTACATGAGTTATCTAAAGTAGTCACATTCAAAAACCAGGAAGAAACAGAGCAGAGAAAATGAGAGGAAGAAGGGAACATGGGCAACAACATTCTTACAGGTTGAGAAGAAAAGGAGTGTCCGTAATGGCTGAAAAATGGAGAACTCCTCAAAGAAACAGGCGTTACATCAAGTGAATACAGTAAACTGGCGGAGATAGAAATGATTTTACAGAAAGTCCAGAAATGAGAAGGAGCAGGAAGTGTGAGTGAAGACCTTGGAGTGTGTTTCAGTTGACTATTGTGAGTAGCATCCTGCTCACTGGGTGTTAGCCCCTCCTCATGTCTCCTGAGCAAAGAAGCAGGAAGATTGAGAGCTGTGATCAGAGACACAGGGCACGTCCCCCTGCCCCTACAGGGCACAGACCACCCTCCTTCCAGAGGAGGACTTCCTGGGAGTGACCAGGGAGGGGATGACTCTACCAAAGGGAGACCAGTTAAGGAGGCTGCTGGGCTCTGCATCCAGGCTGTGTGTTGGGGCCACAGAGAATGCAGATGGAGCTCAGAATGGGCAGGTTAAGCCTGAGGGACCAGGCTCCCAGGGAGTGTGGGACAGAGAGCAGGGAGCTGTGCTCACCACCAAGAACGTGCACTGCCTCTCTCTACCATCTGCTCTCTGCTTCAGCCACCAGGACCTCCCTCCTTATTCAGAGGTGTCTGTGCTGACAAGGCCCCATTTCTTAGGGTCACAAGTAGTCAGGACAGTGTCACCTATCAGGTTGGATGGCGAACTTTGGGTGTCAGGCATCATGTTGGCTCCCTGGGGCTCCCAGCTGCTGCCTGAGGGGAGAAACTCAGAATAGGGAGCACTAGGAGCATCTGAAGCAGGAGCACAGGTGCTCCCTGCTGCCTTGTTGGGGGCGGCATCAGTGAACAGAAGGGGGGAGGCGGAGGAACAGCTTTGCTCAGGATTAAGGGGAAGCACGGTCTTCCTAACTCCCCTAATTGGCTGTGGGGATGCCCAGGCTATCTCCAAGGCTGTGTCCTAAGGCCCCCACCCACCCACCGCCTGGTGGTCAAGGGGGAAATAGCTGAACACTTACTTACATTAGGTTCAGCAACAACTTGAAGGGAGAGGCCTCAAAATCTGTCTAGTCTATATGTTTTCACTGGAGAATGTTGAACTTGGGACATCCAGACTGTGCAGAGATTCTCTGTTCATGATGCTGCCCACTGTGTTACCCAGAGTTCAAGATTACAGCCTTGCTCCATCTCTGGACTGTTGCTTTTCTGCTGGCGAAAGAGCCTTGTTCATTATTGCATCTCATACTTGCAATGTATGCTCCATGAAATGCTCCGACCAAGGGTTGAATGAAAGTTTGGATGAAAAAATGAGCTGGATGAATGAGGAATGAATTCCTCAAAAAAGCCTGTACCTCTCCCAGAGCCCTCTGTCCTGTCTCAGAACAACCAGTCTCTCTGTTCCACCCTCCTTCACATTGCTCTGTGTTTCTGTCTCAGTCTCCTCAGGGCATTCTTGACTTCCTTGTTTCTCAGACTGTAGATGAGGGGTTGAGCATCGGGATGACCAGGGTGTAGAAGACAGAGACCACCTTGCCCTGCTCCATGGACGCCACAGCTCCCGGCTGGGCATACATGACAAAAAGGGTCCCATAAAAGAGGGACACGGCTGTCATGTGGGAGCCACAGGTGGAGAAGAGCTTGTGCCTCCTTCCTCCTGAGTGCATCCTGAAGATGGTCACTGTGATGTAGCCGTAGGAGGTGAGGACCACGAGGGTGGTGCCCACGATGATGAGGCCACAGAGGCCAAACATGACCAGCTCGTTGATCATAGTGTCAGCACAGGCAAGCTTGAGCAGAGGCGGCACGTCACAGAAGAAGTGGTCGATGTGGCTGGAGCTGCAGAACGGGAGGCTGAATGTGAAGCTGGTCTGCAGGATGGAGTTGAGGCAGCCCCCACAGTAGCAGCCCAGCATCAGGCGGGCACACACTGAGGGGCGCATGGAGATGGGGTAGCACAGGGGGCTGCAGATGGCCACAAAGCGGTCGTAGGCCATCAAGGCCAAGAGAAATCCTTCAGTGGTGAGGAGCAAGGAAATGAAAAAGAACTGGGTGGCACATCCTCCTAAGGTGATGACCTTGGAGGAGGAAAGGAGGTCAGTGAGTGTCTTAGGGTAGATGACAGATGAGTAGCCCAAGTCCAGGAAGGAGAGGTTCTTGAGGAAGAAGTACATTGGGGAATGCAGACGGGCATCCAGCGTGATGACCACGATCATGGTGAGGTTCCCCAGGACGGCCACCATGTACAGGGCCAGGAACAAAGCAAAGAGCAGGGCCTGGGTCTGTGGGCCACCCCCAAACCCATCCAGCACAAACTCCTGCAGAGACACCACTGAGAGGTTTCCATTTCTGTGGGGTGACATGGCCCTGACCATGACTTGGGACAGAAAGCAGAGAGCAGGCGGGAGGCAGGGAGAGGGAGCAGATCAATGTCCCATGATTGTCCTCCCTTTGAGATCAAGGACATTCAGCACCTCACTGCCCACTGACCAAGAGACCACCGGCTCCCCAGTTCTGCTTCCAGAGGAGTACGGACTGATCTGAAAAGAGAACATTTCCCCTAATTCATTCATGCATAAATATGGACTTTCACTCTCTGGGTGACTCTGAGCTGCTGTTATGGGGTGTGTAGTGGCTGCCCAGAGCTTTGGAGGCTGAAAACTTGAAGTGTGAGGTGTGTTGCAATCTCCTCTGTCTCTTCTCAATAAATGCTTTCCATCTCCATAGGGACATTCCTTAGCTGTGTAATGTCCACTCCTCACTCAAGTATCAAATCCTGCACTTTCCTGTGTTATTAATTCATTCACTGATTTGATAAATATTTATTGAACATCTCATGCAAGCCTGGTGGTGTGTTATTGATGACTGTACCTCCAGGACAGGCTGGGACAAGAGCAGAAACCAGCACCAACCAGGAAAATTACTCTCAGTCTGTCCTGCAGACCCTGAGCCCCATGTAGCATCAATATGTGAACCTGGACCACAGCTTCATTCTGTCTGCAGAGCACTGTGCATCCTTGAGGATCTCAAGGGGCCTCAAGCCAATGTCCCGATGTTTAAAAATATGAGGAGAGGACACCAGGCACTACTGGGGTGCTATGTCTATCTTTCCTGCAGACCCTGAAATCTATCTTGGCATGATGGCAAACATCAACAGAGCTGTTTGCATCCTTGAGAATGTAAGGTGTGTTTTTTGCAATGTATAGATAGCAGACAATTAATGGGGAGGGCACAGCCAAGCTTCATGGCCTGAGAAGCAGCAGGACAGGGGCTGTGACACATTTTGGATGTGGGGATGTCCTCCTCCTGTCCTTCTATGCCCCTGGCTCCTCAGCACATCTCATATAGTCATCGCTTGGAACTGTGGGAGCCTCCAGCATGGTCACATCTGCTCAGTGTCTATGTCTCCTGCTGGGTGCTGCTTCCTGTCCCTGTCACAGCCCAGACCTCCCTTGTCCACACTGGACTGGGCTGACCACCATATCGCCATGGGTCATGGGCACCTTCTGTGGGGTGGCCAGAGGAATGGTTGGGAGATGCAGCCTAGAGAAGGAGAAGTGGGAGGAGGGCGGGCACAGCACCATGGTGCCACTCAGGAAGGTGAGGAGGATCAGGGACAGGATGTAAGCTATGTCAGAGCAAACCCCACAGTGCCTAGAGGGCAGGTCCACAGCATGGCGGAGCTGGCTGCCTTTGCAGGGAGCGAGCTCCCGTGCCCTGGGGGTGTGCAGTCAGAGGCGGAGTGGCCAGTGATGCCTGTGGAGCTTGATGACCCCATGTTCCCTCTTAGCTTGAAGTTCTCTTGGAAGATGATCGATATAGCCATACTTTGCAACCAAAAGTGTTACAAGGTACAAGGGTTAGCAGTCCTGCTTTCCTCTCCTGGGAGACTTAAGTCTAATCCTCTCATGGGAGCAGAGGGGGACAGTCTATCTGACATGTGCAGGCAGGGTCCACTCAAATTTGAATTTGGATATGCGCAGTGAGGGTGGACTGGGTGCTGCACCACACATGTTGGCCAACAAGCCCTATGCACCGAGGCCTGTCCTGCACACACACTCTGTCTGCCCGCCCAGGTCCTCACCTCATAATAATCTCAAAGTGACCAGAGTGACTGCCTTCACCCACTCTCCCCAGATTTGGAGACCTTGCTGTTATATCCCTGAGGGTTCCCAGCTTTATTTATTTGGCTGGTTCCTGGTACAATTCATCCACCTCAGGGGCCTTGAGTCATCACAACAGTGACCTCTCGCATGCCTGAGGATCACATGAGGACTGCTTGGCATTCTCACCTGGGAAGCCAAGCTTCCGAGCTTGTCTTGAAAAATTGAACAAACATTCTTCTGGCTTGTTGAGATGACCAAGTGGGGCTACTGCAGTGGCTTCAGTAAACCTGCCTCTGAATTGAGCCTGACAAACACCTCCAGGGTGAAGCAGAGAAACCCAGCGCTGCTTTTGAGGATCTGCTGAATATTTGTAGTGACTGTGTCCTGAATCTTTCCTTGCAAACTCTCATCACTCAAGCGTGATCTGAGCTCCTGCAGCACCAGCGGTGCCTGATGCTTGTTGGGTTCAGGATCTCAGGCCATTGACTTAAAATCCACCTTTGTACCAGGACACCTGATTATTTCTACTCTCGTTAAGCTCAGACTGCTGCCCTAACTGACCCTGCCCAGGGCAGTGAGGTTGGGGGACCATGTTGTTCAGGTCCAGACTCCCAAGACTCACCTCTCAGGGATGTTCACCGCACCCTCCTGAGTGATGACCACACCACTCCTGTGATGTCAGGAGGGGCATGGCTCACACAGGATGATGTGCTCCCGGGGAGGACGGGGCTCCTGACCAGGTCTGTGCTGATGATAATGATGTGGTGTTGAGGGCCCCCTCCCCTGTCCACCTCTGGCCTTCTGTGCATGGAAGTGAGATGGAGGAGGGGACAGAGAAGGGCAGCAGGCTCTGGCTGCAGGAACTCCTGGGTCTTGATGGAAGCAGAGCAAGGGATGGACTCAGTATCCTGACTCTCCACATTATCTGTCCTCTGGGCAACATGTCAGGTTCCTGCACCTGAGGGTCACTCTGCTGGGAAGATGTAATTTCCAGGTCTGGGACTTGAGGCCTCGATGGCCAATTAGGCGTGACCTGGGCTTCTGAGTGCACTGGGACTCACAGCCCCCTGGGTCCCAGGAGCTGCAATCCTGTGGCCAATCGTCCTTTGATGCATCTCAGTCCAGTACAGGGAAGGCAGGAAGACTGAAGTCCATTAGGGAGCCCTGAGTGTGGGTGGGGCAAACAGTAGAGAAATTCAGACAACTTACACAGACTCTATGGACGTCCTTGGAAAGATCTCCCTGGGCAGCAGGTGGGATCTCGTGGCCTACAGCCCTTTCTCCTCTGCCCCATCCTCATCTGTTGCTGTGAGGAAAAGTGACAGGTGGGGATCTGTACCCAGGGCTACAGCACAGCCCTTTCAATGACACCTATTACCATTATGATTATTTTTCATGCTAAAATTATCCTGTTTTTGGCTATTTGCATTCTCTTCAAGGCAGTCCTACACTCACTGATATAGCTTAATTATATCACATCCATTAAAACAAAATAGGCTTCCCTGGTGGCTCAGAGGTTAAAACGTCTGCCTCCAACATGGGAGACCCGGGTTTGACCCCTGGGTTGGGAAGATCCCCTGGAGAAGGAAATGGTAACCCACTCCAGTATTATTGCCTAGAGAATCCCATGGACAGAGAAGTCTGGTAGGCTACAGTCCACAGGGTCGCAAAGAGTCAGACACGAATGAGAGACTTCATTTCACTTCACTTCTTCAAAACAAAATATTTAAATCTCAGTTGGAAAACAAAAACAAAAATCAAAACATGATATATGTTTAATGTTTAATTTAACATAGAAAATTTGAAATGGAAATGCTGGATAAAATTGTATCATACACATTCTACGATAAACAAGGCTCAAATGCCTTAATAATTATTAGACATACCAGACTTCTGGGAAAAAGTTTATTCGTAAAGGGACATGTCATAATGAAAATGTTATATCCACCTAGATCATAGGAAAATTTAATTTTGTTTACAACCAATAGAGACTTAAAATGCATAAAGTAGAAACTGACATAATTAAAAAAAATAATCCCACTTCTGGGCATACACACTGATAAAACCAGAATTGAAAGAGAAACATGTACCCCAATGTTAATCACAGCACTGTTTACAATAGCCAGGACATGGAATCAACCTAGATGTCCATCAGCAGATGAATGGGTAAGAAAGCAGTGATACATATACACAATGGAATATTCAGATCACATCAGTTGTTAAGTCGAGTCTGACTCTTTGCAACCACATGAATCACAGCATGCCAGGCCTCCCTGTCCATCACCAACTCCCGGAGTTCACTCAGACTCATGTCTATCAAGTCGATGATGCCATCCAGCCATCTCATCCTCTGTCATCCCCTTCTCCTCCTGCCCGAAATCCCTCTCAGCATCAGAGTCTTTTCCAATGAGTCAACTCTTCTCACGAGGTGGCCAAAGTACTGGAGTTTCAGCTTTAGCATCAGTCCTTCCAAAGATACCCAGGGCTGATCTCCTTCAGAATGGACTAATTGGATCTCCTTGCAGTCCAAGGGACTCTCAAGAGTCTTCTCCAACACCACGGTTCAAAAGCATCAATTCTTCAGTGCTCAGCCTTCTTCACAGTCCAACTCTCACATCCACACATGACCACTGAAAAAACCATAGCCTTGACTAGACGAACCTTTGTTGGCAAACTAATGTCTCTGCTTTTGAATATGCTATCTAGGTTGGTCATAACTTTTCTTCCAAGGAATAAGCTTCTTTTAATTTCATGGCTGCCGTCACCATCTGCAGTGATTTTGGAGTGCCCCCCCAAATAAAGTCTTTTACTGTTTCCACTGTTTCTCCATCTATTTCCCATGAAGTGGTGGGACCAGATGCCATGATCTTCGTCTTCTGAATGTTGAGTTTTAAGCCAACTTTTTCACCCTCCTCTTTCACTTTCATCAAGAGGCTTTTTAGTTCCTCTTCACTCTCTGCCATAAGGGTGGTGTCATCTGCATATCTGAGGTTGTATATATTTCTCCCAGCAATCCTGATTCCAGCTTGTGTTTCTTCCAGCCCAGCATTTCTCATGATATACTCTGTATAGAAGTTAAATAAGCAGGGTGACAATATACAGCCTTTATGTACTCCTTTTCCTATTTAGAACCAGTCTGTTGTTCCATGTCCAGTTCTAACTGTTGCTTCCTGACTTGCATTAGGATTCTCAAGAGGCAGGTCAGGTTGGTCTGGCATGCCCATCTCTTTGTGATCCACACAGTCAAAGGCTTTGGTATAGTCAATAAAGCAGAAATATATGTTTTTCTGGAACTCTCTTGCTTTTTTCCATGATCCAGTGAATGTTGGCAATTTGATCTCTGGTTCCTCTGCCTTTTCTCAAACCAGCTTGAATATCTGGAAGTTCACGGTTCACATATTGCTAAAGCCTGGCTTGGAGAATTTTGAGCGTTACTTTACTAGCATGTGATATGAGTGCAATTGTGTGGTAGTTTGAGCATTCTTTGGCATTGCCTTTCTTTGGAATTGGAATGAAAACTGACTTTTCCAGTTCTGTGGCCACTGCTGAGTTGTCCAAATTTGCTGGTATATTGAGTGCAGCACTTTCACAGCATCATCTTTCAGGATTTGAAACACCTCAACTGGAATTCCATCAACTCCACTAGCTTTGTTCGTACTGATGCTTTCTAAGGCCCACTTTGACTTCACATTCCAGAATGTCTGGCTCTGGGTGAGTGATCACACCATCTTGATTATCTGGGTCATGAAGACCTTTTTGTACAGTTCTTCTGTGTATTCTTGCCACCTCTTCTTAATATCTTCTGCTTCTTTTAGGTACATACCGTTTCTGTCCTTTATCGAGCCCATCTTTGCATGAAATGTTCCCTTGGATTCTCTAATTTTCTTGAAGAGATCTCTAGTCTTTCCCATTCTGTTGTTTCCCTCCATTTCTTTGGGTTGATTGCTGAGGAAGGCTTTCTTATCTCTTCTTGCTATTCTTTGGAACTCTGCATTCAGCTGCTTATATCTTTGATTTCCTCCTTTGCTTTTCACCTCTCTTCTGTTCACAGCTATTTGTAAGGCCTCCCCAGACAGCCATTTTGCTTTTTGCATTTCTTTTCCATGGGAATGTGCCAAGAGCCAACACGGGAGATCCCCCCCATGACAAGGTCATGTGGGAGAGGCCTGATGGGCAAGGCAGATCAGGACTTGAGGGATCCCCTGGATCTGCTCAAGCATCTACCCTTAAACTGGAATGTGTCCATCTTACTATCTTATGCTTTTCACCAAAGTCTTCCGATGTTAATGGGGGCTGTCACCATCCACTTTTCTCTGAAGGAAATCAACTTAGAACTCTAGTTAATAAGTCTCCTGGGCATGATAAGAGTGTTCCAATTCAAACCCCTCTGATAGCTTTCTAACTTGACTTATAGTTTTTCGGACTCTTACAACTACGCATGTGATTGTTTACAGCCTCCCAACCACGAGAGGCATGGGAAGCTTACAACATTCTAGGAATGTAGAGCCTTTTGAGGAATTATTAGAATAGAACTGTTTAAGGTTTTCATTGTTGAGTGAATACTTGCCGCCAAGTTTTCATATATTTTGTTGTGTATCTGAAGTGCATTAATTAATATAGTTGATATATAGAGATTTAAATAAGTAGCCTTGATATTTACAACATTAAACCTTGAGTTAATAAATTCCTTCCTTGTTATAGCCCACTGCACCTTTGCCCTATAGGAATGCAACATTATCTAGTGCTTCTAGGGAGTGGCACCAGACTTTAGAAGAATCACCTTTACAGAAAATAAGTTTTCTGGTTAAGTAACCTTTATCAGAAAGAAGGATCATAAAATGTTACCAGGCCTCCTGACCAGAAGATGATGCAAATCACGTAAAACTTTTGTATATGGAAAGGTATGCAGAAAGAAGGCCTGATCTTGATAAGGGTCAGGACTGCTGACCCTGCATGACTCTGCATCTTCCATTATTCTCTATGTACAATTCAGGGTATAAAAGATCCCTTGAAAATAAAGTTGCGGGCCTCGCTCACTGAACCTTGGTCTCTCCATGTCATTCTTTCTCTTTATTTTCAGGCTGACTCCCTGGAGCACAGGGGTCCTCTGAGTTACTTTCCTGCCCAGACTTCTAAGACCCACGCAAGAGGGAGCCCAAAGTGGGGCACCTTCTGCTATTCAAGAGGGCGCCTGAACAGAGAAAGTCCCTTGTCTGGGGCTATTGGCTTTCTGCATAAACCAAGGAATATCAGCCTCTTTCTTTCCTCTATTTTCTTACTGCAATATTCCCTCTTTATTTCTCTCTATATCTCTAAATAAATCTCTTTCCAGTTGCTGACGCCATCCCCCTGAGGTTACCCTGGATCCAACCAGGGCTGGTCCCCCGTAGGGATGGTCTTGTTCTCTGTCTCCTGTACAATGTCACAAACTTCATTCCATAGTTCATCAGGCACTCTGTCTATCAGATCTAGGGCCTTAAATCTATTTCTTACTTCCACTGTATAATCATAAGGGATTTGATTTAGGTCATACCTGAATGGTCTAGCAGTTTTCCCTACCTTCTTCAATTTAAGTCTGAATTTGGTAATAAGGAGTTCATGATCTGAGTCACAGTCAGCTCCTGGTCTTGTTTTTGTTGACTGTAGAGAGATTCTCCATCTTTGGTTGCAAAGAATATAATCAATCTGATTTCTGTGTTGACCATCTGGTGATGTCCATGTGTAGAGTCTTTTGTGTTGTTGGAAGAAGGTGTTTGCTATGACCAGTACATTTTCTTGGCAAAACTCCATTAGTCTTTGCCCTGCTTCATTCCGGATTCCAAGGCCAAATTTGCCTGTTACTCTAGGTGTTTCTTGACTTCCTACTTTAGCATTCCAGTCCCCTATAATGAAAAGGACATCTTTTTTGGGTGTTAGTTCTAAAAGGTCTTGTAGGTCTTCATAGAACCATTTAACTTCAGCTTCTTCAGCGTTACTGGTTGCGGCATAGACTTGGATTACCATGATATTGAATGGTTTGCCTTGAAGATAAACAGAGATCATTCTGTCATTTTTGAGATTGCATCCAAGTACTGAGTTTCAGACTCTTTTGTTGACCATGATGGCTACTCCATTTCTTCTAAGGGATTCTTGCCCACAGTAGTAGATATAATGGTCATCTGAGTTAAATTCACCCATTCCAGTCCATTTTAGTTTGCTGATTCCTAGAATGTCAATGTTCACTCTTACTGTCTCCTGTTTGACCACTTCCAATTTGCCTTGATTCATGGACCTGACATACCAGGTTCCTATGCAATATTGCTCTTTACAGCATCAGACCTTGCTTCTGTCACCAGTCACATCCACAACTGGGTATTGTTTTTGTTTTGGCTCCACACAGTCAAAGGCTTTGGCATAGTCAATAAAGCAGAAATAGATGTTTTTCTGGAACTCTCTTGCTGTTTCAATGATCCAGTGGATGTTGGCAATTTGATCTCTGGTTCCTCTACCTTTCCTAAAACCAGCTTGAACATCTGAAAGTTCATGGCTCATGTATTGCTGAAGCCTGGCTTGTGTGGATCACAATAAACTGTGGAAAATTCTGAAAGAGGTGGGAATACCAGACCAGCTGACCTGCATCTTGAGAAACCTATATGCAGGTCTGGAAGCAACAGTTAGAACTGGACATGGAACAACAGACTGGTTCCAAATAGGAAAAAGAGTATGTCAAGGCTGTATATTGTCACCCTGCTTATTTAACTTTTATGCAGAGTACATCATGAGAAACGCTGGGCTGGAAGAAGCACAAGGTGGAATCAAGATTGCCATGAGACATATCAATCACCTCAGATATGCAGATAACACCACCCTTATTGTGGGGCCCTAAATGGGAAACCTCGGAAAAAAAAGGGAGGCTGGCCTTACAGTTGGAAATGGTTGGAAACTAAGATGGCGCCTGGCAGAAGTGATAGGGGCGGGGTCTATGTTGTTTGTCAAAGTTTTTGATTGGCTCTCTTGATTTCCGTGCACGTGGACAATGGTGATCACCATAGAAGGCACGTGACGATTTGACCTTGAATGTGATTGGTGCAACTGAAGGCACATAACGATTTGACCTTTAATGTGATTGGAGCAACTATGGAAAGTCCCTCCTAAACCCCACCCTGCTTGCTTATATAAGCTGGGAGTTTGCAGCAATAAAGTGGAACTGCTTCGATGGAACCCCTGTCACGTCTGATTGTCTCTTGCTCGCCAAGGGGCTGGGTTGGTGGACAGCAGGCTCACCTCTCCTCAGGACCCCTCGGCTTTGCTGAGGGAAGTTCCACTGCCTCTACTCTTTCTGCGGAGTGCCCCTCAGCACCTTATGGCAGAAAGTGAAAAAGAACTAAAAAGCCTGTTAATGAAAGTGAAAGATGAGAGTGAAAAAGTTGGCTTAAAGCTCAAAATTCAGAAAATGTAGATCATGTCATCTGGTTCGATCACTTCATTTGGAATAGATGGGGAAACAGTGGAAACAGTGTCAGACTTTATTTTGGGGGCTCCAAAAATCACTGCATATGGTGACTGCAGCCACAAAATTATAAGATACTTACTCTTTGGAAGGAAAATTATGGCCAACCTAGGTGACATATTCAAATGCAGAGACATTACTTTGCCAACAAAGTTCCGTCTAGTCAAGGCTATGGTTTTTCCAGTGGTCATGTATGGATGTGAGAGTTGGACTGTGAAGAAAGTTGAGCGCCAAAGAATTGATGCTTTTGAACTGTGGTGTTGGAGAAGACTCTTGTGAGTCCCTTGGACTGAAAGGAGGTCCAACCAGTCTATCCTAAAGGAGACCAGCTGTGGGTGTTCATTGGAAGGACTGATGCTGAGGCTGAAACTCCAATACTTTGGCCACCTCATGTGAAGTGTTGACTGATATAAAGAGACCCTGATGCTGTGAGGGATTGATGGCAGGAGGAGAAGGGGAGATAGAGGATGAGATGGCTGGATGGCGTCACCAACTTGATGCATATGATCTTGTACCATATGCATAGATCTTCAAAAGCAGCACTGGGTTTCTCTGCTTCACCCTGGAGGTATTTGTCAGGCTCAACTCAGAGGCAGGTTTACTGAAGCCGCTGCAGTAGCCCCACTTGGTCATCTCAACAAGCCAGATGAATGTGTTGGTTCAGTTTTTCAAAACAAGCTTGGAAGCTTGGCTTCCCAGGTGAGAATGCCAAGCAGTCCTCATGTGCTCCCCAGGCATGCGAGAGGTCACTGTTGTGATGACTCAAAGATCCTGAGGTGGATGAATTGTCCCTTTAAAAAATAAAATAGTGGGCCTAACTCACTGAAGAAGCTTGGTCACCCCATGTTTGTCTTTTTTCTTTCTTTCTCTCTCTTACTTTCTTTTTCAGGCTGATCCCTTGGAACACAGAGGCTCTCTGTGTTCACTTTCCTGCCTGGGCTTCTAAGACTTTGTTAGCTTTCTGTGTAAACTAAGGAATATCGGCCTCTTTCTCACCTCTATTTTCTTATCTACAACCTTCTTTCCTATCTCTCTCTAAATCATCTGCTGACCCCGTTTCTCCTTCAGGTTTCCTGGATCCTGTGGGGGCTGGACCCCGGCACTTTTCTTTGCAAATGGAATAGAAACTGACCTTTTCCAGTCCTGTGGCCACTGCTGAGTTTTCCAAATTTGCTGGCATAGTGAGTGAAGCACTTTCACAGCATCATCTTTTAAGATTTGCAATAGCTCAGCTGGAATTCCACCACTTCAACTATTTTTCTTTGTAGTAATGCTTCCTAAGGCCCAGCTGACTTCACACTTCTGGTTCTAAGTGAGTGACCACACCATCGTGGTTATCTGGGTCATTAAGATCCTTTTGTATAGTTCTTCTGTGTATTCTTGCCACCCCTTCTTAATCTCTTATACTTCTGTTAGTTCCTTGCCATTTTTCCCCTTTATTGTGCCTATCTTTGCTTGAAATGTTCCCATGGTATCTTCAATTTTCTTAAAGAGAACTTTAGTGATTCCCATTCTATTTTTTCCTCTGTTTCTTTGCATTGTTCATTAAGAAAGCTTTCTTATCTTTCCTTGCTGTTCTCTGGAACTCTGGATTCAGCTGGATATATCTTTCCTTTTCTTCTTTGCCTTTTGTTTTTCTCTCTTTTCTCAGCTATTTGTAAAGCCTCCTCAGACAATCACTTTGCTTTCTTGCAATCCTTTTCTTGGGGATAATTTTGGTCACCACCTCCTGTGCAATGTTGCAAACCTCTGTCTGTAGTTCATCAGACATGCAGTCTACCATATCTACTCCCTTGAATCCATTCCAAAAAAGCAAAGGAAATCCCAAAAAGTCTACTTCTGCTTCAATGACTATGCTAAAGCCTTTGACTGTGTTAATCACAACAAATTGTGGAAAATTCTTAAAGTTATGGGAATACCAGACTACTTCACCTGGCTCCTGGAAAATCTGTATGCAGCTGAAGAAGCAATAGTTCGAACCAGACACGGAACAACAAACCGGTTCAAAATTGGGAAAGCAGTATGTCAAAGCTGTATACTGTCATCCTGCTTATTTAACTGATATGCAGAGTGATATCTTACGGTAGCTGGTGTCAAATTTGTGGTATTCAAAGAAAATTTCACTCTGGGATCAAAGACACAGTCTCAGTCATTCAGAGCTTTGTACAGCAGAGAATTTACTAAAGTGAAAGAATAGAAAAGCTTCTATAGACCTCAGAAAGGGGAAGAAAGAGTACATCCCCCTCACTAGTTTTAGCAGGACAGTATATACTTTTCAGCTGGCTGCTAGGAAGATAAAAAGAACACTTCAAGACTGTATAAGGTTGTAAAAGTTTTACCAGAATCCTTCTCCCACAGGATAAATCCCAAGATAACATTGATCCAAGATTTGTCAAGCAAAATGGGTTCCTGGCAGAATGTCTCTGGGTGAGATACATTGGTGCTGTGTAAGCAATGGATATGAGAAAACAGGTTCCCAGGCAAGATTTGTTACAGTTATAATCATTAACATACAAAGAAAACCATACCCATGATTAAGATACATTACTGCTGCACATTCATTAGCTCCATATCTAAAGAAAAGCCAGCTCTTTGGGGAAAGATACACTGTTGCAAAAGCCTTAATGAAAGCATGAACAATATAAACTGTTGCCTGGGCAGCCTACATGGTTAATGCAAAAGAATGTGAACAAAAGTGTTCACCTCCACCTTAAAGGGGCCTTGGACTCCCTATCAACCTGCCTACGTTTAACTCTCTTAAGAGTACCTCATGTGATATGCCATGCTGAATGACTCACAAGCTGGAATCAAGACTGCTGGGAGAAATAGCAACAACCTCAGATATGCAGATGACACCACCCTAATGACAGAAAATGAAGATGAACTAAAGAGCCTCTTGATGAGGTGAAAGAAGAGAGTGTAAAAGCTGGCTTAAAGCTCAATATTAAAGAAAACTAAGATCTTGGCATCCAGACTCATCACGTCATGGCAAATAGTTGAGGCAACAATGGAAACAGTGACAGATTTTATTTTCTTGGACTCCAAAATCACTGTGGTTGGTGACTGCAGCCATGAAATTCAGAGCAAAGCTATGACAAACCTAGAGAGCATATTCAAAAGCAGAGATATAACTTTCCCAACAAAGGTCCATCTAGTTGAATCTATGATTTTTCCATTAGTCATGTATGGATGTGAAAGTCGGACCATAAAGAAGGCTGAGTGCCAAAAATTGATGCTTTCGAACTGTGGTGTTGGAGAAGACTCTTGAGAGTCCCTTGGACAGCAAGGAGATCAAACTAGTCAATCCTAAAGGAAATCAAACCTGAATATTCATTGAAAGGACTGATACTATGGCCTAAGCTCCAATACTTTTGCTACCTGATATGAAGAGCTGACTGTCTGGAAAAGACCCTGATGCTGGGAAATACTGAGGGCAGGAGAAGAAAGGCATGACCAAGGATGAGATGGTTGGATGGCATTTATCGACTCAATGGATATGAATGTGAGAAAACTCTGGGAGATGGTGAAGGATAGAGAAGCCTGGAGTGCTGCAGTCCATGAGGCTGGAAAGTCAGACTCAACTGAGCAACTGAATGACAGCAACAACAAAAACTCAATGAAAAATCTTCAAGCTATGAATATATATTTCTCTAAATATAAATGCTTATTTCTCTAAACATACTATACACATTGGCAACTAACATGAAAATATGCTCAACAGCACTAATCCTTAGTGAAATGCAAATAAAAAACAATGTGATAATACTTTGGAACTATCGGGATGGATATACAAAAGAAACAAAATGTGTGTTTGTATGTATGTGAGTATATATGTTGACTAGGAGAAATTGGAACGTTCTTGCACTGTTGATGGGAATGTAAAAAGTACTATAGAAAATTCTTTGCAAGTTCCTCCAAAATTAAAAAAATCACTATATGATCCAGTAATCACATATTTGAGTGTATATCCTGCCTCAGTTTGATAGCAGTAACTACAAGAGGTATCAGCACACCTACATACATAGCAGCATTCTTCATCATAGGCAGAAGGCGGAAGAAGCACAAGTGCTCACTGGTGAATAAAATGGTACACAGAACGTTGTCGTGTGTATATGAGGGAATATTGTTTAGTTTTTAAAATGATTAAAATACTGATATTTACTGCAATGTGGATGAACCTTGAAGACATTTTGTTAAGTGAGATAACCAGACACACAAAAAGACAAACACTGTATGCTGTACTTGTGTGAGGCATCGAAAGTAGTTGCATTCGTAGAGACAAAGTAAAGTGTCAGCTGCCGGGGGGCTGAGACAGGGGAAATAGGGAGTCACTGCTGAGGGGCATGCAGTTCAATTTTGCAAGATGAAAAAGATGAAATAAGTTCTGGAGGTTTGTTACATGAGAAGGTGAATATGCTGAGCACTACTGAACTGTACACTTAAAAGCAGGTACAACAAAAATGTTGTTTTTAAAGCACAATTAGAAACTTATACCTAAAAAAGTTAGCATAGAAACAATTTAAACAACAGTATGGTCCTGAAATTCAAGATGTTTATTCTACACTGCTGGGAGCCAGCACGGGAGATCCCACCCATGACAAGGTTATGTGGAGGAGACCTGACAGGAAAGGCGGATCAGGACTCGAGGGACTCCCTGGACCTGCTCGAGAATCTACCCCAAACCAAAATCTGTCTGTCTACTGTTTACTTTATTATGCCTTTACCAACTCTTCTGACACTAACAGGGGGCTATCCCCGACCACCTTTCTCTGGAAAAAAATCGACTTAGGGCTCTAGTCGATAAGTCTCCTGGGCATGAAAGGAGCATTTCAAACCCCACTGTTCACATTCTACTTGCTTGTGAGAGAGTCATTTCCTAGGCAGGTTGATAAGAAGTCTAGGGGTCCCCAAGGAGAGAGGGGTCTGGAATTCTCAAGGAGGAAGAAAGGACAAACTTATTTCTCTACATTCCTTAGGATTATATAGCAACAATGTATTCTGCCTGAGGGCAGTCTCTGGATTAAACCTTCTCTTTACAAGGATTATATAACAGCAATGGATTATGTATTCTGCCTGAGGACAGTCTCTGGATTAAACCTTCTGGCTAATTCTGTTATCTTAAAATGTAAATTATGGGAGTAGGTCTGGTGAGGTCTTTACAACCTCCAGATCTTCTTTGGATTAGTTGGAGAATATATAAACTCATTGCTAAAACTAACAAGCGGGTACTCTTTCTACCCCCTTCTGATGCCTATGTCAGAAGCTTTCTCTATCTCCTTTATACTTTAATAAAACTTTATTACACAAAAGCTCTGAGCGATCCAGCCTCGTCTCTGGCCCCGGATTGAATTCTTCTCCTCCGGGGGCCAAGAATCCCGGCGTCGTGATTCAACAACAACCTTTCACTTGGCAGGTTTATCCAGACTCTTACAACTACACATATGATTGTTCACAAACCATGACACAGGAATCCTAAGCATTCTAAAAGTATAGAGTCCTTCAAGGGGTGAAAAAGTTTTATTAAAACAATACTGGTGAATGGTTTCATTGTTGAGCCAGTGCTTGCTGCCAAGTTCCCATATCCCTTACCCACTGTGTGCCTGGGAGTGCATTAGTTAGAATATAGGAAAAACAAGTAGTAGCTTCGGCATTAGCAACATTAGACCTTGAGTTATTAGTTCTTTCTTTGTTATAACGCACTGCACCTTTGCTCTATAAAAATGTAACTCTGTTTAAGTATCCTAAGGGTGACGCAGATTAAGGAATTTAAGAAAAAACACTTCAAGGTAGAATAAGTTTTCTGGTTAACCAACCTTTATCAAAAAGAGTCATAAAATGTCAACAGGCCTCCGGGCCAGAAGATAGTGTACAAAACATAAGACCCTTGTTTATGAAATGGTATGCAGGAAAAAACCTGGTTTTGATAAAGGTTAAAACTGATGGAATGTTGAGCTGACTCCGCATGACTCTGCATCTTTCACTTTGCTCTATGTACAACTCAGGGTATAAAAGCCCCATTTGAAAATAAAGTTACGGGCCTCACTCACCAAAGCTTGGCCTCCCATGTCATTCTTTCATTCACTGATGCCATTCATCCTGAGGGTATCCCTGGACTCTGCTGAGGCTGGACCTCAGCACTACACTAACTCAATAATGTAACTAGAAAAATCAAGTTACACTTTGGAGTTCAGTGACTAATTAACACTGAACTCAAATTATAATCAGCCACTAGATATGGACTGAGAACCTATTAAGTGGCAAAATATTGCAAAGCATGTACAGAATTAAATAAGCAGGGTGACAATATACAGCCTTGATGTACTCCTTTTCCTATTTGGAACCAGTCTGTTGTTCCACGTCCAGTTCTAACTGTTGCTTCCTGACCTGCATACAGATTTCTCAAGAGGCAGGTCAGGTGGTCTGGTATTCCCATCTCTCTCAGAATTTTCCACAGTTTATTGTGATCCACACAGTCAAAGGCTTTGGCATAGTCAATAAAGCAGAAATAGATGCTTTTCTGGAACTCTCTTGTTTTTTCCATGATCCAGTAGATGTTGGCAATTTGATCTCTGATTCCTCTGCCTTTTCTAAAACCCGCTTGAACATCTGGAAGTTCTCATGTCACATATTGCTGAAAATTGACTTGGAGAATTTTGAGCATTATTTTACTAGTGTGAGAGATGAGTGCAATTGTGTGATAGTTTGAGCATTCTTTGGCCTTGCCTTTCTTTGGGATTGGAATGAAAACTGACCTTTTCCAGTCCTGTGGCCACTGCTGAGTTTTCCAAATTTGCTGGCATATTGAGTGCAGCACTTTCACAGCATCATCTTTCAGGATTTGAAATAGTTCAACTGGAATTCCATCACTTCCACTAGCTTTGTTCATAGTGATGCTTCCTAAGGCCCACCTGACTACACATTCTACAGTGTCTGGCTCTAGGTGAGTGTGAAATATATTCTTTTTTTTTTTTGAAAGATATTCTTGTAAGATGGTAGAGGTGAAACAATATCTATTTGAACCCCCATAGAATGATATAGGACAAATGAGAGGGAGAGAGAGAAGGAGGAAGTGGAGGGGCCAGAGGAGGGGGAGGAGGGGAAGTGGAGGGGCAGGGAGTGGGGAATGAGGATGATGAGGAGGACAAGGGGAAAGTGGGTGGCAGATAGAACAGTATTACAGCATGAGAGGATGAAAAGCACGATATCATGGAGTGATAAGTCGGGGAACTCAACAAAAAACATATTGTATCAGATGATTACAGTGGTATACTACAGAGGCAGAAATAATTTTGGAGAGCTCAAAGCAAGACAAATGGGGCCAAGAACAACCATGCTGCAGAATTAAGGGGGAACCTGGTCTTCCTAACTCCTCCTAATTGGCAGTAGTAATCTCAGGCTTCCAGCAAGGAAGATGCAAGGCTGAGTGTGCTAAAGCCCCACTTCTAGGTGGTCCAGGGGAGAATTCTGAGCACACATTTGCATTCGATTCAGGAAAGAAGTGAAGGAAATGGCCAGAGACTTTGTCTAGTTATGCACCTTCACTGGTAGAGTCAAACTTGAGACACATACTATGCCTCAAAGACTCTGTTCATCACTCTACCTACAAAGTTCAAGATTAGAGTCATGCCCCATCGATAATATTAATTTTCTAATGCCAAAGATAATGTCTCATTCACTTTGTATCTCACACTCAAAATGTGTGGCCAATGGTATGTGAAGGACTGAATGAAATGTTGGATGAAAGAATGAATTGAGGGAATAAGGAACAAATTCCTCCAACCAAACCTAGTGCCTTCCATGAAGCCATCTTGTCCTGACGTCAAGACACACTGCCTCTTCTGGCCACACTCCTTCATGTGGCTGTGTGCTTCTGGCCAAGTCTCCACAGGGCATCCTTCACCTCCTTGTTTCTCAGGCTGTAGATGAGGGGGTTGAGCATCGGGATGACCAGGGTGTAGAAGATGGAGACCACCTTGCCCTGCTCCATGGACGCCACAGCTCCCGGCTGGGCATACATGACAAAAACTGTCCCATAATAGATGGACACGGCTGTCATGTGGGAGCCGCAGGTGGAGAAGAGTTTGTGTCTCCCTCCTCCTGAGCACATCTTCAGGATGGTCACTGTGATGTAGCCATAGGAGGTGAGGATCACAAGTATGGTGCCCACAATTACGAGCCCACAGAGGCCAAACATGACCAGCTCATTGATGGTAGTGTCAACACAGGCAATCTTGAGCAATGAAGGGACATCACAGAAGAAGTGGTCGATGTGGTTGGATCTGCAGAACGGGAGGCTGAATGTGAAGCTGGTCTGCAGGATGGAGTTGAATAAGCCCCCACAGTAGCAGCCCAGCATCAGGCAGGCACACACCGAGGGGCACATGGAGATGGGGTAGCGCAGGGGGCTGCAGATGGCCATGAAGCGGTCATAGGCCATCACGGCCAAGAGGAGTGCCTCAGTGGTGCCCACCATGGAGAAGAAGAAAAACTGAGTGGCACAGCCTGCAAAGGTGATGAGCTTGGAGGAGGAAAAAGAAGTTGGCCAGGGCTTTGGGGTAGATGATAGACGAGTAGCACAGGTCCACAAAGGAGAGGTTCTTGAGGAAGAAGTACATCGGGGAGTGCAGACGGGAATCCAGCGTGATGACCACCATCATGGTGAGGTTCCCCAGGACGGCCACCATGTACAGGGCCAGGAAAAGAGAAAAGAGCAGGGCCTGGGTCTGAAATCCATCCAGTACAAACTCCTGCAAAGGCATCAATGTAAGGTTTCCATTTCCATAGGGTAACATTTCCCTGAACTGGGCAACAGGGCAGAGTGAAGAGCAGGAGAGAGACAGTGAGATGGAGCAGGTCAAGGTCACACAGTGATCCTCCCGTGGATCACACACACCCTTCTTTGCCTCAGTGACCACAGACCAACACACTATCCACTGCCCATTCCTCCTTTCAGATGAGCTCAGACCGACCTGAAATTGTGAACAATTCCACTGACTTGTGCCTTCATAATCAGGCATGGAGCCCTCCCTCTCTGGGAGACTCTGAGCTGTTGTCACGGGGTTTGTCCAGGGCTCCTCCAGAGCTGAGTGTCTACGGTGTAAGTATGGCTTGCATCTCCTGGTAATTTATGAAGGACATGTTTTCCCTCCCCATGGGGATACTTCTGAGTCATTCCGTTTCTACTTTTTGTTCGAGTATCTAATACTGCATGTTCTGTTCCTTATTTTGAGTTAAGTGAGTGAGTGAAGTCGCTCAGTCATGTCCGACTCTTTGCAATCCCATGGAATGTAGCCCACCAGACTCCTCCATCCATGTGATTCTCCAGGCAAGAATACTGGATTGGGTTGCCATTTCCTTCTACAGGGGATCTTCCTGACCCAGGGATCTAACCCAGGTCTCCCACATTGCAGGCAGATGCTTTAACTTCTGAGCCATCAGGGAAGCCTCTTGTTTTAGTCCTACTTTAGTTTCAGAAATTGTAAAGCCCTTTTTGGCATCCTGACTCAACCCAGTAAAGGTCCTATCTCTAGGCCAGGCTGTGACCAGAGCAAGGACCAGTCCTCACCAGGATGATGTGGGTGATTTGTCTGTCACCCCTGTAGACCATGAGAGATATCTCAGCTTCATTGTCTCTGAGATTTGACTATCTTGGCAACCATCAGCAGAGCTCTCTGCATCTTTGAGAATCTAAGGGTCCTTTCCTGCTGTGTCCTGATGTGGCATAATTCATGGAGAGTAGCAGCGGACAGCCCCTGCCAGACAAGGACTGTGACACACTCAGGGCATGCCATGTCCTCCCCCTGTCCTTACTTCCATGCCACTGGCACCTTGGTACACTCCGTGTAGTGATAGCTTGGAGCAATGGGAGCCACCAACATGGTCACATCTGCCTCAATGTCTGAGTCCCCCTTTGGGTGCTGCTTCCTGTCCCTGTCACAGCCCAGGCCTCCCTTGTCTGCCACACACTCTCATGAAACATGGGGACCAGTTGTGTGATGGCCAGAGGAATTAACAGGATATGATGCAACTTAAGAGGAGGACTGGGAAGGATGGATCATTAGCACAGAGCCACAGTGCCTCTGAGGGAGGGGAGGAGGATTAGCGAGAGGGTGAAAGCTGATTTTATAGAGTTTCATGTTTTCTAGAGGTCAGATCTGTAGCATGACTGAGCTATCTGACTTTGAAAGTGTGAGTTCCCCAGGAATTGGGGTGTGCAGGCAGAGGCTGGAGGTCAGTGGTGCCTGTGGAGGAGTAATGACCCCTCACGTTCCCTCTGAGACTGAAGTTCTCTTAGAAGGTTGTTTGTGAGAGCCAGGGCTCTCTCAATAGAGGATATGGATGAAAGAATAGGCTGTCCTACTTGGAATATTTAGGCTTTCCTTTCTGGAATATTTGACCCCAACTCTCACATGAGAGCAGAGGCAGATAGTCTGACCTTGGATGCCCAAGATCCTCTCGCATATGTGTTTGAAGCTGGTGCTAAGTGCAACGGCCCCTACCCACCTTGGCTGCCCACCTCTGTGCAAATAGCCCTGTACTCTCAGTGGCACAAGGAATCTCCCCCTCTCCCTCTTCAGCTCTGCCTTCCTTGCAGTGAAGTGAGACTGAGGAGGGGATGGTGTGGCTCCTAAGATGCCAGTGATAGTCTGTCCAGGTCCTCTAGTTCTGGGTACCAGGAGGTCCTACAACACAGTTCAACCAGAGTGGACCATGTTGAACTCACCTTCCCCTCTCTCTGTCCCCTTAGCTGGCCAGCATCCGTGGCACCTGCACACTAGGATCTTTTGCTGGGGAGGATCTCTCCACCTGGCATGGCTGGGATTTGAGGTCTCAAGTGGCCAATTAGTTGCTGCCTAAGCTCTGAGTACTCTGGGGCTCCCAACACCCTGAGTCCCTGGAAGAGGTAGTCCTGTGGGTAAAATTCCTTTGATACATCTCAGCCCACAACAAGAGGGGTAAGGGAGTCTGAAATTCCTCTGAGAGTGCTGCAGTCCACCAGATGAGTAGCAAATCAGAGGGACCCAGTGGCCATTCTTGAATGACTTCCCTAGGGCTGCATGTGTGACCTCCTGGCCCACAGCTCTTCCTCCTCCCTCTGCTCTATCCTGGCATGTTGGTGTGATGAAGAGTGATATGCAGAACTCTGTGTCTGTGGGAGGAGCACAGCCCACTCTAAGCCATAATATGGCCCTTCCCTCAGGGCAGGTCAAGTAAAAATATCTGTTAAAACAAAATATTTTAATCCTGGACAGAAATCCTAAACCAAAGCATAAATGTGATTTATATTTACATTACAATATAGGGGCCAACCTGGTTGCACAGTGGTAAAGAATCCTGCTGCTGCCAAAGACACAGAAGATGTGGGTTCCATCCCTGGGTTGGGAAGATCCTCTGGAGAAAGAAATGGCCACCACTCCAGTATTCTTGCCTGGAAGATTCCATGAGCAGAGAAGCCTGTCAGGCTACAGTCCATCTGTCACAAAGAGTAAGACATGACTGAGCAACTGAACATACACACATTAAAATATAGAAAGTATGCAAGTGAAAAGCTGGTGCCGGGAGCTAGCACGGGAGATCCCACCCATGACAAGGTCATGTGGAGGACACCTGACAGGCAAGGCGGATCAGGACTCGAGGGACTCCCTGGACCTGCTCGAGAATCTACCCCAAACCAAAATCTGTCTGTCTACTGTTTACTATATTATGCCTTTCATCAACTCTTCTGACATTAACAGGGGGCTATCCCTGACCATCTTTCTCTGGAGAAAATCAACTTAGGGCTCTAGTTGATAAGTCTCCTGGGCATGAAAGGAGCATTTCAATTCAACTCTCCCCACCCCCACCCCCTCCTTTGGCATTCTAGCTTGCTTGGCAGGTTTATCCAGACTCTTGCAACTATGCATATGATTGTTCACAAACCATGACATGGGAAGCCTAAGCATTCTAAAAATATAGAGCCCTTTGAGAGGTGAAAAAAGTTTTATTAAAATAATACTGGTGAAGAACTGAAAAAGATGGCGGAGGAATAGGATGGGGAGAACACTTTCTCCCTCACTACTTTATCAAAAGAACATTTCAACGTTGAGTAAACCCCACAAAACAACTTCTGATTGCTGGCAGAGGACATCAGGCATCCAGCAAAGCAGATCATTGGCTTCTAAAACAGGTAGGAATAAATATATAAGACAAAAAATGAGATAAAGGCGGTAGGGAGGGAGCCCCGTCCTGGGAAGGGAATCCTGTCCTGGGAAGAGACTCTTAAAAGAGAGGTTTCCAAACATCAGGAAACATTCTCGAAGCAGAGTCTGTGGTGAGCCCTGGAAGCACAGAGGGGAACATAACAGGAAGGCAAAATAAATAAATAATTAAAGCCAACAGATTACGAGTTCAACAGTAAAACCCCCAGCAGATAAGCAGCACAAACACCTGCATCCGACAGTAGCAAGTGGGGGTTGGGCAGGGAGGAGCACGAGGCGCCAGCGACAATGCTTTCTAAGAACTGGGCCACGGGAGACGTAGGCTGCAGGGCTTTTTTCAAGAATTGGGTCATAACATGGCCAGAATCGGGTCCGCGCGTGGCCAGAAGAACTATCTTGGACTAGCAAACCAGACTGTGCGATAGCTAACACACAAAACACTCGAACATAAGAAACTGACAGGCCTGCACAGAGAACAAAGGACGGATCGGAAAAGGCCGGCTGCAGACCATCCCCCTCTGGTGACAGGCAGCCAGAGCCTTAAGTGCTGGAAGGGGGCAATCGCAGCTCAAGAGAGACATTACCGACCAAAGTGCAAGCAGGTTTCTTTGCTAATTAAGACTTCTGCGGGGCTCTGGACAGTCATCATCTGCCAGAGAAAGAGACCCAGCAGTACTCCCAGAAAACTGAGCAGCATGGAAAGGCCAGATATCGCAGCAATTGCGCTCGCCAAACTCCCTAGTACTCAGACCTGGGAAGGGAACAAAGCCCAGGCTCAACCAAATCCGAGCCTAGGAGGGCTTCCTGAGTGCCGAGCCAGAGTGGCTTAGACCGGGAGGTGCATGAAGCCTAGGGCAGGCCTCAGACGGTTATCCGCAAGCAGGGGCAAGCCCAGCGCAGAGTCCAACACCACCCTCCCTGTGCCAAGACGGAAATCAGACACCGAAGAGACCAGCAAACAGAGGAAGTCAAACAGAGGGAAAAGCCTTAGTAGCGACCCCCACAGCCCACAATGCCAGAGAAAGCGCCAGATATACCTTTACTATTTTATGATCAAATTTTTTTTGGGGAGGGGGAGGTTGATGTGGAAGTGTGATTTTTTTAAGAATTATTTTTTAGATTTTTTTCTTTTTTGAAAATTTTTTTCTTCTTTTCTTTTTCATCTTTTTTCTAAACTTTCTTAAATTTTTAAGTCCTCTATATCTCTATTTATTATTTTTATAACCTATTATTACTTTTCAAAAAACCCTATTTTTAAAGCAAATGCCGTATATAGTCTTTTTGGTGGTGAAAGTTGTTGTCTTTTAATAATTCTGGAGGTTTTTTTTTATTATTTTTCTCCTTCTTTTTCTTTTCTTTAATAATTTATTTTTGAAAATCCAATCTCTACTCCAGATTTTTAATCTTTGCATTTTGGTATTTGTTGCCAATTTTGTACATTTAAAAACCTAATCTTCAGTACCAGTTTTACATGAGTGCGAGATTACTGGCTTGACCACTCTCTCCTCCTTTGGACTCTCTTTTATCTCCACCAGGTGGCTTCTGTCTCCTCCCTCCCCCTCCTCTTCTCTACCCAACTCTATGAATCTCTGTGTGTTCCAGAAGGTGGAGAACACTCAGGGAACTGGTTACTGGCCGGACCTGTATCCATCCTTTTCATCTCCCTCTTTTATCCTCCTGGCCACCTCTGTCTACTTCCTCTCTCTCCTTTTCCAGGTATAACTCTGTGACCACCTCTGAGAGGTCCAGACTTTGGAGCGCACACAAGAAAGTGGTTATGGGCTAGCTTGCTCTCTCCTCTTTTGATTCCACCTCATCCCATTCCACTCACCTCTAACTACCCCCCTCCCCTTCTCTCCTCCAAGTAACTCAGTGATCCTCTAGGGGCGACCCTCAAGGTGGAGAAACCTATCATCTTTAACCTAGATGTTTTAATATAAGTGCTGTATAGATGGAGAAATCATGAGGCTATTGTAAAACTAAATCTGAAAACGAGAAACAGGAGGCTTAAGTCCGAATCCTGAGATCATCAGGGAATTCCTGAATACAGGGAACATTATCCAATAGGAGCTCATCAAACGCCTTCATACCTACACTGAAACTGAGCACCACCCAAGGGCCAACAAGTTCCAGAACAAGACATACCACGCAAATTTTCCAGCAACACAAGAACAAGCCCCTGAACTTCAATATACTGGCAGCTCAAAATACTCCAAAACCATTGACGTCTCATAACCCATTACTAGACACTTCACAGCACTCCAGAGAGAAGAAATCCAGCTCCACCCACCAAAACTCCAACACAAGCCTCCTTAATCAAGAAACCTTGACAAGCCACTGATACAACCCCACACACAGTGAGGAAGCTCAATAATAAAGAGAATTCCACAAATTCCCAGAATATAGAAAGGCCACCCCAAACGCAGCAATATAACCAAGATGAAGAGACAGAGGAATACCCAGCAGGTAAAAGAACAGGAGACATGCCCACTAAACTAAACAAAAGAGGAAGAGATAGGGAATCTACCTGAGAAAGAATTCCGAATATTGATGGTGAAAATGATCCAACATCTTGAAATCAAAATGGAATCACAGATAAATAGCCTGAAGTCAAGGATGGAGAAGATGCAAGAAAGGTTTAACAAGGACCTAGAAGAAATAAAAAGAGTCAACATTTAATGAATAATGCAATAAATGAGATCAGAAACACTGTGGAGGCAACAAATAGTAGAATAATGGAGGCAGAAGATAGGATTAGTGAAATAGAAGATAGAACGGTAGGAATAAATGAATCAGAGACGAAAAGAGAAAAACAAATTAAAAGAAATGAGGACAACCTCAGAGACCTCCAGGACAATATGAAACGTTCCAACATTCGAATTATAGGAGTCCCAGAAGAAGAAGACAAAAAAAAAAAAAAAAAAAAGACCATGAGAAAATACTTGAGGAGATAATAATTGAAAACTTCCCTAAAATGGGGAAGGAAATAATCACCCAAGTCCAAGAAACCTAGAGAGTGCCAAACAGGATAAACCCAAGGTGAAACACCCCAAGACATATTTTAATCAAACTAACAAAGACCAAACACAAAGAACAAATATTAAAAGCAGCAAGGGAAAAACAACAAATAACACACAAGGGGATCCCCATAAGAATAACTGCAGATCTTTCAATAGAAACTCTTCAGGCCAGGAGGGAATAGTAAGACATACTTAAAGTGATGAAAGATAATAACCTTCAGCCAAGACTACTGTAACCAGCAAGGATCTCATTCAAATATGAAGGAGAAATCAAAAGCTTTACAGACAAGCAAAAGCTGAGAGAATTCAGCACCACCAAACCAGCTCTTCAACAAATGCTAAAGGATAGACTTTAGACAGGAAACACAAAAAGGCTATATAAACCCAAACCCAAAACAATAAAGTAAATGGCAACAGGAGCATATTTATCAATAATTACCTTAAATGTAAATGGGTTGAATGCCCCAACCAAAAGGCAAAGACTGGCTGAATGGATACAAAAACAAGATCCCTATATATGCTGCTTACAAGAGACCCACCTCAAAACAACGGACACATACAGACTGAAAGTGAAGGGCTGTAAAAAGATATTCCATGCAAATAGAGACCAAAAGAAAGCAAGAGTAGCAATACTCATATCCGATAATATAGACTTTAAAACAAAGGCTGTGAAAAGAGACAAAGAAGGCCACTACATAATGATTAAAGGATCAATCCAAGAAGAAGATATAACAATTATAAATATATATGCACCCAACATAGGAGCACCGCAATATGTAAGACAAATGGTAACAAGCATAAAAGGAGAAATTAATAACAACACAATAATAGTGAGAGACTTTAATACCCCACTCACACCTATGGATAGATCAACTAAACAGAAAATTAACAAAGAAACGCAAACTTTAAATGATACAATAGACCAGTTAGACCTCATTGATATCTATAAGACATTTCACCCCAAAACAATGAATTTCACCTTTTTCTCAAGTGCACACGGAACCTTTTCCAGGATAGATCACATCCTGGATCATAAATCTAACCTTGATAAATTCAAAAAAATCGAAATTATTCCAAGCATCTTCTCTGACCATAATGCACTAAGGTTAGATCTCAATTACAGGAGAAAAACGATTAAAAATTTCAGCATTTGGAGGCTGAACAACACCCTTCTGAATAATCAACAAATCACAGAATAAATCAAGAAAGAAATCAAAATATGCATCGAAATGAATGAAAATGAAAACACAACTACACAGAACCTGTGGGACACTATAAAAGCAGTGCTAAGAGGAAAGTTCATACCAATACAGGCATACCTCAAGAAACAAGAAAAAAGTCAAATAAATAACCTAACTCTACACCTAAAGCAACTAGAAAAGGAAGAAATAGAGAACCCCAGAGTTAGTAGAAGGAAAGAAATCCTAAAAATCAGGGCAGAAATAAATGCAAAAGAAACAAAAGAGACCATAGCAAAAATCAACAAAGCAAAAAGCTGGTTCTTTGAAAGGATAAATAAAATTGACAAACCATTAGTCAGACTCACCAAGAAACAAAGAGGAAAAAAATCAAATCAATAAAAATAGAAATGAAAATGGAGAGATCATGACAGACAACACAGAAATACAAAGAATCGTAAGAGACTACTATCAGCAATTATATGCCAATAAAATGGACAACTTGGAAGAAATGGACAAATTCTTAGAAAAGTACAATTTTCCAAAACTGAACCAGGAAGAAATAGAAAATCTTAACAGACCCATCACAAGCATGGAAACTGAAACTGTAATCAGAAATCTTCCAGCAAACAAAAGCCCAGGTCCAGACGGCTTCACAGCTGAATTCTACCAAAAATTTTGAGAAGAGCTAACACCTATCTTACTGAAACTCTTCCAGAAAATTGCAGAGGAAGGTAAACTTCCAAACTCATTCTATGAGGCCACAATCACCCTAATACCAAAACCTGACAAAGATGCCACAAAAAAGAAAACTACAGGCCAATATCACTGATGAACATAGATGCAAAAATCCTTAACAAAATCCTAGCAATCAGAATCCAGCAACACACTGAAAAGATCATACACCATGACCAAGTGGGCTTTATCCCAGGGATGCAAGGATTCTTCAATATCCGCAAATCAATCAATGTAATTCACCACATTAACAAATTGAAAAATAAAAATCATATGATTATCTCAATAGATGCAGAGAAGGCCTTCGACAAAATTCAACATCCATTTATGATAAAAACTCTCCAGAAAGCAGGAATAGAAGGAACGTACCTCAACATAATAAAAGCTATATATGACAAATCCACAGCAAACATTATCCTCAATGGTGAAAAATTGAAAGCATTTCCCCTAAAGTCAGGACCAAGACAAGGGTGCCCACTTTCACCACTACTATTCAATATAGTTTTGGAAGTTTTGGCCACAGCAATCGAGCAGAAAAAGAAATAAAAGGAATCCAAATTGGAAAAGAAGAAGTAAAACTCTGACTGTTTGCAGATGACATGATCCTCTACATAGAAAATCCTAAAGATTCCACCAGAAAACTACTAGAGCTAATCAATGAATATAGTAAAGTTGCAGGATATATCATCAACACTCAGAAATCCTTTGCATTCCTATACACTAATAATGAGAAAGTAGAAAAAGAAGTTAAGGAAACAATTCCTTTCACTATTGCAACGAAAAGAATAAAATACTTAGGAATATACCTACCTAAAGAAACTAAAGACCTATATATTGAAAACTATAAAACACTGATGAAAGAAATCAAAGAGAACACTAATAGATGGAGAAATATACCATGTTCATGGATCGGAAGAGTCAATGTAGTGAAAATGAGTATACTACCCAAAGCAATCTACAGATTCAATGCAATTCCCATCAAGCTACCAGCAGTATTTTTCACAGAACTAGATCAAATAATCTCAAGATTTGTATGGAAATACAAAAAACCTTGAATAGAAAAAGCAATCTTGAGAAAGAAGAATGGAACTGGAGGAATCAACTTGGCTGACTTCAGGCTCTACTACAAAGCCACAGTCATTGAGACAGTATGGTACTGGCACAAAGACAGAAATATAGATCAATGGAACAAAATAGAAAGCCCAGAGATAAATCCACACACCTATGGACACCTTATCTTTGACAAAGGAAGCAAGAATATACAATGGATTAAAGACAGTCTCTTTAACAGGTGGTTCTGGGAAAACTGGTCAACCACTTGTAAAAGAATGAAACTAGACCTCTTTCTAACACCACACACAAAAAATAAACTCAAAATGGATTAAAGATCTAAATGTAAGACCAGAAATTATAAAACTCCTAGAGGAGAACATAGGCAAAACACTCTCTGACATAAATCACAGCAGGATCCTCTATGATCCACCTCTCAGTATAATGGAAATAAAAGCTAAAATAAACAAATGGGATCTAATTAAAATTAAAAGCTTCTGCACAGCAAAGGAAACTATAAGCAAGGTGAAAAGACAGCCTTCTGAATGGGAGAAAACTATAGCAAATGAAGCAACTGACAAACAACTAATCTCAAATATATACAAGCAACTTATGCATCTCAACACCAGAAAAACAAACAACCCAATCAAAAAAATGGGCCAAAGAACTAAATAGGCATTTCTCCAAAGAAGACATACAGATGGCTAACAAACACATGAAAAGATGCTCAACATCACTCATTATCAGAGAAATGCAAATCAAGACCACAATGAGGTACCATTTCACACCAGTCAGAATGGCTGTGATCCAAAAGTCGACAAGCAATAAATGCTGGAGAGGATGTGGAGAAAAGGGAACCCTCTTACACTGCTGGTGGGAATGCAAACTAGTACATCCACTATGGAAAACAGTGTGGAGATTCATTAAAAAATTGCAAATAGAACTGCCTTAGGACCCAGCAATCCCCTGCTGGGCATACACACTGAGGAAACCAGCATTGAAAGAGACACATGTACCCCAATGTTCATTGCAGCATTGTTTATAATAGCCAGGACATGGAAGCAACCTAGATGTCCATCAGCAGATGAATGAATAAAGAAAGCTGTGGTACATATACACAATGGAGTATTACTCAACCCTTAAAAAGAATAAATTTGACTCAGTTCTAATGAGATGGATGAAACTGGAGCCAATTATACAGAGTGAAGTAAGCCAGAAAGAAAAACACCAGTACAGTGTACTGACACATATATATGGAATTTAGAAAGATAGTAATGATGACCCTGTATGTGAGACAACAAAAGAGACACAGAGGTATAGAATGGACTTTTGGACTCTGAGGAAGAGGGAGAGGGTGGGATGATTTGGGAGAATGGCATTGAAATAGGTATACTATCATATATGAAATGAAGTGCCAGTCTATGTTCAATGCAGGATGCAGGATGCTTGGGGCTGGTGCAAGGGATGATCCAGGGAGATGATGTGGGGTGGGAGGGGGCTTTGACATTGGGAGATCGTGTACACCTGTGGCTGATTCGTGTCAATGTATGGCAAAACAAATACAGTATTGTAACGTAGAATAAAGTATTAAAAAAATAAAATAAAAAATACTGGTGAAGGGTTTCATTGTTGAGCCAATGCTTGCTGCCAAGTTCCCATAACCCTTATCCATTGTGTGCCTGGGAGTGCATTAGTTAATAGAGTTGGAATGTAAGAAAAACAAATAGTAGCCTTGGTATTAACCACATCAGACCTTTGAGCTAAAAAGTTCTTTTGTTGTTGTTGTTGTAACCCACTGCACCTTTGCTCCATGAGAGCAATGTAACTCTGTTTAGTACTTTCTGAGACTGCCAGAGATTAGAGGTATAAAGAAAAAACACTTCAAGGGAAAACAAGTTTTCTGTTGATCAACCTTTATCAAAAAAGGGTCATGAAATGTCAACAGGCCTCCAAGGCCAGAAGATAATGTACACAACATAAGACCCTTGTATATGGGAAAGGCATGCAGAAAAAAATCCTGGTTTTGATAAGAGCAAAGCTGCTGGAATGTTTGAGCTGACTCTGCATGACTTTGCATCTTTCATTTTCTTCTATGTACAAGTCAGGGTATAAAACTCCTTTTGAAAATAAGTCACGGGCCTCGCTCACCGAAGCTTAGTCTCCCCATGTCATTCTTTCATTCACCCTCACTGTTCATCCTGAGGATATCCCTGGATTCTGCTGAGGCTGGACCCCAGCAAGCTGGAGAAACTTGTATCATGAATATCCCAAGAAAACCAAGGCTTTTGTGGCTTAAAAATCATCAAAATACAAAATAGACCTCAGGAGAAAATTTTGCTCATAAAGGAGCATTTCATAATTCAAATGTTCAATCAAACTGAGTAATGTGAAAAATATAAATATGTATACAACTAATAAAGATTTAAAATATGTAATGTAAAAACTGACAGAAATGAAAACAAATGTAAATTTCCAAAGCATGGTTGATATTTTATCATGCTTCTCTCTGTAACTGATAAAGCAAGCAGAAATATTGTTATGTGATAGAACTGGTTCAAAGCATAAACCACATGGACCTCCCCGGCATCAGTTCAATTCAGTACTCGGTTGTGTCCGACTCTTTGAGACCCCATGGATTGCAGCACACAAGGTTTCCCTGTATATCACCAACTCCCAGAAAATTGCTCAAACTCATAACCATGAGTCAATGATGCCATCCAACCATCTCATCCCCTGTCGTCTCTTTTTTCTCTTGCCTTCAGTCTTTCCCAGCATCAAGGTCTTTCTAATGAGTCAGTTCTTCACATCAGGTGGCCAGGGTATTGGAGTTTCAGCTTCAGCACCATTCCTTCCAATGAATACTCAGGACTGACTTCCTGTAGGATTAACTAGTTTGATCTCCTTGCAGTCCAATGGACTCTCAAGAGTCTTCTCCAACACCACAGTTCAAATGCACCAATTCTTTAGTGCTCAGCTTTCTTTACAGTCCAACTCTCACATCCATACATGACTACTGGGAAAACCACAGCTTTGACTAGACGGACATTTATTGGCAAAATAATGCCTCTGCTTTTTAATATGCTGTCTAGGTTGGTCATAGCTTTTCTTCCCAGGAGCAAGCATCTTTGAATTTCATGGCTTCAGTCACCATCTGCAGTGATTTTGGAGCCCCAAAATAAAATCTGTCACTGTTTCCACTGTTTCCCCAACTATTTGCCATGAAGTGATGGGACGAGATGCCATGATCTTAGTTTTCTGGATGTTGAGTTTTAAGCCAACTTTTCACTCTCCTCTTTAACTTTCATCAAGAGGCTCTTCAGTTCTTCACTTTCTGCCATTAGGGTGGTATCATCAGCATATCTGAGGTTATTCATATTTCTCTCAGCAACCTTGATTCCAGCTTGTGCTTCATCAGCCTGGCGTTTTGCATGATTTACTCTGCATGGAAGTTAAACAACGAGGAGACAATATACAGCCTTGATGTACTCTTTTTCCAATTTGAAATCAGTGTGTTGTTCCATGTCTGGTTCAGACTCTTGCTTCTTGACCTGCATCCAGATTTCTAAGGAGGCAGGTAAAGAGTCCTGGTATTTCCATCTCCTGAAGAATTTTCCATAGTTTGTGGTGATCCACACAATCAAAAGCTCTGATGTAGTCAATGAAGCAGATGTAGATGTTTTCTGTATTTTTGAGCAATACTTTGCAAGGTAAGGAGCAGTGGCTGCGCTTTGCTGGAGCAACCATGAATAGATACCCCACGCCCAAGGTAAGAGAAACCCAAGTAAGATGGTAGGTGTTGCAAGGGGGAATCAGAGGGCAGACACACTGAAACAATACTCACAGAAAACTAGCCAACCTAATCACACTAGGACCACAGCCTTGTCTAACTCAATTAAACTAAGCCATGCTCACAGGGAAAACCAGGATGGGCAGGTCGTGGTGGAGAGGTCTGACAGAATGTGGTCCACTGGAGAAGGGAATGGCAAACCACTTCAGTATTCTTGCCTTGAGAACCCCATGATCAGTATGAAAAGGCAAAATGATAGGATACTGAAAGAGGAACTCCCCAGGTCAGTAGGTGCCCAATATGCTACTGGAGATCAGTGGAGAAATAAGTCCAGAAAGAATGAAGGGATGGAGCCAAAGCAAAACAATACCCAGCTGTGGATGTGACTGGTGATAGAAGCAAGGTCTGATGCTGTAAAAAGCAATATGGCATAGGAACCTGGAATGTCAGGTCCATGAATCAAGACAAGTTGGAAGTGGTCAAGCAAGAGATGGCAAGAGTGAACGTTGACATTCTAGGAATCAGCAAACTAAAATGGACTGGAATGGGTGAATTTAACTCAGATGACCATTATATCTACTACTGCGGGTAGGAATCCCTCAGAAGAAATGGAGTAGCCATCATGGTCAACAAAAGAGTCCAAAATGCAGTACTTGGATGCAATCTCAAAAATGACAGAATAATCTCTGTTCATCTCTAAGGCAAACCATTCAATATCACAGTCATCCAATTAAGAAAAGGAGTACGTCAAGGCTGTATATTGTCACCCTGCCTATTTAATTTATACGAAGAGTACATCATGGGAAATGCTGGGCTGGAAGAAGCACAAGCTGGAATCAAGATTACCAGGAGAAATATCAACAACCTCAGATATGCAGATGACACCACCCTTATGGTAGAAAGTGAAGAGGAACTAAAAAGCCTCTTGATGAAAGTGAAAGTGGAGAGTGAAAAAGTTGGCTTAAAACTCAACATTCAGAAAACTAAGATCAGGGCATCCGGTCCCATCACTTCATGGGAAATAGATGGGGAAACAGTGGAAACAGTATCAGACTGTATTTGGGGGCTCCAAAATCACTGCAGATTGTGACTACATCTCTGAGATTAAAAAAAAACTTACTCCTTGGAAGAAAAGTTATGACCAACCTAGATAGTATATTCAAAAGCAGAGACATTACTTTGCAGACTAAGGTCCGTCTAGTCAAGGCTATGTTTTTTCCAGTGGTCATGTATGGATGTGAGAGTTGGACTGTGAAGAAGGCTGAACACTGAAGAATTGATGCTTTTGAAGTGTGGTGTTGGAGAAGACTCTTGAGAGTCCCTTGGACTGCAAGGAGATCCAACCAGTCTGTTCTGAAGGAGATCAGCCCTGGGATTTCTTTGGAGGGAATGATGCTAAAGCTTAAACTCCAGTACTTTGGCCACCTCATGTGAAGAGTTGACTCATTGGAAAAGACTCTGATACTGGGAGGGAAAGGGGGCTAGAGGAGGAGACGAGGAGGATGAGATGGCAGGATGGCATTACTGACTCAATGGACATGAGTTTGAGTAAATTCTGGGAGTTGCCGATGGACAGGGAGGCCTGGCATGCTGTGGTTTGTGGGGTCACAAAGAGTCGGACATGACTGAGTGACTGAACTGAACTGAACTGAACTGAGGAAGTCAAACTTTAGGGAGGACAAAAATGTCCATTGTATAATACATAGTACTGAAAAATAAAAAGGAAGTAATCTAAACTTGTCTTTAAGAAGATTCTACAAGTAAATTGTGATGTGTGATCGTGTTTAAAACAATTGAAATACGTGAACTAGAATATGGAAGAGTTGGAAAAGGGGATCAAGATCTCTGCAGAGTACACTGTGACACAGAGCTGGAGAGGTGACATAGCCCTGAGACAGGAGAGTGAAGGGGTACTGCTGACCTTGTCAGGTGAAAGCAGACCACCTTCCTGCCCTCCTGTGTCAGTGACCAGGGCTGCCATAACTGATTAACACACGGTGACTTTTTCAACAGGAATTTGCTCTCTTGCAGGTCTAGAGGAGAGATGCCCAAAATCAAGTCATCTCCAGGGCCTGCTGCTTTTGCAATTTCAAGAGAAACACTTTTCCATGACTTTTCCTGGCTTCTGGAGCCTCTGGAATCCTTGGCTCCTTCCCTGCCCCTGTTGATGCATCACTCCAACCTCTGCCCAGCTTTTACTTGCCCTTCTTCCTTGTGTCTTGTGTCTCTGTTTCATCTATTCTTCTCAGAAGAACACCTGTCAATAGATTTAGGGCCCACCTAATCCAGCATGACCTCATCCTAACTAATTCATTTGGAAAGATCTTATTTCCTATTAAGATTACATTCTGCATTTTCAAGCAGACATTTATTGAGGGGAACGGGTCACTATGGAACCTACTAGAATCCTGTTCCATCTGCAGAAGGTAATTTACTCTGCAGTTGCTGAATGTATTGTTCTGTCTATGACAAGTAGAATCAATCTGGTTGATAGGTATAATCAATTGTAACATGACTACAATTTTTCTCTTGCATTATTGTTAAGAGAGATATGGTAAAATATCACCTGTATCACCTATAATTGGATATGTGTGTGTCTTAATCACTCAGTTGTGTCTGACTCTTTACAACCCCTAGGAGTGTGCCCACCAGGCTCCTCTGTCCGTGGAATTCTCCAGGCAAGAATACTGATGTGCATTGCCATTCTTTTTCTTTTTAAAAATTTTATTTATTTTAATTGAAGGCTGATTACTTTACAATATTTAGCGATTTTTGCCATACATTGACATGAATCAGCCATGGCTGTACATGTGTTCCCCATCCTGAACCTCCTCCCACCTCCCTCCCCATCCCGTCCCTCAGGGTCATCCAATTGCACCAGCCCAGAGCACCCTGTTTCATGCACCAAACCTGGACTGGCGATTTAGTTCACATATGATAATATACAAGATTCAATGCTATTCTCTCAAATCATACCACCCTCGCCTTCTCCCACAGAGTCCAAAAGTCTGTTCTTTACATCTGTGTCTCTTTGCATACAGCAAAAGGGTCATCATTACCATCTTTCTAAATTCCATAAAAATGTGTTAATATACTGTATTGGTGCTTTTCTTTCGGACTTATTCACTCTGTATAATAGGCTTCAGTTTCAGCCACCTCATTAGAACTGATTCAAATGCATTCTTTTTAATAGCTGAACAATAGGGCTTAGAGGAGCTACTCCACGCTCAAGGTCAGGAGGGGCGGTGGTGAGGAGATACCCCTTGTACAAGGTAAGGAGCAGCAGCTACGCTTTGCTGCAGCAGCCGTGAAGAGATACCCCACAACCAAGGTAAGAGAAACCCAAGTAAGATGGTAGGTATTGCAAGAGAGCATCAGAGGGCAGACACACTGAAACCATACTCACAGAAAACTAGCCAGTCTAATAACACTAGGACCACAGCCTTGTCTAACTCAATTAAACTAAGCCATGCCCTGTGGGGCCATCCAAGATGGGCAGGTCATGGTGGAGAGGTCTGACAGAATGTGGTCCACTGGAGAAGGAAATGGCAAACCACTTCAGTATTCTTGCCTTGAGAACCCCATGAACAGTATGAAAAGGCAAAATAATAGGATACTGAAAGAGGAACTCTCCAGGCCAATAGGCACCCAATATGCTACTGGAGATCAAAGGAGAAATAAGTCCAGAAAGAATGAAGGGATGGAGCCAAAGCAAAAACAATACTCAGTTGTGGATGTGACTGGTGATAGAAGCAAGGTCCGATGCTGTAAAAAGCAATATTGCATAGGAACCTGGAATGTCAGGTCCATGAATCAAGGGAAATTGGAAGTGGTCAAGCAAGAGATGGCAAGAGTGAACGTTGACATTCTAGGAATAAGCGAACTAAAATGGACTGGAATGGGTGAATTTAACTCAGATGACCATTATATCTACTACTGCGGGCAGGAATCCCTCAGAAGAAATGGAGTAGCCATCATGGTCAACAAAAGAGTCCAAAATGCAGTACTTGGATGCAATCTCAAAAATGACAGAATGATCTCTGTTTATTTCCAAAGCAAATCATACAATATCATGGTAATCCAAGTCTATGCCCCAACCAGTTATGCTGAAGAAGCTGAGGCTGAACGGTTCTATGAAGACCTACAAGACCTTTAGAACTAACACCCCCAAAAGATGTGCTTTTCAATATAGGGGACTGGAATGCAAAAGTAGGGAAGTCAAGAAACACCTGGAGTAACAGGCAAATTTGGCCTTGGAATGTGGAATGAATCAGGGCAAAGACTAATAGAGTTTTGCCAAGAAAATGCACTGGTCATAGCAAATACCCTCTTCCAACAACACAAGAGAAGACTCTACACATGGACATAACCAGATGGTCAACACTGAAATCAGATTGATTATATTCTTTGCAGCCAAAGATGGAGAAGCTCTATAGAGGGAGCAAAAACAAGACCAGGAGCTGATTGTGGCTCAGATCATGAGCCCCTTTGCCAAATTCAGACTTAAATTGACGAAAATAGGGAAAACCACCAAATGGTTAAGCATCTGTCTACAATTGTGGGAGACTCGGGTTCAATCCCTGGGTCTGGAAGATCCCCTGGAGGAGGAAATGGCCATCCACTCCAGTACTATTGCCTGGAAAATCCCATGGACAGAGGAGCCTGGTAGGCTACATGTAGTCCATGGGGTCACAAAGAGTCGGACACAACTGAGCGACTTCACTTCATTTCACTAGACCATTCAGGTATGACCTAAATCAAATCCTTGATGAGTATACAGTGGAAGTGAGAAATAGATTTAAGGGCCTAGATCTGATAGATAGAGTGCCTGATGAACTATGGAATAAGGTTCGTGCCATTGTACAGGAGACAGGTATTAAGACCATCCCCATGGAAAAGAAATGCAAAAAAGCAAAATGGCTGTCTGGGGAGGCCTTACAAATAGCTGTGAAAAGAAGAGAAGCAAAGAGCAAAGGAGGAAAGGAAAGATATAAGCATCTGAATGCAGAGTTACGAAGAAGAGCAAGAAGAGATAAGAAAGTCTTCTTCAGCGATCAATCCAAAGAAATGGAGGGAAACAACAGAATGGGAAAGACTAGAGATCTCTTCAGGAAAATTAGAAAAGCCAAGGGAACATTTCATGCAAAGATGGGCTCGATAAAGGACAGAAATGGTCTGGAGCTAACAGAAACAGAAGATATTAAGAAGAGGTGGCAAGAATACACAGAAGAACTGTACAAAAAGAGTCTTCAGGACCCAGATAGTCAAGATGGTGAGAACACTCACCTAGAGCCAGACACCCTGGAATGAGAAGTCAAGTGGGCCTTAGAAAGCATCACTATGAACAAAGCTAGTGGAGGTGATGGAATTCCAGTTGAGCTATTTCAAATCCTGAAAGATGATGCTGTGAAAGTGCTGCACTCAATATGCCAACAAATTTGGAAAGCTCAGCAGTGCGCACAGGACTGGAAAAGGTCAGTTTTCATTTCAATCCCAAAGAAAGATAATGCCAAAAAATGGTCAAATTACCGCACAATTGCACTCATCTCACATGCTAGTAAAGTAATGCTCAAAATTCTCCAAGCCAGGCTTCAGCAATATGTGAACCGTGAACTTCCAGATGTTCAAGCTGGTATTAGAAAAGGCAGAGGAACCAGAGATCAAATTGCCAACATCCGCTGGATCATCAAAACAGCAAGAGAGTTCTCTGCTTTATTGACAATGCCAAAGCCTTTAACTGTGTGGATCACAATAAACTGTGGAAAATTCTGAAAGAGATGGGCATACCAGACCAACCTGACCTGCCTCTTGGAAACCTATATGCAGGTCATGAAGCAACAGTTAGAACTGGACATGGAACAACAGACTGGTTCCAAATAGGAAAAGGCATACAGCAAGGCTGTTTATTGTCACCCTGCTTATTTAACTTCTATGCAGAGTACATCATGAGAAACGCTGGGCTGGAAGAAACACTGCTATTAAAATATTTTGTATTGATGGATGTGATATTTTAAAGCTATATTCAGTGAGTGTAGGGCTGCCTTGAAGAGAATGCAAGTATCCAAAAACAGGAGAATTTTATCATGAAAATGGATCATAATGGTAATAGGTGTCATTGAAAGGGCTGTGCTGATGCCCTGGGTACAGACTCCCCACCTGTCACTTTTCCTCACAGCAACAGATGAGGATGGAGCAGAGGAGGAGAAAGGGCTGTGGGCCACGAGGTCCCACCTGCTGCCCAGGGAGATCTTTCCAAGGACGTCCATAGAGTCTGTGTAAGTTGTCTGAATTTCTCTACTGTTTGCCCCACCCACACTCAGGGCTCCCTAATGGACTTCAGTCTTCCTGCCTTCCCTGTACTGGACTGAGATGCATCAAAGGACGATTGGCCACAGGATTGCAGCTCCTGGGACCCAGGGGGCTGTGAGTCCCAGTGCACTCAGAAGCCCAGGTCACGCCTAATTGGCCATTCGAGGCCTCAAGTCCCAGACCTGCAAATAGAGAGCATCTTCCCAGCAGAGTGACCCTCAGGTGCAGGAACCTGACATGTTGCCCAGAGGACAGATAATGTGGAGAGTCAGGTGACTGAGTGCATCCCCTGCTCTGCTTCCATCAAGACCCAGGAGTTCCTGCAGCCAGAGCCTGCTTCCCCTGTGTCCCCTCCTCCCTCTCACTTCCCTGCACAGGAGGCCAGAGGTGGACAGGGGAGGGGGCCCTCAACACCACATCATTATCATCAGCACAGACCTGGTCAGGAGCCCCGTCCTCCCCGGGAGCACAGCATCCTGGGTGAGCCATGCCCCTCCTGACATCACAGGAGTGGTGTGGACATCACTCAGCAGGGCACGGTCAGCATCACTGACAGGTGAGTCCTGGGGCCTGGATCTCAGACGACACGTTCCCCGACTCCCCACTGCCCTGGGCAGGGTCAGTTAGGGCAGCAGTCTGAGCTTAACGAGAGTAGAAATAATCAGGGGTCCTTGTACAAAGGTGGATTTTAAGTCAATGGCCTGAGATCCTGAACCCAACAAGCATCAGGCACCGCTGGTGCTGCAGGAGCTCAGATCACGCTTGAGTGATGAGAGTTTGCAAGGAAAGGATTCAGGACACAGTCACTACAAATATTCAATAGATCTTCAAAAAGCAGCACTGGATTTCTCTGCTTCATCCTGGAGGTATTTGTCAGGCTCAACTCAGAGGCAGGTTTACTGAAGCCGCTGCAGTAGGCCCACTTGGTCATCTCAACAAGCCAGATGAATGTGCTGGTTCAGTTTTTCAAGACAAGCTTGGAAGCTTGGCTTCCCAGGTGAGAATGCCAAGCAGTCCTCATGTGCTCCCCAGGCATGCGAGAGGTCACTGTTGTGATGACTCAAAGTTCCTGAGGTGGATGAATTGTACCAGGAACCAGCCAAATAAATAAAGCTGGGAACCCTCAGGGATAAAACAGCAAGGTCACCAAATCTGGGGAGAGTGGGTGAAGGCAGTCACTCTGGTCACTTTGAGATTATTATGAGATGAGGACCTGGACAGGCAGATGGTGTGTGTGTGTGTGTGTGTGTGTGTGTGTGTGTGTGTGTGTGTGTGTGGCAAGACAGGACTCAGTGCATAGGGTTGGTGAACATGTGTGGTGCAGCACCCTGTCCACCCTCACTGCGCATATCCAAATTCAAATTTGAGTGGACCCTGCCTGCACGTGTCAGACAGACTGTCCCCCCTCTGCTCCCATGAGAGGATTAGACTTAAGTCTCCCAGGAGAGGAAAGCAGGACCGCTAACCCTTGTACCTTGTAACACTTTTGGTTGCAAAGTATGGCTCGTATAGGTAATCTTCCAAGAGAACTTCAAGCTAAGAGGGAACATGGGGTCATCACTGCTCCACAGGCATCACTGGCCATCCTGCCTCTGACTGCACACCCCCAGGGCACGGGAGCTCGCTCCCTGCAAAGGCAGCCAGCTCCGCCATGCTGTGGACCTGCCCTCTAGGCACTGTGGGGTTTGCTCTGACATAGCTTACATCCTGTCCCTGATCCTCCTCACCTTCCTGAGTGGCACCATGGTGCTGTGCCCGCCCTCCTCCCACTTCTCCTTCTCTAAGCTGCATCTCCCAACCATTCCTCTGGCCACCACACAGCAGGTGCCCATGACCCATGGCGATGTGGTGGTCAGCCCAGTCCAGTGTGGACAAGGGAGGTCTGGGCTGTGACAGGGACAGGAAGCAGCACCCAGCAGGAGACATAGACACTGAGCAGATGTGACCATGCTGGAGGCTCCCACAGCTCCAAGCGATGACTATATGAGATGTGCTGAGGAGCCAGGGGCATAGAAGGACAGGAGGAGGACATCCCCACATCCAAAATGTGTCACAGCCCCTGTCCTGCTGCTTCTCAGGCCATGAAGCTTGGCTGTGCCCTCCCCATTAATTGTCTGCTATCTATACATTGCAAAAAAAAAAAAAACACCTTACATTCTCAAGGATGCAAACAGCTCTGTTGATGTTTGCCATCATGCCAAGATAGATCTCAGGGTCTGCAGGAAAGATAGACATAGCACCCCAGTAGCCTGGTGTCCCCTCCTCATATTTTTAAACATCGGGACATTGGCTTGAGGCCCCTTGAGATCCTCAAGGATGCACAGTGCTCTGCAGACAGAAGGAAACTGTGGTCCAGGTTCACATATTGCTGCTACATGGGGCTCAGGGTCTGCAGGACAGACTGAGAGAAATTTCCTGGTTGGTGCTGGTTTCTGCTCTGGTCCCAGCCTGGCCTGGAAGTACAGTCATCAACAACACACCACCAGGATTGCATGAGATGTTCAATAAATATTTATAAAATCAGTGAATGGATTAGTAAGACAGGAATTTGCAGGATTAGGTACTAGAGTGAAGAGTGGACATTACACAGCTCAGGAAGATCCCTATGGAGATGGAAAGCATTTATCGAGAGGAGACAGAGGAGATTGCAACACTCTTCACACTTCAAGTTTTCAGCCTCCAAAGCTCCTGGCAGCCACTGCACACCCCATAACAGCAGCTCAGAGTCACCCAGAGAGTGAAAGTCCATATTTATGCATGAATTAATCAGGGGAAGTGTTCCCTTTTCAGGTTTTCCTGTACTCATCTGCAAGCAGAATAGGGCAGCGGTGGTCTCTTGGTCAGTGGGCAGTGAGGTGCTGAAGGTCTTTGATCTCCAAGGGAAGACAATCATATGACATTGACCTGCTCCCTCTCCCTGCCTCCCGCCTGCTCTCTGCCCTGAGTCATGGTCAGGGCCATGTCACTCCACAGAAATGGAAACCTCTCAGTGGTGCCTCTGCAGGAGTTTGTGCTGGATGGGTTTGGGGTGGCCCACAGACCCAGGCCCTGCTCTTTGCTCTGTTCCTGTCTCTGTACCTGGTGGCCGTCCTGGGAAACCTCACCATGATTGTGGTCATTACGCTGGATGCCCATCTGCACTCCCCGATGTACTTCTTCCTCAAGAACCTCTCCTTCCTGAACTTAGGCTACTCATCTGTCATCTACCCTAAGATGCTCACTGACATCCTTTCTTCCTCCAAGGTCATCACCTTAGGGGATGTGCCACCCAGTTCTTCTTCATCTCCCTGCTCCTCACCACTGAGACTCTCCTCTTGGCCGTGATGGCCTATGACCGCTTCGTGGCCATCTGCAGCCCCCTGCGCTATCCCATCTCCATGCGCCCCTCGGTGTGTGCCCGCCTGATGCTGGGCTGCTACTGCGGGGGTTCCTTCAACTCCATCCTGCAGACCAGCTTCACATTCAGCCTCCCATTCTGCAGCTCCAGCCACATCGACCACTTCTTCTGTGACGTGCCGCCTCTGCTCAAGCTTGCCTGTGCCGACACTACCATCAACGAGCTGGTCATGTTTGGCCTCTGTGGCTTCTTCATCGTGGGCACCACCCTCGTGGTCCTCACCTCCTATGGCTACATCACAGTGACCATCCTGAGGATATGCTCAGGAGGAGGCAGACACAAGCTCTTCTCCACCTGTGGCTCCCACATGACAGCCGTGTCCCTCTTTTATGTGACCCTTTTGTCATGTATGCCCAGCCAGGAGCTGTGGCGTCCATGGAGCAGGGCAAGGTGGTCTCTGTCTTCTACACCCTGGTCATCCCGATGCTCAACCCCTCATCTACAGTCTGAGAAACAAGGAAGTCAAGAATGCCCTGAGGAGACTGAAACAGAAACACAGAGCAATGTGAAGGAGGGTGGACCAGAGAGACTGGTTGTTCTGAGACAGGACAGAGGGCTCTGGGAGAGGTACAGGCTTTTTTGAGGAATTCATTCCTCATTCATCCAGCTCATTTTTCATCCAAACTTTCATTCAACCCTTGGTCGGAGCACTTCATGGAGCATACATTGCAAGTATGAGATGCAATAATGAACAAGGCTCTTTCACCAGCAGAAAAGCAACAGTCCAGAGATGGAGCAAGGCCGTAATCTTGAACTCTGAGTAACACAGTGGGCAGCATCATGAACAGAGAATCTCTGCACAGTCTGGATGCTCCAAGTTCAACACCCTCCAGTGAAAACACATAGACTAGACAGATTTTGAGGCCTCTCCCTTCAAGTTGTTGCTGAACCTAATGTAAGTAAGTGTTCAGCTATTTCCCCTGGACCACCTGGGCCTTAGGACACAGCCTTGGAGATAGCCTGGGCATCCCCACAGCCAATTAGGGGAGTTAGGAAGACCGTGCTTCCCCTTAATCCTGAGCAGAGCTGTTCCTCTGCCTCCCCCTTCTGTTCATTGATGCCGCCCCCAACAAGGCAGCAGGGAGCACCTGTGCTCCTGCTTCAGATGCTCCTAGTGCTCCCTATTCTGAGTTTCTCCCCTCAGGCAGCAGCTGGGAGCCCCAGGGAGCCAACATGATGCCTGACACCCAAAGTTCGCCATCCAACCTGATAGGTGACACTGTCCTGACTACTTGTGACCCTAAGAAATGGGGCCTTGTCAGCACAGACACCTCTGAATAAGGAGGGAGGTCCTGGTGGCTGAAGCAGAGAGCAGATGGTAGAGAGAGGCAGTGCACGTTCTTGGTGGTGAGCACAGCTCCCTGCTCTCTGTCCCACACTCCCTGGGAGCCTGGTCCCTCAGGCTTAACCTGCCCATTCTGAGCTCCATCTGCATTCTCTGTGGCCCCAACACACAGCCTGGATGCAGAGCCCAGCGGCCTCCTTAACTGGTCTCCCTTTGGTAGAGTCATCCCCTCCCCTGGTCACTCCCAGGAAGTCCTCCTCTGGAAGGAGGGTGGTCTGTGCCCTGTAGGGGCAGGGGGACGTGCCCTGTGTCTCTGATCACAGCTCTCGACCTTCCTGCTTCTTTGCTCAGGAGACATGAGGAGGGGCTAACAGCCCAGTGAGCAGGTTGCTGCTCACAATAGTCAACTGGAAACACACTCCAAGGTCTTCACTCACCTGTTCCTGCTCCTTCTCATTTCTGGACTTTCTTTAAAATCGTTTCTATCTCCGCCAGTTTACTGTATTCACTTGATGTAACGCCTGTTTCTTTGAGGAGTTCTCCATTTTTCAGCCATTACGGACACTCCTTTTCTTCTCAACCTGTAAGAATGTTGTTGCCCATGCTCCCTTCTTCCTCTCGTTTTCTCTGCTCTGTTTCCTCCTGACCTCTTCCTCCTTTCTCTGCTTTTCCTTCTTTCTTTCATTCCTTCCCCCTTTCCTCCCCAACCACCTCTCTTTCCCTCCACTTACTCCTCCTTCTCTTCTCCCACTTTCCCCACTCCCAGCTCACTTTTGCTCTACTCTTTGTTGTATTTTCATAGTTTATTTTTAGTCATTGATCCACCTGCAGTGCAGGAGACTTGGATTCGATCCCTGGTTTGGAAAGATTCCCTGGAGAAGGGAAAGGTTACCTATTCCAGTATTCTGGCCTGGAGAATTCCACAGCCTCTATAGTCCATGAAGTCACAAAGAGTCAGACACGACTGAGCAACTTTCACTTTCGCACGTATTTTCACAAGACAAAACTTGGGTTGTCTACTATTTCAACTAACATTTCTAAAGGAAATGGAAAAACACAGTCTTTGTTTTCCTATACAAGTGGAGAATTATCATCACTGCTGCTGCTAAGTCACTTCAGTCGTGTTCAACTCTGTGCAACCCCATAGATGGCAGCCCACCAGGCTCCCCCGTCCCTGGGATTCTCCAGACAAGAGCACTGGAGTGGGTTGCCATTTCTTTCTCCAATACATGAAAGTGAAAAGTGAAAGTGAAGTCCCTCAGTCACGTCTGACTCAGCGACCCCATGGACTGCAGCCCACCAGGCTCCTCTGTCCATGGGATTCTCCAGGAAAGAGTACTTGAATGGGGTGCCATTGCCTTCTCCGATTATCATCATTATTTCATACCTAATGGTATGAAAGAAATCAGTAGTTCTTAGTAGAAAAACATTAGTCATGACTTTGGAATAAGTCGTGAAAGCTGATCCAATATTGCATGGAGTAGAAATTCTCCAAAAGTCTGGAAGAAAATTATTTTAAGACCTTACATATTATCTTAATGTCTGTGTTAATCTACATATCAGACTATAGTGAAGATAGCTGCATAATGCTAAAAGTGGTTTGCCAGCAAATTTGGAAAACTCAGCAGTGGACACAAAACTGGAAAAGGTCAGTTTTCATTCCAATTCCAAAGAAAGGCAATGCCAAAGAATTCTCAAACTACCGCACAATTGCACTCATATCACACGCTAGTAAAGTAATGCTCAAAATTCTCCAAGCCAGGCTTGAGCAATACGTGAACCGTGAACTTTCAGATGGTCTAGTTGGTTTTAGAAAAGGCAGAGGAATAAGAGATCAAATTGCCAACATCTGCCGGATCATGGAAAAAGCAAGAGAGTTCCAGAAAAACATCTATTTCTGCTTTATTGACTATGCCAAAGCCTTTGACTGTATGGATCACAATAAACTGTGGAAAATTCTAAAAGAGATGGGCAAACCAGACCACCTGACCTACCTCTTGAGAAACCTATATGCAGTTCAGGAAACAACAGTTAGAGCTGGACATGGAACAACAGACTCGTTCCAAATAGGAAAAGGAGTACATCAAGGCTGTATATTGTCACCCTGCTTATTTAACTTCTATGCAGAGTACATCATGAGAAACGCTGGACTGGAAGAAACACAAGCTGGAATCAATGCTGGGAGAAATATCAGTTACCTCAGATATGGAGATGACGCCACCCTTATGGCAGAAAGTGAAGAGGAGCTAAAGGGCCTCTTGATGAAGGTGAAAGAGGAGAGTAAAATGTTGGCTTAAATCTCAACATTCAGAAAACGAAGATCATGGCATCTGGTCCCATCACTTCATGGGAAATAGATGGGGAAACAGTGGAAACAGTGTCAGACTTTATTTTGGGGGGCTCCAAAATCACTGCAGATGGTGACTGCAGCCATGAAATTAAAAGACACTTACTCCTTGGGAGAAAAGTTATGACCAACCTAGACAGTATGTTCAAAAGCAGAGACATTACTTTGCCGACTAAGGTCCGTCTAGTCAAGGCAATGGTTTTTCCTGTGGTCATGTATGGATGTGAGAGTTGGACTGTGAAGAAGGCTGAGTGCCGAAGAATTGATGCTTTTGAAGTGTGGTGTTGGAGAAGACTCTTGAGAGTCCCTTGGACTGCAAGGAGATCCAACCAGTCCATTCTGAAGGAGATCAGCCTTGGGATTTCTTTGGAAGGAATGATGCTAAAGCTGAAACTTCAGCACTTTAGCCACCTCATGCAAAGAGTTGACTCATTGGAAAAGACTCTGATGCTGGGAGTGATTGGAGGCAGGAGGAGAAAGGCACGACCGAGGATTAGATGGCTGGATGGAATCACAGACTCGATGGACGTGAGTCTGAGTGAACTCTGGGAGATGGTGAAGAACAGGGAGGCCTGGCGTGCTGTGCTTCATGGGGTCACAAAGAGTCGGACACGACTGAGCGACTGAACTGAACTGAACTGAATGTGTCTTTTGATTCAGGAATCCACATCTGGATATCCACATTAGAGGTGTGTGTGCCGGGGCAGGGGGCGGGAAGATCCATTACATAGCATACTTTATTGGAAACAAAAAAGAAAAGAAAAAATGAGCACATCAATGTCTTTCTAAAGCAGTGTTCGCAAGCAGTTAGGCTATGTTGTCATGTTTAAAGCAATTTAAATAAGTGAACCAGAAAATGAATGCTTGGGAAAGGTGATCAAGATCTATACAGAGTACATTTTGACATAAACTTGGAGAGAGGGCATACTCCTAAGATAAGGGTGTGAAGGTATATATTGCTGACCTTGCCAGGTGGAAGCAAGGTCCCTTACTACCCTCCTGTGCCCGTCACCAGGACCACCACAACTAATTAACAAATCTCTAGAAAAGCATTCTTTCTTGCCTCTACCTGGCTTCCGGAGACTCCTTGGCACTCCTTCCCCTGCTGCTGCATCACTCCAGCCTCTGTCCCGTCTTTACATGCCCACCGCCCTGTCTCGTGTCTCTGTATCACTTCCTCTTCTTGGAAGGATGCCAGTCTTTGGATGTGGGGCCCACCTAATGCAGCATGGGGCTTCCCAAGTGGCTCAGTGGTAAAGAATCTGCCTGCAGTGTAGGAGACGTGGATTTGATCCCTGGGTCAGGAAGGTCCCCTGGACGAGGAAATGGCAGCCCACTCCAGTATTCTTGCCTGGGAAGTCCACTGAACAGAGGAGCAGAGGGGGCTGCAGTTCATGGGGTCACAAAAGGCTTGGACACGACTGAGCAACTAAGCAACAACGAGCATGACCTCCCCTAAGCAATTCATTTGAGGAAGCCTTAGCTCAGCGAGAGTCTCTGAGCTGCAGTCGTGATGGCAGTGTTCTCTCTGTGCCCAGCGGGTCCGTTGGGCCAATATTTTGAGCCAGCGCTAACACAGGGCTCCAATTTTTCTGTTTCTTTCGCTAGTTACTGAATGAGATGAGCATCAACCATGACGGATGTTTCTCATTTCCTTTTAACTCTGCCAGTTTCTACTATGTATATTTTTAATCACATTAGTCATGTAAAATTTAAACTTTTCAGATATGCACTTGGATTGAACATTTTCATTAATAAATACCCCTTTATAAGCATTTTTCCTCCTGAAATTCTTTTGTCTAAAGATCATTGAGATGTAGCTGCCTTGTTCTTTTTTAAGAATATTTATGATACCACGTTTTCTGCTTTTTACTTTCACACTTTGTATATGTTAATGTTACACATGTATCACCTTTATACTTTGGTTTGGGATTTCTGTCCAGGATTTAAATGTTTTGTTTTAACAGACACATTTACTCAATCTGCACGGTAGGAAGGGTCACAATGTGACTTAGAGAGGGCTGTGTCACTTCCACAGGCACAGAGTCCTGCACATCACCCTTCATCACACCAACATACCAGGATGAAGCAGAGGGAGAAGGCAGGCTGTGCGCCGGGAAGACACACCTGCAGTCCTGGGAGGCCTTTCCAAAGAGGGCCACTGGGTCACTCTAAGTTAACTTGCTTCACATTGGATGAACCCCAGTACTCCTGGAGGGAGATCGGGCTCCTGACTCCTGTTTGGGCTGAGATGTATCAGAGGAAGTTTGGCCCCAGGACTTCATCTTCTTGGGACCCGGGAGTTGGGAGTCCCAGTGCACTCAGAGGCCAAGTAACAGCTAATTGACCATTTGAGGCCACGAGTCCCAGCTGCACCACTTGGAGAGTATCTTTCCAGTAGAGTGACCTAAAGACGCAGATGCCATGAATTAGCCAGCTCAGGGGACAGGACACAGAGGAACAGGTGAGTTGAGTCCACCCCACTTCCTGCTTGTACCAGGACTTAAGACCCAAGTGTTTCCTGCATCAACTTGGAGTACCTGGCCTGCCTCTTACTGTGACCCCAGGTGCCTTCCTTGGCAACCTTTCCAATCACCCTTCATTGCACAGACAGCTAGACCTGAACAGGGTGGAGAGTCCTCTGTACCAACTCATTATCATCTGCACAGACCTGGGTCAGGAGCCTTGTTGACCCTGGGAGCAAAAGGTCCTTGGTGAGGCATGCCCCTTCTGACATCACAGGAGCAGTTCAGTCATCACTTAGCAGGGTGTGGATCAGCATCACTGATAGATGAGTCCTGGGAGCCTGATGAACACTCTCCCCCACCCACCCACCCATCACTATGAGCCAGGGCCAATTATGGCAGACGTTCAAAATTTAAAGAGAGTAGAAGTAATAAGGGGTCTCATATAAATGTGGGCTTTAATCTAATGCCTGAGATTCTATATTTCTGACAATCTCCAGGTGATGCTGGTGCTGTAGGAGTAACAAGTTTAGCTGAAGGACTCAAGCATCGTTAATACAAATAGAGGCTTGCAGACATCAGCAAGTGTTGTGCTTTATCTGGGAAGGCACATCGCAGGCTCAGCTCACAAGCAGGTTTACTGAAGCAGCAGCCATAGGCCTATTGAGTCATTTCAATAAGCCAAGGCAATGTGTGAGTCTGTTTTCTCAGAAACCGAGCTTGGATTCTGAGGTCAACATGTCAATCTCTACTCATGGGCTTCCTCAGACATCCTAGGGGGTCACTGTTGCGATGATCAAAGGCCGCAGAGGTGGACAAACTGTGCTGGAAACAGAACAGAAACCCCAGGGGACATAGGAGCAAGCCAGCCAGCTGGGGTGATGGGGAGAAGATGGTAACTGTGGCCACAGTGAGTCTGCTATGTGTGTGGCCAGGGAGGGAACAGAATGGACAGCAATACCGTGACCATGATGAAGCGACTGTTGGCGCAGGACGGAGGTGGGAGGCAAGGGCGGGTGGCCACGGAGTGTAAGGCAGACCACCAACTCTGCTCTAGCACCAGCTACAAGCACATATTATATTGAACGCTGCCTGAGGGCCCAGGTCAGACCGTCCCCTCTGCCATCATGTACAGCTGGAGTCCAGTCCGCCAGAAGAGGAGAACTGGGCAACCTGCATGGCTGCCTACCTTCTGCTTTGCTGGAAAGAATCAGCTCTCTCAGACCACCTTCTAAGAGAACTTAAGGTTGAGGGAACTTGAGGGTCATCACTCCTCTGTAGACACCACTGACCAGCCACCCTCTGCCCACACACCCCCAGCCCCAGGCCAGCACTGTGGGGCTGCAGATATGACCTCTAGAAAACACGAAAGAGCTCCAAAATCGACGTCCACCCTCTTGCTAATCCTTTCTGTCTTCCTAGGAGGCACTGTGGCTCTGTATCCACCTTCCTTCACCACTGCTTCTCATTTAGGATGGATCTTCCCCCAACCATTCCTCTGGCCATCACAGAGCTGGTTCCCATGTCCCACAGGAGTGTAGTGCTCAGCTCTGCTCAGGAGCGACCAGGGAGTGCTAGGCTGTGACAGGCACAGGAAGAAGCGCCTTATGGAAGATGCAAAGGGTGCAGATGCGACAGTGTTGAAAGTGAAATTATCAGTCACAGAGTTGTGTCCGACTCTCTGTGACTCTGTAGACTGTAGCCTGCCAGGCTCCTCTGCCCATGGAACTCTCCAGGCAAGAATACTACGCGGGTGGGGGGGGGAGTAGTCATTCCCTTCTCCAGGGGATCTTCCCAAACCAGGGATTGTACTCAGGTCTCCTACATTGCAGGCAGATTCCTTACCTTCTGAGCCACCAATGTTAATGGTTCTCATTGTTCAAAGTAACCAAGCCCTCGTGGTGTGCCAAGGGGCCAGATGCATGGAGTAAGGACAGAGAGATGACATACCCATGTGCTGAATGTGTTAAAGTGTCTGTCTTGCTGCGTCTGTGGCCATACTCTCTCCTGTTCATAGATTGTCGAGTATCTGGACATTGCAAGAAAGAACCTTTAAAATATCAAGGATGCAGAGATCTCTAATGATGGTTGCCATCAAGGTCCCAGCTCAGTGACAAAGACGCCAAGTTAGATCTCAGGGCCTGCCAAGAGATAGGCAAAGCACCACACTAGCCTGGTGAGGGCAGGGTCCTGATATGCTTGTAGTGTAGCCTGGAGATAGAACTATCATTGAGTAACATCTTGATGGCACAAAGTGTTTAACAATTTCAGAAGTTAAAGAATGAGTTAAAAATAGGAAAGTGAAGTCGCTCAGTCATGTCTCTTTGTGACCCCATGGACTATAGCCTATCAGGCTCCTCCATCCATAGGATTTTCCAGGTAAGACTACTGGAGTGGGTTGCCATTTCCTTCAGGGAAAAAAATGCAGAGTAACATACCAGAGAATGTTCAGAAATGGCACCGCTCAGGATCAAACCCATGGGAAGGGAGAACATGTCTTTTAAAGCAAGGACAAGGAGATGGAAGCCATTCTTACACAGTAGACTCTCAGCTTGACATGAGCCCTGGAACCATTTCAGAGCAAACACTCAGAGTCTCCCACAGAGTGAGTGTTTCGAGCATACTTTGTTGCTGTTTAGTGGCTTGGTTGTGTCTGACTCTTTGTGACCCCATGACTGTAAATCTCCAAGCTCCTCTGTCCATGAGTTTTCCCAGGCAAGAATACTGGAGTGAGCTGCCGTTTCTTCTCCAGGGCATCTTCCCAACCCAGGGATCGAACCCAGGTCTCCTGCCCTGCGGGAGAGTCTACCTCTCGGCCACTTAGTAAGCCCTCCAACCACACTTAGCGAAAGGGAAGTCACTCAGTCATGTCCGACTCTTAGCGACCCCAATGGACTGCAGCCTACCAGGCTCCTCCATCTGTGGTATGTTCCAGGCAAGAGTACTGGAGTGGGTTGCCATTGCCTTCTCTGAGCACACTTAGATTGTAAATCAGACGAAATGTTTGTCATTTCAGGTCAGTCTGTGTTCATCAGGAGATGAACAGGGCAGCAGGGCTGTAAGGCGTTGAAGTGTTTCTGTTTTCCAAGAGTGTTCCCTTGTGACTTTGACCTGCTCCCTCTCACTGCATCTCACCTGCTCTCTGCTGTCTGCCGCTTGTTGCTCGCTGAGAGCCATGTCACCCCAAGGCAATGGAAACCTCTCAGTGATGCCTCTGCAGGAGTTTGTGCTGGATGGATTTGAGGGAGGTCCGCAGACCGAGGCTGTGCTCTTTGCTCTGTTCCTAGCCCTGTACATGGTGGCCATCCTGGGGAACCTCACCATGATGTGATCATCATGCTGGATTCCCATCTACACTCCCTGATGTACTTCTTCCTCAAGAACCTCTCCTTTGTGGATCTGTGCTACTCATCTGTCATCGCCCCCAAGGCCCTGGTCAACTTCCTGTCCTCCTCCAAGATCATCACCTTTGAGGGATGTATCATTCAATTTTTCTTTTTCTGCCTACTGGGCACCACAGAGGCATTCCTCCCTGGCCGTGATGGCCTGTGACCGCTTCGTGGCCATCTGCAGCCCCCTGCGCTACCCCATCTCCATGCGCCCCTCGGTGTGTGCCCGCCTGGTGCTGGGCTGCTACTGCGGGGGTTCCTTCAACTCCACTCTGCAGGCCAGCTTCACATTCAGCCTCCCGTTCTGCAGCTCCAGCCACATCGACCACTTCTTCTGTGATGTGCCGCCTCTGCTCAAGCTTGCCTGTGCTGACACTACCATCAATGAGCTGGTCATGTTTGGCCTCTGTGGCCTCATCATCGTGGGCACCACCCTCGTGGTCCTCACCTCCTATGGCTACATCACAGTGACCATCCTGAGGATGCGCTCAGGAGGAGGGAGGCACAAGCTCTTCTCCACCTGTGGCTCCCACATGACAGCCGTGTCCCTCTTTTATGGGACAATTTTTGTCATGTATGTCCAGCCGGGAGCTGTGCAGTCCATGGAGCAGGGCAAGGTGATCTCCGTCTTCTATACCCTGGTCATCTCGATGCTCAACCCCCTCATCTACAGCCTGAGAAACAAGGACGTGAAGGATGCCCTGCGGAGACTGGTTCAGAGACACACAGCCACATGAGGATGATGGCCAGAGAGACAGTGTCCTGAGAACAAGACAAGAAGGCTTCATGGAAAGGACTGGATTTTGTTTGAGACATTCATACCCTATTTATCTTTCATCCAGTGTTACATTCTACTCTTTATGAAGCACAAGATGCTCCACAAACTGCAAGTGTGAGAAATAGAGATAGATAAGGCATCTTCATTCCCACTAGAGAACTAATGACCCATGTTACCCAAGACCTTACTCTTGAAATCTGCATAACACAGGGGGAGAGTGACTAGTAGAGAGTCTTTGGAATAACATGCATGTCCCAAGTTCAACTTCCTCTGGTGAAGGTATTAAACAACACAAACTCTGATGCCTCTCTTTTCCCTTCATTTCTAAATCTGCGTAAATATGTGCTCAGCAATCTCCCTGGACCATCTATAGAGGGGCCCTAGGACACTCGGCCTTGTCCCTTTCTCAGTGGTAGCCTGGGTCACCAGAGCCAATTAGGAGTTAGGAAGACCCTGTTTCCCCTCACCCCTGCATGTGACTGTTCTTCCACCTCTGCCTCTGTTCACTGAAGCTGCCACCCGACAAGGCAGCAGGGAGCACCTGTGCCCCCTGCTTCAGAGGCTGCTAGTGCTCCCTCTCCAGGGTTCTCCCCTCAGACAGAGGCTGGCGGCCCTAGGGAGTCAGCATGGATACCCAAACTTCAACTGACACTCTATGCCACCCAGCCTGGCAGGTGACACTGTCCCGTTTGTGATCCTTTGCCAGCACAGACATCTCTGAACAAGGACGAAGATGCTGTAGCTGCAGCAGAGAGCAGGGGAGGAAGGGGAAGTGCACTTTCCCGTAGAGAGCAGAGCTCCGCGCTCCCTCTCACTCCCTGGGAGCCTGGCCCCTTAAGCTTGAGCCGCCCCACTCAGAGCTTCATGGAACTCAACACATGGTCTGGATTCAGAGCCCAGTGGCCTCCTTAAAGTTTCTTCTTTTGGAAGAGTCATCCACTCCCATGGTCACTACCAGGAGGCTGTCCTCTGGACACAAGGGTGGTCTGTCCCTAGCAGGATCAGTGGGGATGGGCCCTGCCTCTCTGGTCACAGCTCTCCATCTTCTCTCTTCACTCAGGAGGACTGTGGGGAGGGACTCACATCCCGTCATCAGGCTGCCACTCACCATTGCTCAGCTGGGACCTACTCAGAGACCTCTACCTGATTCTTGTCCCCATTGTCTCTTATTTGAGCTCCAAACTTAATTCTAAGTCTTCCATAGATTTCCATATTCTCTTGATATAATGCTGTAATTCTTTGAAAAGTTACCCCAGTTTTCAGTGGCAAATGACATGGTTTATGATTATTTCATGCTGTATCATTCTATCCCCTATTTTCCTTTCTTCCTCTCTTTCGTCTCCTCTCTCTCCTCCTCTTTTCCCTCTTTCTTTCTTTCTTCCTTCTTTTTTTTCTTTCCTTTCTTTCTAATCTCTCTTTCCCTCACCTATCTCTCTCTTTCATTTTATTGTTTTCCATTCCATGAAATTTCAGAAGAATTATCTTGGGTCTTCTACCATCTTAATTTAAATTTCTAAAGGAAATAGAAAAGTGCAATCTTTTATACAAGTGTATATTTCTCATCATACCTGCAAGTTACTGGTGCCAACAGTATAATGTCGGTGGTTCCTAGTAGAGCCACATTAATTTTCCCTTTCAAATAAATCAGGAAAGCACGTTAAATATTAGATGAAATAGAAATTGCCCTATACTGTGGAAGGAAATTATTTTAAACCCTGTAAGTTGGCTTTACTCTATGCGAACCTATGTTTCCGACTGTAGTGAAGGGGATCATACAGTGTTAGAAGTATCCCGTTCTTGGTTCCTCCTGTATAATGCCTTGCAAGCTGCTGACACATACTCGGTTCTTTGTTCACATCTAATGCTGGTGCATAAATTGAGCTCAGTGTTAAGTAGACATTGAGCTCCAAAATATACATGATACAGCTCTAGTTTGCTTATTCTGTTTCAGTGGAAAATAAACATCACATTTCAACACAAAACACATTGTAGTTTGGATGCTGATCCTATAGTAAAGTTTAGAAGTTTCTACCTATTACTGTAAACATCAATTGTTGTAACTAATTTTGAGTGTAGTTCAGTAGTGTTAGCATACTCACCTGCTGGAATCCAGCCCTGGTGGATCCTGGGTGATTCCAAGATGGGGATGGAGTTGGCGTCTTTGGAAAAATACAGATATAGAGAGAGGTTAGAAATGGATAGTGTAGTAGGAAAATTAGTGGAGAAAAAGATGCTGAATAACTTGGTTTATGTGGAATAGCATCTATGCTCCAGATGGGAATTCAGCCAGAAAAACGGAGAGCAAGAAAGAAATGACATGGGGGAGTCAGTCTTTCCAGGAACTGATCCCATTTCTTTATTTTTCAGGTTTTCTTATATACCTTTTGTTATACATAGGGATGAATACAGAGTCATGCGGGGGTGAGCAGTCCTGACCCTATCAAAATCAGATGCTTCACATTAATAAAAAGTTCTTAGGGGTTTTTACATCATCTTCTGGCCATGAAGCCTGCTGACATTTATGACCCTTTCTTTCTGATAACCAAAAACTTATTTTCCAATGGTTTTTTTTCTTAAACCAGGCACCACCCTCCAAATAAAGTTGCATTCCTATAGGGTGAGGGTGTAGTAAGTTACAATCAAGAAAGAAATTTATTTAACCCAAGGTTAACACGATCAATCTTAAAGGTTAATATTTATTTTTCCTATATGCTAGTTATATTTATTATAAAGGCAGGGAATATGGAGATTTAGCAGCAAACATCAGCCCAACAAATGAAAATCCTTTCACCAATGTTCCCCTTAAGATCTATTTAGTCTTAAGATAGTGATAAAGTTACATTTTTATGTAGCAAGGACACAGTGATTTATAACAAAGTACAGTGATCTATAACAAAAGAGAAAATTGATTAACTCAAAAAATCTAATATTGCTAACATCAAAAACTACTGTATTTCCTTTTCTATATTCCAAATACATTGATTAATATACTCCCAGGTGCCTAAGGATATGGAGGCCTGGTTGCAATCATTGACTCAACAATGAGAAAAGCCCTATGCTAATTAAGACTCTCAAAATACTCCAAACTCTCTGTGCTGTTTATGGTTGAGAGGTAGTAACCAATCATGTTCGTAGTGGCAGGAGTATGGGTAATCCTGTCACACACGCTAGTCTGTCAGCAGAGAGGTCTGACCTGAGACACCCTTGTCCCACTCAGGGCAGGGAATTAGCAGCAATTATTGGCATGACAAATGAAAAACCCTTCACCAATATAATTCCTAACCAACCCACTATACTAATAATTTCTAACTTCCCGAAAGAATTTGCCTTTAGTAAGTCCAAAATGTCTCATGCCTCTCACAGTTGGGGGGTTGTAAACAATCACATGTGGCTGGACGAACCTATACAGGCGGGCTAGATAACCTTCAGAGTTCGTAAGCTGAAACACTCTTGTCACGCCCGGAATTTTTATTGCCTTGGAGCTGCACGTTTATTCCTTCTCCAAAAGAAATGGTTATGGAGGAGAGCTCCCTGTAAAGTACTCTGGTTTTGGGGGTAGATGCTCTGGAACAGGGGGTTTCCTGGGGCTTGATCACGCCTTTGTGTATGCCAAGCTTCCTTCCTCATGACCTTGGCCATGGGCGGAGTTCCTCATTCTGGCCCCTGGCACTCACCTCACTGTGTATCAGATCTCCAGAACTTTATCATCTTGCAAACCTGGAACTCCATCCCCCTAAATAATAACTCCCTGTTTCCCCCTTATCTTCACCACTGGCGGTCACCATTCTACCTTCTGTCTCCACACATGTGACTTCTGTAGGTGCCTCAGATAAGTAAAGCATACAGTATTCGTCTTTTTGTGTCTATTTTTGTGTCTCTTTGTGTCATTTCATCTAACATAGAATCCTCAGCGTTTACCTATGTTGCAGCATGTGACAGGATTTCTATCATTTTCAGGGCTGAATAGTAATCCATCACATGTGTATACAACTTTTGCTTATCCCTTCATCCACCTAGGAACATGTGGGTTGCCTCCACATTTTGGCTGTGTTGAATAACATGCTATGTAAATGGGCATACAAATTTCTCAGAGAGACTGCCTTTTTTCTTTCTTTTCTTTTTAGTATACATTCAGATGTTTGATTGTATCATATGGTTATCTTTTCTCATTTTGAGGGAAATCTTATATGACTTTTCTAAGTGGCTGTATCATTTTGCTTCCTTCCAACAGTGCAAAACTGTTCCATTTTATCCACATAATAGTTAACATGTGTTCTTTTCTCTTTCATTTGAGCCATCATAAATGATGGTGAAGTATTATCTCTGTTGCTTTTATTTCCCTAACAATTAGTGGTTTTGAGCTTTTTCTCATGTTTGATGGCAATCTATAGATCATCTTTTAAAGAAATAGCTTCAAGTATTAAGGTTGGTGCAAAAGTAATTGTGGTTTTGCATTGTTGAACTTGCCATTTTATATTGGAATACATTCTTAAATAAATGTGGTTATATTATACATCACTTCAATGCATGCTTCTCACTTTATAATATTTGCTAATGTCATTACTTGCCGTGTATTTTATATTTATTTTAGACTAGAGAAAAGATGTTAGACAAAAAGTAAATCTGAGTGATTTTCTTATTCGAGTTCAAAATGGATAGTAAAGCAGCAGAGACAGCTCGCAACACCAATAACACATTTGTCCCAGGAATTGCTAATGAACATACAGTACAGTGGTGGGTCAAGAAGTTTTGCAAAGGAGATGGGAGCCTTGAAGTTGAAGGGGACGGTGGCCGGCCATCCGAAGATGACAACCACCAATTGAGAGGACCATCAAGGCTTATCCTCTTACAACTACACAAGAAGTTGCTGAAGAACGCATTGTCGACCATTCTGTGGTCATTTGGCATTTGAAGCAAATTGGAAAGATAAAAAGCTCAGTCAGTGGGTGCCTCATGAGCTGATTGCAAATCAAAAAAATCATTGTCTTGAAATGCCATCTTCTCTTATTCTATGCAACAACAAAAAACCATTTCTTGATCAGATTGTGACTTGTGGGAGCCTATGGAGAAACTAAGATGGAAACATACATTACCATATGTAAAAGGTAGCCAGTGGGAATTTGCTGTATGACTCCTCAAACCAGGACTAGGTAACAACCTAGTGAAAGGTTGCTGCTATGAGTGAATGACGCTGGGAGTTTTGGCCTCTGGGAGAGAGGAATTCAATGCGGGGCCAGTGACAGGCTTCATCGATCAGAGCTTTTGTGTGGCAGTTTTATTAAAGTATAAGAGAGACAGGGAAAGCTTCTGACTGACATCAGGAGAGAGAAAGAGAGCCCCTTGCTAGTTTCTAGCAAGGAGCTATATACCTATTGTTGGTAAATCACTTCAGTCGTGTCTGACTCTGTGCAACCCCATGGACAGCAGCCCACCAGGCTCCCCTATCCCTGGAATTCTCCAGGCAAGAACACTGGAGTGGGTTGCCATTTCCTTCTCCAATGCGTGAAAGTGAAGCTGCTCAGTCACATCTGACTTAGTGACCCCATAGACTGCAGCCTACCAAGCTTCTCTGTCCATGGGATTCTCCAGGCAAGAATAGTGGAGTGGGGTGAGAGAAAGGAAATGCCTCAGAACTTAGAGCTGCACCAGACCCTTCATTCACAACATGCATTTTGAGACAGCATTGGCAGGTGAGTCATCCTGGGCCATAAAACAATTGACATGAATCTTGAAGTAGGCAGATTTCCAAGAAAATACATAGTTCATTAACATAACTTAAGAAAGACATCTCCGTGGGAAAAACACATTGGTTAGCTCAAGGTTTGAGATAAAGTTAAGTTCAGTCAGAACCAGGTGTTGTCATGACAACACAGAAAAGTAAAAAAATGTCGTGGCCCAGGCATGGGTTGGAAAAGAATTTCCAGACATAAGACAGAATAAGAGGGAAATAGTTTATTAGAGTGGGAGATGTTGTTAGAACAGCAGGCCATCTCACGGGGAGAGCCAACATTGAACAGGGGTCCTTAATCCACTTTTATACCAGGGGTACAGGGAGTGGGATTGGGGGTCTTGTGGGTCATTTGCTGATTGAATGAGGCACGTATACTGGGTGGAGGGAAGAGTAAGGCAAATACCTTCTCCCTCTGTGGGATAGGAAGGGAGACAGGTTATACTGCTCAGGAGGACCTGAAATCCTTTAAAGGTTACAAAATGGGGGAGGGAAAGATGATAAAGGTCTGGTTTTTCCATTCCTGCATTCCAAGACCCTCCTTGTCTTACCTGCCCTTTAGTCCTTGGGTGACCACAGAAACCTCCTTTTAATTTTGCATAGAGAAGGGGAAAAAGTCTGACACTTTTAACTCATTTCCTCCTCTTCTTGGGGACCCCTAGACTTCCTGCCTGTTACCCTCTCACTAGAAGGGTGGGGTGAGGAGGGAGGTGGGAGGGATGTTCAAGGGGAGGGGACATGGGTAAACCTATGGCTGATTCTTGTTGATGTTTGCTAGAAACCAACACAATACTGTAAAGCAATTATCCTTCAATTAAAAATAAATTCTGAAAAAAAAGATTGTGAGATGCGATGAAAGGTGGATTTTGTACAACAACCAGTGACAACCGGCTTAATGGTTGAACTGAGAAGAGCTCCAAAGCACTTCTGAAGCCAAACTTGCACCAAAAGGTCACTACCACTCTTTGGTGGTTTACTGCCCATCTGATCTACTGAAGCTTTCTGAATCTCTCAAAGTCATTACGTCTGAGAAGTATGCTCAGCAAACTGATGAGATACACTGAAAACCGCAATGCTTACAACCAGCTTTGGTCAACAGAGTGGGCCAAATTCTTCTCCAGGACAATGCCTGACCACATGTCACACAACCAATGTGCCAAAAGCTGAACCAACCGGGCTATGGAGTTTTGCTTCATCTGCCATGTTCACCTGACCTCTCACCAATTTACTGATTCTTCAATCATTTCAACCACTTTTTGCAAGGAAAATACTTCCACAACCAGCAGGAGGCAGAAAATGCTTTTTTCCAAGATCTTGTGGAATCCTAAAGCATGGATTTTTATGCTACTGAAAAAAAGTTAACTTATTTCACAAGGGCAAAACTGTGTTGACTGTAAAGGTGGCTATTTTGATTAATAAAGGTGTGTTTGAGCCCAGTTATGTGATTTAAAATTCACAAGCCAAAACCACAATGACTTTTCCACCAAACTAAATAATATGAAAAATTTAAAGTAGGTTATTGATTTAATTGTAATAATTCCTTACATATTCTGAATATTAAACTCTTAACAGACATAACATTTGCAAATATTTCTCCCATTTCACAGGCTGTCTTTCCACACTTTTATTTAAGTCTTTAATGCACACATTTTTAATTTTGATGGCGTCCCATGTATCTATTTTTACTTTTGTTTCAAATGCTTTTGGTGTCATATCTAAGAAACCATTGCAAAATTTAACGTCATTAAGCTTTACTCAGAGAAGGCAATGGCACCCCACTCTAGTACTCTTGCCTGGAAAATCCCATGGATAGAGGAGCCTGGTGGGCTGCAATCCATGGGGTCGCTAGGAGTCAGACACGACTGAGCAACTTCGCTTTCACTTTTCACTTTCATGCATTGGAGAAGGAAATGGCAACTGACTCCAGTGTTCTTGCCTGGAGAATCCCAGGGATGGGGGCAGCCTGGTGGGCTACCATCTATGGGGTCACACAGAGCCAGACATGACTGCAGCAACTTAGCAGCAGCAGCAGCAGCAGCAGCAGCAGCAAGCTTTACTTAGGAGTTTAAGAGATTTAGGTCATACATTTAGGATTTTTTTCCATTTTAAGTTAGTTTTTGTTCATGATGCAAGGTTAAGTGACTGAACAGCGTTTCCCAAAGCCATTTGTTGAAAGGGCTGTCTTTTCCCCGGTGAGATGTCTTGGCACCTTTGTTTTCAATCGTTTGGTTATATCCGCGAAGGCTCATTTCTGGGCTCTCTGTTCTACACCACTGTTCTACAAGTCTGTCTTTGTGCCAGGACCACACTGCTTTGATTACTGTACTGATTAACGTTTTCAGATTTAGAAGTCTGAGACGTCCAACTTTGTCTTCAAAATTGTTTTAGTTATTCGGTCCTTCTTGAGAATCCATATGAATTTTTAAATATGCTTTTCATTTTCTGCAAAAAATAAAGTTGTGATTTCGATAAGGATTACATTGAATCTTAGATCACAGTAGGTGATAGTGCCATCTTCCAACTCATTCACATAGGATATCTTTCATTTTTTAAATTACTTGTAATTTCTTTCAACTATGGTTTCTAGTTTTACATTTGTCTCTTTGGTTGAGTCCTTAGTAGTGTTTTTTTTTTTTTCCTGTAAATAAGTTCACTTTATTAATTCCTTTTCACATAGTTCATTGACTGTGCGTAGTAATGCAGCTGATTTTAATGTATTAATTTTGTATATTGACAATTTGCTAAATTTGCTATTTATAATAGATTTTTAATGAATTTTTAGGGTTTTGTATATATAAGCTGGAGTCAAGATTGCTGGGAGACATATCAATAACCTCACATATGGGGCGGTCCTAAGATGGCGGAGGAATAGGACAGGGAGGCCACTTTCTCCCTCACAAATTCATCAAAAGAACATTTCAACGCTGAGTAAACTCCACAGTACAACTTCTGAATGCCAGCAGAGGACATCAGGCACCCAGAAAAGCAGCTCATTGTCTTTGAAAACAGGTAGGAAAAATGTAAAAGACAAAAGAAGAGACAAAAAGGGTAGGGAGGGAGCTCTGTCCCTGGAAGGGAGTCTTAACAAGAGAGAAGTTTCCAAACACCAGGAAACACTCTCACTGCTGAGTCTGTGGCGAGCCTTGGAAGCACAGAGGGCAACATAACAGGGAGGAAAAATAAATAAATAATTAAAACCCACAGGTTACGAGCCCAACAGTAACTCCCCCAGTGGAGAAGCAGCACAGATGCCTGCATCCACCACTAGCAAGTGGGGGCTGGGCCGGGAGGCGCGGGCTGCATTGCATTTTAAGGATTGGGCAAAATGCTCTGAGTGTAACCAGGGCAAACTAACTTGGGCTAACAAACCAGACTGTTGGATAACTACCACATGAAAAGCTCTAACATAAGGCACCACCAGGACTTCTCAGAGGCCAAAGGATGGAACAGAATTAGCCGGCTGCAGACCATCCCCTCCAGTGACAGACAGCCAGAGCTGGAAGGGCCGGAAGGGGGCAATAGCAGGCCCAGAGAGACATTAACTACCAAACTGCAAACAGGCTTCTTTGCCATCTAAGACTTCTTGGGGTTCTGGATAGTCATCATCTGCCTGAGAAGGTGCACCAGTTGTACACCCAGAAAACTGAGCAGCAGGGACGGGAGAGGCGATAAGTCATAGCGACCGCACTAGCCAAACACCTGAGCTACTCGGACCTGGGAAGGGCACAAAACGCAGGCCCAACCGAGTGTGCACCTCTGAGGACTACCTGAGTGCCTGAGCCTGAGCGGCTTAGACCTGGGAGGTGCATGCAGCCCAGGGCCAGCCTCAGACGGTTCCCAGCGGAGCAACCTAGAGCATGAGCTGTGTGCACCGTGAGCAGGGGCAGGCCCAGTGTGGCTGAGACACTGCGAGCACACGCCAGTGTTACTTGTTTCCAGTGTCCCTCCCTTTCCACAGCGCGACTGAACAAGTGAGCCTAAAAATGTGTCCGCCACCACCCCCTTGCGTCAGGGCGGAAATTGGACACTGAAGAAACCAGCAAACAGAAGAAGCTAAAGCAGAGGGGACTGGAAGTGGCAGGTGCGATAGAGTAAAGCCCTGTCGTTAGTACTGACCACATAGGAAGGGGCCTACAGATCTCGATAAATACAAGCCAGACCAAGGAAATGCCCGCAAATGAACTGAACCCACACTGCCCACAACAACACCAGAGAAAGTCCTAGATACAACTTTACTATTTTTATGATCATTCTTTTTATTTTTTTTGGTTGTTTTTTCTTCTTTTTTTTTAAACATTTTTAAATTTTTAAGTCCTCTATTTCTCCTTTAATTTTCATTTTTATAACCTACTATTACTTTTCAAAAAAAAGACCCTATTTTTAAAGCAAACTTCAGATTTATATATTTATTTCTTTTTAATAATTCTTGTGACTTTGTTTTTCTTCTTCTTCTTTTCTTTAATATTGTATTTTGAAAATCCAACCTCTACTCTAGATTTTTAAACTTTACTCTTTGGTATTTGTTATTGATTTTGTACCTTTAAAAACCCAATCTTCAGTACCCATTTTTACATGAGAGTGAGATTACTGGCTTGACTGCTTGCTCCTCCTTTGGTCTCTCCTTTTTCTCCACCAAGTCGCCTCTGTCTCCTTCTTCCCCCTTCTCTTCTCTACCCAACTCTGTGAATCTCTGTGTGTTCCAGACGGTGGAGAACACTTAGGGAACTGATTACTGGCTGAATCTGTCTCTTTCCTTTTCATTACCCTCTTTATCCTCCTGGCCACCTCTGTCTCCTTCCTCCCTCTCCTTTTCTCTGTATAACTCCGTGAACATCTCTGAGCGGTTCAGACTGTGGAGTGCACACAAGGAAGTGATTACTGGCTAGCTTGCTTGCTCGTCTTTTGATTCCACCTCATCTCATTCGGGTCACCTCTAACACACCCCCTCCCTTCTCTTCTCCATGTAACTCTGTGAACCTCTCTGGGTGTCCCTCAATGTGGAGAAACTTTTCATCTTTAACCTAGATGTTTTATCAATGGTGTGGTATAGAAGGAGAAGTCTTGAGACTACTGTAAAAATAAAACTGAAAACAAGAAGTAGGAGGCTTAAGTCCAAATCCTGAGAACATCAGAGAACTCCTGACTCCAGGGAACATTAATTGATAGGAGCCCATCAAACACCTCCATACCTACACTGAAACCAAGCACCACCCAAGGGCCAACAAGTTCCAGAGCAAGACATACCATGCAAATTCTCCAGCAACACAGGAACACACCCCTGAGCTTCAATATACAGGCAGCTCAAAGTTACTCCAAAACCACTGACGTCTCATAACCCATTACTGGTTACTTCATTGCACTCCAGAGAGAAGAAATCCAGATCCACCAACTAGAACTCCGACACAAGCTTCCCTAACCAAGAAACCTTGACAAGCCACTGATACAACCCCGACCACAGCAAGGAAACTCCATAAGAAAGAGACCTCCAAAAATTCCCAGAATACAGAAAGGCCAGCCCAAACGCAGCAATATAACCAAGATGAAGAGACAGAGGAATACCCAGTAGGTAAAGGAACAGGAGAAAAGCCCACCAAACCAAACAAAAGAGGAAGGGATAGGGAATGTACCTAAGAAAAAATTCCAAATAATGATAGTCAAAATGATCCAAAATCTTGAAAACAAAGTGGAATCACAGATAAATAGCCTGGAGCCAAGGATTGAGAAGATGCAAGAAAGGTTTTTAACAAGGACCTAGAAGAAATAAAAAGAGTCAACATATAATGAATAATGCAATAATGAGATCAGAAACACTCTGGAGGCTACAAATAGTAGAATATCAGAGGCAGAAGATAGGATTAGTGAAATAGAAGATAGAATGGTAGGAATAAATGAATCAGAGAGGAAAAGAGAAAAACAAATTAAAAGAAATGAGGACAACCTCAGAGACCTCCAGCACAGTATGAAACACTCCAATATTCGAATTATAGGAGTCCCAGAAGAAGAAGACAAAAAGAAAGACCATGAGAAAATACTTGAGGAGATAATAATTGAAAACTTCCCTCAAATGGGGAAGGAAATAATCACCCAAGTCCAAGAAACCCAGAGAGTTCCAAGCAGGATAAACCCAAGGCGAAACACCCCAAGACATATTTTAATCAAACTAACAAAGACCAAACACAAAGAACAATTACTAAATCAGCAAGGGAAAAACAACAAATAACACACAAGGGGATCCCCATAAGAATAACTGCAGATCTTTCAATAGAAACTCTTCAGGCCAGGAGGGAATGGCAAGACATACTTAAAGTGAAGAAAGATAACAACCTTCAGCCAAGACTACTGTACCCAGCAAGGATCTCATTCAAATATGAAGAGGAAATAAAAATCTTGACAGACAAGCAAAAGCTGAGAGAATTCAGCACCACCAAACCAGCTCTCCAACAAATGCTAAAGAAAATTCTCTAGACAGGAAACACAAAAAGGACGTGTAAACCTGAACCCAAAACAATAAAGTAAATGGCAACGGCATCATACTTATCAATAATTACCTTAAGTGTAAATGGGTTGAATGCCCCAACCAAAAGGCAAAGACTGGCTGAATGAATACAAAACAAGACCCCTATATATGTTGTCTACAAAAACCCACCTCAAAAGAAGGGACGCATACAGACCGAAAGTGAAGGGCTGGAAAAAGATATTCCACACAAATCGAGACCAAAAGAAAGCAGGAGTAACAATACTCATATCAGATAAAATAAACTTTAAAACAAAGGCTGTGAAAAGAGACAAAGAAAGACACTACATAATAATCAAAAGATCAATCCAAGAAGATATAACAATTATAAATATATATGCACCCAACATAGGAGCACCGCAATATGTAAGACGAACGCTGACAAGCATGAAAGGGGAAATTAATAATAACAGTAACAGTGGGGGACTTTAACGCCCACTCACACCCATGGGCAGATCAGCTGAGCAGAAGATTAACAAGGAAACGCAAGCTTTAAACGACACAATGGACCCGTTAGACCTAATTGCTATCTATAGGACATTTCACCCCAAAACAATGAATCTCACCTTTTTCTCAAGTGCTCATGGAACCTTCTCGAGGATAGATCACATCCTGGGCCATAAATCTAGCCTTGGTAAATTCAAAAAAATTGAAATGATTCTAAGCATCTTTTCCGACCATAATGCATTAAGATTAGATCTCAATTACAGGATGAAAAACTATTAAAAATTCCAGCATATGGAGGTGGAACAACACGCTCCTGAATAACCAACAAATCACAGAAGAAATAAAAAAGAAATCAAATTATGCATAAAAATGAATGAAAATGAAAACACAACAACCCAAAACCTGTGGGACACTATAAAAGCAGTGCTAAGGGGAAAGTTCATAGCAATACAGGCATACCTCAAGAAACAAGAAAAAAGTCAAAAATCTAACTCTACACCTAAAGCAACTAGAAAAGGAAGAAATGAAGAACCCCAGGGTTAGTAGAAGGAAAGAAATCTTAAAAAATTAACGCAAAATAAATGCAAAGGAAACAAAAGAGACCATAGCAAAAATCAACAAAGCCAAAAGCTGGTTCTTTGAGAGGATAAATAAAATTGACAAACCATTAGCCAGACTCATCAAGAAACAAACGGAGAAAAATCAAATCAATAAAATTAGAAATGAAAATGGAGAGATCACAACAGACAACACAGAGATACAAAGGATCATAAAAACTACTATCAGCAATTATATGCCAATAAAATGGACAACTTGGAAGAAATGGATAAATTCTTAGAAAAGTACAACTTTCCAAAACTGAACCAGGAAGAAATAGAAAATCTTAACAGACCCATCACAAGCACGGAAACTAAAACTGTAATCAGAAATCTTCCAGCAAACAAAAGCCCAGGTCCAGATGGCTTCACAGCTGAATTCTACCAAAAATTTAAAGAGCTAATGCCTATCCTACTCAAACTCTTCCAGAAAATTGCAGAGGAAGGTAAACTTCCAAACTCATTCTATGAGGCCACCATCACCCTAATACCAAAACCTGTCAAAGATGCCACCAAAAAAAAGAAACTACAGGCCAATATCACTGATGAACATAGATGAAAAAAATCCTTAACAAAATCCTATCCATCAGAATCCAACAACACATTAAAAACTTGCCTGACTTCAGGCTCTACTACAAAGCCACAGTCATTAAGACAGTATGGTACTGGCACAAAGACAGAAATATAGATCAATGGAACAAAATAGAAAGCCCTGAGATAAATCCACACACCTATGGAAACCTTATCTTCGACAAAGGAGGCAAGAATATACAATGGAATAAAGACAGTCTCTTTAACAGGTGGTGCTGGGAAAACTGGTCAACCACTTGTAAACGAATGAAACTAGACCTCTTTCTAACACCACACACAAAAATAAACTCAAAATGGATTAAAGATCTAAATGTAAGACCAGAAACTATAAAACTCCTAGAGGAGAACATAGGCAAAACACTCTCCGACATAAATCACAGCAGGATCCTCTATGATCCAACTCCCAGTATAATGGAATTAAAAGCAAAAATAAACAAATGGGATCTAATTAAAATTAAAAGCTTCTGCACAACAAAGGAAACTATAAGCAAGGTGAAAAGACTGCCTTCTGAATGGGAGAAAACTATAGCAAATGAAGCAACTGACAAACAGCTAATCTCAAAGATATATAAGCAACTTATGCAGCTCAACTCCAGAAAAATAAACGATCCAATAAAAAAATGGGCCAAAGAACTAAATAGGCATTTCTCCAAAGAAGACATATGGATGGCTAACAAACACATGAAAAGATGCTCAACATCACTCATTATCAGAGAAATGCAAATCAAGACCACAATGAGGTACCATTTCACACCAGTCAGAATGGCTGCGATCCAAAAGTCTACAAGCAATAAATGCTGGAGAGGATGTGGAGAAAAGGGAATCCTCTTACACTGCTGGTGGGAATGCAAACTAGTACATCCACTATGGAAAACAGTGTGGAGATTCATTAAAAAATTGCAAATAGTACTGCCTTATGACCCAGCAATCCCCCTGCTGGGCATACACACCGAGGAAGCCAGAACTGAAAGAGACACATGTACCCCAATGTTCATTGCAGCACTGTTTATAATAGCCAGGACACGGAAACAACCTAGATGTCCATCAGCAGATGAATGGATAAGAAAGCAGTGGTACATATACACAATGGAGTATTACTCAGCCCTTAAAAAGAATAAATTTGACTCAGTTCTAACGAGATGGATGAAACTGGAGCCGATTATACAGAGTGAAGTAAGCCAGAAAGAAAAACACCAATACAGTATACTGACACATATATATGGAATTTAGAAAGATAGTACTGATGACCCTCTATGTGAGACAACAAAAGAGACACAGAGGTATAGAACGGACTTTTGGACTCTGAGGGAGAGGGAGAGGGTGGGATGATTTGGGAGAATGGCATTGAAACATGTATACTATCTTGTAAGAAACGAAGCACCAGTCTATGTTCAATACAGGATACAGGATGCTTGGGGCTGATGCACGGGATGATCCAGGGAGATGATATGGGGTGGGAGGTGGGAGGGGGCTTTGGCATTGGGAGATCGTGTACACCTGTGGCTGATTCACGTCAATGTATGGCAAAACAAATACAGTATTGTAATGTAGATTAAAGTATAAAAAAAAAGAAAAAGATCATACACCATGACCAAGTCGGCTTTATCCCAGGGATGCAAGCGTTCTTCAGTATCTGCAAATCAATCAATGTAATTCACCACATTAACAAATTGAAAAATAAAAGCCACATGATTATCTCAATAGATGCAGAGAAAGCCTTTGACAAAATTCAACATCCATTTATGATAAAAACTCTCCAGAAAGCAGGAATAGAAGGAACGTACCTCAACATAATAAAAGCTATATATGAAAAACCCACAGCAAACATTATCCTCAATGCTGAAAAATTGAAAGCATTTCCCCTCAAGTCAGGAACAAGAGAAGGATGCCCACTTTCACCACTACTATTTAACAGAGTTCTGGAAGTTTTGGCCACAGCAATCAGGGCAGAAAAAGAAATAAAAGGAATCCAAATTGGAAAAGAAGTAAAACTCTGACTGTTTGCAGATGACATGATCCTCTACATAGAAAACCCTAAAGACTCCACCAGAAAATTACTAGAGCTAATCAATGAATATAGTAAAGTTTCAGGATATAAAATCAACACACAGAAATCCCTTGCATTCCTATACCAAATAATGAGAAAGTAGAAAAAGAAATTAAGGAAACAATTACATTCACCATTGCAACGAAAAGAATAAAATACTTAGGAATATATCTACCTAAAGAAACTAAAGACCTATATATCGAAAACTATAAAACACTGGAGAAAGAAATAAAAGAGGACATTAATAGATGGAGAAATATACCATGTTCATGGATCGGAAGAATCAATATAGTGAAAATGAGTATACTACCCAAAGTAATCTATAGATTCAGTGCAATCCCTATCAAGCTACCAGCGGTATTTTTCACAGAGCTAGATAAATAATTTCACAATTTGTATGGAAATACAAAAAACCTCGAATAGCCAAAGCAATCTTGAGAAAGAAGAATGGAACTGGAGGAATCAACCTGCCTGACGTCAGGCTCTACTACAAAGCAACAGTCATCGAGACAGTATGGTACCGGCACAAAGACAGAAATATAGATCAAGGGAACAAAATAGAAAGCCCAGAGATAAAGCCACACACCTACAACGGAGTAAAGACAATCTCTTTAACAAGTGGTGCTGGGAAAACTGGTCAACCACTTGAAAAAGAATGAAACTAGAACACTTTCTAACACCATACACAAAAATAAACTCAAAATGGATTAAATATCTAAACGTAAGACCAGAAACAATAAAACTCCTAGAGGAGAACACAGGCAAAACACTCTGTGACATAAATCACAGCAGGATCCTCTATGATCCAACTCCCAGTATACTGGAAATAAAAGCAAAGATAAACAAATGGGATCTAATTAAAATTAAAAGCTTCTGCACAACAAAGGAAACTGTAAGCAAGGTGAGAAGACAGCTTTCGGAATGGGAGAAAATAATAGCAAATGAAGCAACTGACAAACAACTAATCTCAAAAATATATAAGCAACCCCTGCAGGTAAATTCCAGAAAAATAAACAACCCAATCAAAAAATGGGCCAAAGAACTAAATAGACATTTCTCCAAAAAAGACATACAGATGGCCAACAAACACATGAAAAGATGTTCAACATCACTCATTATCAGAGAAATGCAAATTAAGACCACAGTTAGGTACCTTTTCACACCAGAATGGTGTGAATGGTTATGATCCAAAAGTCTACAAGCGATAAATGCTGGAGAGTGTATGGAGAAAAGGGAACCCTCTTACACTGTTGGTGGGAATGCAAACTAGTGCAGCCACTATGGAGAACAGTGTGGAGATTCCTTAAAAAACTGGAAATAGACCTGCCTTATGACCCAGCAATCCCACTGCTCGGCATACACACGAAGAAAACCATAATTGAAAGAGACATGTGCACCCCAATGTTCATTGCAGCACTGTTTATAATAGCCAGGACATGGAAGCAACCTAGATGCCCATCAGTAGAAGAATGGATAAGAAAGCTGTGGTCAGTATAGTTCAGTTCAGTCACTAAGTAGTGTCCGACTCTTTGCGACCCCATGAATCGCAGCACATCAGGCCTCCCTGTTCATCACCATCTCTCGGAGTTCACTCAGACTCACATCCATCGAGTCTGTGATGCCATCCAGCCATCTCATCCTCTGTCGGCCCCTTCTCCTCCTGCCCCCAATCCCTCCCAGCATCAGGGTCTTTTCCAATGAGTCAACTCTTCGCATGAGGTGGCCAAAGTACTGGAGTTTCAGCTTCAGCATCATTCCTTCCAAAGAAATCCCAGGGCTGATCTCCTTCAGAATGGACTTGCTGGATCTCCTTGCAGTCCAAGGGACTCTCAAGAGTCTTCTCCAACACCACAGGTCAAAAGCATCAATTCTTGGGCGATCAGCCTTCTTCACAGTCCAACTCTCACATCCATACATGACCACAGGAAAAACCATAGCCTTGACTAGACGGACCCCTTAGTCGGCAAAGTAATGTCTCTGCTTTTCAATATGCTATCTAGGTTGGTCATAACTTTTCTTCCAAGGAGTAAGTGTCTTCTAATTTCATGGCTGCAGCCACCATCTGCAGTGATTTTGGAGCCCCCAAAAATAAAGTCTGACACTGTTTCCGCTGTTTCTCCATCTGTTTCTCATGAAGTGATGGGACCGGATGCCAGGATCTTCCTTTTCTGAATGTTCAGATTTAAGCCAACACTCACTCTCCACTTTCACTTTCATCAAGAGGCTTTTAGTTTCTCTTCACTTTCTGCCATAAAGGGTGGTGTCATCTGCATATCTGATGTTATTGATATTCCTCCCAGTAATCTTGATTCTAGTTTGTGTTTCTTCCTATCCAGTGTTTCCCATGATGTACTCTGCATAGAAGTTAAATAAGCAGAGTGACAATATACAGTCTTCATGTACTCCTTTTCCTATTTGGAACCAGTCTGTTGTTCCATGTCCAGTTCTAACTGCTGCTTCCTGACCTGCATACAGATTTCTCAAGAGGCAGGTCAGGAGGTCTGGTATTCCCATCTCTTTCAGAATTTTCCACAGTCTATTGTGATCCACACAGTCAAAGGCTTTGGCATAGTCAATAAAACAGAAATAGATGTTTTTTTCTGGAACTTTCTTGCTATTTCCATGATCCAGCAGATGTTGGCAATTTGATCTCTGGTTCCTCTGCCTTTTCTAAAACCCGCTTGAACATCAGGAGTTCACAGTTCACGTATTGCTGAAGCCTGGCTTGGAGAATTTTGAGCATTACTTTACTAGCATGTGAGATGAGTGCAGTTGTACAGTAGTTTGAGCATTCTTTGGCATTGCCTTTCTTTGGCATTGGAATGAAAACTGACCTTTTCCAGTCCTGTGGCCACTGCTGAGTTTTCCGCATTTGCTGTCATATTGAGTGCAGCACTTTCACAGCATCATCTTCCAGGATTTTAAACAGCTAAACAGCTCCACTGGATTTCCATCACCTCCACTAGCTTTGTTCGTAGTGATGCTTTCTAAGGCCCACTTGACTTCACATTCCAAGATGTGAAGGACACCTTAAGGACACTGTACTAAGTGAAACAATCAGATGCAAAACGACAAATGCTGTAAGTTTTACTTATCTGGGGGCATCTGGGGAAATCACATTCATAGAGACAGGAAGTAGAATGATGGCTGCCAGTAGTGGAGATAAAGAGGAAGCAGGGAGTTATTGACTAGGGCTGTGGAGTTCCAGGTTTTTAAGATGAAAACATTCTGGACATCTGATTCACACGAGGTGAATACGCTAAACACTACTGAACTGTACAAGGAAAATTAGTTGCAGCAAAAGTTAGATTTTTACATTAAAAGGTAGACACTTCTGGAGCTTATTTAAAATCAGCATCAGAACTACAAGATAGTCTTCCAGTGTAATGATTTATTGCCCACCTAAACACAATAAACAAGCTAGAGCTGTGTCATGTATATTTTGGAGTTCAATGACTAATTAACACTGAACTCAAATTATAATCTGGCAATAAGTGTAAGCTGAGAACCTACTATGTAGCAGCAGCTTGCAAAGCTATAACAGGATGAAAAAAGAGGAAAACAAATAAGACACTTCTAACATTGTACAGTGATCTTCACTACAATCTGACATGTCGGTTTACATAGAGGTAAAGTCAAAGTGCAGAGTTTAAAAACCATTTTCTTCAGGACTGTTGGAAAATTTCTGCTATATCTAATACTGAACCAGCAAATTCAGAATTAATGATCTTTTAGTAAGATTCACTGATTCCTTAATATTTGTACCATTAAATTTTACTATAATAGATGATGGCAAATCTACAGTTGCATAGAAAAATATTACATTTTTCATTTTCCTTTAGAAATTTTGATTAAGGTAGTAGAAGGAAACTTATGGAATGAAAAAAATACAGTGAGGAAGAGGAAGAAGAGGGAAAGAGAAAACAATGAAAGAAAGAAGGGGGAAATGGGGAGCAGTGAGATGAAAAGAGAAATAGAGGAAACAAGGGAGAGTGGGAGACAGAATGATATAACTTGGAAGAAAAGATATTTTGGAGAAGGAGTGGCAAAGGTAGAATTAATTATAAAGGCCGGATATGAGACAGTGGGAATGAGAATTGGGCAGCAACCTTGAAGGATGTCCCGTCTGAGTAGTAGTGAGCAGCAATCTGATGGCCTGGGTGTTACAGTCCCTCCCCAGCCCTCCAGAGCAGGAGAGCAGGGAGATGGAGAGCTGTGATCAGAGAGATAGGGCGTGTCCCCACTGATGATACAGGGAAGAGAGGACACGCTCCTGGTAGTGACCACGGGAGTGATGACTCTTTCAAAGGGAGATACAAGGAGGCCACTGACTCTCAGTCCAGGCTGTGCGTTGGGTCCATGGAGCACAAGGACGGATCTCTGAAGAGGCAAGTGAAGACCAAGGATCCAGTTTCCCCGGGAGTGTGAGACAGAGGGCCAGGGAGCTGTGCTCACTACCAAGAAAGTGCATCTTGTCTCTCCACCCCCTGCTCTCCTCAGCAGCACCGGGACCTCCTTCCTTATTCAGAGGTGTCTGTGCTGACAAGACACCATTTGTTAGGGTCACAAGGAGTCAGGACAGTGTCACCAGGTAGGTAGATGGTAAAGCCAATAGCTTATTGGTGAGCTGTGCTGCCGGATTCGTGGTCTCCGAAGGAAAAGATTTAACTTCTGGACCAAAGCCAGTCTCAGTCACTCAGAGTTTTGTGTAAATTTTACTTAAAGTGAAAGTGACAGAAAAAAATCTGTCATATAGAAGACATCATAAGGGTCATAGACATCAGAAGGGGGCAGGAGAGTGCCCACCTCACTAGCTTAAGCAGGGCCTTATGTACTTCTCAACTAGCTGCTGAGAACAGATGAAATATACCTCAGGGCTGTGGGAATTTTGTCCAGATCCTTTCCCATAACATACATCCTGGGATGACATCAGTGTGAGATTAGCCAGAAGGAACAGGTTAACCCAGAGCTCAAGGCTATGGAAGTTTTTACCTGGACTGTCTTCCTTAACATACAGCCAAAGCTAAAAAAAAAACCAAAAACCAAAAACCAACCAACCAAACAACAACAACAACAAAAAAAACTGGTATGCCTTTGGACAAGAGATACTGCTGCCTACAAGACCTACTTGTCTAAGGCAAAAGAATGTGAAAAAGAAGGAATGTTTACTTCCTCCTCGAAGGGTCTTACTTAGGCTTGGGCTCCTTATCAACCTGCCTAAGTTAACTCTCTCAAAGAGTCAGTGGAACTTTGGGTGTCAGGCATCCTTGTTGGCTCCCTGGGGCTCCCAGCTGCTGTCTGAGGGGAGAAACCCAGGGCAGGGAGCACCAGGAGCATCTGAAGCAGGAGCACCGGTGCTCCTGCTTCCCTGTTGGGTGGCGGCATCAGTGAACAGAAGAGGGTGGGGAGGAATAGCCTCGCTTTGGATTGAGGGGAAGCATGGGCTTCCCTAACTCCTCCTAGTTGGTTCTGGGTGATCCCATGCCATCTCTAAGGAAAGGCCAAGGATGAGGGTCCCAAGGCCCCTGTTAGGTAGTCCAGAGAGATTGCTGAACACAGATTTACAAAGATTCAGCCTTAAAGTAGAGAGAGAGATCTCACAGTTTTTTAGTCATGTACCTTCACTGGTAGATTTTGAATTGGGACCCATATCCTGCTTGAAACACTCCCTGTACATATCTCTGCCCACTGTGTGTTATCACACCTCAAGTTTAGGGTCTTATCTGTGGACCATTAGTCTTTTGGTGGCTAAGATACTTTATCCATCTTTGCATCTCACACTTGTGTGTGTGTTTCATGATGTGCTTCCTTGAAAGGTTGAACAACATGTTTAATGAAAGAATGAATTGGGTGAATGAAGAATGAATTTGTCAAACCAAACGCAGTGCCTCCTCCAAAGCCCTCTTGTCCTCTCCTCAGGACACATTGTCTGTCTCTGTCCACCCTCCATCATGGGGCTGTGTGTCTCTGGCCCAGTCTCCACAGGGCATCCTTCACGTCCTTGTTTCTCAGGCTGTAGATGAGGGGGTTGAGCATCGGGATGACCAAGGTGTAGAAGACGGAGACCACCTTGCCCTGCTCCATGGACGCCACAGCTCCCGGCTGGGCATACATGACAAAGACAGTCCCATAAAGGAGGGACACGGCTGTCATGTGGGAGCCGCAGGTGGAGAAGAGCTTGTGTCTCCCTCCTCCTGAGCGCATCCTGAGGATGGTCACTGTGATGTAGCCATAGGAAATGAGGATCACAAGTATGGTGCCCACGATGAAGAGGCCACAGATTCCAAACATGACCAGCTCGTTGATGGTAGTGTCAGCACAGGCAAGCTTGAGCAGAGGCGGCTCATCACAGAAGAAGTGGTTGATGTGGTTGGAGCTGCAGAACGGGAGGCTGAATGTGAAGCTGGTCTGCAGGATGGAGTTGAAGGAGCCTATAGAGTAGCAGCCCAGCATCAGGCGGGCACACACCGAGGGCGCATGGAGATGGGGTAGCGCAGGGGGCTGCAGATGGCCACGAAGCGGTCATAGGCCATCACGGCCAGGAGGAAACCCTCAGTGGTGACCAGCAGGGAGAAGAAGAAGAACTGGGTGGCACATCCCTCAAAGGTGATGACCTTGGAGGAGGACAGGAAGTTGACCAGGGCCTTGGGGGCGATGACAGATGAGTAACACAGGTCCACAAAGGAGAGGTTCTTGAGGAAGAAGTACACTGGGGAGTGCAGACGGGCATCCAGCGTGATGACCACCATCATGGTGAGGTTCCCCAGGATGGCCACCACGTACAGGGCCAGGAACAGAGCAAAGAGCAGGGCCTGGGCCTGTGGGCCACCCCCAAATCCTTCCAGCACAAACTCCTGCAGAGGCACCACTGAGAGGTTTCTGTTTCTGAGGGGTGACATGGCCCTGAGCTGATGATACCCAGAGTAGACAGCAGAGAGCAGGCGGGGGCAGCATAGGGAGAGGTCAAGGCCACAGGGTCATATCTCTTGCAGACCAGAGAGCCTTCAGTGCCTCACTGCCCACTGACTAAGCGACCACAGCTGCCCATTTCTGATGCCCTCAGACTAACCTGAAATGCAAAGATTTCCTCCAATTCAGTAATTCATAAATGTGCGGGCTTCATCCCCTCTGTGGGAAAGTCTGAGCCGCTCTTTACTGGGGCAGGGGCTGGGTGCTCCAGCGAGACCTTGCAGTCTGAGCAGCGCTGCAGCCCCTGCCCCTCCTGCCAGAGGAAAGCCTTCCACCCCCAAGGGAATGCCCCTAGTGGTGCCATTTCCACACTTGCTCATGCGTCTTATCTTAAATTATCTGAGCCTCATTAACTAATTCATCAATTTTAGAAATGTGAACTGAGGCCCTCATACCTACCTGCTCTTGAGTTGGTGATGGTTCCATCTCCAGGCAGGGAACAGAGCAGGAACCAGCCCCCATAAGGCAAATGCGTGTGTTTTGTCTGTCTCTCCTGCAACCCCTGAGCCCCATCTCAGCTTCACTGTCTGGAGCCTGGACCACGGTGCCACAGTGTCAGCAGAGCACTGTGCGTCCTTGAGGACCTCAGGGAGCCTCCTGCCAACGTCCCAGTGTTGGAAAAAGTGGAGCAGGTACAGCCCACCTCCATGGTCTGAGAAGCAGCAGGACAGAGGCTGTAGCACTTTGAGGAGATGGGCATGTCCTTCCCCGCCCTGGCTCCCGGGAACACCCTGTGAGGTGACGGCTTAGAGCTGTGGGAGCCTCCGACACTCACCTCTGCTCAGTGTCTGTGTCTCCTGCTGGATGCTGCTTCCTGTCCCTGTCACAGCCCAGACCTCCCTTGTCTGCACTGGCCCAGGCTGACCGCCACACTCAGGTGGGGTGTGGGGACCCGCTGTGTGATGGCCAGAGGCATGGTTGAGGGACAGCTGAGTGGGGAAGAATGGTGGGCACAGAGCCACGGTGCCTCTCGGGGGTGGGGGGTGGGGACGGAGGGTTAGTGAGAGGGCGGAGACTGATTTCAAAGCGGTTCCCCGCTTCTTAGAGGTCAGATCTGCAACATCATGGAGCTGGCTGCCTTTGGAGGGAAAGAGTTCCCCAGAGGTGGGGGTGTGCAGGCAGAGGGTGGTGGTGAGTGGTGCCTGTTAGGGAGCAATGGCCCCCATGTTCCTTCCCAGCCTGAAGTTCTTAGAAGGTGATCCATGAGAGGCAAGACATTCCAGTAGAGGTGCAAGTGAAAGAGTGGTTTGTCAAGCATTTCATTCCTGGGCTATTTGACTCCAACCCTCACATGACAACAGAGGGGACAGTAAGACCAGGGATGCCCAGGATGGCTCCTCTCAAATCAGGCTTAGATCTGGGTGTTATGGGTGAAGTTGGGAGTCTGCCCAACACACCTTGGTCACCCACCCCATACACAGAACCCCCCCTATGCATACCTGAGATGGCCATGCCCTAGGTGTCCGTCTCTGCTCACTCCCTGCTCATGCACACATTGGAGCCACTTTGACCAGGGTGACCAGCTCTCTCATCCACCATTCTCAGGCAGGCTGTCTTGTTTCTTTGTCCCCTGGGCATCCCAGTTTCCTGTTTCTGTTCTGTTTCTCAGCACAATTCATCCACCTCAGAAACCTTGGGTCATCACAACAGTGACCCCTAGGATGCCCGGGGAAGCATATGAAGAGAGGTTGACATTTTCATCCTGAAAGCCAAGTTGTGGTTTGATTTTTGAAAAATAAACTCACATTCCTCTGGCTTGTTGAAATGACCCAGTAGGGCTGTGGTGGTGGCTTCAGTAAACCTGCCTCTGAGTTGATCCTGAGAAACACTTTCCCAGATGAAGCAGAAGAATCAGTGTTGTCTGCGAGACTCAATTTTAGTGACTGCATCCTGGATCCTTTCACTGTGACTCTAGTAACTCAGGTGTGGTCTGAGGTCCTGCAGAAACAGCAGGATTGTTACTTAATCTGAAATTCAGAGTCTCAGGCACTGAATTAAAACCTACATTTATACAACATTCCCTGATTATTTCTACTCTCGTTAAGCTCAGACCCATTGCCCTAACTGACCCTGCCCAGGGCAGTGGGGAGTGGGGGACTTGGTGGTCCAGGACCCAGGCTCCCAGGACTCACCTGTCAGTGATGCTGACCGCGCCCTGCTGAGTGATGTCCACACCACTCCTGTGGTGTCAGGAGGGGCATGGCTTACCCAGGATGCTGTGCTCCCGGGAGGACGGGGCTCCTGACCAGGTCTGTGCTGATGATAATGATGTGGTGTTGAGGGCCCCCTCCCTTGTCCACCTCTGGCCTCCTGTGCATGGAAGTGAGAGGGAGGAGGGGACACAGAGGGGAAGCAGGCTCTGGCTGCAGGAACTCCTGGGTCTTGATGGAAGCAGAGAAGGGGATGGACTCAGTATCCTGACTCTCCACATTATCTGTCATCTGGGCAACATGTCAGGTTCCTGCACCTGAGGGTCACTCTGCTGGGAAGATGCTCTCTATTTGCAGGTCTGGGACTTGAGGCCTCGAATGGCCAATTAGGCGTGACCTGGGGTTCTGAGTGCACTGGGACTCACAGCCCCCTGGGTCCCGAGAGCTGCAATCCTGTGGCCAATCGTCCTTTGATGCATCTCAGTCCAGTACAGGGAAGGCAGGAAGACTGAAGTCCATTAGGGAGCCCTGAGTGTGGGTGGGGCAAACAGTAGAGAAACGCAGAAAATTTACACAGACTCTATGGACATCCTTGGAAAGATCTCCCTGAGCAGCAGGTGGGACCTCGTGGCCCACAGCCCTTTCTCCTCCTCTGCTCCATCCTCATCTGTTGCTGTGAGGAAAAGTGACAGGTGGGTATCTGTACCCAGGGCATCAGCACAGCCCTTTCTATGACACTTATTAGCCTTATGACCTATATTCATGCTAAACTTGTCCTGTTTTTGGCTACTTGCATTCTCCTCAAGGCAGCCCTACACTCAATGTGCTCAGTAGCTTCAGATGTGTCCAACTCCTTGCAACCCCATAGACTGTAGCCCACCAGGCCCCTCTGTCCATGGGATTCTCCAGGCAAGAATACTGGAGTGGGTTGCTGTTTCCTTCCCTGGGGATCTTCCTGACCCAGGGATCAAACTCATGTTTCTTATGTCTCCTACATTGGCAAGAGAGTTTTCTACCACTAGCATCAGCTGGGAAGCACTAAATATATCCACTAAAAAATGTTTATCCTGGCTGGAAAAGGAAATCCAGTATACAAATATGATAAATGTTTAATATTAAAACACAGAAAATATGCTGGATAGAGTTGCATTGTAAACATTCTTTTAAAAACATAAGACTGGGTGGCTCAAAAAGTAGGTTTCAGGACTAAATGTTCATGTGATGACATTTTATAATGAGAATGTTTTATCCTGGATAATGTGAAATTTTAAATTTGTGTACAATTAATGGAGATTTAAAATATAAAAACTGATAGAATTAAAGTGAAATGCATACATTCAAATTATAGTTGATGTGTTAACATACTTCTCAATAATAATGAAACAAGGGAAAATTGTAGTCATTTGTTAGACTGATTCAAAATATTAATTTAATAGACCCACTTGGCATAGATGAGCACTATACACAGCAACTGCAGAATATAAATTCCCCTGAAGCACACTGAACATCATTGTAGTAAGGTGAATAGTGTCTCCCTCTAAAAATGTCGACCCAGACATTCAGAAAGTGATCTTATTTTAATATAGGGTCTTTCCAAATGAATGAGTTAGGATGAGGTCATGCGGGATTAGGCAGACCCTAAATCCAATGACCAGCGTCCTTATAAGAAGAGGGACTGATACAGAGACACAAGACACATGGATGAAGGGCATGGAAAGACTGGACAGAGGTTGGAATGGTGCAGGAACAGGGGCATGAATGCGAAGGACGCCAGGAGCCCCCAGGAAGAGGCAAGGAAGAAGGCTTGTCTAGAGCTTGCAAGGGCAGCAGGCCCTGCTGACAAATTGATTTTGGACTTCTTTCTCCGGACCTCAAGAGAGTAAATTCCTGTTGCTATAAGTCGCCAGTTTCGGGTTAATTAGTTACAATGGCCCTAGTGACTGACACAGGAGGGCAGGGAGGAGTTTGCTTTTACCTGGCATGGCCAGCAATACACCTTTACTCTCCTATCTCAGGGGTGGGTCATCTCTCCAGCTCTATGTAAAATGCACTCTTCAGAGATCTTGATCACCTTTCTTAATTCTTCCTTATTCTAGTTCACTTATTGCTATTGTTTAAACATAATGACATACTCTAATTACTTGTGAAATCTTCTTTAGAGAAATGTTTATATTGCTTCCTTTTTGAATTTTTAAATAATGTATATTATGTAATAGCCATCCGCCCCCCCAAGTGTATATCTACAAAAGAAATGGATTCCTAAGCAGAAAGATGCATTTTTCTCAACCTCATTAAGTTTCACATTAATCTAAATTATGAAGGTTCCTTTCCTTACATCTTTCTTCATTTTTGTTAACCAATTACTCAGTACTCAGGCTAGAGGCCTTCGCTTTTAATGAAGTTCGGTGGAACTGCAGCAGTCTATATCAGTCTGTAACACATCCGGCAGTGTAGGAGTCTCTGCTTGTCCCATTCTTGGTGACCAACCGAGACAGCATATTGAAAAGCAGAGACATTACTTTGCCGACTAAGGTCTGTCTAGTCAAGGCTATAGTTTTTCCAGTAGTCATGTACGGATATGAGAGTTGGACTGTGAAGACGGCTGAGAGCTGAAGAGTTGATGCTTTTGAACTGTGGTGTTGGAGAAGACTCCTGAGAGTCCCTTGGACTGCAAGGAGATCCAACCAGTCCATTCTGAAGGAGATCAGCCCTGGGATTTCTTTGGAAGGAATGATGCTAAAGCTGAAACTCCAGTACTTTGGCCACCTCATGCGAAGAGTTGACTCATTGGAAAAGAGTCAGATGCTGGGAGGGATTGGGGGCAGGAGGAGAGAAGGGGCCAACAGAGGATGAGATGCTGGATGGCATCACAGACTCGATGGATGTGTGTCTGATTGAACTCCGGAAGTTGGTGATGGACAGAGAGGCCTGGCGTGCTGCAGTTTATGGGGTCGCAAAGAGTCGGACACGGTTGAGCGGCTGAACTGAACTGAACTGAACTGAGCTTATTAAGGTACCCTAGTCACACAGTACTGATTGACCGTCAGCAGGAAGGTTAACCAAGCCGATCCATCTCTTCTGTTCTAGCTTCTTCACCTAGTCTCCGTGCGTCTGGACTGTCTACATTCATCACTTCCATCAGGACAGGAGGATGAATTGTTCTTGCTGTAAATCACTCTGGCCGTTCAGTGTTCTTGGTGAGCGACTGCAGCTCATGAAGCCCTCCCTCTCTGCACTCATCTGGGCAATCTCCTCACACAGCTTCAGCAGCAATGCAGCACACCCAGCAGTGCAGGAGTCTCTGCTTGCCCCATGCTTGGTCATGTTGATGGGTCTATAAGACCTATGCCATTTATGACAGCCCACTTCAGCATTCTTGCCTTGGGAACCCCATGAACAGTATGAAAAGGTAAAAAAATAGGACACTGAAAGATGAACTCCCGGGTTGGTAGGTGCCCAAAATGTTACTGGAGAAGAGTGGAAAAATAACCCCAGAAAGAATGAAGAGACAGAGCCAAAGCAAAAACAACACCCAGTTGTGGATGTGACTGGTGATGGAAGTAAAGTCCCATGCTATAAAGAGCAATATTGCATAGGAACCTGGAATGTTATGTCCATGAATCAAGGCAAATTGGAAGTGGTCAAACAGGAGATGGCAAGAGTGAATGTCGACATTTTAGGCATCAGTGAACTAAAATGGACTGGAATGGGTAATTTAACTCAGATGACCATTATGTCTACTACTGTGGGCAAGAATCCCTTAGAAGAAATGGAGTAGCCATCATAGTCAACAAGAGAGTCTGAAATGCAGTACTTGGATGCAATCTCAAAAATGAAAGAATGATCTCTGTTCATTTCCAAGGCAAACCATTCAATAACACAGTAATCCAAGTCTATGCCCCAACCAGTAATGCTAAAGAAGCTGAAGTTGAATGGTTCTATGAAGACCTACAGACCTCCTAGAACTAACACCCCCAAAGATGTCCTTTTCATTATAGAGAACTGGGATGCTAAAGTAGGAAGTCAAGAAACACCTGGAATAACAAGACAGATTTGGCCATGGAGTACAGAATGAAGCAGGCAAAGGCTAATAGAGTTTTGCCAAGAGAATGCTGAGGAAGGCTTTCTTACCTCTCCTTGCTATTCTTTAGAACTCTGCATTCAAAAGATATATCGTTCCTTTTCTCCTTTTCTTTTCACTTCTGTTCTTGTCAAAGCTATTGGTAAGGCCTCTTCAGACAATCATTTTGGCTTTTTGCATTTCTTTTTCTTGGGGAAGGTCTTGATCCTTGCCTCCTGTACAATGTCACAAACCTCTGTCCATAGTTCTTCAGGCACTCTGTCTATCAGATCTAATCCCTTGAATCTATTTCTCAGTTCCCCTGTATAACTGTAAGAGATTTGATTTAGGTCATACCTGAATGGCCAAGATGGGCACAATAAAGGGCAGAAGTGGTATGGACCTAACAGAAGCAGAAGATGTTAACAAGAGGTGGCAAAAATACACAGAAGAACCATACAAAAAGATCTCATGATCCAGATAATCATGATGGTGTGATCACTCACCTAGAGCCTGGCATGCTGCTGCTGCTAAGTCGCTTCAGTCGTGTCTGACTCTGCGCGACCCCAGAGATGGCAGCCCACCAGGCTCTTCTGTCCCTGGAATTCTCCAGGCAAGAACAATGGAGTGGGTTGACATTTCCTTCTCCAATGCATGAGAGTGAAAAGTGAAAGTGAAGTTGCTCATTCGTGTCTGACTTCACAATCCCATGGACTGCAGCCCACCAGGCTCCTCTGTCCATGGGGCTCTCCAAGCAAGAGTACTGGAGTGGGGTGCCATTGCCTTCTCTGAGAGCCAGTATGCTGGAATGCAAAGTCAAGTGGGCCTTAGAAAGCATCACTATGAACAGAGCTAGTGGAGGTGATGGAATTCCAGTTGAGCTATTTCAAATCCTGAAAGATGATGCTGTGAAAGTGCTGCAGTCAATATATCAGCAAAATTTGAAAACTCAGCAGTTCCAACAGGACTGGCAAAGATCAGTTTTCATTCCAATCCCAAAGAAAGGCAATGCCAGATCATGGCATCTGGTCCTATCACTTCATGGCAAATAGGTGGGGAAACAATGGAAACTGTGACATACTTTATTTTTTGAGGGCACCAAAATCACTGCAAATGGTAACTGCAGCCATGAAATTCAAAGATGCTTACTCCTTGGAAGAAAAGCTGTGACCAACCTAGACAACATACTAAAAATCAGAGACATTACTTTGCCAGCAAAGGTCCATCTACTCAAAGCTATGGCTTTTCCAATGGTCATGTATGGATGTGAGAGTTGGACTATAAAGAAAGCTGAGCACTGAAGAACTGATGCTTTTGACTGTGGTGTTGGAGAGTCCCTTGAACTGCAAGGAGATCCAACCAGTCCATCCTAAAGGAAATCAGTCCTGAATATTCATTGGAAGGACTGATGCTGAAGCTGAAACTCCAATACTTTGGCCACCTGATGGGAAGAAATGACTCATTTGAAAAGACACTGATGCTGGGAAAGATTGAGGACATGAGGAGAAGGGGATGACAGAGGATGAGATGGTTGGATGTCATCACTGACTCAATAGACATAAGTTTGAGTAAACTCTGGGAGTTGATGTTGGAAAGGGGGCCCTGGCGTGCTGCAGTCCTTGGGGTCGCAGAGAGCCAGACACGACTGAGTGACTGAAAGAACTGATAATCACTGAAAGATAGGTACTGAGAACTTACCTATGACAGCAGCTTGCAAAGCATTGTATGGGATCTTCAAACAAAATAAACCACTTCTAACACTGTGCAGTGATTTCCACTGATATCTGAAATGTAGGTAATGTGAACGAAAAGACAATCTGTAGGATTAAAAAGAAATCTTTTCCTTCAGATTACTGGAGAATTTCTATTCCATTAATATCTAACCAGCTTTCAGGATTTATTCCAAAGTTCTAACTAATGCTTTTCTAAGAACAGTAAGTTGTTGCTGTACAGCCGCTAAGTCATGTCCGACTCTGCGACCCCATGGCTATTGCCTGGCAGGCTCCTCAGTCCATAGGGTTTTCCAGGCAAAAGTAATGGAGTGGATTGCCATTTCCTTCTCCAGAGGACCTTCCCAGACCAGGTATTGAACCCACATCTCCTGCATCAGCAGGCATATTCTTTACCACTGAGCCACCAGGGGAGCCTAAGAACAATGGATATGTCACTCTTTGTACATTTAAATTTTACATATCGATGATAATTGTACTCTTGTGTAAGAAAAAGAAAAAAAAGATTGGACTTTCTTTTTTCCATTCCAAATCTGGTTTAAGATTAGGAGTCCAGTGCTTTGAAAACCCCATCAATGGGAGAACAAGTGAGAGACAGGGAGTGAAACAAGCAGGAAGAGAAAAGAGGGAAGAGGAGGAGCAGGAAGAGGGCGGGAAAAAGCGGCTGGGGGTGGAGCGACGCTATCACTTGAGAAGTTAAGACACCATGGCATTTGTGGAGCAGAAAATTTGGGGATTTCATTTTAAAAATTGCATTCTCAGATAAATGTAGTCAAGTAGGACAGACATAGAATTAATTTTGGAGATCAGTGGGCAAAAGAGTTTGACAGAGACCATGTCGTATATGTCAGATTGAGTAATCGTGAGCTGCAGTCTGATAACTTAGCTGTCAGCCCCTTCAGGCCATTCTCCTGGGAAGGGAGAGCAGAGAGATGGAGAGCCGTGATCTGACGACTGGCCACATCCCTGCTGACCCTACAGACTACAGACGTCTCCGTGCCCAGGGGGCCTTGGGAATGACTGCGAGAGCGGATGATTCTACTAAAAGGAGACATGTTAATGAGTCCACTGGGCTCTGAGTCCAGGCTGTGTGTTGGGTTCCATGGAGCAGAAGAAGGGAGCGCTGAATGGGCAGATCAAAATTAAGGCTCCCAGGAGTCTAGGACAGAGAGCAGGAGCTGTGCTCACCACCAAGAAAGTGTACTTCCCTCTCCACCCCCTGCTCTCTGTTGCAGCCACCGTGAGCTTCATCCTTATTCAGAGGTGTCTGTGTTAACAAGACCCCCATCTCTTAGGGTCACAAGTAGTCAGGACATTGTCACCCGTCAGGTTGGATAGTGAACTTTGGGTGTCAGGCATCACGCTGGCTCCCTGGGGCTCCCAGCTGCTGTCTGAGGGGAGAAACCCAGGACAGGGAGCACTAGGAGCATATGAAGCAGGAGCACAGGTGCTCCCTGCTGCCTTGTTGGGTGGTGGCGTCAATGAACAGAAGAGGGAGCAGGAGCCCCACTGCAGGACTGAGGGAAAGCATGGTCTTCCTAACTCCCCTAATTGGCTGTGGGGATGCTCAGGCTATCACCAAGGAAGGGGCCAGGATGAGTGTCCTGACCACCCCCCTCATTCTATGTGCTCCAGGGGAGATTGCTAAGCACATATTTACATTCGATTCAGAGATGAAGTGAAGGGAGAGGCCTAAGGCTGTTAGTTTCATACCTTCCCTGGAGGACGTTGAACCTGGAATACACGTGTTGTTTCAACACTCTTCTCATTACTCTGCCTGTTTTATTATCCAGACTTTGAGATTAGAATCTTGCCCTATCATGGGCCACTATGTTTCCAGTGGCATTATCCTTCTCTGCATCGCAGACTTGCATGTGATCCAACATGTGCTTCCACAAAGGATTGAGTGAAATGGGTGAAAAAGTGAATTGCATGAAAGAAGAATATATTCCTCAAACAAAACCCAGTGCCTCCCCGAAAACTCTCTTGTTATGTTCTCAGGACACTGTCTCTCTGGTCACCCTCCGTCACGTGGCTGTGTGTCTCTGCTCCAGTCTCCACAGGGCTTCCTGCACATTCTTGTTTCTTAGGCTGTAGATGAGGGGGTTGAGCATCGGGATGACCAGGGTGTAGAAGACGGAGATCACCTTGCCCTGCTCCATGGACGCCACAGCTCCCGGCTGGGCATACATGACAAAAACTGTCCCATAAAAAGAGGGACACGGCTGTCATGTGGGAGCCGCAGGTGGAGAAGAGCTTGTGCCTCCCTCCTCCTGAGCGCATCCTCAGGATGGTCACTGTGATGTAGCCATAGGAGATGAGGACCACGAGGGTGGTGCCCACGATGATGAGGCCACAGATTCCAAACAAGACCAGCTCACTGATGGTAGTGTCGGCACAGGCAAGCTTGAGCAGAGGCGGCACATCACAGAAGAAGTAGTCGATGTGGCTGGAGCTGCAGAACAGGGAGGCTGAATGTGAAGCTGGTCTGCAGGATGGAGTTGAGGCAGCCCCCCGCAGTAGCAGCCCAGCATCAGGCGGGCACACACTGAGGGGCGCATGGAGATGGGGTAGCGCAGGGGGCTGCAGATGGCCACGAGCGGTCATAGGCCATCACGGCCAGGAGGAATGCCTCAGTGGTAGCCAGTAAGGAGAAGAAGAACAGCTGTGTGGCACAGCCCCCAAAGGTGATGAGCTTGGGGGAGGACAGGAAGTTGGCCAGGGCCTTGGGGGGGCGATGACAGATGAGTAACACAGGTCCACAAAGGAGAGGTTCTTGAGGAAGAAGTACATTGGGGGAGTGCAGACGGGCATCCAGCGTGATGACCACCATCATGGTGAGGTTTCCCAGGATGGCCACCACGTACAGGGCCAGGAACAGAGCAAAGAGCAGGGCCTGGGTCTGTGGGCCACCCTCAAACCCATCCAGCACAAACTCCTGCAGAGGCATCACCGAGAGGTTTCCATTTGGGGGTTGACATGGTCCTGAGCTGGGGGACATGAGGTAGAGAGCAGAGAGCTGGTGGGAGGCAGGGAACAGGAGCAGGTCAAGGCCACAGGGTCATACTCTCTTGGAGAACAGGAGCCCTTCAGTGCCTCAGTGCCCACTGACCAAGGGACCACCAGCTGCCCAGCTCTGCTTTCAGATGAGCTCAGACTGGCCTGAAATGGCAGACATTCCTCTGAGTCAGATTTTCATATACTTGCTTGAAGCACTCCCTCCATGAGAAACTGAGTGTTGCTGAGGATCCGAAGGGGTGTCACAGGTGTCTATCTGAGCTGAGAGCCTTCGGTGTAAAACAGCAATGTAGCCATGTTTCACTCACTTCAAGGAAATATTGCTTCCCCTCAAGGATGCTCCTAAACTACTGCATTTACACATCTTGCTCAAGTATGTAATCTTGTGTTTTCTGCACCTTATTTTACTGATTCACTAATTTCAGAAGTATTATTAAGCACTTTCTGTTTCAGGACTGACCTAGTAATTGTTCTACTGCTACACTAAGCTGGTAGCAGAGCAGGGACCAGTCCTTACCAGGCTAATTTGAGTGTTTTCTGTCTCTCTTCCCTGTGGACACTCAGCCCCAACTCAGCATTTTTTTTTTTTTTTTGAGCTTAGACCAGTTCTCTGCATCATTGAGGACCTCAGGGTGCATCTTGCCAATGTCCAGATGTTGGACAGTTCATAGAAAGGGGACAGCCCAACTCTAAAGTCTGAGAAGCAGTGGGACAGGAGCTTTGACACATTCAGGACCTGAGCATGTCCTCCCCTGTCCTTACTTCCATGCCCCTGGCTCCTTGGCACAACCTTGTGGATGCTTGCTCGAAGTTGTGGGAGCCTCCAGCTCTGTCACGTCTGCTCACTGTCTGGGTCCCCCTGCTGGCTGCTGCTTCCTGTCCCTGTCACAGCCCAGACCTCCATTGTCCATCTTGAGCAGGGCTGACCACCACACTCACATGGGACATGGGCACCCACTGTGAGATGCCAGAGGAATAGTCCGAGGAGATTGAATCAAAAGAGGTGGGAGTAGGGAAGGGAGGTGGGCACAGAGCAACTGTGCCTCCCAGGGAGGGGAGAGGATCGGTGAGAGGGCGCAGGCTGATTCCAGAGAGATTCCGTGTTTTCTAGAGATCAGAGCTGTAGCATCGTGGACCTGGCTTTCTTTGCAGGGAGTGAGCTCCATGTGGGTGGGGGTGTACAGGCAGAGGCTGGATGGTCAGTGAAGGGGGAAGAAGGGATGATCCTCACATTCCCTCTCATCCTAAAGTTCTCTTAGAAGGTAGTCTGTGAGAGCCACAGCATTCTAACAATACAGGGTGTGGTGAAAGAGTGGGTGGTCCAACATTCCTCTCCTGGGCTACTTGACCCCACCTCACATGACAGCAGAGGGGATGCCGGTAGGGTTGGACCTGGCGCTCAGGGTGGAGTTGAGGGTCTGCCCCGTACACCTTAGCCGTGCGCCTGGCCAGGCCCTGTGCCCACACACTCACAGCTGAGGGGCTATGCCCTTGCCCTCCGCTCTGCCCACCCATGTGCTCACCCACATAACGATGTCAAATGCGACCAGAGGGGCCATCTCCCACCCACCACCCCACATTGGGTGACCATGCTTCTGTGTCCCCTGGGGTTTCTGGCTTTATATTTGAGAGTATTTCCCAGAACACTTTGTCCACCTCACAGGCCCTTGGGTCATCACAACAGTGACCCTAGGATGCCTGGGGGAATACATGAGAAGCAGTTGGTGTTTTCATCTGGGAAGCCAAACTCCCGGTTTGGTTTTTGAAAAACAAACTCACATTCTTTGGCTTTTGAGATGACCCAAGTGGGGCTGTGGAGGTAGGTTCAGTAAACCTGCCTTTGAGTTGAGCCTGAGAAGCACTTTCTCGGGCGAAGCGGAAGGATCCATGCCGTCTGTGAGCGCCTATTTGTAGTGACAGTATCCTGAGCCCTTTCCTTGTGAGCTCTCATTGCTCTTGTGGTCTAAGCTCCTGCAGCATCAGCTTGAGAAGCCAAGAGCTTGTCAGAAATGCAGAATCTTGGGCACCAAAGTAAAACCCACATTTACTGTAGAACCCCTGATTATTTCTACTCTCGTTAAGCTCAGACCCGCTGCCCAAACTGACCCTGCCCAGGGCAGTGAGGAGTGGGGGACCTTGTTGTCCAGGATCCAGGCCCCCAGGACTCACCTGTCAGTGATGCTGACCATGCCCTGCTGAGTGATGACCACAGTGCCTCTGTGATGTCAGGAGGGGCATGGCTCACCCAGGACGCTGTGCTCCCGGGGAGGACAGGACTCCTCACCAGGTCTGTGCTGATGATAATGATGTGGTGTTGAGGGCCCCCTCCCTCATCCACCTCTGGCCTCCTGTGCAGGGAAGTGAGAGTGAGGAAGGGGCAGAGGAGGGCAGCAGGCTCTGGCTGCAGGAAATCCTGGGTCTTGGTAGAAGCAGAGCAGGGCATGAACTCAGTTCACCTGCCCCTCCACACTGTCCATCAGCTGGGAAGCAGATTAAGGTGCCTGCACCTTGGGGACACTCTGCTGGGAAGATCTCTCCGCCAGCACAGCAGGTCTTTGGGCCTCGAACAGCCAATTAGGTGAAGTTGTTTGTGTTCTGGCCTCTAAAGTGCCCTGGGACTTCTGCTTCTACTGTGTCCCCTGTGGCCACCCTTTTTCTGACCCCTCTCACCTGCAGGGCTGGGAACCGAACCCAGAAATTCCTCTGAGCCCCAGAGCAATGAACAGGAGGTAAGCACTGGGTCTGACAGCAGACCCCATGGCCTTCCCTCAGGGGCAAGAGGTGTGAATCCCTGGGCCCAGAGCCCCTCCTCCTAACCAAGCCCTCCTGCTACATGCCCACTATGCTGGTTGAGAAAAAGTGACCTGGTGTGAAAGAGTCCTGCCTTGAGGAACTGAGTCCCTCCCTTCTATCATGGTTCTCCTCCCTCAAGCCCCATGACCTTGTGCAAATCACTCTGTCCTTATCATATGTATCAGTTAATTTAAGAGCATCCTTTTTACATTTTTTATTTTTAACATACATATTTTAAATTATCTATTTAAAAAAATTCAAAATGAACATCTGCTTGCAGAAATCCAAGCAACAAAGATGTGGCAAAGGACAAAAGAAACTTTAACCTGTGTAAAAGCCTCAATCCTATCTAGAACTGGGTGGATTCTCTACAGAAGTGTGTGCGTGCTGATGGGTTTTATTTTATTGGTTTTAACTTTTCTAAAATATGTATCATGACATTCATTAATTCTACAAGATGATCTTTTCACTAACTATGAATATCTAAGTCAGTTTTTTTGCCTTTAATGAGTAGATTAAGTTTATTTATCCATTGTATTAGTGGATCATGAGACTATTTTTTCTGTTATAAACAATATGGTGAAGAATGCTCACTCTGCCCTCCTGGTCACATTGTCGGGACTGGCAGGTGATCTTTATGCCTATTCCCTACTGCACTCACAGACCTGGTACAATTTCTGCCTCTGGCATCAGGACATGAAAAATGCACATGGGTCTCCCCTTAGTACTTAACATCTTTCATCTTCTGAATATTTGTGCATCTCACATGGTGTGACGACTAGTTGCATCAATTTGACTGGGCCAGGGATGTCCAGATATTTGGTTAAATATGATTCGACGTATTTGGGTGAGGATGTTTCTGGATAGATTTTAAATTGGTACACAGGGCAAAGCAGATTGCATCCTTAATGTAGGTGGGCCTCGTCCAATCAATTGAAAGCTTGAATAGAAGAAGACGTTGACCCGCCTCTAAATAAGAAGGGATTCTGTCTGCCCGACTGCCTTTGAGGCTGGGACACAGGGTTTTCCTGTTCTGGTACGCAAAACTGAAAACAGAAGCTTTTCCTGAATCTTGAGCCTGCCACTCATAGATCTGGGGGCCTGTTGCATCCATAATAGTGTGGGGTGATTCCTTATAGTGACTCTGTTTCTATATATGTCTGTGTTGTTGTTTAGTTGCTAGGTCGTATCTGACTCTTTGTGACTCCTATGGACTGTAGCCTGCCAGGCTCTTCTGTCCATGGGATTTCCCAGGCAAGACTCCTGCAGTGGGTTGCCATTTCTTTCTCAGGGCATCATCCCGACCCAGGGATTGAACCCATGTCTCCTGCATTGGCAGGTGGGTTCTTTACCACTGAGCCACCAGGGAGGCTCTATACATGTCTGTACATGTCCTATAGGCTTTGGGTCTCTGAGAAACCCCAACTGATCCACTAACACTAGTATCTACTTTTAATGAGCACAACTATTAGTGTGGACAAACATCTTTCCATACAGTTGTTGGCCGTTTGTGTTTCCAATTCTGTTATTTGCTCCTTTACAAGCACATTACTGTAATGCAGTCTTGTCTGGGGGCTGTGATCCAAATTAGACAAGCAGGGGAGGCTGAGCCTGGACTTAACCCCTTCTTTGTGGGACCACAGCCCCAGGAACACTGGCCTGATAGCCCATATCACTGGGCTCAGTGACTCACATACTTGCTGTTCCAGTGTGAAGCAGAGCTCTTCCCATTCATTTCAGTCTTTGGCCTTAAAAGCTACCTAACCTTATCCTAGACTAAACTCAGGTCCACTTCCACACAACAGTCAGTCTTTGCTTTCTCAGTCTCTACTTTCTATTTTACAACAAAAATTTCATTTCTTTTTTTCATGGATTCTGAGCTCTTTCCATATTCAATTCAGTTCAGTTCAGTTCAGTCACTCAGTCGTGTCTGACTCTTTGCAACCCCATTGACTGCAGCATGCCAGTCTTCTCTCTCCATCACCAACTCCCAGAGTTTACTCAGACTCATGTCCATAGAGTCAATGATGCCATCCAGCCATCTCACAGATCCTGTATATCTGACATTTGTTCAATGTGCTGCTGGCTTTTGAGTGGTCTCCTTGGCTCTCATATGACTTTCTCCAGGGATACTCCCATCCTCTCCTCAGCCTCTTCCTGAGGAAATTGGGGTTTCTAAGGGACAACTACCCTCTTGACGACACATCAAACAAACAAGTCTTCAATGAAGACTCTTTCTTCATGTTCTTCTCATAACACTGGAGTTTTTACTTTTTCAACAATCACATTGGTAATACATCCAGAATCTACACTGGTGTGTTCTGTGAAGCTGATGCTAATTTTTTCCCAAGGAGAAAAAGTTTACTGAATATTTTGACCTTTCCATAGTTACTGAAATCATTTTGATTTTAACGTTATTTCCTCAAAATATATAAAACTGTCTCTGTTCTCCACATTCTCACTGACAACTGATATTATAAAACTTATGATTTTTTAAATGTGATAGGTGAGAAAACATATATTATTATTTTGATTTGCATTTTAAAATTTTGGGTGAAGTTAAATTAAACACCATCATATGTGTTAGTCATCACTGTATTATATTAATGCAACTGAAAAGGAAATTCTTAAAAATACAATATTATATCTTATAGTCAGTCAGTTCAGTTCAGTCACTCAGTCATGTCCAACTCTTTGAGACCCCATGAATTGCAGCATACCAGTCCTCTCTGTCCATCACCAACTCCTGGAGTCCACCCAAACTCATGTCCATCGAGTAGATGATGCCATCCAGCCATCTCACCCTCTGTCGTCCCCTTCTCCTCCTGCCCCCAATCCCTCCCAGCATCAGTGTCTTTTGCAATGAGTCAACTCCTTGCATGAGGTGGCCAAAGTACTGGCGTTTCAGCTTCAGCATCATTCCCTCCAATGAACACCTAGGACTGATCTCCTTCAGGATGGACTGGTTGGATCTCCTTGCAGTTCAGGGACTCTCAAAAGTCTTCTCCAAAACCACAGTTCAAAAGCATCGATTCTATGGCACTCAGCTTTCTTCACAGTCCAGCTCTCACATCCATACGTGGCTACTGGAAAACCATAGCCTTGACTAGATGGATCTTTGTTGGCAAAGTAATGTCTCTGTTTTTTAATATGCTATCTATAAGACTATACTATATCTTATAGTAGCATTATAGCTTTACTCATTTAATAACAAAATCCTGTTAAAATTTTACTATATTTTAAAAAGCTATTGAAATATAGTTGATTTATAACATTGCATTAGTTTCAAGTGTACAATAAAATGGTTCAGGTATACATATTTATAAATATACATATTGTTTTTTTACATTTTCTTCCATTATAATTTATTACAAGGTATTGCCAAGAGAAATAGCAATAACCTCAGATACACAGATGACACCACCCTTATGACAGAAAGTGAAGAGGAACTAAAAAGCCTCTTGATGAAAGTGAAAGAGGAGAGGTGAAAAAAGTTGGCTTAAAACTCAACATCAAAAAACTAAGATCATGGCATCCAGTCCCATCACTTCATGGCAAGTAGATGGGAAAAATGGAAAGAGTGAGAGACTTTATTTGGGGGCTCCAAAATCACTGCAGATAGTGACTGAAGCCTTGAAATTAAAAGATGTTTGCACGTTGGAAGAAAAGTTATGACCAACCTAGACAGCATATTAAAAAAGCAGAGACATTACTTTGCCAACAAAGGTCTATCTAGTCAAAGTAATTGTTTTTCCAGTAGTCATGTATGGATGTGAGAGTTGGACCATAAAGAAGGCTGAGCCCCGAAGAATTGATGCTTTTGAACTGTAGTGTTGGAAAAGACTCTTGAGTCCCTTGGACTGCAAGGGGATCAAACTAGTCAATTCTAAAGGAAATCATTCAACATAGTTTTGGAAGTTTTGGCCACAGCAATCAGAGCAGAAAAAAAGAAAAGAAAAGAAAACCAAATTGGAAAAGAAGAAGTAAAACTCTCACTGTTTGCAGATAACATGATCCTCTACACAGAAAACCCTAAAAGACTCCACCAGAAAATTACTAGAGCTAATCAATGAATATAGTAAAGTTGCAGGATATAAAATCAACACACAGAAATCCCTTGCATTCCTATACACTAATAATGAGAAAATATAGAAATTAAGGAAAAAAATTTTATTCACCATTGCAATGAAAAGAATAAAATACTTAGGAATATATTTACTTAAAGAAACTGAAGACCTATATATAGAGAACTATAAAACACTGGTGAAAGAAATCAAAGAGGACACTAATAGATGGAGAAATATACCATGTTCATGGATCGGAAGAATCAATATAGTGAAAATGAGTATACTACCCAAAGCAATTTATAGATTCAATGCAATCCCTATCAAGCTACCAACGGTATTTTTTCACAGAGCTAGAACAAATAATTTCACAATTTGTATGGAAATACAAAAAACCTCGAATACCCAAAGCAATCTTGAGAAATAAGAATGGAACTGGAGGAATCAACCTGCCTGACTTCAGGCTCTACTACAAAGCTACAGTCATCAAGACAGTATGGTACTGGCACAAAGACAGAAATATAGATCAATAGAACAAAATAGAAAGCCCAGAGATAAATCCACACACCTATGGACACCTTATCTTTGACAAGGACGTAAGAATATACAATGGATTAAAGACAATCTTTTAACAAGTGGTGCTGGGAAAACTGGTCAACCACTTGTAAAAGAATGAAACTAGAACACTTTCTAACACTATAAACAAAAATAAACTCAAAATGGATTAAATATCTAAACGTAAGACCAGAAACAATAAAACTCCACGAGGAGAACACAGGCAAAACACTCTCAACATAAATCACAATGGGATCCTCTATGACCCATCTCCCAGAATACTGGAAATAAAAGCAAAAATAAACAAATTGGACCTAAGTAAAATTAGATGCCTCTGCACAACAAAAGAAACTGTAAGCAAAGTGAAAATACAGCTTTCGGAATGGGAGAAAAATAACAGCAAATGAAGCAACTTTCAAACAACTAACCTCAAAAATATACAAGCAACTCCTGCAGGTCAATTCCAGAAAAATAAACAACCCAATCAAAAAATGGGCCAAAGAACTAAATAGACATTTCTCCAAAGAAGACATACAGATGACTAACAAACACATGAAAAGATGCTCAACATCACTCATTATCAGAGAAATGCAAATCAAAACTACAATGAGGTACCTTTCCATGCCACTCAGAATGGTTGTGATCCAAAAGTCTATAAGCAATAAATGCTGGAGAGGGTGTGGAGAAAAGGGAACCCTCTTACACTGTTGGTGGGAATGCAAACTAGTACAGCCACTATGGACAACAGTGTGGAGATTCCTTAAAAATCTGGAAATAGAACTGCCTTATTGACCCAGCAATCCCACTGCTGGGCACTCACACCAAGGAAACCAGAATTGAAAGAGACATGTGTACCCCAGTGTTCATCACAGCACTGTTTATAATAGCCAGGACATGGAAGCAACCTAGATGCCCATCAGCAGATGAATGGATAAGAAAGCTGTGGTACATATACACAATGGAGCATTACTCAGCCATTAAAAGAATACATTTGAATCAGTTCTAATGAGGTGGATGAAACTGGAGCCGATTATACAGAGTGAAGTAAGCCAGAAAGAAAAACACCAATACAGTATACTAACACATATATATGGAATTTAGAAAGATGATAATGATATCCCTGTATGCAAGACAGCAAAAGAGACACAAATGTCTAGAACAGTCTTTTGGACTCTGTGGAAGAGGGAGAGGGTGGGATGATTTGGGAGAATGGCATTAAAACATGTATAATATCATATAAGGAACTATCAGTCCAGGTTTGATGCAGGATACAGGATGCTTGGGGCTGGTGCACTGGGATGCGTGGGTTTCAGGATGGGGAACATGTGTACACCCGTGGTGGATTCATGTTGATGTATGGCAAAACCAAGACAATATTGTAAAGTGAAAAAAAAAAAAAAAAAGGAAATCAATCCTGAATATGCATTGGAAGGACTGATGGTGAAGCTGAAGCTCCAATATTTTGGTCACCTGATGGGAAGAACTGACTCATTTGAAAATGTCCCGATGCTGGGAAAGATTGAAGGCAGGAGGAGAAGGGGATGACAGAGGATAAGATGGCTGAATGGCATTACTGACTTGATGGACATGAGTTTGAGCAAGCTCCAGGAACTGGAGCAGGACCATGATGGACAGGGAAACCTGGCGTGCTGCAGTCCATGGGGTCACAGAAAGTCAGACACGACTGAGCGACTGAACTGAACTGAACAAGGCATTAAGTATATTTCCCTGTGCCATACAGTAGGTCCTTGCTGATTATTTATTTTATATATAGTAGTGTATATATTTTAATCCCAAACTCATTTATCTTTCTCCCTCACTCTCTTTTGGTAATCACAAATTTGTTTTCTATGTCTATTTCTATTTTGTAAATAAGTTCATTAGTATCCTTCTTTTAGATTCCATGTATAAGTGACATCCTATAATATTTGTCATTCTCCATCTGCCTGACTCCACTCAGTATGACCATCTCTAGGTCCATCCATGTTGCTGAAATGGCCTTATTTCCTTCTTTTTTATAGTTAGCCACTCTACTGTGTCCAACTCTTTGTGACCCTATGGACTGTAGCCCACCAGTCTCCTCTATCCATGGAACTCTTCAGACAAGAATATTGGAGTGGGTTGCCATTCCCTTCTCCAGGGAGTCTTCAGACCCAGGCATCGATACTGGGTCTCCTGCATTGCAGGAAAATTTTCCACCAGCTGAGTAATATTTCACTGTGTATACGTACCAATCTTCTTTATCCATTCATCTGTCAGTTGATGCTTCCTGGCTATTGTGAACAGTGCTGCTGTGAACATTCTGGTGCATGCATCTTTTCAAATTATATTTCTCTCTGGATATATGCCCAGAAGTGGGGTTGCAGGGTCATAACTTATAATAAGGAAAATTTTACTATAATTATTGTTGATCATTAAGTTTTCATTGTAATTGCTTTTCTTAGCGTCCCACAATGATTTATTTCATAAGCTCTCTTTTTCTTTTTCTTTTTCCTCCATGAATTGTCTTTCTTTGCAGAGTAAACACCTAACAGGAGATGGAGGTGGGTGAACGTCATACCAAGGCTGTAACTGCTTCCCTCTCTGGCCAACTATTGCTGGTTTGTGTTGCTAGCTCTGATTTTCAAATAAAATGAAGTTCGGATTTCATATATGCTCTCCCATTATTTTTGTTGTTGGGAACCAACATGAAATGGAATTTAAAAACATCTGCAACTCACCTATACCAAAGAGAAAAATACCGTGTTCATACAGGTCATCTTGCTAAGCACGTTTAGAGCTACAAAAACACAAAATTAGAATGTGAGCAATCATAACACAGGAGCTGAAACTGTTTATAAAGCAAGCAGACTTTACACAACCAAAAAAGAATTTTCTGGCACAGGAGAAAGTCTTAAGGGCTTCCTGATAAGTATAGAGAAAATAAAAAAATGTATTAAAGAGAATAAGTATAAAGGACAGATATTAAAATCCAATATAAAATTAACTAACTTTGATAGAGAAAAACCAACAATGGAAGAGAAAAATATTTTCAAAAACAGAATAGAAGAGACTCGGAGCATTGAAGAAGGAATCCCATTGGTGATGTGTTTTTGGGGAGGGAGGGTGTTGCAGAACAATGAACTCCAAGACACATCCTGACTGAGCATTGTGAGGTGGACAAGGAGGGGAGGAGGATGGAACATTTTAAATACACAAGAAGATGAGCACATGGTGTAATGAGCCCTGATTACTCATCACCCAGTTTTAATAGCCATCAACTCTTGGCCAGGCCACTCCCATAGCCCCTCTGCGGGCGGCTGTGACCCGGTGGGCTAAGAGCGACCAAGAGGAGTTACCCCACGTCTGAGGTCAGGGGCAGCGGCCGAGAGTGCCAGGCTGCAACGTGCAGGAATGGCTGAGAGGAGCTACCCAAGTCCGAAGTCGGGGCGGTGGCTGGGAAGAGCTATCCCACATCCGAGGTCAGGGGGGGCAGCCGAGAGAAGCTACCCTAGTCTGAGATCAGTGGCGGCTGGGAGGAGACACCCCGCATCCGAGGTCAGGAGCAGTGCCGAGAGGAACTACCCCCATGTCCCAGGCCAGGGGCAGCAGCCGAGAGAAGCTACCCCCATGTCCTAGGCCAGGGGTGGCTGGGAGGAAGCCACTTATGCCTGAGGCCAGGGGCTGCGGCCCTGAGGGCCACCCTGCACCCGAGGCCAGGGCAGCAGCTGGGAGGAGCAACCCAAGGAGCGGTGGCTGCGCAGGCTCAGGAGGGCCTAGAGGAGCCATCCTACCTTGACGGTCAGGAAGGGTGGTGGTAAGGAGAGACACCTCATCCAAGATAAGGAGCAGTGGCTTCACTTTGCTGGAGCAGCCATGAAGAGATACCCCACGCCCAAGGTGAGAGAAACCCAAGTAAGATGGAGGTGTTGCAAGAGGGCATCAGAGGGCAGACACACTGAAACCATACTCACAGAAAACTAGTCAATCTAATCACACTAGGACCATAGTCACGTCTAACTCAATGAAACCAAGCCATGCCTGCAGGGCAACCCAAGAAGGGTGGGTCATGGTGGAGAGGTCTGACAGACTGTGGTCCACTGGAGAAAGGAATGGCAAACCACTTCAGTATCCTTGCCTTGAGAACCCCATGATCAGTATGAAAAGGTAAAATGATAGGACACTGAAAGAGGAACTCCCCAGGTCAGTAGGTACCCAATATGCAACTGGAGATCAGTGGAGAAATAACTCCAAAAAGAATGAAGGGATGGAGCCAAAGCAAAAATAATACCCAGCTGTGGATGTGACTGGTGATAGAAGCAAGGTCTGATGCTGTAAAGAGCAATATTGCATAGGAACCTGGAATGTCAGGTCCATGAATCAAGGCAAATTGGAAATGGTCAAACGAGAGATGGCAAGGGCGAATGTCGACATTCTAGGAATCAGCGAACTAAAATGGACTGGAATGGGTGAATTTAACTCAGATGACCATTATATCTACTACTGCAGGCAGGAATCCCTCAGAAGAAATGGAGTAGCCATCATGGTCAACAAAAGAGTCTGAAATGCCGTACTTGGATGCAATCTCAAAAGAAACAGAATGATCTCTGTTCATTTCCAAGACAAACCATTCAATATCACAGTAATCCAAGTCTATGCCCCAACCAGTAACGCTGAAGAAGCTGAAGTTGAACAGTTTTATGAAGACCTACAAGATCTTTTAGAACTAACACCCCAAAAAGATGTCCTTTTCATTATAGGGGACTGGAATGCAAAAATAGGAAGTCAAGAGATACCTGGAGTAACAGGCAAATTTGCCTTGGAATGTGCAATGAAGCAGGGCAAAGACTTATAGCATTTTGACAAGAAAATGCACTGGTCATAACAAATACCCTCTTCCAACAACACAAGAGAAGACTCTACACATGGACATCACCAAATGGTCAACACCAAAATCAAATTGATTATATTATTTGCAGCCAAAGATGGAGAAGCTCTATACAGTCAATAAAAACAAGACCAGGAGCTGACTGTGGCTCAGATCATGAACTCCTTATTACAAAATTCGGACTTAAATTAAAGAAAGTGGGGAAAACCACTAGACGATTCAGGTATGACCTAAATCAAATCCCTTATGATTATACAGTGGAAGTGACAAATAGATTTAAGGGCCTAGAACTGATAGATAGACTGCCTGATGAACTATGGAATGAGGTTCATGACATTGTATGGGAGACAGAGATCAAGACCATCCCCATGGAAAAGAAATGCAAAAAAGCAAAATGGCTGTCTGCAGAGGCCCTACAAATAGCTGTGAAAAGAAGAGAGGTGAAAAGCAAAGGAGAAAAGGAAAGATATAAGCATCTGAATGCAGAGTTCCAGAGAATAGCAAGAAGAGATAAGAAAGCCTTCTTCAACAATCAATGCAAAGAAATAGAGGAAAAGAACAGAATGGGAAAGACTAGGGATCTCTTCAAGAAAACTAGAGATACCAAGGGAACATTTCATGCAAAGATGGGCTCGATAAAGGACAGAAATGGTCTGGATCTAACAGAAACAAAAGATATTAAGAAGAGGTGGCAAGAATACATGGAAGAACTGTACAAAAAGATCTTCAAGACCCAGATAATCATGATGGTGTGGTCACTAATCTAGAACCAGACATCCTGGAATGTGAAGTCAAGTGGGCTTTAGAAAGCATCGCTACGAACAAAGCTAGTGGAGGTGATGGAATTCCAGATGAGCTATTTCAAATCCTGAAAGATGATGCTGTGAAAGTGCTGTACTCAATATGCCAGCAAGCTCAGAAAACTCAGCAGTGGCCACAGGACTGGAAAAGGTCAGTTTTCATTCCAATCCCAAAGAAAGGCAATGCCAAAGAATGCTCAAACTACTGCACAACTGCACTCATCTCACACACTAGTAAAGTAATGCTAAAAATTCTCCAAGCTGCAAGCCAGGCTTCAGCAATATGTGAACCATGAACTTCCTGATGTTCAAGCTGGTTTTAGAAAAGGCAGAGGAACGCGAGATCAAATTGCCAACATCCACTGGATCATGGAAAAAACAAGAGAGTTCCAGAAAACATCTATTTCTGCTTTATTGACTATGCCAAAGCCTTTGACTGTGTGGATCACAATAAACTGGAAAATTCATAAAGAGATGGGAATACCAGACCACCTGACCTGCCTCTTGAGAAATCTGTATGCAGGTCAGGAAGCAACAGTTAGAACTGGACATGGAACAACAGACTGGTTCCAAATAGGAAAAGGAGGTCAAGGCTGTATATTGTCACTCTGCTTATTTAACTTCTATGCAGAGTACATCATGGGAAATGTTGGACTGGAAGAAACACAAGCTGGAATCAAGATTGCTGTGAGAAATATCCAGTCCCATCACTCCATGGGAAATAGATGAGCAAACAGTGGAAACAGTGTCAGACTTTATTTTTGAGGGGCTCCAAAATCACTGCAGATGGTGACTGCAGCCATGAAATTAAAAGATGCTTACTCCTTGGAAGGAAAGTTATTGCCAACCTAGATAGCATATTCAAAAGCAGAGACATTACTTTGCCGACTAAGGTCCATCTAGTAAAGGCTATGGTTTTTCCTGTGGTCATGTATGGATGTGAGAGTTGGATTGTGAAGAAGGCTGAGCACCGAAGAATTGATTCTTTTGAACTGTGGTGTTGGAGAAGACTCTTGAGAGTCCCTTGGACTGCAAGGAGATCCAACCAGTCCATTCTGAAGGAGATCAGCCCTGGGATTTCTTCTGAAGGGATGATGCTAAAGCTGAAATTCCAATACTTTGGCCACCTCATGCGAAGAGTTGACTCATTGCAAAAGACTCTGATGCTGGGAGGGATTGAGGGCATGAGGAGAAGAGGATGACAGAGGATGAGATGGGTGGATGGCACCACTGACCTGATGGACGTGAGTCTGAGTGAACTCTGGGAGTTGGTGATGGACAGAGAGACCTGGCGTGCTGCGATTCATGGGGTCGCAAAGAGTCGGACACGACTGAGTGACTGAACTGAACTGAAGTATTAAACAGTGTTTCAATTATAAGTATTTCAGCATGCATCTCTGAAAGAAAAGAATATCCACAATAAATAAATTCTTTAGTATCAGCAAATATCAGCTGTTGCTTGAATGTCTATCTCATAAATGTAGTAAATGCTTTTAAATGGTATTTATTTTAATTGGTATCAAAAAAGATGCCCTCTGTGATTGGCCCAATGTCTCTAAGTCCCACCTGAGAGTGCGGGCTTTCTCTCTGTGTTTCTCCTCTCTGTGTCTCTGCTCTTTCTGTGTCTCTCCTCTCTCTGTGTCTCTGTTTCAGTTCCTCCCCCATCCTCCTCTTTAACTTCTCCAGTCCTTCCCCCCTTTTCCTCCTCCCCAATCTCCTTCTCATTCCCCTCCTCTCCTTCTCCTCCTCTCCCTCCCCCCTTGCCCTCTTCTTCATCCTCCTCCTGTTTCTTCTTCTGTGACTTCATCTAGACTAACTGTGGCACAGCCTGCCTTTCAGGTTCCCATTTCTACAAAATTGCTCCCATCAGTAAACCATTCAGCCTCAAGAGATTCATGTATCAGCCATGAATGGAAAGGTCTTGTTCTGTATGGCTGAGGTAGAGAATGTAGCCTGTTTCTATGACTCCTACCTATCCTGCATATATGACTCTGTTGTGTTGTGCTAGTTGACAGTCTTGGTCAACTCTATGTGATCCCACGAATTGTCTGCTGTGTCCATGGACTTCTCCAGGCACAAATACTGGAGTGGGTTGCCATTCCCTCCTCCAGGGGATCTTCCTGAGTCAGGGGTCCTATCCAGGTCTCCTGCATTCCAGGCAGACTCTTCACCATCTGAGCCGCCAGGAAAGTTGTGACTCTACTGACTATATTACCCTAGCTTCAAGATTAGGGTCTTCATCATCATGAACCATTAATTATCTGATGGCAAAGATTTTGCCACGCACCCTTGAAATGGGCGGCCCATGATTTGTTTCCAGGAAGGGTTGGATAAAATGCTGGATGAAAGAGTGAATTAGATGAATAAAGAATGAATTCCTCAAACCAAACCTAGGGCCTCCCTGCGAGTCCTCTTGTCCTCTCCTCAGGACACTGGGTCTCTCTGTCCACCCTCCGTCACATGGCTGTGTGCTTCTGGCCCAGTCTCTGCAGGGCATCCTTCACGTCCTTGTTTCTCAGGCTGTAGATGAGGGGGTTGAGCATCGGGATGACCAGGGTGTAGAAGACGGAGACCACCTTGCCCTGCTCCATGGACGCCACAGCTCCCGGCTGGGCATACATGACAAAAAGGGTCCCGTAAAGAGGGACACGGCTGTCATGTGGGAGCCACAGGTGGAGAAGAGCTTGTGCCTCCCTCCTCCTGAGTGCATCCTCAGGATGGTCACTGTGATGTAGCCGTAGGAGGTGAGGACCACAAGTATGGTGCCCACGATGATGAGGCCAGAGATGGCAAACATGACCAGCTCATTGACCGTAGTGTCGGCACAGGCAAGCTTGAGCAGAGGCGGCACGTCACAGTGGAAGTGGTTGATGTGGTTGGAGCTGCAGAACGGGAGAGTGAATGTTAAGGGGGTCTGCACAATGGAGTTGAAGAAGCCCCCACAGTAGCAGCCCAGCACTAGGCGGGAACACACCGAGGGGCACATGGAGATGGGGTAGCGCAGGGGGCTGCAGATGGCCACGAGCGGTCATAGGCCATTACGGCCAGGAGGAAACCCTCTGTGGTGACCAGCAGGGAGAACAAGAAGAACTGGGTGGCACAGCCTGCGAAGGTGATGAGCTTGGAGGAGGACAGGAAGTTGGCCAGGGCCTTGGGGGCAATGACAGATGAGTAGCACAGGTCCAGGAAGGAGAGGCTCTTGAGGAAGAAGTACATCGGGGAGTGCAGACAGGCATCCAGCGTGATGACCACCATCATGGTGAGGTTCCCCAGGACGGCCACCATGTACAGGGCCAGGAACAGAGCAAAGAGCAGGGCCTGGGTCTGTGGGCCACCCTCAAATCCATCCAGCACAAACTCCTGCAGAGGCATCACCGAGAGGTTTCCATTTGGGGGGTTGACATGGTCTTGAGCTGGGTGACATGAGGTAGAGAGCAGAGAGCTGGTGGGAGGCAGGGATAGGGAGCAGGTCAAGGCCACAGGGGTCATACTCTCTTGGAGAACAGGAGCCCTTCAGTGCCTCAGTGCCCAGTGACCAAGGGACCACCAGCTGCCCAGCTCTGCTGCCAGATGAGCTCAGACTGACCTGGAAAGGAACATTTACTCCAGTTCACTAATTTATAATTGTGCAAGTTCATTCCCTCTGTCAGAGACTCTGAGCTGCTATCATTGTGGGGTGGGGGCATGTCAGGGACTTTGCAGAGTTCAGGACCTTCAGTGTGAGGAGCGTTGCAGCCCCTGTGCCACCTCTAATACATGCTTTCCATCCCCAAGGGGATGCTTCTGAGTTGTCTCATTACCTGTCCTTCTTCAACATCTAATCGTGCATTTTCTTGCCTTGTTAATCCAATTCACAAATTTTGGAAATGTTTTCTGAGTGCTTCCTGCCCACGTGGAAGGCCAAGCTGGAAGGGGAGCAGGAACTAGCAATGATTGGAAGAATTTCTGTCGTTTTGTCTTGCAGACCCTGAACCCCATCTCAGCATCACTGTCTGGAACCTGGACTACACTATCGTTTTGAGCACTGTGCATCCTTGAGGGTCTCAGGGGACCTCTAGTGCTGGACAAATTTGGGAAGGAAATAACCCAGCTCCACAGTCTGAGAAACAGCAGAACAGGATCTGTGACTCATTCAGGAGATGGGCACGTCTTCGCCTGTCCTGACTTCCATGCCCCTGGGTCCTGCACACCCTGTGTAGTGATTGCTTGGAGCTGTGGGAGCCTCCAAATGCTCACATCTCCTCAGTGTCTCTGTCCTCCTGCTGGGTGCTGCTTCCTGTCCCTGTCACAGCCCAGACCTCCCTGGTCTCCCTGAGCAGGGCTGACCACCACACTGTCACGGCACACGGGGACCAGCTCTGTGATGGTCAGAGGAATTATCAGCAGAGATGCAGCCTGAAGGGGGGAGGAGTGGTGAAGGACGGAGGGCCCAGAGCTGTAGCGCCTCCCACAGTATAGATGAGGATCAATAAGAAGGTGTATTTCAGAGCAGAGCCCATGTGGTCTGGAGGTTGGATCTATAGCATTGCGAGCTGGCTTACTTTGGAAGGAGAGGGGGTGGTCAGTGGTCAGTGGTTCCTCTGGAGAAGCAGTGGCCTCCACGTTCCTTCTCAGGAACTTCTCTTGAATTTTTCTTAGAAGGTGCCCTGAAAGATTCTATACTTTCCAGCAAAGTATAGAATGGTTGATGACCATGGAGGTTGTCCAGCTTTCCTCTCCTGGGCTATATGACTCCCACCCTCACAAGACAGCAGAGCAGGACAGTTTGACCTGGATGTCCAGGCAGATCCCTCTCAAATTCAGGGCTGGAGCTGGTGCTCAGGGTGGAGTTGAGGGTCTGCCCTACACATGTTGGTTGTACACCCTGGTACCCAGCCAGTTCCTGTGCCTCTGTGCTCACAACTGAGGTGGCCATGACCTAGCTGTCCACCTCTGCTTGGCCAGGTCCTCGTGAAGATAATCCTGGCAAATGTGACCAGGGTGACCATCTTCGACCATTCTCAGGTTGACTGGCCTTGCTCCTATACCCTTGGGGTTCCTAGCTTCATGTTTGTGAATGTTTTCCAGGACAATTCGTCTGCATCAGGGGCCTTGGGTCATCACAGCAGTGACCCTAGGATGCCTGGGGGAGCCTCCAGAGGAGTGACTGGCTTTTTTCTATGAAGCCAAGCTGCCAGGAGCCAGCACGAGGAATCCTGCCAGTTGCAAAGGTCATGAGGAAGAGACCCGACAGGCAAAGGTGAGTCAGATCTCGAGGGAACCTCCCTGGACCTACTCTAGCATCTACCCCAAAACCAGAATCTGTCTGCCTTACTATATTATGCCTTTCACCAACTCTTCTGACATTAACAGGGGGCTGTCCTCTCGCCACCGTTTTCTGGAAAAAGTTAATTTAGAGCTTTTAGATAATAAGTCTCCTGGGCATAATAAGAGTGTTTCAATCCAAAATCCCCTCTGATGGCTTTCTAGCCTGCCTGACAGGTTTATCCAGACTCTTACAGCTACGCATGTGATTGTTTACAGCCTCCCAACCTCAAGAGGCATAGGAAGCTTAAAAATTCTAGGAATGTAGGGCCTTCTGAGGAGCCAAAATCATTAGAATAGAACTGATTAAGAGTTTCATTATTGAGCCAATACTTGCTGCCAAGTTTTCATATCTTTTATTTGTTGATATAGTTGATATGTAGAAAAAAAACAGGTAGTAGCCCTGGCATTAGCAACATTAGATCTTCAAGTTAAGTACTTTCTTTGTTATAACCCACTGCACCTTTGTTCTACAGGAATGTAACTTTATTTAGTACTTTGAGGGTGATGAAGATTAAAGAAAAAAACACTTCAAGGGAAAATGAGTTTTCTGGTTGATAGACATTTATCTAGGAAAAGAACCATAAAAATGTCAACAGGCCTCTTGGCCAGAAGATAATGTAAACCACCTGTATACGGGAGAGTAAGCAAAAGAAAGCCTGGTCTCAATAAGGGTCAGGACTGCTGCCCCTGCATAACTCTGCATATTCTATTATTTTTTTATGTACAACTTGGGGTATATAAGCTGCCTTTGAAAATAAAGTTGTGAGTCTTGCTCCGAAGCTTGGCTCCCCCATGTCATTCTTTTCTTATTCTCCCTTCTCAGGCTGAATTCCCATCTGGAGCATAGAGGCTCACCATGTCTACTTATTTGCCTGGGCTTCTAAGACCCACGTGAGAGGGAGCCCAGGGTGGGGCACCCTCCACTATTCAAGTGGGCGCCTGCGGCCTATGCACATGGGGCAAGTAACTTGTCTCAGGGCGTTATTGGCTTTCTATGTGAACCAAGGAATACAGCCTCTTTTCTCTTCTATTTTCTACAATACACTATTCTTTCCTAATCTCTGTTTATATCTCTAAATAAATAAATCTCTCCTTGCCAACTCTGTCCCCACTTCAAATTACCCTGGATCTACCAGGCCTGGACCTCAGCACCAAGCTACCAGCTTTGTTATAAAAAAACAAACTCACATGTTCCTTTGGCTTGTTGAGATGATCCAGTGAGGCTATTTTAGTGGCTTTAGTAAACCTGTGTGAATTGAGCCTGAGAAATTCTTGCCTAATAAAAATTCAGTTCTTATCTGCAAGCGTCAATTTGTATTAACTATGGCTGAATCCTTACTTGTGAGCTAATCTCACACGTGGTCTGAGGATCTATAGCATCTAGCAGAGCCTGGAGCTTGTCAGAAAAGCAGAGCCTCAGGCACTGAACTAAACCCCCACATTTATAAGAGACCCACTGATTATTTTTATTCTCTTTAAAGTTCAGACCAGCTGCACTCAATGACCCTGTGCAGTGCAACAGGGGTGGAGGGGGCAGTGCTGATTAGGCTCCAGGTCCCCAGGACTCACCTGTCAGTGATGCTGACCACGCCCTGCTGAGTGATGGATGGCCACACTACTCCTGTGATGTCAGGAGGGGCATGGCTCACCCAGGACCCTGTGCTCCCGGGAAGGATGGGACTCCTGACCCAGGTCTGTGCTGATGATAATGATGTGGTGCTCAGGACACTACCTTGTTCAGCTCTGGCTTCCTGTGCTGGGAAGTGAGAGTGGGGAGGGGTTAGTGGAAGACTCCTGTGTTCCCAGTGAGGGAACATGTGTCCATATTCCAGTGTCCCGTGTCCATGTTCTTGCTGTAGGAAGCTCCTGGGTCTCAGAACAGTAAGGGACAGGAGGACTCAGTTCACTTGCTCCTTTAGATCTGATCCTGTGTTTGAGTAGTATGTCCTGCAACCTGCACTTCAGAGTCTCTTTGCTGGGGAAGATATATCTATCTGAGCTAGCTGGGAACAGAGGCCTCAAATGGCCAATTAGCTGAGACTCGGGCTCTGAGTGCCCTGGGACTCCCAACTCCCTGGGTCCCTGGAAGCTGCCCTCCAGTGGCCAATCTTATTCTGCTGCTGCTGCTGCTGCTGCTGCTAGTTGCTTCAGTCGTGTCCAATTCTGTGCGACCCCATAGATGGCAGCCCACCAGGCTCCCCATCCCTGGGATTCTCCAGGCAAGAACACTGGAGTGGGTTGCCATTTCCTTCTCCAATGCATGAAAGTGAAAAGTGAAAGTGAAGTCGCTCAGTCGTATCTGACTCTTAGCAACCCCATAGACTGCTGCCCACCAGGCTCTTCCATCAGTGGGATTTTCCAGGCGAGAGTACTGGAGTGGGGTGCCATTGCCTTCTATTCCCCTCAATTCAACACAGAGGAGGCAAGAAGGCTGAAACCCTTCAGGAAGCACTGGGGGCCAACAGGAGAGAAGGGAGAGAACTTAGAGGGACCCAGTGGCCCTCCTTGGAGAGCTGTCCTCTGGGCAGCAGGTGTGACATCTTGGTCCGTGACTCATCCCCCCCCCTGCCCCACCCCCACTGGTTGTTTTGAGGAAAACTGATGAGTAAGAAAACTGGACTTGTGTTCCAAGCACAGCCCTTTCTATGCATCTATTATCATTAAATGCACAGAAATATTGTCCTGTCTTCAATGTGGCCTGACACTCAATAAAGACTTAGATATATGTGCTAAATCAGCTTAAATATATATGCTAAATCATTATAATCCTGGTTAGAAATCCAATGTGAGAATGAAGCAGTTAGTAGTTCAGTTGCGTCTGATTCTTTGCGACCCCATGGACTGTAGCCCACCAGGCTCCTTTGTCCATGGGATTGCCCAGGCAAGAATACTGGAGTGGGTTGCCATTCCCTTCTCCAGGGGATCTTCCCAACCCAGGGATCAAACCAGAGTTTCCTGCATTGCAGGCAGATTCTTCACTGTCTGAAGGTGATATGTGATTATTAGAAAAATACAGAAAGTATAATTTAAATTAATATATACATCCAAATAATTGGGAGATTGGGATTGACACATATATACTATTGATACTATGTATAAAATACACAATTAAGGAGATTCTACTGTATAGCTCAGGGGACTGGACTCTACACTGTGGTGGCCTGAATGGGAAGGAAATCCAAAGGGGGAATATATGTGTATATGTAGCTAGTTCACTTTGCTGTTCAGTAGAAATTAATGAACTATTGTAAAACAGCTGCACTCCAATGAAATTAATTTAAAAATGAAATACATACATCCAACTAATAGTGTATATTTTATCATACATCTCCCAGTAATTGAGAAAACAGGGGAAAATTAGAGTAATATGTTATATTTAAAATATTAACTAATTGAACCTCCTCAGCACAAATAGTCAAAAACAGCAACTGCCGAATTTAAATTCCCTTGAGACACACAGAATATCACTGTATTAAGGTGAAAAGTGTCTCCAAATAATAATAATAATAATAATGTCTACCCAGAAAACTAGAGTATGATCTTATTTCCAAATGAATCGGCTAGCATGAGGTCATGCTGGATTAGGTAGGCCCTAAGTCCAATGACTGGGGTCTTTAAAGGAAGAGGAAATGATACGGGGACACAAAGACACAAGGGCAAAGGGCATGTAAGACTGAGTGGAGGCTGGAGGGATGCAGCAAAGGGGAAGGAATGCCCCCAAATGCCAGGAGCCTCCAGGAAGAAGCAAGGAAGAATGTTTGTCAAGAGTTTTCAAGGTCAGCTGTCTCTGCTGACAACTTGATTTTGAACGTCTATCATTATGACCTACGAAGAAGGCAATGGCAGTCCATTCCAGTACTCTTGCCTGGAAAGTCCCATGGATGGAGGAGCCTGGTGCGTTACAGTCCATGTGGTCGCTAAGAATTGAACACCACTGAGCGACTTCACTTTCACTTTTCACTTTCATGCATTGAAGAAGGAAATGGCAACCCACTCCAGTGTTCTTGCCTGGAGAATCCCAGGGACAGGGGAGCCTAGTGGGCTGCCATCTATGGGGGTTGCACAGAGCTGGACACGACTGAAGTGACTTAGCAGCAGCAGCAGCATTATGACCTAAGAGAGTAAAATTCCTTTTGCTATAAGTTACCCAATTTGTGTTAATTAGCTATGGTGGCCCTGGTGACTGAAGCAGGAGGGTGGTGAGGGAGTTTGCTTTTACCTGGCAAAGTCAGCAAGACACTTCACTGTTTTATCTTGTTCTCCAACTCTGTGTCAAAATGCACTCAGCAGGGATCTTCAGCATCTTTTCCAGTTCTTCCATATTCTAGTTCCGTTATTTCAATTGTTTTAAACACAATTAACGTACAGCAATTTACTTGTGGAATCTGCTTAGTAGAGACACTTAAGCTTGTTTCTTTCTTTATACTCCTTATTCAATACTGAATATTATGCAATGGACATCTTCTCCTCTTAAGTGGATATCTAGATATGTATTCCTGAGTAGAACGGCACATTTTTTTCAAGCTCATTAATTTTCATCTTAATCTTACCTTATTAAGTTTCCTTTCTTTCCATCTTCATTTTTGCCATTCAATTACTCTACTCAACTCTAAAAATTTCCATTTTAAGAAATCCTGGTTCCATGGGAGAGAAGTGATCTATAAGCTTCTCCAGTGACCACAGTGTTGGATAACTGTGGGCACAGAGGATTCATCAGTTCAGTCAGTTGAGTCACTCAGTTGTGTCCGACTCTTTGTGACCCTGTGGACTGCAGCATGCCAGGCCTTCCTGTCCATTACCAACTCCCAGAGTCTACTGAAACTCATGTCCATTGAGTCAGTGATGCCATCCAGCCATCTTTTCCTCTGTCGTCCCCTTTTCCTGCCTTCAATCTTTCCCAGCATCAGGGTCTTTTCAAATGAGTCAGCGCTTTGCATCAGATGGCCAAAGTACTGAAGTTTCAGCTTCAGCATCAGTCCTTCCAATGAATATTCAGGACTCATTTCCTTTAGTATGGGCTGGTGGGATCTCCTTGCAATCCAAGGGACTTTCAAGAGTCTTCTCCAACACCACAGTTCAAAAGCATCAATTTTTGGCTCTCAGCTTTCTTCAGAGTCTAACTCTTATATCCATACATGACTCCTGGGAAAACCATAGCTTTGACTAGATGGATCCTTGTTGGAAAAGTAATGTCTCTTCTTTTTAATAAGCTCTCTAGGTTGGTAAAAACTTTTCTTCCAAGGAGCAATAGTCTTTTAATTTCATGGCTGCAGTCACTATCTGCAGTGATTTTGGAGTCCCCCAAACAAAATTTCTCACAGTTTCCCCATCTGTCTGCCATGAAGTGATGGGACCAGATGCCATGATCTTAGTTTTCTGAATGCTGAGCTTTAAGGCAACTTTTCCACTTTCCTCTTTCACTTCCATCAAGAGGCTCTTTAGTTCTTCACTTTCTGCCATAAGGGTGGTGTCATCTGCATATCTGAGGTTATTGATATTTCTCCTGGCAATCTTGATTCCAGCTTGTGCTTCATCTAGCACAGCATTTCTCATAATGCACTCTGCAGATAAGTTAAATAAGCAGAGTGACAATATACAGCCTTGACATACTCCTTTCCTGATTTGGAACCAGTCTGTTGTTCCATGTCCAACTGTAACTGCTTCTTCTCTACCTGCATACAGATTTTTCAGGAGGCAGGTCAGGTGGTCTGCTATTCCTATTTCTTGAAGAATTTTCCACAGTTTATTGTGATCCGCACAAAGGCTTTGGCATAGCAACAGAGCAGAAATAGATGTTTTTCTGGAACTATTGCTTTTTCTATGATCCAGCAGATGTTGGCAATTTGATCTCTGGCTCCTCTGCCTTTTCTAAATCCAGCTTGAACATCAGGGAGTTCACGGTTCATGTACTGTGGAGAAGGGAATGGCAAACCACTTCAGTATTCTTGCTCTGAAAACCCCGTGAACAGAGGATTGATAATCCATGACAATTCCTCGCTTCTGTTGCAGTTTTTCACCAAGTCTCTGTGGGTCTGGACTGCCTACATTCATACCTTCCGTGAGAACAAGAGGGCAAATTGTCCTTGCTGTAAATCATTCTGCCCCTTCAGCACTCTTCATGAGCAACTGCATCACACACTATTTATCCACTTATCTGCCTAAGTATTTCTTGAAATGATTTTACCAATGAAACAAAATGAGCAGTAGGATTCTTTGTTCCCCCATTTACCCTTACTTTCATAAGGTGCTAAATCTCTACCCTTTTGTTTTTATCTGTGTTTCCTGCTGCCAATGAATTTGCCTAAGTTTTCAAAGTATTTTCAGGCATTGGCATTTCCTCATTTTTATACTAGATATTTGACAACACTGTAGTTTCTGCTGGAATAGCACTTAGAGGAAGTGATCTTTTTCAGGACATTTTCCTCCTGCTTCTTCTTTTCCTTTAATTCCTTTGGATATCCTTTGCATGGTGCATTCTATGTTTAATCAATTTGTTCATTGTGTAGGAACTCTATCAAGGGCGGATAGCATCAATTTATAAAATCATGAAAGTCTTTAACTTTGGAAGACAACAATTTTGAGTAGGCACAAGTTATAGTGGCATTCAGGCAAATTTCATTCTCTTTAGCTGGATGATGGTGAATTCCATGAGTAAACACAACTTCATGATTTTTCTCTAAATGTGTATAATATAAAAATAATCATTTTTCTATCCTAGATGAGAAAGGTGAACACTGGTACTGGAGTTCTGGCACCATCTCCAGTGTGAATGTCACCCATGCCCTGGGAATGATGGAGCAGGAGCCCAGGAGAGTTTCTGCCCCAAATGGAACCACGATTCTGCCTCAGACCCCGACCCCTTTCCTATGTGAGAGGCACTCAGCCAAAATTATTCCTACTGCCATCAAATTCACTTTAGGGAATGCTTTGGCCATGTATTTAAATTATCATTCTTGTTATTTAAAACAGGGCCATGGATATTTGGTTTGGGTGAAGTGTGAAAGAAAGATTAAATATTTGGTTTCTCTTTGGAATCATCACCCATTAGGGAACAATTAAAATTTATCCATCATTCATATCTTTTGTACCAGTCATTACTTCAGGTGTTGTATTCACGTACATTATCTCAGGTGAACCTGGCCATGTGAATATATTTTTAATTGCAGTACGTATGTGTTATAGTTGATGTTTAATCCTATGTTAGTTTCTGGTGTACAGCATAGTGATTTGACATTTACACATATTATGAAATGATCACTTGAACAAGTCTAGTAATCATTTGTCCCCACACAAAGTTTTTACAACACTTTTAACCACATCCCTTATGCTGCATATGACAGCCCAGTGTTTTATTTTTGTATAGTCCCTTCACCTATTTATCCCCTTTAGCACCCTCCCTTCTGGCAACCACTCATTTATTCTCTGTATCTGTGAGTCTATTTCTGTTCTGTTTGCTTATTTGCTTTTAGATTCAAAATGTAAGTGGAGTCACATGGTATTTTCTTTTCCTGTCTGACTTGTTTCATTTAGGATGAAAGTGAAAGTGAAAAGTGAAAGTGAAGTCGCTCAGTTGTGTCCAACTCTTTGCGATCCGTGGACTGTAGCCCACCAAGCTCCTCCGTCCATGGGATTCTCCAGGCAAGAACACTGGAGTGGGTTGCCATTTCCTTCTCCAGGGGATCTACCTGACCCAGGGATCAAACCCAGGTCTCCCACATTGCAGGCAGACACTTTAACCTCTGCATCACCAGGGAAGCCCTTAGGTTAGTACCCTCTAATTCCACCTACAAAGATAGACTTCCTCCTCTGCTCTCCAGTTCCTCTGGGCCTTAGCTCATGTTCAGTTCATGTTCAGATCAGCACGCTTGCTTCTTTCTTTATCAGGAGCACTTCAAAAACATTGAATTGATTCGTTAGCATTCTCCAATGGTGATAAAGTATTTTTGTATTATTATGAATTCATATTGAAAGTATTTGATGTATTTGAATGTGTTGTAATTGCTACTCTTAATATCAAATTGTCCCATTTTTCGCCAGTGGGCAGCTCTTCAATTTGGTCCAAGTCCAGACTTGACTTACCAGCCTTTGATCACCTTTTTGTTCCTGAACTGGTACGCTGTTCTGACGTGGGCATTCCTCTAAGAATCCAGGTACCTATTGGTGGGGTATGAGTCCGTTAAGCCACACTCTCATAGCTGATTGACCTGTTTAACTTGACTCGCCACCTGTTTCCTGTTAGCGTCCTTATGGATCTTCCACTCGCTGACTTCTGATTGTGACAGTGCCCAGAACTCAGGGGTCTGAATTTTCCTCCTTGCTGTCACTGGCTGAATGACATCATATAGCTTCATAGCCTTATCATCTCATTTTACACTTCCACATTCTTTCCCAGCTCAGAATCTTTGCACGAGGTGGTCAGTTGGAGCTTCAGCTTCAGCATCAGTCCTTCCAGTGAATAATCAAGGTTGATTTCCTTTAGGATTGACTAGTTTGATCTCCTTGTTATCCAAAGACTCTCAAGAGTCTTCTCCAGCACCACAGTTCAAAAGCATCAATTCTTCAGCACTCAGTCTTCTTTATGGTCCAACTCTCATATCTGTACATGACTACTGGAAAAACCATAGCTTTGACTATATAGAACTTTGTTGGCAAAGTTAAGTCTCCGCTTTTTAATATGTTTTCTATGTTTGTCATAGCTTTTCCTCCAAAGAGCAAGTGTCTTTTAATTTTGTGGCTGCAGTCACTGTCCTCAGTGATTTTGGAGTACAAGAAAATAAAATCTGCTGCCGTTCCCACCTTTCCCCCAGCTATTGAAAGGATGGGACCAGATGCCATGATCTTAGTTTTTAAATGTTGATTTTTAAGCCAGCTTTTTCACTCTCCCCTTTCACCCTCATCAAGAGGCTCTTAAATTTCTCTTCACTTTCTGCCATTAGGGTGGTATCATCTGTATATCTGAAGTTGTTGGTACGTCTCCTGGTAATCTTGATTCCGGCTTGTGATTCATCCAGCCCAGCATTTCACATGATGTACTCTACATATAAGTTAAATAAACAGGATGGCAATATACAGCTGTGACTTACTCCTTTCCCAATTCAGAACCAGTCCGTTGTCCCATGCCTGGTTCTAACTGTTGCTTCTTGACCTACATACAGGTTTCTCGGGAGACAGGAAAGGTGGTCTGGTATTCCCATCTCTTTAAGAATTTTCCATAGCTTGCTGTGGCCTCTTTAATATTTCTCAAGTATGCTGGCCACACTTCTTCTGGGGTCAAAATAGCACCTGTTGTTGTTGTTGTTTGTCTTCCTGGGATACTTGCTTGGCTAGTTCTTGACCTTCCCTGTGAGAACTACCTTAATGTCTGTGCTTGATAACTGTGTTCACAACTGCAGTGATAATGGGAAGTAATCCTAGAAAAGCACAAGAAGTTGACAGAGCCTAGCAGATTTTCTTAACTGATTTCTTGCATCTTGTAATATAAAATAACATGTCCTTGCCACCTAAGCTGCTGTTAGGTATTTTACCTGTAGCCAAATGTCTTCTGTTCACATAGACCACATTTCTGTATGTGCCCAGATTCATTGCTAGGTTCCCTAGACTTGGGTCACTCTTTTAAAGATGATTAAGTTTCAATTTGTGAATGTAAATAGTTTTTAATTTCGTTCTTATACACAAATGTATAATTTCTTTAAATGAATAAACATTTTAATACACACCAGATGTTTTAAATTTATTTATTAATTTTACTTTACAATATTGTATTGGTTTTGCCATACATCAACATGAATCCACCACGGGTGTACACCTATTCCTAATCCTGAACCCCCCCCACCCACATCCCTCCCCATACCATCCCTCTGGGTTATCCCAGTGCATCAGCGTCAACATCCTGTATCCTGCATCGAACCTAGACTGGCAAATAGTTTCTTATATGATATTATACATGTTTCAATGCCATTCTCTCAAATCATCCCACCCTCTCCCTCTTTCACAGAGTCCAAAAGACTGTTTTATACATCTGTGTCTCTTTTGCTGTCTCGCATACAGGGTTATCATTACCATCTTTTTAAATTCCATATATATGCGTTAGTATACTGTATTGGTGTTTTTCTTTCTGGCTTACTTCATTCTGTATAATCGGCTCCAGTTTCATCCACCTCATTAGAACTGATTCAAATGCATTCTTTTTAATGGGTGAGTAATACTCCATTGTGTATATGTACCACAGCTTTCTTATCCATTCATCTGCTGATGGGCATCTAGGTTGCTTCCATGTCCTGGCTATTATAAACAGTGCTGTGATGAACACTGGGGTACACATGTCTCTTTCAATTCTGGTTTCCTTTGTGTGTATGCCCAGCAGTGGGATTGCTGGGTCATAAGGCAGTTCTATTTCCAGATTTTTAAGTAATCTCCACACTGTTCTCCATAGTGGCTGTACTAGTTTGCATTCCCACCAGCAGTGTAAGAGGGTTCCCTTTTCTCTCCACATCCTCTCCAGCATTTATTGCTTGTAGACTTTTGGATCGCAGCCATTCTGACTGGTGTGAAATGTTACCTCATTGTGGTTTTGATTTGCATTTCTCTGATAATGAGTGATGTTGAGCATCTTTTCATGTGTTTGTTAGCCATCTGTATGTCTTCTTTGGAGAAATGTCTATTTAGTTCTTTGGCCCATTTTTTGATTGGGTTGTTTATTTTTCTGGAGTTGAGCTGCAGGAGTTGCTTGTATATTTCTGAGATTAGTTGTTTGTCAGTTGCTTCATTTGCTATTATTTTCTCCCATTCAGAAGGCTGTCTTTTCACCTTGCTTATAGTTTCCTCTGTTGTTCAGAAGCTTTCAATTTTAATTAGATCCCATTTGTTTATTTTTGCTTTTATTTCTAGTATTCTGGGAGATGGGTCATAGAGGATCCTACCATGATTTATGTTGGGGAGTGTTTGCCTATGTTCTCCTCTAGGAGTTTTATAGTTTCTGGTCTTACATTTAGATCTTTAATCCATTTTGAGTTTATTTTTGTGAGTGGTGTTAGAAAGAGATCTAGTTTTATTCTTTTACAAGTGGTTGAGCAGTTTTTCTAGCACTGCTTGTTAAAGAGATTGTCTTCAATCCACTGTATATTCTTGCCTCCTTTGTGGAAGATGAGGTGTCCATAGGTGTGTGGATTTATCTCTGGGCTTTCTATTTTGTTCCATTGATCTATATTTCTGTCTTTGTGCCAGTACCATACTGGCTTGATGACTGTGGCTTTGTAGTAGAGCCTGAAGTCAGGCAGGTTGATACACACACCAGATTTTTAAGCTGTTTGTATGGTTGTTGGTAGAGCTTTCCTGTAGTCATTTTCCCTTTCCTTTAAAAAATTAGATCAATTTCCTTCTTAACATCAGCTCATATGTGACCTTGGGTGTGTGCATGCTCAATAGCTAAGTCATGTCTGACTCTTTGCAACCTCATGGACTGTAGCCTGCCAGGCTCCTCTGTCCATGGGATCACCCGGCAAGAATACTGGAGTGGGTTGCCATTTCCTCCTCCAGGGGATCTTCCCGATCCAGAGAGCAAATGTGCATCTCCTGCATCTCCAGCATTGCAGGTAGTTTTTTGTTTGTTTGTTTGTTTTACTGCGGAGCCACTTAGAAAGCCCATATATGACCTTGTGTGAAAAGTGTGAAAGTGTTAGTCCCTCAGTTGTGTCTGACTCTCTGCAACCCTGTGAGCTGTAGCCCTCCAGGCTCCTCTGTCCATGAAGTTCTCCAGGAAAGAAAACTGGAGTGGGTACCATCCCTTCTCCAGGGGATCTTCCCAAACCAGGGACAGAACCCAGGTCTCCCACACTGCAGGCAGATTCTTTACCACCCGGGCCATCAGGAAAGCTGCGTATCACGTGTGTGTGTGTGCGTGTGTGTGTGTGTGTGTGTGTGTCTGTGTGTGTGTCTGTGTCTGTGTGTGTGTGTTACTCTCTCAGTTGCGTACAATTCTTTGTGACCCCATGCACTGTAGCCCATCTGGGTCCTATGTCCATTGAATTCTCCAGGCAAGAATACAGGAGTGGATTGCCATTCCTTTCTCCAGTATATGACCTTAGATAATCTATATTAACAATCCAGCTTACATGATTCCATATAATGTCTGTACATAGTTACACAATCATTTTGAAAAAATTATATTTATAAACTATGCTATACAAATGTAAGTTATCCAAGAATATGGTTGTTATTTTGTCAGTCTGTTTTACTTTTTACTTCTTATCAGGATGGAGTGGCAATTGTAAAGAGTTTCACACATGGAACCAGGAATCAGAGGTCCTCTTTGGCCTTTTTTAAAATTCAGGTATCTTTTAAATTCAGATATCTTATTATGGAGTGTTAAGAGTTCTTAATATACTCTAGGTATGTCTTTTATCAAATCCATGTTTTGCAAATATTTTTTTGATGTCTGTTTATTTTACTGTTTCAATGTGTCTCTGTAAACTAAATATTTTTAACTTCTATAAAAGTCTAATTTTCAAATGTTTCCCTCTGTAGCTTACACATCTTGTGTCCTATCAAAGAAATGCTTGCCTACCCAAAGTTTTAAAGATGGTCTCCTGTATTTTCTTCCACAGGTTTTAAATTTTTACACTTTATACTTAGGACTCTTATCTATTTTGAGTTAATCATTATTAGGATTGATGTTTGTCTTTTTGCATATGGATGTTTAATTGTTTCATAACAACTTGTTGAAACACTGTTTCTCCATTGAATTAGTCTGTCAGTTATGTCAAAAATAAATTGACCTTATATGCATAAATTTAGTCTGTAGTCTTGATTCTGTTTCAGTATGCCCAAATTACACTGTTGTGATTTCTCTGGTTCTTATAGTAAATCCTGAAATCAAGTAGTTTAAGTCCTTCAAAAATTTCGTTCTATTAAAATTAATTTTGCCTACTTTTTTTAAGGACACAAAAATTCAACAGAGCAGAGTTTTAGGATATTAGTTCCTTGAACAAGGATCAAACTCATGCCTCCTCTCTGGCCATCCTCCTTCACGTGGCTGTATGTCTTTGCCCCAGTCTCCACAGGGCATTCTTGACCTCCTTGTTTCTCAGGCTGTAGATGAGGGGGTTGAGCATCGGGATGACCAGGGTGTAGAAGACGGAGACCACCTTGCCCTGCTCCATGGACGCCACAGCTCCCGGCTGGGCATACATGACAAAGAGGGTCCCATAAAAGAGGGACACGGCTGTCATGTGGGAGCCGCAGGTGGAGAAGATTTTGTGGCGTCCAGCTGCTGAGCGCATCCTCAAGATGGTCACTATGATGTAGCCATAGGAGATGAAGACCACAATTGTCACACCCACAATGATGACCCCACAGATGCCAAACAAGAGTAGCTCATTGAGGGCTGTGTCGCCACAGGCAACCCGGAGCAGGGGAGGCACGTCACAGAAGAAGTGGTCGATGTGGCTGGAGCTGCAGAATGGGAGGCTGAATGTGAAGCTGGTCTGCAAGATGGAGTTGAGGCAGCCTCCACAGTAGCAGCCCAGCACCAGGCGGGCACACACCAAGGGGCGCATGGAGATGGGGTAGCGCAGGGGGCTGCAGATGGCCACAAAGCGGTCATAGGCCATCACAGCCAGGAGGAACCCCTGGGTGGTGCACATCAGGGAGAAGAAGAACAGCTGGGTGGCACAGCCTGCAAAGGTGATGAGCTTGGAGGAGGACAGGAAGTTGACCAGGGCCTTGGGGGCGATGACAGATGAGTAGCACAGGTCCAGGAAGGAGAGGTTCTTGAGGAAGAAGTACATCGGGGAGTGCAGACGGGCATCCAGCGTGATGACCACCATCACGGTGAGGTTCCCCAGGACGGCCACCACGTACAGGGCCAGGAACAGAGCAAAGAGCAGGGCCTGGGTCTGCAGACCTCCCTCAAATCCCTCCAGCAAGAACTCCTGAAAAGTCATCACTGAGAAGTTTCTATTTCCATGCGATGACATGACCTCAGTCCTCATACCAGGAGAATTACACCTCCAGTGATGGTGAACTAGGTAGATCAAACTAAACTTCCTGCTGAAGACTATTAGAAAAGATCAACAATAAAAATGAGATCTGATTGAACAATTAGGAGAGTTAGTTATTGACTTAGTGAAGAATTGCTAACAAAGTTCAAGATAAACACAGAGGACCAGGGATTCCAATGCTGAGAGCTCTTTGCCCTGGAGACATAAACCGGTTTTGAAAAGGAAGTCCGAGAAGCCCAGTGCTCGGGCAGTGACTTTTGCTGTGTTGCTTGTTTTGTGGAACTACTGGTGACAATAGAAAAAAAAAAAAACAACTTGCAAAACATGTATCTGATACTCAGAACCACCAAGGATGCATCCACAGAAGTAAGTTACTAAAAAGGAGACAGAGAGACAGGCTGAATTTGAATTGGAAGAGATAATGGCCAAGTGTTTTATCAAACCAATGGAGAATATTAATCTGCAGATTCATGAGCCCTATATTGTCATCCTGCTTATTTAACTTCTATGCAGAGTACATCATGAGAAACACTGGACTGGAAGAATCACAAACTGGAATCAAGATTGCTGGGAGAAATATCAATAACCTCAGATATGCAGATGACACCACCCTTATGGGAGAAAGTGAAGAGGAACTAAAAAGCCTCTTGATGAAAGTGAAAGAGGAGAGTGAAAAAGTTGGCTTAAAGCTCAACATTCAGAAAACGAAGATCATGGCATCTGGTCCCATCACTTCATGGGAAATAGATGGGAAAACAGTGGAAACAGTGTCAGACTTTATTTTAGGGGCCTCCAAAATCAGTGCAGATGGTGACTGCAGCCATGAAATTAAAAGACGCTTACTCCTTGGAAGAAAAGTTATGACCAACCTAGATAGTATATTCAAAAGCAGAGACATTACTTTGCCGACTAAGGTCCATCTAGTAAAGGCTATGGTTTTTCCTGTGGTCATGTATAGATGTGAGAGTTGGCTTGTGAAGAAGGCTGAGCGCCGAAGAATTGATGCTTTTGAACTGTGGTGTTGGAGAAGACTCTTGAGAGTCCCTTGGACTGCAAGGAGATCCAACCAGTCCATTCTGAAGGAGATCAGCCCTGGGATTTCTTTGGAAGGAATGATGCTAAAGCTGAAACTCCAGTACTTTGGCCATCTCATGCGAATAATTGACTCACTGGAAAAGACTCTGATGCTGGGAGGGATTGGGGGCAGGAGGAGAAGGGGACAACAGAGGATGAGATGGCTGGATGGGCATCATGGACTCGATGGACGTGAGTCTGAGTGAACTCCGGGAGTTGGTGATGGACAGGGAGGCCTGGCGTGCTGCGATTCATGGGGTTGCAAAGAGTCGGACATGACTGAGCCACTGAACTGAACTGAAATACAAAGAACAGCACATTCATGTATATCAGAGTAAATATATTTAAAACTGAAACAGAGGGAAAGTCTTAAATGCAGCCTGAGGGAAAGAGGACTGTCCCTTCAGAGAATCTACTGCAGGAGTAAGACTGCTAGTTTGCTTTCCATCCATTTGTAGCGAATTGATTTTCAACAGGGTGCCAAGACCAATTAATAGGAAAAGAATACAATCTACAACATACAGTGATGGAACAACTGGAAATCCACAAGCAAAAAAAAAAAAAAAAGGAATTTAAAGTGCTACCTCACACTATGCACAAAAATGAACTCAAAAGGAAAGACCTAAAAGTAAGCACTGAAAATATTAGAACAGAAGAAAAGATCAGTGTCAATTGTCATGACCTGCGATTAGTCAGCAGTTCCCTAAATATAACTCAAAAACACAAGCAACAATAGCAAGAAAATGACTGGATTTCATCGAAATTAAAACATTTTATGTCTCAAAGGACATTATCAAGAAAATGAAAATAAAAACCATGAGATAAAATGTCTGCAAAGTATATATCTGTTAAGGACCTAGTCTCCATAAACATAAAGAACTCTTACAACTCAGCAACAAAAAGACAATAAATTTTTAAATGGGCAAAGGACTTGAATAAGCATTTCTCCAAAGAAGATACAAAAATGGCTATTAAGTACAGGAAAAGATGTCCAGCATCATTAGTCATTAGAGAAATCAAGGCTGAAGCCCAGTATGAGATCCACTCAACCCACTAGAATGTCTATATTGAAAAGCAGAGAATAGCAGCTGTCATTGAGGATGCGGAGGAAATGGCACCATCACACAGCGTTCGCGTGAATGTGAAAGTGGCACCGCTGCTACAGAAAAGAGTCGAGCTACCAGTCCCCTCTCAGGCGTGTAACCCAGGAGAACTGAAAACATAAATTCACTGAAAAGCTTGTCCACAAATATTCATAATAGCCAGAAAATGGATGTGAGCCAAATGCCCGTCAAATGACAGACAACATTTGATATAGCCATAGAATGGAATAATATTTAGCCATACAGGGAATAAAGTTCTAACACAAGACACAATACGGAGAAGCCTTGAAAACAATGCTAAGTAAACAAAACCAGATGAAAAGGCACAACCTCTGTGATTCCGTGGAAATGTCCAGAAAAGGCAAACTCAGAGACAAAAAGTATCTTAGCAGTGGCCAGGGGCTGGGAGAGCAGGAGGGTGGAGACTATTCTGAAACTAGCTAGTGATGATGACTGAACAGCATTGTGGATATACTAAAACAAACAGGAATAACCCACCTGTTCATACACTTTATGAAAATTGTGAAATCATGAAATTTTTGTCATATAAGAATTGTTTCTCAATTTAAACAGTAAAGATTATTTTTTAAAAAGGAAGAAGGAAAGTGATATAAAAACATTTACCAGCAAGATAAAACTGAGGGTTTGTCACTAATGGACAGAAAATACAGGAAATACTGAAAGATGATCTTCAGGTAGAAGAAAATTGGTCCCAGATGGAAACTCAGAGATGGCAGAAACCATGAAATCAAGGAAAAGGGCAAAAATATTGAGATATCTAAATAAATATGGATTCTATAAAGTGCTTGAAGGTTAAAACAGAAAGAGATTTAAATACAAAATACCAAACACATGCAATTCAGGAAGGGGTACTTAGGGCGCAAGTCATCTAAGGCTTTTTGCCTTGTTCACAAAGTGAGTAAAAATGCTAGTGTGAGCTGTATTCATTCAAAAATGCAAGTTTAAATTTTTTGTAACAACTGAGAGAAAAAGTGGAGGAATGTGAAACATCCAAAGCAATATAAAGAAGGAATGGGAGAATGTTATTTTTCAGTGAGTGCAAAAGAACGGAAGAAAATTAAGAACATAGGCAGCCGACACTGTTGGTAGAAATGTAAATTGGTGCAGCCACTATGGAGAGCGGGAGGCAGGTTCCTTGTAAACTAAACACAGAGCCACCAAATGATTCAGCGATCCCCCTCCTGGCGCGTCTGGGGAAAAGCACGGTCTGGAAGGAAGCCTGCGCCCCGGCTTCACCGCAGCACTGTTCGCAGCGGGGGGACACGGAAGCGAGCTGAACGCGCCCCGGCGGAGGAGCGGGCGGGAAGACGCGGGAAGACGCCTGCTGGAGTAGTGTGCGTGTGTGCGCGCAGCGGCTCAGCCGCGGCCCACCCTGCAGCTGCGTGCGCTGAAGCCCACCAGACTCCTCTGTCCAAGGAATTTTCCAGGCAAGAGTACCGGACGGGGTCTCCATCTCCTTCTCCAGGGAATCTTCCTGACCCAGGGATCAGTCCGGCATCTCCTGCGTTGGCAGGCAGGCTTTTCACTACTACCCACCTGGGGCTCAGCCATTAAAAAGAACGAAAAACGCCATTTGCAGCAACATGGATGGAAGAGATTGTCCTACTGAGTGAAGTCAGGCAAAGAGAAATATTGCATGATACTGCATGCATGCCCAATCTAGAAAGAAATGATAGAAGTCTTTACAAAGTAGAGACGGACTCACAGACTTAGAGAACACACTTGTGGTCACCAGGGAGGAAGACTGGGGGAAGGGATAGCTAGGAAGTTAGGGGTGCACACGCACACGCAGCTATATTTGAAATGGAAGCTGACAAGGAGCTACTGTTCAGCACAGGGACTCTGCTCAATGTTATGTGACAAACTAAATGGGAAAAGAATTTGAAAAGGAGTGAGTACATGTATATTAACCGAATAACTCTTCTGTGCACTTGAAGCTATCACAACATTGCTGATCAGGCATATTCCAATATAAAATAAAACGTTAAACAAAGCTTAAAAAGAAATACCATGGTTACCTTAAAAGTCAGGACATTTCCGGGGATCAGTGGAAGCTGGGGCTCCTGAACAGCCAGGGCACGCGGGGCACGGGGACTGCTGAGCTGAGACTAGGGGCAGAGCGTGTCTTGCCCTGCATGGTTCCTGGGCCGGGTCTGCTTTGCGATCACTCCTGGACACCGAGTGTGACTGCGCACGCTGCTGCATGTGTTGCAGTGAAGGTGGAGGGATGGAGCAGTTATTGGCGCCCTGAAGCCGTGGCACTGGACAGGGGTCCACAGGAGACCTGCCCTCGCTGACCTGGGGAGCAGCCGCCACCACCTCCTCTGAAGGAGCTCAAGCCAGACTGAAAGGGAGCACGCACAGCTCTTAATTTACTGCACAAATGCCGCTTTCTCCTGAGATGAACAAGCAGTTTCTCGCCCCCTGCTTCCTCCCTCTCTAGACTCTTTCCTTTCAGGCTTGGTGACCACAGACTTTGCTTGTCCCCACCCAGGTTCTCTGACCACTTCCCTCATTTCCTTCAGTTCAGTGCAGTTCAGTAGCTCAGTTGTGTCCACCTCTTTGCAACCCCATGGACTGCAGCACGCCAGGCCTCCCTGTCCATCACCAACTCCTGGAGTCCACCCAAACTCATGTCCATTGAGTTGGTGATGCCATCCAACCATCTCATCCTCTGTCATCCCCTTCTCCCGCCTTCAGTCTTTCCCAGCATCAGGGTCTTTTTCAGTGAATCAGTTCTTCAAATCAGGTGGCCAAAGTATTGGAATTTCAGCTTCAGCATCAGTCCTTCCAATGAATATTCAGGACTGATCTCCTTTAGGATAGACTGGTTGGATCTCCTTGCAGTCCAAGGGACTCTCAAGAGTCTTCTCCAACACCACAATTCAAAAGCATCAATCGCCAGCCCAGGCTCTGTGCATGATACAGGATGCTCGGGCCTGGTGCACTGGGATGACCCAGAGGGATGGTATGGAGAGGGCGGTGGGAGGGGGTTCAGGATGAGGAACATGTGTACACCCATGGCGGATTCATGTTGAAATATGAATATCCAATATATGATATATGAAAAACCAATATAATATTGTAAAGTAATTAGGTTCCAAGTAAAATAAATAAATTTATATAAAAAATTAAAAATAAAGATGCAAAAAGAAAAAGCATCAGTTCTTCAGCACTTAGCTTTCTTTATAGTCCAACTCTCACATCCATACTTGACTACTGGAAAAACCATAGCTTTGACTAGATGGACCTTTGTTGCCAAAGTAATTTCTCTGCTTTTTAATATGCTGTCTAGGTTGGCCATAACTTTCCTTCCAAGGAGTAAGCGTCTTTTAATATCATGGCTGCAGTCACCATCTGCAGTGATTGTGGAGCCCAAAAAGTAAAGTCTTTCCCTGTTTCCGCTGTTTCCCCCATCTATCTGCCACAAAGAGATGAGACTGGATGCCATGATCTTAGTTTTCTGAATGTTGAGTTTTAAGGCAACTTTGTCCCTCTCCTCTTTCACTTTCATCAAGAGGCCCTTTAGTTCTTCTTCGCTTTCTGCCATAAGGGTGGTATCATCTGCAGATCTGAGGTTATTGATATTTCTCCTGGCAATCTTGATTCCAGCTTCTGCTTCCTCCAGCCCAGTGTTTCTCATGATGTACTCTGGATATAAGTTAAATAAGCAGGGTGACAATGTACAGCCTTGACGTACTCCTTTCCCAATTCGGAACCAGTCTGTTGTTCCATGTCCAGTTCTAACTGTTGCTTCCTGACCTGCATACAGGTTTCTCAGGAGGCAGGTTTCCCCGTATCTCATTCTGTCTGAAACGTCTGCCTCTCTCTCTCTCCACCGTGCGGGTGTCACTAGCTCTCTCACGTCGCCGGGGACCCTCCACGGCCCACTCTGCTGCGACTGTTTCCTCCTCTGTGCTGTCAGCAGCCTGATCATACCCCTTCTTGCTGCCCTGGTCAAGTCAAACTGCAGGTATCTGATTCCATGTCTGTGGTCTGAGGCTGGCCTTGGTCTGTTATTTTTCTCCCCCGGCGTGGGGTCTGTACCTTAGGAGCGGGTGCTCAGGGTCTGGTGGTGCTGATCTGACCCTGAGCAGTGCACTGAAAGTGATGAAGTAGACAGGGGTGCTCTCTGTTTATAATGAAAACTGTCCCTTCAGTCTAGATGGCCCTGCAGCCCACAGGCAGGGCTGGTCAGGCAGGAGGGTGTCCCCCTTCCCCTGCCGAGAGCAGACCTGAGTGCTTGCTGTACACACGGCCCTGCTGCCCCCTTACACACCTGGTCTCCTCCCAGTCCTGCAGCCCTGCCGGTGGCTGCCCTGACCTTACCGTGTCCGGGTGAGGGTCGTGACTCACTCAAGCCCACACACGCAGGATCTGCTCACCCAGGTCTCCTGAGCTCCTGACCCAGGTCTGTGCTGCGTCTGAGGTGGCATCAAGGACCCCCCCCCCCTCCCCATTCACCTCTGGTTCCCACTTGAAGCGCCAGTGGGGAGGGGAGAGGGGAGGACGCTGGGGTCTCAGCAAGCATCAGGCCGGCGCTCCCGGGTTCTGGAGTGGGAAGCCCCTGGGTCTTGGCGGAAGCAGGGGAATCTGTCAGCTCACCCACCCGCCCAGCTCCTGTTGCATCACCCAGGCAGCAGGGCAGGCCTCCACCTGGGGTCACTCTGCTGGGGAGATCTCTCTACCTGGCATGGTGAAACACGCTGCCTCCGGTGGCTAATTAGGTGAGCCGCTCTGCGTCCCAGCCTCTGCAGTGAACTGGGACTCCGCATTCTTCTAGGTCCCCAGTCTCCAGCCCTTGTCTGATCCTGCTTCACCTCAAGGTCCAGGGAGCAAAGCCCAGAAGTCCCTCAGCTTCCAGAGGGGCAAACAGGAGACAAGCCCAGATTCAAAGAACCGGCCCCGTGGCCCTCAGTGGACATGTCCCCTGGGGCGGCAGGGGTGGGCCCCTGGGTCCAAAGCTGTTCCACCCGCCCCTCCCCACCGCCACCCAAAGCGTGCTGCTCTCCGGGTCGTAAATGACTGGTGAGGGACAAAATCCTCCCTCGGGACCCCTCTGCGCTCCGCCCTCCAGCGGATCCTGACCTTGTGCAAGTCACTCCCCATGAGAGAGAAGACCACCCTAAATATATTTCTTTCCCGGGGGAGGACGGAGGAAAGTGAAGCGTGGTAGTTGAAAAATCTTGATTATCAAAACCATAAAAGTGTCTGACAAAGTCAGGCAAATAGAAGGTGTTTGGAGCCAGCTGTGAGGATGCCCCTGTGTCTTTGCCAGTCACTGACCTAACCTTGGCCAGCAGTTTGATGTCTTCACTTCTGAAACCATGAAGGAGGATGTGGCATCAGTGGGCACGTGCATTTTGTAGAATCTGATTTTTCCTTACAAAAATATGGTCACATTACACATCAGGCCTGCAATTTTTTTTTAGCCAAACACTGTAGTCTTTGTCCTTCTAAGCCAGGCTTTCAGTGTCTCCAGTGATGGGAAGATCCTAGTTTGTTGACTGAACTCCACAAAAATGAATATTTAGAATATCACATTATTTTTTTTTGTTATGTAAAGAACACTTAGAGAGCTACTGCCTAACAAATTTTGAAGTGTTGACTGGAGGTACAATACTGTACAGCAGAACTCTAGAGCTTATTCATCTTGTTTGAATGAAAATTTACGCCTCCTAAATAACAACTCTGTCCAGTTGCATTGCAACCACCTGCTTGCTGCTGATTCTATGAATTTGAGTATTTTAGACACCTCAAATGAGTAGAATAATACAATTTTGTGATTGGCTTGTTTTACTTAGCATGATAAACTCCAGGTTTACCCATGATTTGCATAGTGCAAAATTTCCCTTTGTAAAAAGTGTTTTATTTTTTAAGTTATGAAAGTATGATAACACTTTTACAAAAGACTTGGAAAATACAGAGCAGGGTACATATAGTTCCACTATATATTATGATTATTTTTAAGTAGATAAGATTCTTAGTTGGAGTTTCAATATTAATATAAAAATAATTATTAATTATGTTCTCTAAAATTAATAGAATAAATAGACAAAAAATAGAAGGATATAGTAGACCAGAAAAGCACTATATACCAATTCGATATAGTTAGGTTTTACACAATTTTCACACAACAGCAGGATACAAATTCTCTTCAAGTTCCCATAGAGTATAAACGAGGAGACACTGGAATATATCCAGGGACATAAAAACAAGGTGCAGAAATTTCATGGTGTAAAGGCGTTGAAATCACACAGAGGCTGCTCTCTTATTACTGTGGAATTATGTTAGAAGAAAATGTCAAAAATATTTGAAAAGAGCCCACATATTTTCAACTGCCATGTGACATTTTCTGAGAGCTCTTTGAGTTAGCCATCGAAAACCCTGAGAAAATTAAAAGAATGAAAAGCACAGAAGGTGACTGTAGCAAAGGAAGTATTTCCATGAGTAATTAATATCAAAATGATCAATTCATCTCAAAGATATTTTTAAAAGCCCTATTTTTGGAAATTAAATGTCCACTTTTAAATGATGGGTGTGTCTAAGATGCCATAACAAGGAAAATCCGAAGACATTTGTAACAATAAAAATGAAAAGAGAATTTGTCAGAATTTGTTGCATGCGCTGAAGCCGCTCATGCAACTAAATACAAGGTGGAATCTTGAATAAGGTGCGCAGAGCAAACAATGGACAGTAGCATAAAGGTTTGTGAACAAAACTCCCCTTTTCTGAAAGGGTGAATTGTATTCCACTGTGTGTGCAGACAGCGGTCTCTTTGTTCACTCACTTGTCGATGGACAGTTGGATTGTTTCCGCATCCTGGCAGCTGTGACTAGTGCAGCACTGAGCACAGGAGTGCTGGAATCTCCTCCAAATGCTGATTCCAGCCCTTTTGGAAAAATACCCAGAAAGGGCACTGTTCACGTGCAGTTCTAGTTTCCATTTTTTGAGAAATGTTTATACTTTTCACATAGACGTGCATCACTATGCGTTCTCATCCACACTGTACAATTTTTCCACATCCTTGCCAAAATCCGTCGCCTTGCATTTTCCGTTTTGAAAATAGCCATCCTGACAAGTATTAGATGATATTTCACTTTGCTTTTGATTTGAATTTCCCTGATGATTAGTGATGTTGAGCATTTTTCAGTGTGTCTGTTGAATGTTTGTATGAATATGTCTTTGGAGAACTGTCTATTTAAGTCCTTAGCCTATTTATTATGTTTGTGTCCATTTGTTGGGTCTGACTTTTTGAGACAGCATGAACTGCAGCATGCCAGGCTCCCCTGTCCTTCACTATATCTCAGAATATGCTCAAATTCACATCCATTGAGATGGTGACACCATCCAACCATCTCATCCTCTGTTGTCCCCTTCTCCTCTTGCCTGCAATCTTTCCCAGCATCAGGTCTTTTCCAATGAGTCAGCTCTTCGCATCAGGTGGCCAAAGTATTGGAGCTTCAGCTTCAGCATCAGTCCTTCCAATGAATATTCAGGACTGATCTCCTTTAGGATGGACTGGTTGCATCTCCTTACAGTCCAAGGGGCTCTCAAGAGTCTTCTCCAACACCACAGTTCGAAAGCATCAATTCTCCGGCACTCAGGGCTTTCCTGGTGGCTCAGATGGTAAAGCGTCTGCCTGCAGTGCGGGAGACCTGGGTTCAGTTCCTGGGTTGGGAAGATCCCCTGGAGTAGGAAATGGCAATCCACTCCAGCACTCTTGCCTGGAAAATCCCATGGACAGAGGAGCCTGGAAGGCTGCAATCCATGGGGTCGCTGAGGGTCGGACATGACTGAGCAACTTCACTTCAGCCTTCTTTATGGTCCAACCCTCACATCCATACAGACTACTGGAAAAACTATAGCTTTGAGTATACAGACCTTTGTGAGGAAAGTGATGTCTCTGGTTTTTAAATTTGTCATAGCTTTTCTTCCAAGTTTTTCTTCCACCTTTATGAAGAAAGAGAAGGAAAACTAAAGAGCCTATTGATGATGTGAAAGAGGAGAGTGAAAAAGCTGGTTTAAAACTCAACATTCAAAAAACTAAGATCATGGCATTCGGTCCCATCACTTTATGGCAAATAGATGGGGAAACAGTGGAACAGACTTTATTTGGGGGGCTCCAAAATCACTGCAGATGGTGACTGCAGCCATGAAATTCAAAGACGCTTGCTCCTTGGAAGAAAAGCTATGACCAACCTAGACAGCATATTAAAAAGCAGAGAAATTACTTTGCCAACAAAGGTCCATCTAGTTAAGGTTATGGTTTTTCCAGTAGTCAGGTATGAATGTGAGAGTTGGACCATAAAGAAAGCTGAGTTCTGAAGAACTGATGCTTTTAACTGTGATGTTGGTGAAGACTCTTGAGAGTCCTTGGACAGCAAGGAGATCCAACCAGTCCATCCTGAATATTCACTGGAAGGATTGATGCTGAAGCTGAAACTCCAATACTTTGGCCACCTGATTCAAATAACTGATTCACTGAAAAAGACTCTGATGCTGGGAAAGATTGAAGGTGGGAGGAGAAGGGGATGACAGAGGATGAGATGGTTGGTTGCCATCCCCGCCGCAATGGACATGAGTTTGAGTAAACTCTGGGAAATGGTGAGAGACAGGGAAGCCTGGCATACTGCAGTCCATGGGGTCACAAAGAGTTGGACACGACTCAGCTGAACTGAACTTTCTTCCAAGGAGCAAGTGTCTTTTAATTTCATGGCTGCAGTCACCATCTGCAGTGATTCTGGGGCCCAAGAAAATGAAATCCGTCAGTTTCCACTTTTCCCCCATCTGTTTGCCATGAAGTGATGGGAGTGGATGCTCTGATCTTAGTTTTTTGAATGCTGATTTTTAAGCCAGCTTTTCCACTCCCTCTTTTTCCCTCATCAAGAAATTCTTTAGTTCCTCTTCAGTTTCTACCATTAGAGTGGAATCAACTGCCTATGTGAGGTTGTTGCTATTTCTCCTGGAAATCTTGATTCCAGCTTCTGATTCATCCAGCCTTGTATTTCACATGATGTACTCTGCATATAAGTTAAGTTAAGCAGGGTGACAATATACAGCCTTGACAAACGCCTTTCCCAGTTTTGAACCAGCCTATTGTTCCATGTCTGGTTGTTACTGTTACTTCTTGACCTGCAAACAGGTTTCTCGGGAGGCAGGTAAGATAGTCTGGTATTCCCATCTCTTTAAGAACTTTCCACAGTTTGTGGTGACCCACACAGTCAAAGTCTTTACTGTAGTCAATGAAACAAAAGTAGATGCTTTTCTGGAATTCCCTTGCTTTTTCTCTGATTCAGCAAATGTTGGCAATTTGATCTCTGGTTCCTCTGCCTTTTCTGAATTCAGCTTGTTTGAATTGTAGGAATTCCTTAAGCATTTGGGGATACTTAGTATATAGGAGATACCTCCTATCAGATATATGTGCTGTGTTTTTTGCTCAGTCATGTCCCTCTTTGTGGCTCCCTGGACTGCAGCCCGCCAGGCCCCTCTGTCCATGGGATTCTCCAGGCAAGGATACTGGAGTGGGCTTCCATGCCCTCTTCCAGGGGATCTTCCTGACCCAGGGATCGAACCTAGGTCTCCTGCATTGCAGACAGATTCTTTACCATCTGAGCCCCCAGAGAAGCCCTATCAGATAGTTTGCAAATATTTTCTCTCATATCCATTTTACTTTGTTGAGTGTTTCCTGTGTTGTGCAGCTTTTTAGTTTGATATAATCCTAAATTAATTTTTACTGGAGTACATTGTGGGATGAGTTTGGAGATAGGGGTTGACATACATATACTATGGATACTGCGTGTAGAACAGATGACAAATGAGAACCTATTCTATAACTCTGCTCCATGTTCTGAGGTGACCTAAATGGGAAGGAAATCCAAAAAGAGGAGCTCTGTGTGTAGGTCTAGCTGATTTACTTACGTATCCTGTATGCGTATAGCTGTAAAGTAATCAGGTACACATATACATGCAGCTCCTCTTATAGCTACATACAGCTCCTCTTTTTCGGATTTCCTTCCCATTTAGGTGACCACAGAACATGGGGTAGGGCTACGCAATAGCTTTTTATTTGCTATCTAATCTATACACAGTATCAATAGTGTATGTGTGTCAATCCCTGTCTCCCAGTTCATCCCCTCCCCCGCCTCCCCCACTTGGTGCCCATGCATTTGTTCTCTACATCTGTCTCTATTTCTGTTTTGCAAATAAGATTATCTATATGGTTTTTCTAGATTCCGCACGCATGCGTTAATATACAATATTTGTTTTTCTGCGTTGATTTTCTTCACTTAGTATGACAGTCTCTAGGTCAATTCACGTTTCTGCAAATGGCATGGTTTTTTTTTTTCTAATGACGGATTAATATTCTATCACATATACGTACCACATTGTCTTTATCCATTACCCTGCTGAGGGACATTTAGCTTGATTCCGCATCCTGGCTGTCGTAGATCATGCTGCAGTGAATGTCGGGGTGCACGTGTCTTTCTGACATACTGGGTATGTGCCCAGTAGTGGATTGCTGGGTCGTGTGGTGATTCTATTCCTAATTTTTTAGGCACGGTTCTCCGTAGTGACCGTATCAGTCTACATTCCGCCACCAGTGCAAGAGTGTTCCTTTTGCCCACACCCTCTCCAGCATTTATTGTTTTAGATTTTTTAATAATGGCCATTCTGACAGATGTGAGATGGTACCTCATTATAGTTTTGATTTGCATTTCTCTAATAGTTAATGATATCTAGCATTTTCCCGTGTGTTTGTTGATCATCTGTACATCTTCTTTGGAAAAATGTCCATTTAAGTCTTCCACCCATTTTTTTATTCAATTGTTTGGTTTTTGATATTGAGCTGCGTGAGCTGTTTGCATATTTTGGAGATTAACCCTTTGTCACTTGCTTCATTTACAAAGGCTTTCTCCCATTCTGAGGACTGGCTTTTCATCTTGTTTACAGATTCCTTTGTTATGCAGAAGTTTTCAAGTTTAATTAGGTCCCATTCGCTAGTTTCCGTTTATATTTTCATTGCTCTAGGAGGCAGGTAGGAAAGAGATGCTGCAGTTTCTGCCAGAGCGTGCCCCCTGTGTCTCCTCCTAAGAGTTCTATAGTGTCTGGCCTTACACTGGGGTCTCTAACCCATTCTGAGTTTGCTCTTGTGATGGCGTTAGTGAGTGTTCTGGTTTCATTGTTTCATAAGCAGCTGCCTGGTTTTTCCAGCACCGCTGACTGAAGAGGCTGTCTTTTCTTCACTGCATGTTCTTGCTTCCTTTTTCGTAGATTAGGTGACAATATGTGCGTGGGTTTATCTCTGGGTTTCTATCCTGCGGTTTTCATTTCCATCTTTGTGCCAGTGCCGTGCTGTGCTGTGCGTAGCCACTCGTTGTGTCCGACTCTCTGCAACCCCAGGGACTGTAGCCCAACAGCCCACCAGGCTCCTCTCTCCACGGGATTCTCCAGGCCAGAATACTGGACTGGGTTGCCATGCCCTCCTCCAGGGGGTCTTCCCGACCCAGGGTTGAACCCCGGTCCCCTGCCTGGCAGGTGGGTTCATTGCCAGCTGAGCCCCCAGGGAAGCCCATGCTGGCTTCTTCACTGGAGTTTGTAGTGTAGTCTGGTCAGGGGGTTTGATTACTCTGGCTCTGCTTTTCTTCCTCGAGATTGCTTTGCCTATTTAGTTTTTTGTGTTTCCATGCAAATTATAAAAATTTGGTTTTAGTTCTAAATATCATTGGTGATCTGATAGTTCCACTTGTTTAGTTTTCTTTTGTTGTCTGTACCAAAACCAATATCTTGAAGATTTTCTCTTGTATTTTCATCTACGAGTTTTACCATTTCAGTTTTCATGTTTAAGCCTTTAATCCATTTCAAGTCAATGTTTGTGTGTGGTGTAAGATGACGATCCAATTTCATTCTTTTGCATGTGATACACAACTTCCTAAGACTATTTGTTGAAGAAACTATACTTTCCCTATTATGTATTTCTGGCAGCCGTGTCAAAGATCAGGTGATTATATATGCATCGATTTCTTTCTGGGTTGTCTACCCTGTTCCACTGATCTGTAAATCTGTCTGTATGCCAGTATCATACTCGTTTGAATATTGTAGTTTTGTAATATATTTTAGAACTAGGACATGTAATACTTTCAAATTTGCTCTTCTTTCTTAAGAATGATTTGCATATTCATAGTCCTTTGTGATTCCATATGAATGCAGAAAAAAATTTTTCTATTTCTTTAAAAAGTGTCATTGAGATTTTGATAGAAATCGTGTTTAATCTGTAGATCGTCTTAGGTAGTACAGGCATTTTAAGAATATTAAATCTTTAAATAGTGATTGGAATGACTTTGAAGGTGGAGGAATGGGCGACAAGCCAAGGAATGGAAGCAGGCTCTAGGAGCTGGAAAAGGCAAGGAGACTGATTTTCCTCTAGAGCTTGCAGGAGGAGCACAGTTCAAGAGACCATTTCATTTTGACCCATTGAAACTGACTTGGGCTTCTGCCATCCAGACTGTAAGAGGATAAACTCACGCTGTATTTTTCTCAATGTTAAATCTCTCATGCTCTACTGACTGAGTCAGCTGGGCAGCACAGAAAGATAGTACACCTTTGGAGAAAAGCACATCGATGTTTTACTACTGTCTGCTGTATGAGTCTAATAGATACACTTTTTCAAGTGAAAACTTTGCCCTGACGTTTCATATAAATACTACTTTAGCTGGATTACCTAAGTTTTGATATGCAGAGTTTTCAGTAGTTTTACCTACTTACCTTTTCATTATTTTTTCTTTGACTTGAGAGTTACTTAAAAGAATGTGTCTTTACATCTGTGTCTCTTTTGCTGTCTCGCATACAGGGTTATTGTTACCATCTTTCTAAATTCCATATATATGCGTTAGTATACTGTATTAGTGTTTTTCTTTCTACCTGTGGCAGATTCATGTTGATGTGTGGCAAAACCAATACAATATTGTAAAGTAATTAACCTCCAATTAAAATAAATAAATTTATATTAAAAATGAATGATGATGGGTGTGAAAAAGAAAAAGAAAAGAATGTGTCTTAAATTTCCCCATATTTAAATTTTATTTCTTATGGACATCTGCTTAAAGACATTTAATTAGGTTATTCTTGACCAACTGAGCCATCAGGGAAGGCCGAGAATACTGGAGTGGGTGGCCTATCCCTCCTCCAGGGGGTCTTGCTGACCAGGGAATCAGACCAGGGTCTTCTGCACTGCAGGCGGGTGCTCTACCCCTGAGCCACCAGGGAGGCCCTGAGAGCAGTGTGTGCGTGCGTGCTTAGTCACTCCAGTCGTGTCTGACCATTTGCGACCCCGTGGACTGCAGCCACCAGGCCCCCCCTCCATGGGATTCTCCAGGCAAGGATCCTGGAGTGCACTGCCATGCCCTCCCCCAGGGGATCTTCCCACCCCAGGGACCGACGCAGCTCTCCCGCACCGCAGGCGGACTCTTCACCGTCTGAGCCACCAGGGAAGACCGTATGCAGCCAACACAAAGTGAAGTGAGCCAAGTCGCTCAGTCGTGTCCACTCTTTGTGACCCCATGGACACCAGGCTCCTCCGTCCGTGGGATTTTCTAGGCAAGAGTACTGGAATGGGTTGCCATTTCCTTCTCCAGGGAATCTTCCCGACCCAGGGATCAAACCCAGGTCTCCCACACTGTAGACAGACCCTTTCCGTCTGAGCCACCAGGGATGCTCCTAAATACACAAAGAATGGAGAGACGTGAAGGGAGAGCCGCAGTGCAGCAGCAGCAGCAGGAAGTCTCAGGGGCCCCCGTTAGCCGTGGGTGAATTATCCAGACAGAAAACCAAGCAGGAGACATCAGACTCTACCATTAGCGCAGATGGACTTAACGCTACCAACATTCCATCCCACAGCAGCAGAGTACATGCTCTTCTCAGCCACACATGAAGTATTCTCCAGGACAGGCCAAATGTCAGCTCACAAAAAGATGTTTCAATGCATTTAAGGAGAATGAAATCAGGTTAAGCCTTTATTCTTACCACAAATGTATGACTCTAGAAATTAAATACAAGAAGAAAACTAGATAATTCACAGTTATATGGGGCTTAAGCATTATACGACTGAGAAACCAACATATCAAAGATGAAACCAAGAGAGAAATAAAAATCTATTGAGACCAATGAAAATACAGTATATCAAAACTTGTGAGATGCAGCAAAGACAATTCTAAGAAGGAAGTTAATGATAATATGAACCTACATCAAGAAAGAGGGAAGAGCTCAAACAACATAACCATACAATTCAAGGAACTAGCAAAAGCAAAAAAACAAAAAAACAAGCTCAGAGCTAGTAGAAGGATTTCTTATTTTGTTACTTTTCAATTAATTTACGATTTCCTTTTGAGTTTCCCTTTCACTCAAGGCACATTTAGAAACATGTTTCTAAGTCTCCAAAAGTTAGCGTTTTCCCCCTTTGAATACATATTTTAAATGTTATTGTATATGACCAAATTAATTTTAAAAAATATTTATTTTTAATTGATTGATGATTTGCTTACAATATGGCCTTCCCTGATGGCTCAGCTGGTAAAGAATCAGCCTGCTAAGTGGGAGACCTGGGTTCAATCCCTGGGTTGGGAAGAGAAGGGAAAGGCTGCCCACTCCAGTATTCTGGCCTGGAGAATTCCATGGACTGTATAGTCCATGGGGTCACAAAGAGTAGGACACAACTGAGTGACTTTCACTTTTGCTTTGCAATACTGGTTTGATTTCTGCCGTACATCAGCATGAATTAGCCACTTAAACTTGTAAAGATTTCAATCTATGTCAAAGCAAAGATGTAATTTTGGAATCTTCTATAAATAAACAAACAAAATAAACTCAATATATCCTTTATAAACTGAAATATATTCAATGTGCAATGTTGTTATAGATGTACAATATAGTGATTCACAATTTCTAAATGTTTTACTTATGTTTAGTATAAAATATTGGCTATATTCCCTATGCTGTACAATATATATTCTTGTGGATTATATAGGTAATAATTTATACCTCTTAACCCCCTTCCCCTATATAACCCCTACTCCCTTCCCTCTCCCCACTGGCAACCAGTAGTTTGTTCTCTATATCTGTGAGTCTTTCTTCTTTCTTATATTCTCTAATTTGCAGAGTTTTATAGATTGCCCATATAAGTGATAATAATGCAGTATTTGTCTTTTGCTGTCTGATTTATTTCACTTAGCATAATGTCCTCCAAATTCAACCATGTTTTGCACATGGCAAAATTTCATTCTTTTTATTTTATTCTTCTTGTGGACTACTATCTAGACCATAAAGAAGGCTGAGGGCCAGAGCTGATGCTTTAGAACTGTGGTGTTGGAGAAGACTCTAGAGAGTCCCTTGGACTGCAAGGAGATCAACCAGACAGTCCTAAAGGAAATCAGTCCTGAATATTCATTGGAACAACTGAGGCTAAAACTGAAGATCCAATACTTTGGCCACCTGATGTGAAGAGCTAGCTCATTGGAACAGACCCTGATGCTGGGAAAGACTGAGGGCAAAAGGAGAAGGGGGCAGCAGAGGATGAGGTGGTTGGATGGCATCAGTGACTCAATAAACATGAATTTGAGCAAACTCCAGGAGATAGTAGAGGACAGAGAAGCCTGATATGCTGCAGTCCGTGGGGTCACGAACAGTTGGACATGACTTAGTGACTGAAAATCAACCATATATATATAAATAGCACATTTCTTAATTCATTCATCTGTTGATGAACACTTAATTTGCTTCCTCTACTGACATTTGCAGATTGCTGTGAACACTGGGATTCACATATCTTTTCCAATTAGTATCTTTTCTTTTCTTTTTCTATTTTTAGTATATTCAGTTCAGTTCAGTCACTCAGTCGTGTCCAACTCTGCAGCCCCATGAATTGTAGCACGCCAGTCCTCCCTGTCCATCACCAAATCCTGGAGTCCACCCAAACCCATGTCCATAGAGTCACTGATGCCATGCAACCATCTCATCCTCTGTCGTGCCCTTCTCCTCCTGCCCTCAATCTTTCCCAGCATCAGGGTCTTTTCCAATAAGTCAGCTCTTTGCATCAGGTGGCCAAAGTACTGGAGTTTCAGCTTCAACATCAGTCCCTCCAAGGAACACCCAGGACTGAACTCCTTTAGGATGGACTCTTTGGATGTCCTTGCAGTCCAAGAGACTCTCAAGAGTCTTCTCCAACACCACAGTTCGAAAGCATCAATTCTTCGGTGCTCAGGTTTCTTTATAGTTCAACTCTCACATCCATACATGACTACTGGAAAAACCATAGCTTTGACTAGATGGATCTTTGTTGGCAAAGTAATGTCTCTGCTTTTAATATGCTGTCTAGGTTGGTCATAACTTTCCTTCCAAAGAGTAAGCATCTTTTAATTTCATGGCTGCAATCACCATCTTCAGTGATTTTGGAGCCCAGAAAAATAAAGTCTGACACTGTTCCCACTGTTTCCCCTTCTTATTTCCCATGAAGTGATGGGCCAGATGCCATGATCTTCATTTTCTGAATGTTGAGCTTTAAGCCAACTTTTTTCACTCTCCTCTTTCACCTTCATCAAGAGGCTCTTTAGTTCCTCTTCACTTTCTGCCATAAGGGTGGTGTCATCTGCGTATCTGAGGTTATTGATATTTCTCCTGGCAATCTTGATTCCAGCTTGTGCTTCTTCCAGCCCAGCGTTTCTCATGATGTACTCTGCATATAAGTTAAATAAGCAGGGTTACAATATACAGCCTTGACTGTTATGCCCAAGTTGTGAAATCTCCCAGTGAGCACCAGGGAGCCGATATCTGATGCAAAAGCAAGAGAGTTTTTATTACCAAGCTCGAGCTGGGGCTCCCACCGATACCAACGCAGCGGCTATAGGGGTGGAGCCCTGAGCTCTGGGTTACATTGCTTATATAGGGTATTCTCGCACCAGAAATTTGAAAAATGAGAGTTTCCAGGTTGGGAGATGTCTAATTGGTTACCTTCTGTGGAAGGGTTAGGTGTTGGGTTCTGATTGGTTCCCATTTCCGGGCTGGCCACGAGTTCTGATTGGTCCATGGGTAGTGGGGTGGGGTTAAGGGATTTCTAAAGGCTCTTGGATTTCCAAAGGCTCTTTACCTGGAACCTTACAAAATGGAGTAGCTTAGAGTCTTCATGACGTACTCCTTTTCCTGTTTGGAACCAGTCTGTTGTTCCATGTCCAGTTCTAACTGTTGCTTCCTGATCTGCTTACAGGTTTCTCAAGAGGCAGGTGGTCTGGTATTCCCATCTCTTTCAGAATTTTCCATAGTTTGTTGTGATCCACACAGTCAAAGGCTTTGGCATAGGCAATAAAGCAGGAATAGATGTTTTCCTGGGTCGTGTGGTGGTTCTGTTTTCGGTTTTTTGAGAACCATCTACACTGTTTTCCACAGTGGCTGTACCAATATGCATTTCTACCAATAGTGTACCAGGGTTCCCTTTTCTCCACACCCTTACCAACATTTTTTGCTTGTGTTCATTTTGATGATAGCCATTCTGACAAGTATGAGGAGATATCTTATTGTGGTTTTAATTTGCATTTCCCTGATAGTTAGTTATGTGAAACATCACTTTACAGCCTGTTGGCCATCTATATTTCCTCTTTGGAAAAATGCATTTTCAGGTCTTCTACCTATTTTTTAATAAGACTGTTTCTTTGTTTTTTTTTGATGTTGAGTTGTGTGAGCTGTTTATTTGCTCTAGATATTAACACCTAATCAGTCATATCATTTGCAAATATTTTCTTCCATTCAGTATTTCCTCTCTGACCCTTCCATGCCATTTTGTTTTAGATGTAGTTTATAGATAAAGTATCAAAACACATGTAGCTTTAAAAAAAATCATACTAAGAGCAATTACTTTGTCAACAAAGGTCTGTCTAGTCAAGGCTATGGTTTTTCCAGTAGTCATGTATGGATGTGAGAGTTGGACTATAAAGAAAGCTGAGCGCCAAAGAACTGGTGGTTTTGAACTGTGGTGTTGGAGAAGACTCTTGAGAGTCCCTTGGGCTGCAAGGAGATCCAACCAGTCCATTCTAAAGGAGATAAGTCCTGGGTGTTCATTGGAAGGACTGATGAAGAAGCTGAAACTCCAATACTTTGGCCACCTGATGCGAAGAACTGACTCACTGGAAAAGACCTTGATACTGGGAAAGATTGAGGGCAGGGGGAGAAGGGAATGACAGAGGGTGAGATGGTTGGATGGCATCACCAACTCAATGGACATGGGTTTGGGTAAGCTCCGGGAGTTGGTGATGGACAGGGAGGCCTGGTGTGCTGCGGTTCATGGGGTGGCAAAGAGTCGGACATGACTGAGCAACTGAACTGAACTGAAGAGCAATTCTCCCTGAAAAGTTTAATTTATTACATTTTTCTTCTTTGCAATTTTTGATATATTTTGATTTGTAACTCATGTATTTATTGTATTATTTGGTATTTAAAATCTGGTCATTTTTCTTACCTTTTATCTATGAATTGTGTAGTATTTTGGAAATTTCACATTTATAGCTATTCTTTTATAGTTTCTCTTGCATTTTTAACACGTTAAACATATTTTGTATTGAATCAGAATCTACTCCCTCAAGAAACCAAGAACATTAGCATGCTCTTCCTCAAAACCAACTACTCTAAAATTAATATTATTTAGCACTTTAGAACCAGATTCTGTTTAAAAACAACAACAACAACACTGTATTGCATTCTATATAAAAGTCATGGGCTTAAAAATATGTTTTACATTTTTGTTTTTCACCCTGATTTCTTTTATCCCGTCTTTCTCATTTTTGAACCATTTATTTTACTGGAGTGTCTCACACACAGTTATCTCCTTTACTTGGCAAACGTGCTGTACCAGAATCTTACCTTTTCGGATCTGTGGCTACCTATACAGGACCACACTTCCTCTGGCTCTAATTTCAACAAATTTTGAACTGTGAACAAATGCACCCTAAGAAAACTGGGGAGGAACTGGTCCCTGTAGATGTGTTCAAGTAGCTCCCCAGTTCATCACCTGGCAAAGCCTGGGGGTCATTTCTGCTCCTTGTGTCTGTTAATAGAACACCGATCATGCTTGTCTTCATGGACACCTTCCCTGCGTATTTGGGGTTTCGCCCTCACTGTCTCAGTCACTTCACAGGCCTTTTCCTTTCTGAAGTCATCTAGGAAATATCTGCTAACTGATGACATTATTTCTGACTTTCCGAATATTAATGCAGTTTTACATTTCAAAAATGATCTTTTCTGTCATTTAATGAAATCTGAGTGGACACAAGAAAAAGCAAACATGTTCATTAAGCCATTTGTCCAATACAGTTTCAATCTGTATAACAATACAGTAAGTGACATCTATTATTTGGATTTTTAATCTGAATTTTTATTAACTTCCAAATTAATTAATTTTTATTCAATAATGAAGAGATTAAAAAGATTCAGAGGGTTAAAATGGATTTTAAAATTTCTAAGCCCATGAGTACTAACCTATCACCTTAGTAGATCTATCCATGGAATTCTCCAGGGAAGAATACTGGAGTGGGTAGCCATTTCCTTCTCCAGGGGCTCTTCCCAACTCAAGGACTGAACCTGGGTCAGCTGCATTGCAGGCAGATTCTTTACCTTCTGAGCCAGCAGGGAAGCCTGATGTATATCTGAGTGCATTTAAATGAGATGCTAGTACTTAAGTGATTAGATTCTGTATTCAAATACATCTTTCAAAATAATAATGCTAATGAACCTATTCTGTCCTGGGTCATGCAGCTAAACTGCATTACCATGCTCATTCAAATGCGTCTGGCACCACTGTGGATCGAGCAGTAATAGTGCTTGGTGACGGGCTCTTTTCGAGAGTCCACTGCTAGCAATGAGCTGGGACCCGGGTCTAGGCCTTATAGCAGAAGCCGAGCACTGGCTCTGCACGAAAGCTGCTCTTTCCTATTGCCTTCTAACCTCACCTTATCAGAAAGGAGTTAGCTATGGCCTTGGACTGTTTACCAATAATACCGGAGCCTGTTTTTCCCCAGCCATGAGGTAATATACTCCCTTGGGCTCTGTCTTCAAGCTAACTCTGCTGCTAACCATCCTGGAACTCTTGCCTCATTAAAGAGTTTCTAATGAGGTAGTCAAACATGGATAGAGAGCAGCCAAGGAAAGTCCTTGGAGGATGCGGCTTCTGAGACAAGGAAGGCTGAGGTCTGAACCCCTGGAGAACTCAGCCTTGAAGCTCGGGGGTTCTAATGAGCGAGGCTGGCGCACAGACAGCTCCCAGTGAGCACGCTGGATCAAAGTGCGTGTGGTAATGAGCATGAGGCCTCCACCCCAGCGGCCAGGGCGCCACCTTGGCGAACCACATCTGCTAAGACACTCATGCTGCAAAGCTGAGCCTCACACTCTGCAGTTCCAACACGTACCCCCAGCACAGACGGTCCTCTTCTGTCTAAGCTGTAAAACACTGGCTTCTGAGCAGCTCACTGTCTTGTGGGGCCAGAACTGGAAAACACGGAAATATCCATAAGTTCATGTAGCCAAATCCTATCATTTGATGGGAAAAGAAAATGGGACCTAGACAAACAGGGATATAACAGGCTGTACAAGCTCAGATGTCAATCACAAATTGAAAATAACTGAAAACTTTGAAACAGAACAATGAGGAGAGGCTTCTCCCCCAGTGGATACTCACATGTATTATAAAGGTGATGCTATCTTGCACTGTTGCTTATCTTGCACAGGGCTCCCTGGTGGCTCAGACGGTAAAGCGTCTGTCTACAACGCAGGAGACCCAGGTTCATTCCCCTGGAGAAGGAAATGGCAATCCACTCCAGTACTATTGCCTGGAAAATCCCACGGACAGAGGAACCTGGTAGGCTACAGTCCATGGGGTCGCAAAGAGTCAGACAGACTGAACGACTTCACTTTCACTTCCCTTCACTGTTGCTTAAGCAGCCTCTTCCTTGTTATCTGCTCATTAGCACAGCCATCGTCCATGGCAGAGGTTAGAAACGCCAGACCCCAGCTTTCTTTACCCCGTTATAGCTGGGGTACTTATGTTGGTGCAGCTGTGACTAAGGAGATATCGAGGGGAATGATCTGGGAAACAGTTTACTCATGCTCAAAAGGGAGAGGAGGCCAAGATACCCTCTGCAGAAAAGACCAATAATTTCCATCAATATCCATTTCCTTTCATTATATTCTAAAACATCCCTATTATTAGCTGTTCACATGATCACCCAGAAAAAAAGACAGCAATTTTCATTCTCTTTGGCAAGGGGTGTGGCGAGGTAGCTGAGTTCTGATTAACATAATACTGCAATTTCCCACTTTTCATAAGATATTTGTTGTGTGTGTGTGTGTCTGTGTGCTCAGTCACTCAGTTGTTCCTGACTCTTTTGCGACCCCATGGACTGTAGCCCACCAGGCTCCTCTGTCCGTGGAATTTTCCAGGCAAGAATACTTCAACGGGTTGCCATTTTCTACTCCAGAGACCTTCCTGATCCTGGGATCAAAGCTGCATCTCTGTGTCTCTGGCATTGGCAGGTGAAAATACATACCATTCCTCTTGAACCTCCCTCCACGCCTTCTAGGTCTTCACAGAGCACCAGGCTGGGCTCCCTGTTTAATGTAGCGGCTTCTTACCTTTATTATTCCAAAATGGGAAGGGAGTACTTCAAGGCTGTATATTGTCACTCTGCTTATTCAATTTCTATGCAGAGTACATCATGAGAAATGCTGGGCTGGAAGAAACACAAGCTGGAACCAAGATTGCCGGGAGAAACATCAATATGCAGATATGCAGATGACACCACGGTTATGGCAGAAAGTGAAGAAGAGCTAAAGAGGCTCTGATGAAAGTGAAAGAGGACAGTGAAAAAGTTGGCTTAAAACTCAACATTCAGAAAAGTAAGATCATGGCATCTAGTCCCATCACTTCATGGGAAATAGATGGGGAAATGGTGAGGGACTTTATTTTCTTGGGCTCCAAAATCACTGCAGATGGTGACTGCAGCCATGAAATTGAAAGATGCTTTCTCTATGGAAGAAAACCTATGACCAAACTGGAGAGCATAAAAAGCAGAGACATTACTTTGCCAACAAAGGTCCATCTAGTGAAAGCTATGGTTTTTCAGTAGTCATGTATGGATGTGAGAGTTGGACTATGAAGAAGGATGAGCACTGAAGAATTGATGCTTTTGAACTGTGGTGTTGGAGAAGACTCTTGAGAGTCCCTTGGACTGCAAGGAGATCCAACCAGTCCATCCTAAAGGAGATCAGTCCTAGGTGTTCATTGGAAGGACTGATGTTGAAGCTGAAACTCCAATAGTTTGGCCACCTGATGCAAAGAGCTGACTTATTGGAAAAGACCCTGATGCTGGGAAAGATTGAAGTCAGGAGGAGAAGGGGACGACAGAGGATGAGGTGGTTGCATGGCATCGCTGACTTAGTAGACATGAAATATGGGTAAGCTCCAGGATTTGGTGATGGACAGGGAGGCCTGGCGTGCTGCAATCCATGGGGTCGCAAAGAGTCAGACACGAGTGAGCGACTGAACTGAACTGAACTGAACAATTTCCCAGGACCTTTCTAAAGAGATGGCACATGTATACCCTCTGATCTTTTATTTGTCTCTTCCTCTGGCCTTCCATTTATAACAGATCTTACCAGCTTGGACCATGAATTCATGTTCAAATGGGTAGAGCAAAAGGAAGGAGAAATGTGAGTTCTTGCTACATGGGGCTCCACAGCAGCCTTGCACTACCTACCCAGAAGGACTAACAAAAAAATAAGTGAACTTTTTTCTTGTTTAAGCCACTGTTGTTTGGGGTTTTCTATCACTCACAAATCCTAAATAGTACACACTTTCTTCCATGCTCCCTTTCTTTCTCTCTCTGGATATGTTTGAGGGTGGATGTGATGTTTGGAGTTGCAATAGTCACGCTGAAACCCTGAGTATTGTACTCAGTACTCTGAGGAATGTGGCTAAAGGAGGAAGGAGCCCGCATCTTTGAGCGCTTGGAGCACTTTCAGTCCAGCTCTCCTGTAAGATATCAGTTGTGTGTGTGTGTGTGTGTGTGTGTGTGCGCGCGCACGCACGCTCCAGTCAGTCAGCTGTGTCTGACTCTCGCAACCTCATGGACTGTAGCTCGCCAGCCCCTTCTGGACTCCCACCCTTCTAGGTCTTCACAGAACACCAGGCTGGGCTCCCTGGTGTAATACAGCAGGTTCTTGCTTTATTTTTTTAAGGCTGTTAAATTTAAAAATCAGTAACCTTGCTTTAAACAGGCAACTATTTTTTGAAAGTGCTGTTTGCACAGATTCCCTGTGCTTCTCCAAGAATTCCAAGAGGCCTGTCTCCTTTCCTTAGTGGCTTTCTAAGCTCTGAAAAATAGGAGCAATCATTTTTCTTCTCAAATAAATATGCACGGAAAAGGCTGAAGAATAAATTACCACTCTCCCTTTCCCAGGAAGAAGGGGGAATGTAGGCCAAGGAAAGCAGAAGCTTTCTCCAAAAATTTCTGACTGTAAAATTGTCAGCCCAACACAAATTGAACAGTCAAAACCAATTTTCATCCCACAATTAGCTCCAAAACTCATAGTCAAACCTAGTGTAACCTATATGGTTAGTGCTAGTACAACATTGCTTTGAATGGAAACTCTAATAAGATTCCCTCTTGTAAGTGCCAGGAGCCTAGCAACACGCTTAAACCAGTTTTTGCTGGAGTACAGGCGCTTCCCAACGCTGTGTTGGTGTCTGCTCTGCAGCAGGGTGAGTCAGCCAGGCGTGCACAGACCCCCTCTCTGTCGGGTTCCTTCCCAATTAGGTCTCCACAGCGCGGAGTCAGGTTCCCCTGCTGTGCGGCAGATTCTCCTTGTTGCTGTTGTCCCGCCACTAGGCGGTGTCCGACTCTGTGTGACCCCACGGACGGCAGCCTCCCAGGCTCCCGCATCCCTGGGATTCTCCAGGCAAGAGCACTGAGTGGGGTGCCATTTCCTCCTCCAGAGGACCTTACTGATCCCGGGATCAGACCCACGTCTCTTGCATCTTCTGCATTGACAGGCAGATTCTTTACTACTGAGTCACTTGGGAAGCACCAACAAACTTGACAACTTAGATGAAAAATCTATGTACTTTAGAAATTCACCCTATCAAATATGACTTCAGGCACAATAGAAAGCATTAATCGACAGATTTCAGTTATAACATATGGAACTTGTAAACAAAATCTCCCGACAAAGGAAATTCTAGGTCCATATGATTTCACAGAAATCTCTATAAAAGGCAATGAAAAGTAATACCCACCCCACAGACACTGCCAGAAAATCTGTGATTGAAGCTAGTGAAAGCCTGCTTCCCAAACACAGACATCACAAGACCAGAAGACAGCAGATCATTTGCTCATTAGCATGTCACAGAAGTCTCTCAAAGTGGGAGCAAAGAGCCCAGAAATACAGGAAGGGTGCCATGGCATGACCAAGCAGAGTACTTTCCAGGCTGGAGAACGTTCAGAAATTTTATGGTGATTTACCTAGTTAACAGAAAAAAAATATGATGATCTCAATATATGCATGAAAAAAATAAACCTTTGAGAAAATTCAATGCTCATTCAAAATATCTGAGAAAGTAGGAGCAGAATAATTGTCCTCTGTCCAAAAAGGGCATCTCTAGATCAGTTCAGTTCAGTTGAGTCGCTCCAGTCATGTCCGACTCTTTGTGACCCCATGAATTGTAACAAACCAGGCCTCCCTGTCCATCACCAACTCCCAGAGTTCACCCAAACTCATGTCCACCAAGTCGGTGATGCCATCCAGCCATCTCATCCTCTGTCGTCCCCTTCTCCTCCTGCCCCAATCCCTCCCAGCATCAGAGTCTTTTCCAATGAGTCAGCTCTTCACATGAGGTGGCCAAAATATTGGAGTTTCAGCTTTAGCATCAGTCCTTCCAATCAACACCCAGGACTGATCTCCTTTAGGATGGACTGGTTGGATGTCCTTGCAGTCCAAGGGACTCTCAAGAGTCTTCTACAACACCACAGTTCAAAAGCATCAATTCTTCGGTGCTCAGCTTTCTTGACAGTTCAACTCTCACATCCATGCATGACCACTGGTAAAACCATAGCCTTGACTAGGCGGACCTTTGTTGGCAAAGTAATGTCTCTGCTTTTAATATGCTATCTTGGTTGGTCATAACTTTCTTTCCATGGAGTAAGCGTCTTTTAATTTCATGGCTGCAATCACCATCCGCAGTGATTTTGGAGCTCCCCCAAATAAAATCTGACACTGTTTCCACTGTCTCCCCATCTATTTCCCATGAAGTGATGGGACCGGATGCCATGATCTTTGTTTTCTGAATGTTGAGCTTTAAGTCAATATTTTACTCTCCTCTTTCACTTTCCATCACACATGATGGTGAAAACGGTGACGTTTCCCCTAAGATCAGGAGTGACGCGTAGCTGTCTGCTCTCCCCACCCTCGTTTAACTTTGTGCTGGAGACTTCAACAAGGGCAAGGAGACGAAGAAGAGACATGAGATGTAGCAATTGTGACCAAAAACTTAAGATGCTATTTATTTACAAATAATATGATTTTCATTGTATAAAATACTTGGGAATCTACAACCAAACTATTCAACCTAATAATGAACTTAGTTAAGCCATAGAACATGAACTGCTTTTCAATATACTAGCAACAAATAACAGGGAAAAAAATTTAATGTGAAAGCTATTTATGAGAGTAAAAAATAAGGAATAAATTTAATAATAGGCATACATGAGGTCTGCACCATAAATTGCAGAACCTTGAAAAGGAAAATTAAAGTAGCCCTAATAGAGAAATGTATTATGTCCATACTTTTCAAATGCAAACAGTAAATTCCCTTAATCTGCCTGCAATATAGGAGTCCCGAGTTCGATTCCTGGGTCAGGAGGATCCCCTGGAGACAAGAGTGGCAACCCACTCCAGTGTTCTTGCCTGGAGAATCCCATGGACAGAGGACATGGCGGGCTGCAGGCCATGGGGTCTCAGAGTCAGACACGACTGAGCAGCTAAGATTTTCACTTTCACATTTTTCAAATTCCCTTAAATGACCCCAGATGGAAATAGAATAATGTAAAAATCAGTGAGGAGTAATTGAAGCATAAATAAATGGATAGATATTAATTTTTTGGTTGTATAAAAATAAGACAAATGATATGTGGACTAAGGTTTATATGGAAATTTGCCAAAGCTGGGAGAGTAAGTGAATTTGAACTTTTAAAGCTCCAGCATCATCATAGCAGTTACAAAGTAGTAGTTCTCCTTTGACTATAATGAGAGAATAATGCATGTTGTCTTTCATAGGATAGCAAGAAAATAATAGTATAAAGTGTGCAATAATGTAATAATAAGAGGAGAGCAAAAATCTAAAAAAACCCACTCAATTACAGGTAGATAAAAAATATAAATAGAGGGGCCAAATGAAAACAAGCAACACATGTTAATAAAATTATACACCATTTACACTAAGCTTTAATGTAATAAATATTTTATTATCAGATTGGCTGATTAAAAAACCGGTATAAAAGCTGTATGCTTTCTACAAGAGACATCATCAATATAGGGACAGAGAAAAGACAGAAGCAGGAGTAAGGGGAGGAATCTGGGCTCCCCTGGCTGTTCAGACGGTAAAGAATCCACCTGCCAATGTAGGAGACCTGGGTGCGATCCCTGGGTCGGGAAGATCCCCTGAAGGAGGGCATGGCAATCCACCCCAGTGCTCTTGCCTGGAGAATCCCATGGACAGAGGAGCCTGGTGGGCTACAGTCCTTGGGGCCACAAAGAGTCGGACATGATTGAAGCGACTGAGCACATGTGCATAGCTGTTGGAAAAATGACCAGAGGGTGGAGAAAACATTTGTCTTGGAAACCTCGACATAGGAGCCCAACTTGGTTTCAAAGCCTGTTGGCAAACCTTCCAGGGTAAAGTCCTACCTGGAAGCTACAGGTAGATTGGGAGGAAACAGAGCTAGACTGGGTGGTGATGGGATTAAGGTGAAAGTGTGGATGAAGACTGGAATACTTGAATGGACTCCATTGAAGTGGCTGCATCACCTTTGCGTGGCTATATGATTGGGATACTGTGTCTGACTTGGGAAAACTTCCCTGCCTAGTTTTGTAATACGGGAAATGTGTAAGCCCGCCCTTCAGTCAGTGTTAATTCAGTATACCACATGGGCGCCCAAAGAATTGCTGGAGCCCATACGGGTTGTTAATTTGAAATAGTATAGAATTATAGATGAATGCATAGTAGACAAGAAGAGAAAACCACTTTCGTTAATAACATGTTAGAAACTGAGATGCTTGTAAACAGATTTCTGTATAACAGCCCTGTGCAACCTGTGAGAGAATCAGAGTGCTCGTGGAGACCCACATAGACTATTAAGGCTCAAATGCCACCCGTAACGGGGCTTCCCAGGTGGCTCAGTGGTAAAGAACCTGTCTGCCAGGGCAGGATCCACAGGAGACGCGGTCGGAAAGATCCTCTGGAGGAGGAAATAGCAACCCACTCCAGTATTCCGGCCTGGGAAGTCCCAAGGACAGAGCATACACATACCACCAATAGCATGAGAAGTTCTTCCTATGGTTTCAGTAGCACAAAAAAATAAAAAACGAGCTAAAGGAGATGTGTACTCAGGGATGGGTCTTGCAGATGGCCTTTTTCTTATCTCAGTCTCATGCAGAAGTCAACCACAGTGTGTCTCCACGTGGAAAGCACCCCATTTTACATTTGCCGTCTAGCCACAGGCTTGCTGTCATAACTTGGTAGGAGGACATTTGTACCAGATGCACGAGCTGACTGTCATAAACACTGAACTGGCATCACGGTAATGCCAGACACTGGAGAGCGAGCTGGGCGTGACTTACCTACCGTGCTGGTGCACGTGACTAACCGAAGCCGGTGGGTAAGTCCAGCAAAGACAGGAGGGCCCAGCAGACAGAGAAACTCTCTGGAACGACACAGGAGAAGCCACCCTTGACATCCCACCGGCGTCTGAAGGTAGACAGCAGCCCTTGCCTCTCCCTGGAACTAAGGAGAAACGCCATGCACGTTTGGGTTGTTCAGAGGGTGCAAAATGCCACATTTGAAGACCGCTGGCTCCTACCCACACCTGAAAGAAGCCACGTTTGAAGGGGAGCTGAACAGCCGCAGCTTCTATCTGAGTCTCTGTCGTGCCCTTGGCCCTGAAGAGAATACGGCCTCAGACAGGGCCTGGGAAGAATCTGCGAGTCACACTCTTGCAGGCGGGAGCGCGCGGCTGAAGCCCGAGAGTGCCGCCTAGCGGCAGGCAGCGGGATTCTGCAGCAGGGCGCGTCTGGACCCGGGGATGACGAACCGGACCATCCCAGCGACAGTCCCCAGCGACTGTTGCGCACTCGCTGCAAGTGTCCCCAGGACTGCTGGTGCAAAATCATCCTGAAGCCAAGGCGCCCAGAAAGTCTTGGGTGACGTCAGAGAAACACTGCGACAAGGGGGAGTTCCACGATGACACGGAACTGGCCCTTCAGGAGCCTGGGGTCATGAGCTGGCTGCCTCTGCCTCCAAGGCTGGCTTTAGGACCGTCTGCCGCGCAGACAGAGCCTGCTGCCACGTGGACAACGTCCCGCGAGTGCTCTTGGCTGACCAGCTGCGAGCGTCCTGGGTTAGGGGGCAGCTCCAGGTGCTCGGGCAGCTCCCTGTTGGGGAATCCTGCCATCCTATGATCAGCCCTGGCTGGAGCGCGGAAGAGCCGGCAACGCAGTGCGCCGAGCGGCGTGCCGCTGTCCTCGCAGGGACGGGCAAACGGATGTGATAACCATGCTGAGCACACAGGCGTAGACTAAGTAGCCCTCTCCCAGGAGTCAGCAAAATGGCTGTCTGAGAGGCCTTACAAACAGCTGTGAAAAGAAGAGAGGTGAAAAGCAAAGGAGAAAAGGAAAGATATGCCCATTTGAATGCAGAGTTCCAAAGAATAGCAAGGTGAGATAAGAAAGCCTTCCTCAGCGATCAATGCAAAGAAATAGAGGAAAACAATAGAATGGGAAACGCTAGAAATTGATTCAAGAAAATTAGAGATACCAAGGGAACATTTCATGCAAAGATGGACTCAATAAAGGACAGAAATAGTATGGACCAGACAGAAGCAGAGAATATTAAGAAGAGGTGGCAAGAAAACAGAAAACTGTACAAAAAGATCTTCACAACCCAGATAATCATGATGGTGTGATCACTCATCTAGAGCCAGACATCCTGGAATGTGAAGTCAAGTGGGCCTTAGAAAGCATCACTACGAACAAAGCTAGTGGAGGTGATGGAATTCCAGTGGAGCTATTTCAAATCCTGAAAGATGATGCTTTGAAAGTCCTGCACTCAATATGCCAGCAAATTTGGAAAACTCAGCAGTGGCCACAGGACTGGAAAATGTCAGTTTTCATTCCAATTCCAAAGAAAGGCAATGCCAAAGAATGCTCAAACTACTGCACAATTACACTCATCTCACATGCTAGTAAAGTAATGCTCAAAATTCTCCAAGCCAGGCTTCAGCAATATGTGAACCGTGAACTTCCTGATGTTCAAGCTGGTTTTAGAAAAGGCAGAGGAACCAGAGATTAAATTGCCAACATCAGCTAGATCATTGAAAAAGCAAGAGAGTTTTAAAAAAACATCTATTTCTGCTTTATTGCCTATGCCAAAGCCTTTGACTGTGTGGATCACAATAAACAACTGTGGAAAATTCTGAAAGAGATGGGAATACCAGACCACCTGACCTGCCTCTTGAGAAACCTCTATGCAGGTAAGGAAGCAACAGTTAGAACTGTACATGGAACAACAGACTGGTTCCAAATAGGAAAAGGAGCACATCAAGGCTGTATATTGTCACCTTGCTTATTTAACTTGTATGCAGAGTACATTATGAAAAAATGCTGGGCTGGAAGAAGCACAAGCTGGAATCAAGATTGCCAGGAGAAATATCAATCACCTCAGATATGCAGGTGACACCACCCTTATGGCAGAAAGTGAAGGAGAAGTAATGAGCCTCTTGATGAAAGTAAAAGTGAGGAGTGAAAAAGTTGGCTTAAAGGTCAACATTCAGAAAACTAAGATCATGGCATCCGATCCCATCACTTCATTGCAGATAGACGGGGAAACAGTGGAAACAGTGTCAGATTTTATTTTTCTGGGCTCCAAAATCACCGCAGATGGTGACTGCAGCCATGAAATTAAAAAACACTTTCTCCTTTGAAGGAAAGTTATGACCAACCTAGACGGCATATTAAAAAGCAGAGACATTACTCTGCCAGTAAAGGTCCATCTAGTCAAGGATGTGAGAGTTGGACTGTGAAGAAAGCTCAGTACAGAAGAATTGATGCTTTTGAACTGTGGTGTTGGAGAAGACTCTTGACAGTCCCTTGGACTGCAAGGAGATCCAACTAGTCCATCCTAAAGGAGATCAGTCCTAGGTGTTCATTGGAAGGACTGATGCTAAAGCTGAAACTCTAATACTTTGGCCACCGTATGTGGAGAGCTGACTCACTGGAAAAGACCCTGATGCTGGGAGGGATTGAGGGCAGGAGGAGAAGGGGATGACAGAGGATGAGATGGCTGGATGGCATCACCGACTCAATGGACATGGGGTTGAATGAACTCTGGGAATTGGTGATGGACAGGGAGGCCTGGCATGCTGCGGTTCATGGGGTCGCAAAGGGTCAGACACGGCTGAACAATTGAACTGAACTTATAGAACGGTGTGTGTGTTGATTATGTACGTGGGGAAAGGTTCTTCTCTTGTGCCAAAAACTCAAATTTCCCTGCCCCTTTATGAATAATAACGTCCATGAACCCTGAGATAGTGCAGGGTCCCCCGCTGAGTCCATCTCCCTCGAGTAGATCATGGTCATTGCCCCTGGAGCACCCCCGGCCCCAGACAGGCGTCACACCCCTTCACAGTCGTGACGGGAAGAGTATCAGAGGTTGGGGGTGAAGACAGCCCTCTGTGGTGGGAGCCTGAGTGGACAGGGGCAGAGCTCAGTCAAGGGTCTGGACGCCTGGACAGGGAACGGGCGGGTCAGCACTGAAGCCCAGCAGGGCTGCGTCCTCGGCAGATGCCACCAGCAGGGCCCGGAGGTGCGGGCTGGGAGATCCCGCGCTAATTGGTGGTGTGGGGGCCGTTACATCTCCGTGGCGGGGTAATTAGACCCTGGAGCCCTGCGTCTGGGAGTGATGGGGAGGAAGGCAACAGCCTTCTTCCCGGCGCCTCCTTTAAACCAGCAGAGCCTCAGAGCTGTCCAGCCACCTCTCAGGACGGGCCAGACCACACGGGCGCTGTCTGCTTGGGGGTCGGTGGGCAGAGGGGGCGACGGCAGCCTGTGCTGGGCTGGCAGAAGCCAGCAGTGCCTGTGGCTCTCAGGTAGGTTCCTGGGGGTCCTTCCTCTCCGGACGAGGGGCCCGTCTGGCGGCCTCTGGACCTGGTCTCTTGGGACTGTGTGGAGCGGGGCCAGGACTGAGAGGCCCCTTGCCACCCATGGCCTCCTCCCCGATCTTACGAGGGGGGCTTCCTCCCTGCCACGCTCCATCCCCCCCCCACCACCCAGCCACATCTCCAGCATCCTGCCCTGAGCTCTGAAGGTATCCATGGAGGGTCCCAGGCTCTCCTCCTACCGTCCACTGTCCCCCAGGAGACGTCCTCCTGCTCTAGAAATGTGGGGGCACCTGCACCAGAGGTCGGCTGCCCCTGCCGGTGCCCCAGGCTGCTCGAGGCTACCCTCTGTCTCCTCTGCCCCCTGCTGGCCCTGCCTCCCTGCCCTGTCCTCTCCTGCCCTCACAGGGATGGACAGGGAGGACGTTATCAGGCAGGGACGCTGGTCCACGTCCGCTGTGTCTTCTGCAGTCACAGCAGGTGCGGAGGGAGACTTCCGCCTTGCCCACCACCCCCTGATTTCAGGGGAGGGCTACCCTGGCACCCTCTGCTCCTGCCCGCTCGTCCTCCACGGGTGACCCCCTCTCGGGGGCGGAGCCCCGCAGCTGCGCTGTCCCACTCTGCTCCAGTGGGCTTGTCTCTCGCTGCCCTCCCAGCACTCAGACGTGCCCCAGGGTCCTCCCGGCACAGCTGCCCAGCCAGTCCTCACTGCATCAGGACGTTGCCCGGTGTTGCCCCTCACCGGCGCCCACTCCCACACCCAGCACTGTCAGCCCCAGCGCCTGACCTGCCCTCCACCCGGGAGCTTCCTCAGCAACTGGCCTGCAAGTTACAAGCGTGGGTCCCTTTTTCCTGCTTCTACGCCTCTCCTAGAACTCGCATTTCATGAAGGCGGAAGTTGTGGACTGTTTTCTCCCTGACTGAGCCCAAGGGCCTTGCAATCCTAACTTCCCAGTTTGGGGATCTCAGTGTCAGATGGATAGGAACTGGCCCCTGCCCTGCCTCCCCCCTGCTGTGAAGTCTGGACATCGGGGCCCTACGCGCGGGGTCTGGATGTGGGGGCCCTTCAGATCCAGCACAGCCCAAGCCCAGCTCTTTCTTCCCCTCTCTCACAAGCGTGCTTTCTCCCCTCTGCACCCAGATCCCGAAGCCTCCCCTTCAGGGCGTCTTGGAGCAGCACTGGGGGCCCAGCCAGCCCCTGGGGAGGAAGGCATCTGAGGCCTGATGGATGCCCGAGTTCTGGCCGCGGCGGGGCAGCAGGGGCACCTGAGGCCAGCAAGGTGTTCTCGGGGACTGGAAGTGGCTCTCGGGCAGGACTCTGTTGTTGGAGGGGGCGGGGGTGAGGGGGGAGCAGATGGGTCTGTTGGGAGAGCAGAGTTCGTGCCGGGAACGTTCCAGGGACGCGGCTGGAAGACCCGTGTGCCGTTCCCCACCCTGTGGAGGGTGGACCAGATGCAGTCAGGAAGGTGAGTGAGGCTCAGGTGGAGTTCAGGGACCATCATTCGGGCGTGGTGGTGGAACCGGAATGCGGGGTGGCTGGACAGAAGCCCAGGAGAGTGGAGACAAGGAGCCAATTCCAGAGACTCCGAGGACGCGGGAGGACTAGGGCCAGCCTTGGCTGAGCCACGCCAGGGAGAACTGAAGCTGGGCGTCGGCCGGGGCAGCTGGCTGCATGGTGGTGCCGCTGCCTGATGACGAACACAGGGAGGAGGTGTGTGACTCCAGGGCCAGTGGAGGCCTCTCGTCATCCGCTGGACACACGGGCGGGATCGGCAGAGAGATGGGGGTGTGGGCCTCACCAGGTGGAGACTTGGGAGTGGGGTGGCCTTGCTGAGCAAGGACGGTGAGAGCAGATGGCTGGGGCCACGGCAGCATGCGTGGAGGAGAGGCGGGTGGAGAAGGAACTGGCTCGCGCTCCAGAAGTTAGCACGGGCTGGTCACAGGCACCGGTGGGACTGCTGGTGTGGGGACAGAAGCCAGGCGCCTGTGGGCCTGGGGGCTAAGGCCATGGCACAGGTGAGCAGTCACAGATGAGACAGAGGGGGTCCAGTGGGGATCCCGAGTCAGCGAGATGTCCAGCTGCACAGCAGAGTCCATGGCAAAGGGGAGAAGGAGCAGGAGGAGCCCTGACAGGGCGCATGCCCAGCGGTGGGGTGGCTCAGCTCTGCGGGAGCCCTGCGCCCACAGCTGGAGCCAGGTAACAGAGGGGCCGTGGGTGCGAACAACTTGAGGGCAGCCTGGGGCATGGGAGTGGTTCTCACACCGTCCTAGGGTCCAGCCTGTCTAAGGGTCCAGCCTGTGTGGGCATGCGGAAACTCCGACCATTCTGCCACCCCCCGCCCCCAGACCTTTAAATTTTTCAAGAGAAGCCAGAAATCTGCGCTTCTCTGTGCAGTGATCTGATTGTCCGAAACAATGGCCAGAGTGAGGGTGTAAAGAATTTTCTGTGCTAAAACATGTAGCATAAGATGGGGGTGTGATAACACAGTGGTGGCTGGGAGGGGCTCTCGGACTCGCTCAGCTCCGTTTAAGCTCTCCCTCTGCCTTGCCATGAAATCTGACCTCTCAGGTATTTTAAAATGTCACTCTTAATCTTTGACTTAGTCGTTAACAACCAAAGTCCAGAGAGTGGCTGTGCCTCCACACATGTGGGCCACGCTCTGCGCTCCATGGTGCCCACGGACAAGGACAGGGCTGGTGGGCCTTTGAGCACTGATGTTTCATCCGGCAGAAGTCTGCTTTCCGGTGCTGCATATAAAGAAAAGGCTCATTTAGGTTTTTAACAAATATTTAACAGATGACCTTGGAATCATTCAGTCAGCAGTCCTCCCTTTTCTTCCTAATTATACCCATGAGATCTGATTTAGAACTTTCTATCTAAGAGCTAGAGATAGAGATAGTTGAAGAGCTGACTCCTTGGAAAAGACCCTGATGCTGGGAAAGATTGAGGGCAGGAGGAGAAGGGGACGACAGAGGATGAGATGGTTGAATGGCATCACCGACTCAAAGGACATGACTTTGAGCAAATTCTGGGAGACGGTGAAGGACAGGGAAGCCTGGCGTGCTGCAGTCCATGGGGCCGCAGAGTCGGACACGACTGAGCAACTGAACAACGTAGTGTGTTCACACCATCCCATTGACTAAGTGGCAGCATTTATCATTTTCAACATTTCTTTTATTAAACCATTCAGTTCAGTTCAGTCGCTCAGTCGTGTCTGACTCTTTGAGACCTCATGAATCTCAGCACACCAGGCCTCCCTGTCCATCACCATCTCCCGGAGTTCACCCAAACTCACGTCCATCAAGTCCGTGATGCCATCCAGCCATCTCATCCATCCTCTGTTGTCCCTTTCTCCTCCTGCCCCCAATCCCTCCCAGCATCAGAGTCTTTTCAAAGAGTCAGCTCTTCACATGAGGTGGCCAAAGTACTGGAGTTTCAGCTTTAGCATCAGTCCTGCCAAAGAACACCCAGGACTGATCTCCTTTAGGATGGACTGGTTGGATGTCCTTGCAGTCCAAGGGACTCTTAAGAGTCTTCTCCAACACCACAGTTCAAAAGCATCAATTCTTCTGCGCTCAGCTTTCTTCACAGTCCAACTCTCACATCCATACATGACCACAGGAAAAACCATAGCCTTGACTAGATGGACCTTTGTTGGCAAAGTAATGTCTCTGCTTTTGAATATGCTATCTAGGTTGGTCATAACTTTTCTTCCAAGGACTAAAGCGTCTTCTAATTTCATGGCTGCAGTCACCATCTGCAGTGATTTTGGAGCCCAAAAATAAAGTCTGACACTGTTTCCCCATCTATTTCCCATGAAGTGATGGGACCGGATGCCATGATCTTCGTTTTTGAATGTTGCGCTTTAAGCCAACTTTTCACTCCTCTTTCACTTTCATCAAGAGGTTTTTTAGTTCCTCTTCACTTTCTACCATAAGGGTGGCGTCATCTGCATATCTGAGGTTGTTGATATTTCTCCCAGCAATCTTGATTCCAGCTTGTGCTTCTTCCAGCCCAGCGTTTCTCATGATATACTCTGCATAGAAGTTAAATAAGCAAGGTGACAATATACAGCCTTGACGTACTCCTTTTCCTATTTGGAACCAGTCTGTTGTTCCATGTCCAGTTCTAACTGTTGCTTCCTGACCTGCATACAGGTTTCTCAAGAGGCAGGTCAGGTGGTCTGGTATTCCCATCTCTTTCAGAATTTGCCACAGTTGATTGTGATCCACACAGTCAAAGGCTTTGGCATGGGCAATAAAGCAGAAATAGATGTTTTTCTGGAGCTCTCTTCCTTTTTCCATGATCCAGCAGATGTTGGCAGTTTAATCTCTGGTTCCTCTGCCTTTTCTAAAACCCGCTTGAGCATCTGGAAGTTCAGGGTCCACGTGTTGCTGAAGCCTGGCTCGGAGCACTCTGAGCATCCCTGCCCTAGCGTGTGAGGTGGCGCCGCTGTGCGGCAGTCTGTGCATTCTTTGGCATTGCCTTTCTCATTGCTTTCACTTTATTGTATTTTCTCATCTCCAAAATAGCAAGTCCTCTTCACTAATCCTCTCCTTTCTTTTTCCTGAACCTTCTTTGATATTCCCATCTGTTCATACTTGAAGATGACTTTAAGGATTATTTCATTCTGTTTTAAGGAAAATAAAATTTGGTGAGATTTCAACTGTGATCAAAGCTTCCCTGGTAGCGCTAGTAGTAAAGAACCCACCTGCCGATGCAGGAGACGTAAGATACGGGGGCTCGATCTCTGGTTGGGGAAGACCCCCTGGAGAAGGGCATGGCAACCCACTCCGGTGTTCTTGCCTGGAGAATCCCATGGAGAGAGGAGTCCGGGGGCCTACAGTCCATGGAGTCAGACACGACTGAAGCAACTTAGCACATGCGTGCACAACTATAATCAAGTTAACTTTTTAAAGTCCACTTGGAAGTATTGACAGCTTTACAATATATCTTCAAGGGACATATTCATGGCTAATTGCTGGTAACCCAGGGATTGAACCTGTGTCTCTTGCATCTCCTTCATCGGCAGGTAGGTTCTTTACCGCCAGGGCCACCTGGAAAGCCAAGTAGAAAGACTACAGCTTTAGGGTCGTTTTTAAATCCCTTAATCAGTTATGCACGAACTTGGGCAAACCCTGGGAGATGGCGAGGGACAGAGAGGCCTGGCGTGCTACGGTCCATGGGGTCGCAAAGAGTCGGACCCAACTGGGTCGCTGGAAAACACCAACAGTCAGTTATAATCTGGGTTTTCTAGGTTAAAGACACATTATCTGGAAATAATGACAGTTTTGTCTACTTCTTTATCCATTTTTGTAGTAGGTAGTAGAAGGCGGTGTTCTTACTTCTTGGTGGTTTTAAAGAAGACCCATCTTCATCCTAGTCTCTGCAGAATGTGAGTGATTCTGGTACTACCCACAGGGATGTCACAGGCTGTTGGCTGAGTGAGAGATGTTTTTCTTACCTAAAGTCATGATTTATTGGAAGTCATTGCTAAGAGAATCTACAGCAAATGGTACTGACATTTTTGAGTTGTTTTTCCATTTTTATTGGAGTGCAGTTGATTTATAACGGTATGTTGGTTTCAAGTGTACAGCGAGGCAATTCAGCCATAGATTCTTTTCAGTTACAGGTTATTACAAGATACTGAGTGTAGTTCCCTTTGCTACAGAGAAGGACTTTGTCGGTTCTCTATGTGTGTGTATCTGTTAATCCCAAACTCCTGAAGTACCCCTCACTTGCCCCTTTGGTAACCATAAGCTTATTTACTATGTTGAATCAGAGATTATTTATATATTAATATTCAAATAAATCACTTATTTGGGGATGGCAAATGTATACAAAGTTTGGAACTGTTTTTGGTCAAAGCCTTTCCGCATCAGTGGGACTCCCGTCATCACTCTGATGCATTTGATGGCCCGGCAGCCGCTTGAGCTCTGAGCGTGGGCATGCTTGCTTGTCTGTGGCATTCGCTCTCTGCATGTGCTTCTGGGTGCTACCTCCTGGCTTTTCATTTGAGTTTTGTAACTACACTAAACACACACACACACACACACACACACACACACACACACACACACGGTCATTGGCACACAGTTCTCCTTTTGTGGAAAGGTATTTGCCACTTTGTGAAATGAACTGGAAATCCCCACACCCTGTGGCAGTTCATAAGCCATGAGAAAGCTCTGCTCCTGAGAGAAGAGGAAGATTTGTGCTGGTACAGCATCCGAGGCCATGGCTGTCTCTGAAGCATCTCTAGCAGTTCTCGTGTTTATATCATGGGGACATGGGACCTTCTGTTTTGTCAGCTTTCTCAGAAAGTGGGGACCTTGAGACTCTAACGTTGGCCATCCCGTGAGTGCCTTTAGGAATTGTCTAAGCTCTTGGCACGTCATTTTCACCTGTGAAATTAAGCTATAAGAAAACCACGGCATAAACCTCTGCCTTTTCTTCTGATGATACTGTTTATTTTGTGACTTTCTGTTTTACAGCCTGTTAGAATAGTGTCAGAGTGCGACCTAAAGCTCTAATAGTCCATCTTAATAATTCCGAATCTCTAGCCTGCACCCAAATGGGCTCACTGTTTCTCTTGTTGATGCCCCGAGGGAAGAGTCGTGGCCTCAGCGTCTGAGGACCCATGTGTCTTGATGAGTCCCTGAACTTTCCACTGTGAGCCTCAGATTTTCACCTGAAAATGTGAGCCTTGTTTTCCCATGGCCATGGTGACGGTTACAAGGGGGAATTTATGTGAGTTACATCTGACATGTGATAAGGGCTAGGGTTGGGAAGAGCCCCTGGAGAAGGAAATGGCAACCCACTCCAGTATCCTGGCCGGAGGATCCCATGGACAGAGGAGCCTGGTGGGCGACAGTCCACAGGCTGGCTCTGGGGACCCACCTGCAGGGTGGAGGAAGCGTGCCGGGGCAGCCCCTGGACTGTTCTGCAGACACCGCGTGTAGAGCTCGGTCTTCATGCCCCCGTCACACACAGCCCCTTAACCCCGGTCATGGGCTCACTGGGCAGGTGGCTCCTCCCTCAGCGGTGACAGGCCCCTCAAGAACATTCTGGATTCCCCCACTCTGCTGCCCCAGCCCCTCTGCCTTCTGTTTTCTTTCCTCCAGAACCCCGTTGACCCCTCCCTTGCTGGTTCTCCCCTCGGGAGTTTCTGATGTTGTGGGGCTTTATCTTTTCACCCTTGAGGCGACAACTCTCTCCTGTTGGCCCGGGAGGCTCCTCCTTCTCTTTGCACCCCCAGCTCTGTGGCGAGATGCCATGGGTCTGGGGTCTGGCTGGGCAGAGAGACCCATAAACCCTACCAGCCCCTGGTATCCCCTTCCTCTTACAAAAGCATCTCTGAAGCCAGGTGAAGGACAAGTATCTTCCAATGTAGCCAAGGACTGTGGACGTCCCTTATGGTTATTAGACTCCTTTGGGAAAGTCCAGGTCATAAAAGACATCAGATGATTTGAAGATCACCTGGAGGAGGGAAATGGGCAGGCTCTTCCAGAGCCCCACCTACTCTCAGGGTGTCCAGTCCCCAGGAGACCTAGACCCCCATAGCGAGTGCTTCAGGCTCAACTTAGAGACAGTTTCTGTGCCCCTGCTGTCCGAGGAGATAGGTGCCCACTCTTGGGTCAAACCCATCCCCAGACTGACCTCCGCTTTCTCTCCCCAGCTGCCCTTGGCCCTCATCCGGCCTGAAGGTTGTTTGTGGCCCTGGGTGCCCGCACAGGAGGATGAGGGGGAGAGAATGTGACGCAGGTCAGCGCCTTCATCCTGGTGGGCTTCCCACACAGCTCCCCGGCTGCAGTACCTGCTCTTCCTCCTCTTCCTGCTCACCTACCTCTTCGTGCTGGTGGAGAACCTGGCCATCATCCTCACCGTCTGGGGCAGCCCCTCCCTCCACAGGCCCATGTACTACTTTCTGGGCTCCATGTCTTCCCTGGAGATCTGGTACGTGTGTGACATCATCCCCAAGATGCTGGACGGCTTCCTCCTGCAGAGGAGGCGCATCTCCTTCGTGGGCTGCATGACCCAGCTCTACTTCTTCAGCTCCCCTGGCGTGCACCGAGTGTGTGCTCCTGGCCTCCATGGCCTACGACCGCTACGTGGCCATCTGCCACCCCCTGCGCTACCAAGCCATCATGACCACGGGGCTGTGTGTCCAGCTGGTGGCTTTCTCCTTCATGAGTGGCTTCACCGTCTCCGTGATCAAGGTCTACTTTATCTCAGGCGCCACGTTCTGTGGTTCTAACGTCCTGAACCACTTCTTCTGTGACATCTCCCCCATCCTCAGACTGGCCTGCACGGACTACTCGACCGCAGAGCTGGTCGACTTCGTCCTGGCCTTCCTCATCCTAGTGCTCCCGCTCATGGCCACGGTGCTGTCCTACGGGCACGTCACCCTGGCTGTGCTGCGCATCCCCTCGGCCACGGGCCGCTGGAGAGCCTTCTCCACCTGCGCATCTCACCTCACCGTGGTCACCATCTTCTACACGGCCTTGCTCTTCATGTACGTGCGGCCCCAGGCCATTGATTCCCGGAGCTCCAACAAGCTCATCTCTGCTGTTTACACTGTCCTCACCCCAATCATCAACCCCTTGATCTACTGTCTGAGGAATAAAGAGTTCAAGGGCGCCTTTAAAACGGCCCTGGGCTTTGGTCGAGCTTCACTGTAGCAGGCATGTCCTGGGCTTTCATTCTGGTCATCTGAAACAAAATCTGAAAATCCACCTCTTCTCTTTGAGGACACTTATTTGCAATCATGGAAGTGCATCGCATCACTGCCGTGCTTCATTTATTTTCAATTTACTTCCACATTAGTGTTTCTCCTTCAGCTCATGGATGCTGGTACAATAGCTGTGAGGGTGAAAATGCCATTATTTTCTGCATTTTCAGTTCAATTCAGTTTCTTAGTTGCGTCCAGCTCTTTGCAAACTCATGAACTGCAGCACACCAGCCTTCCCTGTCCATCACTAACTCCCAGAGCTTACTCAAACTCATGTCCATCGAGTCAGTGATGCCATCTAATCATCTCATCCTCCGTTGTACCTTCTCCTTCTGCCTTCAATTTTTCCCAGCATCACATTCTTTTCCAGTGAGCCAGCTCTTCGCATCAGGTGGCTGAGTGACTTCGGCATCAGTCCTTCCAATGAATATTCAGGACTGATTTCCTTGCGATGGACTGATTGGATCTTCTTGCAGTCCAAGGGACTCTCAAGAGTCTTCTCCAACAACATGGTTCAAAAGCGTCAATTCTTCAGTGCTCAGCTTTCTTTACAGTCTGACTCTCACATCCATACATGACTACTGGAAAAACCATAGCTTTGACTAGATGGACCTTTGTCGACAAAGTTAGGTCTCTACATTTTAATATACTGTGTAGGCTGGTCATAGCATTTCTTCCAAGGAGCAAGTGTCTTGAATTTCATAACTGCAGTCCCCATCCACAGTGATTTTGGAGCTCAAGAAAGTAAAGTCTGTCACTGTTTCCATATCAGCTTGCCATGAATGATGGGACTGGATGCTATGATCTTCATTTTTGAATGCTGAGCTTTGCCCCAACTTTGTCACTCTACTCTTTCATTTTCATCAAAAGGCTATTAAGTTCCTCTTCACTTTCTGCCATAAGGGTGGTGGCATCTGCATATCTGAGGTTATTGATATTTCTCCCAGCAATCTTGACTCCAGCTTGTGATTCATCCAGCCTGGAATTTCACATGATATACTCTGTATAGAAGTTAAAGAAGCAGATGACAATATACAGCCTTGATGTATATACTCCTTTCCCAATTTGGAACCAGTCTGTTGTTTCATGTCCAGTTCTAACTGTTTCTTCTTGACCTGCATACAGATTTCTCAGGAGGCAGGTAAGGTGGTCTGGTATTCCCAACTCTTGAAGAATTTTTCAGTTTGTTGTGACCTACATACTCAAAGGCTTTGGCATAGTCAATAAAGCAGAACTAGATGTTTTTTTCTGAAATTATCTTGCATTTCCTATAATCCGCAGATGTTGGCAGTTTGATCTCTGGTTCCTCTGCCTTTTCTAACTTCAGCTTGAGCATCTAGAAGATCACAGTTCACATATTTTTAAGCCTGACTTGGAGAATTTTGAGAATTACTTTGCTAGTGTGTGAGATGAGTGCAGTTTACATTAGTTTGAGCATTCTTTGGCATTGCCCTTCTTTGGGATTGGAATGAAAACTGACCTTTTCCAGTCCTGTGGCCACTGCTGAGTTTTCCAAATTTGCTGGCATATTGAGTGCAGCACTTTCACAGCATCATCTTTCAGGATTTGAAGCAGCTCCACTGGAATTCCATCCCCTCCACTAGCTTTGTTCATAGTGACGCTTCCTAGGCCCACTGGACTTCCCATTCCAGGATGTCTGGCTCTAGGTCAGTTATCACACCATCGTGGTTATCTGGGTCGTGAAGTACAGTTCTTCTGTGTATTCTTGCCACCTCTTTTTAATATCTTCTGCTTCAATTAGGTCTATGCCATTTCTGTCTTTTATTTTGCCCAAATTTGCATGAAAATTTCCCTTGGTATCTCTAATTTTCTTGAAGAGATCTCTAGTTTTCCCCATTCTGCTATTTTCCTCTATTTCTTTGCATTGATCACTGAGGAAAGATTTCTTATCTCTCCTTGCTATTCTTTGGAGCTCTTCATTTAAATGGGTATAGTTTTCCCTTTTCTCCTTTGCCTTTAGCTTTTCTTTATTTTATGGCTAGGCAAAGGAAGACTTCCTCATCTTTAAAATTACCCTGCACCTTTCAGGAAGCAGCAAAATATATCAGGTCATCTGAGGTTTTCACATCCTAAACGGAGTGTAGTGTTTCAGGGAGTGGAGCTCTTGAACTAGGCAGTGAACTGAGCACCAATGTCCACAGAACCAAGTGTGTCTGGGAATCATCAGGGCCTGTAGATTTTGGTTTAAATGTTAAAGTCCTATTCCACTCAGGTCCCAGCTAGACTCCACCCCCTCTTCTGTATATAAGCCCCCCACCCCCTCACCTATTACTGCTGAGAGAATGAGTTTTCTTACTGCACGAGGGTGATCCTGGTTGACCTGTAACACACGCAGGTTCCCCGGCCACTGGAAAGCCATGTGCAGAGACCCTGGCAGCCCTGCATGGTGCCTGGTGGGCAACTCACCAATATTACTGAAGGAATTCTCGAAGGTACAAACAAGAGGTTCTAGCCATCTGCAGGGAGGAACCAGGAGCCCTAACCCCCCAGCCTAATGCTCCAGGGAGCCCACCAGGAGTCCTGAAGAGGAGCCTGGCATCTTAGAAGCAGCATCCTTCAGGGGCGAGGTCACCAAGTTGCCACCTGGGGACCACAGGGTCAGAATCTCAGGATGTGGGCCCAAGAGTGTTCAGGGCTCTCAAAACATCAGACAGCTTTCCACGCAGCTCTGATTGGCTGCAGAGTTCAAACCCTGGTCAGTCAGGCAGTTGGGATCAATAAGAGATAATCTGAGGAGCACCCACACGACCAGGGCCAGGTGTGGAAACACAAGGAAAGGGGGATGGGCCATGGAGACCATGGACGACCTCAGGGCTTTTCAACTGCTCGGTATGGACCACCTCTCTCTGTGGAGGCCCCAGAGATCTGGCTTCCTCCTTGCCTCTGTGTCCTGAGGTCCCTACCCCTTAGCCCTCCTGGGTCCTGCACCCGTAGAGACATGCACAGGCCCTTTGCCATTCACTCTGTCATTAGGAGTCATGTGAAAAGTCGTCAGACTCACACCAGCATGGGGGAATGCCACGTGAGTGGCTTTCAGAGCTGGTGCCTGGTGCCTCCTGGACCCCCGGCCCATCTCTGCTCTGCACTTGCCCCTTCAGCCACGTGCGTTTGCTACCATTTGGCTCCCTTTCTGGTCATCCCTCTGTGCCAGGTCCAAGGTCCATGCCAGAGAAACAGTGAGGGAGACTTAGCCGGCCACGGTGGCCCTCAGAGTCCAGCAAGGGAGGCAGGGCCTGAGTGGGCCGTGAAGCACAGGCCAGGTGTGGGGCATGCAGTGTCCCGTCGGAGCCTGAGCAGGGAGCAGACCCGGTGGGACCACCTAAGTGCAGGTGGGAGGCCGGAGGGGGGCTCCAGGGATCCCGCGTCAGCTGTCCCAAGGGCAGGGACTGTGTGTCCCTGGAGACACTGAGCTGCGGACACCTGATGTCAGTGGAGGGAGACCCCAGGGGGAGGGCGGCCCTAGGAGCGGAGGTCAGTCACAGCCCTGGATCCCCCTCCACCGTGTGAAGCAGCTCGTCTGTGCCCGCCCCCACCCTTGGCCTGCTCGGTCAGACCCCTTGGCCCCATGTGATTTAGCGGGCGGGGCAGGGCACCTCCTGGATCACCCCTCGTCCTCCCAGTCCACCAGCCACAGCACAGCTCCGTCCTGGCCGGGGTGACTGCAGGCCATGCACAGGGTCCTGAGAGCCTGTCTCCCTCATGGGCAGCTGAAACAGACCGGTTCCATCTCCTGGGAGCCCCTCAGTCCACAGCCTTCTCTGGTCACAACCAAGTGACTCAACCATTTACTCATTCACGCATGTGTAGCCCAAGCACTGCCTATGTGCCAGACAGGAGTCAGACAACCGGTGTTTGATGATGAACAAACAGACAAGAACCCAGCCCATGCAGCTTGCCTTCTGTGTGTGGTAGAGAAACACACAACACACACAGGTAGTCTGCTCAGAGGGGCGCTCAGGGGCTCATGCTAAGGAGGGAAAACCCAGCAGGCCCAGGGGGCCGAGAGACGGCCCCCAAGGTTGTCTGCTCCCCTGAGCTTGTGATTGTGGCCTGAGTCCTTCAGGATGGAATCAGGGAAGGATGTGGAGATCAAGAGGTCCCTGTGGGCTGCCCAGGGGGGACACAGAGGGGGAGCCTACACACAGCAGAGGAGGACTCCTTGTGACCACAGAGGCAGAGATGGGAGGGGTGCGGGCCACAGGCCAGGGAGCCTGGAGCCGCCGAGGACAGAGAGGCAGAAGGGGCCCTCCTCTGGGGCCTGTGGGAGGAGCTCGGCACTCCCACCCCTGACGTGGGACTTTCAGAATAATTTTCTGTTGCGTTAAGCCTCCTAGTTTGCGGTGCTTTGTTTCTGCAGACCCAGGACACTAATCCCACGGGGAGGAAATCAGGACCGTCCTGGGTGGGTGTGGGGAGAAAGTGCTCCGGGAAGGGCAGTCCAGAGGCGGCAGAAGTCCAGAGCCCGAGGCAGGAAGAGGGGCAGGGCCATCTGAAGGGCCCGAGGTGCGGGGAAGGAGAGGGGCCAGGGCAGTGGAGCTAGGGCAGAGGGGAAAGGAGGGTCTGGGTGAGACCAGAGAGGAGACGCAGGCTCCCAGTGGTGGACCAGCCTCCCTGCCAGGCCCCGCCCTCGGGACTGGACACAGAGGAGGTTCTGAGCTGGGAGGACCGGGACCTGACCCTGTCTCATCGGTCCTATGACTCGGCGTGGCCAGCACACGGCCATCCTGAGCCTCTGCTTGGCCTGCACCCCTCATTACAGCAGCCTGCTGTCCCTCCCCACCACTCTCCTGCGCACGGAGGTGTGGGGCTGAGGGCCGACTCAGGGACAGCGGCTCCTCGGACTTGCCCAGGACGTGGTCCCGGGCGGTGTGCAGTGAAACGAGGACCACAATGTGGACGCGCAGACCTGCCCTCAGCCGGCCCCAGAGGCCCAAGCACCCACTAATTGGCCCTGTGGGCAGTGTCGCCTGCCTGGCAGGGTAATTGGGCCCTGGAGCCCTTGAGCTCCAACTGAAAAAGCCCAGACTACTGAGCCTCCCAGCCACCCGCACAGTGCTCCTCTCCAGAGCGAGCCCCAGTCTTGCTGGCCCAGCGCCTGTGGCTGGCCTGCAAGCCACTGGACGCCAGGAGAAGCCGCTCGCAGAGAAGGCTGGAGGACCCCAGGTGGGACCCAGCGCCTTGCATGTGGGTGTCTGTGCTTTACTGTGATTCTAGAGCACAGTGTGTACACTGCACCCTGGCTGAGTGATTGTGTGCGTGTGTGTGAGAGAGAGAGACTCCACCAGCCATGCCTGCCCCTCACAACAGCCGATCTGGGGCAGGGGGCTGTGCAGGACTCCCCTCTGCAGTGCCAGCACCGAGACTCAAGGGTGCTCCAGAAATGGCCCTCACACCTGTAGGCCCTGTGCCGACTACACACCTGTGGGTCCTGTGCTGAGCCCATTTCTGACATCACCCCCAGCCTCACCAACAGCCTCACAAGGACTGGGCAGACCAAGGACACCTGTCCCCACGCTGGCTCAGGCGCCGTCCAGGTGGCCTCCCGGGAGTGCGGGAAGTGGCTGCAGGCTGCCAGGGCCGGTGAAGTCAGCGCGTAAATCCACCCTTCCTGGGAAGGGGATCTTCCTTCGCCCCTCTCAGGTTTTCCCAAAGAACCCAAAAGAGTCTGCATTTGCTGGCCTGGTGAGAGTCTTCTCTCTGCAGCTGCTGGAGAACTTGTTTTGGAGCAGAGAACCCCAGGCTCCCTACTGCTCTTGGACTCTGAGGAGGGGACCAGGCAGGGGTAGGGGGCAATCACGCCAAAAATGCAAGCTGTCTGAGAACCACGTTGGACCCTGGGATGGAAGAGGGCCATGAGAGGGACAGAAGACCAAATCCCAGCAGGGCTGGGGTCCCGTTGGCAGCACGGCACTGAGGTTAATCCAGAGACCTGAGGAGCTCCAGTGCTGTGTGAGATGTGCCCTCAGAGTGGCGGGGATGTTGCTGTGGGATCCCTCTGCATTATCTTTGCAGCTTGTCTAAAATTTTCCCAAACAAAGGGTTTGCTGAAAAAGAAAACATAGCCATTGTCCTAAGTGCAGACAAAGGAGGATGAGCTCCAGTTGTCCCGAATTTCTAAGTAAACACAACTTTTCACTGAACCAGACAACCTAGTATGAATTATCCAACGCACTGGTGATCAGCTGTTCAGGGCTGTCATGTCTGACTCTTTGTGACCCCGTAGACTTCAGCATGCCAGGCTTCCCTGTCCTTCACCATCTCCCAGAGTCTGCTCAGACTCGTGTCTGCTGAGTCAGTGATGCCATCCGAGCATTGCATCCTTTGTCACCCCTTCCACTCCTGTCCCCAATCTTTCCCTGCATCACAGTCTTTCCCATGAGTCAGCTCTTCCCCTGAGGTGGCCAAAGTATTGGACCTTAGCTTCAGCATCAGTCCTTCCAATCAATATTTAGGCTTAATTTCCTTTAGGATTGGCTGGTTTGATCTTGCTGTCCAAGGGGCTCTCAAGGGTATTCTCCAACTGCTCAGTTCAAAAGCACCGATTCTTCAGTGCTCAGCCTTTTTATGGTCCATCCCTCACATCGGTACATGATGACTCCAATAACCATAGGTTTGACCACACGCACTTTTGTTGACAAGTGATGTCTCTGTTTTTAATATGTTGTCTTAGGTACCTGACTGGGTCTAAAGTCAAACTGACATAGACAAAGTAAGGGAGAAAAGCATTTATGTAATAGCAGTTTGGTGACACACGGGAGTCTTTATAAGGAAAGGAATCTGAAGAACTGGCCACCGCCAGAGTCTGATGCTGTGTGATGTGGACAGCCGTGGACCACAAGGCTCAGGGACTGCTCAGGGCAAATGCTGAACCTCAACCAGGACTGCCTGGCTCCTTCTCAGCGTCTGCTTGTCCTCGGAAGTAAGGACGCGCCTCTCCTCTGGGTGCAGGAAGAGCCCCTCTCACGGGAGTGTCTTATGACCTGATCCAGGGGAGATGGTCGTGGGGGTGGTTCAGGATGAGCCTTCTCTCTCTGCCATTTTCTCAGACTCCTTCCAGTTGAAATAGTCAATGTGCCAGGGAGCTATGTTCTGGGCTGTGCACCCTCAACCCATGTATGTAGCGTAGTTTCCTTGGTTTTATTGCCGCCTTTGCGCTGTCTCTGGGTCCTCTGCCTCCTGAGCTGGAACACAAACTGCATCAGGAACAGGACCATTGCATCTCCTGCCCTGCCCCCAGAATGTATTCAAGAAATACTTCTCAAAGAAAAAGAAAATAGGATAGCCAGGAGGAGGCAAGAAACCTGTGGGATCTGACCTCATGAGAGCCAACCTGGTGAGATGGAGACCTCTCCCCAGATGGAGACAGAGGCCAGGAAAGCCTGGTGAGTCCAGAGCTCCCATGTTAGTGCTTCCCCAGCGACGCTGTGTCTTCTCACAGGCTCACTGTGTCCTCTGGGCATACTGGTTCTCGTATTCGGCAATCATCATGTGCAAATCGGGATGTTGTTATTGTTGTTCAGTCACTGAGTCATGTCCAACTCTTAGAGACCCCATGGACTGCAGCGCAGCAGGCTTCCCTGTCCTTCACCATCTCCTGGAGTTTGCTCAAACTCATGTCCGTCGAGTTGATGTCACTATCTAACCATCTCATCCTCTGTTGCTCCCTTCTCCTCCTGCCCTCAATCTTTCCTAGCATCAGGGGTTTTTCCAGTGATGTATGCCTGGAATTATTCTTCACCACCATACCCTCTGCCTGGGTCCCCTGCAGCCAGCACGGTTGTGGGGTGGTGGAGCATCCAGGCAGGATAAAAGCCCACACCTGTTGGGTGTCCAGGCACTGTGCATCAATCACCTCCTATAGCGTGGCAGGGAGATGGACACACCACCGTGTTTCTGAGTCAAAGACTTGGGGGCCTGAGGTTGGGCAAGAGCCCTACATGCCACCCGGGGAAGGCAAGTGGGTAGCAGGTTCAGACAGGGCCCAAGGCTGCTCTGCTGGAGCAGAGAGAAGGGGCACCTCGTGAGGTGGAGGGGAGCTCAGCAGATGAGCAAGGAGCAGGATGGATGGGAGGGTGGTGGGAGCCAGGGGTCCACACTCGGGGGGCAGGAAGGCAGTGGCCTTGCAGCTCAGAGCATCCTTTCCTGTGGTGCCACCAGGTGAGTCAGGCTCCGTGAGAAGACCCTCTGCCCTCAGGCCAGTCTTCGTCTTGGGTGTTTGTCAGAAGTGGTCTCCTTAGCTCCCCTCCACATGCCACTGGGTCTGCCCTCGCATACATCTGCCTTCTTACCACAGGCACCGCCTGCCTGCCTCCCCCTGGGACAGTCTGCCCTTCACGTCCTGCCTAGATGACCTGGGGAGACAGCCTCGGGGGCCAGCAGAGGCCAGGCCCACAGCCCCTGCCCATCCTGTGATCTCCTGGAGCCTGCAGCCCTTTCCTGGAGCCTTCTCCACCCTCCCCCAGCCCTACAAGCTCAGTTGGGGATTCTTCCCTTTGGGCTGGTGGCCCTGACTTCCCTACAGGTCCCTTTCTTCCTGCTCAGCATCAATGGAACAGATCTGAAGGAAGCTTCCAGGCCTGACGATTGCTCCCTCCTTCCCATCTGATAGACGCCAGTGCTGGCCACACTCCCCCTGACCCCAACTTCCCACTCACTGCCCCAACCCCTCACTCCCCCATGCCCACAGTCTGCGCTGGCCAGGAAAGGCAACCAAGATTTCCTGTGTGTGTGTGTTTACATATGGGTGTGAGACTGTGAGTGTAGTTGTGCTGTATGAATGTGTCAATGTGTATCTGTGTGTGTACATATGGGTGTGAGACTGTAGGTGTGTGTACAAATGTGGCAGTGTATCTGTGGGTGTATGTATATGGGGTGAGAGTGTGAGTGTAGGTGTTGCATGAATATGTCAGTGTGTATGTGTATGTGTATGTGAGACTGAGTGTAGGTGTGCTATATGAATTTGTCAGTGTGTATCTGTGTGTTTTTATGGGTGTGAGACTGTGCTGTGTGTAAGGAAGTTGTATGAATGTGTCAGTGCATATCTGCATGCATATGTGAACATATGGGTGTGAGACTGTAGGTGTATGAATGTGTCAGTGTGCATCTGTGTGTGTATGTATATAGGGTGAGACTGTGAGTGTAGATGTGTTGTATGAACGTTTTAGTGTGTATCCTTATGTGAGTGTGTACATAAGGGTCTGAGATTGTGAATATAGGTGTGTTGTATTAATGTATCAGTGTGTATCTGTGTGTCTATATGTATGGGTCTGAGATTGTGAGTGTAGGTGTGCTGTATGAATGCATCAGTGTGTATTGTGTGTGTGTGTACATATGGTTGTGAGACTGTAGGTGTGTTGTATGAATTTGTCACTGGGTATCTGTGTGTGTGTGTGTTTGGGTGTGAGACCGAGTGTAGGCATGCTCTATGAACATGTCAGTGTATATCTTTGTGTGTGTGTATATATGGGTGTCAGACTGTGAGTGTAGGTATATGAATGTGTCAATTTGTATCTGTGTACATATGGGTGAGACTGTGATTGTAGGCATGCTCTATGAACATGTCAGCGTGTATCTGTGTATGTGTATGTGTGGTCTGAGACTGAGTGTAGGTGTGTTGTATGAATGTGTCAGTGTGTATCTGTGTGTGTGTATGTATGGATGTGAGACTGTGAATGTAGGTGTGTTGTATGAATGTGTGACTGCATATTTGTGTATGTGCGGTTTGAGACTGTGAGTGTAGGTGTGTTGTATGAATGTGTCAGTGTGTATCTGTGTGTGTATGTATGGGTGTGGCTATGGTTGTAGTTGTATTGTATGAACACATCAGTGTATATTTGTGTGTGTGTGTACATATGGCTGAGTTTGTAGATGTGTTGTATGCACATTAGTGTGTACATGGCTGTGAGACTGTGAGTGTAGATGTATTGCATGAACGAGTCAGTGTATGTCTGTGTATGTATGGGTGTGACAACGTGAATTTAGGTGTGTTGTCTGAATGTGTGGCTGCACATTTGTGTGTGTGCATGTATAGTTTGAGACTCTGGGTGGAGGTGTGTTGTATGAATATATCAGTGTGTATTGGTGTGTGTATGTATGGGTGTGAGACTGAGAGTGTAGGTGTACTGGATGAACATATCAGTGTGTATCTGTGTGTGTGCATGTATGGGTTGGAGACGAGTGTAGCTATACTGGATGAACGTGTTAGTGTGTATCTGTGTGTGTTATGTATGGGTGCGAGACTGTGAGTGTCGCTGTACTGGATGAACATGTCAGTGTGTATCTGTGAGTGTGTTATGTATGGGTGTGAGACTGAGACTGTAGGGGTACTGGATGAATGTGTCAGTGTGTATCTGTGTGTGTTATGTATGCGTGCGAGACTGTGAGTGTAGCTGTACTGGATGAATATGTCAGTGTGTATCCATGTGTTTGTGTGTATGTATGGGTGTGAGACTGCTGAGTGTAGCTGTACTGGATGAACGTGTCAGTGTGTATCTGTGTGTGTATGTGTATGGGTGTGAGAATGTGAGTGTATGTGTGATGCATGCACATGTGAGTGTGTGGGTATGATCATGGGTGGGGCATGGGTTGAGGGTGGGAGTGGCAGGTCACACCACCTGAGACCTGGAGACCCTCGCTTACCTGCAGCAGCTTCTCAGGCCCTGACAGCACTTCCTTCTGGGGAGAGGCGGGCATGACCCCAGTCACACCCAACGCCTTCCCTGTGCATCTTTCTGCACCAGGGCAGGGCACAGCAGAGGTGGAAGAGCAGCTGCCATGCATAAAATTTGGGGAAAACAAAGTTCACTAAGCTTTCGTCATGGTTGGTCCTGATGCAGGTGGTGGAGGCAGTGGGTGCTAGTGGTGGCTGAGGAATCCAGGCTCATGTTCTCTTGTGAAACATGCCCCACAGCCCAAGACGGGGCCAATACACCCATCCTGGGTCCCAGCCACATATCCCAGTGGGCCGTGCAAAGGGTCTCCACTCTTAAGTCCTACACAACCACTCCTTGCATGTCCACTCTACCTAGATGTCCTCTGTCATTACCTCTAAATGTATGAAGGGCTTTTCTAACTCAAAACATGGAAATAATGTATCACTGCTTCCCTACTGTCTGAGGAACCAGGTGCCCACTCCTTGGGTCAAAACCTACCCCCAGACTGACCTCCGCTTTCTCTCCCCCAGCCGCCCTTGGCCCTCATCCGGCCTGAAGGTTGTTTGTGGCCCTGGGTGCCTGCACAGGAGGATGAGGGGGGAGAATGTGACGCAGGTCAGCGCCTTCATCCTGGTGGGCTTCCACACAGCTCCCCGGCTGCAGTACCTGCTCTTCCTCCTCTTCCTGCTCACCTACCTCTTCGTGCTGGTGGAGAACCTGGCCATCATCCTCACCGTCTGGGGCAGCCCCTCCCTCCACAGGCCCATGTACTACTTTCTGGGCTCCATGTCTTCCCTGGAGATCTGGTACGTGTGTGACATCATCCCCAAGATGCTGGACGGCTTCCTCCTGCAGAGGAGGCGCATCTCCTTCGTGGGCTGCATGACCCAGCTCTACTTCTTCAGCTCCCTGGCGTGCACCGAGTGTGTGCTCCTGGCCTCCATGGCCCTACGACCGCTACGTGGCCATCTGCCACCCCTGCGCTACCAAGCCATCATGACCACGGGGCTGTGTGTCCAGCTGGTGGCTTTCTCCTTCATGAGTGGCTTCACCATCTCCGTGATCAAGGTCTACTTTATCTCAGGCGCCACGTTCTGTGGTTCTAACGTCCTGAACCACTTCTTCTGTGACATCTCCCCCATCCTCAGACTGGCCTGCACGGACTACTCGACCGCAGAGCTGGTCGACTTCGTCCCTGGCCTTTCTCATCCTAGTGCTCCCACTCATGGCCACGGTGCTGTCCTACGGGCACGTCACCCTGGCTGTGCTGCGCATCCCCCTCGGCCACGGGCCGCTGGAAAGCCTTCTCCACCTGCGCGTCTCACCTCACCGTGGTCACCATCTTCTACACGGCCTTGTTTTTCATGTACGTCCGGCCCCAGGCCATTGATTCCCGGAGCTCCAACAAGCTCATCTCTGCTGTTTACACTGTCCTCACCCCAATCATCAACCCCTTGATCTACTGTCTGAGGAATAAAGAGTTCAAGGGCGCCTTTAAAAGGCTCTGGTCTTAGGCCAGGTTTCAAAGCAACACAATTAAATGTCTTGTCATCTAATCTGTGATGATAATAACATTTTATAAGGCACATTATGTTTTTTTAAGTAGACCTTTAAACAAAATTTAGTAAACCTACAGAGACATTCCTTTGCCAACAAAGGTCCATCAAGACTATGGTTTTTCCAGTGGTCATGTATGGATGTGAGCCTTGGACTGTGAAGAAAGCTGAGTGCTGAAGAATTGATGCTTTTGAACTGTGGTGTTGGAGAAGAATCTTTTGAGAGTCTCTTGGACTGCAAGGACATCCAACCAGTCCGTTCTGAAGGAGATCAGCCCTGGGATTTCTTTGGAGGGAATGATGCTAAAGCTGAAACTACAGTACTTGGCCGCCTCATGTGAAGAGTTGACTCATTGGAAAAGACTCTGATGCTGGAAGGGATTGGGGGCAGGAGGAGAAGGGGACGACAGAGGATTATGGCTGGATGGCATCACTGACTTGATGGACGTGAGTCTGAGTGAACTCCATGAGCTAGTGATGGAGAGGCCTGGTGTGCTGTGATTCATGGGGTCACAAAGAGTCGGACATGACTGAGTGACTGAACTGAACTGAACTGAATTGTGCACAAATAAGAAACCTCCCTCTGAACTTGTTTTCACATAAAGACTGCACCCAAACCAAGAGTCAGAAGCTCCACTCATGACCCTAGCCCCAGGATTTCCCCCATCCTGACTTCTAACACCAGATGCTGTTTTTGATGTTTCTGAGGATTTTACAAATGAAACCATGAAGGACGATTTATATTCAGTTTCTTTCAGTCATTATGATGGTTGAGGGAACCTGTGATTTTTTTAAAATGTAGCAATAACCCATGCATATAATATGTAATATCCCACTGTATAGATACATCAGAATATATTTCAGCATTATTATTATTATTCAGAACTATGAATAGTGCTGCTGTAAATGCCTGGTTTGTCTCTTTCTCTAAATGTGTGTACAGTTTTATGAACTGTGTGCTAGGCTATGGACATGAAGTCCATACCTACAGTGGCTGTAACAGAGAATTGATATCTGATCAGGCTTAGTAGAAACAGCAAGACTGTTTCCCCAGTGGGCTCATGAGAATTCCAGGAGCTCCATGCCTTGCCAGCATTTGCGTTCTAATATTTCTCTCCTTGCCTTCCTTCTGGGTTTGTCCAAGTGCTCACAGCAGCCTGAACTCAGATTTCCCATGACCAAGGCTGCTGGGCACCTTTGTAAGTTTAGCTTTTTAATGTCCTGGTGTATGTGCCCATTCTGAAGGATCCTTGCAATCAAGTTTTTTGCCTACTTTTGTATTGAATCACTTTTTGTTTGGGGCAGTGGCCAGGAGCAACCCCACGCCCAAGGCCAGGGGCAGCAGCCGGGAAGAGCAACCCCACGTCCAGGGAGTGGTGGCTGCCCAGACGCAGGAGGGCCTAGAGGAGTCATCCCACACTGAAGGTCAGGAAGGGCGGTGGGAGGAGATACCCCTCATCCAAGGTAACATGCAGAACTTCTTATATATTCTGTATCCATGCCCTCTGTTGGATATAGTTATTGCAAAAATATCCTGTCTGGACTTGCCTTTCATTCTCTTAATGTTGAATTTTATGAAGAGAAGTTCTTTATTAATGCACAATTTCTCCATTTCCGCCCTTCATAGTTCATTATTTTGCATTTGAGAATTGTTTGCCTATTCCAATATCATGAAGATATTCTCCTGTGTAATTCCAGAAGCTTTGTGACTTTACCTTTCATGTCCCAATTTATAGTCCATCAAATGATTTTGATTTATGGTATGAGATCCAGGTCAACATTAATTCTTTTCTATATGCATATGAAATTGACCAGAACCCACCCTTTGTTGAAAAGACAATGCTTTGTCCTCTGCAAAATCACCCTTTCCATAAACCAATCATCTCTTTTTGGACTCATTTTGCCTCATGGTCTGTGTCTATTCATGTGTATTATGCTCTTGATGTCAAGCCCAAGAATTCTTTCCCTAATTCCAAGTCCCAAAGGTTTTATCCTATGACTTTTTCTAAGGGCTTCATAGCTTTGCCCTCACAGTGGAGGGCCATGGTCCACTGAAAGTCAGGCTTTGTATAAGGTGTGATGGGCATACTCAGGTTTGTTGTCTATGGACATCCAGTTGCTGTAATACCATTTGCTCAAAAGGCTGTCATTCCTTTGCTGAGCTGCACTACACCTTTGGAAAGCATCAGTTGACTATACTGTGGATTTATTTCTGATCTCTGTGTCAGTCCCTGTCAGGACTATGTGGTCTTGATTAACGTAGACGCAGAGTAAATCTTCAACAGTGGAGGAATGATCCTTCTCATTTCACTCTTCCTTTTCCAAATGGCTCCTGCTCTTCTAGGGCCTGGGCAAGTGAATTTTATTACAAGCTCATGTACATCAATAAAAATCTTGTTGAGATTTTGACAGGACTTGCATTAAACTTACAGATCAGTTGGGGGAGAATTCTCTTTGTTTCTTTGTTGAGTCTTCTTGTGTTGTGTAGCTTTCAGCATACATATCTTGTGTGTTTTGCTAGATTTATATGTCTTTGCTGGAATTATACCTAAGTATATTTTTAGAGCAATCATCAATGGCATTGCATTCTTTTTATTTCCACTTGTTTTTTGTTAGTATATAGATATGCAGTTGATTTTCATGTTGATTTTGTAACCTGAAATCTTGCTGAATTCACTTATGATTTCTAGGAGTTTTTTGTAGGTTGCTTTGAGTTTTCTACATAAACAATCATGTTACCTACATATACAGATAGTCTTATTTCTTCCTTTCAAGTAATTAGTAAATTGTTGCACCTTATGTGATTTCCAGGATAATGCAGCTATAATACTTTTGTTACAATAAGTCCCCTACATACAAACATTCAAGTTGCAAACTCTCAATGATTGGTGTGTCCAATCACACAAGTGGAACTGTACACAAAGGTTGCAGCAGCCATTCAGAATGCAATCCAGTGTTACCAGGTAATCTATGAAGAGAAAAAAAGAGGTACTATGCAGACATTACTGCATCTTTTTTTTCAAGAGGGTGGATAGAACTGAATCCAGGAAGGAACCATAAACCTGTGTCATCTATGTCATGTGTGAGTGAAGTAGCAGCTCACCCTCCATCTCCTGTTGCTGATGATCCTTCAGTTCTACCATCTCCCACCTCTTCTCTCTCCTCCAGTCAGTAACTCTTCTTGCCTGTTCAATCCATGCCAGTCCTGGCATGCCAGCTGTTGGTATGTACTATTGTACTTTTCAAGGTACTGTGTGTACTGTCAGGTTAAACATGTTTTTTGTTTGATTGCTTTTTATATATTGTAAAAGTATTATAAAGCTATTACAATACAGTATTAGTCAATTGTGTTAGTTGGGTATCTAGGCTCACCTGGTTGAACCTAGAAACGTCTTAGGACTCAGAACAGAACTCGTTCAAGTGCAAGGGCCTTAATGTATGGTGGTTTTCAAAGTACCTCATACTGATCCAGAAAACCCACTTTCTCTCTTATAAGCTAATACTGAACTTCTGCTCATTTGGTTTCACTGCTGTAGTTAAGTGATTATACAATTGCTCCTACTGAAGCTGGACAGATAGGCTAGAGAATCATAAACGGAGCTCCTTTGGAAGGGACATCCCGGAGCGCACTGCTTCCTCTCCCTGTTTCTGGATATGGAATGGCAGCACCTGGTCATGGCTGGCTGTCCAGATCCCAGAACATATATTCACGTGAACCACCTTACTATTAGGGACATCGAACATATCATTTATTTCTGTGCACCAACAGCTCAACTTACTCTAGATACAACAATATTTCTGTGTAACTGAGTAAGGTTTAGTTTTTTTAAAAAGTAGTTGGGAAAATATATATAACAAACCATGCCTTCCAATATTCATCATAAACGTTAGGGTTAAGAGCCGTGAGGAGGTCTGCCCCTGTGGACACCATCTCCTGTCCTGCTCACGATCCATAGCTGGAGGCAGGAACCAGGGAGGAGACCAGGCCTGGAAAGGCCCTTGACAGAAAGGCAGTTCTCAAAACAGAGTGGTGGGTGTGGGGCCAAGGAGACTGACCATGTACTTCCATTTGGGGGAGTTGTTTCCAGCTGGCCCCAGTGGTAAAGAATCTGCCTGCTAATGCAGGAAATGAGGGTTTGATGCCTGGGTCAGGAAGATCTCCTGGAGGTGGAAATGGCAAACAGCTCTAGTATGCTTGCCTGGAAAATCCCTTGGACAGAGGAGCCTGGCGGGCTACAGTGCATGGTTTCACAAAGAGTCAAACACGATTGTGTCTGTGTTTGCATGCACGTGTGCGCAAACGTGTGCACTCACACAAGGACTGTTTGATAAAACTTAGGACAGTGATATCCTCAGGATAGTGATATTTAACTTAGATCTTTCCACTGAGATCTCGCTCTTTTTCACTATGCCATCAGTACAAAGTTAATAAACACAGAACTTGGTCTTAGGAAGTGATAAGGATGTGTGTTTCCGTGGGTGAAGCAGGAAAGACAACCAAGTGCTGGAGCGACTATGCAAATTGGCTAGTGGCACAAGGCCAGAGAACCTGACAGGGAGGCGTCCCCAGCCTCACCGCCCCCCACACCCCCAACTTCTCAGACACACTGGCAAGGACACGGGGCTTCCCAGACATCACAATGTGGAGCCGGCACTTGGGTAATAAGTGGTGACTCCACTGGGCCAGGTGGCTTGGGGCTACCTGGTCACACCTGGTTTTCTAACTGTATTTGAGGCACACCTGTGCTTTGTGAGGAGTCTGCTTCGGGCTGAGGGCACAGTGGTGCAGGATCTGGACACGGCCATTGCTCTCGGACAATGTGTAGAGCCGTGTTTCTTTCAATGTGGGTCATTCACATCAGAACTAGCTGGAAGCTTGCTAAACAGATTTTTAGAGCCCATCCCAGATCTTCTAAATCAGACCCTCCGGCATTGGGGGCTGGGGATCTGAATTTTGGACAAGCATTTCTCTTACTGGAGACACATCTACTGAAAGGACATTTATTGTGACAACACCATGACCATTCTGAAAAGCTGAAAACCGAATGAATGTTAAACACCACTTAGGGTATTAAAAACAATACGCCTGAGGAGGAGGAGGGTGAGGCTTGTGAGACCTTTTCAAGTGGTAAGGGTAGCAGGAAAGAAATCTCAAGCGCCGTGGGCCGGGAAGGCCGATCCTGGTCCCGATCCCTCTTCGAAAGCCTCTCTGAGGATCACGCCTGTCCGGCGTCCGCTCTCACACCGGCCCTCCTTTCACCCCCCTGGCCGCCCTCCTAGCCTCCGTCGCTTTGTGAGCTGCGGAGACACTTCAAGATGACTCTGGAAGTCCGCCCTGCAGCCCTGGGGAGTCGGGAGGGGTGGGGTGCGCCGCGCCCTGGACGCGGATGAGGCGCGGTAGTAACTACCGGACCCGGGGCGGCTTCAGCGCCCCACACTGCGCCACCTCACCGGCGGCGGGCGGGCCTCCCTTTAAGATCCAGCGGGCGAGAGGACCGTCCCTCAGAACCCAGGCGGCGGTCGAGCCTCTCGGGGACCTGGGCGAACCTCCCCTGGGAACCTGGGCGACGGGAGGACAACCCCTCAGAACTCACCCCTCAGAACTCGGGCTGCGGGCAGGCACTAAGACGCCCGGACGAGGCGGACGCAAAGGGAGACCCCTGGCGGACCAGCCCGCGACTGCGCACTGTGCGCCTGCGCGCGCCGCCGGAACGTTTCCGTCAGGCGCGGCGCGGACACCCCCGGCCGTGACGTCACGGCGGCGCGCCGGCAGCGGGAGAGGACCCCGTCGCGACCGCGTCCCCGCGGGTCCTGAGCCGGTGCAGACCGCGGAGCCATGGCCTTGAGGTTGCTGAGACTTGTCCCCGCGTCCGCGGCTTCGCGGGGCCTCGCGGCGGTCGGCCCGCGCGTGGTGAGCCGGCGGCGGGCGGGAGCTGCGGGGTGACCTGTCTTGTCCTCCTGGCGCCGCCCCATCCTCACCACCCCGGGCCTCCCAGGGTTCTTCCTGGCGGGGATCCCACTGTCCTCTGAAGTGTCTGGTCGTGCATTGCGAGGGCACAGCTTGGAAGGGCCGCCAGCTTCTTCAGGCCATTTTCTCTCAGCTCCAAGCAGAACGTGGGGCTCGGAGGTGAATGGGCCGCCTGGCCGCCCTGCTGGGGGAAGCCAGGTTACAGAGGTTGTGGGGTGGGCGAGTGAGCAGGTGAGTTGAACCGGGGCCTGGAGCGCGCGCGCGCTCATTCACTCATTAACTCCTGAGGCGGCGCTGTCAATGGCCGGTAAGGCGTGAGTGACGGAGAGCAGAAATGGCAGAAGGCGTTCAGGTCAGATCTGGAAGCAAGACAAGCAAAATGAGTTGTGTCAGGAAAACCATTTTATGACAGTGACTGTATCTTAGCTTCTGTGGCTCCTAGTGACTGGAGGAACGTTGGTAGCAAATTGTAAAGAGACTTGACCTCTGTGCTCAGTATTTTTATGGGCAAAGGTTATTGAACAGAACAGTCCAGTGGTCTTATTAAAAAGTCATATAAATGTCTTTAGGAGATAATTCAGGCTGCAAAAGAGAAGAAAAAGAGAGGGATAATTATGTTTAACACCCAGTATACTTCCCTGCATTAGTGGAAGTGAGAGCCCCAGGCTAGAGGGGGTACTACTCTGCTGCGGGGTGCTCACTAGATGGACCCCCTGTGACTGTGTCCAGTCCTGAGCGTCACTCCGTGCAGGGAGTATAGATGGACTTCAGTAGGTCCAGAGAGAAATAAATAGGATGCAAAGGGTGTGCAGCTTGTTGTTAGGTTGGTGCAAAAGTAATTGCATTTCACATTGTTGAAATATTCTTAAATGTGGTTATGTTATACATCATTTTAATGCACTATTTCTCACTTTATGTTTTTTTGCTAATAACATTACTTCTTGTGTGTTTTACCTTTATTTTAGAATAGGAAATGATGTTAGACAAAAGCAAATTTGAGTGATTTTTTTGAGTTCAAAATGGGTCATAAAGCAGGGGAGACAACTCGCAACATCAACACATTTGGCCCAGGAACTGCTAATGAACGTGCAGTGCAATAATGGTTCAAGAAGTTGCAGAGGAGACAAGAGCCTTGAAGACGAGCTCAGTGGCTAGCCATCAGAAGTTCAGTTCCGTCGCTCAGTCGTGTCTGACTCTTTGAGACCTCATGAATCATTATGAATCACAGCATGCCAGGCCTCCCTGTCCATCACCAGCTCCCGGAGTTTACCCAAACTCACGTCCATCAAGCCGGTGATGCCATCCAGCCATCTCATCCTCTGTCATCCCCTTCTCCTCCTGTCCCCAATCCCTCCCAGCATCAGGGTCTTTTCCAATGAGTCAGTTCTTCGAATGAGGTGGCCAAAGTATTGGAGTTTCAGTTTCAGCATCAGTCCTTCCAATGAACACCCAGGACTGATCTCCTTTAGGAAGGACTGGTTGGATGTCCTTGCAGTCCAAGGGACTCTCAAGAGTCTTCTCCAACACCACAGTTCAAAAGCATCCATTCTTCAGCGCTCAGCTTTCTTCACAGTCCAACTCTCACATCCATACATGACCACTGGGAAAACCATAGCCTTGACTAGACGGACCTAGTGTATCTCTGCTTTTGAATATGCTGTCTAAGTTGGTCATGACTTTCCATCCAAGGAGTAAGCGTCTTTTTAATTTCATGGCTGCAGTTGACAGTGACCAATTGAGAGGATCGTCAAAGCTGATCCTCTCACAACTACACGAGAAGTTGCTGAAGAACTCAGCATTGACCATTCTGTGGTTGTTTGACCTTTGAAGTGAATTGGAAAGGGAAAAAGCTCAGAAAGTGGGTGCATTATGAGCTGACTGAAAAAAAAATCGTCATTTTAAAGTGTCATCTCTTATTCTGTGCAATAACAATGAACCATTTTTCTATTGGATTGTGACATGTGACAAAAGTGGATTTTATATAACAACCTGCAATGACCAGCTCAGTGGTTGTACTGAGAAGCAGCTCCAGAGCACTTCCCAAAGCCAAGCTTTCACCAAAAAAATGTCATGGCCACTGTTTCATAGTCTGCTGCCTGTCTGATCCACTACGGATTTCTGAATCCTGGCGAAACCATTACATCTGAGGAGTATGCTCAGCAAATTGATGAGATGCACAGTAGACTCCAGCGCCTGCAGCCCACCCTGGGGAACAGAATGGGCTCAGTTCTTCACGACAACACCCGGCTGCACGTTGCACAACCAACACTTTAGAAGTTGAACGAATTGAACTAGAGTCTTGCCTCATCCACCATGTGCGCCTGACCTCTCGCCAACCAGCTACCGCTTATTCAAGCACCTTGATGACTTTTTGCAGGGAAAACACTTCCACACCAGCAAGAGGCAGAAAATGCTTTCCAAGAGTTCACTGAATCCCAAAGCAAGGATTTTTTACCCTATAGGAATAAACAAACTTATTTATTGTTGGCAGAAACATATTGATTGTAATGGTTCCTATTTTGTTTAACAAAGATGTGTTTGAGCCTAGTTGTAATCATTTAAAATGCACTGTCCAAAACCGCACTTACTTTTTCATCAACCTAATAAGTGAGGAATAATTGAAGAAATTGGAAATGTAATACGAAAGATCACTATTCCATGTGATTCCACAGAGCAGAAAAATGAGACTGAGAATAGGAAATTACAGAAAGACTATCATAAATGTGAAAAAGCACTTTGCAGAGATTTTGAAGTCAGAGTGGCTGACAGCTTTCTATGACGTTGCTGCACACCTGCTCTGTGCCACAGCTTGCGGTGTCTTCAGGTTGGGGACACGGATAAGGAACAGTTTGCACATGGCTCAGAGGTAGCCTGGAGGAGTGAGTGAGTGAAAGTCGCTCAGTCGTGTCCGACCATTTGCGACCCCATGGACTATACAGTCCGTGGAATGCTCTAGGCCAGAACACTGGAGTGGTGAGCCTTTCCCTTCTCCAGGGGCAAGTGCTGTTGATTTCCAGGATGCAAGGCACCAGTGTGATTAACCCCTCCCTCGTCCCCTCTGCTGCTCCTCCCCCATCTGGTCCCCTTGGCACCAGCTACCCTGGCCTTGCTGGCCCTCGCAGTGCTCCGGCCTCAGGGCATTGGTGCACACTGCTCCTCTGCCCAGATGCCCACGGGGCCAGTCCCCTCACTGCCGTCCAGTCTTTCTTCAGACATCCGTCTCCGAGGGCTCGGTGGCGATCTGTTCTAGTGTACATCCCATCCCGCGCACTGTTCTCCTGCCACAGCACTCACTCTGTAATTTCTTTCTTGCTTTGTTCTCCTGTGGGATCTTTTTAAGTCACTGCCGTATCACCATATCCTTTCTAGGAAAAGGACAGGATGGTACGGGAATCAGGAAATAGTTGTTGAATGAATGAATGACACAGTTGATGCTAAGTGGGTTAGGATTCTCGACTGTTGGGATTTGAGACTCTGGGAATACGAGGACTGCCCTGCCGTTTGCTAAGCTGGCCTCCTGTCGATGGGCCTTTGGGTGGTTTTGTCTTTTCAGGCGTTACCTCTGGAGCATTGCGATGCCTGTCGTTCTGCCCGTTGGCTTCCTGTGGTTGCAGAGGTTTCGTAGATTCTCCTGTGTCTGAGGACTGCGGCAGTTTGGGGCAGTACTGGGCGGGTAGTTTCTCCCTTGATGGGATTTGTCTGATATTTTCTCATGGCTAGACTGGGGTTGTGTGTTCTGGGAGGAAGAGCACAGAGGCCAGGTGCCGTCCTCCTCACGTGCTGTGCCAGGTACGCTGTGAACGTGACTTGTCACTGTCGACCTTAGTCACCTGACTGGGGTAGCGGCAGTGTCTCTGCTGTGAAGTTGCTCTTTCCTCCCTGCTTTCCGTCCAGTCCTCTTTGGAGGGAAGTCACTGCGTGCAGCCCACACCCAGGGAGTGGGGACTATTCTCTGTCCCCAGGGCAGAGTATCCACATGAATTATCTGGAATTCTATTGTGTGGGAGGCTTGTCTCTGTTCCGTATTTATATCAGTATGGACTGTGTATATTTGTTGTGTATTTCGGGCTAAATTCAGTGCAGCCATACTCTGTTGCTCAGGCTGTTCCAGCTGTGGCCACTGGGCGCTCGTTCAGGTGGCTCCTGCATCCCTGCAGCCTGCCCCTCCTGGTGTGTGTGAGCACTTCCTTACTACTTGGCCTGGCAAGAGGGCAGCCGTAGAAGCAGCCATTTCTCCGGGGAGCCCTTGCTGCTTTGAATGGAGAACAGCATTAGAAACCAAGATCTAGGTGCTCGGCGTAATTGCTCCTGGGTGTTGTTGCTCAAGGCCCTCTTGCCAGACAGAGCAGGGGAGTCCACTGTGCGCACCTCTGAATACCTGTGTCCCTGAGTGTTTGCCTGTGTGAACCCCTATGTCTGTAGTGAACTGGACATGAGTTCACACCGATGTTTCTAGCTCTAGCCCAGTACTGCACAGGGCACTCCAGTTCCTCCCTGTGCTGATCTGTGGGGTTTTTTGGTTCCGGGGCGGGGGGGTGCAGTGGAAAGGCGTGATGTTTGAGTTTCAGTGTGGAGAATAGATCCGCATGCTGGAGACAGGAGAAGCAGGCTTTTGCGTTGCAGACAAGGGATGTGAGATGGCCGCAGTCAGTGTGCCACGGGGAGGGAGGGGCCACTGGCCAGAGACTTAAGGCTTGGGGTCAGTGGGGTTGTGTGTGTGGTGATGGAGCCGGAGGAAGGAGGAGGGGGGTCACAGGTGACTCTTGCCTTTGTTCTGCTTGGTGGGTGGTGGAGGGAGCTTGTGAGGGGAGCAGATGGGGGTCCGGTGTGGATGCTGAATTTCAGTTTTAGGTCTGTTAGCTTTCACGTACTTTGAGGACATCGGGAGCTGTTTAAAAACATGAGATAACCTGTTCCAGAGACAGAGGCCTGAACCAGAGAAATGTTCTCTGTTCACTTCCTCCCACTTCCTCTCCCTCCTGTCTTTCTTTCATTCATCCACACACACACACACACACCCCACACCCACACACCCACACACACATGCACCGCGCACGCACACACACAATTTTTATTGAACAAGGTAGATGTGTCCTGTTCCAGGCCCTGAGGATTCTGCCTTTATGAGCTTATGTTGGGGGTGGGGCTAGGAGCTGGTAGTTAAGCCCCTAGGCTATCAAGATGCTGATGCTGGCTTTTGTCAGCAGGGGTCCTCTTGGCGTCTGTATTAATGGTTGCTGGTGCCGGCAGTAACCGTGGTGCTCCCATGGTGGGGGCGTTTGCTGTGTGTTTTTCAGGGAGGAATTCACACAAGCGTCCAGTGCAAGCTGCAGTACGGCCCGCTGGCGTACATACTTGGTGAAAGAACAAGCAAAAGATGACAGAAAACAGCAAGCTGATAACTGTAGATGGCAACATATGTTCTGGAAAAAGCAAACTTGCAAGAGAAGTAGCAGAGAAACTAGGTGAGAACTTACGTTACGCAGAATAACGGCATCTTCTCAGATACACAGTTCCTTGTCTGGGTGTGATTTTATTTTCATATTGAGTAGGTAGAATTGGGCCTAAGGTCGGTATTTTACATTTTTGAAACACTTGTTGGAAAAGCTGCTTTCAATCTTCCAGATAAGGGACATTTTTAAGTCCAAGCTGGTTGTGAGTTGGACTGGGGTTTTATGTTGAGGCTGTGAGCTGAGCACACCCACGTGAGCAGCCTCGCTTGTGTAGCAGCCCCTGGAGCGGGGACATGTGCCCTCAGAAGGAAGTGGCGGCATGCACCTCCCTGGTGCAGAGCCAGGCGTCGCCCCAGTTCTCACTCTGGGCCGGTGTTGTCCGAGCCCCTTCTCTAGTATTTGACAGGCCCATGCCCATGTGCACGCCGCGGACGCCCACACGTAGGGGCGGCTCTCCCTCTCAGGAGGAGCTCACACTAGGCTGTGGGGGACCTGCTGTCAGCCCTGGGCTTCGTGCCGCTCCTGCACACGTTGTCTCCAGGGTCTCGCGCGGCTCCCTTCTGCGCACCAGGAACGCACGCGTCAGGGTACCTTTCCCGGTCTCAGCCGACTGGCCGCAGGGATGGTGCTCAGCTGGGTCCCCGCTGCTCCCTGTGGGGTGTGGCGTTTCCGCGTCATGTTTCATCTGGGGGCCTGTGTCCTCAGGCCTGAAGCACTTTCCCGAGGCGGGGGTCCACTATGCGGACAGCACCACGGGGGACGGGAGGCCCCTGCCTGTGCAGTTCAGCGGCAACTGCAGTTTGGAGAAGTTTTACGATGACCCGAAAAGCAATGACGGCAACAGCTACCGCCTGCAGGCCTGGCTGTACGCCAGCCGCCTGCTGCAGTACGCAGACGCCCTGGAGCACCTGCTGAGCACAGGTGCGTGTTCTGCTTGCGGACGGACGCTGCCGGGCATAGGCTGCACTCGGGCCCCTTCTGGAATTCGGTCGCCCTAGATTGCCTCTCTGTAGAGCTGGTTTAAGGGGTATTTGACGAGGCAAGTTCTGGCTTTCCAATTAGATCATACTTGAGATTCACGATGGTGTGGTGGGGGGCTGACCCCGGGGTCTCACTGAGCGGTTGGGATGGGGGGCAGGATGGGGGTTGGGGTGGGGAGTCTGCAGTTCAAAACCAGTGTCTTTTCTCTGTTAGCTGATGTTTCTGTTGGATCTGCAAAAGAGTGGAACAAAACGTATTTCTGAAGTGGATACGTATTCTAGTTTTAGAAAATGATTTTCCCCTTAGAAGTGCACATATGATATGTGTTCTTTTGAAGATATTTGGTATGGAAATGGAGTTGTAGATAGTTTTTCCGTTTCTGAAGTGGACAGGCTGGGTCTCCCTGCTGCAGTTACAGGGACAGGCTGGGTCTCCCTGCTGCAGTTATTCTGACTCTGGCCTCTGTCTCCGTGCTTCAACTAGGACAGGGTGTGGTGCTGGAGCGCTCCATCTACAGTGACTTTGTCTTCCTGGAGGCGATGTACCGACAAGGCTTCATCCGGAAGCAGTGTGAGTCGGCCGCAGGCTGGCCTTGTGGGCACGGGGGTGGCTTTGTAAAGGTCCTGCTAGACCTACCCTGCAGCTGGTACACGTTCTGTGAGCGTCTGTTGTCAATAAGTAGACGAATGATGCGGTTCCTCAGGAAAAGCCAGTCCCTGCCCGCCCCTGTCCCTCCTAAAGTCTTCCCTCCCCGTGAGAGCGGCCTGTCCCAGAGCCCCCAGCCTGCAGCCCGCACAGCTCATTCCTGGTCCTGTGAAGGCCGCCTTCACTCCCACGTGCTGTTCAAGTGCTTTCAGTGATGGCAGCACCGGGTGGGGGGTGTGGAAGGGCTGACAAGTGGCCAGTAGACAAGGAAAGAGGCTCCTGGTTGCAGGTAGCTTGGCCACGAGGAAGGAGGGAGCCTGGGGAATGGCTGACCGCGTGGAGATGGGGGGTGTCAGGGGCAGCGCCCCTGGGCAGGGGAGCCCTGGTTAAGCCACGGTGCTGCCCTTGAGGGGGCGCGGCCTGCGCTGCGGGCACGGGCGACGCTCAGAGCAGGGCCGGGGGGCTGGGGGGTGGGCTCGCACGACGGGTGGGCAAGCACAGGGGAGCCCCTCGGGGCTTAGGCGAGGAGATGTGTGGTTCCCTTTGAGATCGTTTGTCTGAAGGATGTGTTCTGGGAAAGGAGGTCAAGAAGGAGACCCTTGGTAGGAAGTTGGGGTTGGAGGGGCACCACAAGAGGAAAGCCCGCAGCGGGCAGTGGAGCACCTGCGGGGCCAGCTGGGCCTGAGGCACCCAGGACGTGCATGTGGCGAGCCTGTGGGAGAATAGAGTGGACCCACCCGGCCGGTGGGGCTACCCACCGGGCCGACAGGGCTACCCACCGGGCGATGGAGCTAACTACCCATCGTACCTTGCATGCAGCCGGGCGTGTGCAGATCTGGCCTGTGGAGAGCTCTTAAAAGGAAGTGAAAGTGTTACTAGGCTGGCTTTAGATCCCAGTGTCTGACTGTGGATTCTTCTTGTTCAGTCGCTCAGTCACGTCTGATGCTTTGGGACCCAGTGGACTGCAGCCCGCCAGGCTCCTCTGTCTGCGGGATTCTCCAGGCAGGAATCCTGGAGTGGGCTGCCATTCCTCCTCCAGGGATCTTCCCGACTGAGGGGTCAAACCTCGCTGGCCGGCGGGCTCCTTGTCAGGAAAGCCCCTGACTGTGGGGTAGTCAGCCAGTCTCTGTGGCCTGACGCGTGTGCTCCGTGGTGACAGGGGAGGGCCTGCTGTGTGGGGTGGCTGTGGGCGCCCTGTGCCAGCACGATGTGCGTGCAGCCAGCGGTCACGGTCATGACTGTCGTGTGGCTGCAGGTTGACAGGCGGCTCTGAGAGCTGCCGGTCCCTTTGTCCCTTGATCTGAGGGGGACGTGTGTCTGAAGTCTGTCTGGGCCGCTGGCTGACAGGTGCTGTTTCTCCCCCGCCAGGTGTGGACCACTACAACCAGGTGAAGAAGGTCACCATCTGTGAGTACCTGCCCCCCACGTGGTCGTCTACGTGGACGTGCCAGTCCCCGAGGTGCAGAGCCGGATCCAGAAGAAGGGAAACGTAACTCAGCCTGCCTATTCTAGACCTGCCTCTCTGTGTGTCGGCATTCACGGTGCTGGTGTTTACACGTGGTGGGAGGACTGACTCACTGATGGCCCCCGGGGACCTGGGTGCACACGTGCCGTCCCCCAGGTGCCGGCGTGGAGGGCTGCGGGCGGCCCTGCTTGCCCCCTACTCCCCAGGACCTGCATGCGCACCTACCATCCCCCAGGTGCCAGCGTGGTGGGCTGTGGCCGGCCCTGCTGCCCCCTGCTCCCCAGGGCCCCCTGGGCTGGTGTACCCGCCCTCACCCCCTGCGCTGCCTCCTGCTCCCGGGCCCCCCTGGGCCTGATGCGCCCGTCCTCACCCCCTGTGCTGCCCCCTCCTCCCTGGGCCTGTGCACCTGCCCTCACCCCCTGCTGCCCCCTCCTCCCGGGGCCCCCTGGGCCCTGGTGCACCTGCCCTCACCCTCTATGCTGCCCCCTCTCCCCGGGCCCCCGGGTCTGTGCACCTGCCCTCACCCCCCTGCTGCCCCCTCCTCCCCGGGGCCCCCTGGGCCTGGTGCACCTGCCCTCACCCCCTGCACTGCCCCTCTCCCGGGGCCCCTTGGGCCTAATGCGCCTGCCCTCACCCCTTGCACTGCCCCTCTCCCCAGGGGCCCCTGGGCCTGGTGCGCCCGCCCTCACCCCCTGCACCTGTGTCTCCTGAATACGTGGCACCATGAGGGTGGGCGTGCCCTGGCGGGGCCGCCCTTTCTGCTCTTAATGACCATGCTCTGTCGCTTCCTGCAGGTTGAGAGTCGTCCCTGACACCCTTTGAGTTTGCCTCTCACCTCTAACGGTCTTGGGCCCCTTGTCCTCTTTCTCCTGCTCAGTGACTCTGTGATCCCAGAGGGCAGTCTGCACACACACCCACTCACCACCCTAGTGGTGCTGAGTCAATCGGCCTTGGAAGCCCTGTGACTTGAAGTTGGTCCTGCGGGTGGGGTGCCTGGTGCCCAGGCCCATCACCGCCCTTGCAGCTAGTCCTTGTTGGAAAGATCCGTCCCGCTGAGGGTGTTTTTTCATGGGAGGAAACGCTGCCTTTTTGACACTGTGATGACAGCGTGGACTTGCCTGTGTCTGTTGTCCCAGGGTCCGCCCTGGGCGCTGGGGCTCTCATGGGTGCTCAGCGAGTGCCTCTCAGGGCCGGTCCTCTCCAGGGTGGCAGAGATGCTCAGACGCCCTCGGTGCGGCTGAAAGAGCCTGTGGTCACTCTCCTCCCCTGCTCAGTTTGCGCATGCTCAGGATACCTGTGTCTCTGCTGGTGGTCTGGCTGCACCTTGGAGCGTTTACTCCTGAGTGTGCCATGTGGTTTATGCTTTGGAGAACGTTCCATCTGGTGGCCAAAGAAGGGAACTACAAGTCAGAGCATTTAATTATCACTCTAGGGAACACTTTTGCTTATTAAAGTGACATTTATTGAGAAATAGCAAGTTACATATTAATATTTACAGTTCTCTAGATAACTCTTGTTATCTGTATAGCAATATTTAAGAGACAGTTTCAGGGAACACATTGGATCTGTTAACATTCTTGTTTTTCCAGTACTCGATGAATACTGTCACCAGCTAAAACTACGCTGTGTCTAAGGAAAGGAGACATCTTATCAAAGAAACGTTATGCCATTTTTAGATGTGTATTCCTATGGCAGATACTGATAGTAAGCAAGGAAATAAAGCATGCAAACACCAGGAAGAAGCTTGGACAGGGTGAAAGATAATCTAGCCTTTAGCACCGCTAAACCAAGAGGTTTCGGTGTGGAAAGTTGCCACTCACGACTGGAAGTTTACGTTTCTGTACCTGGCAAGCTTCGTGTGAAAGGGAAGTGAGCTTGAGGAGGTGGGAGGGGTGGGGAGACAGCTGGTGGCAGGAGGCTGTGAGGATGGGGGAGAGGTGGGCCCTCCCCTGCTGCGTCCTGTCCTCTCTCGTTCCCCGCACAGGGCACACGGAACAGGAGAGGCGCTTGGCCGCTTGCAGTCCATATCTTAAGTCTGGGAAGGGAAGGCCGCACCCCAGGTCTCCTGCGCTCTGTGCGGCGGGAGGGGGGGCAGCCAGGGCTGGCACTGCAGCTCCTTCCTGTCACCCCCAGTCCCCGCAGCACCCCACACGACTGTCCTGGGAACACTGCTAGTTGATTGCCTCACACTTACCTAAGCGCGGAACAAGAGGGAAGTCCGGACGTTTCCCACGTTTGCTTTCTGCTTTTGTCTAGCCACACGAGATAAAGGTCACCTCCGCCTACCTTCAGGACATCGAGAATGCCTACAAGGGGACCTTCCTGCCTGAGATGAGGTGAGCGGGAGCACAGAGGGCTTATGTGCCAGATGGGAGCTCTGCACACATGGCCCCCAGCCCAGGGAGCGCTTCTCGTTCATTTCGCTAGATCTCATCTGGGGAGACTTGATCTGACGTTTATAAGCAAGAGCGACAGCAGACATTTCAGTTTGATTTGGTCGGCTGGGAGTTGGTTTGTTTTATTAATTTAGCCAGTATTTATTGTGTCATATTGTTAGACTGTTCTGATAGTAGAAGTGAGCTGAAGCTATGTTTGGTGACAGGTTTTAACGTTAGAGAACTCACATTTTCACTCTTGGTGGCAACTGAATGGCCCTTTTACCTAGAAAGGTTGTCTGGAGGGACTCGAGTCCACACACAGGATTGTGAAGGCTCAGCAGCGCCTGTCAGTCCTTTCGAAAGCTGTTGTTTAAGGGGCCTTTGGGTTCGGTGGAAATGCCACTGGGCCCCTTTCCAGCTTTGCTTCTCCCCTCCCTCTGACAGCACTGAGCATCTGCTCTCTCTGGCCGGTCGTCCTGTGGCCCTTGTGTCTCAGGCACACGGCAGTCATTTCCTGCCGTACCTCACGTCCAGCTACAATTAGGATGTTTCAGTAATGCTGTTAAGGTTTCTAGTAGAATTTCTCAGACTTTTAGAAAACGTAAGTAACTAAAATTGTGAACAGAGTATTGTCTAGCCGTTTTGGAAGAAAAGTTTTAAATTAGAATGTAGCTGTTTACCTGTAAGCCAGTGCTTGCTTGTGATGAGCTTTCTCCTCACAGGTAGTGGAAACAGCGCTGCTCCGTTTTCAAGGCCAGCAGCGCAGAAAAAAAGTGTCGTGAATCTTGCCGGGGCGAGCATGGAGAGGTGTCAGGGAGAGGTGGCCGGCCCGAGACTCTCAGTTCCAAGGATTCCTTGTGGGGACCTTCCGGCTGCAGAGTCCCTGCTGAGCAAAGGCTTCCCAGCCAGTCCCAAATGGGACACTGAGCTGGGCCGCCAGGAAAGGAAGTCCTAGATTCGGCTTACAGATGAAATAAGGGTTTTCTTGCACCTGGCATTTAATTTTCAAGAACTCACCCCAGGCCTCCTGTTGGTGAAGCCAGGAGGGGTTCTGAGTGTCCATTGCTTCGTGTGGTGCTCCCACGTGCTCTGTACGCGAGCCGAGTGGGGAGTCAGCTCACGCCCCTACACGGGCCTGGGCTCCTGAGGGGCTGCTTTGCGTCCTGCTGGAGGTCAGACAGCCGCTTCCTCAGAGGTGGACCCAGCCCCACACTTGCTCTCTGGTGGCTGGTGAATCCCTGTGGAGCCAAGAAAGTTCACATCCTCACCCAGCAGGGCAGATGGTCAGACTCGGGCTCTCCAAAATTATAGCAGCTCAAGTAACGTGTCCCTCCCGCCACCCCCTCTGCCCTACCCTCCCGAACCCCCTCGGCTGCTGTCCGTGGCCCAGTGCAGCCCTGGGCTCCCCTGCGCCTTCCTGCCATGCATGCTGCCGCTGGTGGAGGTTTGTGTGGCCGCGGAGCTGACCTGTGTCCCTGCCCCATAAACACCAGCCTCCTGCCCGTGCAGTGGGGGCGGTCCAGTCAGGCGAGGGTCAGAAAACAGGCCTGCCGCTACTACCGCCCAGCCTTGGGCACAGCCCTGCTTTGGGTTTGCCCTTCTTAGCCAGCCATGCCCGGAGAGCCAGTTCAGAGAACGTGGGCGTTTCTGTTCAGAGTGGGCACCTGACGTCAGGTGTTCATTTGTGCAGTAACATTCGCTTGGAAGACTCACATGAAATGTCATCTTGTTTTCTCTTACAGTGAGAAATGTGAGGTTTTACAGTACAGTGCATGGGAAGCTCAAGATGCAGAAAAGGTAAGAAAACGGCTGAAAATTTTATAATTTTTCTTAAATTTAACTCCTGTATAGGGGTTTTGCAAATCAAGTGATGAGTTCAGCTCCTCCTGATGTTAGAAGCATCTGTGTTTCGTGATCTGACACAAATGCCTCGCTCCCCATCACATTTCTCTTGAGCATGATGCTTTGATTTTCCTTTAAGTTATTCACTTTCTAGGATCTTAAAATTATGAAAGGGTGGAGATGCAAGGAATTTGGGGTTATTTGCATTAGCATTTTCATTAAACACGTGGTAAAATTGAATGTTGGATTAGTTAATAGGTAAGATTTATTGAGACTGTCGACCCTTGAACGATGGGTTTGAACCGCGAGGGTCCGCTCTTCCGTGGATTTTCTCACTGGTAAACCCCACGCTGCCGCACGGCGTGCGGTCCTCAGTAGGAAACATGGCGATGCCTCGCGGCATCAAGGAAGTGGGGAGCCACTGTCCACGCATGAGGAGGCCTGCCTCCCGGGTCACGCTTGGGTTTCGACTCTGGATCTTGTTGTTTGGGGTCGGCCACATAAAGATACCAGCTTTCCCCAAAGTAGTGGGTGCAGGTTGCCCTCTGCCATTTTCAGGAGAACTGGAGTCATCAAAACGTTTGGATAGGCCGCTGGTGGGAAGGTAGTGTACGACACAGGGGGCCCAGCCTGTCTCTGCGGCGACCTGGAGGGCTGGATGCGGGAGCGGGGAGGGAGGAGGCAGAGGCTTGGGAGGGGTAGACACAGTTACAGATGAGTCTCAGTGTTGCGCTTCAGAAACCAGCACGGCATTGTTATCCTCCAGCTGAAAAACAGTTTTTGAAAAAGAATAATATTTTCCTTCCCATGTGTAAAAACATATTACAGATTTATGGTACTGAAGGGACTGTGGTATTAATAAAAGAAATAATAGGGAGTTTAACAGAGCAGAGTCCAGAAACAGGTGCGTGTGTGTACTCGCGGTTGGAAAAGTCAGTGCTTTAAACGATGCTAGAAACAGAAGAAACTGGATTACCTCTTAAGTGGTAGTGAGGCAAATGACCGTCATTTGCTTAAAAAAAAATCCTGTATTTTATATTATCAATTGAAAAGTGAAAGTGGAATCACTCAGTCATGTCTGACTCTGGATGACCCCATGGACTTTACAAATTCTCCAGGCCAGAATGCTGGAGTGGGAAGCCTTTCCCTTCGCCAGGGGATCTTCCCGACCCAGGAAGTGAAGTGGGGTCTCCTGCATTGCAGGCAGATTCTTTATCAGCTGAGGTACCAGGGAAGCCAATACTTATTTTAAAAAGCTTAAAAATTCTAAAAGCAAATACAGGCTTGGGTCTGGAGTTGAGGACTGGGTGGTGACTGCACGCATCTCTGCAGCAGCGGCTGCTTTAGGGACAGCAGAGCCTCGGCGCGGCCCCCCGGCGCGGGAGAGCGCCACCCTGCTCCACAGCGGGGGCCCGCAGTCCAGGCAGGCTCTGGCCCGGCTCGGGGGGCTTCTCGTAGGCTTGCTTCTTCCTGCCTGGAAACGAGGCTGCACTTTGTTTCCTTCAGGCTGCTCTGTCTGTGATGTCCGTTTCTTTGTGTTGAGGTTATTTCTGTCCCTCATGGCATGGGTCTGAGCGGAAGAGTACTGCATGTTCTCTGAGACTCTGTTATCACTGGAGTTCATAACTGAATGTGCTCACATTCTTGGAACCTAAAGAAGTCCCCGAGTTTGGCGTGTTTTGAGGGAGGATGTGTCTGAAAAGGCCGCCCCACTGGGAGGGAGGCTGTCCAGACTGCACGCTGAGGAATGTAGGTTCTTGGAACTCTAGGAATTGTGTGTATTCTCTTGTCCTGTTCGTTTAGTGAATGAGATTTGCCTCCTGCAGTCAAGTTGCCGGAGGAAATGAGTCTGGAGGAGGGCTGTCTCCCCTCTGCACCCCTGCCGTCTCCAGTCTGCCCCTGCCCCTGGCCTGCCCTGCCCCGTTCTCCCAGCCTGCGGAGAATTGCCACACCACTGAGGGTCAGCCGGTCCAGCGCCCGCATGGGGCTCACCCTTCAACCACTCACTTCCCTGAAGGCTGACTGTCAGACCTCCTTTCTTTCTGACCCTTAGGGCATGAGCCTTCCTGCCGGGGGTCTGTGGGGGTCTGTGGTTTGTCGTGCGCTGAGTGTTCTCTGTTAAGTCCGGTGTTAAATCCCTATGCGCAGGTAGTCGAGGATATTGAGTATCTGAAGTACGACAAAGGCCCATGGCTGGATCAGGACGACCGCAAGTTGCACAACCTGAGGATGCTGTGAGTCCTAGGGGGCGGGGTGGGGCGGGGCCTGGGTGGGGGGCGGGGCCAGGGCCAGAAACTGGGCTCTCAGAGCTCTCCGCAGGTGGCTCCTATCTGCATAGTGAGGTGAGAGACAGGTCATCAGTCCAGAGTGGCCGCGAGGGCCTCCGGGCAGGAGGCCGTGTTGGAGGCTTGAGGGAGGAGCGGGTCTGGGGTGCTGCCCAGGGGGCGGGGAGAGGACTGTTCGGGGTAGGCCGAGCTCTAGAGGGGCCATGAGTGGGCGAGGGCAGGAGGCTGGGCACGAGTGTGTGATGAGTTTAACTGGGAGGAGCTCTGTGGACTCAAGCTGGGGAGGTCAGAGCCACGAAACCCAAGTCCAGGCCGGACCTGGATCACAAGAGGTGTCAGAATTGGATCGGAGAAGGCAATGGCACCCCCACTCCAGTATTCTTGCCTGGAAAATCCCATGGACGGAGGAGCCTGGTGGGCTGCAGTCCATGGGGTAGCCGAGGTTGGACACGACTGAGCGACCTCACTTTCACTTTTCACTTTCACGCATTGGAGAAGGAAACGGCAACCCACTCCGGTGTTCTTGCCTGGAGAATCCCAGGGACGGGGAGCCTGGTGGGCTGCCGTCTCTGGGGTCGCACAGAGTCGGACACGCCTGAAGCGACTCAGCAGCAGCAGCAGAGTTTAATGCAGGTTCTTCCAGCCTTTCTTAAAGTGTTGGCGTGTTCTTGTATTTGTAAATAAGAATTATCCTGCCTATGTCTTTGTACGGTGACTGTGTCTCTCTTTTGTTAAATATTTTTTTTTAATGGCTACTCAAGCCTCATAAATCCTCTGAATGAGGCAAGTCAGCAGTGGGGGACCATGGCCTGGGGGCCCATCCAGGCCTCAGCTGCCAATAATGGTCCTCACATTTTTAAAGGATTATAAGAAAAAGAAGGTGCGTATATGAAGCCATCCATAGGCCCTTTACAGAAAAAGTTGATCTCTGAAGTGTAGGCATAGTCCTTTTCATTTCTTTAATATCAGTCTTTGGGTTGTTTTCACTTCTTCATATTTATAGTAACAGTAACGAGCATATTGCACTTATTTTCATTCCATTTCAGGCCACTTTCCTAAAGTACGAAAGCGGAGTTGCATGAGTGCATTTTACGGCTACGGTGTGCTTTGGAGTTGTTCCCCAGAAAGCGTGTGCCAGCGTGCACACTCGAACGTGCATTCTGGGAGCCCGTATTTTCTGTTCCCTTATCTGCAGCTTCCTTGGCATCTATTCCAGTTTTCGTTGTTATTTTTTTAATCTGCTTTTAGACTTCAACTGCTCTTTCTGCAGTTTCCTAAGGTAGATGCCTAGGTGGTTGGTTTTAGACCTTTCTTCCTTTCTAATACATGCATTTGATGCTATGAACATTCCTCTAGTCTAACTCTGTTGTGATCTGGGAACACAGCTCGTGTGATTTCAGGTCTTTTGCGCTTGTCAGGGTGTTTTATATGGTTGGGGAGGTTTTGTTTGGGGTCCCTGGGGTCGTCTGCCTAAACCTGCCTTTCCCCTCCTGACCCCGCCCCCAGGGTGGGGCTGCAGCCCCTGGTTCCTGATCTCTGCTTCCTTATTCTTCATCCCACCCATCCCTGTGTGCCTGCCCGCCAGCCAGTCTTCACGAGCGTCACAGTGACCCTGTGTTTCCTTTACTCAGAACCTTTCCGTGGCACGCCTGATGAGGCGTGAACCCAGGTTCCATTTCCCAGAATTAGTTCAGAGCACTCATCATCCGCCCTGCCTCTGCTGTCAGGGTGCAGAGTCTCCTGAGCCTGTCGCCTCCCCACCTGCCCAGTAACCCCCTCGGCCTGAGCATTTTCCCTAGCCTCGCCCTGTGCGCCTTCTTTGCTCCTGCGCCCCTCTGACTTTTCCAGACTTTGATTTTGGGGGTATGTGTGATTCTTGTCAGGACCAGCTCCTGCTGGTCAGAGTACGTGAAAAGCTTAAAATGGTGGCTGACCTGGCACCCTGACGTCCTGCTGAGACTAAGCCATGTGGGGTAGCTTATCACTTCTTCATCAGTGGCACTGCTTTTTCCTTCTCCCATCCTCTGCCTCCCAAGGATAATTCATAACAATTTACAACAGTAATTCTGCTTATTTTCACTTAAGTGCCATTTGTTAATGTGGGAGACTCAAGCAAAATTATGACCATTTCCTAAGATAATTACAGTAAACCTGCCATTTAACAGCTATACTCCTTTTGTTCAGAACCTGACCAGATTATTGGCGTGCGCATTTTTGTACATCTCCAGAATGTGTGGGTGTGTAATCATGTGTGTGTGAGTACCCATGAAACCTCGATAGCGTTTTGTGTTCACACCCGTAATCCCCAGCTGACCGCTGCCGCCCTGCTTGCTCCATTTTTGTGCTGGAGGCGCGTTCCCCATCAGGCCTTCTCCACACAGGGCTGAGGGCCCACCTCCTCCAGAGCTGGGGCTCCCTTCCTGCCCCTGCTGCTTCATCACCGGGCCGTGTGTTCTCTACGGCTTCTGGAGGATATCTCCCTAATAGGGAATCCCAGCGCTACGAAAGCTGGAGGGTAGGGTTTCAGGCGGAACTTTGCCATTCAGGAGAGGCTAAGAGACCTGCTTTGTGCGTGCTATAGGAGGGACTGCAAGCACTCTGCTAACTGGGAAGCAGTTGAGTTGTAAGTCATAATCTACTGTTTTTCTCTTCCCCATCTCGCCTCAGTGTTGTTTTGGAACTCTGTGGCAGAGCGCCTCGTTCTGTGAACCGGACTCGGGGACGCGCTGTCTTCTCGTGGGGACACTTTAGCCTCTGATGTGAAGGGGACGTGCTGCCAGCGTCTGAGTCTCCTTGATTAGACTCAGTGCTCCGTGAACAGAATGTTCCCTCTCACCGCTTCAGCTCCCTGAGTCATGAAGTGCGTCCTGTGGTGTCCAGTCCCTGCGTATCTTCAGTCTGGAATTTGTCTGTAGTTTCTGGAGGCCCAGAGCTGGGTTTACGGGAGGGGAGGCTCCGAGGGCTCTGCCTCGTCGCCGCTGAAGCGCATAGAGTGAGTGAGCAGGTTGCGCAAGGCTGGGCACGTGCTAGGACAGTCTCTATAGACTATTTTTCAATCTTCAGAAGTAGTTTGAAGATATTTGTTCCAAGATACACCCTGTTTGAGAGCTCCTCAGGTGGCTCAGTGGTAAAGAATCTGCCTGCCAGTGCAGGCGAGGTGGTTCAGTCCCTGGGTCGGGAAGATCCCCCGGAGAAGGAAATGGCACCTCACCTGAGTGTTCTTGCCTGGCAGATCCCATGGGCAAAGGAACAGAGGAGCCTGGCGGGCTTCAGTCCGTGGTGTTGCAGAGAGAGCTGGACAGGACTCAGTGACTAAACCCCACCTCTTCTGTAAGGGGGTGTGAGCTGTAGTTCTTCCAGATTGAGTGTGGGTGGCGCTGTTGGTCTCTGTCACACGCGTTCCTAGGCCAGTTTGTTCCTTTCAGTTCTTCAGTATGTTTTTAGGTTTTCACAACTATAGAGAAAACCAAATCATACCCCAATTGCATATTTATTAACATTTAAAAACACAAGATTCATTTTTGTTTTAGATTGTTTACAGTGAGATCACCTTAAAAAATATCCTTACTATATAATAAATACTGCAGAAGGAAATGGCACCCCCACTCCAGTGTTCTTGCCTGGAAAATTCCATGGACAGAGGAGCCTGGCAGGCTACAGTCCATGGGGTGTCAAAGAGTTGGCCACGACTGAGCACATCAGCATATAATAAGTATAGAATAATTCTATTTGTGTTAAAAGTGAAGACATGTACTTTATTGGTACAGGCTTATGAAAGATACTCTGTAACCAGTTCACAGTTAAAAGGAAGAGAAAACGCTCATATTTGAGTATGTATGTGACAGGTGTGTGCACGACCAGTGAAACCCGTGTGAGCACACTTGGAGCAGTCGCCCCAGCAGCGTTGCCTGGGGCTGGCGCTTGCTTACAGGGTTACCTGCCCTCCTGCGAGGGACACTGGGGTGTGCTTCTGCCTCCCGGGCACTCGCGTGCAGCCTGTCGCAGGTTCTCAGCGCCCCGTGGCCCCTGGGCTCCACCCAGGGCCCTCACCACGTGGCCGAGAGCCAGGTCCACTTAGAGAGCTTCCGTCTGTGCTGTTTCAGCTGAGGCATCTTCTGCCATTATCAGTCATTAATGGGAAGAGGGCCTTTTAAAATAATCATTTTCTTGGTTTTGAGCCCCGAAGAAAGGAGACTTAACGTTTCTTCCTAAAAGCACTGAAAATGCTTTTCATCTTCTAGTGGTTATAGTCAGAGTAAATTTAATTTAAAGTAAGCAAATTATAACAAAGCATAAACATTTTAGCATTCAGAATAAAATGGCAACACGGGGAGTGAGTCCTCTAACTGTGTGTCTCGGTGCTGAGAAAAGCAGGGCTGCAGCAGGCGTCCCGCGGGGCTTCTCCCCGCCCCAGCCTCCTCCACGCACCCTGGTCAGCCTGCGCCCCTGGAATCGGTCCCCACATGGCGGGGGCCTCCAGGCCGGGTGCTGAGCTGGCAGTGGCGTTCCAGCGACGTCAGTGGCTCTCCGCTCTGCCCTCAGGCTTCATCAGCCGTGCAGTGCAGGTTGTCGTGGCGCCAGCTCTCACCTTTGAATCCCCGCTGCATCTGTATTTAGAACACACGCAGGTCCTTCTTTATGTCCTCACACCTGTGTCCTTTCCCCAAGGGCATCACCCGTGGCCATGGGACTCTTAGAAGATGGTCTGTTCTGAGAGTGGTGTTGGGAGGCTGGCCCCACAGCCCCGTAGGGTCTTGGGGGGTCTGGCTTCTGAGCTGGCAGGGGTGGATGCTGCCAACACTCAGTCTAATAGCTTTATCGTATTGACTTCGGTGTTTTGTGTGCCATATTTATTATTGATGCTACTGTCTTGATTTTGATGTTCGGTCTGTATGAAATCGGACTTCCCTGGATTCATTGTATTGATTATTGATGTTACTATATTGATTTTGATGTTCAGTCTATCTGACGTCTGTCTGACTTTCCAGGGTTCAGGATAAGTTGGAGGTGCTGAATTACACATCCGTCCCCGTCTTCCTCCCAGAGGTCACCATTGGTGCCCACCAGAGTGATCGGGTCTTCCAGGAGTTCACAGAGGTAAGGCCCCCGGGCAGTGGGTGTCAGACAGCCTGTGCAGAGTCGGCGCTGGAGAGCACTTCCTGCCGGTCTGTTTCCGTGAGCGGGCTCCCTTTTTGCTGAGATAGCTCTCCTGCCCGCTTCGTCTCTGTGCTGCCGCAGCTCCTCAGGCAGCAGGGCCGCCTGCAGGGCGCTGCTCTCCGGGCCGCTGTCTGAGCCAGCCTGTTGTCTGTTCCTCAGTTTTTATCTCTCTCCTTTCCTGTTGGCTCTCACTCCTGGTGTCACAGTGTGTCATCCACGAGGAGGGGAGGTGTGCGTTTCTGCAGAGGCCAGGGGTGGACAGGTGCCTTTGGTGGGGCGAGGGCAGGCGTGAGAGCTGGGCAGGTCCACACGCTTCATTCTGAGTGGCGTGGAGAATCGTCGAGGCAAACCTGGAGGGCTCTGGAAGCTCTGTGTTGGAACCTGGCCGGCAATAATCACTCCTGAGTCACAGCTCCAGTGGGGTAGTGAGAACATCCGCGGTGGCTGTGATTGGCTATCAGCGCAAGCGCAGAATGACTGTTCTTAAATCAGAACCTTAGGCTGGGCGGTCAGTGCTCGCGTGTGCTAACTGCTCAGTCGTGTCTGACTCTCTGCAGTCCCGTGGGCTGTCGCCCGCCAGGCTCCTGTGCGCATGGGGCTCACTGGCCGGGCGGCCGGGCATGGGCGACTTGGCATCTTGGCTGAGCACTCTTGGGTGGCTGCAGTTCTCTGACTGGTGTCTGCCCGTTGCTGGCACAGCTCTGACTGCTGTGACTCTCAGCATAGATACTTGGGGACGACCGTGAGTGTAAAGCTGTCGCTCGAGGCCCCTGCAGGTCGTGTTTCCCTCTTCGTGATGCGCTCATCTGTCTCACGTCCTCTGTCTGAGGGGAGCTGGCAGGCGTGGGTCAGGGGCTGAGCCAGCCCGTCGCCACAGCTGCTGCCTCCACGCTGCTCTGCCAGGCCAGGGGCCTTGCCCCCTCACATGCTGACCCAGCGGCCTCAACAAGCCTGGCATCAGGGCTGCCCCGCGTGGCGGCCACGGCCGTCCTGCTTGAGCTCACCCTGCCACGGCCAGCTCTGGAGTTCCAGCTCCTGAGGCCAGAAACCTGGAAGCCAGCCGACTCTTTCCCACTTTCCAGGGCAGTAGACTGCAACAGAATCGGAAGTTCACAGACTCTGGGTTCTGTCCGCAGTCTAACCACCGTTCATAACAGCCGCAGTGGCCGCCCTGGTCCAGACTGGCGTGCCTCCCAACCCGTGCTCATTCACCAGCCTCCCAGCTAGCTGCCCTGCTTCTGCCCGCGCCCCATACAGTCTGCTCTTTAACCAGAGACCAGGATGTTCCCACCAAGTACATCACACCCATCTTTTTACCTCCCTGTATCCTGCAGAGGACAAGCCAGAGCCCTCTCGACGGCTGGAGACCTCCCTCCCTCCCTCTGCTCCAGCCACTGGGGCCCCTTCCTACCTCGTGAATGGCCCGGAGCTCTGAGCTGCACTCTGCATCCCTGCGCGGACCTGTATGGTCCCCCCAGCATCCCATCCACCCCCTCGCCCCTGCAGGCCTCTCTGCTCACCTGGCACCTTCTCGGCAGGGCCCTCCTGGACCATGACCAGGACCTGAACTCCAGCCCCCCAGCTTGCAGCGGCTCTGCCCTGCCGCCTTCTGGGAATTCAGTTTCCGCCCCAGCAGTTGCCGCCGTCATTTAAGGCTCTCTGTCTCACCTTCTGCTTGTTTTCTGTCTCCTCCCACTCTGATATCCGCGCCTGTCTGAGGTCAGGGGTTCTTGTCTGTGTCACGCACGGCTTTGTTCCCAGGGCCTGGGACAGCTTTGGCGCCTGGTACGCACTCAGTGAATGTTTAGCAGAATAAATCATTGTACTAATGAACAAATGGGGTAAATGCATGAAGGCGCTGGCGCCTGCAGACCTGAGTGAGCACAGGCAGCCCCCCAAACGCTCCAGGACACCTTGCCCGTCAGGTCGCAGCTGCGGGTCAGGGCCCTTGCCGTTCACATTAAAAAAAAGTGGTACCTTTTTCCCCCACAAATGTATTTTAATAGGAAACTTTATGTCGGTGATGCAAGTGAAAAGCCACTGCCCCTCATCGTAAATAGTGGGAGACGGGTGCAGCCCTGCCGCGCCGCTGAGCTTTCCACTGGCAGGGGGTGGGCCCTGCGCAGCAGCCGCGCCAGCGTCTTGGTGGCTGCGGGAAGCACTGGGGCTCTCGGGCAGTAGAGCTGCGTGCAGAACGGGCATTTACAGTCCCCATGTGAGAAGGGAAGCACGCGCCAGCAGAGGATGACAGTTTCGTTTCTTCCTAATCCTTAGACTTTTCCTTAACGTTACTGTGTTGGGGGCATCTCTGGTTCGTGGCTGGATAGACGTCGTGATGGTGCTCATCCTTCTCTTGTTTCTGATCTCACGGAGAAAGTTCTCAGTAATTGACCAAAGCACTGAGCTGGCCAGGTTAGCCATAGATTCTCTTTCCCAGATCAGGAAGCTGCCTTTTATTAGTAGTTTCCAAGGGGCTGCTGCTGAGTGTGGATGTTGAGTGCTGTCACACTTTTTGTCGTGGGTGATTTTCTCTTCTTTCTGTTAATGTGGTCATAAAATTACATCGGTTGGTTTTCTAGTGCAAGGCCGACCTTGGTTTCCAGGAGAAGTCCTGCTGTGAGCTTCGTCCTCTGTGTGTGTAGCTGAACCTAACTCACACGTTTAGTTCAGCATTTTTGTATTTATATTTCTGAGAGATTAGGTTGTAATTTTTCTTTCTTGTGGTATCCTGGTCAGATTTGTCAGCAAGATCATGCTGACATCAAGCACTAAGTTGAGAGGGATCCTCATTTCAATTCTCTAGAAGGGTTTGCTCAAGCTTGTCATTACTCCTTGCTACAGTGTTAAGCAGGCTTGATCGGTGGAGCTGTGCGGAAATGTTTTTCATTATAACTTTCCTTCATAGATGCGGAATATTCAGGATCCTCTTACTTCTTCGGTTTTCAGAGTTGTGTTTGTTGAAGAATTTGCCTCCGTTTCATATTTTCTGATTTCTTGGCATGTTGTTCACAGTGCCCTTTTAGAGTTTTTAATGTGATCACACTGATGGTGACCCCTGTCCGCTTCTTCATCCTGTTACTGGTCCTGGTGTTTCCCCTCCTTCTGTTTCAGACTCTTGAAAGAAGTTCGCCGTTCAGGGAACCAGCTTCTTGCTTGTACTATTGTACATTCCATTCACTGATGACTACTCCTTATTTTTCCCCTTTCAGCTGCTGTTTTTCTAACTTCTTAGTATGAGTGGGTGGATCATTGATTTTCTGCCTGTCGTGCTTTTGAATATATGCATTTAAAGCTGGTCACATTGCCCTCCAAATTTGGCTTACTTAACGGGATCTCATAGTTCTTGATGTTGTGTTTTCATTATCATTCAATTCAAAATATTTTCTAATTTTAGTCTGATTTCTTTTTTGGCTATTGTGCTAATTTGAATTATATTAGATAATTTAGAAATAGTCGGAGTGTTTCTAATGGTCTTTTTGTTGCTAGTTTCTGGCTTAACTCCTCTCTAGTCACAGACAGCCTTTTGACTTCAGTCCTCGGAAGGCGGCTGAGACTGACTTTTCGACTCAGCGTTGGTCACCTTGGCGGCGGTTCATGGTCCTGGAGGAGAAGGCCGTTCTGCCCATCATGTGCCGGCCTCTCACAGCGCCCTTGGAAGGAAGTCTGCTAGTCACGTTACTCAGACGGTCTCTCTCCTAGCTGACCCTCTCTGCTTCCGCTGCCAGTTCGCCGTGAGTGGTCTGGGGAGGCTGCTGCTGCCCTTGGGTCTGTTCTTCCTTTAGCTCTGGCAGGCTTTGCTTCGTGTGTATCTTGAGGTTGCATTATTAGACTTACACACGTTTAGAGTTGCTTCACATTCCTAATAGAGTCACCCTTTTGTGGCTCAGCCGCTCAGTCGTGTCTGACTCTGTGACGCCGTGGCCTGCAGCACGCCAGGCTCCTCTGTCCGCCACTGTCTCCCGGAGCTTGCTCAGACTCATGTCCATTGAGTCAGTGATGCCGTGCAAGCATCTCATCTTCTCTCTCCCCCTTCTCCTCCTGCCCTCAGTCTTTCCCAGCATCAGGGTCTTGTCCAGTGAGTTGGCTCTCCACATCAGGGGCCAGAGTTTTGGAGCTTCGGTCCTTTTATGTGGGTGAGATTCTCCTTGTGTCGTTGGGGCTGGTTCTTACCTTCAGGGAACTTCACTGGTCACTTCGGTAACGCCCACAGCTCTCCTTTGGTTGGTATTTGCACGGTAGTGCTTTTCCCACGCCCTTTAGTTTCATTCTTTCTGTGTCTTTGCATTTCTGGTGGATATCTTCTAACCCGAGAATGGTTTTGCCTTTAGTTTCTGCCCTGTCTAACTGTGGGGGTGCGTATCTGTCCACAGTGCGGCTGCTGACCATTTGTGTTTAAACAGTTTATGTTAACTGTATATTTTATATATTTTTTTTACCTCTTCTTTGTATTTTTTCTTTTGTTGCCTGCTTGTGGATTAAAGTGTGATTGTTGGGGTTTTTTTTTAACATTTTTATTCCATTTCCCCTACTGTTCGCTTACTAGTTACGATTTCTTCGATAGTTTTCAGTGGCTGACCTGGTGATCACGGTGCTCATCCTAGGTTTGCTCCCTTCTCCACAGCACCCGGCCCCTGGATAGTGTTGCTCCCCTTTACCCGGCTCTCGCGTGCTCTTTCTGTCATCTGTCGCCCTGTCTGCATGTAAGCCTTCGGGACACTGTGCGTAGTGTTCGTGCGGTCAGCTCACACACACTGACCCCTGGCCGCCCTGCTGCTAAAGCCTCCCTGGTCTGCACACCTTCCTGTAGGTCGTAGTCATTCTGTCTAAGGAAGCTTTGCTGACAGCAGATTCTCACCATTATTGGTTAAGATGCTCTTTAAGTTGCTGTGATTTTCATCTTGGAATTTTTCAAATTTACAAAAATAACAGGAATAGAAAACTAGCTTCTGAACCTCTGTCAGTGATCAGCATCATGCCCGTGATCTTCAGCCGTCCCAACACACGGATTCTCAGAGTGTGGTCAGGGCACCTGGGCCCCCGGAGGAATGCCAGTTCTCAGGGCCCAGCCCAGGCCCCTGGAGCAGTCTCTGCGGATGGGGCCTGGAGCCTGTTTTAGGGAGGCCTCCAGCCAGTTCGGGTACACACTAAGGTTTGAGAACCATGGCTTTAATGTGTAATTCTGACAAACAAGGACATTCTCCCACATGGCAGTGCAGCTGTCAAGGTTAGGAAATTAACATTCATGCATTCCTGCCTCTGATCCACAGACCTTGTTCAGAGAGCATCAGCTGTCCCAGCAAGGTTCCTGTGCTGCCTGATAAGATGCAGTAAGTTCCCTAACATCCGTACAAAAACCACACAAAACCTAAGTCTGATCATGGGAAAACATCCAAACCAAACCAAACTGAGGGAAATTACCCATCCTGTGATCTTCAGAAGTGCCAAGGTCTTGAGTATCAAGGAAAGTCTGAAGAGCTGACCATCGGTTCTAAAGAGACAAGAAAACTGAATGCCAGCCGTTGTCTTGGCTTGGATGCCTTTGCTCCATCAGGCAGCGCGATTCCTGTTTGTACTGTCATGGGCTCTGTTAACTGTGGTCACCTGGCTGAGGTGGTGTTCTCACTGTAAAGTTACTGTTTTACGTTTCCAGTGGAAGTGCTTTGAAGCCGTGTGAGTGTCTGTTTCCTCGTGACTCTGACCCGGGAGCGAGCATCTGTCCGCTTCCTTGGCTGAATTAGTGGTTGATCTGAAAGCTGTCAGCGTGATTACCCAGATCCTGCCATCCCTCTTCATCGTTAGGCACTGTTCTGCTGTGACAAGATGGTCTCTGCTCTCTGCTCATTCACTGATACGTTGGCCTCACTGTGGATTCCCAGGAGTCCTATTTTATACCCATACGTCTGCATTCACCTCTGTCTCTCAGTGTACTGACAGCCGCGAGTGCGCACCAGCACCTTTGATTCCAGGCTCCTCCTCATTGTCCCCCGTTCCACGTCCTGCTCAGGCAGTGACCCCTGGCCCCCTCGGTTCAGTGTCTCCTTCCCGGCCACACCCCCGGGTGTCACCACGCTCCCTCCGCTGCTGCCTCTGACCATTGCACAGCCCGCGGTGGAGCCTGGTGGCGCCCACGGTGCCCGCTCCGCAGCCCTGGCGCTGCTGGCCTCTTTGGAAAGGCTGTTCTGCACGCCCCTGCAGCGTCTTGCTGAGACTTGGGGTGGAGTTTCTGACTTAGCTCTGGGCGTCTGTGCTGCTGCGGGGGTGTGCGCCTGCACCTCCGTGTCTGCTGTGCTTGGAGCTTACAGCGATCTTTGGCTGGTGCCTGCTCTCGGGTTGGGGCAGCCTGCCTTGCCCCTGCTCCTTTCCTCTCCTCGGCGCCGCGTGGTGGGCCCTGCCTGCCGTGTTCTGTGTCCTCTTGCCTGCCTTGCCCCCGCTCCTTTCCTCTCCTTGGCGCTGCGCAGTGGGCCCTGCCTGCCGTGTTCTGTGTCCTCTTCTTGCCTTTGTCTTTCTTCTGCATGCTCTATGGCCTTCTGCCCAGGTATGCCCTTCACTCTGTCCTAAGCACTAACTCTCTTCAGCTCTTCCGGATCTCTTAGGCCTGTGTTTTCTATGTTTGAGATTTTAACTTTCATCATGCTTGTTTTTATTTTAGAATTTCCTTTTTAAAAAAAAAAAATAACTTCAAGTCATCTGTTGAAATTATTTTGTTATCTAATTTCTCTTGCGTATCAGTCAAAAAGTTATCTGGTAACTGTAATATTTGGACCTCTGTTAGATCTGTTTAAACTCATTCTCCCTCTGGTCTTTTCGTCTGGGGACATCTAATCTTATGTTTTGGTGTACTGGTATTTTGAAATGCCAGTCATTATTTTGGAGGAACAGTTAAGATGGTGTGAGGCTGCTGCGCTGCGCTTACTGTCGGCCAGCAGCATGTCAGCCAGCAGGCCCCGTGTCCGTCAGCGGTCCAGCTGGCGGGCGCTGCTCTGGGGTTTGAGAGGTCTGGCGTGTTTCCTGTGTGACCTTCCTGATGGAGCCCTTGTGCTGGACTGCTTCTCTCAGGGGGTCTTGACCCATACTGGGGGCCCACTTGGCTTCTGACTCCTGCCAGTAAGTGTGGGCGGGGCCCCTGGATGGAGTCAGCCCCCCTTTGCTGTCCTCTTCGGGGGGCCTTGGAACGTCCCTGCCTTTGATGTCTTGGCACACATTTTTTTTTTGAATGTTGTCAGTTTTTCCTGGTGGCTCAGGGGACACTGGGCCTGTGCTCGTCCGCCACAAGCTGGGCATATTCGCCATTTCACCGAGCAGCTCAGTGCGGCTGTGCAGCAGCTCTTCACCATTGTTATGTTTTCTCTTATTTTTAATCTGTGACCATTAAAGGGAGGCTGCTATATTGGACTTCAGATTGTAATGTTTAGAAATGGTGGGATTTTTAGTCAATATTTAACTGATTGGGGAAGTCTAGTTCTTAAAAATCTTAAGTGTTTTTAAAAATTACTTCATTTTTAAAGTAATTTTACACTTCTGAGAAATTGTGATGGTATTAGAGAGGGCTCCCGGGGGGCGCAGTGGTGAAGAATCCGCCTGCCAGTGCAGGAGACATAAGAGATGTGGGTCGGTCCCTGGTTGGGAAGATCCCCTGGAGTAGGAAAGGTCAGCACACTCCAGTATTCTTGCCTGGGAAATCCCATGGACAGAGCAGTATGGAGGGTCGCAGCCCATGGGGTGGCAAAGAGCCGGACACAGCCGAGCGTGCGCACACAGAGGGTTCTTGCTGTTGCTGTTCAGTTGCCCCCGACTCTTTGCGACCCCGTGGACAGCAGCACACCAGGCTTCCCTGTCCTTCACAGTCTCCCTGAGCTTGCTCAAACCCATGTCCATTGTGTTAGTGATGCCAGCCAACCATCTCGTCCTCTTTCGTCCCCTTCTCCTCCTGCCCTCAATCTTTCTCAGCATCAGGGCCTTTTCCAGTGAGTTGGCTGTTGGCATCAGGTGGCCGAAGTATCGGAGCTTCAGTTTTAGCATCAGTCCTTCCAATGAATATTCATTCAGAGTCGATTTCCTTTAGGAATAACTGGTTTGATCTCTTGCTGTCCAAGGGACTCTCAAGAATCTTCTCCAGCACCAGAGTTTGAAATGATTAATTCTTTGGTGCTCAGCCTTACATCACTACTGGAAAAGCCATAGTTTCTGCCTTTTAATACACTGTCTAAATTTGTCATAGCTATTCTTCCAAAGAGCAAGCATCTTTTAAATCTGTGACTGAGTTCTTACACACCCAGTTCCCCGTGTTGATGTCTATATGCATGTGGTGTATTTGTTACCAATACTGAACACCGTTGGTACGTTACTACTCACGAGAGACCATCCCTTATTTCCATTTCCGTAGTTTTCCCTCGATAGCCATTTTCTGACCCGTGACATAATGTGAGGCAGCTTGTGGCTTTTGGCTGTCCTGTCTCCACAAGCCCCTCCTGACTGTGCCCACTCCGCAGACTTTCCTTGTCTGAGTGATCCTGCCAGCTTTGCGGAGCACTGGTCGGGTGTTCTGTGGCGTGCCTGTCACTTGAGTTTGCCTGGTGCCCGTCTCGTGAGGGGCTTGGATGTGCGTCTGGGGCAGGCAGAGCCGAAGCCCCATCCCTGCGCCGTCACTGCTGGTGCTGACAGCGGGCCAGCCGAGGCGCCTGTCAGACCCTCTGGACGCCCTCCCCTCCCAGCGCTCAGCAGGCCGTCAGAGCCTTTGCGTTTATTTTGTGGGGTAAAACTTGTCTCATTATGTAGAGGGTTTTTAAAAAATGAAATTCAGTTACTTGATGTTTTCCAGTTCAGTTGCTCAGTTGTGCCCAACTCTTTACGACCTCATGGACTGCAGCATGCCCGGCTTCCCTGCTATCACCCACACCTGAAGCTTGTTCAGATTCTTGTCCATCGAGTCAGTGATGCCATCAACCATCTCATCCTCTGTCGTCCCCTTCTCCTCCTGCCTTCAGTCTTTCCCAGCATCAGGGTCTTTTCCAATGAGTTGGCTCTTTGCATCAAGTGGCCAGAGTATTGGAGCTTCAGCATCAGTCCTTCCAATGAATATTCAGGACTGATTTCCTTTATGATTGACTGGTTGGATCTTCTTGCAGTCCAAGGGACCGTCAAGAGTCTTCTCCAACACCACAATTCAAAAGCATCAGTTCTTCGGTGCTCAGCCTTCTTTATGGTCCAGCTCTCACATCCATATATGACTGCTGGAAAAACCATAGCCTTGACTTAGCTGGACCTTTGTCATTAAAGTGATGTCTCTGCTTTTTAATATGCTGTCTAGGTTGGTCATAGCTTTTCTTCCAAGGAGCAGGCATCTTTTAATTTCATTTTAATTTCACCATCTGCAGTGATTTTGAGCCCAAGGAAATAAAGTCTGTCACCGTTTCCATTGTTTTCCCGTCTGTTTGCCATGAAGTGATGGGACCAGATGCCATGATCTTCGTTTTTGAATGTTGAGTTTTAAGCCAGCTTTTTCACTCAAACCCTTTTTTCATCACAAGGCTCTTTAGCTCCTCTTCCCTTTCTGCCATGAGGGTGGTGTCATCTGCACATCTGAGTTTATTGGTATGTCTTCTGGCAATCTTGATTCCAGCTTGCACTTCACCCAGTCTGGCATTTAGCATGATGTGCTCCTCATACAAGCAGGGTGACAGTATACACCCTTGACGCACTCCTTTCCCAATTTGGAACCAGTCCGTTGTTCCATGTCCAGTTCTAACTGTTTCTTGACCTGCATACAGATTTCTCAGGAGGCAGGTCAGGTGGTCTGGTATTCCCATCTCTTTCAGAATTTTCCAGGGTTAATTGTGATCCACACAGTCGAAGGCTTTAGCGTAGTCATTGACGCAGATATTTTTCCGGAATTGTCTTACTTTTTCTATGATCCAGTGGACTTTGGCAGTTTGATCTCTGGTTCCTCTGCCTTTTCTAAATCCAGCTTGAACATCTGGAAGTTCTTGGTTCATATACTGCTGAAGCCTGGCTTGGAGAATTTTGAGCATTACTTCACTAGCATGCGCTGCTGCTGCTAAGTCACATCAGTCGTGTCCGACTCTGTGCGACCCCATAGATGGTGGCCCACCAGGCTCCGCTGTCCCTGGGATTTTCCAGGCAAGAACACTGGAGTGGGTTGCCGTTTCCTTCTCACTAGCATGTGAAATGAGTGCAGCTGTGTGATAGTTTGAGCATTCTTTGGCTTTGCCTTCCTTTGGGATTAGAATGAAAGCTGACCTTTTCCAGTCCTGTGGCCACTGCTGAGTGGTCATAATTTGCTGGCATATTGAGTGCGGTACTTTCACAGCATCCTCTTTTAGGATTTGAAACAGCTCAGTTGGAATTCCATCCCCTCCCACCAGCTTCGCTCGTAGTGATGCTTCCTGAGGCCCCCTTGGTTTTTCACTGTAGGATGTGTGACTGTAGGTGAGTGATCACACCATCATGGTTATCCGGGTCATGAAGATCTTTTTTGTATAGTTCTGTATATTCTTGCCACCTCTTCTTAATATCTTCTGCTTCTATTAGGTCCATACCATTTCTGTCCTTTGTCAAGCCCATCTTTGCATGAAATGTTCCCTTGCTTGGTATCTCTAATTTTCTTGAAGAGATCTCTAGTCTTTCCCATTCCTTTGTTTTCCTCTGTTTCTTTGCATTGATCACTGAGGAAGGCTTTCTTATCTCTCCTTGCTATTCTTTGGAACTCTGCATTCAGATGGGTATATCTTTCCTTTTCTCTTTTGCCTTTCACTTCTCTTCTTTTCACAGCTATTTGTAAGGCCTCCTCAGACAGCCCAATTTGCCTTTTTGCATTTCTTCTTGGAGGTGGTTTTGATCACCACATCTTGTGCAGTGTTACAAACCTCCATCCATAGTTCTTCAGGTGCTCTAGCAGGTTTAATGCCTTGAATCTATATGTCACTTCTACTGTATAATCGTAAGGGGTTCGATTTAGGTCATACCTGAATGGTCTAGTGGTTTTCTTTACTTTCTTCAATTTAAGTCTGAATTTTAAAAAAATGATAAGTTGAAATTAGAATATAAATAATAGTGAGTGTATCTCTTCATTCATAGAATTTTGTTTGGACCTTAAAGACGTGAGCAACAGTTATTGCCAAATTTCGCTGTAGAAAGGGCATTGCAGCGAATAAAGATGAACGAATAAAACCCTCCTGTGAATTTCTTCTCCAGTGGTCTGTATCCAGAAAGATTCTCTCTCCCTGAAGGTTCCCAGGCCCGGCTATGAGCATAGTTCTAAAAATGGCTGAGCTGCAGCCAGCAAGGTCACTGTCCTCTGAGACCCTGAGATAAGGGTGGCTCTTTGCAGGGGTGAGCAAGCGGCGTGGGGACATTTTAAGGGATTGTTTCTTTCCCAGCTGGATTGATTCAGTAGTAGAGCAGAGGGTGTTTTGCGGCCATTTACTTCCTGGAATAAGTGAGAGTTGGTGGGGTGCTTTCTATGGCGATGGTCTGCTGAAGTGAGTTCCCCTGGTTTCTAACTGTCCAGGAAAACAGCATTTAAAATGAGGGCTTTAGCCAGTCTGAACATGAGAAGTTTGTCCAGTTGGCCCTTGTACAACGTGGGGGCAGGATCTTACCGGTGGCCCCCCCTCCATCCCCACAGTCTGTGGTTCCCCACATTGTTCAAGGGTCAGCGGTATCATCCTAATCAATGTAATAAAGGTAATAACTGAAACGTGCATCGTGGTCTCCTCAGAAGCCTGAGGGGTCTGGCCCTGCGCCTGTGGGGCCTGGGAAGCAGGAGGGGTGGTGTTCTCAAGGCGCACCCGTCGCCTCCTGTGTTGGTAGGGGAGAGGCGGAACTTAGGTCCTACGGGGGAGGCTGAACTTGTTGACGCTCTGTGGTTGGAGATTATTGGGTAGTACTTCCAGTTCTGGGAAAAGAAATTGCACATTACCCTTTTGTTTCTTTAATTAAGTATTTCGGTCTCATTTTTTTTTCAGGGACTGTCTGCTCTTTCTGTCCTGGTGTTTTTGCGTTTAACCAGGATGGATCTAGATTTAAATTTCTTTTTGTTACGCTGATAGCTTCTGATGCATTGGTAGGGTCTTGCTCCTCGCTTCTGTCTTCAGGTTCTTGCTTTAAACGTCTTGAACGCAGTCGCTGTATTCCGTGGGTGGTGTCGGGGTTGGATCCTGACTCTGTCGTGTACCGTTTTCTCTGATTCCTACCCATGGTGGCTTATTTGCTGCTGCCTTTTGGAGACCTTGGACCCTGAGTTCATGCTCTGTGGGCGTTTACCGTGATGCTCCCAGGACAGGATGGTTCAGGAAGTCTGAGTTCAGGTGAACCCAGACTGTCTGGAAATCGGCTGCCTTGGTTTGTAGCTGGGTGTACTCCCGCCCCGCGTATCTCATTCACGGGCCATCCTGTGTTGTTTGCTGACGCTGACGGCCCTGCTCCTGCATGGACTCTGCTGGCTCCAGGCCCAGGGGTTCCGGAAGTGCCAGGGTTGAGCTTCCCTTGCAGCCTGTGGGATTCCAGGCCCGGATGGCGAGGGTCAGGAGCCAATGCTGTGCGAGGACCGGCGAGGCAGTGCATTCTTGAGGTCCCCTGAGACCTCCCTGCCCCTTCTCCGCCTCCCTCCACCTTCCCCTCTTCCCGCCCCCCAGTCACTTCAGCGCGGCACGCCTAGATGCCCACCCGGCCACGGCTGCTTGCCGGGCGCTCTGCAGGCCCTCCGGCAGCTCTGCAGGTGTGCTGGGGTGCAGCCTGCCGCTCGCGCAGCTTTTCCCGCCCCCTCTCCATTCCAGCCCCAGGTGAGATCTCGCATTGCCCAATGCAGCCAAAAGCATTTCTGGGGGCTTTGTGTCAAGAGGTTTTTCAGGTGCTGGGCTGTTGCTTTGCGGGAAGCGGAAGGCTCCTCTGTTTTTGTTTGTGGTCTGAAAGATGATTTGGAGCTGGGTCCTCTGTGTCCCCTCCACAGAGGGTCCGGGCGGGGAGCTGGGTCTCCCTTTGCACAGTGGACAGAGACCTGTTCAGCCCTGGTTCAGGGCGCGTGAGGGAAGCCTCGTGCTGAGATGCTCCGGGGAGCTGCGGCATCCCGAGAGCGCTGAGTGGCGGGGCCGTGCGCCCCAGCCCCTGCTGCCACGCTGGTGCCCCTGGCGTCCTGTTACGAGTTTCCTGTTCCAGCCGCTGTTCCCGGCACCGGGCGTGGAGGGATGAGTTAGCGTGCAGTGCGCAGCTGGGCCTCTGAGTGCTGGGGGACTCGGGCGGCAGCCGCCCCGTGCAGGAGAGGTTTTGGGAGCCTGCCCGCGTGAGCGCTGGTGTCCCCACTGTGCCTGCGGCCGGAGGCAGTGGTCCTGGGAGGCAGAGGCAGGCTCGGCTCACTCCAGGGACGGAAGCGTCCGTGTGGCGGGGAGAGCGGCAGCGAGTGCAGCCCAGGGAGGTCCCCCGCCCCGGCTCCGGCAGGGCGACCCCCGAGACTGGGCTGGCGCCTCGCGTGTCAGTCCTGTGTGGGCTCAGACACTTCCCCTGCCGTGACACGGGGGGCCTTGACTAGTGAAGGGTGGGCTTTTTAGGAGAGAAAGGGTCTCGGAGTTTCACGTGCTAAGAATGAACAGTTTGGTTTAGTTTCGCTGCCCTGTGGCCTGGGCGCTTGGTGCAGACCTGTGGCTGCCCTGGCCGGACTCCCACTGCCCTTTGCCTCCATGCAGTCTCCAGGGACTGCCCGGAGTCTCAGAGGGACGTGAGAGCCATTTATCAGCACGTTTTCCATGCACACACTGCCCCCAGCTCTGAAGTTGGAAGTGACCTTGTAAACAAATTCATATAAATACTGTGTGCATGAGTGCCTGCTGATTTTTTTAAGCCATTTTCAAACGCTGCATCAAGTCACTTCTTTTTCTGCACAGCCCTTCCTTGGGGTACACAAACCGTGAGTTGGTTTCCACTTTACCGATTCTGTCTCTTTCCAATTTAAGCAGGCCAGATGCTGTTAAGATACTGTGTTCCCCCCATGAGTCAGATCGCGTCCCAGGCAGCGGGACCTCGGTTTCCTCTCCCGCTCTCGGCATCTCCTTAGCACCTCAGCTTGCTGTTCTCATTTCAGTGTCAAGTTCCCCTTTACCATTTTTAAAACGGAGTTGTTTGATAACTTTAATATGTGAATATTGTATGTTCTTGCCTTTAAAAAGTTCACTTTACTAAAGACGAACTTGCAGTACGCAGAAAAGCCTTAGGATCCGTGTATCTGAATCTGCTGGAGAAGCCGGGTACAGGCCTGGCTGCTTGTACTTCCTCTGGACGTTCAGACCTCGGTTGGGACTGCTTTGGCGTCTCTCTGTTGAAATGCCCGCTCTCGGTTCAGAGGCTGTTTACTGTGAGCAGATGTCTGGTGCTTCCAATCTGTCCCTCGTTGGCTGTGGCTGGAAGAGGCGCTAAGACCTGCCTCTCCCCCACCTCACCTCGGGCCCCGTGGCAAGCTCATGTTGAAGGTCAGTGTTGGCTGTGTGTCCCATCGTTCGTATTGCTGTGTGTAGGAAGTACTGTGTGTCCCTCGGAGAGGAAAGCCAGCGTCCGAGGCAGACGTCCTGCCGGGCACGCGGGCTTGTGTGGAGGCGCGGTGTCCACGGGGGCCTGCGGCTCTGAAGAGGCGGGCAGCCTCTCACCCACAGCCTGGCCCGCCGGGCGCGCCATGCTCGCTCGTGTTCAGCTGTCACTTTTGTTTTAGGATTTCTAGGAAACGCCCTATTTTCAGGTGTTTGAACAAGTACTGAGTTAGGAGCTTTCCTTTTCAGCCAGTGTGAGCTGAATGGAGTTAAGACGTCTACCTGAGTGACACCGCGGCCCTGTGGCGCGGAGGCGAGCCCCAGTGTGGGCGTGTGCAGCGGGCGCTCCCCCTGTCCTGAACCGCGTCCCCTCCTCCCGTGTCGGTCGGGCAGGGAGCACTCAGACCCCGCCACCCCTCCAGAGCTTTCCACCCGCTGCTGTCCCGCTTCCCGACGGGCTCATGTGGTCTGTGTATTTTACAAGCTTGGAGAACACAGGACTCCGTTCATGTCTCTCGAAGCAGCTAGGACCCAGTGCGTCAGAGGCGGAAGGGTCTGTTTCCTCCAAGAGGATGAGTGAATGTGTGTTTCTTTTCTCGGTTGGCTGGTGTCTGAGGCAGCTGGCTAAGTCAGCCTGTGCCGGCATCTCTAAGCGCGCGGAGTGGCCTCCGGGACCTCGCGCCTCTCGAGCCCCTCCAGCAGCCTTGCCGCCCAGCCTGGAACGATGGAGCTGGGTGCGTTTCCTGACGTGAGGGGCTCACCAGGGCCTCAGGCGCCTCGCGGCCAGACTCAGTGCATCACCTCGTTTCCGCTGCCTCCGGAGCCCCACTCAGAGCTCACACCCGCCGTCCCTGCCGGCTCCCCCGGCGCAGGAGGACCTGCGCCCGGCCACAGCGCTGAGCTGCGGCCAGGCCCAGGGGCTACGCTCTTCCTGGCTCGTCAGGCACCTCCTGATGGACGCGCTGGGCAGCCCTGTGACGTCTGCTTTCATGGCTCCATGCAGGGGTGTACAGTGAGGACCCGGATTGGCGGTGGAGGCTCAGGTTGGTGGAAAGGGGATAGGGAGTGAGAGAGAAGGAAGAAGCTAGTTTTGCGTCTCACTGTGAAACACGGCAGACGGCAACCTCCTGGGGTTCTCTGTCAGCTTCTCTCCACTGAGAGCGCCGCCCGGACCCGGGGACCCCACTCTGCGCCCACGGCCAGTCAGGTGCTGCCTGAAAGGGGCAGAGGGCAGACTGGCACAGAGGCTGGAGGCTGGCAGGCTCCAGGCTCCAGGCTCTGCTCGTGGTTATTCTCTGCTCTGTGGCTTAAAATCCGATTCACAAAGAAGACGGCAGAGCCTTCCTGGACCGTCCTGCAGTGCTGGTGGCTGGCCTGGCGGCGTCTGCTGCTGTTAGGGAGGCTGGAGAGCCTCTCAGAGCGTCCCTGAGATCCAAACTCTGTTCTCTCGGCGTGAGGCTGCAGCTCCTCATTCAGATAAGCGTTACTTACTGATGTGATAAAACTGAAGGCATGATAAAACCTTAGATTGTTCTTGCTCCAGCCGCTGTGTGTTTGTGGCAGTTGGCTGGGAACGCCTCGTGGACAAGAGTGGCGGAGGGGAGATGCGCCTGCAGCTCCTGCTTCATGGCCGCTCCTGGCTCCCACCTGGTGTCCTGGGCCCCCTGCCCCTGACGGCCGTGCGGTCCCCTGCGGGAGGCGCAGGCAGGCGATGAGAGGGTCGGGGGAAGGGCTGGCATGTCCCCTGCCGCCACCTTCCCCGCGTGGCTGCGGCTCCCGGGGCCAGAACCGCTTCTGCCCGTGGCTCCACGGCCCCCTCCTGGCAGCAAGGCAGCGCTTGGGTTGGTGTTGACAGTATTGCGTTTATAGCGCCCCACCAGGATGGAAGCTCCCGGGCCGGGGGTCCTATTGTGCTTTATTCCTGAGGAGCCCCTCACCCTTGCAGCAGGAAGCCCCAGGGGCCGGCCCCCTGCCCTGGGGGACGAGGGACGGAGTGGGGAGGCTGTCGGTGAGCAGGGGCCGCGTCTCTGCTATGAACTGCTGGTAACCACAGTCTCCGTTCCGCAGCTGCCAGGCCCCGCAAGTACCGCGCTGGGTACAACGAGGATGTGGGGGACAAGTGGATCTGGCTGAAGTGACGCCTCCCGGAGGCTGCCTCACAGTGAGGAAGACACGCCCAGGCCCCCCGCTCCTGGACTCCGCTAGGCTCACGCTGGGGGCAGGGGTGCGAGCATCGCACAGCGGACGCAGGGCAGTCACGGGAGTGGATGGAAGCCCCCAGTTAGGGGGCCCAGCTTCCTTCTGCAGCGCCGGTCCCCGGGCAAGCAGCGTCCACTGTGAGAGAGCAGGCGCCGCCCGGAGCGTCTCCTTCCCCACAGCCCGGCTGTGTCGGGCCCAGTCTGTGCCTGTGTCTTCAGACTTCGAGAAATAAAACTGTTTCTGTGGCGCCTCTCTCTGTGATGCGTCTGCACATGCACATACGTGACACATACATGTGTGCGCGCACACCATTAGCTCACAGTTTGCTTGGATGTGGTTTGGTTTGATTAAGACCTGGATTAGGACTGAAGAGTGGTTCTGAAGCATTTATCCTGTGTTTTAGAATGAAACTACCACATTAGAGGGAAAGGGAGAAGACAAGGAGGAAGTAGCCTAAGGAGGGAGGCTACCCCCGATTTGTAGAGCCGGGCGCGTGCTGCAGCAGAGCTGCGCGGGGACCGAGGCCAGCGGCCCCGGGACTTCCTCCCTCGAGGGCAGGCTCACGCCGAGGATGGTGGTGGGGTAAACGCAAGAGCACGTCAGCGTATCTGCCCCTTCATCGCCTGAAAGTCCAGGTGTCAGAAACGAGCCACGCGATAGGGAGTCACACTTCTTCATTCACCTCCATTGAAACTTGGAAAACGGAAGCGAGGTTTCCTGCAGGCTAATTGTCACCGTTGAGCTCTTAAGCTGCAGAGCCGCTCAGCCAGGTTTCCTGCCCCAGGGCTCCGCGTGCTCAGCACCCAGCTCCAAGCCACAAGTGACTGCTGAGACCTAGTGAGCTGAGATCCCGTCAGTGTGGGGCTCAGTTCAGGCGCTTCCTCGCCGCGTGGCCCGTGGCTCCAGTCCTGGACGGGGCCGTTGCAGGAGCCCCGCCGCCTGCCTGCCCACCCCGCCTTCCCCTCTCTCCCCCGCCCTCCCGCCCTTGCTGGCCTCGCTCTGGTCAGATTTTAAGGATTAAAAAGTTTCCCAGCAGTTTCTGTGTTGGAATCCAGAGGCATTTCACGGAAAAGCTGCTTTTGTCATTAAAAGTGAGTGCACCAGGCAGGGGCCCAGTCCTGGAGCCCCTCACAGACCCGTTGGAGGAGAGGAAGGGAAGGAAACTTGTCTATCTGCCAGTGTCTCGGCCTAAGGAGCCAGCACTCACTGCACTCAGTGTCACGGCTGCGGGCCTGAGGTCAGCGGGCAGGCCGGTGACGGGCCTCAGGCAGGGTGGTCCATGCTGACCCAGTGGCCCTGCTCCGTAAGGAGCCAGCATTCACTGTCACAGCCGCCGCGGGCCTGAGGTCAGCGGGCAGGCTGGTGACGGGCCTCGGGCAGGGTGGCCCGTTCTGAACCGGTGGCCCTGCTCCGTAAGGAGCCAGCATTCACTGTCACAGCCGCCGCGGGCCTGAGGTCAGCGGGCAGGCCGGTGACGGGCCTCGGGCAGGATGGTCAGTGCTGACCTGGTGGCCCTGGTCCCGTCAGGCCACGGGTGTGATCGCATCATGCTCAGAGTTTCTTTTTCCGGGAGGTTGGGCAGAAGAGCGCGTGTCCTAGGCTCTGCATGCACAGAAGGCCCACAGCCCCGAGAAACCCAGGGGGCGGTCACAGCGCACTTCCAGCCTCTCCTGCTCCAGGCTCAGGAAGGAAGCCTGTTGTCACAACCACGTGTGTGTGTCTCCAGGAGGGAGACTCTGAGAAGATGTCAGTTTCCCCTAAAGCACCTTTTCTGTCAAGTTTTGTCACCAGGCGAGTGAGGCCACCAGCTGCTTAGAGGGGGTGGCAGACAGAGTCCTTACGTCCAGCCCAGCTGGTGCTCAACACCAAGAAGCAAGCAGGGAGCACATGTTGGTTGGCGGTGAGTTCTTCAATATGTGTGCGTGGGTGTCTGTGTGTAGCCTCCTGGGTCCCAGCCGCCGTTTGCAGCCCTGGACGGGGGCCAGAAAGGACACAGACCCCAGCTGCAGATGCAGGGTCCCTCGGGAGAAGAGGGGCGAGTGGAGGTCCAGGCAGGCCCTGGGGCATCCCAGCGCAGGCGCAGCGCCGTGCTTCTTCGGAGGAGGAGGGCAGTGGGCCTGGAGCTGGCCCGGCGTCCCAGTGCAGCCCTCAGAGTCTCCTTTGCAGGCTGGGCCTGTGGCAGGAGGGCAGGCGCCCAGCACCAGGTTCCGCGCCGCAGTCCCGCTGTCGTAAGGCCTCTGCCGTCGGAGGCCTGTGCGTCTCCACTGGCTTGGGCCTCGCACGGCCGATACCCTCCACCCTGCTCTGGCCCCTCCACGCTCTCGGAGGGTCTTGCTCCCCCAGCCCCGCACACGCTGCGGTTGCCGAGTAGCCCTGCTCCCAGTGCAGTTTTCCATGTACTTCGGGCTATAGTATCTGTGTACTTAACGTGATGCTTGCTTTCTTAAGAGATGAATTTAATAAACTCACTTCTGTTGAAGTAAAAAGCAAGGAGACTTTGCAACACACCAGCCGAAGCCAAAATGAAAATGGATCCCTTCTGTAAAGAGAGAGATCTTGCTGAGAGAATGTAATATAGATGAAGGAGGAATTCCGGTGGCTAGAGGTCCCCTCTGCACAAAGCCACCCAGCCATCTCATCCTCTGTCGTCCCCTTCTCCTGCCCCTAATCCCTCCCAGCATCAGAGTCTTTTCTAATGAGTCAGCTCTTCGCATGAGGTGGCCAAAGTACTGGAGTTAGAGCTTCAGCATCAGTCCTTCCAGTGAACACCCAGGACTGATCTTTGGGATGGACTGGTTGGATCGCCTCGCAGTCCAAGGGACACTCAAGAGTCTTCTCCAACACCACAGTTCACAAAGCATCATCTCTGGTCTGGCTCTGGCTTTTTCTGACAGTTAACCAATTTACATTTGAGAGTACAAAAAAAAACTAATAAATTTTTTACCTGGTCAGAAGTGACTGGAAAGGCTCTAGGCTTTTTTCTTGGCTTTAAACTGAAACGGCCCTGTCTCTGCTCCGGCGAGTGTCATCAGGCCTGCCTGCCTGCCTGATGAGCCCGGGCCGGTTTCTGCCGCTTCCGTGGAAGGTGCAGGGCCGGCCTGTGCTCAGTCACCTTGCCCTCCTCAAAAGCCGCTTCCACTTCTCAGCGCCCTCTGCTCCTCAAGCCAGCTGGCAGGAGCCCCCAGGGCTGAGATGGCCCTGAAGGACTCCACTGCGGGCGCCAAGGGGACACCGTGGGCCCAGGCCCGGGATCCCTGGGGAGGCAGCGTGCCCTCCATGAGCCCCCCGGAGGTGTCGGGAAGCGGGCATGTGAGCACAGTGCTGTGACCTCGCACACACAGCCTTCCCTGGGGTCTGGGCACGCCCCAGCCCCTGCCCGGAGGTTGTCCACACACCCTGCAGCGGCCTCCAGCCTGTGGAAGGGATGGTGGGCTGATGCCCCGAGAAGGGCAGTGTCCAAAGCTGCCCCACTGAGGTCACGGCGAGGGCCTCGGTGTGGGGCGCTCAGCAGCGTGTCTTTGCTGGGACCCAGCCCCCGGGGGGTAATCCCGCCTGGTCTCAGTAGGGCCACTACTGAGCCTGGAGTGGCCCGTGGTGCTGTCACAAGTGACTGGGACTCAGCGGCTCAAACCACGCCCGTGTCCTCTCACAGGAGGCCTCGGGGCCAGCTCTGCACAGGGGATCTGTTTCCCTGGCGTTTCCACTTTCGGGATGCCGCCCAGGTCCCTGGCCTCCTTTCCTGAGCCTGGCCCTCCTGCCTCCGTCCAAGGGCCCCAGGAGGACGCAGCCCCAGAAAATGCAGAGTGGCCGACTCCAGGCCCACAGTCACACCTGCACGGCCCCTGCCCCACCCACCACGTGCAGTCATGGCCACGGGATCCAGGGGCAGGACATGGACGTCTGGAGCCCGACACTCCCACCCGAGCCCCATGACGCAACAACGGGAAGGCCGTCTAAGGACAGCGGGTGGCCTGGGGGTGCTGCTGCTGGGCCCGCCCTGTGCCCCCCCTCCCCGGGGCCTCCTCGCTCACCAGGTCCCCTCCCAGGCTCCCTGCCCTCCCCTCCCGGGACCCTGCCCTGACCCAGGCCAGCTGCCCCTGTGCAGCTCACATCCTTGGGGGCGAGTCCGAGCGGTCACCCTGTGACTTGAAGGAGGGTCTCTAGGGGCTTGCCTGGTGCAGAGGCTGCTCGGGGGCAGAGGTCCTCCAGGAGGCAGTGACGGCCTCAACTCAGCACAGAAGTTGCAGAAAAGGCACCTGGTGTCGCCGAGGCCAGCGCCCCGACCCCTCGGGGTCCCCCGCTCTGTGCCCCTGCCCGCCCCGCCTGCAGCCTGTCTGTCCACCTGCGGACCGGCTGCTCTGAGACCCAGCCTCGGGCCGCGTGGCGTGACGGCATGGGCCAGGCCCGCGGGGTCCCCGTGTGCAGGTCTCGTGTGGGCCAGAGCGGAGGCTGCGTGGGGTGCGCTGGGCCCCGGAGCCCGGCCTGAGTGCTAGCTGCACCGCAAGCCCCCGCTGGGCGCGGCCCCCCTCCCGGCACTGCCCCGGGCTGCAGGGGCACGCCCTCCCCCCCCCCTGCTTCCCCGGGCGATGACCAGGCGGAGCGCTGAGGTCAGGGCCGGCACAGGACCGCCGCAGCCCACCTGGAGCCTCAGTGTACGCTCTCCACCGCCCTCCTCCTGCGCCACCGGACACCACCGCACTGTGGACAGGGGAAGCGCGTTTCCCTCCACGGCCTGTGCAGCCCTCTGGCCTGGTCAGGGCCCAGACCCAGGACCCTACTACTAGTGGGCACTGCCCCAGTGCCGCCAGGGGCCAGTGGAGCCGTGTTCCCCGAGTTTGATCCCTTTTCCTGGGAAGCCCTGGCTTCCGTCTGATTACAGGCTGCCAGTCCTGCTGAAGAAAAACACTCCCAGCCTGGTGTGGTGGGGGCGCCCTCTCCCCTGGCTGGTCCAGGCCCGGCAAACTCCTATAGCAGAGAAACCCCAGCCCGGTGGGCTGCTGCCGCCAAGTCGCTTCAGTCATGTCCAGCTCTGCGCGACCCGGTGGGCTCCTTGACAGCAAGTCTGCAGCCTGGGCCTCGGGGCTCAGGGCACACCTGAAAGAATGCAGAGGGCCCCCATAACCCTGTGGGCTGCTTTCCTGCTACGTCCTTGATGGGAAAGGCCGCAGCGTCCGTGGGTCTCTTCAGGCCTGACTTTGAGATGCCCGGGAGGAGGGCCGTGGTGCCTGGGCAGGGGGTGGCCAGCCTGCCAGCAGCCTGGGTCTGGATCCGTGCCCTGCATGCTCGGGAGAACTGGCCAAGGCTGCCTTGCACCCTCAGGCTGCTAGGGGGCCTGTGACACGCGGGAAGGAATGAGCCGGGACCTGGAGCCCGAGGTCACCTGGCCGTAGTCGCCAGGGCGCCCTCAGCTTCTAGACCCAAAAACCCGTGTGCCGAGGCCCATCCCTGGGAAGGCGTGTAGGGACCCCAGCCCTGAAGTGAGGAGCAGAGGAGGCAGGAAGTTGGCGCAGAGAGGTGATGGGGAGGAAGGGCTGCCGCAGGCTGGCAGCTCCCTGTCCCACCGAGGCCCGAGGCCCCAGGGCCCCGACTGGAGGATGCACAGGAACCCAGCTGTCACTCGTGAGAAGCTGAAGCAACGGCGTGGGGATCCCCAGATGGGCCGGCGTCCAGGAAGGGGTCCACGGCATAGAGGGCAAGAGTGCTGGGCGCCCGGGAGCCCATTCCCAGGAAGGACCAGACCCGTGGTGTGTTTGGAAGGTCGGTGCGGCTGCAGAGCGGGTGTGAGTCCGAGGGGACGGGTTTGGAGGAGGATGGGGGGCGGGTGAGGGCCGGCCGGGGCAGCGATGCGCCTGGGGTGTCCCAGGTGCCACCGGCATCGTCGTTTAGCCCAGTCGCCTGGGGCTTCGACAGCCATAGGGCGCCCGAGAAGCACCTTGCTTGCCGCAGAGCGTGTGTCCTGCCCGAGAGGGTGCTGGCAGACCCGGAGCCTGCCAGGAACGCCTCCCTTCTTGGCCTTGATGTTCCTCTGCATTTCTGACCTGGATTCAGGTGCTCCAGCGCCAAAAGCACCAAGGTGCTCCTTCTCATGGACATTCCCAGCGTCCACCAAGTCAGGTATGTTCTTATGGGACCGAGAGTCGTCCCTGCTTGTGGACATTCGAAGAGAATGTCAGAGACAGTGGTGAGGCAGAATCTCCTGCCCCCAGAATGAATAGAAAGGAAATAGCTAGGGAAAATCAGAAGAATCCTGGCAAAAAACCAAGCAAGAACACGAGCTTCAGACACTGGGTACTGAGCAAGGAGGGGACAGCTCCCTGAGGATCAGAAGCACAGACCACGTGGTCCCCGGGCCGCCCCTGCCCCAGAGCCACGCCAGCCAGTGACTAGGGGCCGGGAGCCCTGGTTCATCTGCACATACCGACCCTGGGAAGTCGTGGAACAGCAGAAACGGGCGGCTGTGGACTGACCTTCCCGGGAGGGCGTGGTGGCTCCAGGCACACCAGCCATGGGCCCAGGATCTGGGACTATACGCACCGCCCTTCCCCTGTGAGTCCAAGACATCTCGCGGATTATAGGAGGAAGAGAGGCTAGGCTGCTTCCAACAACACCCCTCCTCCTAGGCCTCCCTTTTGCCACCAGCAACCCCCCCTCCCCGAGCTTCCCAAGGTGTCCAGAACACGAGTATTCGTGCCTCTGTCGGGAAACCAAACCATCGCCAGGCTTTGAGGGATGAGGGTTACAAACACACTGACACGTGGACAGTCACTCAGGCCTGAACAAGATGGAAAGGGGTGGGGAGGCCAGGGGTGTGCAAATAGCCACAGGAAAATAAGTGACTCAGCGCACGGGATAGGGTCATAGCAAGACTGCTACACAGCCGACTTGGGATAAACAGCCAGCAAACAGAACCAAGTCTCCTCCCACGCTCTGCCCGAGAGATTTGATAAGAACAGGGACTCGAGAGATAAACATCAAAAATATACAGAAAGCCAAGAAATGAAAATGGGACTCCAGACGTCAGAAAACAAACTGAGAACCAAACTATCAATAAAGAACCAGCAGATGAATTACAGGCAGCAAAGAGCAAAACAGACAGGGTGGGAATCGAGTGAGCGACGCAGAGCTGTGTTCTCAGAGCGTGGCCCCTGGGCCCGCGGTGTCAGCATCGTGTCACAAATTCAGATTCTCAGAAGGGCGGGGCCAGCAGCCTGAGGACCGACAGGCCTTCAAGGTGATGCTAAGGCCGCTGTGTGGGAGCCACTGGCCTCGGAAAGGTTTCAGATGACCCAGTAAATGAAGTTAAACAAGAGGTGTTTATTATGAGTTTTGTAACCCTAAATCACATTAAGAATAGACAAGACAACCCAACATAAGGATAGCTGGTGCCCCTGAAGTAATGCGCCCAGCAAACGGGGCAGAAAAAGGGTACCTGTGTTTGGGGGTTGTGTATGCAAATGTGTGCACATGTGTCGTGGCTGTGTGTACATGTGTGGGGTGTGCACGTGTGAGTGTGCATGCATGCACCTGTGTACATGTGTGTACATCTGCATGCCTGTGTGTAGTGGCTGTATGTGCACATACGGGGTGTACGTGTGTGTGTGTACCTGCGTGTGTATGTGTGTGCATATGTGGTGTAAGCTTTCAAAATACAGAGCCAGTTTAGGGTTTTTTTTCCATTTCAAGGGATTTTTTTTTTTAATCAGAAGTACAGACTGTCAGACTTCCTGGTAGCACAGTGGTTGGGAGACAGCCTGCCAATGCAGGGGACACGTGTTCGGTGCCTGGTCTGGTAGATGGGCACAGGCCCAGGGCAACTAAGGCCGCGTGCCACAGCTACTGAGCCTGCACGCCGCACAGCCTGCTCACCACAGCTAGAGCGGCCCCTGCCCCCTGCAGCTGGAGAAAGCCCGCACACAGCAGCGAAGAGCCAGCACAGCCATGAACAGGCAGGCGGATCAACGGAGAGGGACAGACTGCTGTGGCCCGGCGGCACTCCAAGTTTAGGAGATGCGGTAGCTCTGCGTGTCCTGTTAAAACTGATGTTGAGTGAAGTTAAGTATACTTTACAGTGTTGAGAGCGTCCACAGCAAGATCCCATTTACGAGAGCGCAGCCGCCCTCCTATCGGTGCACACTTGCATATCAGGCTCACTCAGGTTAACGGCGGTCTTGCTGAAGAGAAGAGCTTGGCCGGTCTCCTTTCTGCCCCACGTGGCTCTGTGGCGTGGGCCGTCTGACCCCAGGGGTCGAGGTGGCCAGGCTCTCGCTCCGGGCCTGCAGTCGTGCCGGTGCCACAGCCCTCCTGAGTCGCCCGCTGATGTGTGTGTCCTGTGTCACCCTGACAAGAGGGCCGCGCGCCTACACCGCGCACAGCTGTGCTGCGTGTTGGGTGCACATCTGCAATGCATGTGTGTGCACATCTCTGCTGTGTGCTGTGTGCACACCTGTGCTGTGTGTGTGTGTGTGTATGTGTGTGTGTGCTGTGTGCACAGCTGTACTGTGTGTGTTGTGTGCACACCTGTGCTGCATGTGTGTGTGTGCTCATCTGTGCTGTGTGTGTGTTATGTGTATATCTGTGTGTGTGTGCTGTGTGCACAGCTGTACTGTGTGTTGTGTGCACACCTGTGCTGTGTCCTATGTACACAGCTGTGCTGCGTGTTGTGTGCACATCTGCATTGCATGTGTGTGCACATCTCTGCTGTGTGCTGTGTGCACAGCTGTGCTGCGTGTGTGTTGTGTGTGTGTATCTGTGTGTGTGTGCTGTGTGCACAGCTGTACTGTGTGTGTTGTGTGCACACCTGTGCTGTGTGCTGTGTACACAGCTGTGCTGCGTGTTGTGTGTGTGCATTTTGATGCACACTCATGGCTACGGGACCCCTGGCCCCTTCTGCTCCCTGGATGGCTCACCCCCGCTGTGTATTTAAGATCTGTCTTTGCAGTGTGCACCTGCCCTGGGGGATCGGTGGTGCCATTGCTTCTGTGGAGATGGACACTCAGACAAGGCTGCGAGGACAGCCCGCAGCTGAGCAGGGTGTTTCCGCTTCAATATGTTCAGTATGTTGTCCAGAGAACATGGTCCAGGTCCCCTGATTCTCGCCCGTCACAGCTTTGGGCTGTTTCCCAGGCACATCCCTCTCCCCACCGTCCATCGCTGCTCAGGACCACTCACTGCCGCCTCCACGCACAGCGTTCTCAGCCCATCAACCTGGGCCCATCAGCGTCAGTTCCCTGGGTTCTCTTTGAACCAGCCTGATTCTTAGAGTAAGTAGAATAAAGTCTCCAATGCACTCCATTTTCTATGTCTCCTGAGGGAGACCTGGCCTGACTTTCTTTCTGCAAGTCCTCTTGTCCCCAGAGGGGGCCTGTCTCCTCACGGAGCTGTGTGCAGCTCTGTGGGAAGCATGTCAGTGGAAGAGCTGGCTGACAGGCCGGTCATCGCTGGTCCACGCCAGCATCACCAGGGTCTGCTCTCCCCATCCTCCTGTGCCTCACAGCAGAGGCACCCCTCCGCTGGGCACCCGACCCCACCGGGCCAGGAGAGGAGACACAGCGTCTCCAAGACAGAAGGGCCCCCTGATGAGAGAATCGCTTCCCTGGTCCTGGGGATGGGTGACGCTCTCGATCAGGGGTCAGCTCACTGTGGCCCGTGGGATGACTCACCACCCGTGTTTGTAAATAAAGCTTTATTGGAACACAGCCTGGCACTTCTGCCAGGCAGTGATGGATCTTTACAGCAGACAGGAGTCTTGCTCACCCGTCCGGGGTGGGGGAGCGTCCATCACTTGACGCAGACCCACTTGCCGCCCAAGCTCGAGGCCTGTCCAGGATCCGGCCCTCTGCCAGGCGGCTGCTTAGGTCTGCCTGCTCGGTCTGCCTGTGACGATGCGAGCTGCTCCCCAGCGCAGCCCCCCCGCCACGTCGGGCCCGTCCCCTCCTGACTGCTTCTCCCTGCAGAGCCCTGCTCTCGAGGCCCAGTTTCCCACGGGCTCCTCCTTCAGGACTCTGCTCCACGCTGACCTCGGGTTCCTCCCGAGTTGCCCGCTGCGTTCTCAGCCCCTTGCTGGCTGGCGAGCTGCCCCTTTCTTGCTGATGTAGTTAAAATCCTTTTCTATTCTAGCAGTTGTGCATGTTACAAATACCTCCTGCTATTTCTTAAGTGTTTCTGCAGGTCTGGAACCCTTTTTAATGAACCTGCATAATCTTTACCCCCGAATGAGAAGTTTCCTAAAGGTACACACAAGAGTATGGCAAGCAGAGAGTCACTTTGTGCAGCGACAGAAGCCTCGGGGCGGGTGAGCGCTGGGGAGCCATTCTGGGCTTGGCAGCATCACTTCCTGGACACGCGAGCTTTGCTGACAGGTGTTTCTGCCTCTCTCCTTCCGTGGGCGCGGCCCGCCTACTCCCCACAAACCCACAGTCATCTCAGCAGCCGCCCTGTGTAGGGAGGGGGGCTGCCCAAGTCCACTCCTGGGAGAATTGTTGGAAGGCGCCGGGAGGCTGGGGCTTGCCGAGCAGGGCACCGCCTCTCTCCCCACTCGGTGGCCCCCAGGGTGGATGGGTGCCATCTGCCGGGACCCTGACTGGACACCAGCCCCAGACCTGCCCTGTCTGGATGCTCGGGGTTGCCTGTGTGATGGCCCCTCCACTGAGTGATGTTTCTCCCAGCCTTATGACTGAACGGGAACCAGATGGTGGACAGGAGGCCCTGCTGGCCTGCGTCACCGTGGGGTGTTTATGGGCACAAACTTGCCGGTGGACACTCCTGCGCCCCTGCCTGCAAGCCCCAGGCACCTGTCTCCCCTGGCCACTCTGGTTTAGGGGTGCAGCCTCGCAGGACTTGCAAGCTGAAACGCGACCTGGCCAGTGCCCCTGAGTCCCTGTCTAGCAGCATGGCGCTGCAGCTGGCAGGACCCGAGGCAGCAGCTGCGTGGAGCCCAGGGGGCAGGGAGGGGGCGTGTTCTCCGCACAGACGTGGGGGCCCCTTCCGGCACTACCTGTGCAGCCTCTGGCCAAACGGGGAGCGAGCGCCTGTTAGATGAGCCACAGGACACGCGTGACAGCTCGTGATGCCGAGAACTCTTTGGCAGTGATACCGGGTCTGGGCACTGGGTTGGGTTTATCTGCCGGCACGGCTGACAGCCGAAGATCTTGGGTGGCCGGCCTGCTCAGGCGTGTCTGCAGCAGCAGCAACACACAAGTCCCAACAATGTGAGCAGGTACTGGGACCTGGCGTGAGAAGGCTGGGAGCTAGACGCTGCTCTCCAGGGCGGGGACCGTGACCCAGGGGCCTCATGGTGACAGTGTGCTGAATCGCGGTGCTGGGAGCAGCTGTGAGGCGTGTGACAATCTGCTACAGTGAAGGTTAGTGGGCTCCCACCAGAGTGGCTGAAAACAGACTCAGACAGTAGCAAGTGTTGGCACGGATGTGGAGAAGCTGGACTCCCCGTGTGCAGATGATGGCAATGGAAACGGGCAGCTGTTCCGTAGACAGCGAGTTACCCGCGACCCAGGAGTTCCACTCCTAGGTTTACACTCGAGTGACGTGGAAACACATGTGCACAGAAACCCCTGTACAGAGGCGTTCAAGCAGCCCAAAGGGGCCCCCAGAGTCCATCAGGATGGGGCACATCCATACATGGGCTAGAATTCGTCCATAGAAAGCGGTGACGCCCTGATGACACGACACGACCCGGATGGGGCTGAAACCTGGCACTGCATGGATAAAGCCGCTCAGAGAAAGATTTTGCAGGGACTCCGTTTATTTGAAACATTCATCAGAGTTTCAAAGCCGGAGAGGCAGAAGGCAGATTAGTGGTTGCCAGGAGCTGGGTGGGTGGTGGGGGTGGGGTGGTTGCCAGAGGGCAGGAGGGGTCCCTTGGGGCCAGGGGAATGTTCTAGTGTTGGATTGCTGCACAACTCTGTCGACTGGTGAAAAGTCATTAAGTTGCATTCTTAAAATAGGTGAATTTTATGGTGTGTGAGTTATGCCTCTATAAAGCTGTTAAAAAAATACCGAGTGGAGAAAGATCAAGTTAGCGGGTTCCAGTATGCATATCCGAGGCCTTTGTCAGTGCCAGCTGAGTGGAGACTGTCTCAGGCGGCGGCTGCGGGGTTGAGCCTCTGTGTCCTTCCGGGGACCTGAGGCTCCATCTGTTTCCAGGTTGGGGAGGTGAGGCGAGGCTCGCAGGCCTGGGATCTCTGCTCCTCTATCGTCATGGAGACCTGGGGGCAACAGGGAGAACATGGGCTGGCCTAGCCGATGGTGCTTCTGGACAGAAGTGACGTCAACGCCCAATGCACAGCCTCCCTGGAGCACGGAGGGGCTTTGACGGCAGCAGGCCGGCTGCCACCCCAACACTTGGGGCTCACTCTTCCCGTTCCACAGAGGGCTAGCCCTGGCCCAATGCACCGCCTTCCTGGGAGCAGGCCTGCATCAGAGGACCCACCCAGACTACGAGCCGCTCGGGGCCTCGGGGCCCCTCCAGGCGATGGGGTCCAAGCCCTGAGCCCAGCTTGCTGCCCGTCACCTGGAGAAGCGTTTCTGGGGGGACACCAGCTATTCAGACATCCTCCGCCCTGGCCCCAGCTGCCTCTGCCTGGACAGAATGGGGAGAAGTGGGCCCAGCAAGAAAAGCCCTGCAGCACAGAGGGGCCTTGCTCGCCTGAGAGGCCCGTCAGTGGGGCGCCCCACGCTGCCCTCCTGGGGCCAGCTCCCTGCAGTTCCATGCACCAGTTCCATGCAGCAACCCCTGCAGTGGCAAAGGCCCCAGCGTCAAGGCCGTGAAGACCTCCCAGCGCCCTGGACTTAGGAGAGCTGCGGTCTCCCGGCCCCTGCCGCCCCAGCGGTTCTGTTTCAGTGGGGCCAGCGCGGCCATCTGTGAGCAGGGACGAGACCAGCTCTTGGAGCGGCTGGAGGGCGGGAGAGGAAGCTGCAGGAAATGGGGGACATGGCGGAGCCAGGGGCAGCCCTGACCAGACGTGTAACAGGGATCATTTGCGTCTTTCCTTCCAGCAGGGCCGGACGTGCTCATGTCTCATCCATGCCTTGTGGAAGAGCAGGCCTTCAACCCGGGAGCCGCAGAGGAGGGGGGCTGCTCTTGTCACTGGCAGCTGCGGGCCACTGCTCTCCAGTCATGTCCAGACCAGGGTTCACGAGGGGACTCCCCGCTCCACGTTCGGTGAGGAATACACGCATGGCGTCCCTAGTTATTATGGCCACGTTCCTGGAAGACTCAACTGAAATTCAAAGCACAGTCGAGAAGTCTGCTTTTCTAGAGAATTCATTGCAGCTTTTCATACTGTTCATGGGGTTCTCGTGGCAAGAACGCTGGAGTGGTTTCCCATGTCCTCCAACAAGAGAGGAGGAAAACGGTTTGCCATTTCCCTTTCTCCATTGCTTTCTGCTCCTCATCTTTTATCAGCTATTTGTAAGGCCGCCTCAGACAGCCACGTTGCCTTCTTGCATTTCTCATTCTTGGGGATGGTTTTGGTCACTGCCTCCTAAACAAAGCTACGATCCTCCATCCATACTTCTTCAGGCACTCTGTCATGAGGGGTTTGATTTTGATTATACTTGAATGACCTACTAAATTTAGGTTATACCTGAATTTCCATACTTTCTTCAATTTAAGTCTGAATTGGGCAATAAGGAGTTCATGATCTCAGCCACAGTCAGCTCCTGGTCTTGTTTTTGTTGACAGTATAGAGCTTCTCCACCTTTGGCTGCAAAGAATATAATCAGTCTGATGTTGGTGTTGACCATCTGGTGATGTCCATGTGTAGAGTCATCCCTTGTGTTGTTGGAAGAGGGTGTTTGTTATGACCAGTGCATTCTCTTAGCAAAACTCTGTTAGCCTTTGCCCTGCTTCATTCTGTATTCCAAAGCCAATCTTGCCTCTTACTCCAGGTATCTCTTGACTTTCTACTTTTGTATTCCAGTCCCCTATGATGAAAAGGACATTTTTTTTTTAGTCTTAGTTCTAGAAGGTCTTGTAGGTCCTCATGGAACCAGTCAGCTTCAGCTTCTTCAGCACCAGTGGTTGAGACATAGACTTGGATTGCTCTGGTATTGAAAGGTTTGCCAGGGAAAAGAATTGAGATCACTCTGTCGTTTCTGAGATTGTGCCCAAGTACTTAGAGACTTCCCTGGCTCAGACGGTAAAAGCATCTGCCTACAGTGTGGGAGACCTGGGTTCAATCCCTGGGTAGGGAAGATCTCCTGGAAGGAAATGGCAATCCACTCCAGTACTCTTCCTGCAAAATCCCATGGACAGAGAAGCCTGGTAGGCTACAGCCCGTGGGGTCACAAAGAGCCGAACACAACTGAGTGACTTCACTTCCCTTCACTTCACTGCAGTTTGCACTCTTTTGTTGACTGAGGGCTACTCCATTTCTTCTAAGGGATTCTTACCCACAGTAGTAGATATAATGGTTAGTTCAGTTCAGTTCAGTCACTCAGTTGTGTCTGACTCCTTGCGACCCCATGGACTGCAGCACATGAGGCTTCCCTGTACATTAGCAACCCCCCGGAGCTTACTCAAACTCATGTCCATCGAGTCAGTGACGCCGTCCAACCGTCTCACCCTCTGTCATCTCCTCCTCCTGCTTTCACTCTTTCCCAGCATCAGGGTCTTTTCCAGTGAGTGAGTTCTTTGCATCAGGTGGTCAAAGGATTGGAGTTTCAGTTTTAGCATCGGTCCTTCCAGTGAATATTCAGGATTGATTTCCTTTAGGATGGACTGGTTGGATCTCCTTGCAGTCCAAGGGACTCTCAAGAGTCTTCTCCAACACCACAGTTCAAAAGCATCAATTTTTGGTGCTCAGATTTCTTCACAGTCCAACTCTCACACCCATACATGACCACTGGAAAAACCAAAGCTTTGACTAGATGGACCTTTGTTGGCAAAGTAATGTCTCTGCTTTTAATATGCTGTCTAGGTTGGTCATAACTTTCCTTCCAAGGAGTGTCTTTTAATTTCATGGCTGCAGTCACCATCTGCAGTGATTTTGGCACCCAAAAATAGTCTGTCACTGTTTCATTGTTTCACTATCTTGCCAGGGTCCAGCCCTGGTGGATCCAGGGTAATTTGAAGGTGGGGACAGAACAGGCGTCCTGGAAAAAAACTTATTTAATTACAGATATATAGAGAGATTAGAAACAGATAATGCAGTAGGAAAATTAGTGGAGAAAAAGAGGTTGAATAACTGGTTTAAGTGGAATACTAATCACCACCTACGTAGGCCACAGGCGTCTTTCCGTTCTCCCAAAGGAGAGGAGGCACTGAGGCCTCCCGGTCCGATCTTAGAAGCCCAGGCAGAATTAGCAGGCTTGGTGAGTACCCACATTTCAGATGGGAATTCAGCCAGGAAAACGGGGAGCAAGAAGGAATGATATGGGGGAATCAGTCTTTCCAGAAACTGATCCCATTTCTTTATTTTTCAGGTTTGTTTTTATACCTTTTGTTATACATAGGGATGAATACAGAGTCACACGGGGGTCAGCAGACCTGACCCTTGTCACAATCAGGTGCTTCATATAAAATTATACAAAGGTCTTATGAGTTTTTACATCATCTTCTGACCATGAGGTCTGCTGACATTTTATGGCCCTTTCTGATACTGGTCAGTTAACCAGAAAACTTATTTTTCCAGGGGTGATTTTTTCTTAAATCAGGCAACACCCTCCAAATAAAGTTGCATTCTTATAGGGTGAGGGTGTAGTGAGTTACAACCAAGAAAGGAATTTACTTAACCTAAGGTTTAACATGATTAATCTTAAAGGTTAATACCTATTTTTCCTATATGCTTAAAGGTTAATACTTATTTCCCCTATATGCTAGTTATGTTCATTATAAGGGCAGGGAATATGGAGATTTAGCAGCAAACATCAGCCCAACAAATGAAAATCCTTTTACCAATGTTCCCCTTAAGATCTACTTAGTCTTAAGATAGTGATAAAGTTACATTTTTACATAGCAAGGACACAGTGATTTATAACAAAGTACAGTGATCTATAACAAAAGAGAAAATTCATTAACTCAAAAAGTCTAATATTGCTAACATCAAAAACTACTATATTTCCTTTTCTATATTCCAAATATATTAATATATTCCCAGGTGCCTAAGGATACGGAGGCCTGGCGACAATCATTGGCTCAACAATGAGAAAATCCCTATGCTAATTAAGACTTTCAAAATACTCCAAACTCTCTGTGCTGTTTATGGTTGAGAGGTTGTCACACAAGCTAGTCTGTCAGCAGAGAGGTTTGACCTGAGACACCCTTGTCACACCCAGGGCAGGGAATTAGCAGCAATTATTGGCACAACAAATGAAAAACCCTTCACCAGTATAATTCCTAATCAACCCACTAATACTATACTAATGATCTTCTAACTTCTCAAAAGAGTCTGTATTTAGAAAGTTTTAAAGCATCCCATGCCTCTGGGGGAGGTGGGGTTGTATACAATAACATGCGAACCTGATCAGGCAGGCTGGATAACCTTCAGAGTTCGTAAGTTGAAGCACTCTTGTCACGCCCAGGAGTTTTTATTAACTGGAGCTGCAAGTTAACTCCTTCTCCGAGAGAAATGGTTGTGGGGAGAGCCCCCATAAAGTACTTTGGTTTTGGGGGTAGATGCTCGGGAAAAGGGGATTTCCTGAGGCTTGATCACACCTTTGCGTATGCCAAGCTTCTTTCCTCATGACCTTTGCCAAGGGTGGAGTTCCTCACGCTGGCCCCCAGCACTATTTGCCATGAAGTGATGGGACTGGATGTCATGATCTTAGTTTTTTGAATGTTGAGCTTTAAGCCAACTTTTTTTCACTCTCCTCTTTCACTTTCATCAAGAGGCTCTTTAGTTCTTCACTTTCTGCAATAAAGGTGGTGTCATCTGCATATCTGAGGTTATTGATATTTCTCCTGGCAATCTTGATTCCAGCTTCTGCTTTATCCAGTCCAGCATTTCTTATGAGGTACTCTGCATATAAGTTAAATAAGCAGAGTAATAATTTACAGCCTTGACATACTCCTTTCCCAATTTGGAACCAGTCTGTTGTTCTAACTGTTGCTTCTTAACCTGCATACTGATTTCTCAAGAGGCAGGTCAGGTGGTCTGGTATTCCTGTCTCTTAAAGAACTTTCCACAGTTTGTTGTGATCCACACAAAGGCTTTGGCAGGTGCAGAAGTAGATATTTTTCTGGAACTCTTGCTTTTTTGATGATCCAGCAGATGTTGACACTTTGATCTCTGGTTCCTATGCCTTTTCAAAATCCAGCTTGAACATCTGGAAGTTCATGGTTCATGTACTGTTGAAGCCTGGCTTGGAGAATTTTGAGCATTACTTTGCTAGCGTGTGAGACAAATGCAATTGTGCGGTAGTGTGAGCATTCTTTGGCATTGCCTTTTCCTGGGATTGGAATGAAAACGGACCTTTTCCAGTCCTGTGGCCATTGATGAGTTTTCCAAATTTGCTGGCATATTGAGTGCAGCACTTTCACAGCATCATCTTTCAGGATTTGAAATACCTCAACTGGAATTCCATCACCTCCACTAGCTTTGTTCATAGTGATGCTTCCTAAGGCCCACTTGATTTAGCATTCCAGGATGTCTAGCTCTAGGTGAGTGATCACACTGTCATGGTTATCTGGGTCATGAAGATCTTTTTGTACAGTTCTTCTGTGTATTCTTGCCACCTCTTCTTAATATCTTCTGCCTCTGTTAAGTCCATACCATTTCTGTCCTTTATTGAGACCATCTTTGCATAAAATGTTCCCTTGGTATTTCTAATTTTCTTGAAGAATCTCTAGTCTTTCCCATTCTATTATTTCCCTCTATTTCTTTGCACTGATCACTGAGGAAGGCTTTTTTACCTCTCCTTGCTATTCTTTGGAACTTTGCATTCAAATGGGTGTATCTTTCCTTTTCTCCTTTGCCTTTCACTACTCTTCTTTTCACAGCTATTTGTAAGACCTCCTCAGACGACCATTTTGCCTTTTGCATTTCTTTTTCTTGGGGATGGTCTTGATCCCTGCCTCCTGTACAATGTCATGAACCTCCATCCATAGTTCTTCAGTCACTCTGTCTATCAGATCTAGTCCCTTAAATCTATTTCTCACTTCCACTGTATAATCGTAAGGGATCTGGTTTAGGTCATACCTGAATGGTCTAGTGCTTTTCCCTATTTTTCTTCAATTTAAGTCTGAATTTGGCAATAAGGAGTTCATGATCTGAGCCATAGTCAGCTCCTTGTCTTGTTTTTGCTGACTGTATAGAGCTCCATCTTTGGCTGCAAAGAATATATTCAGTCTGATTTCAGTGTTAACCATCTGGTGATGTCCATGTGTAGAGTCTTCTCTTGTGTTGTTGGAAGAGGGTATTTGCTATGACCAGTGCATTTTCTTGGCAAAACTCTATTAGCCTTTGCCCTGCTTCATTCTGTACTCCAAGGCCAAATTTGTCTGTTACTCCAGGTATCTCCTGACTTCCTACTTTTGCATTCCAGTCCCCTATAATGAAAAGGACATCTTTTGGGGGTGTTAGTTCTAGAAGACCTTGTAAGTCTTCATAGAACCATTCAACTTCAGCTTCTTCAGTGTCTGGTTGGGGCATAGACTTGGATTACTATGATATAAAATGGTTTGCCTTGGAAATGAACAGAGATCATTCTGTCATTTTTGAGATTGCATCCAAGTACTGCATTTTGGACTTTTTGTTGACCATGATGGCTACTCCATGTCTTTCCCGCCCACAGTGGTTGATGCAATGGTCATCTGAGTTAAATTCACCCATTCCAGTCCATTTTAGTTCTCTGATTCCTATAATGTCAGTGTTCACTCTTTTCTTCTGTTTGACCACTTCCAATTTGCCTTGATTCATGGACCTAACAGTCCAGGTTCCTATGCAATACTGCTCCTTGCGTCATCGGACTTTACTTCCATCACCAGTCATGCCCACAGCTGGGTGCTGTTGTTGCTTTAACTCCATCTCTTCATTCTTTCTGGAGTTATTTCTCCAATGATATCCAGGAGCATATTTGGCACCTAGTGACCTGGGAAGTTCATCTTTCAGTGTCCTCTCTTTTTGCCTTTTCATTCTGTTTATGGGGTTCTCAAGGCAAGAAGTGCTTTGCCATTCCCTTCTCCAGTGGACCACTCAGAGTTTTGTCAGAATTCTCTTCCATGACCCACCCAGCCTTGCATGGCATGGCTATCGTTTCACTGAGTTACACAAGCCTGTGATCCATGTGACCATTTTGGTTAGTTTTCTGGGACTGTGGTTTTCATTCTGGAGGCCATAAGATTGCAATTCTTGCTTCTTCTCTCTGCCGTTCTACCTGGGAGATGATGAATATATTCAAGGGATTAGATCTGGTAGAAGAGTGCCTGAGGAACTATAGACGGAGGTTCTTAACACTGTTCAGGAGGTGGTAAGCAAAAACCAGCCACAAGAAAAAGAAATGCAAGAAGGCAAAGTGGTTGTCTGAGGAGGCTTTCCAAATAGCTGAGAAAAGAGAAGCAAAAAGCAGAGGAGAAAGGGAAAGATATACCCAACTGAATGCAGATTCTGGAGGATACAAAGGAGAGATAAGAAAGCCTTCCTCAGTGAACAGAACAAAAAAATAAAGGAAAACAACAGAATGGAAAAGACTAGAGATCTCTTCAAGAAAATTGGTGAGATCAGGGGACCATTTCATGAAAGGATGGGCACAATAAAGGACAGAAATGGTAAAGGCCCAACAGAAGCAGAAGATCTTAAAAGAGGTGGCAAGAATGCACAGAAGAACTGCACAGAAAAGGTCTTAACGACCCACATATCCATGATGGTGTGGTCACTCATCTAGAGCCTGACATCCTGGAGGGTGAAGTCAAGTGGGCCTTAGGAAGCACTGCAACAAAGGTAGTGGAGGTGATGGAATTCCAGCTGAATTATTTAAAATCCCAGAAGATGCTGCTGCGGAAGTGCTGCACTCAATATGCCAGCAAATTTGTTAAACTCAGCAGAGGCCACAGGACTGGAAAAGGTCAGTTTTCATTCCAATGCCAGAGAAGGGCAATGCTGAAGGACGCTCACACTCCCACAGAGCTGTGCTCATTTCCCTGTAAGGTGATGCTCAAAATCTTTCAAGCTAGGCTTAGCACTACACGAACTGAGAACTTCCAGATGTACACGCTGGGTTCAGAAAAGGCAGAGGAGCTAGAGATCAAGTGGGCAACATCCACTGGCTCACAGAGAACTCAAGGATATTCCAGAAAAACATCTATTTCCACTTCATTGACTAAGCTAAAGACTTTGACTGTGTGAATCAAAACAAACTGTGGAAAATTCTTTAAAAGTGGGAATCCTAGACCACCTTACCTTTCTCCTGAGAAACCTGTATGTGGGTCAAGAAACAATAGTTACAACCTTACATGAAACAACTGACTGGTTCAAAATTGGGAAAGGAGTATGACAAGGCTCTATATTGTCACCTTGTTTATTTTACTTATATACAGAGTACATCATGCAAAATATGGGCTGGGTGAATCCCAATCTGGAATCAAGATTGCCAGAAGTATCAACAGATTCGGATATGCAAATGATACCACTCTAACGGCAGAAACTGAAGAGGAACTAAAGAACCTCTTGATGAGGGTGAAAGAGGAGGGTGAAAAAGCTGGCTTAAAACTCAGTATTCAAAAAACTAAGATCATGGCATCCAGTCAAATCACTTCATGGCATGTAGATGGGAAAAAGTAGAAGCAGTGACGGATTTTATTTTCTTGGGCTCCAAAGTCACTGGGGACATTGACTGCAGCTGTGAAATTAAAAGACACTTGCTCCTTGGAAGGAAACCTATGACAAACAGAGACGGCATATCAAAAGGTGAAGACATCACTTTGCCGACAAAGGTCCATCTAGTCAGAGCTATGGTTTATCCAGTAGTCATGAATGGATGTTAAGAGTTGGACCATAAAGAAGGCTGACTTCCAAAGAATTGATGCTTTTGAGCTGTGGTGCTGGAGAAGACTCTTGAGAGTCCCTTGGGACTGCAAGTACTCAAACCAGTCAATCCTAAAGGAAATTAACCCTGAATCTTCATTGGAAGGACTGAAGCTGAAGCGCCAATACTTTGCCACCTGGTGGGAAGAGCTGACTAATTGGAAAAAACCCTGATGGTGGGAAAGATGAAGGCAAAAGGAGAAGAGGGCCCCTAAGGATCAGATGTTTAGATAGCATCACTGATTCAATGGACTAGAATCTGAGCAAACTCTAGGAGACAGGGAAGCCTGGTGTGCTGCAGTCCAAGGGGCCGCAAAGAGTTGGATATGTTGGATGTAACTTAGTGAGTAAATAACAACAAATAATTGAAAACCAGAGGTGAGCTAGTGCTTCTTTTGAGGGAACTTCTGGCTTAGCTACTTCAAAATAAGCACTTCAGAGTTTATCAGGAAAAGCATGACAATCTTCGCCTCACTGTTTGCTACTCTGTCTATTCTAAGGCTTCTCCAGACGTCTCTATCATATATGGCTACTTTTCCAAATAAACAGACACTGCACAACAGCAACAACAGTTAACTTTACCCCTCTGGCTTTATTAAGGCCAAATTTAACCAGATTCAATCTACTTCTATTCTCAAGCTTGTCTAATCCACTCATTTGTAATGTATGCATATTCATGTTTTTCACTATGAGAAAAAATAGGATATTAAAATTGTTTTTCTCTGTTCTTGAAAAGTCATGGAAGGTAATTCATCTCACATTATTTTAATGATAGACTTTTTAATAAAAATAGAATCTGTTATTAAATAGAAGCTTGAATAATTAGCCACTTAGATGTGTATATTTACATTTTAAAGAAAGAATGTTCAAGTGCATCTGAGCACTGAGAAGGTTTCCATGTTGCTCTAAGCAATGAAAAGACAGCTACCAAGTTGAGACAAAGTATTTTCATGCCAAGATCCTCAGGCATTGAGTGGAGAATTTAAGTATTTTCATTAACTGCTTAATAATTTGTTGCAAAAAGATAATTCAGTGTTGAAAATAGAATTCCTTATAAATTAAGAGAAAATGTTTGTTCTTTAAAAACACATAATAAAAATGATAAATGTTTTGTTTTCCTTCTCTCCATTACAGAAAATTTAAAAATACTTTAAAAAGTAGAGAGAATAAAATAATGTACCTAGAACCCAGATGGAAACATTTTAAATGTTTCCAGTCTTGTTTCATCCATTCCCTTGTCCCTTTTTCTAAACTAGATTAAATGTCAAACACCCTGTCATTTTGCCTGCAGACACTTCTGCCTGCATCTTTAATTGATAAGATTTTTCCTCTATGACCACCACACACACTTTCGTCATATTTGACTAATAAGACTTCCTTTATGCCATCAAACACAGGTTCATATTCAAATGTCCCTAATCATCCACTCATCACTGACGCAACAGACGCGAGTTTGAGCAAACTCTGGGAGACAGTGAAGGACAGGGAAGCCTGCCGTGCTGCAGTCCACAGGTTCGCAGAGAGTCGGATATGACCGAGCGACCGAACAACAGCAAAAATTACCCAGGAAGCTGTTTCATAGGTGATCTGAGCCAGGATTCAAACAACCCACCTTGCAGTAGGCTGTGAAGTGTCCTTTACTCTCTCTTCTCCCCTGCCTTTCATCCCCTGTGCCCTGGACTTCTCGGAGAAAACAGATCACAGACCTTGTGGAGTGTCCCATGATCTGGATTTGCTTACCTGTGTCCTTGCTGTGTCATTTAGCTTGTTCCTCTCTCTCCACATTTCCTGCAAGTTGCAATTAGGACTAGAGGCTGAGTTGCTTTCAGGTTCAATTTTTAGAGAACATTGAGAAGGTGATTTTATGGATGTCTTACTACATAGAATCTTGATGTTTGTGGTACCTGGTTGTTCCACTTATAATAAGGCCAAGAATGACCAGTAATTCAGGTGGTATTCAATGGAAGCTAAGTTGTTTTTCTTTTGAACATTTATGAGACAGAAATATTCTTGGTTTTGCCATCAATCTTGATAAAGACATATGTGAGGTTAGGCAGCCTTGTTGGGGATGTCCATGGGGCAGGGGAGGTCACTGCGTCCCCTGGCATAGAATATTCATCTCTGGATCCCAGCTGACCCAGGGCACAGATGGGTCAGCCGTGCTCAGCTCTCTGCTGGGTTCCCTGTGCTCAGCATGGACTGGTCATGGAGAAGACACCTAAGTGCCTGTGAACAACTCAGCGAATGGAAGCAAGGGGCCTCGCAGGCATCCTGGGGAGGAAGAATGAGGTGTGAGCTGGACTGGTGATGCTGGGAATGAAGAAGAGGATGAAGTCAAGGCTCTTCTCTTCAGGGCACAGTCAGCCTTGGGGCCAGAATGGGTGTTGGGGAGGAGAGGAAGGGGAAACAGGCTCCAGGTTTCTGGTTTGGGTGACTGGGCAGAAGGAGTGCCTGGAGAAGGGGGTCAGGTTTACTGGGCAGCAACTGCAGGACATACTGGGGACCTGCTGGATTTAAGGCACTTCAGGAGCATTGCTGTAGACCCACCCATCATGGAAGAGGGCCCTAAGTTTCAGCCTGTGCCCTGAGAAAGGCAGGGCATCATCAGGAGAGTCCTGGGCAGAGAAGAGGTGAGGATGTTAGAACAGGGCATCGGTCCATGGGGAGAGTCCTGGGCAGAGAAGAGGTGAGGATGTTAGAACAGGGCGTCGGTCCATGGAGAGCTGAGAAGGGAGAGTTGCGGAGACCCGAGGACAGAGGCCGGCTGAGAGGTGGCGCCATCACAGGGATGGGGGTGCTGACGGAGCAACGTGGGCGGAGAAGCAGACAGAAGCATGCCCTGAAGGGGCCCGTTGGAAGTGAGAAGAGGCCAGAGGCCAGAGCCACTACTGAGGCAGAAGAAACAGGCCTTGGAGACGAATGTGAGACTGGGGGCAGAGGGCACGGAGATCCGCGGGAAGCAGCGACCTGACTCTTGCCTCTGGGGCAGTCGGGGAGCGGGGGGGCGATGGACAAGGGAGGCCAGGGCCAGCGGGAGGGGAGGCGACGGGAGAGTGGGAGGGTGGCGCCCAGACACGCGCCCCTCCCAGCGCTCGCCCTCCGCACCGCCAACATCCGCGGTCACATGCGGGCTGCCATATTGGCACACTAGACCTCACCCCTGGTCTCAGCCAATTGGCTCGGGGATGAGCACGTGACCCAAAGCAGTCCAGTCAGGGCCCTTCAATGCAGATGCCGCCCTGTCCTTGCAGATGCAATAAGGCCTTTTCCCGCCACTTTCTGCATGGGAAGTGGAAACGTTTGGCCAGCACCACTCCTCCTGCCTTTTGGCTCCTTGTTGGGTCTGGCAGGTGGGAAAGCCCGGCAGGAGACTGGAGGAGAGGTCCCACTAGTCAGGGTGTTTGGTGCCTGCTGGCTGCATCACTGGAGGTTTCCTGTCGCTGGTCACAGCTCCCCAGGGCAGCATCTTCTTGGATCCGCTCTCACACCTCTGGGCCAGGGGCGCGGTTGCCCTCTACGCTGCCCTCGGACCTTATGCTATCGCCTGAAGTTCACTGACCCTCTATGTGTCCACCCATACAGTCTTATTAAACCCTCCCTGAATTACCCTAATGGACTAGGCCGTCTGATTTCTGTCGGGACCCTGGTCGCCCATGGACATGGTGAACCAGAGCAGAGGAGAAGACTCGGAACTTGCCTGGGTGGCAGAGCTAAGGCACTGAGGCAAGCCCAGTGGCTCATGGGCTGGGAGTGAGGCCGATGAAGGAGACGTGGAGTGAGGAGCTGGGGAACAGGCTTCTCATTTCTCTGGTCCCTGCCCTTGTACTCAGAGCTGTCCCCAAACCCCTGCATAAATTTGCTTTTCTGCTTAAATCACCCCAGTTTGTTCTCTTCTGTGCAACCGAAAGTCCCAGCTGACACGTCACCACAGAACAGAAAGTCTAGAAATGGGTCAGGCGGCTTTGGCATGTATGCCCCCCTTTCAGCTGTTAACTTTTCCACAAATCCAGCATTGTAAGATGTTGACTGCGGGTACCAGAGAGAAAGGCACTCATTACAGAACGAAGCAGGGATGACTCAGGCCGCTGGAGAAGGACATCCAGACGCTGGCCAACTCAAAATGGGAGGAGAGCTCAACTCTGCTGGTGTGACCCTGAAACAAGATGAGTTTTTGCAAAATTTCTGGGGCTCCCTGGCCTCTTGCCTCCTCTCTTCAGCAACCCCCATCCACTTGATCTACATGCCTCCTGGGCCTCTGGGCCTTGCTGACATCAGTCCTGGGTCCTCCCTGTTTTGAAGGCTGTGCTGGAACCCAGGGGAAAGGCTGAGACTGTAATAACTACTTCTTGGAGGTCAGCTTAGATCTGAAATGTCCATCTCATGATGGGTCACAGTCAACTTGGCCAGTGAACAATTTCATACAAAATCTGATTTCCCAGCCAAGCTGTTTTTCAGGTACACAAAAAACAATTGGGAATGTGAATAATAACTGAAGTTGGGTTTCATGTGAAGATGGTGAGAAATGTGTTTTCAACACTGATATTTGTGATCATTCCAAGGGGCTCCTGGACTCTTCATGAAGAGCCCAGTTAGAGCAGTTTCTCCATGTGAGGGCTGAGCGGGGAGCATCTTTCCTCAGTCACATGCTGAGTGGGATCAAGAATACCCCAGAAGATATCAAGATATCAAGCATGCTTATTTTATGAGCCACAGTCACTGCTGCTCTAGGCTAAGTTCATGTTCCGGGCAGTTACTTTCCATGCTTCTCTGTTGCATTGTAGGAGTCCTGCTAAACTTTTTTCATTTTTTGTAAGTGTGAATTATTTTCCTGTCTGTGTCTTGTTGTGTTCATCTGGCTGATGTTGTGTGTGTGTGTATGTGTGTTTTACTTGTGTAAAACAAGTGTACAATCCAGTGGTTTTTAGTATATTCACAGGTATATACAACCATCCATAGTAAATTGTAGAACATTTCATGACTCCCGAAAGAAATCTCAAACCCCTTTAGCTATCATCTGCATTATCCTCCCATCCCCCTCACCAAGCATAATCTACTTTCTGTCTGTGTTTATTTGCCTTTTCTGGACATTTCTTTGGGGACTGGCTTCTTTCACTTCGAACGATGCTATAGACTCTGTTAGTCTGTCTTTCCTTTTTGTGCTTAGATGATATTCCACCGTGCGGATAGACCACATTGTGTCCTTCCTTCATGAGTTGATGCACTTTTGGCTTCTCCCCACCCTCTGAGAACTATGAATAATGCCGATACAAACGTTTATGTGCAAGTCTTCCTGTGGACGTGTGTTTTCGTTTCTCCCGATTGTTTCCCTGCGAGTGGAATTGCTGTGTTGTTATGGGACTTCCCAGGTGGTTCAGTGGTCAAGAATCAGACTCTCAGGTGTGATCCCTGAGTGGGGAAGATCCCCAGGGGAGGAAAGTGGTCAAGAATCTGCCTGCCAGTGCAGGAGACACAGGACTCTCAGGTTTGATCCCTGGGTGGGGAAGATCCCCGGAGGAAGAAATGGCAACCCACTGCAGTATGCGTGCCTGGAGAATCCCATGGACAGAGGAGCCTGGCAGACTACAGTCCACACGGTCCCTCAGACTTGGACCCAACAGAGCACAAGGCTGCACAGTGGTGCTTCTGTGTGTGCCTGTGGAGACGCAGGGCCGCTTTCTGAGGCGACTGCACCGCTTGCACTCCCACCCTGCCCCGCGCCCCCACCCCCGGCCGCAGCGCACAGAGAGCCTGACCTCTCCTCACGCTCAGCGTCGCTGGCGTTCCTTTGGAACTCTTTGTATTTTTGTAAGATTGGGCGCCATGGCCTCTCGTTTTCTTTCCTAATTTAGAAGTTTTCGTCCCCCATTTTTTCTTGGCCAGTCTGGCTATTAGCTGGTTGCTTTTGCTTGCTGTCTTCAAGAACCAGTTTTAGCTGCACTGATTTTTCTCCATTGCTTCTCTAGCCCCGTTTCTCTCATTTCCGGACCAGCACTGTTTCCTTCCCTCTGCCTTTTTAAGAGCCACTGTGTCTTTTTCTCCAGTGTCTCAAGATGGAAGGCCAGAAAGACGGGGACGTTTCCTTCTCGGCGTGCTCGCCGACGGCAGCGCGCCTGCTCCTGAGCTGTGCCTCCGCCGCGCCCTGTGTCTTGCTGTGTCCTGTCATGTCACCGTCTATCCCGAAGAATTGCACAAGGTCCCTTCGCTTTCTTCTCTGGCTTATTTAATTCCCACGTATTTGCACCTCTCCCAGATTTCTCTCTGCTGTTGACGTCCATCCATCGTGGTCCGCGGACGTGGTGGTGCTTCTGTCCAGTGGCGCTCACGGGGGCTGACTGGTGGCCGAGCCTGTGCTCCCTCTTGGCGCTCCGTGTGCCCCTCCGGGGCGGGCATGCCCTGCAGCTGTTGCGTCTGGCCTTCTCCCACGTCTGTTACGGCGTTATTTACCTGTTGCGAGTTTCCCCACGGCTGACAGCGCGGGCACTGAGCTCCCCAGCTGTTGCTGGAGGGTGGAGGTGCCTCTTCCACTCCCTCGTTTCTGTCGTTTTGCTTCCTGAGCTGCGTTATCTATTGTCAGCTACGCATGGAGTTGTGTCTCTTCCCGATGAGCTGACCCTTCTCATGCTTTAAAGTGTCACTGTTTATCCCTCGTAGTATTTTTGTTTCCAAGTTGCTTTTGTTATTAAAGCGGCCACTCCAGCCTCCTTGTGACTGCTACCACGTGCTGTAATTTTCCATCGTTTAGTTCCATAGGTTTACAATCTGCCTGCATCTTTGATCTAAAGTGTGTCTCACGAAGACAGCATGTGCCTCACACTTGTGAGACAAGTGTCTTATAATAATATTATAATCCCCAATCACAGGTACACTCCCTGGGCCTCAGAGAGAGTCACATACCTGGAACCCCAGCCCTGCTGCTGGGGTGGTCTTGCCTGGCTCCCTGTCCACGCAGCCTGAAAGTTCCTGCTTTCTCGTGGGTCTTTGCTAACCATGCTGGCGGGCCTGCAGCTGGTGGGAGGGAAGTGGACCCAGATCAAGGCCAGGCTTGTCTGACCTCTGGGCTCTCAGCTCATCGCCAGGCCAGGGTGGCACCTGGCTGAGCCAGGTCCACGCCATGGCAACAAGGTGGATTGGATAGAGGTCTATTCACGGCACAGAGTCCACAGCTGGTGGACTCGCCCCTCCCAGGCCTGATCGCACCCAGAGGCCCAGCCTGGCCATGACCTGGCCCTGCGTCTTTGGCGTCTCCTCTCCCTTCCTGGGAAGGGTGGCCGTGGTGCCAGCAGGAGGCGGAGGGCGTGGTGCTCAGGTGCCACAGGTGCCTCTTCTTGTGTGACCCAGTAGCCAGAGCTGCTGGCATGGCAGAGCCGCCTGCAGAGGGCAAGGCTTCAGTCCTGGATGGCAGAGCGCGGGCTGCAGACCTGACACCCGGTGCAGGGCGCCCTCGCCCCGGCCACCTGAGTTCAGCTGCAGCGACTCCGAATCGATTTGCCTCCTGTTTGGTAATGACGCGAGCTTCCTCCTTCACAGTCTCCTCCACTCACGACTGGCCGTTCACCTGGGCGCTGAGCTCGGTGGGGTAGAGGGTGCCATCTGCTCTGCGCTGGTAAAGGCTTCTGCTTTGCACAATGCCTGGGCTGCTCGTAGACGAGCATGGTGGAAGCCTTCTTGGAAAGTCTTTTTCGGGCCAGCACACTCCCCTCGGTCCAGACGTCCACGCCAGAAGCCTCCAACCTGTGCTGTCCTCTGATGCTGACCTCCTGCAGAGCCTCTGCCTGGTCCCCAGTGTGGCCACCACCAGTGGACGGCGGCTCTGAGCTCTGGGCATGGAGCTGGGGTGGTGTGCCTGGCGGGGTGGGGGCCAGCTCCCCGCAGGCGGGCTGTCCAGGCACCCTGAGCGAGGTGGGGTACCCAGCATGTGGGGGTCATATCACCTCCTGCACGCTGGTCAGTCCGGAATGAGCTGCACCACCTGGAAGCCGCTGGAGGCCTGGAGCTGTGAGGCAGGCGTCATCTGGTCAAAAGAACTCAGTTAGGCAGAAGGTGACCTGTCACGTGGGGCATGTGTGAATCCAAAGTCTTGTAGATTTCATTTCCTCTCCAAGTATGAAGCGCCTCTCCAAGTATGAAGACTCTCACCTGTGCTCCCACCACCCAGAGGTGCAAGGAAAGGCATCTCAGCCACACTGTGACTGTCCCCTTCCAGCTGGGACTCCCCGTTGCAGGACCTCCATTGCAGGTCCCGGGAACCCGGCCCTTCGTGCTTCCCACCTCCCGGCCCAGCGCTGAGCACCTGCGTCTCCTGGATTCCACCTTTTGCTGTGGCCACTGGGCTCTCAAGGGAGCTGTGTGGGTATTTGCTCCAGGAAATCTGCTCTGGGAGGGACGCACGTATCCACACAGGGGGCTAGATTTAGGGAAATCAGACTCTGCTTGGTTATGATTAATGGAGATAAATCTGCCCAAGAGAAGCTAAATTTAACAAGCATTTCAGTCCTCAGCTTCCGCTCTCCTCCCGCAGCCGCAGGCAGACGGCGTGTGTTTCCGTTGGCCAGGGCCCAGACAACATCAAGAGGTGGAAAACAATCCCCAGAAATCTGAAAAATGTTGAACAAGGAAAGAAACTGTTCAATCGACCAAAACAAACAGAGATACAATCTCACCCCCCGTGGGGTTTGCTGGGCCTAGGGTGAGGGCAGTCTGAGAGACTGCAGAAGAAAGTATGCCTTAGAAACATGGGGCCGGTGGAGACAGGGGCCGAGCCCATTGCTCGCAGAATCCGGCCGGAGGGGCCCAGAACCCTGGCCAGGACGCTGGTGGGGGTCGGGTGGGGCTTTCTGGGGCTCTGGGCACCCAGGCAGGTATTTCCTGGTGATAAGGAATGCTCTTGATTTCCCCCATTTACCTGCTTCTTTCTTTGAAGTTTCAAGGATGTCTGTGTTTGGAAGAGGCACTCACTCATTCTGCCGTTGAGTCTGTAAGGGTGCTCTGGGCTGGGCATGGCAGGGCCCCGGACTGGGCTCCCCTGGGAGGAGGTGGGGCGTGTGGTGGTGGAGGGGATGTTCGTGGTAGGTTCAGCTTCTGGTTGGAGGGGAGGGGCCCTGGGAAAGCAGCAGGCCCACCTTTCGTTGCTCCTCGCTGTGATCTCAAGGTGTGCAGTACCTGGAGACCCTTGAACGCCGCCAAGTGCTCTGCAAATGAAAGGCTCCGTTTGAAGAAGTGCTGCTGCTGAGCTGGCTGTCGGGCAGGGACCGAGGGGCTGGAGGGCTGGAGGGCTGGCCCGCCCCTCCACCGGGCATGGCTGCTGGCCTGGCCGTGGGCAGCCGGGCAGACAGGGCAGACACTGTGGCCGCCACCCGTCACTCCCCTTGCTGGGCTGCTTGCTCACTGTGGGTCCTGTGACCTGGGTCCATCTCCCCCGGGCTCTTGGGGCTCTGCGTGGCTTGGAGACAGGCTCTAGAGCCTTCTGGCCTCAGAAGTGGTGGCACACAGTTAGTTGTTCTGGACGCCTGTGGGATCTTCCCAGACAGGGGATCGAACCCACGTCCCCTTCATTGCCAGGTAGACTGCCAACCAGTGGACCACCAGGGAAGTCCCTCTTATCAGCATCTCAATTTCGCCCTTTCTATATCGTTCTGTTGACGTGAATTTCTTGCTGTCGCTTATAGTTGGTATGGTTTGTTTATCCAGTCTTCCTATCTCTGTCCTTTAAATGGTGTCCTGAGACTCTTTGTAATACAGTCATGGGTATGTGAAGGCTGTGGCTCCCAATTTAATTTTTGTTTTCTGCCAGATATGTTTTTTGTTTCTTTTTCCTGTATTTCTGTAGGTTACTTGACATATGTTTAGCATCCCATGTTGATTTGTCTAGTGTTTTGGTTGCACATCTCTGTGTGGATTTTTAGTGGCTGTTTCAGGTGTTATATCACACACACATGACGTATCAAGTTTAATGGTGTCAGTAGTTTGCCAGTCTGAGTCAGAGCCCCCTACAAACCTTTCCCCTTCCCATTTATAGCATCACTGTCTTAAATATTTTCTGTGAAGACACTTGGAACTGTGTCAGTTACGGCGTTTGCTTATTCTCCAACCATACTTTGCAGAAACTCACGAATGAAAGGAAAATCTGTTGTATTTACCCACTTTTTGCTTACCTGTGTTTTTCTTCCTTGTGCTTTGCTGTGCTTAGTCCTTCAGTCATGTCCAACTCTTTGCAATCCTGGACTGTAGCCTGCCAGGTTCCTCTGTCCATGGGGATTCTCCAGGCAAGAAAAACACTGGAGTGGGTTGACGTGCCCTGATCCAGGGGATCTTCCCAACTTAGGGATGGAAGCCAGGTCTCCCACATTGCAGGGGACTGAGGGACCGCAGGGTGTCCACCAGCTGCGTCACCAGGGGAGCCCAAGAATACTGGCGTGGGTAGCCTAGCCCTTCTCCAGGCGGTCTTCCTGACCCAGGAGTTGAACTGGAGTCTCCTGCATTGCCGGCAGACTCTTTCCCAGCTGAGCGACCAGGGAAGCCCCTTTCTTTCTTACTGGTACCCCAAGTTTCCCACTTTTATCTTGTATGTATAGAGGGTTTCATTCAGCCATTTTTTCAGGGTAGATCTGCTGGTGCTGAAGTTGTCTGAGTTTTTCTTTATTCGGGAATGTCTTCATTTCCCTTCATCCCCTGAAGCTTATTTCTGGTGGGTCTAGAGCTCTGGGTTGACAGCTTTTTCCTTCAGCATGGGAAAATGCTTTACTGCTTTTTCTTTCTGGGTTCCATGGTTTCTGAGGATAAATTCAGTCATTTAAATGGTTTCCCCCACCCCTGGCCTCCCCGACCCTTGTTAGTAATGCTTCATTTCCGCATGATAGCTTTCAAAACTTTTTCTTTGTCAGATTTTACTCCAGTCCATCATAAAGGAAATCAGTCTTGAATATTCATTGGAAGGACTGATGCTGAAGCTGAAACTCCAATCCTTTGGCCACCTGACACCAAGAACTGACTCATTTGAAAAGACCCTGATGCTGGGAAAGATTGAAGGTGGGAGGAGAAGGGGACGACAGAGGATGAGATGGTTGGATGGCATCACCGACTCAATGGACATGAGTTTGAGTAAATTCCAGGAGTTGGTGATGGACAGGGAGGCCTGGCATGCTGCAGTCCATGGGATCACAAAGAGACAGACACTACTGAGTGACTGAACTGAATTGAATCCTAAAGCAAATCAGTCCTGAATACTCATCAGAAGGACTGATGCTGAAACTGAAACTCTAATACTTTGGTCACCTGATACGAAGAGCCAGCTTATTAGAAAAGACCCTGATGCTGGGAGAGACTGAAGGCAGGAGGAGAAGTGGAAGACAGAGGATGAGATGGTTGGATGGCATCACCAACTCAGTGGACATGAATCTGAGCAGACTCTGGGAGACTGTAAAGGACACGGAATCCTGGTGTGCTGCAGTCCATGGGGTTTCAAAAAGTCGGGTGCGATTTAGTGACTGAATAAGAGCAACAGGCTTGACTATGGTGCTGCCTTTGTATGGCCTGTTTGTGGTTTATTCCGTTTGGAGTTTGCTCAGCCTCTTGAATCTATAGGTTAATGTCTTTTGCTAAATTTGAAAAGTTTTTGCCATTATTTCAAGCACTTTTTTGGGGGCCCCTCCTTCCATCTCCTTTTTTTTCTGAGGCTCCGATGGCATAAGTCCTCAATCTTTTAGAGTCCCACCGCGGTCCTTGAGATTCTATCATTATTGATGCTAGTTAAGTTTCCTGTTATCCAGGGTGGGTAATCTCTATATTCTCTTTTCCAGTTCACGTATTTCTCCTCTGTCTCCCCCATTCTTCTGCTTGGCCTATCCATTGTTCTTTTTACATTTTTTAAAATTTGGTCACTTTAAGTTCTAAAATTTCTGTTTTCATTGTAGGGACTTTCTAGTTTATTTTCTGAAAGCTTTTAGTTTTTATTTATTTCAAGCATATTTTTAATTGCTTGGCTTATGAAAGTATTTTCATGATGGCTGCTTTGAAATCTTTGTCAGATAATTCTGATATTTCTGTCATCTAATTGTTGGCATGTTTTGATTTTCTTGTTTTCTTTCGTTTGAGATTTCCTGGCTCTTGGTATGACAAACGACTTTCAGCTTATCCGGATTCTTTGTGTATTATGTTATGAAACCCTGGATCTTATTTAAATCTTCTCTTTTAGCTTGTTTCCTGTGATGCTGCTTATGCAAGGGAGGTGGAGGCATTGCCTCATTACTTCCAGGTAGGAAGAAATCCAGGTTCCCTCCCTGACCTCCACTGACCCCTGGGGGCAGGGATCCTGGCTACTGCAGGGCGGGGACAGGAGTTCTTGAGCCCCAGGAGGTCTCCACTGATACCTCCCTGTATCAGCGGTAGCACCTGATGTGCAGAACTTATAAATGGCACATCAGTTTGGGTGTTTACAGCTGCAAGTAACGAAAAATCCAACAGCATGATCTGAAGCATCAGGATACTTGTCAAGATGGCGATGAGAATTCCAGGTTTAAATAGTCTCAGGGTTAGTCTGGCAGCTCAGCAATGCCCTCAGAGATCCAGATGCTTTTTATCTTCTGACTGTGAAAGCTTTTCAACCTTATGCCTGTACCGCAGAGCTGCAAGATGGCTGCCGCTAGTCAGGAATCACAACTCCATTCCAAGGCAGAGCAAAGGGGGAGGGGCAGCACCAGGGAGCTCTCCGCTTGTATCTATACTTTTAGGAGGAGAGAAAAGCCTTCCCAGAAGCCTCCCTGCAGACTCCTGCTTACCTCTCCCTTGGCTTAGGCAAGGGCGGCTGGGAGAGTGTGCCTCTGGAAATAGGATTGGGGTTTTCAAAAGCCGCTAAGAAGCAGGGGAAGAGTGTGTGCTCCCGAGAATATGAGATCTCCCCTGCCTCCTGACCTAGTAGGCAATCTCTTAGCAGGAGGACTATGTGGGGTTGGGACTTGTTGGGAGGAAGAGAGCTGTCTGCACAAAGACCTCTCAGCAAGCCAGCCATCCTCCTTTTGGGGTGATTTCTTTGCTGATGATTTCGTCTCGAAATGTCAAAACCTCGCTGCCCGCCCTCCTAGCCCTCCCAACATGAGATAGAGCACTCAGTGTTCAGGATGTCCTTGCTCCCATCAGGGCTTCAGGCAGGTTCCAGTGGGACATCTGTACGTGGGTGCAGAAAAGCCCCTCCTCCCCGCAGATGATCTGAGGTGCCTGGGAGCCCAGGTGGAGGAGGTGGAAGGACGGGGCTCATTATCCTCCTCGATCGTCTCCGCACCACGCGGCACCTGGGCAGGCCCCACGTCCAGGCGTCTCCATCATAAGGAGTCGGTGACAGAGGGAAACAGACCAGGGCGCCCTCACCTCCTGCTGCTAGTGCTGAGACCCGGCTGGCTCCATGCACTTGTCAGCTGAGATCGGGAGGCAGGACCTGCAAGGCAGGGGTGCAGAGAGCGAACAGTCGACAGGGAGAGGCTGCACATGGTGGCGCTGGGCAGCAGGGCACCCCTGGAGAAGGGGTCGGAGAGGTCCCCACCTCCTTCCCGCTGCCCTGCTTCACAGCACGTGGTCTTACCTGCGGAGAGCTGAGAACCTTCCGAGGCCTGTGAGGGGTCCGGGGCAACCATGCTGCACAGTTTTATCAGAAGTCAAGGTCCACTTTAAGAAAAACATGGAGCATAAGGAAGTGACTGATGCTTGGTGATAAAGGACATTTCCCCAAATGCTGCAGAATGAAGTGTGTGGGCTCTATCGGGGCACCAGCCCCAGGGACGTCCCCTAGAGGTGACAGCCTCTGGAGGTGATGACCCCTGGAGGTGGTGTCCTCCCAGGGGTTATGTCCCCTGGGGGTGATAACCGCCCCCTCTGGGTGGTTCCACTGGGGGTGATGTGGTATGCTCAACTCAGCCTCCTGCCCAACTGAATGCATGCCCCCCACCGAGGCCTGACAGTGAGACTTCCGGGTCTCACTGTCCAGTGGGTCACTGGACTGAACTGGCCTCTCCTGTGACACTAACAGTGAGTGCAGGACTAAGTCAGGTTTTATTTCCCTTTATCCCCCTTAAACCGCAGGGTCACAAACAAGGAGACCGGAATCAACCAAAGGGCCTCAGCTCCACATACACTCGGGCTTCACAGAGGCAGGAAATCTGGCCCCCAGGGTAAGGGCCGTCCAGAGGCCGCCGGGCCCCTGAAAGCATAGTGTGGGCGCCCCAGAATCCCAGGCCAGCGGCCAGGCCACTGACCTCCCGGCCGACAGAGCCTGCGCCCCCAGACTGGCTGGGGTGAATAACCCCCTGAGAGGCCCTCGGCCGGCATGTCTCGGGGACCCCCTGACACACAGCCCTGCAGCTGAGCTGTTGCCCCTGCAGACCCCCAAGGGGTGGGCTGGCGCCCCTGAGAAAGGCTGGGTCCGAACCCCATGGCCTGGGAAGCTGGCCTTACTGAGGAGCAGGGTCCTTGCAGAGGCTCAAGCTCAGACGGGCCATTGGTCCAGCCCCGGTGGATCCAGGGTGATTCGAAGGTGGGGACTAGAAAAACTTATTTAATTACAGATAGAGAGGGAGATTAGAAACGGATAGTGTAGTAGGAAAATTAGTGGAGAAAAAGAGGCTGAATAACTGGTTTAAGAGGAATACTAATCACCACCTACGTAGGCCACAGGCATCTTTCTGTTCTCCCGAAGGCGAGGAGGCAGTGAGGCCTCCTCGGTCCAATCTTAGAAGCCCAGGCAGAGTTAGTAGGCTTGGTGCGTACCCCCATACCAGATGGGAATTCAACCAGGAAAACGGGGAGCAAGAAAGAAATGACATGGGGGAAGTCAGCTTTTTGTTATACATAGGGATGAATACAGAGTCACGTGGGGTCAGCAGACCTGACCCTTGTCACAATCAGGTTCTTCATATAAAATTATACAAAGGTCTTAAGAGTTTTTACATCATCTTCTGACCATGAGGTCTGCTGACATTTTATGGCCCTTTCTGATACCTGTCAGTTAACCAGAAAACTTATTTTTCCAGGGGTGATTTTTTTTTAAATCAGGCACCACCCTCCTATAGGGTGAGGGTGTAGTGAGTTACAATCAAGAAAAGAATTTACTTACCCTAAGGTTTAACATGATTAACCTTAAAGGTAATACTTATTTCTCCTATACGCTTAAAGGTTAATACTTATTTCTCCTATATGCTAGTTATATTTATTACAAGGGCAGGGAATATGAAGATTTAGCAGCAAACATCAGCCCAACAAATGAAAACCCTTCATCAATGTTCCCTTTACAATCTACTTAGTCTTAAGATAGTGATAAGGTTATATTTTTGCATAGCAAGGACACAGTGATTTATAACAAAGTACAGTAGTCTATAACAAAGAGAGAAAATTCATTAACTCAAAAAGTCTAGTATTGCTAACATCAAAAACTACTATATTTCCTTTTCTATATTCCAAATACATTGATTAATATATTCCCAGGTGACTAAGGATATGAAGGCCTGTGGGCAATCAAATGAGAAAAGCCCTATGCTAATACTCCAAACTCTCTGTGCTGTTTATGGTTGAGAGGTTGTCACACAAGCTAGTCTGTCAGCAGAGAGGTTTGACCCGAGACACCCTTGTCACACCCCGGGCAGGAAATTAGCAGTAATTATTGACAGGACAAATGAAAAAACCCTTCACCAATATAATTCCTAATCAACCCACTAATACTATACTAATAATCTTCTAACTTCTCAAAAGAGTCTGTATTTAGAAAGTTTTAAAGCATCTTGTGCCTCTCACAGTTGAGGGGTTGTAAACAATCACATTCGGCCGGATGAACCTGATCAGGCAGGCCAGAGAAGCTTCAGAGTTTATAAGTTGAAACACTCTTGTCACGCCCAGGAACTTTTATTAACTGGGGCTGCAAGTTAACTCCTTCTCTGAGAGAAATGGTTATTGAGGAGAGCTCCCCATAAAGTACTCTGGTTTGGGGTAGATGCTCGGGAACAGGGGGTTTCCTGAGGCTTGATCACGCCTTTGCGTATGCCAAGCTTCTTTTTCCTCATGACCTTTGCCATGGGCGGAGATCTCACGCTGGCCCCCAGCAGGGGTGGACCCTGATCCCATATGGCTGTGACCATGAAGGTCCCCATGGCCCCCAGAGTTGTGTCGGGAACAGGGGACGGGCTGTCTTGGATTAAGGTGGAATTATCTAAAAGTCAGAAGGGAAATCTGTCATGAAACCTGTCTGCCAGGAGAAATCAGATGAGACAGGCAGCTAGTTATGAATAAATCTGACATAACGTTTAGACCAAGAAATGTCCAGGTGGAAATCAGAGACGAGACCGCACTGACTCTGAGAACTCAAAAGGAAAGAAAAAATGCTCTGGCCAAAATGTCCTTGATCGGTGGGTTCTGCCACCAACCACCCTCCCCAACCTCCGCCCCAGGGAAGGTGTGCCTGGAGGCCAGAGGGCCTGGTGTGGCCCCAGTCTGCTCCCTCCACTCACCTGTGTGATCGCCCAGGCGGCCAGGAGAGCAGAGGCCCCGGGTTCCTGCCAGGTGGACCCATGGTGACAGGGCTGGGGGCCAGGCTCAGGCGCTGACCCAGAGCTGGCGGCAGCCTCGCTGGCCAGCCCTCTTGTTCTTCAGCCAAAACGGGAGGGCGTCAAACACATCAAAGACCCACTCAACGTTTTCATCAGTTCTGTTAGTGGGGCTCTCAATCAGATTTTATATTTCAAAAGCATTTGGGCTGATGGTTTGACAGTAAGGACTCAATCAGCGATCCGAAGCACAGGGGTCACGCAATTTCTGTGCAGAACCCAGCCTGTCTGTGCCCAGCAGAAGCCAACTAGAGATCAGAGTGGAAGCACAGGGCGTGTTTGAAACCCCTGCAGAAATGTGTCCTTAGAAACAGGCCTAAGAATAGCTTTCCGGGAAAGTCATAAAACTTTGCTGACAGATATAAGGACCTGAAAAAATCGAGGATGATGCCACGTCAGATGGTGGGCAGACTCTGTTCTAAACATATTCGTTCACCCCCCGATTAACTTGTAAAATCAAAGCAAATCTACTTGAAACCCCACAGATGTAACAGGAAAAAAGACTTTTCAGGGAACTTGACAAAGTGATTCTAAAATTCATATGGAAGTATAAATTGCAAGCAGTTTTAAATTGGAAAAGCGAAGGATTTTTTTGGGTTTGTTTTATTTATTTATTTTTTTGTTTTCTGTGCCACCAGCTGTTAAGGCACAGCGTCCCGTACTTACACAGTGTGGGGGTGATGCAAACAGGACCAGGAGGAAGACCTGGAAAGAGGCCATTTAGATTGTGGATTAGAGCTTAACAGATCCAGGGAGGGCAGATGGCCATTCACCAGATAACTTGGAAAAGTGGCTACTTTGCAGGAGAGATTCCATTGCTGCCTCACACCATACGCACAGATGAATTCCAGATATATTTATTAAAAACTTGAATGTGAAGAAGTAAGGCGTTCTAGAACTATTTCTATAGAGGAGAGAGTATGTTCTGCTATTGACATGTGGGAAACCTCCTTCAAAGAGAGACTTTACGGGAAAATGATGTATGGATGTGAGAGCTGGACCAGAAAGAAGACTGAGTTCAGTTCAGTCACTCAATCGTGTGTGACTTGAAACTCCAGTACTTTGGCCACTTCATGTGAAGAAAGAAGGCTAAGTGATGAAAAATTAATGCTTCTGAACTGTGGAGTTGAAGACTCTTGAAAGTCCCTTGGACGGCAAAGAGATCAAACCAGTCAATCCTAAAGGAAATCAACACTGAATAATCTTTGGAAGAACTGTTGCTGAAGCTGAAGCTCCAGTATTGTGGCCACCTGATGCAAACAGCATCAGGAAAAGACCAAAGCTCGCTGGAAAAGACCCTGATGCTGGGAAAGATTGAGGGCAGGAGGAGAAGGGCAGAGGATGAGATGGTTGGATGGCATCACCGACTCAGTGGTAGGAATTTGAGCAAACTGTAGGAGATGGTGAAGGACAGGGAAACGTGGTGTGCTGCGGCTCACGGGGCTGCGGAGCCGACACGACTGAGCGCCTGAACAACAACTGGTACAGCTCCTCCTGGAGTGCCCTAGCAGTGTCTTCAAAGCGGGCAGTTTAATGCAGTTCAGCTCCCAGCTCTCCAGCCTGGAGAAGCTCTCACACATTGTGCTAGGATTGCTACACGTGACAACATGGTTTGAAAAGAATCAGAACAAAGCACTGCAGACACAGGCAGGACTGAGCCCCCCGTCTTTCACACTGTGGGGCTCTCGGTGTCAGTGGAGAGCGCACACGGCGGCGCCGAGACCCTGCAGGCGAAGACTGTGGCCTCCCCCCGGGGCAGGCCCGGGCCCCGGAGCCCCTCCAGGCAGCCGCTCCCTGCGCCCCGGTCCTCGCTGACGGGCTGAGCTCGCCAGGGGCCGGACTAGGGGGCCGTCCGCCTGCAGAGGACGCAGCCCTGGGCCTGCCCTCTGCACCCTCAGGAGCTGTCTCAGTGAGGTTTTCTGATCCGCAGCTGAAGTTCATTGTTTTGGTTTCGCTTTAATTCATTATTTTCTGCTGTGTTTTTTTACGACTCTTAGTAAACTTCGGAGGCAGCGTGTTCTCTGTGAAGCTCTCGCGCCATCGGGTGTGACGTGCTTGTGAAGAAGCCCGCGTGCCCGACGGCTGGATTCGGCCCGTCTGCGGGGCGCCTGGGAGGCTAAGCCAGCCCGTTACGCGTGGCTCATGAAACACAGTCTGATGCCAGCCGGGCGGGAGGGCCGCGGTCTTGGTCCAGACCCCTCCTGAACACCCGTGGTTCCTCCGTGTGTGCAGGCAGTATGTGTGGAGGCGTGAACACCACACTGCCTCCAGTCTGTCGAGTGGAGCCTCCCACCCAGCGGCCGCGGTGCCTACCAGGCCCTCGGGTGCTCCCAAGACCCCCATGCCGGGGAGCATCCATTTTAGCGGGGCCTCTGTGGGGCAGCTGATCTCTGGGAGCACCGGTTACCCCAGCACTGATGCACTTCACAAACCTCTTTGGAGAGAATCCCCTGGAGTTCTTAAAATGCAGATTCCTGGGCCCAGTCTGGACTGGTTAACCCGGAGCCTGGTGGGGCAGAGCCTAGGGGTCAGGGGGAAGGAGCCGGGGGTGGGAGGAGCCGGGGTGGGAGAAGCGGAAGGGGCGGGGGGAGAGGGAGGGCGGGGGGGAGAGGGAGGGGGCGGGGGGAGAGGGAGGGGGAAGGAGGGAGGGGGCGGGGCGGAGGGGGGGGGAGAGGGAGGGCGGGGGGGAGAGGGCGGGGGGAGAGGGAGGGCGGGGGCGGGGGAGGAGCCCCCTTCTGGCGCAGGCGCCCTGTCCGCCCATTCCTGCTTCTTGCCCTTCAGCTTGTAAAAGGGTGAGCACCCTCCGCCTGCCCCACTGAGGCTCCCCCAACCCTGACTGCTCAGCCTCGCATTCCACTGCCTGGCATATAGTTGGTGCTCAAGAGATGTTTGCTGAATAAACAAATGTGGCTTTGAACTGTCACTTCTGCTCTGGGTATAGGTGCCCTTTCATGTGAAAGGGCGTTGCACCCAGAGTTCTTAAGGTTTCAGAAGGCATCTGCCCTGCGGAGCAGTCCGTGAGCCGGCACGCAGCGGCCGCGCCGCCTCGCCTCGCCAGGGGCACGCAGAGCTGTGGCACCTCCCGCAGTGGGCCCTGCCTTGTCATCATATATCAGGATCCCGGGGACCCCTGTGCTCAGCCCCGCCCCCGGCACAGGGGCCCCCGGGTCTCTCTGAAGGGGCTGGTGGGGAAGGGTCAGGCCAAGCGGCCCGGCCTGGCTGGGGTGCGACCCTCTACCCTCCCCGCCCTGAGAGTCGGTGGCCGGTGCCCAGCGGTGGGTGAGGGTGTGCCGCAGGGAGGGGTCCTTTATCAGCAGCAGCAGCTGATCCAAGGAGCCTAATCGTCCGTTTCCTGTGGGCCATTGATCCTCTAATTGCGTCTCCAGCTTCAGGCCAGCTGTCTGCCATTCCGGGCGCTCACAGCCTTCGGAAAAATGTCAAGTTTTCCTGGTATCAGCAGGAAAATAGGAAATGGCTTGGAAAAGGGGGCTGCGTCAGACAATGGTTTAAGGAGGCCCAGCTGTGGATAAACAGTTCTGGTTGCCCTTTGGACTCTATGGATTTAAACACACGCTCAGGAATGCGTGTTCTGTGCCAGGAGATAAACAACCTAGAAACGAAGTAGGCCAGCTCATGTTGTCGGTGGACACAGGAGGGGCCGGCAGGGGGCCCCCAGCTGCTCCGATGCAGGGACTCATCCTGGGGCCTCTGCCGGCTGCGGACAGGTGCACAGCTCCCTGGAACTCAGCGCGTGCTGGGCGGTCAGTGCGAGGCCAGGCCCTGTCAGATGGGCCCGCTCTGCTGCCCGGGGAAGGGGTGTGTGTGAGACCTGCTCATTTCTCTGGCCGGTCTGCAGGCAAGCAGGCTCGAGGATTTGTTCGGGGTCTTCAGAGGTGGCTTCTGTGTTTTTCTACAGGAGTAGGGCATTTGGGAACTGATATTTAAAGGTACGAGGCTTCCCTGGTGGCTCAGTGGGAAAGAATGCGCCTGCCAAGCAGGAGATGTGGGGTCGATCCCTGGGTTGGGAAGAGATCCTGGAGGAGCGAACAGCAAGCCCCTCCAGTCCTCTTGCCTGGAGAATCCCATGGGCAGAGTAGCCTGCTACAGTCCATGGTGTTTGCAAAGAGCTGGACACGACTGAGCGGCTAAACAACAGCAGCACGTTAAAGGTGCACTTACCAAGGAGGAAAGCTCCTGGAAGCGGGTGGGAAATTAGGCGCGGCCTGCAAGCTGTGGGTGAGAGTGCCCCTGAGGGAGCCACACGCTTAAAGTCCCTACGAGCGACTGAGGTACCGGAGCCCTCCTCCCGGGTGGGGGGCTGAGCTCTGCACTCCCTGTTGTGTCGGATCCTTAGGCCCGCACACCTGGTGGGGACGCCTCTGTGGCCACTTGGTCTCTGAGACTAAGATGCAGCTGAGCCCCAGGAGCAGGGGCGCTGCCGAGGAGCTCGACTCCCGAGGAGATGGGGGCCTTGCCCCCACCCGCACCCCCCGAGGGCTCCTTTTGCCACCAGGCCACCTTTGCTGCATGGTGGCCGGGGCTGAGTTCAAGGGCACCTTGTCCGATCTGAAAGGTGTGGTCTGCACACCACCCCATTTAGAGCCAAGTTCCAGTGCCCAGCAGGAGAGGGGCTGCCAGGTCCTGTGGGAGCAGAAGGCTTTGCTGGCCGCTCCAGGCTCCTTCTCTGTCGAGAGGAGGATGCAGCCAGACCTGCCCTCGGCCTGCCCTCCACCCATGTGCCCACTGGTGCCTCAGGTCGCCTGCCTACCCAGGTCACAGCTGTGACTACTGTGGGGAAATATTTGGCAACAATAACATGCGTGGCACTTTCCGTTGGCTCAGCGGTAAAGACTCTGCCTGCCGATACAGGAGACCTGGGTTTGATCCTTGGGTTGGAAAGACCCCCTGGAGGCAGCCATAGCCACCCACTCTTGTATTCTTGCCTGGAAGATCCCATGGATGGAGGAGCCTGGTGGGTGCAGTCCATGGGGTTGCAAAGAGTCGGACAGGACTGAGCGTGTCAGGTAGGCTTGTTTGTAAGCTCACCATGGTTTGCAGATACAGCTCTGTGGTATTGCTTGTCTGTTCTGAAGGTCAGTGGGTGGCCTTCAGTTACCTGCCCCTCCTCAATTATTATTATTTTTTATGTTCCAAGAAGGAACTAGGAGTCCAGTAGATGATGAGGGCTCGCCCAAGTGGAAACACAGCTGGATAAACCCGGGTCTGTAGGCCGGGCCCCAACCTGCTGTTCCGAGATCGAGGAGCAGGGGTTTGCAGAGCAAAGGATGAAACAGGATGGATGGAGGAGAGGAAAGAGGGACGTGCAGAAGAAGATCTTTTTAAACAGCCGTTAACGTGGAAAGAGCCCCGCTTTGCAGTTTTGGCCCTCGGCTCTCTGAGTCCTGGGGGCTCCGTCCACGCAGCGAGATCCCTCTTCACTGAGCAGCTGTTCCTAGGACTCAGAATAGCTCTCCATGCATTTTGTCCTTTCTACACTTCCCTTTGTGTTCTCACATACAGAGTCCATTTGTTTCAGACTTTCAACTACGTAGATGCAAATGCACTTGAGTTTCCTTCTCTTGGATGAGTGTCCTCTCTCTCTCACTTGGGCCTCACAGGGCAGAGCCTCCGGACCTCCTCTGCTGCCCCATCTTAGGTGTTCTGGGAGGCCATGACCAGAGACCCACCACCCCAACTCATAGCTGGACTACATTTCCCAGCATCCTCTGCTGATGTGGACTATACTTCCCAGCATCCCACCTTGTTAGGGACTATACTTCCCAGCAGGCAGTGCTTGTAGGAACTACTGTAACTCAAGTTCTGGCCAGTGGAATGTGGGGAGCCATTTGGGTTTCCTCCAGACCTGTCCCAGGAAGATCCCACCTGTGCTGCTTCCCTCCTGGGAGAGAGATACCAGGGTGCTCTTGGAAGCCTTGTGTTGCAGATGGCAGCCCCTCCTTGCCTGGATCCCTGAGTGACCATCTGGAGTGAAGGGCCACCTCCCTGCCCACTCCTGGAGCCACTGCTGCCGTGACTTCCCTTTTACGGGCTGGTCTGTTAGATACTGTAGCCCAGACTCTGCTAGCAAACACGGCCCCATAGCCAGGGGGTGGCAGAAGGCCACCAAGACCTCCAGGTCACTTCCGTATAACTCGCCCTAAGGCATGCTCCCTAGGTTCCATCAGCCCTCGGTGTGCCCATTGGCACTGCCAACTCCTGATGAGTCGAGCCCCCCCACTCCCCCAGACCCTCCCTGCAGATTGGCCTGAGAGCAGGACAGGCAGGGCTGGGAGCTGCCCCTGAAGCAGCCTCCTGCACACGGCGCTGCAACAACGGCTCCTGTCCCTGGATTGGGACACGCAGCAACGTGCCTGCGGACAGATGGCAGTTATTTCTGAAGAGCAGCTGAAGGCCGAGCTGCAAACCATGTGGCCTGTGGCTGCCGGTGAGGGTCTGGGGGTGGGGATGACAGCCTCTCGGGTCAGATGCCAGGCTCTCAGGGAAGCAGTCCCATGCTCGCAAATGCACCGCTTTTCCCTAAAAGAACACGTTCCTCATTACTGGGCTTTCTCTAGCAGGAAAGGAAGAGTTTTTGTATGAAGAAGAAGGCGCTAGTCATCCACCAATCGCAGAAAAGTACTGACGCAGCCCCCTCCCTCCTGTTCCACCTCCCATGACGTTAGCCAACGTTAGGGCCAGTGACCTGGAGACACCTTTGGTTTCCCATTAAATGAAAATGAGAATTGTCTCCAGTGATGAATTATCTGGGCGATCCTGCCAGAAATGAAGTATGCCTGGGCTCAGAGAGAAAACAAAGCACTCAGCGTCCTTGAGCGCGGCTGGTCTGCGCACTTTTCCTTCCTGGGCTGGCTTCCCCGGGGGTGGTGGGTGGGGGGGCGGAGGGTGAGGACAAAGGGCCAGGCCTCCTGGAGAGTCTGGGCTGGGGACGCAGAGCCTGAGGGCACTCGAGTGCCCCGGGGGTGTGGGCCAGGCTGGGCTTGTGCGTTTGTGAGGGGAGAGGAGGGCGCAGAACCCGCTGGGGCCCCCAGCCTGGCCCTGTCCTTGCCTGAACCCGCTGCCTGCCGTCAGCCAGTTGCACCCTCGCCGCCCCCGCCACAAGGTGCTGCCTCTGCTCACAGGACCCAAGTCAGTGGGGGACAGTGGACCCCGGGAGGGGTACCCTGGTTGGGGGAACACACTGCAGGGAGATGGGGGATGGTGACACAGTGATCACTGTACAGAAGGGGCCTCCAGAACCCCAGCTCTCTGTTTTACACGGGAAGGGACCATTCCAGAGCCCTGGGAGGTTCGTCTGAACCCACAGAGCGTGTAGGAGCTGAGGGGTCAAAGCCCTGCCCTGGGGCTTCTCAGGCTGCGGGGCTGAGGGACCATGCGAGGACAAGCCAGGAGCTGGGTCTTCCCAGACCAAAGCGGGGCGGAGGTCCGGGTCTGCCCTGTGAGTGGGGATGTGCGAGGTGGGCATGGTCGCGGGGCTCTGAGGACCACCTCGGGCTGGGGCAGTGATAGTGGCCTCCTGGAGCGGCTCCTGAGAGAGGGGAGCTGTGGCTAGCGGACGTGAACCCACCAGCTGGGGTCCTGCCCAGGCAGGCTGGGGCTCCCCTGCACCCCCAGCGCCTCTGTCCCCCATCCCTCCTCCATCCCCTTTCCCCGGAGGACTCCCCACCCAGTGGGCAGCCCCTACTCAGCGGCCACCTCTGCTTCGGCCCCGGGAGCCCGAGTAAGGGGCCGACGCGCTCACCCAAGGGGCACTTGTCTGTCCATGTGTGTTTGTGACATCAGCGTGCTTCCAGTTTGAGACTCATAGGAGCTGGCCCTCCCCCCCCACCCCACGCCACCCCGCCGCCGTACACACACGCCCAACTGGACATCACACTCCTTCTGGCGGGAGGGTTCCCCATGAAGGGATATTTTTACTTTAGTTTCCAAGGGCTGACTAGCAAGGGCCCCAGCGGATGCCTACCTCCCCTGAGCACATTCCCTCACCATCTGCAGGCTGGAAGTCCAAGAGCGAGGCTCCTTCCGAGCTCTGGGAGAACCTGTTCCAGGCATCCCTCCTGTTTCTGAGTTTGCTGACGAGCTGTGTGGTCCTTGGCAGGTGGACCTCCATCTCCATCTTCACTCAGGACTCTCTCTGGGGGCCCATTTGGGCCCCAACTTCCCCTTTTATGAGAATACCAGTCATGTTGGATTCAGGACCACACTACTCCAGCGTAACTAATCCACACTACTCTTATCCTAGCTAATAACATCAACAATGACCCTGTTCCCAAATCAGGTCACTGCTAAAGTCCTGGGGTGTCAGAAGTTCAAAATGTGAATTTTGAGGGTCTTCCCAGGTGGTGCTAGGGGTAAAGAACCCACCTGCCAATGCGGGAGAGGCAAGAGTCGAGGGCTTAATCCCTGGGAAGATCCCCTGGAGGAGGAAATGGCAACATGCCCCAGTATTTTTTTTTTCTTTTATTAAAATTTATTTATTTTTAATTGAAGGATAATTGCTTTATGGTACTGTGTTGCTATTGCTATTGCTAAGTCACTTCAGTCATGTCTCTCTCTGTGCGACCCCATAGATGGCAGTCCACCAGGCTTCCCCATCCCTGGGATTCTCCAGGCAAGAACACTGGAGTGGGTTGCCATTTCCTTCTCCATGCATGAAAGCAAAAGGTGAAAGTGAAGTCACTCGGTCATGTCCGACTTAGTGACCCCATAGACTGCAGCTTACCAGGCTCCTCCATCCATGGGATTTTCCAGGCAAGAGTACTGGAGTGGGGTGCCATTGCCTTCTCCGAGTATTGTGTTGGTTTCTGGCAAACATCCACATGGATCAGCCATAGGTATACATATGTCCCCTTCCTGCTCCAGTATTTTTGCCCGGGAAATTTCATGGTCAGAGGAGCCTGGTGGACTACAATCTATGGGGTCAAAAAGAGTTGGACATGACTGAGAATACACACCCACACAGACACACAATGAATCTTGACGGGAACACAATGCAGCCCCTGGTAATCCAGTAGGTGAAGTGGCCGTCACAGAACTCTGCCAATCAGACCCGAGAGTGGCTCTCCTTGGCTTCCACATGATATCCAAGGACGTCGCCCTTGACCCTTCCTCATTGCCAGCTGCAGAGCTCCTGACCAGCCCCTCCCCCGACTCTCGGGGACCATGGGAGCCAGTTTATCATCCCTTCACCAAATACAGACACCGTTCTAGACGATGCTGAGGCCCCCGTGGGTCACGCATTCACCATCCTCGCTCCGACCCCGCAGCTTTCTCAAGATTATTGACCTTCACCATTACTCAAGCAGACACACTCATGGCATTCAGCTGTGTGTTGGCATCACACTGAGACTCGGATCTGCACCCATGGTCTCTACCACAGCCTCCTGCCTCCCGCATCTTCACCCTCGGACCCCTGCCTTGTGGCCTGATCTGGAGGTCAACTCCTGTACTGCTCAGGCCCTTTTGGGTCACAAGTCACAGAAACCCAGCTTCAGTGACTGGCTTGCCCAGAGCAGGAACGGGAGGCTGCAAGCACAGCTGGACCCGTGGGCTCGGGGAGGAGGTCTGTCCTTTCCAGGCCCCCGTCTCCTGTCCCCTCCCCTCCTCTGTCTCAGTTTGGACTGACTTTGTTCTTCAAGCATGTGTCTCCACCTGAATGCCACAGTGGCCACTGGAGCCCAAGTCTGGATTCTTCTGGCTTGTGACCCAGAATAAAGAGAGACTTTCCTTCTGGCAGAGGTCAAGTGTTAAATCTCATCAAAGGGCTCTGCCGGCTGTGCTTGGCTCTCACGTGGTCACTGGACCGGTCAGGCCTGCAGGTGCGGCAGGACCACCCCCACCAGTGCCGAGGGGCAGCCTGGCATGTCACTGAGGGTCTGTCCAGTTAAGCTGTCTGGCTTCACCATTTTGACCAGTAGAAGTTTTCATCCTGAGAGTGTTTCTGACTCCATGTCCATGCACCATCGTCTTCATCAGAATTCTACCAGCAGCTCTGGAGGTCTGCCAGGGAAGTGTTTACTGAAGCTGATCCCATTAAGTCGGTTGACTTCTTGGATCAGTTTCTACATGGAGCAGTTAACCAGACTGTTTCCATTTTCATTTTTCAGTGACAATTTAATTCATCCATTCTTGTGGGGTTTTTTAGGGTTTTGTTTTTGTTTTTAATGATCCCTAATTTCAACAATTGTATCATCTGCTAATGCATATTCTTTTGTGGCTATTACTTCCACAAAGCCAAATTTCTTGAGTAATTTGCACAGATCAAAATTTTAAGAATTTTTTAATTCTTCTGTCAATCTGAATCAGTGAATTTAACATGTGTATTTTTACATAATGTTGGTTTCATTTTCTGTTAATTATTTCTACCAGCTCTCATTTTCCCTGGTTCAGTTTCATAGTTTCCAATATTAACAATGACTTTTTGTTGTTCAGTTTTTATCTATAACAATTTTTATTGCATGAAATTTCAATTTTTGTTGACTTTATTTTATGTTATTTCTACCAATAATAATACATTTGAATCGGGGGAAAAACCCATTTTTTTTTTTTTAGCTAGTACTGAAAAACGGCGTGTAATTACCCTTGGATGACTGCTCTTGTCCACAGCTGAATTTTATGTCTTAGTCAGTTCTTTCATGAATGATGAATGAGCCTCTGTCTTTGACAGAACAAAGTGTTTGCCAAAAGGTCAGAATGAACCCAGATGAAAGTGGCAAAGTCCACAGCAACCTTTCGGTCCTTGCAGAGGCAAGTGGGACGGAGAGCGGGGGAAGGAATCACTAGAGAAGCTGGATGTTGCTCCTACAAGAAAGCTGATGGGAAAAAGGCTTGGCAATAAAGTGAAAAATGACGGGGTCATGTTCATCCATCTCTTGACGTCTCTTGTGGCCTCAGGCCTTTGCTATTTTCATCCAGTGGGACCCACAGCACCCCCTGTCCACTGATGCCCCCTAACTGCTTCCTCCCCTTCAAGTGAAGGCACTTTGCTCATTGCAAGTGGAGACCAAGCAGTACTCCCTCTGGACTGTCAACTGAGAAGAAATGCACAGCACAAAAGCCGAGAGCTGTTTTATTTGGCGGGCAAAACTGAGGCCTTAAGTGCGGGACACAGCATCTCAGGCGACTCTGAGGGACAGCTCCAAAGAGACAAGGCATGGTGGGAGAAGGAGAGAGGGCAGGATATATAGGAGTTTCTGCAACCAAGGCCGGGTAGTTGGGACATCAAAGGATTACTGTTAATTAAAGAAAACTAGACGTCGTGAGCTTCCCTGGTGGCTGAGACGGTAAAGAATGTGTCTGCAGTGTAGGAGACCTGGGTTCAATCCCTGGGTCAGGAAGATCCCCTGGAGAAGGGATGGAGACCCACTCCAGTATTCTTCCCTGGAGACTCCCACGGAAGAGTAGAGTGTGTGCGTATCAGTGGCTCAGTCATGTCTAACTCTTTGAGACCCCGTGAACTGTAGCCCACCAGGCTTCTCCATCCATGGGATTTTCCAGGCAAGAATATTGGAGTGGGGTGCCATGTCCTTTTCAGGGGATCTTCCCAACCCAGGATCTTCCTAACCCAGGAATCAAACCCAGGTCTCCCGCATTGCAGGCAGACTCTTTGCCATTGGAGGCATCAGGAAGTTGATAGAATTCTTGCCTTGAGAATTCTACGGCAGAGTAGAGGATCTGCAACTATGCAAGACATATGGCCTATAGGGCTTACTATTGGGAACCTCCCTGTTGGCGCGGATGGTAAAGAATCTGCCTGCCACGCGGGAGACGTGGGTCCACAAAGAGTCGGTCACAAAGAGTCACCGAGAATCGGACATGACTGAGTGACTGAGCGTGGCACAGACACGTCAAGTTAAAGAATTAAATGATTTTCTGTGGTTGGGAGGATGCAGGGGTCTGGGCTCACTGCAATCGTCCCTTTGCTGCACACTCAGCTTTCTCATCCCGAGTCCTCCCGGGTGCGCCTCTGCGGGCAGACGGCTGTTGTGTGATGGCTTGATGGCTGCAACCTCCTTTGTCTCCTGATTCAGCAGGAACGTTTCCATTCACAGAAGCCGCTTTGCCACTGCCGGTCACTAGTACCTAGACCCCATGCCCCTTCCCCTGCCCACTCATCTCTCAGGATGCTGACCACAGCTGGATGAAATGCAGACACCACCCCTCGGCGCCCAGTGAGAGGCGCTCCAGGCCCGGCTGCCACCCAGGGCTGCCCAGGAGTCTCTGGCCGTCTCTCTCCTGCCCCTCAGGAGAAAAGAGCCCCTTCTCTGCTCAGGGACTCTTGCCTCAGCTTCCTGCCCTCTCTGCAAAGGCCCTGGCGCTACACTCCTCTGAGTGGACAGCTCAGGGGAGACCCTGTCCACTGTCGTGCAGCCCCACTGGGAACCTCCCTGCAGCCCTCCCCAGCATGGAGATCAATCCCTCCCATGTCCTGGATACACCCCCCCAACACCCCCAGCTCTTTACGGACCATCTCCACTGATTATCACCTCATTTCTGTCGCGTTCATGTCCTTGCAGGGGGCTGCCCCCCACCCCCAGCCCGCAAGGCTCCTCTGACCCCTGTGACCTCCAGGCTCGGGAGATCTGGACGCCTGCCCCTCCCCACCATTCCTAGGTCCTGTCTGACCTCTGACCTCCCTCCTCCCCTCTTCGGGATCTGCCTCTTCTAAGGATGCTCCTCCTCTCGGTGTCTCCCATCTGGATGTGGCCTTCCTGCCTCTTTGGTCTAAACCCTCTAAATTCCTGCAGGCCCCACCATTTCCCAGATTCAGCCCGGGATCCCAGATTTTCCCCTCAGGTCAGACACCTCCTTGTCAAGGAGGGAAGCTCTGTTCCAGACTCTTCCTCGCGTCTGCATTCCCAGGCCTGGCCCAGAAAGGCAGTCGTGGTGCAGGCACCCTGGGTCCCGCCTGCTCCTGCCTGGGCATAGGTCCCGGGGCTCTGTGCATCCACCTTCCCTCTGGCCAAGTCCTGAAGCTGGCCACCTGGCCCAGCAGTGCCCTCGGGTGACCGCCCCGTCCAGCTTGGAGGAGGAGGAGGAGGACGAGGAGGGGGTGATGCGTATCAAACTCAGCGGCCAGCCCCTCCCACCACTGCGGCTGCTGCTGGGGAAGGTCTGGGGATGGGCAGCCGTGCCCGCTGCCCTAGAGGCAGACGCCATCGTGTCAGGCTGCAGATGGGGGCGCCCAGTGGGATGGGGCTTAGCGTTGAGCTCGGGGTTGGGAGGCAGCAAGGGCCGGCCCCTCAGTGCCAGCTGCTTCAGCCTTCCCTGGTGCACTCTAGGCCCTGGTTGTCCATCGGCCCCCAGAGCTCCAGGCCTGCCTGGTAGGCTCCAGGGAGGCGGGCAGCGGCACGGGTCTGCTGCCTTCGGCTTGAACCCTGAGGGCTCTCCACTCAGCTGGGGCTTGGGCTCCACGGTTGGAGGCAAACAGCCCGGAGACCGGGCATCTGTACATAGGGAGTAGCGACAGTCCTGACCCGGATACCTGAAGGACTGGTGAACTGACTCTGCAGGAATACTTCCGGTAGAACCTGGCATGACCCTCCTGCTGACCCCCGCTGTCATTACCCGTATTTCACAGGCCCGCTGTCAGACTCAGGCTGGTAAAGACACTGACCCCTCCTGAGCACAGCACGCTCTTGTCCCTGTTTGCTGCCTTCTCGGTCAAGGCTGACGTTAACCAGAGTGGCGATGGGCCCAGGTCAGTACAGACGGACCTCAGCCAGCAACGTCTCTCCTGGCCCCGACTCTTGCCGCCCTTGGCCCCCCGCGGCCCTCTGCATGGTTGCGACACCAGCCATCCCAGTGCTCTCAAAACGTCGCCTTGGCCCCACCCGAGGCGTCTCCAAGTCGGCCTCGTACCTCCCGACCCTTTCATCCCCCGCAGGGTCGCAGTCTGCAGATCTGTCCCTGGAAACCCTCCCCGGCACTTGGGCCACTTGCTGAGGGGCTGGGAGGCTGAGACCCCGCTCAGGACCCTGGCTGCACTGGACACTGTTGGGTCAAGGGAAGGGCGGGGTGGAGGAGGGGCTTTCTGGGGGCGACAGGGGAGTGGGAGGAAGGTCATGGGGAAGGTCACAGCACCAAGAGGGAAAGGGGACACCATGACCCTGGCCACACCCCTTAGGGTGGGGTTCCTCTTCTGGAAAGAAATCAGAGTTCCAAAACAAGGTGGGGGAGGGCACAGGAGCGGCATCCCACCTTCCGGGCGCATAGCGATCACTTCTTGAGCTGCGAACAGGACTGGGCCCATCGGTGTCTCCTGGAGTGAACTTGGGACGGTCCTTCTAACATGTTTCTGAGGACAAGTCAGAAAGGAAGCCCTGAGCCCTGGCCGGGGGCCCCGGCCTAGGACTCAGGGTCCCCACTGACCCCTGGTGCGCCACTCTGGCCAAGGAGGGCAGCCGCCCGCGGGGGACGCACCTGCGCCCCTCACGCACCTGAGGCGGTTGGGGGCGGGGGAGGTGCAGACACACACCCGCGTGCTCTGGGGGCTTTGCTTTTGTGGACGGAGGTCTCTGGCAGACTGCGCTCTCATGCGAGATTTTAAATTAGTTTTTTTTTTTATTATAACTGAAAGTGGAAAATAATACACCTCTGGAACGGCATTAGCTAAACCTTCCACAGTAATAAATCCGTGTGCTAATGGTTTGTTTCTAGGCTGTTTGGTTGTCATGGTGACAGGCTGCATTAACTAATAAGTTTGTTTTGAGAATTTTAGCACCGGTTTGCCAAATGCTGTCTTTCTGCTGCAAGGATTTAAGCTCTCACAGTTCCCGTCGAAGGGGATTAATTTGGACGCAGCATCCTTCAAGCTCTTAAAAGGACAGGGCCCCTTCCGCAGACAGGGCTCGGAAAGTGTGAGGAGAGCCATCTGTGAGCACCCCTGGAGCAGCGGGACTCTGGGGTTGCGATGGAAGGAGGAGAGACTGGCAGGACTGTGATCGTGGCTTCCGGGACCACACTGCTGTGCAGTGATGTTTTGGTGACACGCGGGGAGGACAGGCGTCCGTCCTAGTTGCCAGACAAAAGTGTGAGCCTCTCCCCACTGGGCCTGGAGCCTCTGACCAGGGCCCACCTCACTCCCACCTGCTGCCCAGAGAGGTCCCGAAGGGGGGCCAGCTGCAGAAATGCTGGGGAGTGGACAACAGGGTGTCCAGCCAGGCTGGCCCTGGAGAAGGAGGGAACGCGAGGTCCCAGTCTGTGTCTGAACCTCTAAGTGGGGTGCTGCTCACTCCTGAGCTGTGTCGGGCAGGCAGGGCTTCTGCTCAACCGGGAGGCCCGCTGGTCCCTGCCTGCCTGGCTGGGTAAACGCTCCGGGCCTACGTGCAGGGCAGCAAAGGAGACACAGATGTAAAGAGCAGATGTGTGGACACAGTGAGAGAAGGAGAAGGTGGGGTGATTTGAGAGACTAGCATTGAAACACATGCATCACCATGTATAAAACAGACCTGTGCAGTTCAGTTGCTCAGCTGCTCTTTGTGAGCCCGTGGACTGCAGCACACCAGGCCTCCCTGTCCATCACCAACTCTGGGAGCTTGTTCAAACCCATGTCCATTGAGCCGGTGATGCCATCCAACCATCTCACCCTCTGTCATCCCCTTCTCCTCCTGTCTTCAATCTTTCCCAGCATCAGGGTCTTTTCTAATGAGTCAGTTCTTTGCATCAAGTGGCCAAAGTATTGGAGCTTCAACATCAGCATTAATCCAGTGAATATTCAGGACTGATCTCCTTTAGGATTGACTAGCTGGATCTCCTTGCAGTTCAAGGGGCTCTCAAGAGTCTTCTCCAACAACACAGTTCAAAAGCTTCAATTCTTCAGCACTCAGCTTTCTTTATAGCCCAACTCTTGCATCTATGCACGATTACTGGAAAAATCATAGCTTTGACTAGATGGACCTTTGTTGGCAAAGTGATGTCTCTGCTTTTTAATATGCTGTCTAGGTTGGTCATAGCTTTTCTTCCATGGAGAGAGCATCTTTCAATTTCATGGCTGCAGTCACCATCTGCAGTGATTTTGAAGCCCAAGCAAATAAAGTCAGTCACTGTTTCTATTGTTTCCCCATCTATTTGTCATGAAGTGATGGGACCAAATGCCATGATCTTAGTTTTTTGAATGTTGAGCTTTAAGTCAGCTTTTTCACTCTCCTCTTTCACTTTCATCAGGAAGCTCTTTAGTTCTTCACTTTCTGCCATAAGGGTGGTGTTATCTGCATGTATGAGGTTATAGGTATTTCTCTGGCAATCTTAATTCCAGCTTGTGCTTCATCCAGCCTGGCATTCCACGTGATGTATACTCCGCATATAAGTTAAATAAACAGGATGACAATATACAGCCTTGAGGCACTCCTTTCCTGATTTGGAACCAGTCTATTGTTCCATGTCCAGTTCTAACTGTTGCTTCCTGACCTGCATATAGGTTTCTCAAGAGGCAGGTCAGGTAGTCTGATATTCCCATCTCTTTAAGAATTTTCCACAGTTTGTTGCGATCTATACAGTTAAAGGCTTTAGCATAGTCAATAAAGCAGAAGTAGCTGTTTTTCTGGAACTCTCTTTTTTTTCTTTTATGATCCAACAGATGTTGGCTGGTTTGATCTCTGGTTCCTCTGCCTTTTCTAAATCCAGCTCACCCAGAGCCAGACATACTGTAGTGAGAAATCAAGTTGGCCTTAAGAAGAATCACTGCGAACAAAGCTAATGGAGGTGATGGAATTCCAGTTGAGCTATTTCAGATCCTGAAAGATGATGCTGTGAAAGTGCTGGAACTAATATGCCAGCAAATTAGGGAAAACTCAGCAGTGTCCACAGGACTGGAAAAGATCAGTTTTCATTCCAATCCCAAAGAAAGGCAATGCTGAACAATGTAACATAGATAGCCGGTGCAAGTTTGATGTATGATGCAGGACACCCAAAGCTGGTGCTCTGTGACCACCTGGTGGGGTCGAGTGGGGAGGGAGGTAGGAGCAGGGTTCAGGATGGAGGGGACACATATGCCTATGGCTGATTCATAATGATATATGGCAAAAGGCACAATATTGTAAAGTGATTATCCTCCAGCTAAATGAATAAATTTAAAAAACGCTCCAGGCCAAGGATCCCATCTTAAAGGAGGGAGGTCCTCATCCCAGTGGGCGTGCCAGGACCCGAGGACAGAGGGCGAGGGGGCGGCCCTCGCAGGGCTGCCGTGTCCTCGGCTGACTCGTCCACTGCTTGTTCCCGTTAACCATCCTGCACGATGACACCTGCTGGTTCTGGCTGGGGCAGTGCCCGAAGAGAGGTCCCTGTCACCCCACCCCTGTCTCTGCTCCGTCCTTCCAGACTCTCCTCCGGGAGCCTGGAGACGAATTAGAATGCATCTGCAGGTGCTGGGAGACCGCGGTCCTCGTGCGGCTGGGCCTGGCCCCCGGCTCCTTCCTCCAGTGGGGCCTGGCAGGGGCAGCGACCTACTCACATCGAGTCATGGACCCCAGGCCCTCACGGCCCCTCAGAGGCCCTGGTGCTGTGATCCCGCAGAGCGGTGCGTGTGCCAAAGGCGCAATCCTCCACTCACCGAGGACACTCTCTGTGCCCTGAGAGTGGGGAGTAATTCACTCACATAAAGTATGTGCTCAGTTGGTGACCCTGGGGGACAGGTCAGGCATGGCCTCCTCTGATGGAGCCTGGATCCCAGGGTCTCTGGAGCAAGCAGGTGAATGATGTGTAGAGAGCTCCAGGTGAAGGGTGCCAGCGGGGAGGCCAGTCTGGTTGGGGGGGTGATGGGGGAAGGGGCAGGGAGGGGGCCTGGGGGAAGCGGGCAGACCTTGGGGCTCAGGAGGGAGCTCACTCACTGCCGGGGTGAGAGTGCAGAGTGGTGCTTGGAAGCAGGCCTGTTCCCAGGTAAGGAGGATGCTCTGCAGGTCTGGACACCTGCCTCCCTGAAAGCACAGAGGCTCCTACAGCAGCTGAAGGGAGCCAGTCACCCTGCCTCCTATGAGGGATCACCTCCACCCTCAGCTAACTAGGAGAGAGAAGGACGCTGCACGTCACCTGAATGACCCCATGACATCTGATCGAGGCAAGGTCTGTTGGTTTCAAAGAGTCTGAAGCTCTTCAGATGCATCAGGAAAACTATCACACTCAGTCTGCCCTCGCGGGCTGTGGCGCCCTGGGCAGCACACCTGAGCCTCTGCCGTTTCCTCACCCGTGACTGGGTGGGTAGCAGCCCCTCCCGCGTGGAAGCGGTGACGACTGAAGAGTCACTGGGCACAGGGCCCTGAGGGCACTGCCCGGCCCTTGGCGGAACCTGCGATGTTAACAGCTGTGTCAGCTCCCACTCGCCAAATGACAAATCACCTGGGACGGAGCGGCTTAAAGCAGCAATTGTTTCATCTGCCACTCGTATGGGTGAGAAATCTAGGCAGGACCCAGCAGGATGGAGGTGACTTGTCTCTGCTCCACTCTATGTGAGGCCCCAGCTAAGACAACTCGGGGGTCTTCAAGCCTAGTTGATGGCAGGTGGGACAGCCCTCTGCAGACCCTGTCCTCTGAAAGGGTGCGGGAGGGCCCCAGCAGCAGCAGCAGCCCCTGGCCCATCACAGCTGTGAAATCCAGCCAGGCACAATCCAGGTCCTTGGTTACACTCAGCCCTGCAGGGAGGAGGGACAGCGTCCTAGGCTGGGGACATGGGAGGACACGCTGGGAGACTGAGGCCCTCGGGGCTCTCTTCATTCATCTCTTCATTCAACACTTTAGAGATCCTGAGCGTTTGATGAGTGGGTGAATGTCAAGGCCATGAACAGCAAGGTGGTGGAGAGGGAGGCAAACCCAGGTCCCCGGGGCTTGCATGTCAGGGAACACAGCTGAGATCCTGAGGGCGTGGGAGCCACAGTCCAGCACAGATTCCTCTTTCAGAAAACTCCCCCTTGCAGCTGGAGGGAGGAGGATGGATGGATGGGAAAGGAAGGAGCCCCGACATCTGGGCCTGGTGTTTGCAGGAGCCCTGACTGGGGTGGGGAGGGGCGGGTTCTAGGGGTGGGAGGAAGTGAGCATCACATTTGGTGGGGTGCTGGGGGTGGCTGGGGAACAGGAGCCCTGGACGCCCCACGGGAGCCTCGCAGGGTGGGGGCCGTCGGCCAAGGGAGCGAAGGCCTGGCAGTGAGAAAGAACCTGTTTGCAGGGAAAATGGTGATCTCAGGTTTGGACCAGCAAGGGGTGGCATCCGAGGGAGAAGAGAGGTGGGTGTGGACACGTCGCGAGGCTGACTCGGAGATGCAGAAACAGCGCTGAGACGTTGACACTGACTTTCCGGCAAGAAAGTCTCTGCTGTCGCCCACTCTTCTTATTCCGGGGAGTGCGTGGTCATGCGTGAGGGTGAGCTTAGAGGAAACGTGGGAACACACATGCTTGCATGTACCACATTTTGGAATCTCACAGCAGGCTGTGTGCCTGTGGGGCTGTGTGTACATGGAATGGAAGTTGTTCTTGCTCTCACTGTCATTTCTAGAAGTGGCTTTCACGAATCTTTGTAATTGCTCCAGGCAAGCTGATAGCAGCAGCACAGAAACAGCTCATCGTGAAGGAATGTCTTTTCTGTTAACACCACCCTTATAGACTGAATGTTTGTCTCATCCTTACATTCACCTGTTGGAGGCCCTAGCCCCCAGAGTGTTGGTGTCAGGAGGTGCTATGTGGGGAGGGGGTGCCTGGGGTTAGATGAGCTCACGAGGGTGGGGCCCATGGTGGATTAGTGCCTTTATCAGAAGGGTAAGGAAGACTTCTCCATCTCTCTCTTCTGTTTCCCTAAAGCACCACAGAGAAGTCCTTTCAAGCCAATGACATTTGGAAATTGCTTCTGTGATTTAAAGAAATGCATAGAGAATGAGCCCAGCAAATACAAAGACCCTGAGGCCCCTGTAAAAGCAGAAAGTTAGGGGTTGGAGCAAACGACCCTGCACAGTTGTACACATTACATCACACACTCTCTGTACCATTGAAACACGTTCAAAACAATACAGTCGGCACATGGAAGCGCAGAGGTGCCAGAGGCTGGTCTGTGCAGAGTGTGACGCCAGCGTAAACGGGCTTGACCGCGCCTGCTCCAGCCTCTCCGTTTTATAGGGCAGTGGGCTTGGGGAGGACCGTAGACTCGCCCACCGCGCACCAGTCAGCCGACCACGGCCAGCCCCGCTCAGCTCCGTCCTGTCCCGACCCGCAGAGAAGGCCTGGAGGCCAGGTGATGCCCCCAGAGGATGCCTGTGACCCCACGAGCAGGCTGGTTCAGGCCAGGAGCCGAGTCCAGACTGTTCTGACCTGGAGCCCAAGAAGCAGGGGCAGGGAAGACACCGGCTATGGAGTGGAAACCCTCCTGTCCAGAGAAGAAAATCCGTTCAGAGTCCCTTCTGGCCAGAGGATGAGGTCCTGCCCGCAGATCTGAGAAACCTGTGCTTCTCCAAATCTGGAAGCACTCCACGTTTTCCGAGCAGCAGAAACCCCTCGAGTCGCCCCCAAGCCCCTGAGGTGCCAGCGCTGCTCAGGGCTAAGCTCCCGGCAGAGGCCCCGGCTGGTTTGCGGGTCCCCGCAGCCTGTGTAGCTCATCAAGAGGCAGAGCCTGCATCCGCCTGGAGGCCCACGGCGAGCATGGGGGACCCCGTGGCCTTGGCGTGTGCTACGGGCCCGCCTCCCCGGCAGGCGCAGGAAAAACCCGGAACCGCCACTCGGAGGGAAGGGAGAACCGGCGAGGGCGGCCTGGTTCTGGGGTGCCGACTGGGCCTCTGGGGACCTGGGATGGTGAGAAGAGTGAAGGCCCCTTGTCCTCTGGGAAGGTCCTATCCTCAGCGGCACAGGGCAGAGACCAGGGGCACTGGCGTTGCCCTTCTCCCCGCACAGCACTGAGCTGAGGCCCCATGAAGCCTGCAATCGCCTGCTAGCATCTAAAGGAGGGGGGAGCCCTCGGACAGAGACCTCAGAATTATTCATAGTCTCTTGAATTTGCAATGGGCTTCCCTTGTGGATCAGCTGGTAAAGAATCTGCCTGCAATGTGGGAGACCTGGGTTCGAACCCTGGGTTGGGAAGATCCCCTGGAGAAGGGAAAGGCTACGCACTCCAGTGTTCTGGCCTGGAGAATTCCATGGACTGTATAGTCCCTGGGGTCACAAAGAGTCGGGCATGACTGAGTGACTTTCACTTCGCTTGAATTTGCAGAAAGCTTTCCAGGGCTTTCTGTGCAGGAGATTGGCTGTCTCAGGTGGTGCAGAGACTCTTAGCTCGAGGAGATGTCAGTCAGGATCCCAGACCTTCTCCTGGGCCCACGCGTGCGTTTCCCTGTAACATCCATTTATAGTAGGAACCCTGCTGGGTCAGTTTCACCAAAACACCCACCATCCACGTCTAATCACCTTCTATGCCTGATTGGGGTCCTCACCTCCCCCGTCCCCGCCCCGGGGACGTCTGGCCTCCCAGGCCTGCCTGCAGCAAGAAGCCTGTTGGGTTGCTTAGCCAGAGCCCCTTCACCCTGATGCTTGCTCTCACAATTATCCATCCATTGGCCTCACCCCGTTTCTCGGCTGTGGTTCCCTCCTGTCCACACTGCGTTCTGATTTGGGTCCAGACCTATTCTGAGGTCTCTTCCCCCTTGCACTAGTTTCTGAAGAACGTCTGTTCCTACAGCGTTAGCAACTGCTGGCTCCGGGTGTTCAGCCTGTGACAGTCTGTGCTTACGCAGCAGGGCCAGGGCTGGGTCACACCCCGGTGTCCCTGACGCCCCAGTGTCCCAGGGGCTGTGAATGTGGGCAGCACCCGGGGAGCCCTCCAGTGATGGGGCATCTCAGCTGAGCCGTGAGCAGGATGAGATCGTGTGACAGGGGAAGAGAAGGGGGCAGAGTCTGGTGCAGAGGGGCAGGCGGTGGGGGGCAAAGGAGCAGGTGCCAACTGCGTCAGGACCGGGTGGGCTCCTGCCATCCCCTAGGCCCTCTCAGAAGAGACCCCTCTGCCCCAGCTTGCAGCCCTGCTCTCCTCGTGTGGCTCATGAACAGGCAGCGCCAGCCTCAGCCGGCGCTTGTCAAGAGTGCAGATGTTCAGGCCCGGCCCTGGCCTCCTGAAACAGGATCTCCATGCTCACAGGCCCTGGGGACCTGCGCTCCCTGGAGTCTGACTAGCTCCGCTCCAGATCCCGGACAGTGGAGGCGGCTTCACGGCTCCCGTGGCTGATGCATCCTCGAGCAGCCCAGGCTGACACCTAATGAGCGAGAATCCTATTAAGCCCTTATGTTCATTTGGCCTGTGTGTGCTTAAGCATGTCTGCTCTGCTTACTGTTTTACACAGTCACAGGGGGCGTGGCTGCAGGGTGACCTGATACTCCACAAGGGATACGCTCTCCCACGTGGGATGTGTTTTTGTCCATTTCCCACAAGCAGCTGGCAGGGCACCGAGCCCCACATTCCTGACTGTGTCCCAGTTAGATCACCTTACTTTCAAAGGCCAATCGTCTGGACAAAGACCCAGCCTGCAGAGCTAGCTGCAGAGAGAAGGGCTGAACTCGCACTTGACTCATCTCAAGGCCACTGGTTCTCACCAGACTCACGCTTCCCCATGCACAGAGCTGCAGGTGGGCCGAGGAGACCAGCTGTGGCCCTCGAGGCTGGCCTGCACTGCTCAGGGAGCGCCAGGGTTGATTCAAGAGCACATATGGTGAAAAAGGAGATAGTTCTACATAACGAAGCATCACTGAAGTGCAAAGAAAGAAGTGCGCAGCTGTTGAAACTCTTTTCTTCCAAACATCATGACATCACATTTGACATCACAAGTCAGTGAGCAGACCACATTCGAATTTTTAAGATCAGAAAACTCATCTTCAAAGAGATGTCATGCTCCTAAATGTCCACTTAACATCTGCCCATCCCTCCCCCCTGCATCCATCCATCTACCCCATCCATCCATCTACCTCATCCATCCATCCGTTCCTCCACCCATCCATATATCCATCCATCCATCTATCCATCTACCCTTCCAACCCCCCATCTAGCCACCCAGTATTTTTAACAGTCTCTGTGGCTTATGGAAACTCAAAATGGCTAGAGATATTCATTGCTCTTGACACTCAGGTACAAGAAGCATAATCGACTGTTATTTCTAAGGGACATTAAGTATGTTTCAAGTGTCCGTACTTGCTCGGGTTGGTGAGGAGCCCCGTGCTGGGTGATTTCTCCGCAGCGCCTTTCCACCCTCCAAGGCTGCGCCAGGCCCGAGGCCACTGCCAGTGCCCTTTTCCGGCAGAGGAGATCAGACGTGCCTTCAGTTAGCACCCCCCACGCCATGGTACTTGGATCCCGGGCACCTCGGGCACCCTGTAACCCCCATGTGAAGCCTGCCCCTTCAGGTAATCTCCAGATGCGTGAGCCCCAGACTGTTCTTGTTCCAGACACGATGGCTAAGGGGGCGGCCGTGTGATGGCACAGCCTTCTGGGACTTCTGACCCAGGCACCTTCAGGTCTTTCATCTGCCCTCCACCTGACTCCACGAGCTACTCCAGGCAAGGACTTCCCACCTAAGCCCAGGTGACCCTTGGATGGTCAGAGAACCTCATGACACGTTGCTGTCCAAGGGCTGGGTTGTTAGGTATACGGCAGTAGGTAACTGAACCAAGCGCCAGACGGGAGACCCTGACAAGCAGGTGCCCCTGGCATGGAGTAAACCTTCTGCAGAGATGCTAGCTCAGGGAATGGTGAAGAGTGGAGAGAGGCGACAGACGTGAACCCTGGAGAGGAGGGCAGCCCACAGCGAGGACTGAGCAGTCCCTCCTCCGACCCCACCAGCCAAGCGAGGCCCAGACTCCAAGCGGGGGGGCGCCTTTGGAGACTCTGTGCAGACCCGACGCCTGGACACACAGACCTAGGGCTGGGACACAAGGCCCCAGACTCCAGGGGCATCAGAGGAGTCTTGAGTGGAGAGGGATTAGATGAACCACAAGGAAGACTGTTGTTGCTGTTTAGTTGTCAGTTCATGTCTGACTCTCTGTGACCCCATGGACTGCAGCACGCCAGGCCTCCCTGTCCCTCACCACTTCCCAGAGTTTGCCCACACTCATGTCCATTGAGTGATGCCATCAAACATCTCAGCCTCTGTCGCCCCCTTCTTCTTCCGCCTTCAATCTTTCCCAGCATCAGGATCTTTTCCAATGAATCAACTCTTCACATCAGGCGGCCAAAGTATTGGAGCTTCAGCATCAGTCCTTCCAATGAATATTCAGGACTGATTTCCTTTAGCATGGACTGGTTGGATCTCTTTGCTGTCCAAGGAAGGAAGATGTCTTACAACAAAAAGACAAACAAAAAGTCACCCAGTGAATATCTGTTTCAAATGTTTTCACTATGACTGCAGAGCAGACAGGGCCCTTGGAGTGTCTCTGGTGTCGTCTGATTCCAGGATTCCTGAGAGTTGGACTATAAAGAAAGCTGAGCGCCAAAGAATGGATGCTTTTGAACGGTGGTGCTGGAGAAGACTCTTGAGAGTCCCTTGGACTGCATGGAGATCCAACCAGTCCATCATAAAGGAAATCAGTCCTGAATATTCATTGGAAGGACTGCTGCTAAAGCTGAAACTCCAATACTTTGGCCGCCTGATGTGAAGAGCTGACTCATTGGAAAAGACCCTGATACTGGGAAAGATTGAAGGCAGGAGGAGAAGGGGATGACAGAGGATAAGATGGTTGGATGGCATCACAGACTCAATGGACCTGAGTTTGAGAAAGCTCTGGGAGCTGGTGATGGACAGGGAGGCCTGGTGTGCTGCAGTCCATGGGGTTGCAAAGAGTCGGACACGACTGAGCGGCTGAGCTGAACTGAACTGTGGTTTTATGATGATGCCTCAGGGCCAGGTGCAGGAAGTGGGAAAAGATCCCAGGGGACGCCATGTCCTCATGATTTATTCCTGTACTAATTTCTCTGTTCATCAAGTAAGATGATTCTCGTTATAAATATCAAAGATTCCTCACCAAAAATGAAAAAGAAGAAAATAGTAAGAAAAATTCTCAAATAGAGCCATGTGAGAGGATCAAGCCTGTCAGGAATTAAACTGTAACTAACACCCCTGTCGCTGAATACACGTGTGGGTGGTGCAGGGCTGGGTGGACTGAATGGTGGATTTTGGACCAAGAGAGAGATTGGTTTTATTTTTCAATAAAATGTTTGGGAGAAATGGTTCAGCAGGTGGAGAAAGAGGACAGTTTGAGTCCAATGTCTTTAAAACTAAATACATCCAGAACCATCAGAAAATTATACAGCGAAAACCAGATTGTGAATGTTCTATAATGGAGCCTCATTGAAAAGTTTTGCTTTTTTTTTTTTTTGGATGTTCCAACTCTAGAAACCATAATGGGAAATACTGATAAATGTGACCACAGGAAAGTGTAAAACAGATGGATGAGAAACACCTCCTACAAGGTGAACATTTTGAGACCATATTTTTGTATATCTGACCAACAAGTCCATATATGTAAGAGTTTTTAGGAATAAATTAGAGATCGAGTCATCCCGAGAACAGAAAGGGGAGCACAGCCACACACGAAACAGAAGACAAGATATGGCACAGGGCTAAGCTCAGTGGTAAGATCGAGGGAAGAATCCCTACTGGAAGTCAGAAAGTGGGTTGGAAGCAGTCTCCTTGCTGGTGAGAAGATTCCTGCATATTTAGTAGGAATCTTAAATCAGAATGATCTAAATATGTATGGCTGAGTCCCTTCACTGTTCACCTGAAATTATCACAACACTGTTAATTGGCTATACCCCAATACAAAATAAAAAGGTTTTTAAATTTTTTTTAGACAGAGAATGATCTAGAGGACAGCTTGGAAATAGGTATCATGAAACAGATGTCTCTGCCTTTGAGTCATTATTTGTTGTAAAGAACAATGACACAGGGTGGGAAGAACAGTGCACAAAGATGCCCTTGTTCTATGCCGTGTGTTTAGCCGCTCAGCCGTGTCCGACTCTCCGCCACCCCACGGACTGTAGCCCATCAGGCTCCTCTGTCCGTGGGATGCCCCAGGCTCGAGTACTGGAGTGGGTAGCCTTTCCCCTTCTCCAGGGGCTCTTCCCAACCCAGGGATCGAACCCAGGTCTCCCGCATCACAGGCAGATTCTTTACTGTCTGAGCCGCCAAGGGAAGCCCGTGAATAGTGCCGTGGGCAGCCTATCTATCCCTTCTCCAGGGGATCTTCCCGACCCAGGAAGTGAACTGGGCTCTCTCCTGCATTGCAGGCGGATTCTTTACCAGATGAGCTACCAGGGAAGCCCAAAGATGCCCTACAAGATTACTTATTTTTTTAAAAAGTAAAATAGAAAAAACGGAGCAATAAGAGCTGTCGGTGGGTCTTAAACGGAGGTTGGTTAAGTCAGTTAAGGTAAATACATTGGAATATCACACAGAAGTAAAAAAGAAATGATATACATGGCTGTTTGTTGATACTAAACTATTTCTGTAGCACATTGTTGACAGGAGAAAGCCAGTTTCAGAGCAGCGTGCTTGCTGTGACCTGGTTTGAGCAGAACTGTAAGCTTGAGTTCGTATAAACAAGTTAATTCCTCTCACTCTGCAGGGTCATCTCCCTTGGGTGTCTTTGGGAAGAAGGAGGTCTGGCCCTCTCCCAGACTTTCCACACGCCATGCCCTCTGCGATTTGCTCCGGGCTTGGCTTTGGCGGGGCTTCGTCTCTCGTTCTGCTTTCATAGGCGGAAGGACGCTGAGCCAAGTTCGGCCATGGTCGTGTCTAGGCGGCTGAGCTTGGAGAAGCTCTCCATTCTCTGTTTCTGGATTTTTTTGTTTCTTTTTTCTACTTTGAGTCTGTACCATTTCTATAGAAACAAAGAATAAAGTTTCAAAGATAAGTGCAGAGCTGTGCGTGGCAGGCTGAGCATTCCTGCTCTGGGCGGTGTGTTTGAAGAGGTCCAGAGCACCCGTCACACCGCAGAGGACCCTGGGTGCTCCATGGGCCACCCATCCCAGCCTAGTGGCCATCCTTCCCATCCGCTCCCCAGGCTCCGGCTCTCGCAGCCGTGCTGGGCCTTCAGAGACCAGCAGTGCCTCCAGGGGCCCGGAGCAGGGGCTGCCAGCTGGGATGGCCTGGCCTGCAGCTGGACCCTCCCGGGCTGAGGCCTGAGCTCCTTTCATCCACTGTGACGACGAGGAATTAGCACGGCGTCCCCTGCTCTTCTCTGCTGACTCTGCAAGCACAGTGAGGACACCATGTGAGCACAGTCCAGCCATCCTGCCCCTGTTCAGGCGTGTGAGCCGCTTGTTAGGCCTGGTTGGGTGGGAGCCACGGTCTGCACCCTCCAGCCCACCTGCCTTCTGGGACCCGGCCTTGGTGCACCCCACCCTACCCCATCGGTCCAGTCCCAGCCCGTAGGCTAGAGAGTGCCCCACATGGCCCCACCAAGTGTCTGAGTCTGCTCTGACCCCTGAACATGATCCTTGAGGGATCGACCATCTCGGTCATGGGACGTGGCCTCTGAGGAGGGGTGTCGGTCTGCCCTGGCATCCTGATGGCCTGTGACACTGCCGGGTTCATTTCTGCCCCTGGCATCCTGATGGCCTGTGATACCAGCTGGGTTCATTTCAGCCTCCCCTTGAGGGATTGAGGCCTGAACCTCTTTCTCAACCTCCCTGGAATGTGGTTTGCAATCATCTCTCTGGAACTGTAATGAAGACCCCAAGCTGGAGAAGTGCCCGGGTGACCCCTAGGACGTCACTCTGAGAGTCTAGAGGACAGAGCTCAGCCCTGGGCCCACCCACTCCTCAGGCCATGCCCAGCCACCCCTGCAAGCAGAGGCCACTCCCTGGCCCCTGGGCACTCTGGGCAGAAGTGAGGGGCTTCAGAGATGGGCTCCCCGGGCTGGTGCTAGGAGTGAGGGGCAGCAGGAGGGCGGCTTCTTGGCCAGACTGCCACCCGCTCATTATGCAGGAGGTCACAGCGGTGATGGGATACAAGGCTGCGGTGCTCTGGGGTCCTGCGTCCCCTGGCCGTCCTCTCAACCTCAAGCAGTCAGACCAGCAGGTCCTCCGTGCCTGTGGCCCCCACCCCGGTGCCCTCACAGAGCTCAGGTGCTTGGAGAAAAGGCCTGGGCAGCCCATCTTGGGTCTGGTGTTGCTACCACCTTCCCACAAGACCCGGCCAAACAGGGGCCTGAGCTCCTTCATCTTACAGTCAGGACTGACCAGAGATGAGCATCGTCTACTGGAGATGCTGGAAGCCAGCCCCTGTGTTTCACAGAGGGCAAAACCAGGCTCAGAGGGGGCCCAGGGCAGCCCAGCTGTGCAGACAGGTCAGAGGCAGCGCCCAGGGTCACCTGTTGTCCTGGCTGCGGGTCCCCGGACAGCGGTTCCCTCCAGGGGAGCCTCGGTTTCCCCCATGGGTGCAGCCCCCTTGCTGTCTGAGCAGATGAACTTTTGGGCACAGAGTTGCAGACAGATGGACTCCAAGGGCCACCTAGAGCTGCAGGCTCCGGGTGCGGCCCTGGGACCCCCTTCAGCACTGGCTTGGGGACAGGGAGGCACCCACGAGTGTGGCCTCTGGCTAAGGCGGTCTGGCTTTCACAGGCCATGGCAAATCTATCACGACACACCTGTCACCTGCACAAGCCACCTTCCCCTCCCAGCACTCCGGGTAGCTGACACCCCCAGGGTCTCCTCCACACCGACCAGAGCCGGCCGACTGCACCCTGACAGGCTCCCAGCTGTGCTTGTCTCCAGGTGAGCCTGCTCTCACTGGTACCTGCATCGGCCCCTCTCTGGTGACACGTGTCCTCAGCTGTCTTTAACTTGTTCCCTTCCCTCTGGAGGACAGGCCCTCTGTCCCCTTTCCCTCCATCACGTCAGAGATGCTGGTGGCCTTCTCCAGCAGGGTGGTGGGCTCCAAGGGGGTCATGGCCAAGGTGTTCTTGGAGAGGGCTGACCCCAAGGTGGGGACTGGTCAGCTGGAGTCTGAGGTCACCCCATCCGTCCCTCCTGACCCCATGAAGAGCTGAAATGCTGGGAGTCTGTTCTGTACCTCCTGGGGCTGCGGCGGCAGCGAGCAAAGGCGGGTGTGTGGATGCCCTGCGTGCATGTGGCTGTCCAGGGAAGGATGCTGGCCTGCAAGTTTACACCGCGGAACTCAGGGAAGACGTTCAGAAGCTGAGTGAGGACAGTCCATGCCAGGCCCCAGGAAGCCACTAGAGACTGCCATGTGTTGATGACTTCCAAGTTCAACCCACAGTGGGAGCACGGCACAAGTAGGGGAGGTCTGGCGACACCAGGGAGGGCTTCTCGGAAGAGGTGTCCTTGGAGGGGGGCAGGGGAGGAAGAGAAGGAGCCCACCAGGCAGTGGAGATGCCGGTTGTGTGGCAGAGGCCGTGAGGACTAGGACAGGCGCAGCCGGCCGGCACGCACGGGGGTGGGGGCTGACTCGGGGTGGAGAGGCCTGAAGAGGGGTGTCCAGAATGATGGGTCTGGTGCGGGGGCTGGGGCCCGGCTGTGAACCTCTCTGATTCTCTATCATTTCTAATGATCAGAGCACGTCACATGGATCAGGAGGGAAGGGCCCGGCTGGGGGATGGTGCAGGGTCGGTGTCTGCACGCCAGTGTACCTCCTTGGCAGATACTGGATGCTGCCCTCACCAGCTCAGCTCCTGGCCGCATCACTGAAGCATGTCTGTCCACTCTCCAGGCCACGTTTCTATATTTTCAAACACAGACGAGAGTGCGGGATATGCAGAGGCATTCGTATAAGGTCACGATTTGTCCGCCAGACTTGATGTGACCTTTACAAGAGGCCGGGCTCGGGTCATGTGGGTTCAGGGCGACAGCACTGACCTTCCCGGGTGCCATCGTCTCATCCCACCAGCTTGGGGAGTGACTGCCCCAGGGTCGCCGTCTCGTCCTTCCTGACGCCATCTTGTCCATCCGGCGCCTGTCCTCTCCCCTCTCTCCTCTGTCTCTCCGTCCCTACACGGTCCCTGGGCTCCTGTGGTGTCTCCTAGAGCCCCGCCTCCCCTGCTGGCGCAGTCCGGCTCCTGCCTGATGCTCGGGGCCCCGCCTCTACGCCTGTGCCGTTTCCATCTTAGTCTGTCACTTCACCATCCCCCCTCCTCGTCCCTTTCTACAGAGTCCCGTGAATTTACTAGGAGCACGGAGCAGATGCTGTCTAAAAATTGCCTTCCTCCTGCTGTGAGCAGTGACTGAGGACTCCATACTCACACACACACGCGCGCACACACACAGGCGTGTATGCACATGGGTACATGGTGGGTTTCCCTGCATCCTGAGGTTGTGTCCTCACCGCGGAAGCTGCAGAATCCTTTGTCCATCTAGAAGGTCCTTAAGCGGAATGTGGGGTGGGCTCCCGGTCCCTCTTGCTGTGCCCTGAGAACTCCCTGGTGCAGCCTGTCTGTGGAAGGCGATCACCTGCCCCGCCAGAAGACTGGTGTCTGGAGCACACATAGTGGCCAGCCTGGCCTGGGCAGAACCACACCTCACCCCTCTGTCCAGACAAACAGACAGACTCCCACCCCTCAGTCCAGACAGACAGACAGACCCCCACCCTCAGTCCAGACAGACAGATGGACCCCCCACCCTCAGTCCAGACAGACAGACCCCCACCCTCAGTCCAGACAGACAGACGGACCCCTACCCCTCAGTCCAGATACACAGACAGACCCTTACCCCTCAGTCAGACACACAGACAGACCCCCATGCCTCAGTCAAGACAGACAAGTAGACCCCCCCGCCCCCCAATCAGACAGACAGACCCCTACCCCCTCAGTCTAGACAGACAGGCAGACCTCCACCCTCAGTCCAGACAGATAGGCCCGCACCCCTGGCCCTCAGTCCAGACACACAAGCAGACCCCCACCCTCAGTCCAGACAGACAGGCCCACACCCCGGCCCTCAGCTCTCTCACAGGAAACTGGAGCTTGCTCCCAGATAACTGGAGGGCGTAAAGTATCTTTTCCAGAAAGACTGAAAGTCCTAGGAGCCCCAGACTGCTTCTGGGCTCGGGTGCCTCCTCCTGCCAGTGGCCCACTCTGCGGGAGGCATCTCCACCCACCCAGCCCAGAGGCGGAGCAGAGAACCGTCCCGGTGTGGGTGTAGACGCGAGATGGTTGGCGTAGCCTGGGGAGCAGCCCTCACACCTCCCAGCAGAGCGTGGCAGGCCCCGAGGGTCTCACCCCACCCGAGGCTGCCCCTCTCAGGCAGGAAGCACGGGTAAGGGGAAGACCTGCCCCCAACCCCCTTTTCTCCATGCGCTTTGCTACTGAACCTCTGTGGTTGCCGCTGAGGGTGTCGGAAATCCCTTGAGTGGGGATGCTGCCTGCTACCCAGCATTCCCGGCTCAGGGCTTCCGCGTGAGTGCTCCCCTGGGGAGGTGGTGCTGGGCAGCGGGCAGGTGCCTGGCTCCAGGCTGCATTCTTTCTTTAGTGTATTTATCTTAGTCACTACTTGTTTGAGCATGCCGGTCTTAGCTGTGGTGTGCTGGTTCTGTGAGAAGGGGGCCTTCAGTTGCAGGATGTGAACTTGTAACTGTTCCCTGACCAGGGTCTAGCCCGGGCCCCTGAATTTGGGTGTGGAGTTGGCCAGCAGACAACCAGGGACGTCCTCAAGCTTCGTTCTTGTGGATCCTCTTCACAAAGAGAGTGAGTGGGGTAGGGACTGCTGGCGGAATTTACTGCCCCAGCATGACCAGTGCCTCACTGGCTCTGAGTCAACTATAGAGCCAATTTTTAAAGAGATGGGATACCAGACCACCAGACCTGCCTCTTCCCTGGTGGCTCAGATGGTAAAGCGTCTGCCTGCAATGTGGGAGACCTGGGTTCGATCCCTGGGTTGGAAGATCACCTGGAGAAGGAAATGGCAACCCACTCCAGTACTCTTGCCTGGAAAATCCTATGGAAAGAGGAGCCTGGTAGGCTATCGTCCATGGGGTCACAAAGAGTCGGACACGATTGAGTGACTTCACTTACTCACTCACTCACTCAGACCTACCTCCTGAGAAATCCGTATGCAAGTCAAGAAGCAACAGTTATAACTGGACATGGATCAACAGACTGGTTCCAGATTGGGAAAGGAGTAAGTCAAGGCTTTATATTGTCACCATGCTTATTTAATTTATATGTAGAATATATCATGTGAAATGCTGGGCTGGATAAAGCACCAGCTGGGATCAAGATTGCTGGGAGAAATATCAATAACCTCAGATATGCAGATGACACCACCCTTATGGGAGAAAGTGAAGAGGAACTAAAGAGCCTCTTGATGAAAGTGAAAGAGGAGAATGAAAAGGTTGGCTTAAACCTCAACATTCAGAAAACTAAGATCATGGCATCTGCCCATCACTTCATGGGAAATAGATGGGGAAACAGTGGAAATAGTGTCAGACTTTATTTTGAGGGGCTCCAAAATCACTGCAGATGGTGACTACAGCCATGAAATTCAAAGACATTTGCTCTTTGGAAGAAAAGCTATGACCAACCTAGACAGCATATTAAAAAGCAGAGACATTATTTTGCCAACAAAGGTCCATCTAGTCAAAGCTATGATTTTTCCAGTGGTCATGCATGGATGTGAGAGTTGGACTGTGAAGAAAGCTGAGTGCCGAAGAATTGATGCTTTTGAACTGTGGTGTTGGAGGAGACTCTTGAGAGTCCCTTGGACTGCAAGGAGATCCAACCAGTCCATTCTGAAGGAGATCAGCCCTGGGTGTTCTTTGGAAGGACTGATGCTAAAGCTGAAACTCTAATACTCTGGCCACCTCATGCAAAGAGTTGACTCATTGGAAAAGGCTCTGATGCTGGGAGGGATTGAGGGCAGGAGGAGAAGGGGACAACAGAGGATGAGATGGCTGGATGGCATCATTGACTCAATGGACGTGAGTTTGAGTAAACTCTGGGAGATGGTGATGGACAGGGAGGCCTGGTGTGCTGCAGTCCATGGAGTTTCAAAGAATCAGAGACGACTGACTAAACTGAAATGAACTGAACTGAACAGAGCCAAGGTGCCAACCAAGAGAAGCCTCTTGTATTACGGAGAAGGTGCTGTGCCTGCCAGGGTGGGCTGCAGGGTGCGTTTTGTCCCATCTCCTCTGAGCGGAGCCTGACTAAAGTTGGGCTCATGGCAGGGCACAGACCACCGGGACTGAGATGCTGTCACTAGACTAGAGAAAACGCAGGGAGGGGTTGGCCAGTGAACTCTGCTTGTGCCATCGCTGTTTGGGGGAAGCAGCAGAGATGAGGTAGGGATGCCTGAGACGGATTTGGATAAGTGGTTTGCTCTTCCCAAGTCCTGTCTTCTAAAGACTCCAGCACCAAAAAGCTTCTGTCTCAGTTACCATTGATTTCTTTTACCTAAACAGCTGGAATCAAGCCACGCTTCTCAGGCAATCTGTACTGACCCAGGGCTCCTAGGTTCTCGTAATGGTCCCTCCTCTTCTTACAATGCTTTGCTCTGAAGTTCCCTAAACTCTTTCCTAAATCTTTTGACCTTAATTCCCTTTAAGGAAGAAGGCAGGGGGAAGAACGCTAGCTTCATTTTCTAAATGAGGATTCTGCTGCTCAGGCAGGCTAAAAGATTCCCCAGGCTTGTGTGGCTGGTGGACACACCCAGAGTGCTGCTGCTTGGACCCGGATGGCTGTTCTGTCTCCAACAAGCAAGGGGCAGGTTGGCGTGCTAGGGTTAGGGTCCTCCCATACAGGGCCAACTTTTCAGTGGGAATTCCAGCTCCAGACATGGAGCTTATGCTTTGCCCCCACCTCCCCGTCACAGCAATGGGGGCTGCTCTGCCAGCTTCAGTGCTTGGCTTAGTATCCCCAGTGCTTGGCACTTAGTGACCCTCTGGGGACTCAAATCCTGCCTCAAATTGCTATCGTCTCTCCCGTGGCTCTGGGGGACCAGGAACCTGTGGAGACAGAGACTCGGTCCCCTTAATGGGAAAAGAGATAAATGAAATGAGGACTTTGATTACCTGCAACGATATTACCAAACCTACTGCTCCTCATGGGGAATTAGTACAGAAGCTGATGGCTTATACAGAATTTAAAGAAGGAAACGAGGAGAGATAGGGCAGAGTAGTAGCTGATCCAAAAGACAGAAATCTTAGCAATGCTCACTAACTCTGGGTGCAGCTTTAACCTTTCGGAGCACTCAAGCATCCTCCCTTGGGCAGTCTTTTTCTCTTTTTAAAATCTATACTCCCTCCTATTCCCCTCTTCCTCCATATTTTTAGAAGCCGATCAAGACATCATGAAATCTATTTTGTACCATCTTCACATGTATTTCTAAGAGATAAGGACTCATATACTTAGGCATGATCATGGTTTTGTGGTTATGTTGAGATTTTCATAATACCATCAAATACTAAGTCAGTGCTCACATTTTCGATTGTCTCACTAACGTCAATTTAATCTTTTAAAATTTTGTTTGAACAAGAATCCAAATAAGGTTCACGCAGCGGGTCTGACTGGTGTTTATAAAGTCTCTGTCAATCTGCAGCTTTCCTTTCATCCTGTAGTCTGTGACAGTTCCTCTCTAAGAAAACCATTGCTAATGCATTTTGTTTTGTGTGTTCATTGCTGCGTTTCAAGGGGAGGAGGAAAGCAAAGAAAGAAATCCCGGGTCCAGGGCAACTCTCCTGGGTTCTTGATAAATGCAGTTTCTTCCAACTGTTCGAAGTGGGAGGGAGAAGAGAAGAGAACGCCAGGATGTGCACACTCTGCTTCTTCTTTGTTGTTGGTCACAGTTCACATTTCATCCCGTGGTTGTCTGAAGGAATGGTTGATACACATGCAGTTCTCAATTTTCATAAATATTTTTTATTGAATATAATTGATTTTCAATTTTTGTTAGCTTCTAGTGTACAGCAAAGTGATTCATATGTATGCATGTATATATGTCTGTGGATCCCTATATATGCATAGACTTACATATTTATACGTATGAGCTCCCCAGGTGGCCCAGTGGTGAAGAGGCCACCTGCCCGTGCAGGAGGTGCAGGTTCAATTCCTGGGCCAGGAAGGTCCCCTGGAGAAGGAAATGGCAACCCACTCCAATATGCTTGCCTGGGAAATCCCATGGGCAGAGGAGCATGGGGGTTACAAAGAGTCAGGCATGACTTAGCTACTAAAAATAGCAACAATTATGTGTATATATATACCTTTTTTAGATTCTTTACTGTTGTAGGTTACTACAAGACATTGATTATAGTTCCCTATTGGCGTATAGCTTATTAACAAGGTTGCGATAGCTTCAGATGGACAACAAAGGACTCAGCCACACACATACCTGTATCCAGGTCCTTGCTGTTTATCTGTTTTAGTTATAGTAGTGTGTATCTTGGAGAAGGCAATGGCAGCCGACTCTGCTGCTCTTGCCTGGAAAATCCCATGGACGGAGGAGCCTGGTAGGCTACAGTCCACGAGGTCGCTAAGAGTCAGACACGACGGAGCGGCTTCACTTTCCCCTCTCACTTTCATGCACTGGAGAAGGAAATGGCAACCCCCTCCAGTGTTCTTGCCTGGAGAATCCCAGGGGCAGGGGCAGCCTGGTGGGCTGCCGTCTCTGGGGTAGCACAGAGTCGGACGCGACTGAAGCGCCTCAGCAGCAGCAGTGTGTATCTATTAATCCCAAACTCCTCGTTTATGCCAACTTCTTATAAGAGCTTTTGAAGGTGGGAGACAGGAATGCAAAGCGCTAAGGAGAGCAGGAAGGTGCTTCCAGAAGTCAGCAATAGCAAGGAGCCCTGAAGGAGTGCTAGCTGTGTGCTGGGGATTGGCCTCAGCCCTTTAAACGGGTTATCACTTGGAGTTACTGTTCCCTTTCAGCAGAACAAGATGATGTAAGGTAAAGCTGTCTTTAAATGGTCACAAAGCATCTACCCCTCTTCCTAGTGCTCTGAAAGCTCCCTGGGAAAAGCCTGGAGAATAGGTATTTCCTCTGCTTCTGGTAACGTGCAAATAGGCTCAATAGACATTTGTCATTGGTGGTCTAATAATCTACTTGCTTGTGAAGATAAGAAGAAAGGATGACGTTCATTTTCATCACCCACCTGTGCCAAAATAAGCATTAAAATGTCAAAAGGGAAATGTTTGCTTCTTGTAACAGTGAACCACATTCACCAGTGCCATTGAGAACCATTTCAAAAATCTAGATAAAATACATTTTAAAAATCAATTTAAAGGTACTGAAGAGCTGCCAAGGCAAAGAGTAATTGAGAGGTCAACATCCTAGAGGAAGGAAACTCACAGAAACAGGTCCAGCATTTGCTTCTTCTTCCTCCTTTAAGTTATTCACCAGCATTGGCACCAAAGACTAGAAAACTGGGCAGAAGACCCCAGCTGAGAGTCTGAAGCATCAGAAACCCAAAGAGCTGAGGACAGCAAACAGAGAAAAGTGCCTCCCAGAGAGGAAGGGCCTGGTAGGAACCCCAGCATCAGCCAAAGTCCCCCGGGCATGTCTTCCCACAGATCCACTCAGCCCAACTCAGAGTGCTGGAGGCAAACTTCCTTCTCTGTTAATGAACCATCAGAAGCCAAAAAATTTCACTGGGGGAAGATAATGTAATCCAGAATCTTAAACTATGCCTGAAATATTTTATGAGTGAGTGAAAGTCACTCAGTTGCATCAGATTCTTTGCAACCCCATGGACTGTAGCCTGCAAGGCTCCTCTGTCCCTGGAATTCTCACAGCAAGGATACTAGAGTAGGTTGCCATTCTCTTCTCCAGGGGCCTTCCTGACCCATAGATTGGATCTGGGTCTTCTGCATTGCACATGGATTATTTACTATCTGAGCCACTAGGGAAGCCTGAAACATTTTATACTTACTGTCAAACATTCAATCAAAAATTACCAGACATACTAGAGACAATACTAAATGAGAAAAATCTAGGCAAGAAAAACGAATGTTGGGAAGAGATTTAGAGAAGATATAGAAACAGGAGCTGTTATAGACTTTAACACCACTGGTTAATGTATTTAAATAAATAGTTAATTACATGGAAAGTTTTGATGAAGAACTATAAATTATGAAAAAGCTAAAATGGAAGTACTAGAGCTGGGGAGCTAAAATAGCAAGTGTAAGAAGTCCTGCTGCTGCTGCTGCTGAGTCGCTTCAGTCATGTCCAACTCTGTGTGACCCCAGAGACGGCAGCCCCCCAGGCTCCCCTGTCCCTGGGATTTTCCAGGCAAGAACACTGGAGTGGGGTGCCATTTCCTTCTCCATAGATGGAGTTAATAGCGAATCAGAGACAATGAAAGAGATGAGTGAACTGGAAGATAGGCCCGTAGAGAATTGTTCAGGAAATTGAGTAGACAGTCTTCTTTAAGCTTCAGAGACAAAACAGAGAAGGTCTTGGACTTTGCTTCTAACGTACCTGGACACCGCCCTGACTGTGAATGCCTGGTCTTCCGGCTAAGAGTGCAAGACTCACTCTTGCACCACAGAAAAAGAGAGAGGAGATCCTGAGATTGGTGAGCTCCTGAAGGAAGTCTGATTAACCAAGCCTGGACTTAACAGCATTCCAAGTTTTATGAGCCAAAACAAACGGCATTGACATGAACCCAGAGCTGCAGTTGCTCACAGACGGATGGCAACAGCACCGGTTTGCATCCTGGGATTCCCAGCAGGAACCTCACAACGTTTGAAGTCTCATCCACGGAATGGATGAGCTGCCTGGGACCTTTTCCCAATTGGGACTCCTCATGTGCTGTGCTGGAGAAGGCGATGGCCCCCCACTCCAGTCCTCGTGCCTGGAAAATCCCATGGATGGAGGAGCCTGGGGGCTCAGGTCCCTGGGGTCGCTAGGAGTCGGACATGACTGAACGAGTTTACTTTCACGCATTGCAGAAGGAAATGGCCCACTCCAGTATTCTTGCCCGGAGAACCCCAGGGCTGGGGGAGCCTGGTGGGACACGGCTCTGCGAGTCTGCCCGACACAAAGAGCTGGACACGAATGAAGCAACTGAGCAGCAGCAGCAGCAGCAGCATGTGCTGGGCCACGGGGCTTCCCAGTGCTGTCGAAGCCTGGATGCTGGTCAGAGCCTGATCTGGTGGTGTGTCCTCTGCTGTTTCTATTTCTTTTTTCTTTTAATGTTAGTATACTGAAAGAAAGCTAGATGATTCTCTAATAAATATTGATATTATTTATTTTTATATGATGAGTGGGCTTATTTTGTTAACAAATCCTTTGAATCTGAGATGAAAGTGAAAACTATCTGCAAAATGAAAGTACTCAGAAAGACACATTATGAGCCAAAAGGATAATAAATGCAGAAAAAGAACATAAAAGAAGCATGCGAGATGGTGAAAAAAAGTCTGATATATCTATAGTTGAGCCCCCAGAGGAGAGGACAGAACAGCTTTGAAGATGCACTGGCTGAGCAAGCCCCCAAACACTAAAAGCATCAGTCCCATAGGACCAAGAAATATTATGAACCACAAGTAGAATTTTAAAAAGAAAAATTCACAGCTAAGCATACATAGTGGTTCCTCTGTCCATGGAATTCTCCAGGCAAGAATACTGGAGTAGGGGTCCATCTACATATGAGGGGATAAGCAAAATGCAGTCTGTGAATACAGTGGCAAGTTGGTCAGCTTTTTAAAGGAAGGAAATTCTGACAGGCTTGAGGAGATGACATTAAATGAAAAGCCAGTCACAAATTCTATGTGATTCCACTTATATGAGGCACTTGGAGTTGACAAAATCACAGATAAGGAGGTAGAATAACAGCTAGGGGAGTAGGAGGGGGAGTTATTGCTCAGTAAGCACAGAGCTTCAGCTCTGCAGGAATAAGAGAGTTCTCGAGATGAATGGCAAGGCTCACAGAACAATATGGATGTACTTAGTACCACTTCACGCTACACTTACAAATGGTAAATTCTATGTTATACGTCTTTCACCACAATTTAAAAACATTTAGGGAAAAAAAGATAGTAGAGTGGGTGCTGGAGGATACACATTCTTTTCAAAGAGGTAACCTGACAACTGCCCTCTCAACAAAATCATAGAAGTCAGAAGACAATTGAACGACATCTTCCAAGAAAAGAAAAGAACTGCCAACTTAGAATTCTATGCCCAGTGAAAATACCCTCTGAAAGTAAAGGTAACACAGAGGCATTTTCAAATAAAGTCTGAGAAAACTTGCAATCAAAACTTAGGGTTGCCAGGGGGAAAGGATACTCAGGGACTGTGGGAAAGTCATGTTCACATTGCTGTATTTACTCTGGACAAACAACAAAGACATACTGTATAGCGCATGGGATTCTGCTCGGTGTTGTGTGCCAGCCTGCATGGGAGGTGGGTCTGGGGGAGAATGGATACATATATACTTATGGCTGAGCTCCTGCACTGTTTCACCTGAGACTATCACAGCATTGTTATCGGCTGTACCCCAATACAAAATAGAAAATTTAACGTTAAAAATAAAACCATGAGCTAAAGGCAGTGTGAAAAGGGATCATGCCAGCAGAAGGAAAATGATCCCAGTGAAGCAGGAAGTGAAGGAAGGGACAGCAGAAAAGAGTACAGGCAGGGGCAGCGGAGTGAACGCTGACTGTTTAGAACAATGGTGACCGCATCCTATTAAAAGGCTTAAATGGGTGCAGTTACACACCGAGAAAGTAGGAAGTAAGTGGAGCCCAAGCATCTCAGCCCTTTGCATTATATTGAAAATACTGACTTATTTTAGATAAAATTAAGCAAGGTGAGAAACTCGCACTGGCTCTCTATTTTACATTCTTAGGCATTGCGTTTCTTTGGGACTGGAATGAAAACAAACCTTTTCCAGTCCCGTGGCCACTCCTGAGTTCTTCTAATTTGCTGACATACTGAGTGCAGCACTTTCACAGCACCTTATTTTAGGATTTGAGAGAGCGCAGCCAGAATTCCATCACCTCCACTAGCTTTGTTCGCAGTGATGCTTCCTAAGTCCCATTTGACTTCGGACTACAGGGTGTCTGGCTCTAGGCGAGTGCACCATCGTGGTTATCCAGGTCATTAAGATCTTTCTTCTGTGTATTCTTGCCACCTCTTCTTAATCCCTTCTGCTTCTGTTAGGTCCATACTGTTTCTGCCCTTTGTTGTGCCCATCTTTGCATAAAATATTCCCTTGGTATCTCTAATTTTCTTGAAGAGATCTCTAGTCTTTCCCATTCTATTCTTACCCTCTATCTCTTTGCATTGATCACCGAGGAAGACTTTCTTATCTCTCCTTGCTATCCTATGAAACTCTGCATTCAAATGGGTATATCTTTCCTTTTTCCCTTTGCCTTTCACTTCTATTCTTTTCTCAGATATTTACAAGCCCTCCTCAGACAGTCATTTGGCCTTTTGCATTTCTCTTTCTGGTTTTCTGGGGATGGTCTAGATCCCTGCCTCCTATACGATGCCACGAACCTCCATCCATAGTTCTTCAGGCGCTCTGTCTGTCAGATCTAATCCTTTGACTCTATTTGTCACTTTCACTGTATAATCAAAAGGGATTTGATTTAGGTCATACTTGAATGGCTTAATGGTTTTCCCTGCTTTCTTCAATTTCAGTCTGAATTTGGCAATAAGGAGTTTGTGATCTGAGCCACAGTCAGCTCCCGGTCTTGTTTTTGCTGACTGTATAGAGTTTCTCCATCTTTGCTGCAAACAATATAATCAATCTGATTTCGGTGATGACCATCTAGTGATGTCCATGTATAGAGTCTCCTCTGGCCTTGTTGGAAGAGGGTGTTTGCTATAACCAGTGCGTTCTCTTGGCAAAACTCTATTAGCTTTTGCCCTGCTTCATTCCTTGTACTCCAAGGCCAACTTTGCCTGTTACTCAAGGTATCTCTTGACTTCCTACTTTTGCATTCTGGTCCCCTATGATGAAAAGGATATCTTTTCTTGGTGTTAGTTCTAGAAAGTTTTATAGGTCTTTATAGAACCATTCAACTTCAGCTTCTTTGGGGCATAGACTTGGATTACTGTGATGTTGAATGGTTTGTCTTGGAAACATGCTTTGGAGTGATGGATATGAAACTGCAGAGATTCCAGGAAACGTGTGATTAAACCACAATCCAGAGAGAAGGGCTTCCCAGATGGCACAATGGTAAAGAATCCATGTGCCAATGCAGGAGACACAGGAGACACGGGTTTGATCCCTGGGTGGGGAAGATTCCCGGGGGAAGAAAATGGCAACCTACTCCAGTATTCTTGCCTGGAGAATCCCATGGACAGAGGAGCCTGGCGGGCTGCAGTCCATGGGGTCACAAAGAGTCAGACACGACTGAGCAGCTGAGAACACACACTGGAGAAGCTGGTGTCATCCCGTCACACCCTGCTCTGAGGGAATGAAACTTCAGTCCTTGGCTGGTGCAGCAAGTCCTGGCCAGGATGGTGGCTGATAGATGGGTGGGGGAGGTGCTTACAGCACCCTGAATAGGAAGGGTAGGGTGGGGGAGGAGCAGCCACAGACCCCCGCCCACCGCCTTAGCCTGTGACCCCTCTCAGCTGAGCTAGAGCCCTGGGAAGAACACCGTCCCTCTGTTCATCTAACTGCCAGATCCCAGCGGGTGAACCCCAGGCACAGAGCTCAGCCTCCTTGGACCCCATATCTGGCCAGTCGCTATCCCTGGCCTCAGGTCCACGCTTGTTTCCTTGGCCCAGTTCCTCAGGTGAACCTGATTGATGGACTTTTCAGATTCACTAGCCCAGTATGGCTTATCAGTTTTCACTAACCCTCTAACCCTGTAGCTAGTTATCTTTGCTTGTATCTCAATCAGTAAAGATTCTGCCTACAATGCAAGGAAATCCTGCCTGCACGGTGGGAGACTCAGGTTCGATCCCTGGGTTGGGAAGATCCCCTGGAGGAGAGCATGGCAACCCACTCCAGTGTTCTTGCCTGGAGAATCCCATGGACAGCGGAGCCTGGTGGGCTGCAGTCCCTAGGGTCGCAAGAGTCGGGTACAACCTAGACACTAAACCACCACCGCCTAACCCTGTGTGCCCAGGTGGACTGGCTTCACGTCTCAGGTGGAAACACAAAGGCTTCACTCTGAGGGCCTGGCCGGATCTGGTGTGGACAGGCCCGGCTGGCAGCAGGGGGCTGGGCTCCTGAAGAGAAGAGGGAGGTGCAGGGCTGAGCTGAGCCCACTCACCTTTCAGGCAAGCCCTTCTCCCCCACAGAAAGAAGGGACTTCGGGGGTCTCCCGCCCTGGGGCAGGCAGCATAAGGGTGCAGAGGAGTGTCCCAGCAGCGAGGCCCCACTCTCTGGTCTGTGTTGCCTATGACCTCACCCCCCTCCATGCCCTGGATGGGAAACTGGGGGTGGGGGTGGAGAGAAGTGGGTGACTCTTCCTTCTATTCGGCACTGCTGCACAGCCTTGAGGCCCCTTGTGGGACAGGTCTGACCTCTTGTTTGGGGATGGTCCTGCTCCAGCAGCCAGGTGGGCTGGCAGAGGAGTCAGGGCTGTGGCCCGCCCCACTCTTGCCAAGCGCCCCCAGCCCTGCAGGTGAGGGCTGGCGGCCTGGTCACCTCTGCTTCCCACCTCATTCCTCAGCAGCACCCCCGTCTCTTCCTGCGTGAGCTCCCTCTGCTCATCTATTCCACGCTTGTCAACAAAATGGCAACAACCGCTCTGGGGTGGAAAGCACTCCCTGGCATAACTATATTTTCACAGCGCTCCGAAAATTGGCTGGAATCGGGAGCGCGGGTCCTTGCTGGCTTTATGAACTCTGAGTCCTGTCCCAGAGCAGCGTCTTAGGGCCGTAATAATGCTGCATAACGACACACTCCCGCGGTCGGTGGCCGGAGCGATTCTGATGGCACTGTTTGTAAAGGAGGCCTTAATTAGGTGCTGTTCACTGACTGTGTGGTATTGTGTTTGGCTCCTAATCCTTGGAATTAAGTGGCTGATGGTGGGTAATACCTCTCACTGTTCTCTGTAATTGTTCCGTTCTTCACCCACCTGGTGTCTCTGGTTTTTTGTAAAGAGAGGTGTTATACAATATTTATGTAATGGAGTGCTATTGGAATTCCAACCAGGAACAGGATAACTGAGGTATAGTTCTTGAAAAGACTACGCCTTGATTATACCTTTCAATTTTAGAAAAATGAAAATTATTTTCAACACATATGTATATGGTTTAACCTTGCCCAGGGTTCTGGGGTTCACAAAGGGAATGTGGGGGCTCTGACTCAGCCCCCTTGTTTTACTAGCAAGGACACTGAGACGCAGAAAAGGGAGCGGCTCAGGGTATACAACTTCTAGCGCCAGCTCTCAGATGCTGCTGCTCTCTGACTGTCCATCCTTGGGATGGTGTATGCATGGAAGGAAACGTCCATTGGTAACCTCTTAGCCTGCAAACTCAGCCAGCAGGGCCTGGGAGTGAGTCCCGAGTCCCTGGAGGTCACCTGTCTCCAGACCACTTGAGCAGAACACTCAGCTCCTCCAAGTGGGTCATCCACTTCCACAAGATGGACTTCCAACCTGCTCCCAGAATTCCTGGAACGCCTTCCTGGGAGTGGATGAGCGCCCTGGGAACCAGGCCCCTAACAGTGTAGCTGAGACTGAGCTCAGACTGTACGTAAAGCAGCCCTCAGCAGTGGTGTGACTGCAGACTTGGAGGTGGTGACGGACGGGGGGTAGGGTTCACCTCAGGGCCCTGAGGTTTCCAAGATTCACCTGGGAACACTGACCCTCTCCCCCCCCCACCCCCACATCCGCATGTGGAGCCACGTGCGGCCAACATCCAAGGTAGGAGGGGCATCCAAACCTGCAGCCTGACTAATTCACAGACACAGCGCTTTTACAGAATGAAAATTGAAACATGGAAACTAAAATAATTCAATCATGCAGCCCTTGGCTTTTGCTGATATGTTCACTTTTTGGACCTTTTAATCTGTATTTTATTGTTTAAAATTTTATTTTATACTGGACTGTAGTTGATTTGCAATGTTGGGTTAGTTCCACGTGTAAAGCACACTGGTTCAGTTATGAAAGTGAAAGTGAAGTCGCTCAGTCGTATCTGACTCTCTGCGACCCTGGGGACTGCAGCCTACCAGGCTCCTCTGTCCATGGATTCTCCAGGAAGAATACGAGAGCAGGTTACCATTTCCTTCTCCAGTGGATCTTCCCGACCCAGGGATCAAACCCTGGTCTCCCGCATTGGGCGCAGACGCTTATACATATACATGTATCTATTCTTTTCAGAGTGTTTCCCATTTAGTTTATTATAGCATATTGAGCAGAGTTCCCTGTGCTGTACAGGAGGTCTGTGTTGGTTATCTATTTTATCTATAGTGACGCTTGCTCCTTGGAAGAAAAGCTATGACCAACCTAAACAGCATATTAAAAAATAGAGACATCACTTTTCCAACAAAGGTCCCTATAGTTAAAGCTATAGTTTTCCCAGTAGCCGTGTACGGATGTGAGAGCTGGGCCATACAGAAGGCAGAGCACTGAAGAATCGATGCTTTCAAGCTGTGGTGCTGGAGAAGACTCTTGAGAGCCCCTTGGAGAGTGAGGAGATAAAACCAGTCAATCCTAAAGGAAATTAGCCCTAAATATTCATTGGAAGGAATGATACTGAAACTGAAGCTACAATAATTTAGCCACCTGATGTGAAGAGCTGACTCACTGGAAAAGACCCTGATGCTGGGAAAGATTGAGGCCAGGAGGAAAAGGGGCAACAGAGGATGTGATGGTTGGCTGGCATCACCGACTCGATGGACATAGGTTTGAGCAAGCTCCAGGAGATAGTGAAGGACAGGGAGGCGTAGCGTGCTGCAGTCCATGGGGTTGCAAACAGTCAGACACAGCTTAGTGACTGAAGGAAAACAACATGTTGCATGTGTGTTTGTTCTTATACTGTATCAGCTTATTAGCTTATTTCTTGAGCCTATTTTTGACAATAGTTCTGCCAAGCTAGTGTCCTCGTGAGAAAGGTTAAGTTAATACCGAGGTGTTTTTTCCTTTTCACTCTGCTTAAGATGTTTGTTAGAAGGGGGGCATCGAATGTTTATGCTAAACACTCTATCCATCACTTTAATTAGAAAGTCAGGATTTAGCTGCAAGTATCTCAGTAGTTTCCTGTTTGCTGGATCTGGAGATGTGAGTTATTGGGCATTGGCAGCCAGTCTTAGCACTGGCGTCTAGACAGTTTTCAAAGGATAAAGATAGGAAAAGCTCTAAGCCCAATCAACTACCACTTGAAATTCCAAGTGGGATGAGTAACTTTTTCAAATAACAGAAGAGCTTGCTAGTGCTAAGATGAAGTTTGACCTTCGGCATCTTGATGCTTGATAATATATACCTTTACTGTTGACTTTTCCTCTTGGCTTTCAGTAACAAGGAAGTGTCTGATCTGGCTCATAAACAAGGTCATATTCTTCAGCACAATGCTTTCTGAATACCGACAGGACAGCCTCTGTGACACCTTGTCACCCTGCCTTTCTCTGCTGACTGTTCCAGTTGAGAAAATGGTCTTGGGGCTGGACTAGGTGGGCTCTGGAGCCTAAAGTCCTCCCAAGGGTAACGCCTTCCAACTTACCGGTGTGCCTGGGGCAGACACACTGCAGTCACTCTCAATTTCATTTCTAACTCTCTCCATTCAAATGAATAATATGCCATCATGCCCTTAACATGGTGACGCACACTGGCTCATCCAAAGACACCTGCTATCACTCCAGTTTTCACTGCTGGGTATTAAAGGACACCATCAAAGAAGGATAGTACTGAGAGTAATGGGAATAATAAAAATGTGAATTTCTTGAAATTTACATATGGATCAAGAAAATAATTGCGTTGAATTCAGTTTAGTTCAGTTCACTTGCTCAGTCGTCTCCGACTCTTTGCAACTCCATGGGCAGCAGCACACCAGGCCTCCCTGTCCATCAGCAACTCCGGAGTCTATTCAAAGTCATGTCCATCGAGTCAGTGATGCCATCCACCATCTCATCCCCTGTTGTCCCTTCTCCTCCTGCCCTCAATCTCTCCCAGCATCAAGGTCTTTTCAAATGAGTCAGTTCTTTGCATCAGGTAGCCAAAGTACTGGAGTTTCAGCTTCAGCATCAGTCTTTCCAACAAATATTCAGGACTGACTTCCCCTAGGATTGACTGGTTAGATCTCCTTGCTGTCCAAGGGACTCTCAAGAGTTTTCTCCAACATCACAGTTCAAAAGCATAATTTCTCTGGCACGCAGCCTTCTTTATGGTCAAACTCTCATATCCATACATGGCTACTGGAAAAAACCATAGTTTTGACTAGATGGACTTTTGTTGGCAAAGTAATGTCTCTACTTTTAATATGCTGTCTAGGTTGGTCATAGCTGTTCTTCCAAGGAGTAAGCGTCTTTGAAGTTCATGTCTACAGTCATCATATACAGTGATTTTCAGTTCAGTTCAGTTCAGTTGCTCAGTCGTGTCCGACTCTTCGTGACCCCATGAATCGCAGCACGCCAGGCCTCCCTGTTCATCACCATCTCCCAGAGTTCACTCAGACTCACGTCCATCAAGTCTGTGATGCCATCCAGCCATCTCATCCTCTGTCGTCCCCTTCTCCTCCTGCCTCCAATCCCTCCCAGCATCAGAGTCTTTTCCAATGAGTCAACTCTTTGCATGAGGTGGCCAAAGTACTGGAGTTTCAGCTTTAGCATCACTCCTTCCAAAGAACACCCAGGGCTGATCTTCAGAATGGACTGGTTGGATCTCCTTGCAGTCCAAGGACTCTCAAGAGTCTTCTCCAACACCACAGTTCAAAAGCATCAATTCTTCTGTGCTCAGCTTTCTTCACAGTCCAACTTTCACATCCATACATGACCACAGGAAAAACCATAGCCTTGACTAGATGGACCTTTGTTGGCAAAGTAATATCTCTGCTTTTCAATAACCTATACAGTGATTTTGGAGCCCCCCAAAACAGTCTCACTGTTTCCACTGTTTCCCCATCTATTTCCCATGAAATAATGGGACCGGAGGCCATGATCTTCGTTTTCTGAATGTTGAGCTTTAAGCCAACTTTTTCACTCTCCTCTTTCACTTTCATCAAGAGGCTTTTTAGCTCCTCTTCACTTTCTGCCATAAGGGTGGTGTCATCTGCATATCTGAGGTTACTGATATTTCTCCCAGCAATCTTGATTCCAGCTTGTGCTTCTACCAGCCCAGAGTTTCTCATGATGTACTCTGCATGTAAGTTAAATAAGCAGGGTGACAATATACAGCCTTGACGTACTCCTTTACTGATTTGGAACCAGTATGTTGTTTCATGTCCAGTTCTAACCGTTTCTTTTGACCTGCATACAGATTTCTCAGGAGGCAGGTCAGGTGGTCTGGTATTCCCATCTCTTTAAAAATTTTCCACAGTTTGTTGTGATCCATAAAGTTAAAGGCTTTGGCATAGTATATAAAGCAAAAGTAGATGTTTTTCTGGAACTCTCTTGCTTTTTTGATGATCCAACAGATGTTGGCAATTTGATCTCTGGTTCCTCTGTCTTTTCTAAATCCAGCTTGAACATCTGGAAGTTCATGGTTCACATACTGTTGAAGCCTGGCTTAGAGAATTTTAAGCATTACTTTGCTAGCATGTGAGAAGAGTTCAATTGTGTAGTAGTTTGAATGTTTCTTTGGCATTGCCTTTATTTGGGATTGGAACGAAAACTGAGCTTTTCCAGTCCTGTGGCCACTGCTGAGTTTTCCAGATTTCCTGGCATACTGAGTGCAGCACTTGCACAGCATCATCTTTAGGATTTGAAACAGCTCCGCTGGAATTCCTTTACCTCCACTAGCTTTGTTCATAGTGATGCTTCCTAAGGCCAACTTGACTTCTCATTCCAGGATGTGAAAGATTCTGGCTCTAGGTGAGTGATCACACCATCATGGTTATCTGGGTCATGAAGATCTTTTTTTGTATAGTTCTTCTGTGTATTCTTGCCACCTTCTTAATATCTTCTGCTTCTGTTAGGTCCATACCATTTTGAATTGCTGTATACATAAAATAGTTTTACCAGTAAATAAATTTAAAAATAAAATTCTTGTCAAAATAACATGCACCTGTATTCATTAAAGCAAAATAAAATAAACTTCTGATTATCAGAACACTAAAATAATATTATAAGCTCATTCTTCTTGAAATACATTCAAACACTTTAACCTGTTGCTTAACCAATTATTTTTCCATGAAATTTATCTTTTGTCTCTTCATAAAACTGAAATATTTTTCCAAGTACCATTTTGTCATTAAGAAATTAATAAATTTGCAATTGCAGACACACTTCAACTGACTCTTCGCTACTGATCATAGGATGTTATTTCTTTGTTGAGAATTAACAAGTAGCTATCAAGTAACCTCAGAATAATTCTTCTAAATGAAAGAAAATCTAAATTTTGTTTTTTTCATAAATAAATGTGTAAATATTTCAGGCCAAATATTTTCTCAGGTACTTTTAAATTTCTTCTTTCAGAGTTCTTTTCTTTGGCAAATATATTTATAAAATTAAATTTGTTAAATAAATTGTACTTAAGATTCATTTGAATGTTTCACCATATTTAGATCCTAAAAATTTTAAGACTTCTCAATTGAATTCTGTTTCAGTATAGAGTAAAATTATCCAACTTAAAATATTCTCTCTAAAGGTTTTGTTTTCATAATTGAGATATGCCAAACCATGCCATGAAATTTCAAAATTAAATCTCATAAATGGTTGGTGCTCTTGTTAATTCTAACATCTTCGTGTCTTTCTTTGACTTTGATTCATTTACATTTAAAGGATATAGTAAAAACTATGGTTTTTCCAGGAGTCATGTATGGATGTGAGAGTTGGACCATAAAGAAAGCTGAGTGCCAAAGAATTGATGCTTTTGAACTGTGGTGTTGGAGAAGACTCTTGAGAGTCCCTTGGACTGCAAGGAGATCCAACCAGTGCTTCCTAAAGGAGATCAGTCCTGGGTGTTCATTGGAAGGACTGATGCTGAAGCTCTGATACTTTGGCCACTGGATGAGAAGAATTGACTCACTGGAAAAGACCCTGATGCTGGGCAAGATTGAAGGTAGGAGGAGAAGGGGACGACAGGGGGTGAGACGGCTGGATGGCATCACCAACTCAATGGATAAGTTTGAGTGAGTTCCAGGAGTGGCTGGTGGACAGGAAGCCTGGTGTGCTGCAGTCCACGGGTCTCAAGGAGTTGGACGTGACTGAGCACTGAGCCGTCTGTCTGTAATTACTGATGCAGTCACTGTTACTGTTACTGGTTGTTTTCCCCATCTCTTTTGCCCATTTGTTCCTTTGCATTATCTTTTTGAAGACATTGTTAATCAAGTGCTTTTTATTGTTCAGTTTTGCGGAATATTTAGGTATATATTTTTATACTTCTATTTTATAGGTTGTCTAGAGATTACAGTATGTATCCTTGATTGATTACAGTCTACCGTAAAGTAGAATTTTTACTGCATTTAAAGCAATGCTTGTGTGGGTCCAGGAGACGTTGCTGCAGGAAAGGAGTTGGGGGTAGCTCTTTCTGAGCCCTCGTAGCCTCCAGCCAAGGCCATGGTCTCCTCCCAGTTGTTCTCTGGCACTGATGGCATTTGGAGGGAGTGCAAAGCCAGCTTATTCCTGCCCAAGGATTCCTTCAACAGGTGGTCTTTGCCAGGGGCTCCCCAGTGGCCTGCCTGGGACTGGCCGAGGTTTTCTCGGAGCCTCACAACAAACAGTCCCTCTCTCTTCCTGCCAAGCCTTCCTCCTTCCCTCTCTCCTTCTGCAAGAGTGGGACCAGCACCGGGGCTGAGGGTCCACTCACCTGCTCCTGCCGCCTCGCTCCTCTTCCTTCTCAGAGGCTCCCGGGACAGCTTTGGCAAGTGTAGTTAGTTTTGATATCTGCTTCTTGACACCATAATCGACAAAGGAAGACAGGAATATGATTCCATTTACCTCCTCCTATTCGAGATGCTAATTTTTACCTGTTTTTAATATTGACATAGAAGCCATTGCTGTTTCAGACAATTGATATTCTCTGATGTTTACACACAATATTGGTCTTGAGTGCTTTTGTTGTTTCAGCTTCAAGCTGGCACTGTTTTCCTTCCATTCATGAACTTCTTTTACTATTTTTTTGAAGTGTGGGTCGGCTGGCAATGAATCCTCTTTGCTTCTGTTTTTTGAAAATGTCATTCTTTGTGCTTTCATTTGGAAAGATTTCTACATATAGATTTTTAGGTTGGCAGGATCTCCTCTTCCCACGCCCACCGGTTTAATTTAAAGATCTTCTATTCTCATTTGATTTCCATGAGACCCTTTACTGTGACTCCATGTCCCTCTCGTTCTCTTCGCTATTTCTCTTCCATTTCTCTCTTTCATCCTGGCTGTTTTCCATTAACTCGTCTTCGTATTTTCCGCCTCTGCCCTCTGCAGTGCCAGTGTATTCTTAAATCCACTGAACGAACATCTGATTTTAGATATTATGCTTTCAGTTCTACAATGTTTCTTTGACTTTCTTTACAGATTTCAGTTCTCAGTGAAACATGCTATCTTCCATTCTGTGTATTTTTCCCCACTATTTGACATATTAACTGTAGTAATTTTAAAACCTTTCTCTGCTAACTCTATCTGAATCACCAGTGAGTTTAACTTCTGTCTTCTGAGTAAAAAGAAATTTACAGGAGAATTATTTTCCTGGATTTAATTTTCTGGCTACTTTCCTATTTTTCAGGGATTATATCCCTTCTCATTTCTTCCTTATTTGGTTTATCCTTAGTACCTTGACATAATTGGTTATCAACCAATTTTTGGGGATTCCCTGATAGCTCGGTTGGCAAAGAATCCACTTGCAACTCAGGAGACCCCAGTTCGATCCCTAGGTTAGGAAGAGCCCATGGAGAAGGGAGAGGCTACCCACTCCAGTATTCTGGCCAGGAGAAATCCATGGACTGTATAGTCCATGGGGTCGCAAAGAGTTGGACACAACTGAGCAAATTTCACTTTCACTTTTAGCTTTTATAATTATTATTGGTAGAACTATTCAAGCAATAGTAGCTAGTATTTATTAATTTTGATTTATTTACTATTTAGTTTCATGATTGAAACTAAGCTCTCTTTCCTTTCGCTCATTTTTAATGCTTTTTGTTTAAGGTTTTGTTTTGAATAATTATACTTGTCAAAATCTTCAAAAGTCAAAGTTCTTGGATGCTCCATTAAATTCATACTGTCGATAAAGATAAATGGAAAAAGAGAAAGGATCAGTAATAGCACTGCAGGACACTTAAGTCCTGCAGAACTCAGATATTACTAAAATTAAATTCATATTAGATAACAATGAGAAAAAATTTTACTGCCATTATATTTGCCAACATTTGTTTCCAACATTAGCTTAATTACAAAAATATTCAGTTCAGTTCAGTTCAGTTCAGTTGCTCAGTTGTGTCCGACTCTTTGCAACCCCATGAATCGCAGCACACCAGGCCTCCCTGTCCATCACCATCTCTCGGAGTTCACTCAGACTCACATCCATCGAGTCTGTGATGCCATCCAGCCATCTCATCCTCTGCCGTCCCCTTCTCCTCCTGCCCCCAATCCCTCCCAGCATCAGAGTCTTTTCCAGTGAGTCAACTCTTTGCATGAGGTGGGCAAAGTACTGGAGTTTCAGCTTTAGCATCATTCCTTCCAAAGAAATCCCAAGGCTGATCTCCTTCAGAATGGACTGGTTGGATCTCCTTGCAGTCCAAGGGACTCTCAAGAGTCTTCTCCAACACCACAGTTCAAAAGCATCAATTCTTTGGTGCTCAGCCTTCTTCACAGTCCAACTCTCACATCCCTACATGACCACTGAGAAAACCATAGCCTTGAACTACACGGACCTTAGTAGCAAAGTAATGTCTCTGCTTTTGAATATGCTACCTAGGTTGGTTATAACTTTTCTTCCAAGGAGTAAGCGTCTTTTAATTTCATGGCTGCAGTCACCATCTGCAGTGATTTTGGAGCCCCCAAAATAAAGTCTGACTCTGTTTCCACTGTTTCCCCATCTATTTCCCATGAAATGATGGGACCGGAGGCCATGATCTTCTTTTTCTGAATGTTGAGCTTTAAGCCAACTTTTTCACTCTCCTCTTTCACCTTCATCAAGAGGTCTTTTAGCTCCTCTTCACTTTCTGCCATAGGGTGGTGTCATCTGCATATCTGAGGTTATTGATATTTCTCCCGGCAGTCTTGATTCCAGCTTGTGTTTCTTCCAGTCCAGCATTTCTCATGATGTACTCTGCATAGAAGTTAAATAAGCAGAGTGACAATATACAGCCTTGATATACTCCTTTTCCTATTTGGAACCACTCTGTTGTTCCATGTCCAGTTCTAACTGTTGCTTCCTGACCTGCATACAGATTTGTCAAGAGGCAGGTCAGGTGGTCTGGTATTCCCATCTCTTTCAGAATTTTCCACAGTTTATTGTGATCCACACAGTCAAAGGCTTTGGCATAGTCAATAAAGCAGAAATAGATGTTTTTCTGGAACTCTCTTGCTTTTTCCATGGTCCAGTGGATGTCAGCAATTTGATCTCGGGTTCCTTTGCCTTTTCTAAAACCAGATTGAACATCAGGAAGTTCACAGTTCACGTATTGCTGAAGCCTGGCTTAGAGAATTTTGAGCATTACTTTACTAGCATGTGAGATGAGTGCAATTGTGCTGTAGTTTGAGCATTCTTTGGCATTGCCTTTCTTTGGGATTGGAATGAAAACTGACCTTTTCCAGTCCCGTGGCCACTGCTGAGTTTTCCAAATTTGCTGGCATATTGAGTGCAGCACTTTCATAGCATCATCTTTCAGGATTTGAAATAGCTCAACTGGAATTCCATCACTTCCACTAGCTTTGTTCGTAGTGATGCTTTCTAAGGCCAACTTGACTTCACATTCCAAGATGTCTGGTTCTAGATTAGTGATCACATCATCATGATTATCTGGGTCTTGAAGATCTTTTTGTACAGTTCTTCCCTGTATTCTTGCCACCTCTTCTTAATACCTTCTGCTTCTGTTAGGTCCAAACCATTTCTGTCCTTTATCAAGCCCATCTTTGCATGAAATGTTCCCTTGATATATCTAATTTTCTTGAAGAGATCTCTAGTCTTTCCCTGTCTGTTCTTTTCCTCTATTTCTTTGCATTGATTGCTGAAGAAGACTTTCTTATCTCTTCTTGCTGTTCTTTGGAACTCTGCATTCAAATGGGTATATCTTTCCTTTTCTCCTTTGCTTTTTGCTTCTCTTCTCTTCACAGCTATTTTTAAGGCCTCCCCAGACAGCCATTTTGCTTTTTTCCATTTCTTTTCCATGGGGATGGTCTTGATCCCTGACTCCTGTACAATGTCACGAACCTCATTCCATAGTTCATCAGGCACTCTATCTATCAGATCTAGGCCCTTAAATCTATTTCTCACTTCCACTGTATAATCATAAGGGATTTGATTTAGGTCATACCTGAATGGTCTAGCATTTTTCCCTACTTTCTTCAATTTCAGTCTGAATTTGGCAATAAGGAGTTCATGATCTGAGCCACAGTCAGCTCCTGGTCTTGTTTTTGTTGACTGTATAGAGCTTCTCCATCTTTGGCTGCAGAGAATATAATCAATCTGATTTTGGTGTTGACCATCTGGTGATGTCCACGTGTAGAGTCTTCTCTTGTGTTGTTGGAAGAGCGTGTTTGCTATGACCAGTGCATTTTCTTGGCAAAACTCTATTAGTCTTTTCCCTGCTTCATTCCGCATTCCAAGGCCAAATTTGCCTGTTACTCCAGGTGTTTCTTGACTTCCTACTTTAGCATTCCAGTCCCCTATAATGAAAAGGACATCTTTTTTGGGTGTTAGTTCTAAAAGGTCTTGTAGGTCTTCATAGAACCGTTCAATTTCGGGTTCTTCAACATTACTGGTTGGGGCATAGACTCGGATAACTGTGATACTGAATGGTTTGCCTTGGAGACGAACAGAGATCATTCGTCGTTTTTGAGATTGCATCCAAGTACTGCATTTGGAACTCTTCTGTTGACCATGATGGCTACTCCATTTCTTCTGAGGGATTCCTGCCCACAGTAGTAGATATAATGGTCATCTGAGTTAAATTCACCCACTCCAGTCCATTTTAGTTCACTGATACCTAGAATGTTGATGTTCACCCTTGCCGTCTCTTGTTTGACCACTTCCAGTTACAAAAATATACTTCAGTTATCCCAGATCTGTGTGTATGTGTAAATAAACATATGTTTCATAATATTGTGAAATGTGAGGGTTGTAGCTTCAGTTAGTTTGGTAAACTATCATGAAAAGTGAAAGTCACTCACTTGTGTCTGACTTCTTATGACCCCATGGACCATAGCCCACCAGGCTCCTCTGTCCATGATATTTTCTAGGCAAGAATGCTGGAGAAGGTAGCCTTTCCCTTCTCCGGGGGATCTTCCCAACCCAGGAATCAAACCAGAGTCTCTCGCATTTCAGATAAATTCTTTACCAGCTGAGCTACCAGGGAAGCCGTAGATGGTCAGGGTGTTGGGAAAAATCAGGAATTATGTTTGTACCCTAAGCAATCCCCACTTTTATCCTTAAGCTCTTCCATTTAACAAGAACATCATTCTACCAGCAAACTCTGTATTGTCACTACAAAAATCTAACTTTATTTTTAAATTAATTAGTTGTCATCTTTGTGCTGGCTGTTTGCTGCTCTGCACGGGCTTTCTCTAGCTGCAGCAACAGGGACTGCTCGCCAGCTGCGGGGCTCTGGGCTCGCTGCCCGGGCTTCCCTCGCTGCGGGGCGTGGGCTCTGTGCGCGGGCTTTGGTGGCTGTGCTCGCGGGCCTCTGGAGCACAGGTCAGTAGTTGTGGGGGACGGGCTTAGTTCCCCGAAGTATGTGGGACCTTCCTGGACCAGGAGTTGAGCTTGTGTCCCCTATATTGCATAAGGTGGATTCTTAATCACTGGACCAGCAGGGAAGCCCTCACTTTATTTTAATGTTGCCATTTTTTACTAAATTACACTAACAATATTATCAGATGTGTCCCTTTCAGATGGATGACTTTCCCAAGGCTTTACTTTGAGTCCATAAATTAAATTCTTAAGAAATGGAATCCTTTCCTAGAATTTGGTGAGTCGGTTTTCTGTTCAGAGCGTCTGCTGACACTGATTCGAAAATTGAAAGCCGGCGTCTTTTAACTGTTTGTGAGTTCTTCTGCGAATGGAACTCACACAGGAAATTTCCACATATGCACGAGGAAGCTTAGGAATAAAAATGAGCAAAATTAATTTAGGAAAAGATCATTGATCTAAATGGAAAGTCATGCTCCACAGAGTGTATGTAAACCCACCTGTGTCTGCTGTAACCACCTGTGACTTTGGCCCACGGTTTTATATGAGTTACAACTCACCTTTCAAAGTAGCTGCTAAGACCTTTTCAGCAGCTTTGTGCCCCCACAGTTTTCATGAATTCAGGACTATCCCCACGGCCCCCGGTTAGTGGACATGTCGATGAATGTTATGTGCAGCTTACATGCTTGTCTTTATTGAGGAAAATCATGAAGTAGAGTTTTTCACGAAGTCTGTACCTTTAGCAGCTTGTTGTACTGAAACGATTCACTGCAATTTTATAAAATTAGTAAAGAATAAATGCATTGTTGAAATTTTCTCAACTATGGCAAAGCGACGGAAGCCTGAGTCTTTCAGCACTGCTTAAAGGGGTCTGCTGCAGACCCCTCGCCCTCACCACACTGCCTACGTGCTGGTTCTCTCGGGTGCCAGTGGTGGGTGTGTGGAGAGGATTACAGCAGCAGACATTCACTCTCTCCCATCCTGGAGGCCAGACGTCCAAAGTCAAGGTGTCAGCAGGCTTGGTTCCTTCTGCAGGTTCCGAAGATGAGTTTATTTCAGGCCTCTTTCCAGCTTCCGGGGCAGCCTGTGACAGTTGGTGGGTCTTGTCTTGTAGACGCATCACTCCAGTCTCTGCTTCTGTCTTCACCCAGATTTTTTTCTCGGTGTGTGCTCTTTGTCTCTATATCCAGATCTTTCTCTTTTCTTGTAAAGACAACTGTCCTTGGTTTTAGGGCCACTCTTAGGTGACAGTGGGCTTCCCTGATAGCTCAGTTAGTGAAGAATCCGCCTGCAATGCAGGAGACCCCAGTTCGATTCCTGGGTTGGGAAGATCCACTGGAGAAGGGATAGGCTACCCACTCCAGTATTCTTGGGCTTCCCTGATGGCTCAGCTGGTAAAGAATCCACCGGCAATGCGGGAGACCTGGGTTCAATCCCTGTGTTGGGAAGATCTCCCGGAGAAGGAAATGGCTACCCACTCGGGTGTTCTTGCCTGGAGAACCCCCATGGACAGAGGAGCCTGGCTGGCTACAGTCCACGGGGTCACAGAGTCAGACACGACTGAGCAACGCAGCTCACATTTATGTCTTGCTTGACTGCCTTCCTTGGTTCTGCATTTCCTCACTTCTCTGATTCAACTTGCTCTCTGGAACTCGGGAAGGCTTAAAGCTTCTCTGCAAACAAGAGGCAGGGACACGGGGTCTGTCCCCAGCAGGCCCAGGAAGGTCCTGCGGGGTTTCAGAGGCAGGGGACCTGTGGGACTGAGTCCCCTGCTGAAGCAAGAACTCCACCAGCAGAGTCCTGCCTGAGCGCGCCCTCCCTGTCCTTCCTGCCGGCTGCCACAGTGCCCAGGGGGCTGGCCCTGCCCCTGCCCGCCTGACCCGCAGGAGATCTGGACAGGGGTCCTGCTCCTCTCCGAGCAGCCTGGGCCCCTCCCGGGCCTCGGCGTCCCCGACACTCGGAGGCCAGCAGCGCCCCGCCTCCCAGGCACCGCGCCTGCTTCAGCTGGCTCCCACGAGAGCGCGCGTGTGAAGCTCATGGCCAGTCCTGCCACTTCAGAGATCCTTGATTCACGGCTCCACCTTGCCCGGAAGGATCCTGAGTGTATTTTGAAGGCACAGCTATTTTAATGTGTGACGCATTGGAGCGACATGTAAGAAAGTGAAGAATGACTCAAAGTTTGGCAAGCGAGCTATTTCCGGTGTGTGATAAAGATGCAGAAGCGTGTGCTGGGACGCCCGTCGTCACGGACACCATCGGTTCTCCTCCCGTTCTCGCTAGAGTGCGCAGCGCCCTGGCTCCTCCTGTCGCCTCACTCCAGGGCGTGCCCCCCGGCCCTTTCGTACCAGAGCCTTGGCTGGCTGCCCGCGTGCATTCAGCCTGGGTTCACCCACGCCCCCAGGTTCCACGCTCTGCCTGTGCCACGCTCCCCGGGGCCCTGTGTCCAGCTCGGGTAGCAGATCCGGGCCTCCGCTGGGGGGAACCCCCACGGTAGATGTCCCTGCTCTTCGCGGCGAGAGATGAGACCAAGAGGGTCGCATTTACATCCAAACGATGCCCTCCTCCCAGGGGCAGGGCTCTGTAGATCCTGCCTCGTTCTCCTGCACCCTCAGGACCAGAGAGAGAGAAAGAGGCTGCGAGGCCAGACAGCAGGGCCGCTGGGGCTGCAGCTGAGGCGGGGGCCCGGCCAGCTTGTCCGCCTCTCCTGCGGACTTGGCCGAAAGCCTGTGAGGGTGCAGGGCAAGGGCCCCAAGAAAGGGGTGTCTGCAGGTCAGCCAAGGTCACTGTCCAAGGGAAGCATCACCGTTCCAGTAAAGAGCCTCCTGGGGGCCTTCGCCCAGCTGTACCAGCTAAACCTAGACTCTGTGCATCCAGGGTGAGGACTGTGGTCCTCCAGGAGGGCCGGCCATGCAGAGTCAGACCTGGCTGGACCTGTCTTGAGCCCCCTCCTACTCAAATGTAACACAGAAGACTCACCCTGTGCCCATGGCAGCTGCGAAGGCTCAGCTGGCCAGCTCTGGGAAACCCGGGGCCCAGAGCCTGCGCGGACGACTGGGCACCACCTGGCCCTACAACCCCAGGCCCCTACCACCTCGGGCCCTGGGGCCCTGCCATGGTTGGCGGAGGGCTGGGACCAAGGCTGGGTGGCCCACAATCCATGCCTCCCGCTCTCTGCCCTGGGCACTTTCCAGCTTATCTCAGAGACCATCACAAAAGCAACTTTCTGCCTCCTTTTAACTTCATAAGGAAGGCCCTTCCTCTCCTCAACATGGGAAACGTATTCCACTGATGGCAAGGCACAGTGCAGGCCTACATCCAGCTGGCAACCAAACATCCAGCCTTCTAGAAACGATTACCCGCCAGCAGGCCTGGTTCAAGGACGGCCGTTCCTGGGAGCCTGGGTGGGGGCTAGGGTGCAACAGCAGGGCAGGCCGCCTGGATCCCAGCCACTCCCCTGGCCTGCTGCAGGTCAGAAACAGGAGGCTGCTGTTGCCAGGCTCCTGTGTGGCTCCATCAGTCCTGCAGAGTCAGACTTTCCCACGGGAGAAACAGTGCTCCTGGGGCTGCCTGGGGCTTGCCTGGGCGTGGGGTGGGGTGAGGCCGCGGGACAACGTGAGGTCAGTGCTGGGAGCCTGGACCTCAGCCCCGTCTGTGGCTAACCAGCTGTGTGGCCTTGAGAAGCCAGTGTGGCCTCTCTGCGCCTCCTTCTTCCATCGGCAGGGCTCATACTGACAGTTCCTAAAATTCACCTTTACACTACTTAAGTCGCCTGGTGTCCCAGAAACTATTAACAGAGGATTGAAATGAGCAAAGAGAGCAGGGTCTTGGTGGACACCAGGAAGGTGCTGGGCTCAGCTGGTTAGCAGCTGTTTCACAGGCTCCGGGGGTCCTGGTGGCTGGGTCCAGACCAGGTGTCCTGCCCTTTATTGGAGTCGAGGGGCAAGACAAGCCCGGAATGAAACACCCAGGCTCCTTGGCACGCACCCTGAGAAAGTGCTGCCAAGAGCAGGGGTGCCAGGTGCACACAGTCCCATTCCTGCTGGGCGCAGGAGCTGGCCCAGGGCCACAGGACCCTCTGCAGCAGGCGCAGGCCCTCAGGAGTGGCACGGTGGTGGCCATCACTGGCGGGTCCTTCGGAGTCCAGGCGCCGGGCTCAGCTGGCCCTCGGGGCTCGTCTCAGCAGGGGGGCGGCGTCCTGGCGGCAGCAGGGCTCAGTCGCCAGCCTTCGGGGGGCCCAGCACCACACTCTGGACGCTGCTGGGAGCAGGTCTGCAGGTGACGGTGAGCTGGGGCAGGTGAGGGCCCCGTGGTCACGGAGCTGCGGTGTCCCCTCCTCAGGAGTGGCCATGCAGGGCCTGCTGCAGGGCTGGGGGCTTTCACACAGAGCCTGTGTGATGGGGGCCAGTGAAGAGTGCTCGGTGAGGCCCTGTGCTGCATGCTTACTCGCTCAGGCGTGTCCGACTCTTGTGACCCCAGGGAGTGTAGCCCGCCAGCTCCTCTGTCCACGGGGTTCTCCAGGCAAGAATACTGGAGTGGGGTGCCTTGCCCTCCTCCAGGGGATCTTCCTGACCCAGGGACTGAACCCAAGTCTCCTGCACTGCAGGCGGATTCTCTACCATCTGAGCCCTCAGGGAAGCCCGAGGCCCCATCAGAGCCGCATTTAAGTCGGACCGCAGGGACGTGGCTGATTTGGGCTGTGGGTGAACGGAGGATGCACTGCAGGGACAAAGCCGGAGGGTCTGGCAGGCTGCCTGCGATCTGGCCTCAGATCCCACCCAGGCTCCCGCACTGAGTGCCCTCGAGGGCCTCCCTGGGGCCGTGGAGCTGGAAGGGGCTGCTCTGAACACCTGTTCCCCAGAGGGTGGGAGGGCCCTGGCTGGAGCAGAGTCCCGCCAGTCACTCAGTCCAGTGGCTGGGAGCTTGGGCTTTTTCAGAGGCCTGCATCCACATCCAGCTCTGCCCCTCTGCCCTGGCCCCTGGGATAGCACCTTCTCCTCTTGGGCCTCGGTTCCCGGCCAGAAGCCGGTGGCTGGAGTTCCCCTCCTAGGGCAGAGTGCAGGGCCCTGGGACAGCGGCAGGCCAGGCAGGCACTGGGCCCTGAGAGTTCCTCCTGACGGCTCTGGCTCTGGCCCCCATTTCTTCCCTGTGATCCCCAAGGCTCATTTAAAGCCCATTAAGCTCATGTTTATGACCCCAAACAGTCTCCTCTTTCCCAGCCCACTGACTATTCAGAGTAACAGCCAACTCTGGGGTGTCTACTGGGCCACCCCCCAGGTTCCGAAGGTAACCTGTTTAAACGAGCTGCAGAAGCAACAGCCGCCCCGTCACGCTCCTTCTAACTCAGCTCCAGGCACCTGAACTTCACTCACTCGGTCAATCAGCAAGCACTGGTCTGGAGACTGCCAGGAGCCGGTGCTTCACCTCGTCTCTACCCTCCACTTACATGAGGACAGTGAGGCCCAGGGCTGACCCCCACTGCCAGGCCTTGGTTGGACTGGAACCCCAGTCTTGGCAAGGCTGGAGAGCACGCCCCATGACCCTGCAGGGGTCTCAGCCCCTGAGAGGAGGCCAGCCCAGGTGGCCCTGCAAAGCTGTACCAGCCTGCCTGAGGGTGAGACAGGCTCCTACCTCCTCCAGGGGGCAGGGCAGACTTCTTCCACCTGAGTGAGAATCCTAAAATGCTCCCCTGGATGCTTCCGATGCCCAGCTGGGCCCAGGAGGAAGGCGTGGGCACGCTGGACAAAGCCAGCCCGCCCCCAGACGCCCTGCTCCCCTGCCCCCACCCCAGCACCAGCACAGGGAGGGGAACGAGCTCGTAGCAATAAAGCAGGTGCCAGCAGGGGACGGCCGGGAGGGCAGGGCAGGGCCACTGCTCCTACAACACCCCAAGCCTGGCATGGAGACAGGTGGGCTGGAGAGAAAGGGTCTTGCTCTTCCACGGCCAGCAGTCCACATCCCCAGACCCGCCCCCACCCTGGGACTCAGAACTCCTATCAGGCAGGGTTTCACCTCCCTAAGCCAAAAGAGAGGGAGAACTTTCTTCCTGTGAAGGAGTGAAGTGTTTAGGGCACAGAGCCTGGCACTTAGTATTTACTGAGTCAACCGGAGGCCCACATAGCTCATGCGGCTCTTGGTGTCCCCACACCCACGGTTTCCCACCACCCACAGCCTGGCATCAACCAACCAGACCCCTGCCCCTAGCTAACACATCCTCTGCTCCAGTCTTCCAAGCATCCCTTGTCCTGGATTGTCTGCTCATGTATTTCAGAAACCCTGCTATGCAAAGGAAAAGATCCAGAAGATGGAGAGGACTCGGCCTGAGGGAAGCAGAGACCACAGAGGGCCTGGAAGGGAAGTCCTAAAGAAGCTACCATTTATCTCTGGGGGTGACGGAGGCCGGAGCGTGAAACAAAAGGGAGCTGTGGGCGGGGGCGGGGGACGCGGGGGCAGGGGTGCCCCCCGGAAGGGGAAGCGAGCTTGTCAAGCTGTGAAGCAAAATGACTGAACACAGCAGAAACCTGTGGACAGAAGGTTGAGATGTTCCAGAGAGTGGGGTGGAAAGACAAAGATGGAAGACAGGGAGGCACGGAAGATAGACAGTCTCTGTCTCCAGTGGAGAAGCAGAGGCCCTGACGGTCAGCAGCGAGGACCCAGGCCAGAGCTCGCCCCCACTCCACCAGGACCATGCCCCCCCGTCCCCACCCCACAGCGTCTACAGGCGCTCAGGGCCGCGCTCTCATCCCTGCTCTGTCCTGGGAGCATCTTTTCGTCTACAGGTGCTCAGGGCCGCGCTCTCATCCCTGCTCTGTCCTGGGAGCATCCTCTGTTTGTTTGCTTCTTTGACTTTTTAATTTTTATTTTGTTTTAACACCAAAATCATTTTGATTTGGGGTATAGCCAGTTAACAATGCTGTGGCAGTCTCAGGCGAGCTTAGTGATCACTGCTCCCCGAAGGGGGCAACAGGCATGGGCATTGATGAAATCTCATGCAGTTGGACCTCACAGCAGTTGTGTTAAGTCTGAGTTTTGAAGATGAGAAGTTGAATTGTGGACTGGTGGACACAGGTCCCATCAGTGGCAGAGTCGCAGAATGCCCACTCCCCGTTGGCTGCTGAGTTCTCTGAAAGGACTCCCAGGAAGGCTGTGAGTTTCAGGGTTGATTCACAAAGGTGAAACTAGAACCCAGCAACTCCCACGAAGCCTCTCTGTCCATCCTGGGTTGATGATGCAGCCTCATCTCTCACGTTCTTATGAAGACATTCAAATGGAGCAAGCTCAAACTGGGCAACCGAGGTGCAATGACAGGAAGTCCTCCCATCACGAAAGAGCTGAGGTCTGTGAGAGACGGGGCAGGTGAGGGCACTGCGGCACTGAGAGCCAGAGGATGGGGCTGCCGTGAAATGCTCGCAGTCCTTTCCCCAGGGCTGCAGGCCTTCGGAGCATTCTCGGAGAATTAATGAGGCTAATGGTGGCAGTCTAAAAACCCACCACTTTCTTATGTCACACTGACGACTCGGTGGCTGGGCGCCCTTTATGGACTGGGAACTGGCTCTCCACATGTCCTGTGAAGCCAGCTAAAGGACACATGTGACCATCCTCTTGGGAACCTGACTTTCTGCGTTTGCTAACATGGTACCCAGTCCGAGATGGACCTGCGATTCTTGAGTTCAGAGGTGAGGGAATCTGTCCATGTACTCCGTGTGACAAGGCTGGTTGGGCACCTGGCCGCTGGCCCTCACCCTGATCTCCTGTGAGCCTCTGCGGTTGTCCTCCTGTTTACAGGGATACACCAGGTCACAAAAACAGTCAGGAGGGTCTAGATCTGCCTCAGGTGTCCTCCTGTTTACAGGGTGACACGAGTCAGAGGAGACAGTCAGGAGGGTTAGAGACCAGAGAGTTGCAAAGAGTTGACTTGTTGGAATAGAGTCTGATCCTGGAAGCGATTGGGGGCAGGAGGAGAAAGGGACGACCGTGGATGAGATGGCTGGATGGCATCACTGGTTCGATGGACGTGAGTCTGAGTGAACTCTGGGACTTGGTGATGGACAGGGAGGCCTGGTGTGCTGTGATTCATGGGGTCACAAAGAGTTGGACACGACTGAGCGACTGAACTGAACTGAACTGAGAGACCAGAGATGGTGATGCCACCACGGAGGCCTAACGGGAGTGCGGCAGCTGCGTGCCGCAGGACGCCAAGGGTGGGGGCACCCCGGAGTGCCGAGGGCGTGGGGCAGCGTCTCTCTGGCCTCCCAGAGGCACCGACCCTGTGACATCCTGGCTGCAGACCTGCTGCTGTGAGATAATCCACCTCAGTGTGCGGTCCTTTTGTGTGTTTTGCTACGGTGCTCAGAGGCCTTGCGGAGAAAACCTTGTTGAACCCACTCGCCTCAGACACAGGGAAGCCGAGGTCAAAGCAGTGAGTTAGCCACCCAGACACCCCTGGGCCGGGAATGTTCCCAAGTAAGCATCTGGGCTCCCAGCTCCAGGGCCTCCTCCAGGGTCGCCCAACCCGGGAGGCTTCTGGTGGGGATGTGACATGTCTGTGGGGACATGGAGCCCCCCTACCAGCAGCTACACTCCCTCCTTCCTCATCCCAGCGCCGCCCCTCCCCCCGCCCCTGAGCCTCAGCGCCTCTTTCCTGGGATGGCCCTTACCCCCTTTCTGTTTCTGATTTTCTGCACACTGTGCTGTTTTGACATCTTAAAACCTTTTGGGCTGGGAGACTCCCCCTCCCAGGGCCGGCCAGGCTGTCCCAACAGCTCAGGGCCCAGGCAGGCTGGTGCCTCGTCCAGCAGACCACCCACCCAGACCCACATGTCCACTCTCTGCCGGGCACCCTGGGGGACAGTGGTCCTCTGCCTGCATCACGGTAGGGCCTCGTGCCGAGCACCCGGGGACCACTCTGTGTCCCGAATCCTGCGGGGGTGACTGCCCTAGTCCATCAAGGCTGTCACCCCTCCCTGCCTCGTGTTTCCTGCAGAAACACCAAGAAGGGCCAGGGCTTAGGGGCCCTGTCCCTCTTCACCCTCCTGTCCCTCCTGACCCCCAGCGGTCCCCTCGGGGCCCTGCACCCCTGCCTCTGAGACCTGGGGGTATAATCGACCTTGTCACCCAAGCCGTGCCTGTGTCTCCTCTTGTTGCATTTTTAGGAACGTCTGATGGACCCGGAGCTCTCCCAAGTGTCAGCTCTCAGCCCAGAACTTTCTCTGAGACCCAAGGCCTGTTTCAAGCATCTATCCTGTCTGACTGGATCCCCCACGAGACTTAACTCGAGGATTTCTGGATGGACTCACCTCCCTCCACCCACTCTCCCTGCCCGCCAGGGACCCTGGAGAGGCACAAAGCAAGGAGAGGTCACAGTCACGTGCAGGTCAAGGTGGGCGTGCCCACCCCTGGGGAGGCAGAAGCCTGTGACTCCCTTGGAAACCTGAATGGCTTCTCCTAGTCACTGGCACCCAAGACGGGCAGACAGCGCTGCACACGGGGCTCTCAGTGCCAGAGAGACTCCTGCCTTGCAGCCCGGGAGGAGAGGGTCAGGCCTCCATCGCCTCCCTTCCCTGTGGCAGATGTTTAAACTCTTTTCTGACTCTTTTTGAAAGGGATGATCCCTTTGACACCAAATCAATAATCAAAGTTTGAAGATTTATTTGCTAATCTTAACTTGGTCTAGACACATCTGTCCATTTAGTTATTCTTTAGGTTCAGTTGAGAAGCCTGCGTTTTTCTTCATTTGTTGAAGATACATAAATCTTTTTTATAAAAACAGTGTTTGCTTGTTTACTTATTCTGTGGGCTGCGCTGCTTGGCAGGTGGGACCTTGGTTCCCCAACCAGGGATGGAACCCCCGCCCCCCGTAGTGGAAGTGGAGTTTAACCGCTGGCCCACAGGAAAGTCCCGCCTCTGATTCTTAAGGTCTCCTTGCAGGAAATGGAGAGCAAGCGTCCTGAAGTTTCTCAGGACCGCCTTGCCTGGTGAGCCCTCCTCGGCTGAGGCTGGAACTGCTGTGACCCCAGGGGTCAGTGTCAGGACCGGCAGTGACCGGCAGGCAGGGAGCACCAGCCTCCATGGGTCTGGCTCGCTCCACCGAGGGCGCCGCAGTCAGGAAGGCGGTAATAATACAGCGGGTGGTCGCGTGCTCAGCCCTCCCCAAGCGCAGAAGCAATCGCCCACCTCCTGTACGGCTGCTGAGTTCGGCCAAGCAGCACACCAGTCTCGAGCAAGCACTCAGAGCGCTTCCAGGAGCGGTCACCTCTGCTCCAGCAGGACCTTCGCCGGGCTGGGCGGCTGTGGCCGCCTCCAGCTGGACTAGAACGTCTGCTGTCCCCGTTCAGGGTGGGGGGCCTGGGAAGATGTGAACTCTGCTGGGGGAGGGGAGAGGCAGGCAGGCGTCCGCAGTCAGAGCTGGGAGATGCCTCTCTGCTCACCCTTCACCCCGATGCTCCCCCGGGGTCCCGCGGCCACCGTGTGTCACCCTGGCCCCGCTCCCGGCTCTCGTCCCCTCTGCTTCACGTGGGTGGCTCTGAGGGGCTCTGCCAGGGCCACCTGCAGGGGTGAGGCCGCTGCGGGGCCTCGGCTCCCGGCTGGCGGGGGCGTGATGAGCCCCGAGTCCCACCTCCAATCCAGACAGCATGTTTCCTGGCACAAAGGTCACCGTGCCCCACGCTATAATTTTCCTTTCTCTTCCCGTTGGTGGTGTTTGTGATTAGTTGTGCTGCCTGGCAGAATTCAGCAGCCTCACAGGAGACGGACGCCTGCTTTTGTGTTTGGGGAGGGCCGAGCGTGTGACTTCCCGCTGCGTTATTACAGCCTTCCTGAGCGCGGCCCCCTGCCCCTCCGCCCGCCCCTCCCCACGGCCACCTTCCTTCTGAGCTTCAGGCTGGAGACAGCAGACCCCCGAGCTGCAGGGCGCCGCTCCGGGGGCTGCACCAGTCCTGGCCCGAGACGCCAGTCTGACCACCAGCCGGGTTTTGGATGCGTCACCTCTCGTCCACTCAGTGCTGCCGGGAGACAGCGAGCTGGTCGCCAGGCCGGGGGCCCAGGGTGGATGGGGCTGGGCCTGGCTCTGGGCCGTGAAGGAGATGCCCTGAAACTGGAGTGTGACTCCGGTCTCGCAGATTTGAGAGTTCACTCACAGTCACGGAATTGTGGACTTGGGATGGGTGAGTTTCACGGCACGTAAATGATACAGCTGCAGAGAGCTACATGCTGCCGGGCCTGCAGGTCTGCGGTTTGTGTGGCCCAGGCCTGCTCCCTCGGCACTTCCCTCGGCCTCAGCCCCTCCATCTGTGAAAAGGGTGCGGTTCCCAGAGACCGCTGTACCCTGCACGACTGGGCCTCATCCAGCTCTGAACGCTGCCCCCAGCCCACATTCCGGGGCTGCTGGAGGCAGGGTGGCAGGGGGCTCTGGGGGCCGCCCCCTCCCAAGCCGCCGCGGACATGTCTGGCCTGAGGGTGCCCGAGCCAGGCGGCGCTGGGTCACCACGAGTGAGCACACTGGTGCTGGCCCCACGGCCTCCTCTCAGCTGCGACAGCCTGGCGGGCGGTGTCGAGGGCCTCAGGCCGGGCCAGCTGCGGCCTCCCTGAGCGCGTCTGTCCTAACAGAGCTCCAGTGTCCAGATAGCACGTCAGCATGCAGCTGTGTGTTGGGACTTGCCATTTCAGGTAATTACTGAGCATTCACTGTGTAAGCAGGAGCCCTCGGCACGCAGACCTGGCATCACTGGCTGCCGCAGACAGAGGGAACCAGGCCCAGGACACGGAGGGTAAAGCAATCGAGGACAACAGCCGCCAGTAGGGGAGAGAGCAGAGCACGTGGGCAGCATCCAGGGCTCCCGAGGAGACACGGGGAAACACCCGGGGCGGGACCCCCGTCAGAAGCCAGTGAGGCCTCAGACTTCATCCAGAGCACCAGGTCACCCCCACCTCCGTGCTCCCCCTGCAGGCGCACCACCACCAGGAGTGGGGGTAAGAGGGGAGCTGCCGCCTGCAGCGTGAACTTCAACCTCCTGGACTGGTTCAGGGATGATGCGACTGAGGCTGGGCCCAGGGGCAGGGGCTCTTGAGCAAGACCCAAGCAGGATGGAGAAACAAAAGCCCCTTTGTCCCTGGTGTGTGAGTGTATGGAGAGCGCCCTTGCATCCCCACTGCAGACCACACACGTGCGAGGGGCATGTTCAGATGCCAGGGGTGCGGGGTGGCAGTCATGGGTCTCAGTTTGCTGTGAAGCCTCTCCCCTCCGGCACAGGCATATCTGATGTGAAGCCTCTCCCCTCCGGCACAGGCATATCTGATGTGAAGCCTCTCCCCTCCGGCGCAGGCATATCTGATGTGGCTTCCTTTTGGATTTGCTCTCAGTTCATCTTTGCCGACGGCCGGTGTGATGCCAAACCCACGTGAAATGTTGGGGTGGCCAGCGTGACCCCAAACTCACGTGAAGCCTCAGCAGGACCACGGAGGCCGGGCCAGGTGTGGCCCTCGGGAGCACCCAGATCGACCCCCAGGCTCCCACCCTGGCTAAGGGGGTGGATGTCTTCTTCCCTTGAGCACGGCTCTTCTCGTGGGCCCAGATTCCTGTTTTCTCCCCGGATTGCCAAGAAAATGTCCCCTGTGGCATCTGTCCTGCCTTTCTTGTGATTGAACTTGAACTGACCGCCCCCAGCAGATGAGGCTGTGAGAACAGATGGGGTGTGGGGAGCTGAAGGCAGCCTTTCCAGGGAAGCTGAGTCAGAGAGGGAGGGGGGGAGCAGGGGCAGACGCGAGGGGCAGGTCCTGGCCAACATGGGGCGCTGCTGCCAGAGGGCTGCCTGCCTGCCTGTGTGTGTCCCCTGGGAGGGGGCAGCTCTGAGCAAAGGCCACCCTCTCTGCCTGAATCACCAGACCCTGTTTCTGCCAAGCTGGCTGCAGACTTGCCGGCATTCCTGTTCACCCCTGGCCTGTGGGAAGACTGACTCCTGCGTGTTCTGTCCACTGATCACACGTGGCCCTGCAGGCTCCTGGGGTGCCTCACGGGGCACAGGTGCCCAGAGATGATACAGCCCTACCCCCAACCAGCTCCTGGATGCCTGAGGTCCTCTGAGGCCAGCAGGGTGCCCTGGTGAACCAGGACACGCCCACTCCCGGAGAGCCCACGGGCGGGGGTGAGGGCCACCCGATGGTCGGCCCCGAAGTCCTGACCCTCAGCCAAAACCAAGGGCACTGTGAGTAAACAGTGGCTCCTTCCACGTGGGTGGCTCCAGGGTCTCCTCCACGCACCGTCGTCTGCTCCCCATCCAACCCTGCTCCCCTGGGCTCCCCTGGGACCCCGCAGCAAATCTCTTTGAAATACGATTGGCCAGAAAGAGAGACAAAGGCAGAGATGGACAGAGAAAGAGAGAGCCAGAGAGACAGGGGCAGAGAGACAGAGAGGAGAAGAAACAGTGGAGAGGGAGGGAGACAGGTCTGCTGCCTGGAGCCTGGGCGGTCCCCAGGGCATCACAGAGGAGAGCCTGCTGGAGGGCAGAGGGAGGAAGAGGAGGCGATGGGGGTGGGGAGAGGTCAGGCTGGGAGAATTTGCCCCAGGGCCAGGGGATGAGTGGAAAGGGCAGCCCCACCCTCCACCCCCTAAAATCACAGCTGGCAGCCCTGAGAAGAGGTTGCCGGGTCACAGGAGCCCTGGGCTGTATGCTGTCGCGACTCCTCAAGTGTAAACCACAAGTTACCACAAGTTACTTCCCACCTCGAAGCCTCGGCTTCCTTGTCTGGAAAATGGGGAAGTGCCTGTACCCCTCCCAAGCCAGGCCAGCCGCATGCGATGCTCAGGCCAGCCCTGCAGGCACTGAGGCCACCGCCTCGGACCCCGAGGTCGGCTCGGTTCACACCGGGGCCCCTCCCTCTGACCCCAAGATCGGCTTGGTTCACACGGGGGGCCCCTCCTCTGACCCTGATGATGGCTTGCTTCACACAAAGCTGGAGATTTTGTCCCAGGAGTGCTGCCCAGCCCGAGATTTGTCTGTTACCCCTGACCCTCAAGAAACTGGTGACGTCAATCCTGCTGTCCATGTCGAGGCATATGTGACCAGCAGCGGATGGCAGGGCCTCCTTGTTCCTGGGCAATGGGCAGGGTCACGGGCCCTTCATTTTCAACCTTGGATGCTCCCTAGTCACAAGTGACGTCAGGCCTCTTAGTGGTCCATGCATCTAAGACACAGGCCCTATGCTCCTGGGAAGAAGGCATTGCTTAGCAAAGGCCTCTGGATGGAGCTGAGCTCCTGTGTCCCCGGGGCTGACTTGTGCCAGCCAGCTCTATCGCCTTCCCCGCAGGAGTGGACCTCCCCTGCTCAGTCACTCTGTCTGCCCAGACGCCAGAGACCACCACCGGGGGCTTGTCCAGAGCAGCCGCCTTGCCTCTCGTCCCTTGCTACCTGGTCCGACAGGAGCCCATGGCTTCTCCCACGGCCCAGGTGCACAGCCTTGCGGGGGGCTTCAGAAAAGGGCTGGGCCTCCCAGGACAGGCCATCAGCATCACGTGAAAGTGTGTGCAGAAACACTCGCAGAGCTGAGTCTGCCGTACAGACCTGTAGAACCTCTTGGCTGCTGGGAGTCAGTGCATTTGCAGGGCACGGAGCTTCCGGAGAGAAGTGCAAGCTGTAGGCAATGGTGGGGTGGGGCCCGCGCCTGCGGGAAGCGCCATCACTCACGGGGCGGGAAGGGAACGCCCCCTGGCCCCAGAGGTGAAACTGTACCTAAAGAAACACATGGGGGTGTGTGCAGCCAGGCTCCCCCTCATGCAGATACATCTTCTGGACAAAGAGGAGTTCTCGCTGATGCTCACAACTCTGTGGAGCCCGTCCTGGCTCTGGGTCTCCGCCATGTGGGCCCTCATCTTGTCCATCCTCTCCGCTCCATCACCTGGTAGGAGTCCCCAGCCAGTGGGATTTCTGCCCTCAGTTTCACCTCTAGCCTGTCCTAATGGGCCTCTTTTCCTATAAAATAGATTGCTTCACCCAAATGCTTTTCTTCCTTCTGAAAAATCACCTAGATTTTTCTTTTAAACTCTCATTTATTCAGCTATCTTCCTATTTCTTCCCTGGTCTCCTTTCCTCCATGGATCTTGAAATGTTCAGATTATTTAGAAAGTCCTGGAGCAAGCCCCGGAGCAAGCCCCAACCAGGCCTCCTTGTACACAAGAATGTCACATCTGTGTCATTTAAGATGACTTAGGAAGTGAAGAGGAACTAAAAACCTCTTGATGAAAGTGAAAGTGGAGAGTGAAAAAGTTGGCTTAAAGCTCAACATTCAGAAACGAAGATCATGGCATCCAGTCCCATCACTTCACGGGAAATAGATGAGGAAACAGTGGAAACAATGTCAGACCTTATTTTGGGGGCTCCAAAATCACTGCAGATGGTGACTGCAGCCATGAAATTAAAAGACGCTTACTCCTTGGAAGGAAAGTTATGGCCAACCTAGAGAGCATGTTGAAGAGCAGAGACATTACTTTGCCAACAAAGGTCCATCTAGTCAAGGCTATGGTTTTTCCTGTGGTCATGTATGGATGCAAGAGTTGGACTGTGAAGAAGGCTGAGCACCAAAGAATTGATGCTTTTGAACTGTGGTGTTGGAGAAGACTCTTGAGAGTCCCTTGGACTGCAAGGAGATCCAACCAGTCCATTCTGAAGGAGATCAGTCCTGGGATTTCTTTGGAAGGAATGATGCTGAAGCTGAAACTCCAGTACTTTGGCCACCTCATGCAAAGAGTTGACTCATTGGAAAAGACTCTGATGCTAGGAGGGATTGGGGGCAGGAGGAGAAGGGGACAACTGAGGATGAGATGGCTGGATGGCATCACTGACCCGATGGACGTGAGTCTGAGTGAGCTCTGGGAGTTGGTGATGGACAGGGAGGCCTGGCATGCTGCGATTCATGGGGTCGCAACGAGTCAGACATGACTGAGCGACTGAACTGAACTCAACTGAAATGGAGGGACCTTACCTGTCCAGGCTGACCCCACTGCCTGGCTTTCTCTCCGGGAAAACCCAAGTCCAGAGACACAAAGGAAATGAGCCAGAGTCACAAACAAGGTCAAGCTCTGCACCATGACCAGAAGTCAGGCATCCAGGCCACACCCCTCCGTGCTGCTTGGAGAATAAAGTGTCTACAGAAAGAGGGCCACCAGCAAGGCCAGGACGCTGTTTTGGGGGAACCAGCTGAGCAGGGCCTCTTCCCACTCCTGGGGTTAGAGCCCAGGGCTGCCAGGTGCCCCTGCATGGCCAGTGAGAAAGAGCGGGAGCTTGCCAGGAAGCTCGAGGACCCCTTTCCTCTCCTTGTGAAGATGGCCAAGTGGCTGGCACTGCCCTCTGAAGATGGGCACGAGCCAAGGCAGAGGGAGAAGGGCCAGGACGGCCCTGGAGCTCGGACAGCACGCCCACGGCCCCCTGCCCCAGTCACCTGCGGCTGCAGGGCAGCTCACAGGCAGGCCAGAGGGACCGTGGGGCTGTGAGCCTGGTGCGCTTCCACAGCCGGGCGCAGGGAACCCCAGCTCCTGGCCAGAGAGCCGATCAAGGCAAGCGGAGCAGCTCCTCCCGTGGCATCTACCCCGTGGTGTGCAGTGTTTCTAATTTTAGAACGCGGGTTGTCATGGCAACGGGATGTGGGCTTTCTGTTAAATATAGCGGCTGTTCCAGTTTAGTAGTGCCCTGTGGACAAGAGTGAGTTTTGCTTTGGAGGCACTTAGGATACTACGTGTCAGCCAGGATGAAAAATCGGTTTTCCCCAGACACCTGGGGAAGCTCAAGTGCTGAACTGTGTTTCCAGAAGGTGTGAGGGCCCCAGGCAGATTCCCTGCTCCGTGGGGTGAGGAGGCCAGGCTGGGGAACCATTTACAGGGCTCCTGCTCCAGGGAGCGCACAAGAGTGTCGCCTGCAGGGCAGGAATGCAGCAGTCTCCCTGCTGCCTGGCAGGCCCTCCCAGTGCGGCCCAGGAATGCAGCACTGTGCGCCCCAGGAAGGACAGAACACGTGGTGGGTGTGAGCACAGCCCAGCCCTTCCTGGCCGCCTGCTTCCTGGAGAAGGAAGACCAACAGTTTCCCCAGAGGAACCACGGATGTGGGGGTTCTCCATTCTCCAGGGAGATGGGAGGACCTCCCTGCTTGCAGGAAGTAGACCGGCTCTGCTCCTTAAAGCCAGGATCAGGGGGACAGGGCAGCCGTGCTGGGGCTGGGGGTCTGTCCGTGGAGCTCAGGCTGCAGGGTCAGAGCCCCAGGCCAGGCTCGCAAAGCACCTTGGAGGCAGGTGGGCCCAGCTGTGGATACTGTGCTGATGACGCGGCTGCTTCACGTTTGTCTCTGAGTTCTCGGGGTGCTGGGGTGAATGATGCTCTACGGGGACACAGAGCCCCCACCAGGGTTGCAGATGGCTGCTTGTCAGTGGAAACCAGCTTATTTCTGGCTCTTCTCCGAAAAGAAGATGGGCTCCAAGGACGTAGTTTGTACAACACAGGGAATATAGCCCATATTTTATAATAACTGTAAATCAGCTATTATAACCTCTAAAATTATATATATGTTTTTTTAATCACAGTGGGAATTATATACATAAAAGAATTCTCTCCTTGGTGACTGTAACCTCTCATCTAAAACATGCCCTTCTGGAGGAGAGGGGCAGCTGTCTACAGCTCTGTGGAAAGGCACGCCGTGATTACCTCGCTGCTTCTCTGTTGAAACGCAAACCCCCTCTATTGGTTACTTGTTTCTGCTGGAACAATTGATCACAGACTTAGAGCCTTTGACCAGCACACACCTATTGTCTCACAGTTCTCTTGGTCAGACGTCCAACACAAGGTTCCCTGGGCTAACGTGTCCACAGGGCAGTGTTCCTTCTGCAGAGTCCGGAGATGAACCCATCACCTTGTCTTGTCTGGCTTCTAGAAGCTGCCAGCATTCCTTGGCTTGTGGCCTGTTTTTTCTGTCTTCAAAGCCAGTAGTGTTGCATCTCTCTGACCCTTCTGTTGTTGCATTTCTCTCTGACCGGAGCCGGGAACATTTTCCACTTTTATAGATGGTACTTGGCTATCTTCACAGAGGTTTTAGTTCCCTAAGTAGTCCTCAAAAAGTCCTTGAGGAAACACAGTCATAAATACCTGAGCATCTGGCTTCCATCCATTCTTCCATCCATCCTTCCTTCCTCCCATCTGCTCATCCACCTCATCCATCCGCCTGCCCATCCATCCATCACCCTGCCCATCCATCCACCCACCTGCCCATCCATCCACCCACCTGCCCGTCAATCCACCTGCCTGCCCATCCATCCATCCACTTCCCACCTCCAGGTCAGCACAGAAGCAGTGCCCATCCTTCTTGTGATAGGCCTTGTTGTTCAGTCTCTCAGTCACGCCCGACTCTTTGTGACCCCATGGACTGCAGCACGCCAGGCTTCCCTGTCCATCACCAACTCCCGAGGCTTCCTCAAACTCACGTTCACTGAGTCGGTGATGCCATCCAACCATCTCATCCTCTGGCGTCTACTGACAAAATATCTCAGACAGGACAATATCTGGATTTGAAAGTCTAGCTTTGGACTATTAATTTCTCTGAGGGTTTTTTTTTATCTTTAAATTTTTAGTAATATTGTGAGTACATAACACAGGTGTATCAAGCACCCAGCTCATGCTTAATACCTTCACAACCAGTTTGTCCATCAAATATGACTCTGCACTTACTGGGGCCGAGTGTGCACAGCTGAATGTAGACAGCACGCACAGGTGCCTGGTGGCATTTCCGCGGGACAGACAGGCACCCGTGGGTAAGGATGGGCTTAGGTGGGAGGCTGGGAGCCAGCCCCACCCTCACCCTGAGAGCTCAGGCAGAGGCTGGGGAGGAGCGTGGTTTGGGGCTGGCTGTATTCCCCACCCCCACCGTGCTTGGTTTGGAATAAGCAGCTGAAATCCGCTGCGAGTCCCCCGAGGCCTCTTAGAAGGGGCAGGAGTCAGGATGCGCACTTTATCAGAGGGAGGATGCGCTCACTGTGATTGATGCCTCGGTGGCTCCCAGCCCCGGAGGACCTCTACCAGCACAGTGGTGACAGGCCTGCCTCATCCTGTGAGGCCTCCGAGCTGGGGCTGCGGGTGGCAGGGCGGTGTGGAGGGCATGGAACCCTCCGGCCAACCCGGGGGAGCACGGAGGGCTCTGCGGCGTTACTCCCATTCTGGGCTGAGGTTCTGCACTTTTCACTGTTTTCATCAGGATGTGTGCTCACAAGAAAGACGATTGTGCTTCATTTGTGGGCAGGAGGGGGTGGAGACGTGCTTCTGAGGAGGCGGAAATTCTCGTGAAGCCCACACTTGAGAGTTTGCTCTAGGAGATACCCCTCCTTGTGCTGGGCGTTGGCACTGGCTTGCTTGCCAGGGCGGCGGGAGAGTGACTAGTGTGAGCTGGAGCGTGGAGTGCCCTGCAGACCAGTGGGTCCACCTGGCATCTTCAGACTGAGGTGCTGCCCCTCCAGGGAGGCCACTGGGTGTTTGTGACAACGGGAAGGACTCCTGGAGGACCAGGCACCGTGGCTGAGGAATTGGAGACTTCCAGAATGAGGAGGATAAAGCAGAGACTACCCGCACCATGATTGCAGCCGCACAAGGGGTGTGACCGGTCAGGAGGGGTGAGTCCCCCCCATCCCACAGGGGCCAAACTGGGCATCCGTGAGAATAAGGCCTGGACCCCTTGAAGCAGCAGGGCCCTGACCATGGTCAAGACGAGGGCTAGGTGGTGTCCAGCAGATAGGCCCTCTGCACGGTGTTCAGGAAACTTGGCCTTTTCCAAGCCCTGCCCCACCCCTTCCCACCGAGGGATCCGGATTCTGCAGCAAACCTTGCAACCTGAGATCCAGAGGCCCAGAGGGGTGTTGCCCCATGCCCACACTCACACAGCCAGGTGGGGATGAGCTGGATGGCAGGCTTCCCGGCCTGGACCAGGACTGCTGTGTGTCCCATGAAGGTCCCTCGTCAACCACCAGCCAGTCTTGCTGCTGTCAAGTTTCTTCTCCAGCTTGACTTGCCCTTCTTCAGGCCCCTTTTTTTTTTCATTTATAAATATTTATTAAATACTGTGGTTTAACTTCATGCTTCAGAAGAATCAAAATTCATAAACATTGAGATAGTCTAAAATGAAAAGGACGGAACAATAATGTCTCATATATTGCTGGTAGGAGTGTAAACTGGCAGGATTTACTGAAGCTAAACAGAAGGTACCTGATGACCCTGCATTTCCAGTCTGGGGATATGGTCAACAGAAACGAATAAGAATGTTCTTAGAAGCACTATTCACAATGGCCAGCCCCAAACAGGAGATGGTGCCAATGTTCATTAATATTAGAATGATAAACTGGCATATTCATACAAGTACTACAAAGCAATGAAAAGAATGAACTTCTGCTACCCATAGCAATAGCAACAAAGATACGACTTCATGAAGTTCAGAAACAAGTAAACTAACTTGAAGTGACAGATGAAAACAGTGGTTACTTGGGGGCTGTGGGTGTTGACTAGAAGAGACGCCCACGAGGACACCTTCTAGGGCCACTGAAATGCTAACTTCTAGTGATCACACAGAGGGGAACCCAGCTGCACCTATGTATGTAAAAGTCATGTCGCAGCGAAGTTAGGAAAAAGAAAAACTTATGAATTAAGGCCTTGAAAATATGCCAGTGCCCCACACTGGCACCTCCGCCTCCTGCTCCATTCGCCTGTGGCAGGATTTACTTGTGTAAAGCCCTGGTAGGTTTTGCTGTCTCTTCCCTGGGTTGGCCTGGTGGCCCTTCTTTGACCTCCTTATTTTCTCATCACACAGCTAGTTTCCTCCCCATTCACAACCAGCTCGCCCTTGAGGTGCCCAAACCAGGTGGCCTCTGCCAGCCTCTCTTCTGTCCGGCTCGGGCACTGAGGGGTCTGCTGGCTCCCATCAGAGGGGTCAGCTGGTGGGGCCACTGGCCAGGGGTGGGGTTGGGGTTGGGGTCTCAGGATGGAGCCTCCGCCCCATCCTTACAGCCTGCAGGACCTGAACGCTGAGTACTTCTCAGGGACCCCTGGTCAGCTGGCACACCCCTGTCCTCCACAGCTCTAGCCTGAGGCTCAGTCTTCCATCCTCCAACACAAGCCTGAGGAGGCTGCCCCCTCACTCATCTGCCCATGAAGCACGTGGACTGCAAAGACAGAAAGGGGGCTACGCCACCCCCCGGCCAGCATCAGGTCAGGATGCTCTGTCTGGCCTGGGTATGCAGGGGGCTTCCCCAAGTTCTGAACAAGGACTTGGAGACACGCAGGACTTGTCCTCCAGCTGCGTAGCTGACTTTTCAACCCTGTGGCCACTCGGCCCCTCCTCCCCCGGGCCTGTGCCCTGGGGTGGTGTCCGTCGTGGTCTCAGGGGCTCGTGGCGGCTGTGGACACACATGTTCTGTTGGGGAAGCTTCCCTGAGTCTCCTCATCCCCAGGGCTCCAATGCCTCTGTCCAGGGGCCATGGGTGCAGTGACCCAGGGCCACGAGTGCAGTGTCCCAGGGCCACACGCAGACTGTGACGGTCGAGACCCAGGGCCCCAACACAACACGACCTTGCCGAGCCTCAGGTTCCTCGTCTGCAACCCGACCTGGCCTTTGGCTGTGGTGAGGATTACCCGGGGCCATGATGAAGCACCTTCCATGAGGCCTGGCACCGTAGCGTCCTGGCGGGGACCGGCGGCCTCTGGCACAGACCCGGGGCTGAGAGAAGCCTGCCTGCTGCCCAGGTCCCTGCTTGAGGGCAGCAGCCCAGCGCTGGGCTGTCCGCACTAAGCTCCCTGGGCAAAGCAGCTCCTGGGCGGTGCCCGGCGCGCTGTAGGGGACTTCCTGCCCCTTCTCCCTCTGGACCGGCTTCCCATGGCTCTCACCCACCAGGCTGAGCTCGCTGCCCACACAGCGGTGGAGGCTCCCCTGGGACCTCACCCCCCTCCCCAGGGACCAGGGGTCCCCTCCAGCTGAGAGGGGAGATGGGGAGGGGCTCAGTGGCCAGGGCCATTTGACGCGCACACGCACACACCCCATGTGCAGTGAGCTGAAGCAAGGCTTAGGCTGTAGGGTTGGAAGACCCAGCCATGACGAAGGAGGGGGCTTGAGAATCTCCCTCCAATTTGCCCACGTCCGCGGGGACAGTAGGCGCCGGGAGTTGTTTGAAGATAAGGAATACGACAGGTACGTATGATGGTATCTGTGCTGTTTCACAGGAAATGGTGGTCCCTGCAGACGGGTCTATGCAGATGATGCCACTGTGATACTGGTCTTCACAGTGGGCCTGGAACCCCACCCGGACGGCTGCGGGTGGATTCTGGGCCCATGGGCTCCAAGTGAGTGGAGTCTTTGGGACACAGCCACGGTAAGACGTGTAAGGGCCCTGCGGAGAGCGTCTGCAGGGGCAGGTTCTGGGCTTTGCCACTCATGCCTCGCTCACTTTGAGCAGTCCTCAACTTCTGTAGACCTTGGTTTTCCCTTATGGAAAACTGGGGAGAATGAAATAAGAAACCTTCTTCCTTTGCTGTTTTCTCCTGGGCTCCATGCTAGAATTATAGGCCTGAAGCGGAATACTCAATCTCCTTGGAAAAGGCAGTGTTGACTGGGAGCAGGTCAAAGAAACTTGGGGATGGACTTCCCGAGCAGGAGTTTGGGGAGCAGACGGGCTTCTCTCAGCCCCTGGCGGTCCAGTGGTTACGAGTCTGTACTTCCACAGCAGGGAGCACGGATCTGATCCCCAGCTGGAGGACTAAGATCCCATGTGCCACATGGTATGGCCAAAAATGAAAGAAAAAGGAAGAAATGTGGGCAACTCAGGCTTCCCACCACTTTTCTTCCTTCGGGAAGGTGAGTCTCTGCAGGGTTGGGGGTCTGGAGGCTCAGCAGGGATCCCAGGGCACTGTACCCCCAATCGGTCAGCTCCCAGAACTTTGGGTGGGGGAGCTCTTGCAGGCCCCGAGCGGGGCCCTGACTGTGCTCACAGGGCCAGGCTTTGCCTCCACCAGGAGGTAGACGCGCCCGGACTTCCCATTACTGATGGCAGCTCGGGCTGTCCCTGAGGGGCCGCTGACCAGCTGTTGGTGGTGAAGGGCCCAGGTGGCCTCACCAGCAGCCCAGCTGGCCTAGAGGCCCGGTCCCATCACAGCCCAGATGGGACCAACCCTGCTGGCTTCCAGGGGACAGGTCTCAGGGCAGCACCACAAGTAGGGCTTTGGAATCAAGTGGACACAGCCTGGAATCCTAGGTCCACCCTTGGCAAACTAGGATGCTTTGGGCAAGTAACTGGGCAGCCCTTCATTTTACCTTTCTGCGCAGTGGGGGCAGTTAAGTCCCCCGACAAGGATCCTGCACGGATGGAAGGACGTGCAGGAGACGGGAGGGGACAGAGTGCTCCATGGATGGCATCACTGTGTTACGCGAGGCATGCTTGCTGCCTGGTTAATCAGCTTGATGCCCAATAGCCAGCATCCTCCCCGCTCTGAGCAGAGTATGGCCTCAGCCAGAAGGCAGCTGGGCCTTCTGTACAGGGCCATCTAATGATGCGGCCACTTCCCCATTGTGGTAGACTTGCCAGGTGGAGCAGATACCCACATTTGCCTGACCACACCCCCGTCCTCCAGCCACGCCCTGGGAAGGCACCCCAAAATGCCCAGACCTTGCTCGAGACAAGAGACTTTCTTTGCTGGCCAGCCCTATGTATTGGCAGCGCCAAAGGTGTTTATTTACTGTATGCTCTGGCCTAGGAGCTATTGGTCTCGCTAAAATGATCTTATTCCTCTTTTCCAGAGCATTCCTTTCCTCAGTGTCAGCTCATCATGTTTAACTTCCAAGATCTAGAGTCTAGAAGGGGTGTGGACCCTGACATGGGTCCCAGGATCTAGAGTCTAGAGAGGGTGTAGACCCTGACATGGGTCCCAGGATCTAGAGTCTAGAAGAGGTGTGGACCCTGACATGGGTCCCAGGACCTAGAGTCTAGAAAGGGTGTGGACCCTGACATGGGTCCCAGGATCTAGAGTCTAGAAGGGGTGTAGACCCTGACATGGGTCCCAGGATCTAGAGTCTAGAAGGGGTGTGGACCCTGACATGGGTCCCAAGAGCTAGAGTCTAGAAGGGGTGTGGACCCTGACATGGGTCCCAGGATCTAGAGTCTGGAAGGGGTGTGGACCCTGACATGGGTCCCAAGGATCTAGAGTCTAGAAGGGGTGTGGACCCTGACATGGGTCCCAGGATCTAGAGTCTGGAAGGGGTGTGGACCCTGACATGGGTCCCAGGATCTAGAGTCTGGAAGGGGTGTGGACCCTGACATGGGTCCCAGGACCTAGAGTCTAGAAGGAGTGTGGACCCTGACATGGGTCCCAGGATCTAGAGTCTAGAAGGGGTGTGGACCCTGACATGGGTCCCAGGATCTAGAGTCTAGAAGGGGTGTGGACCCTGACATGGGTCCCAGGATCTAGAGTCTAGAAGGGGTGTGGACCCTGACATGGGTCCCAGGATCTAGAGTCTAGAGGGGGTGTGGACCCTGACATGGGTCCCAGGATCTAGAGTCTAGAAGGGGTGTGGACCTGACATGGGTCCCAGGATCTAGAGTCTGGAAGGGGTGTGGACCCTGACATGGGTCCCAAGGATCTAGAGTCTAGAAGGGGTGTGGACCCTGACATGGGTCCCAGGATCTAGAGTCTGGAAGGGGTGTGGACCCTGACATGGGTCCCAGGATCTAGAGTCTGGAAGGGGTGTGGACCCTGACATGGGTCCCAGGACCTAGAGTCTAGAAGGAGTGTGGACCCTGACATGGGTCCCAAGGATCAGTCTCCCGAGAGGCTTCAGTGCCATGGCCCACGGCACGATGCCCCCACGACTCCATGGAAGGTGGGCCAGGGAGGCACGCCACTCAGAGCTTTTCCTGCTCTGAGCTGGAGTCTGGGCTTCTCTTGAGTGTCCTCTGGGGACTGAAGTTGAGGGATGGCAGGTGGCTGACCGGTGACCACAAGGCTTCAGGGAGGTACCTGGTCCTCCTGGGTTCCAGGTGGCAGGGCCCCAGAGCTGTTCCTCACGGGCCTTGCGGGTGGACACAGATGCCTGAGTCCACTAAAGTCTTCTGGACATGCCTCGTGATGGTGATGCCAGAATCTCTCACCACTGTCACGTTGCAGGTCCTAAGGTATAACTCTAACCCCGTAAGCCCCCCCTGCTGTGCCTTCTGCCACCCAGGAAAGACAGCCTGAGCCAGGCCTCCCAGGACCGCCCTGCAGATGCCACGCAGGCTACCATCTCTGAGGAATCACCAAGCATGCGGGTTGATGTGTGTGCAGACATGGAAATACACACTCACATTACATCTGTGTTACATATGACCATCGCCTCCCAGAAAATCATTATGATACCCTCCAGTCTGCCTCCCACCATTCAGATACATTTCAACTGTGGGCACACAGACACTCATGTATACACAATACACACAGATCCTTACACACCCATATTCACACATAAACAATATGTGTATGTATGCTGAGATTTATGTTTGTTTACATATACTGATGTATTACTAGTTATATAAAATGTCTGTTATGCTCACAGTAGTACCCAAATACATCAGTGGACCAAATTCCCTGATATATGGATTTTAATAAAGGGCAAAGATAGATATTTCAAAACAGTGGGCACGTGATCCCTGAAGGGTGGGCAACCAGATAGTCACAGAGAAAAACATCATAGATATCTGCTCTCCACAGCCACAGTTAATACTAGATGATTAAAGAGCTAATCAAAGCATCAAAGAGAAGAATGTTGTAAAACCTTGAAAGGAGATGTCCTTCTGGAATCCCTAAACCATAAAGGAAAAGATTGGACATTTTTTATCACATGAAATTTTAAAACTTCAATAGAATGAAATCCATGGTTACTGAAATTAAAAGACAAGTGTCAGTCTAGGAGAAAATACTCGCAATTTATATAACAGACAATATATAAAGGTCCATAAAGTGTAACAAAGCAATAAGGAAAGATGGACATAAATTTTAAATGGACACAGGACACGCATAAGCAGCTCACAGAAAGAAATGTGGAGACTCGGGAAGCATAAAGAGTGCTTAATGCAGTCAGCAGTGAGACGCAAACAGCACTGAGACATCAGGTTCTGTCTGCCAGCCCAGGAGAAACCGCTGGCGGTGTCCCTGGAGGTTAGAGGTGGTGTCCCTGGAGGTTAGAGGGGACTCACCCACTGGAGTGGAGAGACTCAAGGCTGCTGGCCTTCACCCAGGGATGAACCAGCGAGGGCCGGGCTGAGTCTCGAAAGCAGCTCCACCCCCACGCTGTCGTCACGGGGCTCGTCCTGGTGCTGGGGAGGGACTCACTCTGCCTGCATCTGCAGCGCCCCCTGTGAAGGTGGCCTGGCGTTTGGGCAGACTCCTCTCCTGCCAGGAGACTCCAGACCTCCTGCCCGTTTGGCGGTAGCTGTGTGACCAGCGCTCACACTCTGAAGGCCTGTGGCGTCCTGACCGAGAGGTGCTGGGTGTCTGACCGGAATCATGTCTGATAGCAGAGATCACGGCCTCACCAATGCCACGCCCTCCCTGCCCACACTGCTTTAAGAACCAGACCTCAAATTCCTGAGGGTCCCTCCTGCATCCCCCCACCATCCCACCAAAATTATAGTACACTGTTATCTGCAGGGGGCTTGCTGCGAGCCTTGCAGCAGGTGAAGGGGCCTTCTCTGTGCACCACATCCACTCACAGGATGGGGGGAGACTCAGAGGGAGCTCCTGGGAAGGGCTCGAGCTGAGAGTTCACCTGCCAGCCAAACACAGCATGCTCCGCTCCTCTGAAACATCTGACTAGACGTGCCCAGAATGGGATTCTCTACAGCACTGCGCACCTAACCTGGCCACGCAGCCTAGCTAGCCCCGCCCATCGCCTGTCCAGCCCCGCCCATCGCCCTCCAGCCCCGCCCATCGCCTGTCCAGCCCCGCCCATCGCCCTCCAGCCCCGCCCATCGCCTGTCCCTGCGTCCTAGCATAAGCGCTGGTGCTCACAGGTGTGGTTCATTTGGTGATGTGCTCAGGCCTCCATGCAGTGTCTGGTGCACAGCTGTGGGTGCTAGGAGTGGCTCTGGAGGAGTGAATTTGTGTAATCCGGGTCTTTCCATCGCAGGAAGCATGTTATAAAGCTGGGATGGCGCAATAGGTGGGTGACACATGGATGGCCATTTCTTCAAATATTTTATTGTGGAGGTTTTCAAATTCAGTGAGAAATTGAAAGCATTTGACAAGCAACCCTAAACTCATCACCTAGGCTACCGACGTTTGCTGTACTTACATTATCACATGTCAACACATCTGTCCATCCGCCTATCCATTCGTCCATCCATCTTTTATTTTCTGCATTTCCCAGGTGGTAGAGAATTCACCTGCCAATCAGGAGCCACAGGAGACCCGGGTTTGAACCCTGGGTCCAGAAGATCCCCGGGAGGAGGAAATATCAACCCACTCCAGTGTTCTTGCCTGGGGGTAATCCCATGGACAGAGGAGCCTGGTGGGCTACAGTCATGGGGTTGCAAAGTGTCGGACATGACTGGGAATGCACTCACAGCAATACATTCACCCCTTTCCTCAAATATTTTTACATGATTATCATGAACTGGAGTTCAAGAATTGATTATGGATTTTTGCAAGTTCTGGTGACAGTGAGATGAATAAATCTCTTTTGTTTCTTAGTCATTCTGGCTAAATGCTTGTCAAGTTTGTTTATCTTTTTCAGAGATCAGCTTTTTGTTTCATTCTTTATCGCTTTGCTGCTCCCCATTTCACTTCTCTCTGCTCCAGCCTGTGTTTCCTTCCTTCTGCGAGCTCCAGGTTCAGTTTATTCTTCTCTTTTCTTGCCCCTTAAGATGTAAATTTGGGTTACTGGTTTGAGATCTTTCTTCTTTTTTAATGTGGTGTTTGTAGCTATACATTTGCCTCTGAGTACTGCCTTACCTGCATCCCATAAGGTATCACTTGATGAGTCTCAACAAATACTTGTACCTGTATAACCCAAATACCTATTTAATGATGCGGAGTGTGACCATCCCCTAGAAATTTCTCTCCAGCCCTTTCCTCTTTGTCAAACTTCACTGTACCCCAGGTATCAACCACGTCTCTGGTTTCTCCATTGTTGATCAGTTTTACCTGTTCTGGAGCTGCAGTAAGGTCACACGGTGTGTGTTTTTCACACAAGGCTCCTTTCACTGGGCTCAGTGTTTAAGAGATTTTCTCATGTTTTTGAGCGTATGGGTAGTCTGTTCTTCTTCATTACTGAATAGTATTCCATCTAGAACTATGGACAGAGGTTCATAACATTGTACAGGAAACAGTGACCAAAACCATCCCAAAGAAAGGGAAATGCAAGAAGGCAGAGTGGTTGTCTGAGAAAGCCTTACAAATAGCTGAGAAAAGAACAGAAGCGAAAGACAAAGGAGAAAGGGAAAGATATACCCAACTGAATGGAGAGTTCCAGAGACTAGCAAGGAGAGATGAGAAGGCCTTCTTCAATGATCAGTGCAAGGACTAGAGGAAAACAATAGAATGGGAAAGACTAGAGATCTCTTCAAGAAAATTGGAGATTTCAAGGGAACATTTCATGCAAGGATGGGTACAATAAAGGACCAAAAGGGTAAAGACTTAACAGAAGCAGAAGATATTAAGAAGAGGTGGTAAGAATACACAGAAGAACTATACACAAAAGATCTTCATGACCCAAATAACCACAATGGTGTGATCACTCACCTCGAGTGAGTGAAGTCATCCTGGAATGCAAAGCCAAGTGGACCTTAGGAAGCATCACTGCAAACATAGCTAGTGGAGGTGATGGAATTCCAGCTGAGCTACTTAGAATCCTAAAAGATGATGTTGTTAAAGTGCTGCACTCGATATGTCAGCAAATATGGAAAACTTAGCAGTGTGCACAGGATGGAAAAGGTTAGTTTTCATTCCAATTTCAAAAAAGGCAGTGCCAAAGAATGCTCAAACTACTCTACAACTGTGCTCATTTCACACACTAGCAAGGTAATGCTCAAAAGCCTTCAAGCCAGGCTTCAATAGTATGTGAACTGAGAACTTCCAGATGTACAAGCTGGTTTTAGAAAAGGCAGAAGAACCAGAGATCAAATTGCCAACATTCACTGGATCTTGGATTGGCCCAGCTAAAGCATTTAATTGTGTGGATCACAACAAACTGGAAAATTTTTAAAGAGATGGTGATACTAGACCAGTTTACCCATCTCCTGAGAAACATGGAGGTCAAGAAGCAACAGTTAGAACTGGACACGGTACTGACTGGTTCGAGATTAGAAAAAAAGAAGGACAAGGCTGCATACCCTCACCTTGCCTATTTAGCGTATTTGCAGAATGCGTCATGGGAAACGCTGGGCTGGGTGAAGCACAAGCTGGAATCAAGATTGCTGGGAGAAACATCAATAACTTCAGTTATGCAGATGATACCACTCTAATGTCAGAAAGCGAAGAGGAACAAAAGAGCCTCTTGAGGAAAGTGAGAGTGAAAAAGCTGGCTTGCAACTCAACATTCAGAAAACTAAGATCATGGCGTTCACTCCCATTGTTTCATGGCCTATAGAAGGGGAGAGAGGAGAAGAAGTGACAGATTTTTCCTGACCTCCAAAATCTCTGCAAATGGTGACTGTAGCCATGAAGTTAAAAACACTTACTCTTTGGAAGGAAAGCTATGACCAACCTAGACAACATATTAAAAACAGAGACATCACTTTGCCAACAAAGGTCTGTATAGTCAAAGCTATGGTTTTTCCAGTGGTCATGTACAGAGTTGGACCATAAAGAAGGCTGAGTACTGAACTGATGCTTTTGAGCTGTGGTGCTAGAAGGCTCTTGAGAGTCTCTTGGACTGCAAGGAAATCCAACCAGTCCATCCTGAAGGAGACCAGTCCTGAGTGTTCATTGGAGGGGCTGATGCTGAAGCTGAAGCTTCAAACCTTTGGCCACCCGATGCGAAGAGCTGACTCATTGAAAAAGACCTTGATGCTGGGAAAGATTGAGGAGAAGGTGATGGCACCCCACTCCGAAACTCTCGCCTGGAAAAATCCTGTAGACGGAGGAGCCTGGTGGGCTGCAGTCCATGGGGTCTCTAAGAGTCACATATGACTGAGCGACTTCACTTTCACTTTTCACTTTCATGCATTGGAGAAGGAAATGGCAACCCCCTCCAGTGTTCTGGCCTGGAGAATCCCAGGGACGGGGGGAGCCTGGTGGGCTGCCGTCTCTGGAGTCGCACAGAGTCGGACACGACTGAAGCGACTTAGCAGCAGCAGGAAAGACTGAAGGCAGAAGGAGAAGGGACGACAGAGGATAAGATGGTTAGACAGTATCACCGACTTACAGATGTGAATTTGAGCAACCTTTGGGAGATAGCAAAGAACAGGAAAGTCTGGTGCGCTGCAGCCCATGGGGTCACAAAGAGTCGGAAATGAGTGAGAGACTGAACAACAGCAATTCCACTGAATGGACGGACCGTCGGACGCCATCCATCCTCTGTCTGTTAGTGGGTACTTGGATTGAGGGCAGTGTTTGGGTCTCGTGCATACAGTTCCTAGAACAATCTTGTCCAGGTCTTCTGGTGGAAATCCTGAGCTGTGAGGTAGGTGAACACTCAGTTTCATTAGACAGTCCTTGTTTGTGGTGGATGCTGTCTTGATGGTCTCTCCTAAACTGTGCCACGGAGATCATTTCATCTCTTTGTTCTTTGGCTCACCCTCCCTTAGACCTCAAGGATTCAGCTGGAAGCTGCCGTGAAACCTATCATGAGATCCACTTGTTCTGCAAACACTGATAAATGTTTTCTCCCATGGCTGGCATGGTTCTGGGGCTGTGGACGCGATTGCCAAGGCTCACTCTGGGTGTCCTGCTGGCTGGGGGTTCACGGTGCAGGGCTGTGGGCGAGGCCAGACCCTGGCGTCTTGGAAACGTGGCAGCTGGAAGTGATGGTGCCTCCAGCAGTCTTCTGACTCCCTAGAGGCAGTGGCTTCACCTCACAAGGACATGTGGCTCTTTGTCTTGGGAAAACACTGTGATGGGCCTTTTGCTTATGTGAAGGGAAAGCAAACATTATGCTCTGTGGCAGAAACGCTCTCGTCAGCGAGGAGCTAAATTGCTCTGCATAATGAGGTAAACGGCTGTCTCCCCGGGCAGAATTGCATCTTTGTTGATTATGTTTTCTTTAGGAAATTTCTCCTAAATATGGATTTAATCTGCAGCGTTCCTAAAGATGGCTGTTTGTTCTTAGAAGAGGTGAGCCTGTGACTGTGTGTGAGTGCGGATGCGTGTAAAGTGTGTGCGCATGTATGATTGTGTGTGAAGTGTGCTATGTGTGTGTGACTGTGTGTAAAGTGTGTGCAAGTGTGTGATTGTGTGTAAAGAGCGTGCTGTGTGTGTGGGTGTGACTGTGTGTAAAGAGTGTGCTGTGTGTGTGTGCCTGTGTGTAAAGTGTGTGTGTGTTTGAGTGAGTGCGTGTGCCTGACCCCCGTGTTTGAGTGAGTGCGTGTGCCTGACCCCCCGTTCCAGAGAGGTTGCAGGGGTGAGGCTGCGCCGACATGCACAGCGGGCACGGGTGCCGGGCTCACCTCTGGAAAGAGGCCGGGCCAGCACTGCCGGGGGCTCCCAGTGGGGTCCTGCTCGGCCAGTGCCTGTGACCCCTGACCCCGTGGCAGCCCTGCTGGGCCACTGCTTCCCACACCCGGTCCTGGGAGCTCTGAGTGCAAAATCAGGACCTAGGAGTGGGGGGTCCGCTCCTGAAAGGACCAGTCATTTTCCCCAAGTGCCAGACTTGGCAAAGGGCAGACCGAGGACAGGAGAGGGCTCTGGTTGGAGGGGGCCGCAGGCCGAGGGTGGGCGCCCAGCAGGGGAGTGCTCACAGGCGGGCCTGGCAGAGCCTGCGCCACGAGACCCAGAGGGGCCCGGGGCCAGGACCGCAGCCCGGAGCCTGCAGCCGGGCGGGGCGCCAACCCGCAGGCAGAGCTGAGGCCCGTGAGCACCCCTGGACGGGCAGGGCCACGCAGCTCAGGGTGCACACTGGCCCAGCGCCACCCAGGGGCCTGGCACCACAGACAGCTGGGAGAGAGGGGCAGAGGGGCCGGCCGGGCTCAGGGACACGGATGGGCTTGTTGCCACCCTGCTTCACACACCTGGGGTGGGTGGGGGCAGGGGCGACAGGGCAGCCTGAACCAGGCATCCTTAACAAGCCCACCACGGGCGAGTGGGAAGGGCTGGGCCCTGCTCTGGGGGCAGTGGCTCCTCTAGGTTCCCCGGCCCCAGGGGGGCACCCTGCAGAGAAGAATGGCCCCCTCCCCCTGTCTGAGGGCTGGGGGCTCACTCCTAGTGAGGAAAGGACCGCTGAGCTGAAGGCATGCATCTGGCTGGGGGCCCGGCTGGGCGGGGATACAGTGAGCCCCTCCCTCGTGACTCAATAGCCACAGGAGTATGAGGGGCAAGCCGACCACCAGCGACCTCTAAGAGGGACCACGATGGGTAGGGGAGCTTGAGTTGGAGGCAGTGTCCTCCTGGGGGTCAATGAGGGCAGGGACACAGGACAAGAGGAGGGAGACAGAGACAGGGAGAGAGGAGACACAAAACAGACACGGAGATAGACAGAGACGGGGAGATAGAGGCAGGGAGGTGCAGAGACGGGGAGACAAAGGCAGGGAGGTGCAGAGACGGGGGAGACAGAGGCAGGGAGGTGCAGAGACGGGGGAGACAGAGGCAGGGAGGTGCAGAGACGGGGGAGACAGAGGCAGGGAGGTGCAGAGACAGAGACGGTCCCTGGGGAGGGTGTGTTGGTGGGTGGGGGCCACATGGGGGCAGGTTTGCCTATGGTGTAAGAAGCGGATAGACGCCCCCCCAGGGCTGGAGGAGGGGCTGGGCTGAGGCCAGGGGAAGGTGGGCCCTGGTTAAGCCCCCTCATCAGGAGTAGCTGCCCAGGGGTCTCCAGGACGCCCACAGTCCCACTGCCTGCAGCCGCAGCCCGCAGCTGGGCTTCCTGGGCATCCTGGGCATCTCACTGGCACTGCCTCCCTGAAGGTATGCTTATTCATTTCATGAGGAGGGATGGCTTGGGGCCTCTCCCTGGAGCTGTGCCTGCCTGCTGGGGAGGGGACCCCTCACCAGCTGTGCCCCCCATGGCTACAAGCATCCATCACGCATTCATGCTCCCTCCCAGCTGCATAACCAACCAGCCTCTCTGATGCCCAGACAGAGAGGACCCACGTGAGCACCAGGCACCCGGGGGCACAGGGCAGGCCATGATCAGAATGAGGGGGCCCCACGGACACCCCAGCCACCCTGAAGCACACGCAGGCCCCTGCAGGTTCAGAGTGGCCTCGGAGCAGCCACCAAACTGCCCTGCACTGAAGGTCCGGCTCCAGAGTGTAAACGAGGGGCGCATGGTGACGGGTGTGATTAGGTCCAAGCAGGACCCCACACACCCCACGGCCCGGGAGACTGGCAGGCAGCCCCTCACTCCTCCACTCCCCCTCCTCCCTCTTAGCTCCCTCCCTGTCCTCCCTGGTTCCACACAGTGGGAAGGCTCACAGTCAGGCAGCGGCGAGTGAACGTGTGATTTCGTGAGTATCACATCATGGTGTCGACCGTGATGTGAGCGGGTGGCATGCTGCATGGACAGGTAGACGGTGTGGGGGCCCAGAGGTGGGAGGGGACTGTCAGCAGAGCAGCCACTGAACCGGCCCCATGGAGAGGGCGCTCTAGCCAGGGCACTGGAAGGATGGGCGAGACACAAAATGGGGGCAGGGGCAGCTTCTCCGCCGAGAACAACATGGGAGGGGTCAGGCAGCCCAGGCGCGAAGCGGGCACTGCAGGGGCACAGCAGGGGCACAGCAGGGAAGAAGGGCCCAGGGGTATTCACCCACAGTCTAGAGAGAGAGTGACCCCCAGGGAGAAGAAGATGGAGCAGATGGAACGAAAGGGTGGGGGGGTGTCATTCAAATGACAACATCTAACAACAGCATCCCTCCCAGGGCTCTCCAGATATTATCTCCTGGGCAGTGCTATTATCCCATTTCACAGATAAAGAAACTGAGGCACAAAGAGGCCAGGAAGATGGCCCAAGGTCACACAGCTACCAGAAAGCAAGCAAAACTGGGCCAAGACTCTAACTAGCAATAATCACGGTGTGACGGCGGGCTCTTTTCGGTGGTGCTGACCCGGGGTTGTCCCGTTTGGACACCCTGACACTTGTCAGGGGCAGACTAGGCACACACAGCTGCCCCCTTTTGATGTCCTGGAGACCGAGAAGCAGGGACACACAGGCCATGCTCAGGGTCAAAGCAGGTGCAGCTAGGGGTGGCTGGGTCTGGTTGGAGGGTCCCAGTAAGGGCTAACTGGCCGCCTTCCATCCCCACGGGTCCTGGGAGAAGACCACCCTCACCCAAGCTGATGGCAGGGCGCTGACACTTGGGAAGGACCCCTGGCTGAGGGCTGGACTGTGCTCTTCAGGGCACATCCAGAGGAGCTGTGGACATCAGGGATCAAGGCCAGGAAAACCTGGGGCTGCATGGGGACTCCGGCCCTGACTGCTGGCCAAGCAGAGTTACGTGGATGGTCGCGAGCTTCTCACTGGCTTCTGTGCTGGGACAGCTGGAAACCACCCAGAAGTGATCAAACTCGGGAGTGACCGACAGTCACGTGGCTTCTTGACCCAGAGCAAAGAGGCCAAGAGGAGGTGACGCAGAGGAGGATGTTTTTGAAAAGCAGGGCGCCGGGTGGCTGCCCCCGTGTACAGCGAGGCAGCGTCCCTGGGCTGCAGGCCAAGGAAGCAGCCTCTCCCCAGCACCGAGCTTTCCAGAAGAAGCCTGGCTGTGCGACAAGGCCCCTGCTGGGAGGTGGGCGGGGCCTCCGGGAAGGCGCTGGCTCAGCGGCTGACGCGGGCTGCCCGCAACTCAACTCGCACCTGTTTCCCCGGCCCTGGCTCCCGGGTTCTCTCTGCACCTGCCCTCTCCAGTGTGCTTAGCAGCAGCACCAGGAACTGTGTGTGTGTGTGGTGGGGGGGGGGCGGCCCTTGTACTCACCTCCCGGGGACGCGGAGTGGGGGCTGTATTCACCTTGCTCGCCCCCAGCGGCACCCCTCCCCTGACAAGCCGGCCCTGGGGGCTTGCACCCAGGAACGCTTTAACACTTCCATTCCCAGGGGCTGGGTCCCAGCGGGCGCGTGACCTCAGTGCCTGTCGGTGGAGGCTGCGGACTCGCTGGTCGGTGTGGCCAAGGCCCCCTGGGGGCGGCCCCTCCCCTCTCACAGGTGGGAGGTCCGGGGAGGCTTTCCCTCCCGGAGGTGCGGCTGCCCCTCCGTGGACGCTGGGAGCTGGGGGAGGCTCTCTTGGCTCAGCAGCACCCCCTGGGAGTCAGCTGCACCCAGGCCCCTCCCGGGCTCCCAGCATGCCCCCACCCAAGGGCTCCATCCCGCAGGTGCAGTCTGGGCCCTCCCAGCGCTGGCCCCCGCAGAGTGTGCACAGCATCAGCTGGTCTTGCCCCGTCTCACGGAGCACAAGAGTCACGGTAGCCCGGATGGGTCACGGTGGCAGCCCCGGGCCCCTCTGCTCCCCTCCTGCGCCAGGGCTGAGCCCTGTACCCGAGCACCGCCCCTCGACTTGACTTACAATAGACAAACCCCGGAGACTGGCATACAACATCGCAAGGCTGTGGGACCCAGGGTAGAATTATCAAAGGCCCCCGGTGGGAGTCACCCCTCGGTGGAGTCCTCCTGTCCCTGGGATGGGGTCAAGTGCCCCACTGGGACCTCCCTTAGCTCAGAGACCATACCAGGCCGCACGGCTGTCTTCTCTTCTAGGGCCCACCTTGCCAACGGCCGTCTGGGCTGGGGGCGGTGCTGATTCCTATCTGCATGGCCCGGCCCACAGCTGGGTCCCTGTCCCTGGAGGACGCGCTCCATGCTGAGGAGAGACGCTCCCACCAGACCCCTCCCCAGCGAGCGACTCCCCACACGAGTCTCCCCGCTGAGCACCACTGCTCTGAGGCTGACCGTCTCTGGGTACAGCATCCGCCTGGCCAGGCCATGAGGCTGGGCTCTGATGAGCTGTGTTACCTACAGGCTCCGACTCACCCAGCCCAAGTCCTGGGCCGGCCCTGCCTCTGGGTGCAGGGGACCCAGGACGCAGAGGAGATGGATGGGTGGGTCCCTGTGGTGGGCGGAGTGCTGGGTGGCCTGTCCCCTGGGTCTAAGAGGACACCTTGCAGTCCCATGTGAGGAGGACTTATCAGAGTGAGCTGGAAGAGGGCCCAGCTATTGGGCAGCTGACAGAAGAGTCACACTTTAGGGACCCAGACAGGTGAGCCCCCCAGGGACCCAGACAGGTGAGCCCACCCGGGACCCAGACAGGTGAGCCCCCCAGGGACCCAGACAGGTGAGCCCCCAGGGACCCAGACAGGTGAGCCCCCCAGGGACCCAGACAGGTGAGCCCCCAGGGACCCAGACAGGTGAGCCCCCCAGGGACCCAGACAGGTGAGCCCACCCGGGACCCAGACAGGTGAGCCCACCCGGGACCCAGACAGGTGATCCGGGGGGGTTCCTGCAGGCCACGTGACTCAGGGTGAGCCCCTGGGGGCTCCTCTGAGGCACCTGCAGGCAAGCCCCACGGCTGGACTGCCCACGGACGTGGGGAGCTCTGGATGCCAGACACCCCTGGCAGTGGGGAGACGAAGGCAGCGTCCACGTGCTTGGCAGGAGGCGTGCAGAGGCACAGAGCCAGGCATTCCCAGAAACCATTGAGAAGCAGTGCCCGCTCCCACATTCCACGAGCCGGGCCAGGCTGGCACTCAAAGCCGGGCCTCCACGGCGCCAGCACCTGACAAGTGCCGCGCGTGCGTGGGTGGGTGGGTGGGCAGGAGGCGCCCAGAGCCTCGCTTCACAATGCCTCCTTTGCGCCGAGTCCCTGCAGGCGCACACCTGCAGTGCCCACCCGGGACTTCCCCACAGCCCAGCCATGGGCACGGGTCCCAGGCTCGGGGCAGCCCATCCCCGTCTGCCAGGAGGGGCTGGCACGGCTCGGGGAGCCAGGCCGGGCAGGACTGGGCAGAGGATGCGCGTCAGGATGAGTCCCTATTCTTTGGAAATTAATTTAAAAATAAACAATCAGGATGGGTGGTGTGGGTCCTCCTCTTAGATTCTGCAGCGGGAGTTTATGATTTAATCGTGGGGCGGGGCAGGGGCTGCTGTGAGGCTGGGCAGGACTGTCACGGGTTGGGCTGGGGGTTGCCTCCACGTCAGCCTGCTCTGGACCACCCTCTGCCCCTTGCGGGGGCACAGAACCTTCAGCAATTCCTTCAGCAGCCCACACCCCAGGCGGCAGGGGACCCAGGGCCTCTCCTGGGGCGGGGGCAGCCCTTCTCCGTGCTGGGATGGGGTGGATCCCTGTAGATTCTGAGCTGGTCGCTAGCGCTCTGGGTGGGGGTTGCCCCGTGGGGAGCAGTTGGCTGGAAGGCAGTTCCTTTCTCAAGGCATCACGTGTCAAGAACCGAAATGAACTTTTTCCTGGAACCTCTCCATGGGTGTTCTACTCTTTCTTCCTCTCCAGGTAGAGCGGAGAAGCCCCAGAAAGGCCACGGACATGTGAGCAGAGGACACGTAAATTCTCCTGGAGCTCCTGCTCCCCAGGGGTGGTCACTGCAAAGCCCTCCCCAGCTGGGCCAGGCCGGAAGCTGTGTGCCTGCCCTGGGGGACTCCGAGCTCCCACTCCTGGAATCTGGAGTGCCTCCCTGACTGGGGCAGCAGCCGGCCCACAGACCCTGGCAGCACCGGTGTGGGGTCCCTGGTGGCCCACCCGTGGCCTCCCCGTTCCCCGACCGAGACCTCCACCCGGAACAGCCAGGCGTGGCCTCTCCCAGGGAGGGTGTGTGCCCTGCGCTTCTGCGAGGGTCAGTTCTGGATCAGGACTGAGACCACGGCCCGAGTCCAATCTGAATGGAAACCCTGGATGGGTGGGCGCCTTTTCCGTTCCAGAGGCACCAGCACTCAACTGGCCTGCTGCAGGGCCGGCTGGGTTTTGCAGCTGGAATCCAGCTCTGGAGACTCTTGAGAGTCCTAATAGGATGGAAAGGCGCTGCTGCATGGCTGGGCAGCAGAGCGCCACCCCCAGCAGGGGCTGGGGGCGCAGGCTCGGGACTCCTTACTCACCTCTGCAGACCTGCCTGCCAGACCCCTGGGGGACCCTCTCTGCAGCTCCCGGGCTGGGGGCCGGAGCGTCTCTGCTTGTCTTCCCGTGGGTGCGCCGCTCGAGGCCAACCTGTATTCAATGCCCCCATGGCCTGGCTGCCCTGTGTCCTCAGAGGCCCTGAGAGGTGCACCCTGATGCCCTGTTTGCAGATAAGGGGCCGGGGGTCCTGGCCGGTGTGCCCAGTCGCTCAGTCGTGTCTGACTCTTTGCAACCCCATGGACTGTAGCCCGCCAGGCTCCTCTTTACATGGGATTCTCCAGGCAAGAATATTGGAGCAGGTTGCCTTGCCCTCCTCCAGGGATCTTCCCAACCCAGGGATCTAATCCAGGTCTCCTGCACTGCAGGCAGATTCTTTACTGTCTGAGGGGCCAGAGAAGCTCACTCCTGGCAGAGCCACCACCCAAACCTCCATTTCCAAGTCCAGGTTGCAGGGCTCTCCTCCACCCCTTGTATTCCCCACCAGAGCCCCTCTAATCCACGGAGCTTGGCCCATGTTGTGACCCCAGGGTTCTCCCGACATCTGCGCCAGCCCAAGCCGAGACCAGAAGACAAGGGCACGTCTTCTCCACAGACATCTACCTGCCACACGTGTATCCGCTGCCCTGGTGTGAAAACACACAGACCTTTCTTCTCTTGTCTGTAGCCCTGAATGTGCCTTAACATCAGTATGTATAATTCATGTAGTCATATTTCTACTTGGAGATATGTTTTTCCCTGGAAAGTCCTCAGGGCTATGTCTCGAAACTGAGAACATCTTAACGTCTCGGAGTCATGCTTTAGGGCTGGGGTGATGCCTGTACCATCTCAGCCCTGTGCTGGCGGGCAGTGGTCTCACACCCCGGTCACCTTGCTGAATGGTCTCCCCTTTCCCTCTCCCCCGACTCGACACTGTCGGTCTGGATAGAGGGGAAAACATGGTACCATGGAGGATAGCCCTCACTCCTGAGAAGCAGACCCTCAGCCTTCACCCCCTCCTCCTGACGGCACCCTCACCCCGTCACGGGGCCCGGGCCCGCAGCCCTCAGAGAGCCCCCCGGACATTCACCCCAGGTCTGGTTCTGGGGCATGTCGGCCCCCTGGGAGCCAGCAGGCGAGTCTGGCCTGGCTGGTAGAGACCGTGAAATGGCCCTGGCTGTCCCCTGGGGCCGAGAGCCGCCAGCGGGCCCAGCTGTTTCCCTGGACAGGGCAGAGCAGCCGGCGGCCGGGAGAGGAGGAAGCACAGGCAATGTTGTGTCTCAGCGTCAGTTTCCTTGTGGCCGTTTTTATTCCCATTGGCTGGTATTGATGAGCGTTTGCCACGCTGATACCTCTGCCCTGGGGAAACAGACTCCTTTTCCAGACATAAAACCAGAGGCTTGGGCAACCCGGGGCTGCCTGGGACCAGCGGGAGGCAAGCAGGGACCCAGGCGTCCGACTTCTGAGCCCACCCTCCCCACCAGACCCCAACCACCCACCCGCGCCCTCCTTTGGCTCAGGTAAAACTTGGGTGGTCTTGAAGCCCCCACCCGCAGGCCCAGCGCCAGGGAGGCGGGAGCAGGATCTGGACACAAGGATGAGGCCCGGGAGAGCGTCTCCTCCTTCCTGCATGGAAAAACAGTGCCATAGCCGGTACCTGGGCCCAGAGGGGTCAAGTCCATCTGAGCATCGATACTCTGGTATGTCCATGGATGGCCGAGCCTGCCTGGCCAGGGCAGGGCTGCTCTGCTTCTGCGGCGCCCAGAAAAACAAGAGAATTGTCTCTGAACCCACCTCTTGGCAGCCTGGGCAGGCAGTTTTGATTCAAAACACACTCGTGGCTTCAGAGAATAGCTGCAGTGCAGCCTGGGGACGGCCAGGGGCAGCGCAGACCCGCTCCGCCTAGCGTTTTCAAGTTCTCCATTAGAGCAATTATGAAATTCATCTGAAAGTCAAATAAGAGCCACAAACCAAAAACAGAATTAGCGAGTAAAAAGGAGGCCTCAGAAACTGATCTGGATGCATTTAGGGGGAAGTGGTCAGTGTCCATTCTGGGTAGGTTTAGCCTCCACGAAGATGCCTCTGGCCTGGGTCAAACCTGCCATACGCTGCATCAGGGAATTGGATGTGACATTAACAGGCAAGAGCAGAGATGAACAGCCAGCTGGCCAATGTCAGCTCACTTATGAAACTGTGATGCGGAGTGGAAACCAGTCCAGGTCTCTGCTGTAACTTTTAGGTTCTCCAGGTCTTTCTGGAGCCCTCGAGGGACTGGGCGCCTCTTCCCTTGACTGCAGTGCTGTCCGCCTCGGATGCGGAGGCCGGGCCTTCACTTTTCACCGAAACCTGTTTGTAGAACCCAGTACAGGGCCAGGTGGGAAGCAGGGCAGGGGAGACGCAGGCTTCCGAGGTCCCGGAGCTCCAGTTCAGAGGCCGTATGACTGCTTCTGGGGCCAACAGGCATGGAGGTCTCATCCCCACCCAGCGATCCCTCTGAGCAAGGGCGTTCCCTCTTGGCTTTGGTGTTTACGCTGGGCTTGCTTTTAGCAGAAATGTTTCTGCTCTGCGAGCTATCCCCCGCTTTCCAAATGTTTTCTAAATGACGGTGCTTGCACACACACACACACACACACACACACACACACAGGACTCCATCTTGAGGCGGGGGGGCCGGGGAGGGGGTGGACAGCGTGCGGCATGGCCCACCCGCTTCCAGCCCCGTGACTCGGCCCCCGGCTGAAGGGATAGCCCAGCCAGCGGATGCCGCCCTCTGCCCGGACACGGACAGCTGCGCCCTCTCCCTCCTGGCGCCCACGGCCTGGACACCAAACCCCACAGCACCAGCACTGGGACCTAGATGCTGTCACGCGAAGCGAAGTCCCTATGATGTCACTTACCTGTGTGATCTAAAACAGGACACGGATGAATCTATTCTCAAAACAGACTCACAGAGAACAGACATACGGTTACCAAAGGGGCAAGAGGGGAGGAGTCGGCCAGGAGTGTGGGATTAACAGATAAGCACAACCACAAATAAAGTAAGCAACAGGATTTACTGTGTATGTAGCACTGGTCAGCAGGATATGCAGTATCTTGCTGTAACCTACACTGGAAAAGAATCTAAAAATCTATGTATGTGTATGGGGCTTCCAGGTGGCTCAGTGGTAAAGAACCTGCCTGCCAAACAGGAGATGCGGGTTCAATCCCTGGGTCGGGAAGAATTCCTGGAGAAGGAAATGGCAACCTGCGGCAGTATTCTTGCCTGGAAAACCCTGCAGACAGAGGAGCCTGGCAGGCTACAGTCCGTGTGATCGCAGAGTCGGACAGGACTGAGCACACATGTGCATGTGTGCACACACACACACACAACTGAATCACTTTGCTGTACACCTGAAATTTTGTAAATCACTCACACTTCAGTAGAAAGAAATAAAACAAAGCCAGGAATTAAAAAAAAAAAAGAAAAGAGAAAAACAGCACCGCAGGGCCCTGAGGACTGTTCCCGGAGACTCCTGGTTTGTTGCAGGCCTCCTAGACAGTCCCCTTAGACCAGAATCCAGGGGAAACATCTCAACCAGTGGATTCCGGGGGTTAGTGCTCTGGGGCCACCAGGAAGGCCAGGCAGACTGGCACAAGCAAGGCCAGCTTTCTCAGCTCTGGGGTCCCAGGCTGGCCCGGATGGTGACCTTTCCCAGTGAGCCCCTTTCCCCGGGAGCTGCCTGCAGCCTGAACCCTCCTCCCGCTGGGGGACTGTGATGCCTGTAGTCACGTGGGGTCACATGTACCCTCAACAAACACTCCTGAGCATGTCCTGTGTGCCAGGCACCCCGAGGGCCGGAGAGACAGCTGTGAACAGAAGGGTCCAAGCCGGCTGCCTGCGGGCAGTTCCGTTTCCAGGGGGAGCGGCAGACAGGAAACCAATAAATGAGAAAAACAGTGATGCCGGATCCTAATGAGTCTGTAGAGAAGCTGAAGCGGCGAGGGGAGGAGGGGAGCTGGCCGCACGTGGTGACGTGATGACGAGGCGGCAGGGCGGCCCTCTGGGGTGCCCCGGGCGGAGCAGCCCGGGCAGGGGAGGAGTGGGCTGGGAGGGGCCCTGGGGCACAGGGCGGCCTGAACAGCCCTGAATGGCCCCCTGCAGTCCACCGTGGGCGACCCCCCTGTGTGCTGCTGCAAGAGACCCCTGACGGCGAGAGTCCTCCCAGGGCCGAGGTGGTCCGCGTCTGGGAGGCCTGGCTGGAAGGCGTTTCTCAGCGGACTCCCGTGCGTGCGTGTGTGTGTGTGTGTGTGTGTGTGTGTGTGTGTGTGTGTGTGTGTGCGCGCGCATGTGCGCACAGAGTTTTACATTTATGTAAGTGAGACGTATTTATCATCTTACTGTTCTTCTACGTTTCTGTGCTGAGAAGGGTCCTTCCCAGGGCAGCAGACCCTTGCCCACTCCCTGCTCACCCGTCACAGGGCCCACACCTCGTTCTGGGGGTGCAGGGAAGGAGAGTCCCTCCAGCCGCATAGGCGTCTCTCTGCTTGGCCACGTCCCCTGACCGTGATGATGCTCTGGCCCCCAGCAGAAGGAGGGACTCGGCCCCTCACCAGGAAGGGGTGGGGGCCTGGCCTCCATCACCAACGCCGCCTCCTCAGCGATGCACTTGGTGTGTCTGACATAAGTGCCAAGCCTCTGTTCACTGTGGTTTTGTTTAATTTGTCCTTATTTCATTTACTTCCTGTCAGACTTTGAAATGGAAGCAGAACTAATTAACGGTAAAGCAGGCTATTGGCTTCTTTTCCCACCTTTGTGTTCTTGCTATTTAGTTGCTAAGTTGTGTCCGACTCTTTTGTGGCAACAGGGACTGTAGCCCACTAGACACCTCTGACTCCAGACAGGAATGCTGGAGTGGGTTGCCATTCCCTTTTCGAGGGGATCTTCCCAATCCAGGGATTAAACCCATGTCTCCTGGATTGGCAGGTGGATTCTTTACCACTGAGCCACCTGGGAAGCCCCCAATCTTTGCACCTTATTTCAAAAACCCTATGTTTTCCCTTTAATATATTTGTACATTCCGCCCAGATAGTTTCTTGTTTTTCTATATGACTTTTAGCGCGTTGATTCTCTTCCGCAAAGCAATAAGAGAAAGGAAAGTTTCCTGACAGCAAAAGGGCAAAGGACATGGATAAATGGCGATAAATACATAAAACAATTTAACATCAATAAAATGCAATACAAAGTAACGTGAAAAATCAAACACGCTCTTTGAAAATCTCTTCTGCGGACAGAGGTAACTGGAAGACTGGCCACCTGGGAGTGAGGCTGTCCTGGAAACTCCTGCCCCATGCAGACACGTGAGCCAGTGCGACGTCGCGGGGAGACACTTGTCAAGAGACAGGGAGGGCAGAAACAAAGTGCGTGCCTTCTGACCTGGCGTTTCTATTTTTAGGAACATGTGCTAAGAAAAGAACCGCGGGGACAGATACAACTTTAGTGCAGCAAGGTCCTCAGAGCACACAGGTCCACAGCAGAAACAGCCACCATCACAGCTACCACAGAAGCTGGGAAGAGCTCAGGCGTTCTACAACAGTGAGACAGTACTCGGTGTACTACAAGGTAGCCACTAAAAGTCACATAAAGGGTTCAGAAGTGTTCCTGACACACACGTAGTAAATCGTGCAATAGGATAATCTCATACACGGCTTCCCTGCTGGCTCAGCTGATAAAGAATCTGCCTGCAGTGCAGGAGACCTGGGTTTGATCCCCGGGTCAGGAAGATCCCCTGAAGAAGGAAATGCAACCCACTCCAGTATCCTTGCCTGGGAAATCCCATGGACAGAGGAGCCTGGGGGCTCAGACACAGCTTAGTGACCCCCAAAAAATAGTGACTGGGGGTGGAGGAGCCCAAGAAATAGCAGTTTGTTCGTTTTTGATCACTTGGCACATTTACCAACCCCGTGTCTTATTTCTCTGGGCTGACAGAAGCATGCGTTTGGCCACTGAACCTCAGCTGTTCCTGAAGCTCGTCTCAGGGGCCTGGCCATGCCTGTCACCACCTGACACACCCCTGGGTCCCCCAGGTTACATGCCGCGTGTGTCACTGGGATGGATGATCTCCATCACCATGATGATGTGGAGGTGACCTGCTCCGTCTGTGAAGGCCTGGCAGGAATGCCACACTGCACCCAGATCTTAATTTCTGGCACCATTCTCCAACAACAAGAACCGCAGCTGGTTCCAGGCCTGGGCAGTTTCCGAGATGTGGGCATAGCCAGATGACCCCCTTCCAAAGAGTACAGCATGGAAGAATAGGGAAACTTCCTAGTGGAGACACCTGGTCCATCCTACTCAAGGCAGGTGGTCAGGAGTCCACAGTGACAGAGACGCCTGCCATTGTCGGGACTCAACCCTGACTATGCCAGGATGGGAGCAGCTCTCTCCTGCTGTGGCTCTTCTACCCAAAACCCTCAGTCCTGATCTGACCACGTGAAAAACGTCAAACTCAAAAAACAGAAAGACAATGTAAAATTCCTGACCAGCCCTCCTGAACACGCCCATAGTTATGAAAAAAGAGGGAAAATCTGAGAAACTCTCCCAGTGAGGAAGCACCTAAAGAGATGCCATGAATAAACATGGGGTCTTACATGGGGTCTTGGAACAGGAGCAAGAGGACTCAGGGAAACCCTGAGGGAACCTGCATAAAGCGTGGACTTGAGTCACTGACAGGGCTTCAGGATTTGTTCATCCCGTCTAGTCAAGGCTATGGTTTTCCCAGTGGTCATGCAGGGATGTGAGAGTTGGACTGTAAAGAAAGCTGCTGCTGCTAAGTCACTTCAGTCGTGTCCGACTCTCTGCGACCCCATAGACGGCAGCCCACCAGGCTCCCCCGTCCCTGGGATTCTCCAGGAAAGAACACTGGAGTGGGCTGAGCTCCAAAGAATTATTGATGCTTTTGAACTGTGATGCTGGAGAAGACTCTTGAGAGTCCCTTGGAAAGCAAGGAGATCCAACCAGTCAACTGATGTTGAAGCTGAAACTCCAATACTTTGGCCATCTGATGTGAAGAGCTCACTCATTTGAAAAGGCCCTGATGCTGCCAAAGATTGAAGGCATGAGGAGAAGGGGATGAAAAAAGATGAGCTGGTTGGATGGCATCACCAACTCGACGGACATGAGTTTGAGTGAACTCCAGGAGTTGGTGATGGACAGGGAGGCCTGGCATGTTGCAGTCCATGGGGTAGAAAAGAGTCGGACACGACTGAGTGACTGAACTGAACTGGACTGTGGTAAATACGTCCTACAGGGAAGGTATTCACAACAGTGGAAATGAGTGTAGGGTACATGGGGTTCCCTGCACCATGTCTGCAACTCTGCCATAAATCTAAAACTATTCCAAATTGAACTTTTTTTGATCTATAGGTAGTTAGTGACTCCTTGATAAAGAATGTTTGTGCTTTTGGGAGCAACCAGGATCTAAAGATAAAGGGTCGTGATGGTGTGCAATGGAAATTAGAGCTGGAGCTCTCAGTGGGTGGGAGGGTGGGGGTGGGGCTGGGGGCTTCTGCCCCTGATCCAGGATGGGGAGGGGGCGCTGGGCCTGTGGGGAGGGATCTGGGAGGGGCTGGTGGGCAGGCAGCGCCACTTGCTCTCAGCCAGCACCGCCCACTCCCCCTTCTTTCCGGCCCTGTCCTCCTGCCTGCCTGCTCCTCAACCACCTGCTCCTGCCTTCTCTGACCGTCTTCCCTCTTTCCGCCCCCTCCCCTCACTTCCAGTTCTCCCTGCCTTCTCCTGGTGCCCTCAGCCCCGTCCCCCTTTCCCTCCTTGGGCCATTTTCGTGTCCCTCCCTGGACACAGCTCCCTGTGCCCACAGCCTCCCCCCCCGGCTCACCCCTCCCCGCTCCAGCCCCACTTCTCCAAGATGGGCCAAACTGCAGAGGTCACGCAGTGTTAGTTACTTCATCTCTTGCTTGAACATGGCCTTATATCCTCACGCTTTAAACAGCAAGTAAGCTCAGCGTGCCCAAGGCCCCACCAGGAGCTCGGGCGAGGCGGGCCACCTGCACACGTGTCTGCTCCTCGTCTGCTGTTGCACAGGGTCACTGCTGTGAGAGCAGCCTCGTCACCCACGGCCTGTGTGTGAAGCGAGGATGTTCAGACGGATCAGAGCAACCCGGCAGGGTCCACCAGGCCCGCAGCCCCATCCTCTTCCACGGGCTGACTGGCCCTTCTGCCTGGAGAACCGTGGGTGGGGGGTCACGTGGAGGCCATGACCCTCTCGGGTCTCCGTTTTTGCCTCCTGCGTGGCTCCCCTGGGGGGTGCTGCAGGACACCACTGCAGGCCTGGGGCGTGAAACCCGGGCAGTTTCCCCTCTCACAGTTCTGGATGCCGGACATCAAAGGTCAAGGTTGTGGCAGAGTCTCGCTTCCTCTGGAGCCCCAGGGAAGAGACTGCGGCGGCTGTCCCATCCTTGGGGCTCCGGGAGCTCACCTCTCTCCCTCTGCCTTTGCCTCGCACCCGCCCCTGGGGCCTCCGTCAGCCTCTCTCCCATCAGACACAGGTCGTTGACTTAGGGCCCCTGGATCGCCCTGGAATGAGCTCACTGGAGAGCCTTACCTTTGATACATCTGTAGACACGCTTGTTCCAAACCCGAGTCTGCTCTGAGGTTCGGGTGGGCATGGCCCTCTTCATAGCCCTCCATCTATCAGCCCTGACCTGCCTTCACGAACCCGAGTCTGGAGAGGAGGCCCTCAGTTAACTAAACTGTGCTTCAGAGAGGTTATTTTTGCCAATTTTCCTTGACAAACCAAGGATTACAGGGTGAAGAACCAGCGTCCTTGATTTTTTTTTTTTAATGTACTAGCCTCAGGGTATTAGAAATTTGCAAGAATAGTTGAACAACAATTTTTGGCAGTTTTGCGTAAATCTAATTTCGTATTAGCTTCAGCTCAGATGGCTGGAAAGGAGGCAGTTTGTTTGCTCTCCCGATGTTTATCTGGCGTCCGCACTGTGCCAGGCCTGGGGGTGCAGCGGTGAGTGAAAACAGACGGAGGGGTCTGCATCCAAGGAAAGGACCGTTGCAGGAGAGCAAGATGGCCACGCAAGGTCTAGGCTGCACAGACGACCCTGTAACCCGCACGTGGGCCTGGCACAGCTCGCAAGACAGCCCACCCTGAAGACCCCCAGCGTCGTGGCGGCTCTGGTAATGCCAAGGATGATGGTTTAAGGCACAAATCACTGTCTCAGCTGCGGAATTAGAAACACACAGGTCAACTGGCCCTTGGGTGTCCACACACCGCCTTCCCCCATGTCACCCTCCACCAAAGCGGCAGCTCCGGCAGGGCACCACACAGGCCCTGGGGCAGCGTGGAGCTTGGGGGACCAGCTAAGCAGGGCCCCAAACTCCTGACGTCCTGAACCCAGAACCTGCGGCAGAGGAACTTTGCAGGTGTGATTAGCTTACGGGCCTTGAGCTGGGGAGACAGTCTGGGTTACCTGGGCGGGCCCAGTGTCATCACAAGCGTCCGTGTAGGAAGGAGGGGGATTGAGAGGAGGAGGCAAGGGGACCACGTAGATGAGACTGGAGTGACGTGGCCACAAGCCAAGGAGTGCCAGTGGCCCTCCAGAAGCAGCTGGAAGAGGAGGGAATAAGCCCTCTCTGGGTCTACTAGACAGAACGTGGTCCACTGGAGAAGGGAATGGCAAGCCACTTGAGTATTCTTGCCTTGAGAACCCCATGAACAGTATGAAAAGGCAAAACGATAGGATACTGAAAGAGGAACTCCCCAGGTCAGTAGGTGCCCAATATGCTACTGGAGATCAGTGGAGAAATAACTCCAGAAAGAATGAAGGGATGGAGCCAAAGCAAAAACAATACTCAGTTGTGCAGGTGACTGGTGATAGAAGCAAGATCCGATGCTGTAAAGAGCAATGCTGCATAGGAACCTGGAATATCAGGTTCATGAATCAAGGCAAATTGGAAGTGGTCAAACAAGAGATGGCAAGGGTGAACGTCGACATTCTAGGAATCAGTGAACTAAAATGGACTGGAATGGGTGAATTTAACTCAGATGACCATTATATCTACTACTATGGGCAGGAATCCCTCAGAAGAAATGGAGTAGCCATCATGGTCAACAAAAGAGTCCAAAATGCAGTACTTGGATGCAGTCTCAAAAACGACAGAATGATCTCTGTAGTTTCCAAGGCAAACCATTCAATATTACAGTAATCCAAGTCTATGCCTCAACCAGTAATGCTGAAGAAGCTGAAGTTGAACGGTTCTATGAAGACCTACAAGACCTTTTAGAACTAACACCCAAAAAAAAGATGTCCTTTTCATTATAGGGGACTGGAATGCTAAAGTAGGAAGTCAAGAAACACCTGGAGTAACACGCAAATTTGGCCTTGGAATGCGGAATGAAGCAGGGCAAAGACTAATAGAGTTTTGCCAAGAAAATGCACTGGTCATAGCAAACACTCTCTTCCAACAACACAAGAGAAGACTCTACACGTGGACATCACCAGGTGGTCCACACCGAAATCAGATTGACTATATTCTATGCAGCCAAAGATGGAGAAGCTCTATACAGTCAATGAAAACAAGACCAGGAGCTGACTGTGGCTCAGAACATGAACTCCTTATTACCAAATTCAGACTGAAATTGAAGAAAGTAGGGAAAACAACTAGACCCTCAGGTATGACCTAAATCAAATCCCTTATGATTATACAGTGGAAGTGAGAAATAGATTTAAGGGCCTAGATCTGATAGATAGAATGCCTGATGAACTATGGAATGAGGTTTGTGACATTGTACAGGAGACAGGGATCAAGACCATCCCCAAGAAAAAGAAATGCAAAAAAGCAAAATGGCTGTCTGGGAGGCCTTACAAATAGCTGTGAAAAGAAGAGAAGCAAAAAGCAAAGGAGAAAAGGAAAGATATACCCATTTGAATGCAGAGTTCCAAAGAATAGCAAGAAGAGATAAGAAAGCCTTCCTCAGTAATCAGTGCAAAGAAATAGAGGAAAACAACAGAGTGGGAAAGACTAGAGATCTCTTCAAGAAAATTAGAGATACCAAGGGAACATTTCATGCAAAGATGGGCTTGATAAAGGACAGAAATAGTCTGGACCTAACAGAAGCAGAAGATATTAAGAAGATGTGGCAAGAATACATGGAAGAACTGTACAAAAAGATCTTCAAGACCCAGATAATCATGATGGTGTGATCAGTCACCTAGAGCCAGACATCTTGGAATGTGAAGTCAAGTGGGCCTTAGAAAGCATCACTACGAACAAAGCTAGTGGAGGTGATGAAATTCCAGTTGAGCTGTTTTAAATCCTGAAAGATGATGCTATGAAAGTGCTGCACTCAATATGCCAGCAAATTTGGAAAACTCAGCAGTGGCCACAGGACTGGAAAAGGTCAGTTTTTCATTCCAGTTCCAAAGAAAGGCAATGCCAAAGAATGTTCAAACTACCGCACAATTGCACTCATCTCACATGCTAGTAAAGTAACACTCAAAATTCTCCAAGCCAGGCTTCAGCAATATGTGAACCATGAACTCCCTGATGTTCAAGCGGGTTTTAGAAAAGGCAGAGGAACCAGAGGTCAAATTGCCAACATCCACTGGATCATGGAAAAAGCAAGAGAGTTCCAGAAAAACATCTATTTCTGCTTTATTGACTATGCCAAAGCCTTTGACTGTGTGGATCACAATAAACTGTGGAAAATTCTGAAAGAGACAGAAATACCAGACCACTTCACCTGCCTCTTGAGAAATCTGTATGCAGGTCAGGAAGCAACAGTTAGAACTGGACATGGAACAACAGAGTGGTTCCAAATAGGAAAAGGAGAATGTCAAGGCTGTATATTGTCACCCTGCTTATTTAACTTCTATGCAGAGTACATCATGAGAAACGCTGGACTGGAAGAAACACAAGCTGGAATCAAGGTTGCCGGGAGAAATATCAATAACCTCAGATATGCAGATGACACCACCCTTATGGCAGAGAGTGAAGAGGAGCTAAAAAGCCTCTTGATGAAGGTGAAAGAGGAGAGTGAAAAAGTTGGCTTAAAGCTCAACACTTGCAAAACGAAGATCATGGCCTGCGGTCCCATCACTTTATGGGAAATAGATGGGGAAACAGTGGAAACAGTGTCAGACTATTTTTGGGCTCCAAAATCACTGCAGATGGTGACTGCAGCCATGAAATTAAAAGACGCTTACTCCTTGGAAGAAAAGTTATGACCAACCTAGATAGTATATTCAAAAGCAGAGACATTACGTTGCCAACTAAGGTCCTTCTAGTCAAGGCTATGGTTTTTCCTGTGTTCGTGTATGGATGTGAGAGTTGGACTGTGAAGAAGGCTGAGTGCCAAAGAACTGATGCTTTTGAACTGTGGTGTTGGAGAAGACTCTTGAGAGTCCCTTGGACTGCAAGGAGATCCAACCAGTCCATTCTGAAGGAGATCAACCCTGGGATTTCTTTGGAAGGAATGATGCTGAAGCTGAAACTCCAGTACTTTGGCTACCTCATGCAAAGAGTTGACTCACTGGAAAAGACTCTGATGCTGGGAAGGATTGGGGGCAGGAGGAGAAGGGGACGACCGAGGATGAGATGGCTGGATTGTATCACGGACACAATGGACATGAGTCTGAGTGAACTCCGAGAGATGGTAATGAACAGGGAGGCCTGGCGTGCTGCGATTCACGGGGTCACAAAGAGTCGGACACGACTGAGCAGCTGAACTGAACTGAACTGGGTCTACTAGACCCACCCACTGAAGGACATGCTGCAGTCTTGTCCACGAGCCTCATTTCAGCTTTATGGCCTCCAGAACGGAGTGACAATACACTGCTGTTGCTTTAAGCAGCTACGCCCATGGTCCCTTGGCAAAGCTGCTCCATGTGGCTAACCCTGAGAAAAACATCAGGCCAACCCAAACAGAGGGACAGTCTACAAAACACCTGAACGGCCCTCCTCAGCCTTTTGATGACGCACTGGGGCTGGACCCCACAGGAGGCAGGGGGCTGAGGGTCTAAACACCTGCCTATGAGAACAGACAGCAGAGAGTGGGAGTGAAGAGCCAGAGCCAGAGGTCAGCAGGAGGGGGGCAGAGCAGAGCCAGGCCAGCGCTGGGAGAGGCCCACCAGGAGGCCCCACGTGGGGCCCTGGCGGCCAAACGAGACCCTGAGTCCGGGCGGAAAGAAGAGCATTAGGCCACCCATCACCCTCTGTGCCCAAGAAAGGCTCCCAGCTCGGGCGGCGGGCTCACCGCCCCCACCCTCCCTGAGCCTCCAGCATCTCTCGTCACAGCCCGCTCCCCCCACGCCCCGCCGTCCACCCAGCTCAGCTCTGCGGCCTCAGACCCGCGGTCCGCAGTCTGCTCCGTGCGCGCCCATTGGCTGGAGCCGCCGGTCCCCAGGGCGCAGTGATCCCTGAATCTTGCCCCGGATTTTCCGCCTGGCGGGGCTCCCCATCCGACCGCGGGGGAAGCGGAGCCTGGCCCCTCGCCCTTCTGTGGCCTTGAGTACCTGCCCTGGAGAGGGGTGTTCTGGGGCAGCTGGAGAAAGAAACCAAAGGCGGCGGCGCAGTAAAAGCGCATCGCCCGTGAACGCAGAGGTGTTAGCGCTTCCGGCCCTCAGATGGATCCCAGGCGAGGCTAACCTTCTGGGTAAGATCAGAGGCCCCGCCGCCTCCGCCCTCGGAACCTGGAGGCCCGAGCAGAGACCGCCCTGCCTCGTCTGCAGGCGGCGGCTCTGACAGCGGTGCTGGGGGCAGGATGGGGCCGGCCCTGGTCTCACCCTGTCCACACGCGCGCCCTCCCGGTCTGGTCTGCAGTGGGAACATCACAAAACCATAGCCTGCCTCCGGCCAGCTGCTAGGGCAGACGGCAGCGGGCCAGGATGCAGCTTGCTGGCGCTGGCAAAAGTGACAGCAGACAAGAGACCCAGGCCCTCCCGACAGGCGGAGGCGAAGGGCTTGCCGCGAACTCCCGCTTGAGAAGCGGGGAGGCCCCGGGGCTGTGTGGGCGCGGGGGCGAGGCCCGCAGGCGACCATACCCCCGCGGCTGGGGCCAGGAGGCCGGCGCTGGGCCATCCCTCCCGCCGCCTCCCGCCACTGCCTCACCGGGAGGGCCAGGGCTTCCCGTGGAACGACGTGAGAACCGAAGCAGGCATGCAGGTGGGGGAGGCCGAGCACCGCGGACCGGAGCGGGGTTACGGCAGTCTGGGAGGGGGCTGATGCCCCCAGAAGGGGGGCCGTCAGGACGAGGGGAGCGGCCAGGGGCCCCAAGAGAAGCCAGCTTCAGGGGGCGGTGCGCTGGGCTGGAAGGTGAGTAAACGACTGAGTGCGAGGAGCCGTGGAGATCCCCGGGTCCTGCTCTCGGTACCGAGGCCGGGCCAGCGGGGCCAGGATGGCAGCCTCAGCTTCTGGGCCAGGAGCCTTGTCCTGGGGGCTGCTCTCCAGCCCCACACAGCCGACCAGGCCTCCTCTCCTCATAGGCTGGCCCCAGGGCGTGCCGGGCACAGACATTTGTTCTCCTAACTGCCAGAAAGGAAAGGCTTCCCTGGTGGCTCAGTGGCAAAGAACGCGCTTGCCAATGTGGGAGACGCGGGCTCGATCCTTAGGAGGGAAGATCCGCTGGAGGAGGAGGTGGCAACCTGCTCCAGTCTTCTTGCCTGGAGAGTCCCACGGACAGAGGAGCCTGGTGGGCAGTCCATGAGGCAGCAGAGAGTTGGACACGACCGAGCGACTCAGCAACAACAGAAAGGAAGAGGGGGTTGCTGGTCAGCCTCACTTCACCTGTCCTCACGGTCAGCCTTGCAGACGGTGGGACTCAGCTCCCCCAAAATGGGAAGCCCTGACCCTCACCCAGTGGGCCCCAGGCCACTCTTCCCACCCCAAGGCCTTCCTGAGACAGCACACACGGTCACACCTTCCTGTGGACAATGAGGTCCCACCCCTGGTCAGCACCCCGCTCACCCCCCTGGAGCTGAGCCTGAGGGGTGGCAGCCGCAGGTGTATGGCCTTTCTCCTCTATTTTCCATTAATCTCATATCACCAGAGCAGAAGTTAGCTACCTTTTTCAACAAAAGGCTGATCAAGCAGCAGTTGTCCCCCACCCACCTCCCGGGTCTGGGTGGTGGGTTGTTGGTGACACCTTCCAGATCACGTGCCCTCTCACTGGCTCAGAAACACACTCACTGGCCGTGCTGCATCCCATTGCTGGGAGCTGCAGAGGAGGAGCCTCAGAAGGGGCAGTTGCGTCTACACATGGCCCTCTCTGTGAGTCTCTGCAGCCCCCGGGGAGGTGGTTCTTATCATCATCCATGTGGCGTGTCACAGAAGGGCCTGGCATTTGGGTCTGGGCCTCCCCAGCTTCAGTGGTTCCCAGAGATCTCAGCAGCTGCAGAGTCCCACTGCAGGGGGACGGGGGAGAGAAGCAGGGTGCGGCAGGGAGCCCACCCACCAGGACGGCAGTGGGTGACCGGCAGTGGCTCCGCCTTGCACTGGGTCCTTGGCACTGCCCTCCAGGCCCACAGCCTCGGTCCAGAGGAAAGGCAAAGCCGCGAACAAGGGCCTGCCCAGGGCGTGGGCCTTTCTGGGGTCCGTGAGCTTACCTCCTCTGCAGCCACACCTTTCTGCACCTCTTCCTGTCTCCCTTCTGGCCTGCAGACCCCTCCACTCTGGCCCCAGGGTACCGCGGGCACTCTGAGACACGCCCCGCCTCTCTCCATCTCCCAGCTCCCTGGCCTGGGCGGGAGGGGGACCCTCCTGGCTGTTCCTGCCTGTCCATTCACCTCAACTCTCTTCCGTCTATCCTGGGATGCACTGTTCCCTCCAGTGGCCCCCTGGGCCCTTCAGCGTGGCCAGGAGCCCCCGCCCTCCCCCAGTGGCCCTTCCCGTGGGTTGAGCTCACCTGAATGCAGGTGGTCTATCCGTGATGGGAGGGGCCGCCCACCCTCCTCACCTCTGAAGTCTGAGCCTCACTGCTGATGCTCCTTCTCCCCACAGAAAACAGGGGCTGGTGGGCGAAAGGACCTGGGTTCCAGCCCCGATCTGCTTTCTAGAGACCAGGACTCCTGCAGAGTCCTGGACCTCGGCCTCCATGTCTGCGGATGAGGACAGTGCCCCCATGCCCACATGTTGTCGCAAAGGTGGCAGCCTGTGTGAAGGTGCCTGGCAGACGCCAGAGGCCCCTGTGAATACTTGGGCCCACACAGAGGAGCGAGCAGAACCGGAAATGGCCACTGTGTGGATAACTACGAAATGCTGATATTTTAAATGCTTTAAAGCAAGTTAACTTTTCAGGTTAAAAAAAATGGAGTTAAAACAGAAGTAGAGCTAATATGATAATTACAATAAATATGAATGGTCTAAACACTTCAAAGAAAAGGCAGAAACTGTCAGACTGGATAAAAATCTGGACCAGACTAAGAGCTGTTCAAGAGAAGTGCACTTTAAATATAAACACAGAATGAGAGAGAGAATGCTAAAAGGAGAAACCGTGTAAACTCTAATAACAAGGACTTGAGTGGGCATATTAATGCCAGATGAAGCAGACTTCAGAATGGGGACTGTTGCCAGGAATATTCTTGAGACTGTGACAAGTCTACTTACACGAGGTGAGAGCTGGATGATGTGAAAGGTCAAAATCATGAAGACAGTCGGAGGGTCGAGGGTCGCCTCTCATGACAGACAGAGCAAGCAGACAGAAATTCCTAAAGATGCGGAGAACTTGAACAGCTTCACAGAACAGTTTGACCCATGGAATGCTACAAAGCACTTCACCCAAGAGCTACAGAGCATATTCTTTTCAGGAAGAGTTCTCCAAATGCACAAACTTAATGGAGGATGGAGATGGTACCTCAGGTCAAAGAGAAAGAATTTAATGATGATCTGGGAAATATGCTGTTCACACTTGTTCAGTCACTCAGTCGTGTCCGACTCTTTGCAACCCCATGAATCGCAGCAGGCCAGGCCTCCCTGTCCATCACCATCTCTTGGAGTTCACTCAGACTCAACGTCCATTGAGTCAGTGACACCATCCAGCCATCTCATCCTCGGCCGTCCCCTTCTCCTCCTGCCCCCAATCCCTCCCAGCATCACAGTCTTTTCCAGTGAGTCAACTCTTCGCATGAGGTGGCCAAAGTACTGGAGTTTCAGCTTCAGCATCATTCCTTCCAAAGAAATCCCAGGGCTGATCTCCTTCAGAATGGACTGGTTGGAACTCTTTGCAGTCCAAGGGACTCTCAAGAGTCTTCTCCAACACCACAGTTCAAAAGCATCAATTCTTTGGTGCTCAGCCTTCTTCACAGTCCAACTCTCACATCCATACATGACCACAGGAAAAACCATAGCCTTGACTAAACGGACCTTAGTCGGCAAAGTAATGTCTCTGCTTTTGAATATACTATCTAGGTTCACATGGAAATAAAATTAGCTCCCAACTCACATGATACCAAAGATAAAATTTAGCTGAATCAGACTTAATTGTGGAAAATAAATCTTTAAAACTTTCACAAGGAAATATAGGGAGATATTTTGTGACTTTTCAGTAAGGAATGATTTATTAAGGAAGTCTTTAAAAAGGCAAATCATAAAGGACAAAGGGTTGATCAATTCAATTGTATTAAAAGTACAAACTATACATTAAAGGACATCATAATCAATTTAAGAAAACACCTCATGGAAAAAGATGTCTGTACCACAAAAATAGCCAAAGGATTAAAATCAAATATATGTCAAGCATTCCTGCAACCAATGTTAAATAATAAACAGTACAAACAATTTAAGAGCTGTAAGGTGGTTAGTGAGAGAAAAGTACAAATGGTAAATAAATCTTGAAATATTATTAACCTCACTAATAATCAGAGAAATGCAAATTAAACTATAATAAAATTCCATTTCATACCCATAAAATCTCCAAAAATCTCATTATTCCAAATGCTGCAGAGGCTGTAGAGGAAAAGAAAGCTTGTAGGCGTTGCAGTTGGGAGTGTGAGCTGAGATAACCCAGTGTCTAGTGAGTATAAAAATGCATGTCCACAACAATGGGAAACTTCCAGTCCTGGGTGTACACACATGTGTGGCTTAGAGGATCTTTAAGTACATAAGGAAGGTTTTACACAACTGTCTGTTCCTAACAGTACTGACTCTTGCTTGGAGAGATAGAGACATATTTATTATATAATAAAAGTGTATAGAACTTCTTGGTGAAGATAAACATCCAATCTAAGATGGTGACCAGCTCTTGGAGGCGTGCTGAGGGAAAACAGGAGCAACTGTGGTTTCAACTGTGTATTTAACACTTTATTTCATGGATACCTGTTACATTATTCTTATTTTCTATGCTTGAAAATGTGCATAGATTTCACTCATTGCAAGTACTGTGTAACTTTGTACAGGTAGCCACACTAATTACAAAAGTGTCGTCCATGCAGTTGCTGGATTTTAAATCGCATCTGCTGCTGTGAAGGAGTCTGCAGAAAGCTCAGCAAGCTTCCCTTAAATGTGCGCTGTGTTAGATAGTTTTAGAAACTGAAAAGGGGAGGAGGGTAAAGCAATTAGGTTTGTTGCTTAATAATTTGGCTAAAGCCGTATTTCTCAAAGTAGACTGGGGCCCCTTAGGGTCTCTGAGACCTTCTCAGGAGTCTCTGAGGTCGAGACTTTTAGCACTAAGCGTTACTGTTTCTTCACAGTGTTGACGTTTGCACCGAGAGTTCAGTGGCACTGACAGGTGACCGGCAGGTCCGTGCTTTGAATCCGAGCTGGCAGCAGTTCTGTGCTTCTGAACCAGGCACTCACCGGAAGGTCCCTTCACTGGAAAATGTTCTGGGTGAGACAACAAAATCACGAGTTCTACTGAACCTCGATGCTTGAGAAGACTGTCTTTTTAATGTCATTACAAGAGGGAAAGTGCACATAGCGCTTCTCTGCAGACTGGAGCAGAGTGTCTGTGCTTTTCAGGAAAAGCCTGACGGCTGGGTTGCCAGCTGAACTCACGTTTTCTGTGGAACATCAGTTTTTCTTCAACACCTTACAGGCAAATGAGTTAGGAGTTATTGCTTACCAAACACCATGCAGTTGAATGAAGTGAAATGGTCATTGCAAAGAAAGCCAGTGACAGTATTTGTTGCAAGTGATAAAATATGGACTTTCAACTGAAAGCTACATTTTGAAAAATGCATATCTATCCACCACAGAAACCTTCACAGCTTCCCATGCCTGAAAGAATTTTCTGATAAGATGGCAGGAGATATTAGCCAATGTGATTTTTTGTGTTGTATAATGAAATGTGTCTACATTTGAAACTTTCCAGAACTCAGTGAACCAATATTTTCCATGTGACCAAGACAGAATGCTATAAAACCAGGCAAAGGGAGAAGATCCATTCACGGCAGAAGGTAAACCAATGCCCTTTAGTGTAACAGAGAAGAAAAAGTTTATTGACGGTGTTTCAGATTCTTCACTGCAACTAATCCTAAGGCAATGTCGAGTCTGCTATAGTGTCAAAGAATGTCTACCATCATATGAACAAACTATTAGCAGAGTGTTTTTGGACAACCTGGCTGCCAGATTTTCTTCATGTCCTTCAACCAAAAAAACACATTCACATGATGATTATTGAAACAAGGGTGAGAACAAGTCAGACTTTGGGGAGATCTGTAAAGTTGTAAAGCAAGACCACTGTTTATACTGAATTTTTAATGGAAATATAGTGGCTTTCATAATCATGTTATTTATAGTAACATATAACAGCGTTATTGTTACTTTCAGGGATTAAATAAATATTTAGATGTTTGATCTTAATTTCTAATATGGTAAATACTGACAAATATGACCTTTATGAGCAAAAGCTCTCTGAGGCAATTTCTAAGCATATAAAGGGGCTGAGACCACAACAGCTGCTCACGTGTGGAGTAGGGCACACCTGTGTGTCTCCTGTGTCATGACTGTGGACACACGGTCACACACGGTCACATGTGACTCTGAGGACATGGGGAGGGAAGCACGTGTTTTCTGGAAACATGTCTACACTGGGTCACGGGGCCCGGGTGTGTGGGTGTAGACGTGCGGGCTTAATTGCGTGGAATAAAGTTGTTCAGAGGAGACATTTCAGAAGGAGTGTGTTAAATGGCCACAGTTCTATTTCTGGCAGAGAGAAAAGGTCCTATATTTCTTTGCATTTAAAATATTTGGTTGGCACAGACTTAGACACCGAGCTTATGGTTGCCAGTGGATGGGGGAAGGGGAGGTGGGGGACGGGACAGTTTGGGAGTTTGGGATGGACACGCCCGCCGTGCTGGGTTTGAAGTGGATAATCGACAGGGACCTGCTCTACAGCACAGGCAGCTCTTCTCAGAGTTACGTGGCAGCCTGGGGGAGGGAGTTTGGGAGAAAATGGGTGCGGGTATACGCACGGCTGAGCCCCTTCATGGCTCACCTGAAGCGATCTCAATATTGTTAATCAGCTGTACTCCAATACAAAATTTAAAAGTTTAAAAAAATCAAATAAAATATTTTGGTTGGAAACACTAGCCATATTGAAACATGACATTGCTCACCACGCACTGAGTAGGAAAGAAAGGGCCCCTTTCCTCAGGCGGGGCGGGGCCGCAGGCCTGCAAGAAGAATGCTGGGTGGACCAGGATCCATGCCCTGTGGCTTGAACCTCGGTCCGGTTCAGCCACCTCCAAGGGCGCAAATGGGTCTTTCGCGCCAGCTGCTCTGGCCAAGCATTTAGCTCTGTTGGTGTTCTACCTGGAGTGCTAACTGAAGGCACACACATCCACTCAATCATTACTTCCGATATTTACCATATACTGATGGACACCCTCCCCACATTGTACTATTATGTGGGTGCTGGAAACATAGGGTCAGGAACTGACCCTATGGGGCTGGTTGGGGAAGCAGATAATGAGCAGTAGGTGAAGGGGTTAATTCTAAGCATCAGAAAGGGAACTGTGAATGATGGCTGAGCGCTGCCTTGGTTGGAGGGGCAGAAGAGGCCTCTCTCCAGGGGACTCCAGCAGGGGGAGAGGGTGGCTAAGAGGCCCTGGGGAGAGTGTTCCAGGCTAAGGGGACAAAAGCTGGACTTGGGGCGGATGCACAGGCTGGAGGTCCTTGGTGCTTCTGAGAGGCCAGGCTGCATATCCAGTCATAGGCCAGCAAACAGACCCAGTGTGGCGAGGTGAGCACAGGGGCCTGCAGGTCGGTGGAGGAGCAGAGCCTAGGTAAAGCCCTCTGCTGCAGACGGACGTACGGACGTGAGAGCTTTGTGATAGCAGCTGCTGCCGCGGAAGGCCCCCGAGCATGTCTCAGCCATCTCCAAGAACTCCTGTCTCACCTCTTTGCCCACCAGTCATAATGGCTAAAATAAAAATAGTGGCAACACCAAATGCTGGCGGAGGTGCTGAGAAAGTGAACCCCTTGTCCACCGCCTGGAGTGGGGGGCGGTGCAAAGTGGAACAGCTGTTGGAGCAGAAGATAGGAGTTTCTTGCACAAATGAACATGCAACTAAATACGACCCAACCCCATACTCCTGGGCATTGATCTCAAAGAAGTGAAGATAGGTTCACGCAGACGCCTGCCCATGGACACGCATGACAGCTAAGACTGGAAATGACACAGATGCCCATTAGCAGTGCGCATAGTGAACAGACAGATTCCCCCACACTGTGGACCACAGTAAAAAGGATGAACTATGAGAAGTCAAGGGGGCCTTAGGAAGCATCACTACAAACAAAGCTAGTGGAGGTGATGAAATTCCACTTGAGCTGTTTCAAATCCTGAAGGATGATGCTGTGAAAGTGCTGCACTCAATATCCCAGCAAATTTGGAAAACTCAGCAGTGGCCACAGGACTGGAAAGGTCAGTTTTTATTCCAATTCCAAAGAAAGGCAATGCCAAAGAATGCTCAAACTACCGCACAGTTGCACTCATCTCACACACTAGTAAAGTAATGCTCAAAATTCTCCAAGCCAGGCTTCAGCAATACATGAACCATGAACTCCCTGATGTTCAAGCTCGTTTTAGAAAAGGCAGAGGAACCAGAGATCAAATTGCCAGCATCCACTGAATCATGGAAAAAGCAAGAGAGTTTCAGAACAACATCTATTTTTTGCTTTATTGACTATGCCAAAGCCTTTGACTGTGTGGATCACAATAAACTTTAGAAAATTCTGAAAGAGATGGGAATACCAGACCACCTGACCGGCCTATTGAGAAATCTGTATGCAGGTCAGGAAGCAACAGTTAGAACTGCACATGGAACAACAGACTGGTTCCAAATAGGAAAACGAGTACGTCAAGGCTGTATATTGTCACCCTACTTATTTAACTTATATGCAGAGTACATCATGAGAAACGCTGGGCTGGAGGACACACAAGCTGGAATCAAGATTGCCGGGAGAAATATCAATAACCTCAGATATGCAGATGACACCACCCTTATGGCAGAAAATGAAGAGGAACTAAAAAGCCTCTTGATGAAAGTGAAAGTGGAGAGTGAAAAGTTGGTTTGAAGCTCAACAGATCTTCAGATGATCTTCAGAAAACAAAGATCATGGCATCCAGTCCCATCACTTCATGGGAAATAGATGGGGAAACAGTGGAAACAGAGTCAGACTTTATTTTGGGGGGCTCCAAAATCACTGCAGATGATGACTGCAGCCATGAAATTAAAAGACACTTATTCCTTGGAAGAAAAGTTATGACCAACCTAGACAGCATATTGAAAAGCAGAGACATTACCTTGCCAAAAAACGTCCATCTAGTCAAGGCTATGGTTTTTCCTGTGGTCATGTATGGATGTGAGAGTTGGACTGTGAAGAAGGCTGAGCACCGAAGAATTGATGCTTTTGAACTGTGGTGTTGGAAAAGACTCTTGAGAGTCCCTTGGACTGCAAGGAGATCCAACCAGTCCATTCTGAAGGAGATCAGCCCTGGGATTTCTTTGGAAGGAATGATGCTAAAGCTGAAACTCCAGTACTTTGGCCACCTCATGTGAAGAGTTGACTCACTGGAAAAGACTGTGATGCTGGGAGGGATTGGGGGCAGGAGGAGAAGGGGACGACCGAGGATGAGATGGCTGGATGGCATCACGGACTTGATGGACGTGAGTCTGAGTGAGCTCTGGGAGTTGGTGATGGACAGGGAGGCCTGGCATGCTGCAGTTCATGGGGCTGCAAAGAGTTGGACACGACTGAGCGACTGAACTGACCTACCAGTGGCACAAAAACCTGAATGATCTCAAGGGAGCTATGCTGAATGAAAAAGCCAGTCTTGAAATGGTGCAGTCTTATGTGGGACATAACCTGCCTGCAATGAAATTGCAGAGATGGAGAGATCAGCGGCGATGGGGGGCAGCAAGCGGGGGGGGCGGTTAAGGGGAGGCTGTGGAAGGGGGCCCGAGGGGGCTGTGAAGGGGGCTGTTTCGTGTCTCACTGCACTGGGGGATTCAGGAACCTACAGGTGCGATTAAATTCATAGGCCAGAATACCCTCTTTGTTGGTGTTCTACCTGGAGCGCTGGAGGTGGGGCAGGGTGGGCGCTTGACACTGGTGAATCTGCAAGGCTGGGTGTTTCGTATCAATGTCAATGTCGTGGTTATGATGCCGCACTCCAGTCACCCAGGATGCTACCTTTGGGGTAAAGCGGGGGAAGGATATGGAGGTGTCTCTGTATTGTTTCACAACTGCACGTAAATCTGCAGTTATCTCAAAATGAAAAGCTTGTTTGTTTGAAGATGACCAAGACAAATCAATCCTAAAGGAAGTCAAACCAGTCAATCCTGAAGGAGATCAGTCCTGAATGTTCATTGGAAGGACTGATGCTGAAGCTCCAATACTTTGGCCACCTGATGCGAAGAGCTGACTCCTTGGAAAAGACCCTGATGCTGGGAAAGATTGAAGGCAGGAGAAGGGGACAACAGAGCATGAGATGGTTGGATGGCATCACCGACTCAATAGACATGGGTTTTGGTGGACTCTGGGAGCTGGTGATGGACAGGGAGGCCTGGCGTGCTACAGTCCATGTGGTCTCAAAGAGTCAGACACGACTGAGTGACTGAGCTGAGCTGAAAATACATCAGGGGATCTCATGCCGTCACCATGGAGAGCACTCAGGCACTGTCGCCCAGAGCAGAGGCGAGCAGGACCGAAGAAGGTTATGAATCAACCATGGGCGCAGGGTTTCACGCAGTGGCTCTTGGCTTGTGCGGGGCTCAGGGTCCCTGAACAGAAGGTGCATCTGCCGGTCTCCCTCCTGCCCTATCGCTTGGGCAGGCCTTGGGCTCCATCGCTGAATGTTCCAGGCTCAGCGCTGGACAAGACCATGTGAACCAGGACTGGGGGGTGGGGCGGGGAGGCGTGGACACGGCCTCAGAACCTGCCCTCCAAGCCTAGGTGTCCACTTCTCCAGCCCACATCTTCATTTGTCCCCCACATACCCCTCTGTTACCACCTTCCAGAACATTCCAAGGCCCCAGCTCCAACCTTGGTAGCAAGTTACACGTGATCAAAAACTGTCTAAAACCTTCTCAGGATTGTCCTGACGCCACAGGGGAGAACTCAGACCACCGTCCTCTTCGGTTTGCAAATCCTGAAGATTTCACAGAGTAAGTAAGGATTGTTCAGCAGGAACCATATTATTTTTCCTTCTAAGCCCAGTGTGGGTTTAGGAGTGAAGGGAACTCCCAAAGCGCAGTATGGATCTGCCAAGCCACAAACACTTAAAAACAGATTCTAGATCTTTGCCAAACCCCCCAATTCCGTGGAATCGTTTGATCCCTACTGAAGCCTTATAAAGTCAGACCACATGTGAAGGGGCTTTCTGACCCATTTCCTAGGTTCCGTTCAGCAAGGCAGTGTGTTGTGACGGGCCTGAGGCAGCCGGTGCCAACCCTGCTGATGGACCCAGCCCGCAGGACACGTGGGCCACGCTCTGTGATGCAGGGCAGCTGCTGTCCTGGCCTCCAGGTCGGCCCTGGCTTCTTGGTCTCCCTGGGGAGTGTTCAACCCTGCCTGGCCTTGGTTTCCTCATCTACAGCAGAGACCACCTGCCTAGCAGGGTCTTGGAGGAAAAGCGCTGCTCTCTCTCTCTCTGCCCCTGCTGGCTTAGGGTTTGAATTTAAAAATTGCCTCCCCGAGCACTCAGCAGGCGAAAAATCCACCTGCAATGCAGGAGACACAGGACACGTGGGGTCAGTCCCTGGGCTGGGAAGATCTCCTGGAGAAGGGGTGTGGCAACCCACTCCAGTATTCTGGCCTGGAGAATCCTACAGACAGAGGATCCTGGCAGGCTACCATCCACAGCATCGAAAAGTCAGCCACGATTGAGCAACTAAGCATTTATGCAAGACCATGTAAAATACCACTTGTGCTTATAACTTGCCTCTTTTCCATGAAAGTCAAAGTACTGTACCCCATGAACACCCACCTGCAGGGTCTATCCTCCCTGGGGTTGCCGTGGGAACCCTGTGTGTGGACAAGCTTCTGGCGGACCTTGCCTGAGAGCCTGCTACACAGAGGCAGAGCTGAGACTTTGGCTGGTCACCGTTGCTGGTGAGAATATCAGAGTTGATTGGTTACAGATGATGAATGAGCATGATCCCTGGACCTCACGCCAGGCTCTGAACTTCCTCCTGCCTGTAGGTCCATCTGGACATTGGTTTCCACCCTCCCTGCCTCCTAGAGGTCTGCATCTCTGGGACTGTTTGGTCAGGGATGCAGGAAACCCAGTCAAAGATGCACAGAGCCGAGGAGGCGGCCCCAACCCAAGCAGTGGTCCCATTGCATCTTGGAAGGTTCTGACTGAGCCCATGGGCCAGGGCCCTACTCCCCTCCATCTCTCACCCACACAAAGAAAGAAAGAAAAGAAAGTCACTCAGTCATGACCGACTCTTTGCAACCCCATGAACTGTAGCCTACCAGGCTCCTCCGTCCATGGGATTTTCCAGGCAAGAGTACTGGAGTGGGGTGCCATTTCCTCCTCCAGCGGATCTTCCACACAAGCACGTGTAGAGATGTCGACAGCAGCATTCAGCAGTGGGCAAAAGGTAGAAACAATTCAAATGTCCATCGGCTGATGAACGGATAAACAGAACACGGTACCCACACAAGGGAACATCGCTATCATTAAATCACAGGGAAGAATTAAGTGCTGCTGCGCGCTACACGGTGGATGAACCTTGGAAACACTATTAGCTGAAAGAAGCCTGTAACTAGAGTCAGTATGTTATGTGATCCAAGCTCTATGAAGAGTCGGAAGAGAAACCCATAGAGACAGAGGGTGGATCAGGGCTTGCTTAAGGCCAAGGAGGGTAGTAAAGGTGGGAGCTTTGTGGGGTGACACGGTTTCTTTGGAGGCTGATAAAAATGGTCTACAATTAACAGTGGGGATGGTCACACCACTCTATAAATGTACTAAAAGTCACTGAATTGTGTACTTTAAATGGGTGAATTGGAGTGTGAATGGTGGCCCTGTAAAGCTCTGAACAAAAACACAGAATGCCCCACGCCTGTGAGTCTGTTCGTGAGCCTCTTCGGGTCCTAGACATCACTGGAGTCCCAGCTCTGATCCTGGCTCTCCCAGGAGGCCCCCAGCAGCTGAAGCCCACAGGGATCTCCCTGCTCAGCCTCTGTGGTCTCCGCTCTTTGCTCAGCCCTGCACACAGTTTGCCTGCAAGGCTCAGCCTCACCCAGGAAATAGCGGCTGGCCTGGGACCTCTGCCCTGTGAGGAAAGGACCGTCCCCAGCCTGGGGCAGATTCTGTGTTGACAAGATACAGCGACGTTCCCTGAAGGCAGACCTCACTCCAGGAGGAGCCACATGGTTTGGGCGCCAGCCCCAGTGCTCCCAGCGGCAACTGCACAGGCCAGGAGGAAGGGCTGGTCCTCTCCTTCCCAAGCGGGACTCCTTGGCCTTGGGCCTTAGGGAAGAAGGAGCTCGCAGCGACCTGGTTTTGAACTATTGGAGGGATAACGTCGTGGGCTGCAGGAAAGCGCAGCTGAAAGCAGTCTCTCCTGACGGTGCGCCCAGCCCCTGGGGTCCTCTCTCCCAAAGAGGGAACAGCGGCTGCGTTCAGCGGCTGTGTGCGCGAGAACTTCCAGAATCAGGACGCTGAAGACATCTTTGTGATAACGGGCCCTCCTGATCTCCGGTCTGGCCCCGTGTCCCAGGAGGCATCCAAGTCAGAGGCTGGCAGGGTCTCTCCAGGTTGGGGTCAGGGCCTGCTGGCACCTAGAACAGCGGAGAACCCGATCCTCCCACTTTCTGGAGGGCGCAGGGCCGTCTGCCTGGAGCTGCCCCCGGCACAGCCCACGCGTCAGGCTGAGCACACCCCCGAACCTGGGCCCCAGCAGGTGAGCAGGGGCGGACCCCGCCTGCAGCCTGCGCGGGACTCCGGGCGCCCCGCGGTAAGCCGCCTGGCCTCTCAGAGCCCCTCTCCTCCTCAGGCGTGAGAACGCGCCCACCGGGAGGAGGGAGGAAGGCGCCGGGCCCAGCCCCCTCCTGCCTCCGCTCCACTCCGCTCGCTCCTCTCGCCTTTCAGTCTCTCCCGAAGTCTCAGGACGCTTCTGATGTCAGAACCGGGACTAGACCGCAGCCCCGGCCGAGGGGCAGAGCCCGCCCGGGACCCTGGCGCTCTCCTGGGTCCTCGGAATCCTCGGCCCAGGCCCGCCCTGCTGTCCTTCAGGCAACGCCTACGTGGAACACGTGGCCCTGGAGCACGTGTAAGGCGGAAAGTTGGTTCTTTCGATCCCCATTTTTCTTTTTTTCTGAAAAGCAGTATTGATTTTTTTTTCCTGCTAAAGAAAAATAACCTAAAAATGGCAGATCTGGAAAAAATATGCTGGAATTGTTCATGAAAAGGAGTCAGCAATAAGATATTTATACAGATTCATACAAACATACAACTGGGAAGGAATCAAGTTACTCCACGGAAATGACTCTGGGGGAGGGAGAGTGTGATGTGTTTCCTTCTTGTTTTAAGCGTTTTAAAGTGTGCCCGTTGCCTTGCCCGTTGCCTTTGTGATCCACGCGAGTAAAGTGACATTTATATAGATTTGCACGTGCCTTTATTTGGTCCCCTCAGCAGAAACCTCTCTTCCTGGTGGTCCTCTCTTCTTTACTGTGGGAGACTCCGTTAGTGACCGGGCTGAGGCCAGCTGTTAGATTTAATTTTCAACCTGGGATTCCTGAAGCACATTAGTAAAATTTCAGACACACTGAAAAGTTCGGGAGGTCTTTATTTTCTCATGGGAGACCGTGTTTTCCTTCTGGAGGCCAAGCCAGCTCCACTGCAGGTGTGCAGGGCTTGTTTTGACCCCTTCCGTGGAGCGTGGGTCCTGGTTCCAGCCGCCCCAGGTTCCAGCCCTGCTCTCACCCACTGCAGAAGGCCACGAGCTGTCCTCGACGCCTGTCTGGACTTGCCCACATGCCTGCCTCAGCCAGGGGTCAGCTCTGCGTTGGCCGACCGCCTAGCTCCCCATGGAGACTGCCACTCAGGACTTGCCTTTTTGCCTCCGAACTCAGCTATGTCTTTAAACACACGCATGTGTGCGCATGTGCGTTCTACCCATGAGAACTGGGTATTTTTGGCTGAACAAATTTCCACATCAGCTCTGTGTGCTCAGCTGTGCGAAATCTGTGTGATGTTAGTAAGTAGAAAGATAGGTGCTCCTTTCAAATGCATTCTCTCTTCCTGCTCTGTATTCCCTGATGCCAGCAATCTGAGAGGTTAAAACAATGGTCTTACGAGGAAGCATGGTTCAGTACAAAACCCAGCAAAGGAGTGAGAGGGGCTGAGAAAGAATAAAAACAAGTGAAGGTACAACCGTCTCAGGAAATTGGGTGTTTCACCATTAGAGATCGTGGTGTATTCCAGACACCAATTTCGACATACCACGGTGTGCTAGGCCAGGAAGATGAGTGATCCCCTACACACCCCTGAGTATTACTGGAATGGATCATCCTTTTGAATGGCTCAGGAAGCCACACACTCCGCCCCTGCCTGACCACACCTGGGAATCACCTGAGGCCAGATGTGCTGGGTCCAGGTGTGGGTGTGAGGCTACCCCTGGCCTTCCCAGTGCTGGCCCTGTGCTGGTCCCATCTCAGTGACTGTCACACTGTCACCAACAGTCCGGGCTGTGCTGGACGACGGCCTGGGAGCCTCCACCTGTGTGTAAGGAGAGCTTCTCCAAGCTCCTCCCTGCCCAGCAGGAGTTCTGATGTCAGCTCCTCAGGAAAGGAAATCTTTTCGTCCTTGTTATTATGGAGAACATGGATATTATTATCCATAACGATACTCAGGGTGTATGCAAGGTTTTGTACTCGGCATTTTCTGACTTCAAACATCACACGTTTTTCTTGTTTCCTCATAATCTTGAGAATCATAGGAGAAGCAATATAATATCCATCCCAGTCAGTGTACCATAAATTACCTACCGTTCTCCAACTGACAGGCGTCCAGAGTGCTCTGAGAGTTGGATAATTCTGCAATAAGCCTCTTCACGCATAGGCTTTTATCCATTTTTGGAATTTTCTTTCAGAACAATTTCCCAGAAATGTCACTGCGAGGTCAAATGGAACAAACAATTTTATGGTTCTTGTTATGTGCCGCCAAATGCTTTTCTAAACAGCTTGTCTGCTTTGCCGTGCCCAGGGATGTGGGGGCGGGCAGGTAGAAGGCTCTCGGGTTGGCACCAGCCTGCCCATGGCCTCCAGAGGGTCGCCTCTGCAAGGACTTTGGAGACGACCAGGAAGTGGCCTGAGCAGCCAGTCTGGGGGAGATTCTAGCTGCGGGCACAGCGGGCAGTCCCGGAGGTGAGAAGCCACACGTCCAGTCTAGCCTGGCTCACCCTCTAGGCTGCGAGAGGAAGAGGTCCCTGCAGGCTGGAGGAGATACAGGCTAGAAAAGCATATTAAGCCAAGGAATCGATACCTGGCCCGATTCCGATCCACTAGGAGTTTGTTAAAACAACAAAGGGATCCCCCTTGACCAGCCCACCCATTCATCCCACAATCTCCAAGACCCATGGGAATCACCAAGAAGCTACTTACTCAGAGAGTCCCTTGATGGCCAGCAACAGTGACAGATAATGACCCACAGACGGACACAACAGTCCATGAGATCACACTGAAACAAGGGGAAAGGGGAATAAGGGGAAGGAAAAGCTCTTTCCTACAGTGGCACGCACGTGAGTTAACAAACGTGGAAGGGATAGTGGGCTTAGAGAAGCACACACCGCAGCTCACCCATAGCAGTTGTTCAGCCTGGAGCCTCCAGTGGCTGCAGACGGCTGACGCAGAGTTCAGAGCAGTCTTGGGCTGAGGCCTCCCAAGCGCTAGTTAAGCAGAGAGGGGAGGTGATGGAGCCGCAGGTGAACCTGGAGGCCCGGGCTCACCAGGTGCCTCCACACTGGCTGCGGCACCCACAGCCTCACCTCTGGGCCCAATTGCACCCATGGATTCAACCCTGGGGCCACCTTGCAAACACCAGCCCTATGCACTCCACCACGGTCAAGGTCAGGGCAGGCAGAGGGGCTGAGGAACCGTTCCAGAAACAAGCCCAGGCAAGCACGACATTCAGCATACCATGGATCCTGGACTGGACACCGGGCTGAGCAAAATGGCCACAGAGGGCAATACAGGACAAGCTGACACAGGACTGTAAACTCCAGGTCACTCACGAGAGCCACGAGAGCTGTATCATTGCTTCATTTCTTGTTAAGAACCTCTTTATTTTCAGGAAATATTCAAAAATATTTAGAGGAAAGGATGTGGTGTTTGCAGCTTACCCCAGATAGTTTAGGTGAAAAGTACCTACCTATTATCTCTCTCTCTACCAATCTTTCATTGAGAATGGTAGCTCCAAATGGGGGAAATACTTGTAACTGAAGAACCTGGGTAAAGTCTGTAAAGGAATTCTATGTTCTGGTTTTTCAAAGAAGTGATACAGATGAATTGTATATGTAAAGCTTTCAGGATTTTTTTATGCTTGCTTCCCATTTAAGTGGCATGGCGTCTGGGTGAACGCTGGCTTGCAGCGGTGGAAAGGAGAGGTGAAGCAGCTTACCGAGAGTGATGAGGGCCATGTGGTGCAGAGATGGGTCGTCGCTGTGATTCTGGCTCATGATGCGATGGGTCAGCTACGTGCGTTACCACTGGTCCTCCACCCAAGCCAATCCCAGCGATGCAACGAAAAGCAGAGGGAAGCTGGTGAATCTAAACAGACACAAGCCTTGAAAACATCTGTGTCCAAGGATGTGGAGGGAAGGGAAGCCTCGTGCACTGTGGCTGGGAATGAAAGTGGGGGCAGCCGCTGTGGCAACCAGCACAGGGCATCCTCAACAAATTAGAAGCAGAGCTACCATATGATCCAGCAGTTTCACTCCTGGTCATTTTCCCAAAGAAAACAGAAACGCTCATTTGAAAAGATAGACTCACTCCAGTGTTTACTGAAGCATTGTCTACAACAGCCAAGACATGGAAGCAATCTGAATGTCCAGCAGTAGACAGAAAAGGACGGAGCAGATGTGGAACGTACATGCAATGGGATATTACTCAGTCGTAAAAAGAGTGGAATCGTGCCATTTGCAACAGTATGGAGGGATCCAAGTCAGACAAAGACAAATGTGACAAGTATGATTTTACTAATATGTATAACCTAAAAAGCAGAACAAGCTAAATTAAACAAAAGCAGACTCTTAGAACAAATGGTGACTGCCAGAGGGGGGCGGGAAGGGGACTGCATGAAATAGGTGAGGGGGATTAAGAGGCACAAAGCACCAGCTGAAGAAGGCATGCATTGTGGGGATGCAATATGGGGAGAAGGGACAGCATCAATAACACTGTAATAACTCTGCATGGGGACAGATGGCCCCTTGACTTATCATGGCGATCACTTCTCAATGTATGAAAAAATCAGATCAACATGTGGTGGACATGAAATTAACATGATACTGTTCTATTTCAATTTTTAAAATTCCAGCACAGGCGCAGCGCTTTCTAGGCGAGCTGCATTCACCAACCATTTACTCTCCTGAGGGCATTTTCTGAGTCCGAGCAGAGGCTGGTGTTGGGGCTTGTCCTAGGCAACGGGGCTGTCTTGATGAAAAATAAGTGCTTGAATATTTTGAAAATCACATGGGCTAGTGTGAGAGATTAGAATCTAGAGGAGACCAAGATATGTAGCTGTTTTCTCCTGCAGATTCCTTGCTAGGTACTGTGGACGCTGGAGATGGAGTGGCTAGGCTGGAAAGGCAGTGAGATTGCCAACTGCCTCCTTTACTAGGGAGACCCCCAGTCAGCCTCTGTAACAGCCAATTTTATGTGTCAATTTGACTGGATCCGAGGACACCCAGATAGCTGACTAAGCCTTGTTTCTGGGTCTGTCTGCCAGCTGTTTCTAGATGAGATTGGCATTGAACTTGGTGGACTGAATAAAGTAAATGCTGTTTTTGGTAGTTTTAGTTGCCAAGTTGTGTCTTGAGATCCCACGGACCAGCCTGCCAGGCTCCTCTGTCCGTGGGATTCTCCAGGCAAGAATACTGGAGTGGGGTGCCATTTCCTTCTCCAGGGGGTCTTCGCAAACTAGGGATTGAACCCTGCTCTCCTGCACTGCAGGCAGATTTTTTTACTGACTGAGCCACCAGGGAAGCCCAATTCTGTGAAGGCTTAAAGAGAATAAAAAGATGGAGGAAGAAGTCCACCCCTTGTCTTTCTGCCTCGTTGCTTGAGCTGTGAGTCACTTTCTATGGATCAATTCCTCATAATAAGTCTCCTTTTCTATCCTACTTGTTCTGGTCTCTGGAGAAGCCAGACTAATACAGGTCTCATCCTTCAGACCTGGAAAACACAAACATGGATTAATTCTAATGTTAGCATGGATTAATTCTTGAGCTAGCTCAGTTTCTAACTAGGGTCTGTGAGGGGCGGGGAAGGGGGAAACCTCAGAGGAACAGTCAGATCAACTGCAGACTCTGTTGTTTTGTATGCACAGCATCTGGCTGACAACCAAAACTTACATAAATATGAAGTATGAAAATATGAGTCATTGCTAAAAAGCAGTCAATAAAAGTAGATCAATAGATGATTCAGATACTAGTGTTAGCACTGGGACTTAACAGTTACAAATATGTCAAAGGCAACATGGGGAAGGTGCACTCAGCGGCTGAAAAGAAGGAAATTTTCCAAAACGGACTAGAATCTATTAAAAAAAAAAAAAAAAATCAGCTAGACGTTGCAAGTGAAAAGCATAGTATCTAAAATTAAAAACTCAGTGAATAAATTTGCCAGCAGATAGGGCACAGCGGAAGACAAGACGAGTGAACTGAAAAGAAAGACTAGAAAGAACAGACCTGAATCCAAGTCAGCCAGACTAGCTCACTTATATTTGGACTCTCAGAGGAGGGGTGGGGGAGGGTGAAGCAGAAGTGGTATTTGAAGAGCTCATGGCTGAGAGTTTTCAAGACTGACTTCAGACTTCAGTCCACTGATTCCAGAAGCTTCATGGAGCCCCACTCAGTCTGTGTGAGAAGAGAGGCCATCCCAGGGCTGGTGGGGCTGGTAGGTTAAATCAAGGACTTGACTACACTCTCACTGGGCTGATGAACAGCGCAAAACTGGTCCTTCCGGACTTTCTAACCACAGAGCATTCCTTTCTCTCTGCTCAGGCGTTAGGTCATCACAGCGGGGAGGCAGTTCTAAAACAAGACAGTGCCAAGGAGGGGGTGTGACGAGTGGCACCAGACACTTTCCACCCTGAGATGCAATCTCCTTCCTCCCCACAAAGTCTTCAGAAGCAGACCTGGCATGACTTTATCCTCTGCCTTCAGGTACCCGTTCCTGGCGAAGATAGAGAAGATCCCAGGAAAGCATAACCTCCCAGCAAAAGTAACAGGACTTCACAGGAATATAACTGCTGTAACGAGAAAGACAACAGGATGAGGAAGAAACGCACTCCAGGTGAAGCAGAATCAATGGGACAAGAATTCCATTTACTCCGTTAAAGCAGAACAGGCAGATTTGACAAGCCTGCTCGATCTCTTCTAAGAAGTAAGACGGGGGGTGGAGCATATTGGGAAGATGAAAGAGCAAGTAATTGTGCAGAAAAGAAAAGAACAAGGGAGTATTTATTTATTTAAAAATATCAGTAGCTAGGTTTAATGTGAAACTTAATTTATCTTGACAATAGTAAATGAAAACGCCAGTCTTAGGAATCGTCTAAAAGAAACAATGAAGACAGGAAAAGGATTTTTCCTAGCAGAAATTCAAGTGATACGGAACACTGAAGAATTAACTTTCCAAATGTTTGGGTCCCAGAGAAGAGAAAGCAATAAGAATGAAGGCGACAAATTTGAAGAACCCTTGACCAAGAATGTCTCAGATGTGAGGACTATGTACAATCTCAGTAAGCAGGGGAGAGAGCCAGCCACACCTCAGTACACTACAGAGAGACTTATAAAGGAGAGGAAATGATAGAACTTCCAAACGGGGAAAAGCAGTGATCTTTAAAGGAACACCAGTGAGACTGACATCATATTGATCAATGACAAGTGCAATAAGAATGCCAGAAGATGTCAAGTGAGAGGGTCACGTCAAAAGACCACAGTCTTTAAGCTCATAATTTTATGCCCAGCTCAGTTATTATGTATGCCTTGGCAAAATAAGGATGTTCTCAGACACCTAAGGAAGCCTTGGGGCTTCCCTGGTGATTTAGTGGTAAAGAATCCTCCAGCCAGTGCAGGAGACACAGGAGACCCAGGTTCAGCCCCTGGGCTGGGAAGATCCCCTGGAGAAGGAATGGCAACCCACTCCAGTATTCTTGCCCGGGAAACCCCATGGAAAGAGGGGCCTGGTGGGCTACAGTCCGCGGGGTCGCAAGAGTTGGACACGACTTAGTGAGCTAAGCAACAAAGACAAGGGAAGCCTCAGAAACGTTATTTCACACAGACTGCTTGGGAGACATTTTTAAAAAATTCCTTCAGTGAGAAAAAAAAAGGACTCTAGAAATATAATAAGTCTGAGTGGCAAATCAGTTATTAAAGCAAGGACTAGACAAAATTTTAGATGACTACCCACATGCTATGGAGGAGGGTATAGGAGAGTCAGAGAAGACACAGATGCTGATAAATTTAAGAACTGATAAGGAGAATAAGCAGGGCCTCCCTGGTGGCCCAGACGACAAAGAATCTGTCTGCAGTTCAGGAGACCCAGGTTCAACCCCTGGGATAATGGCCACCCACTCCAGTGTTCTTGTCTGGAGAATTCCATGGACAGCGGAGCCTGGTGGATTACAGTCCATAGGGTCGCAGACAGTCGAGTATGACTGAGTTACTAACACTTTTACTTCACTTTCAAGGAGAATAAGCATTATTATTAAAAAGAATAAGCAACTGGGAGTTTAAATTGATTATTAATATTGCTTATTCTCGTTAATTATTCTTTCCAATCCCTCTGCCCCAGCCCGAAACCCTGTCACAAGTTAAGTGCCGATCAGTAAGGAACTGGCTTCTGTGAAGGATTCAGAGGAACTCATCTCTGAGGAGGTCCCGAGGCTCGGGTAAGAAAAGGCTGCCTGTAGCCCCAAGAAGAGGGCTTTTGTGGGCCACGGGGGCTCAGTCCCTGTGTGACAACTGGACTGCAAGGCAGTTGATGGAGGCAGAACCCTGGCTGTGCCCCGAGGCTCCCAGGGCCTCTGGCTCCGAGCTGCAGACTGGTGCCAGGTCCTCCTGCTGGCAGGGGATGCAGGCTGAGCTGGCCTGGGCCTGAGGTGCCAGCCAGGTCCGCACCATCTGACTTCCATCGTGTGTCTGGGAGGTGAGTGGCTGTGACAGCCCCACGTTACCCGGACAGTTAGGCAGTCCTGTCCTGAAGGGACCTGACGGGCTAATGGGGGACACAGATGTGCAGATTTCAGACACACGCCATGGTTAAAAGTGCAGGCTTAGTTTTCAGGAAGACTCAGGATGAAGTCCCTGACTCACCACTATGTAGCTCTAGGCAGACTCAGTTTTCTCCCTGGAACCTCTGCTTCCACACCTGTAAAATGGGGATGAAATCAACAGCACCAAGCAAGAAGAGCTCCCCTTAGGATCTGAGCTGATGTAGAGAAAGTGCTCAGCCCAGAACTTTCAGCTAGGAGGTTATTGCCTGGTTGCAACTTGTACATTAAAATAGTGATTCTTGAGAAAGAGGGAGCATCTGTCATGCACAGCTTTGAGAACTGTATTCAGTCTATTTATTGCTGTGTAATTTACAGTCAACTAAATCTTTAGACAGCATCACCAACTCAATGGACATGAGATTGAGCAAACTGTAGGAGGCAGTGAAGGACAGGGAAGCCTGGCGTGCTGCAGTCTGCGGGGGAGGAAGTCAGAACAGCGGCATCTTTGCAGCAGGGGTGGCCTTGGAGGCGGCCCAGCAGGGCAAGGGGAAGGGCGTGCAGGGCCTTGGGGTGGGTGAGGATGTGACCTGCAGGATGGAGGTCAAGTTGGTGCGAGACAGAGCTGGCCCATCTGGCCTGGGGAGCCCAGAGCTTCTGAGAAGAGGGACTTCCAGCTTGAGCAGGGGCCTTGGGAGGGAACAGCCCCGCCCACAGCGGGGGTGGGCAGCAGGGACCAGGGCCAGGTCCAGTTCTCAGAGTGTTCAGACACCACTGGGGGAGCATGGAGGTGGCTGGGCCTTAAGCAGAGAAAGCCACGGCCTGGTGGTCTGAAGGAGTGAGCTGGTGCAGACTTGAGGATGGGAGACAGAAATCTGGTTGAAAAGACAAGCAGGCTGACCCGAGAGTGGCCGTGGCCTAGGAGGGGGCCATGTGGGGGGCCACGTTCAGTGATCAGCCATGGGGGGTGGGGGGAGGAGCGTGAGAGGAGAGATGCCTGAGGCCTGGGTCCTGCCCTGGGCGGCCCCTTCTACCTCCTGGACCCAGAGCATCCTGGGTCTGCGACACTCCTCTTGCTGATGCCAGGACAAAGCTGAAGGGATGAGCCATCCGCAAAGCACACACCCGGGCTCGTCAATGCCTGCAAGCGCTCCACATCTCATTATACGAGTGCGCGAAGAGCCATTTGCATAGTTCTGACTTTTCATTGCTCAAAAATAGACAAGAATCACTACCCAACAGTTGCTATAGATATGCTTTCACCAGTACTAGATTTTATTTTTAAAAATAATTGGCTTTATTGTGCTAGAAATAGTCACTGTACGTATTATATGCATTTTTAAAGTTGGCTTGCTTTGACTTCCATGGACCCGATAAATAAAATTAATTCCGTGTCTCATGATGAACGAAATTAATTTGTTAGGCAAGTAATTGAAAGGCTATTTTGTGCTTAATTGCCTAGTGCTCTTGCTAAGTGGTACCTCTGTCCCCACCCCAAGAGGCCCCGGAAGACGGAGCCCAAGGGTGACTGTGGGTATCACGTCTCCAGTCCCAAGGCAGTTAACTGGGCCCACAGGAGGCACATGGCCACCCAGAGAGAGAGCCCGGAGAGGGCTATGCGTCTGCATAGACGGGGCCTCTGGTATGTTCTGTCCCCCCAGGGGGACACGGGAGAGCTGCCAGCTCTTTAGCTCGGAAGCCTCAGCCTGAAATGCTGGGTGCAGCTGGCGGGGACATGGGTGTGGGGGCCACCCCGGGGAGGACACAGGGTGCCCAGGGGCCTAAGCCTGGAGGCGCCGGGCCACCGTGTGCCCGCTAAGTTGTTGCGTCATGATCGGCTCTGTGACCCCAGGGACTGCAGCCCAACAGGCGCCTCTGTCTATGGTATTTTCCAGAGAAGAATACTGGAGTGGGTTGCCGTTTCCTCCTCCAAGGGGTCTTCCCGACCTGGGAACTGAACCTGTGTCTCTTTGCGTCTTCTGCTCTGGCAGGTGGGTCTGCCACAAGCACCGCCTGGGAAGCCCCGGGTGACTCAGCCCACAAGCGGCCCCATGGGCACACCTGTTGGAAGGACGGGCCTGGCGTCAGGCCCGTGTGCTCAGATGGGGACTTGCTGGGACCCAAGCGGCCTGATCAGGAGGGGGAGGAGGAGGCGCTGGGCCCAGTGGGACAGGACAGAGGCAGAACACCTCCCCCAGGAGCCCGGGAGCTGTGGGCCTCCAGGAGTGGCTGATGGGGCGGGAAGCACAGCAGGTGTCAGGGAGGCCAGGCGGCAGAATAGAGTCTGGTCCATGATCCCAAGTTCCTCCCCACCCAGGAAGAGCCCAGCAGGGACTGTGGAAGTGGGAGCAGGTTTGCTGCAAAGAGCAGCTCAGGGCCCAGCTCTGGGCTGCCCGTGTAGCACTGAAGCCTGGAGGTGCAGGGGCGAGGGCTCCCTGGAGGAGGTGTCGGGATCTGGGACACCGTTGCTCCCTGGTGTGGATAGGGAAAGAGCAGAGGGGCCCAGTGCATCCTGGGGGATGAAAAGAGAGTGTGCTTGGGAGAGACTGGGGCCAGGAACTACCTGGTCCCCTGAGATGGGACCTGACGAGATGGCAGTGGGTGGGGTCTTTAGTGCCAAGCCTGGCCTTGTTGACAAGTAGCCCCATGAGAGCAAATATTTCCCCTTGGTGGACACATGCAGCATGCACCTAAGAGCTGCTTCCAGGCACAAATGCACAAAAGGCAACTTTCCAAAGCTGCTGTCTTCAGAATGGAAGGTCTTCACCTGCCCAGGACAGGGAGGGGCGGGCTGGTCTGTGCCCACCAGCCTCGCCATCGCCACGGCCCCTTCTCCTGTTTCTCTTCACTGGCTTCAATGGGAGTCACCGCTTTAACTTCTGAAATTTCAGTTTTGTTTAAAAAAACAAATCAGATAGTCTTCTTCCCTGTGGGTGTGGGAAGGTATGTATATGTGTGAGTACACGAGGGGTGTGCAGGGGGCACACGCATAGCGGGGTGTTCGTGGCAGCAAGGAGCGTTGGAGCTGACGATGCCTCCTCTGAAGACAGCGGCTCAGTTGGCCTCTGACCCCCAGGCCGAGCAGGGCATGTGTGGGAGGCGTAGGGGGTGCTCTGTGCTGCCAGCTCCTCCCGGGACACTGACTCTGATCTGTATCTACTCAACAGTCTCCAGGCCCAGGAGCAGTTTTTGAATGAAACAGGCAAAATTTAACTGGAGATGACTGTTTCTCAAAGCTTCTTGCAGCAAGATGGCATTCATCACATCCGTGTGATTAAGAGACGGGCGACCTTAGGGAGGTCTCGTGCCTGGACCGAAGGCACGTAGGGCTGATCACTTGTCACTCTGCCTGCTGCTCGAGCCAGGCATCACAGTGAAGTCCACCCTCAGGTCAAAGCCCCGCTGCCCGTCATGCCCTTGCCCCACCCACAGCATCCTCAGCGAGCGGGTGAACGCATGAATGAGCACATGGATCTCATGGGAAGCTCCCTGCCCGCACAGGTCACCCGGGCCAACACCCTCCACCTTGCTCCTTCTGGGGGAGCCACAGGCCCTCCGGGGGGTGCCCTGGCCCAGCAGCGGTTCTCACCCCGTAAGCTTCAGGACTCAGAATTAGCAAGGACCCCAAGGACGCTTGATGTGCGGTTATCTATTGCTGTTCAACTTACCTCAAAGTAACACTGAGAATTTTTAGAATATCTATTAATTCATCTAGAAATAATAACAATCCCACTACATGTTTACATATTTCTATGAATAAAATAGCATATTCCTGCTGTCCCCCAAAAAATATATAGTGGGAAGAGTGGCGTTGTTTTAGCTTTTACGATTCCTTTCCACATCTGGTCTAGAGGAAAATGCACTGTTTCTCTGTCTGCTTCCAAGCTCCACCTGCTTCGAGGTGTCACGTTGGCTGAACCGCATGAAGGCAGTCTGGCCTCACACAGGCGTGTCGTTTGCAGACAGAGCTTTGGGTGGCTTTTCCAGGTAATGGTGTACATTCTGCTTTGATGCCATACCCGTATTTAACGAGTGGCAATTTCCTTTTTAGTTTATTTTAATTGGAGGATAATTAGTTTACAATATTGTGATGGTGGAATCTGAAACCTTACCAGAACTTAATGACGTGAACCGCATGTGCTCAGTAACATTAAATTCAAGGGCCAGTCTCACTTCGAGTGGATCTTTTACCAAAGCTTGATTCGCCAATGTGAGAATGGGTCACCATTTCTTGGAAATAGTGGAAGCTATTTCTTCACTGAGTTATGCAGATTTCCTGAATGCTGAAACATTTCCTCATACAACATTTAGCAAATCACATTAATTAATATCACCATCAATTCATCAGAACAGTGCTGGGGACCTGTCAAGCTCATGGTGCAGACAGAAGCCTTCCAAAATCCTAACTTTCACCACTGAGAGTGGGGAGGAAGGCCCAGGCCATCTCTCGCATGTGTCTCTGCAGGACACGTATTTGGGACTGACAAGGGTCCCTCAGCAGCATCACGGACACAGAGACCCCTGACGTCTGCCCTCCCTGGAAGCCCCTCCCACAGAGGGCGCACGTCCCGCTGCAGAGCTCTGCCCCTGAGTCCAGCCCTCACCCTCACGGCGGGGCCCCGCGTGCCCCCCTCCAGCCGACGTGGACCCCAGTGCCCGCTCCCGGAATCTGGGAGAGCGTCACCCTCACAGCCGAGCAGAGTGGGGATGCTTGTTCCTGCAGGAGTTGACGCTTTGTTTTTAGTAAACATCTGACAGTTTGATTTTGAAAAATTCTGAGAATGAAATGCTCCAACACATGTTCTGAGAAATGACTGCCGGCACAGGGCGTTTCCACGGCGTCTGGCGCGCTGCCGCGTGCGACTGAAGAAGGAAAGGGCCCCGCGGCGGGGCGGGTGGGCGCGGCCTGGGGTGGTCCCTGGGAGGCCGAGGCCAGGGCTCTTCCCCTTCTGTCTGCCTGGCGCCCCTCTGCTGGGAAAGACACACGGACACACACGGCATGCCTGGCCTGCAGGTGGGCCTGGGCCACACTGTCTGTCACCCGCCAGCGTCCTCCTCACGACAGCTTCCCCGCGAGCAGGAGGTAAGGAAGGCTCCCAGCCACCCACTTGCATGCCCGCTACCCTCCCAGCCCTCCCTCCCCTCAGCGGCCCCCCTGCAGGTGCCGAGGTCCCCGGAAGAGCGACCTTGTCTGCTGGCTTGTAGATGGCCGGAGAAACTCGAGTCCCTCCGCCTCCCAGCGGTCCCACAGCCCCATCGGTCAGCCTGGACCCCTTGATACCTGCGGCCACCTGTGAGTGGCCGGAGGGGGTGATGGGGGCTCAGGGGTCTTCCCAGGCCACTCCTTTCAGGAAGAGGCCCATCTAGAAAGTTCCTCCATGTCAGGACATGCACTTCAGCAAGTGTCGCCTCTCCCCGGAGTGCACGAGAGGCTGAGGTGGACGTTTGAGGGGCCGCTTTAGGCAAAGCAATGTCCCCAGGACTCCAAGGCCCTGGTGTCGTATGGGAAATGGCACGCAGCTTTGCCATCTGCTGCCTGACACCTGGTCTACTCCTCAGCCATGGAAGAGCTTGGGGGTGGGCGCCCCATCCCAGGGAGCCCCGTTTTCCCCCAGGCATGGAAAGGCCAAAGTGCATTCATCTGTGCCCAGAAATCAGGAAACGTGAGGCGCCGCTAATGAGAGATGGGGGTTCTGCTTTGTCCCATCCAAGCTGCTGAGGGAGCTTCAGACTTCCTGAGCCGCTGTGTTCAGCAAGATCCTCTCTGAATCTGAAGGGTGTGTGTGGCTATGTGTGCAGATGTGTGACCACGTGTGTGTGTGTGAGAGAGAGAGAGAGAGCACGTGTGTGAATGTGTGTGTGTGTGCGTGTGACACGGGGTGTGCATGTGTGTGGGCACACGTGGAAGGCTGGAGCACAGCGACTCTGTCCCGTCTTGCCTTCTCCACCTACAGGGTTTAAAGACATTACTTAAGCACATGGCCTGTGTCGACGTGCAGCTGTGGGCAGGGTGTGCACTCTGACACCTTGTGATCAGACTTTTCCTGGGCCAGGAAACCACCTCGGTCCCACAGCCTCCCAGGGGCCTCTTCCTGGACAGGTTTGGTGGCAAGAGATTTCAACTCAGTGGACACCAAAGTGCTGGAAAACACCCAAACCCCTGGGTTCCCCGGGCACTCTCGCTGGAACCCACAAATCCTTCCCCCTGTCTGTTTCTCCCCGATGGGCAGGGTGACATGAGGGCCCAGGGTCCGAGGGATGAGAACACGCAGCTCCGCCCACCTCCCTCACTGCCCAGCAGCCCTGCAGGGCCGTGCCAGAGCAGCCCCAGAGCTGGGCACGTCTTCTTCGGAAGCACGTGTGAAAACCGAGATACCCAGTCAGGCTTGGCTGCGCGCGATGCCCGGGAAGCAGGCCCGTTTCCTACAGAGAAGATAACAGTGATCCTGCCGACAGGGCGGGAGGAGGGCCGTTTGAGCCGTAACAGCCCGGCGACAACGCAGTTATTTTCTTAAGATGAAGGGTCCTGAGCAGTAACTGACAGTGCTGTTTTGGAACCTACAGGCTATTTTTGCTGTCCCCAAAAGGAGATGGAGATTCTCTCTCTCAACAAATGCCACATCTCTGTTCCCACGGGCCTCTGTGGATAAATGGTTGGCTTTAAATTCACTTTTCTGCACTCCCCAAGACCCCACCCACACGGAGGAGCAGCCTCCTCGGCTACAGTCAGGGAGTACAGAGGATCAGGTTGGTGCCCCCTGCTCCCGCACTCCTCAGCACGCCACGGCTGACTCCCCATCAGCGCAGTGGGAACCCCAGCAAGCGCCTGCTGGGAGGTCGCAGCAGGAACTCACCAAGACGGACGGAGCCTCCTTAGTGGCGCAGGCTCCCAAGAGCCGGGTGTAGCGCCCGCCTGCTGATATGGACTGCGGGCCACTGTCACAGAAAATGGACTTCTAAAGTTAATTAGTAAAATTCCCTGAGGTCAGCTTTTTTCTTCCACCCGTAAACTCATCTTGAGTCTTTCCATGGCTCACGCAGTTCAGCTCACCAGCCCCCAGAGATGTCAACCGCCAACCAAAATGGCAGTCTGGAGAAGCCCCCGCTGGGTCATTACTCACTGCTTCCAAGTGTGGGGACTGTCATGGGTAAAAGGACCTCTCTGTGACAGAAGAGGCCCTGGTGAGCCGGAGGGGGTTTGTGTAGGACATAAGCCGTCGGATGACATGCACTCCTTGGGCTGCTTGCCTCCTACCTCTCTGCTGCCCAAAACTAGGGGGGACCATGCTCACTGGTGGACGCCCCAAACCTGGGGCGGGGGGCAACGTGTGCACACGGAGCTGAAGCCTCAGGGGAGCAGTGGGATCGCCCACCTCCCGTGCGCGGTTAGGAGCAGGGTGCAGGTGGGTCGTATGTGTGTGTGCATGTGTGTGTGTGTGCACATGGGGGGAACATGTGTGTGTGGGGGCACATGCACGCATCTGTGCACATGTGTCTATGCTCACGCATGTGTGTGTCTGTGCGCATGCGTGTGTGTGTATGTGGCGGTGCCTGGCTTTGGTGGGAAGGGGAGAATGACTTCAAACACACACCAAAGATGCCTCCTCCAACAGTTTGGCACGTCCAAGCAGGACCAGAGAACGGAACAGATGGAGCCAAGACAGGCCGTCTCCATGCAGGGTGGGCCGGGCTTCGGGGCACGGTCCTGTCGACCCAGGGTGCCGCTCTCCTGGTGGGAGCAGAGCCTCACTGGGGGAGCCGCTTGGCTGTCCTTCAAAGAAAGACTTCCCACCCCAGGCAAGCCTGGGAACCGAGGGAGGAAAGGAGTGGGGAGCAAGAGGGAGGGACCCAACCGCAGAATCCAGTTAGAGAGAGAAAATAGGCAAGGCGGGGCCAGACGAAGCCAACACCTGGCCACCCGGCGTCCCAGGCTCAGTGCTGGGTGGGCAGAGACCAATCAGCCATGTGGTTCCTGTCCTCGAAGTTCCTCCAGCCCTCCAGCCCTACTGTGGCCTGCCGCACACACCCACGTGCCCCAGGGAGGCAGGTCTGATGGCTTCTGGGGAGGGAGGAGGGAGCGGGGTCTCGGAGGGCCACGGAGGGGAGCCATGCAGAAATGTTGGTGGGGATGGAGGCGAAGGCGCTGGAGCCCTGGAGGAAGCTCATCCGACCTGCTGAGCTCAGTTCACACCACAGAGAGGAAACGGGGTAAAAACCAGACTGAGGCTCACTCTGGACCCATTGCTGCCTGAGGGCCTGCAAGAAACCTGAGGATCTTACGTCCGTATCAGAGAATTGAAATGCTTGGCTTCTTTAGCCCTCATCTGATGCCATTTGCTTGTGAAGCATAAGCCACAGATCAGAACACGGCGATTATCCCTCGTCCCATGGCTCCTCCCTGACGTCTCAGGGTGATTGCACCAGCTCGGGTTGAAATCTCCCTGCCCTGCCCGCCCAGGCACAGAGTTTCTTGGAAAGCTTGGTCTACATGTTTGCTGGGACTGAAGCCCCAGGGCACTGCGTGAAGGCACTTGGAGCAGAGAGTGGAGAAGGGGTGAGTCCACCCGGCCCTGCTGGAGCCACGTGGGGCACCCAGCGCCCAGCCCCCGGCTCTGGCCTCACTACTGCCAGCCTCTGCACCCACTGCCGGGGTCTGGGTGAGGGAATCCACCTGACTCATATTTCAAGTGAACAGAGAAGCAGCAGACACAGGCATCCACGCTAGGAACCTCAGCCAACGATGGTAGGCGAGACGCAGATATGTGAACATCTGAGGGGCTTTCTCTCGATACTGCCTCCTGCAGGACCACCCGAGGGGCACCTGCCTCTTGTCTGCGAATTTCATGGTGGGCAGCTCTGCAGATGGGGAAGTCTCCCCAGGGTCTGCTCCAGGTGGGGGAGCAGTCTTGCATCTGTCGGAAGAAGCAGAAATCACGTCCAGTGGGGACAGAGGAGCTGTCCGCCCAGCAGTGGGGGCGCGGCCAGCAGGGAAACGTGGGAAATGGGGGCAGGGATGACCAGAGGCAGACCCCCGCATCACAGGGGTTGGCCCAGGTGGGGCCATACCCAGCCTCCGGGGAGCGAGAGGGACCTCTGAGGACTTACAGGATGTGCCGGGGAGGAGAGGGAAGAATCATGAAAAGAACCTTGAGTCACGTGAGGCCTCGGCAGTCGTGGGAGGGGAAGGGGTTCAGGAGAAGAGACTGGGGGACAAAACTCTTGGCAAGTCTGAACAGGATCCTGGGGCAGGGGACGGGGCACTGCAGTGGGGCGCGGTGGGGCTTGGACGTCAAGGCTCCTGGCGAGACTCCCACAGAGATGGCCCTGAAAGGTGAGGTCAGACTGGGTGGTATTTTGGATGAATGGTAAGCTGGCCCAGATCCAGACAGGAGGAGAGACGAGGAGGATGCTGGACTGAAGTGGCTTTAAGACTCTGGCTGGGGCCAGAACTGTCAGGGGGAAGAAGGCAGTGGTGTCTGGATGGAGACCCAGTAAGGCCTGGAGAGGAGAAGGAAGAGCCAGGTGTGGGGAGAAGCTCAGCCTAAAAGCGAAGTTTGCATAAAAACAAGAATAATGATAATAAAAAGATAAGACGCTTCCCAGGTGGCTCAGGGATAGAGAATCCATCTGTCAGTGCAGGAGATGCAGGAGACGTGAGTTCGATCGCTGGGTAGGAAGACTCCCGTAGAGGAGGAAACGGCAACCCACTCCAGTATTCTTGCCAGGAGAATCCCATGGATGGAGGAGCCTGGCAGGTTACAGTCCACGGGGTCGCAAAGAGTCAGACACGGCTGAGCGAGCACATCAGGAAGCAGTCAAATAAATGCAGAGGCTGAGCAGAGATGGAGACAGTGAGACAGAGGGCAGGCTGCAGGCGAGGGTCTGGTGCCCAGCAATGAGCAAACAGCGTGAGGGGAGAGTGGGCAGGAGCCCTGCGGGCGTTATGCACAGGCAGAAGGGACAGGGCGGCCGGAGCTAGGACGGCCCATCAGCACTGCCCCTCCCTGCCCCGTGTCCAGCCCGTATCCCCCGGCCTTGAGCCGACGCTGGTGCAGAGGGTCTGGTGGTTCCGGGCGCCTGCTCCAGCACACCCACTGCTGGGCCGACAGCCCTCCCCTGGAGGAGACCCGGGCTGGCATCCCCTTGTCCATCACATTCTGCAAACAAGCCCTCCTTCCAGAGAACCCCACTCACGCCCCTGAACAGGCACTACAGCGGCTGTCTGGGCCCAGCCACAGAGGTGTGCAATGAGGTCTTTCTGCACTGGACGCAACTCAGTCCAGTCGCTGGCCCTTTACTGAGAGCACCAGGGCAGGGCCTCCGCACACTCTTCATCCTGCTGTGGGGCAGAGACACAGGCTGGGCTAGAAGGAGAGACAGGCTGGGTTAGAAGGAGACACAGGCTGGGTTAGAAGGAGAGACAGGCTGGGCTAGAAGCCTGGAAGATGGTACATGGTGTAGAGAATGTGGCCCCCGGAATCAGACCACCTGAAGCCCCAGAGCGGAGCCCACGTCCAGCCTGCAGGGCTGTGACTCCCGGGCAGCTTGCTCAGCCCCTGCCTCCGTCTCCTCAAATATCAAGGGTGAATAATCAGAGTTCTTCTTCTCAGGGTTGAGGACAATCAGGCAAAGCACTCAGAACCATGTCTGGGTCACAATGACAAGTCTTTAATTGCAGTTATTTGGGAGGAAATAAAACAGCTAGGTGGAGAGAGACGGTGGTGATCATAGCCAGCAGGAGAGACAGAGGTGGAGTCACACCAGCAAGTCTGGTGCAGAAGAGGCCACCTGAGCCCGTCACAGCCCAGCCCCCTGGGAAGGGAGCTAAGGATGCTCAGAGCAGCCCAGCCCCCTGGGAAGGGGTCACCTGAGCCTGTCACAGCCCAGCCCCCTGGGAAGGGAGCTAAGGATGCTCAGAGCAGCCCAGCCCCCTGGGAAGGGGTCACCTGAGCCTGCCACAGCCCAGCCCCCTGGGAAGGGGAGAACCAAAGATGCTCAGAGCAGCCCAGCCCCCTGGGAAGGGGAGCCAAGGATGCTCAGAGCAGCCCAGCCCCTGGGAAGAGGTCACCTGAGCCTGTCACAGCCCAGCCCCCTGAGAAGAGGCCACCTGAGCCCATCACAGCCCAGCCCCCTGGGAAGGGGAGCCAAGGATGCTCAGAGCAGCCCAGCCCCCTGGGAAGGGGGAGCCAAGGATGCTCAGAGCAGCCCAGGCCCCTGGGAAGGAGTCACCTGAGCCCGCCACAGCCCAGCCCCCTGGGAAGGGGAGAACCAAGGATGCTCAGATCAGCCCAGCCTCCTGGGAAGGGGAGAACCAAGGATGCTCAGAGCAAGGCAGGAAGGCGTGCTCGGGAGTAAGCGGAGAATGGGACAGCTGGTTCCTAAAGACTGCATTCAGCAGCCCTGAGAGAAGGCTGCCCCTGCCCCAGCCACTGTGCACATGTTCCGCAGCATTTCAGAAGCCGCTCCTGAAAGAAATGGCCTCTTCCAACCTAAGCACCAAAGATGCACACGTGTCCTTCACAGACACTCAGAAAAATATAGGAAACAGCACTGTCATCAAAGGGCGAGAGAAAAGACACTTTCAAAGGAGAATAAAAACACTTCAGGTAAAAATATTCCCCCTGAGGACAAAGGAAAGTTAAAACACAGTTTCCTGGAAACAAAACCAAAGGCAGAGATCCAGAGCACACGGGTTCCAAGAGACTGAAAAATAATAATAATAAGCTGCTGGAATTCAGACAAGGAAATGTAAGAGAGATTTCAGGATACAAAATGAAAGTCACAAAATAAATTTAAAAAATGAATAGATATTGCTAAGAAATGAATAACTTGAAAGATCAAAATGCAACTGAAGAAAAGAGTATTAACGTGATTAGAGAGAAAATAGAAGATCTGGAAGAAAGACAAAAAGGGACAATATACTCAAACTTGGTGGTTCCCCCAAAGAGAACAGGACAGACAGAACAACAACAAGAACAATTTGCAAAGATACAATAGAAGGAAACTTAAAAGAAGATCTGACTCTGCTCATTGAAGGGACATACTGTGTCCCAAGAAAAGTTTAAACCGAGCAATCATGTTCTAGTCAAACGACTAGATCTCAAGAATAAATCACCCCGTGAGCATCTGGGGAAGAAAACGTTGAATTGCCACCACAGGAAAAGCCAGACTGGCCATCAGACATACAGACCCATCCGCAAAGAATCCCCTGGACAGAAAACAGATAGATGTCTTGGAACATGCAAGAATGGGGGAGTGGCAGCCCCAAGCTCTCTTTGAAAAAAAAAGGCCTGAAATCCAGTAAGCGAGAGATGAAAGGAGACGTCATCAAAGCTCTGATTGTATCCTAAATACAAATTCAGAGCTATAGCTAAACTACTATGTGAATTTCAGTTATAGAACAGAATTGAGCCTATCAGTTCAATAATAGAGCAATACAATCAGGAGGTGGTGGAGAAAATAAATACTTAAACTTGTTGATGAAGTACTAGAAATTTTAGTCTTTCATAAAAATGTTTAAAGATAATCACAAAAAATTAAAAATATATGTTTAAAAAAACCCCTTAAACTAGGAGGTTGAAGAGAGGAAGGAGAGTTAGGAGAAAGGATAAAAAAAAAATAAGTGCCATGGGGTTGGGAGAGATTAGAGTTGTCCAACAAACAGAGGTTTCACTGTATTAATAAAAACTGTAAGTAACTGCTAGGCCACCAACAGGCCATAAACACCCAAATCACATGCACATACGAGTGAAAATACACACTCAAGTGGCATGAGGCATATAGTCACGCTTAAACAAAGGATCTTTAGAAAGGCAAAATGAGAAAACTAGGAAACAATGGTTGTATCAAATATGAATGGACAAAACTCACCTATTAATAGAAATAAAAGAGTCTAAGCCCAAACCCTGAAATGCACAGAATGCGCTGCTACAAGACACGAGGGTCGTGCAAAGGAGCTTGGGGTGGGCTGGGTGTAGAGAAAAAGGGTTATGAGAAAAGCAACATAAGAAAAATAAAACAGAAGAAAGCAATCCAAAATAAAAATCTGTCAAAATTCTTCTGTGCCACATAGTACAACATTAAAATGCTTAAAGCAAAAACTGCAAGAGATACAAGGGTAAATATTCCTATCCTCTCGGGAACACATCACTCTAATGCTAGCCACACTCTTCCAGAGAAGAGGTGGAAAGTAAAGCTCGCAGATACTGTTTACTGTCAGCATAATGGTGAGGCGTCTGTCTACAGTGCGGGAGACCTGGGTTCGATCCCTGGGTTGGGAAGATCCCCTGGAGAAGGAAATGGCAAGCCACTCCAGGACTATTATCTGGAAAATCCCATGGACAGAGGAGCCTCGCAGGCTATAGTCCATGGGGCTGCAAAGAGTCGGACGCGACTGAGCGACTTCCCTTCACTTCACTCAACAGCGCACAAAGATAACTGACTGCAGGCGCTTCAGCACAGCCTCCTTCAGACACGCCACTGTAAAAATAATAAACGCATGGAATGGAGCAGAGCCTGAAAGGCACAGCGCACCACAGTCAGGGCTCAGCTGAAGAGGTCTGATCGATGTAAGAGAATCTATTACATCACCCACCAAATAAGTAAGTCACCGGAGGAAACCCACATGGTGAGCCCCTTATGTTTCTCAGTTAAGCTTTTTATCTTGCGATATTTACAGACTCACGTCCAGTTGTAAGAAATAATACAAAGAGACCCCCTGCCCTTGCTGCCCAACGGCAGCCCCTTGGACCGCTAGAGCACAGCATCACGTCGAGGGTGCCGACGGCCGTGGCACCTGCCCATCACCACAGGGCGCCCCGAGCTGCACACCCTCCTCCCCCGACCCATCCCCCAGAAACCACTGGCCTGGACTAACACATGCCTGCAAATTTGTCTTTTCAAGACTTTTATGTGAACATGATCATACGCAGCAGTTTTGGGGACAGGCTATTTCCACTCTGTAATTCTCTGACAATTCTAGTTATCAGTGCTGGGCCCCTTTTTAATTCTGAGTGTCTGCTCCATAACCGAGGTGCACTGCTGCTTATTCAGCCACTCACTCCTTGAAGGACACACAAGCTGTTCTAACTTTTGACTATTACGAATAAAACTCCTATAAATATTCAGGTACTGTTTTGGTGTGAGCATAGATTTTCATTTCTGTGAGAGAATATGCAAGAGAATGGTTGCTAGGTCACACGGTAGTTGCGTGCTTAGTTTTACAAGAAACTCAAAACTGTTCTCCAGAGAGGCCGCACCATCTGATGTCCCGTCTCCCATGGATGAGTGATGAGTTTCTCCACGTCTTTGCCAGCATTTGGTCTCATTACTTTTTCTGCTCTAGCCATTCTGAGAAGTGCGTACTAGTAACTCGTCATGTTGCAATTTGCATTTCCCTAATGGCTAATGACAGTGAACCTCTTTTCACTTTTCCTGGGTGGATTTTCCATATTTAGTGTCAGGTATTTACTCATTTTCTAACCGAGTTGTCTCCTTTATTGCTATTGTTTTAAGAGTTCTTCATGTGCTCTAAGACCAAGTTTCCTGTCAGATATACGGTTTGCATGTATTTTCCCCTACTCAGGAGCTCATCTTTGCATCCTCTTCATAGAACAAAAGTTGTTAACTTTAATGAGATCCAATTGATCAGATTTTCCTTTTTTGATTTCGGTGTCAAAACCTGAGAACACTTTACCTATCCCTAGGTCCCAAAGGTTTTGTCTTTTTTTCCAGAAATTTTGCAATTTTGCATTTAAGCTCACAATCCCATTTCGGTTGGTCTCTGAGTGAGGCCCGAGCTTGGCACCCGAGGGGAAGGGGTTTGGCTTGGCTGCTGCCTGAGGATGTCAGGTTCCTTCTGCATCATCTGTTAAAAATGCCATCCTTTTGTGTTCACTGTCTTTGTATCTTTGTCAGTAATCACTCGTGAGCTTTTTTCATTACAAACTCAACTCAATGGTTTTAGGATTAATCAGCTTATCTATTTCATTTTAGTTGAGTTATGGTAGTTTGTGGTTTTTGAAAACTTGGTTCATTTCCTCTAAATTGTCAAATTATGAGCATAAAGTTGTCTGTATTAATAGTATTCCTTTATTGTCCTTGTGATATCCGTAGGCACCATAGTGATACCCCCTGTTATATTTCACTACCGATACTGGTAATTCATGTCTTTTCTCTTTTTATCTCAGTCAGTCTTGTGAGAGATTTATCAATTTTATTGATTGTTGTTCTAAGAACCAGCTTTTTCTTGCACTGATTTTTCTCAGTTGCTTTCCTGTTTTCAGTTACATTGATTTCTGTTCGTTACTGTTTCCTTTCTTTTGGTTGCTTCTGGTTTGCTTTACTCTTATTTTTCTGGTTCTTGAGGAAGAAACTTAGAATGCTGATTTGGGATTTTCTCTTTTCCTAAAGTGATCACATATAGAGCTGCAAGCTTCTTTCCCTGATTTGAGATTTTCTTTTTTTCTAAGGTGATCACATATAGAGCTGCAAGCTTCTCTCCCTGATTTGGGATTTTCTCTTTTCCTAAGGTGATCACGTATAAGGTTATGAACTTCTCTCTCAGCTGTATTCCACATGTGTTGGCTCACTGAGCTTCTATTTTCACTCAGTTCTATGTATTTCTTTTATTTCCTTTGAAACTTCCTCTTTGACCTATGGATTACCTAGAAGGGCCTTATTTGATTTCTAAGTGTTCAGAGATTTTCCTGTTGTCTTTCTGTATTGACTACTAATTTGATTCCATTATTGTCAGAGAAGGTACTGTATAGGATTGAAATCTTTGAAGCTTGTTGAAGTTTGATTTATGACCCGTATGCTCTGTCTTGGTGAATGTTCCATGAAATAAACCATGCATATTGCGCTGTTTCTTACAGAGTTTTGTCTGCGTATCCATTAGATATCACTGTTTGATTGTGCTGTTGGGTTAGTGTTGATCGCTAAAGGTAGGGCACTGAAGAGCCCGCCTGCAGCTGTGGCTCTGTCTTCCCCCCTTGGGCCCCGTCCGCCTCTGTTTCACGTGTTTTCATGCTCTCTGTCTGATGCACAGCCTTTCGGACTGTTACGTCTTCCATTTGTCTGATCCTCTTGTCATTATGTGATGCCTCTCTTGTCTCCAGTGGTTCTTTTTGATCTGAAGTCTGCTTTATCTGATGTTACTAGCACTGCTCCTGCTTCTGCCCTTATTAATGTTTGCATATCTTTTCCCCATTAACTTGCAAAGTACCTGTGTTGCTATGTGTGGAGTGTTTCTTATGGATGAGTAATTTTGGGTGGTGGCTGTTCTTATGCATGGAATACTGTTGGATCGTGGTTGTTGTTTCTAAATCCGCTTCACCGATTTTTGTCTTTTAAGTGGTATATTAAGCCATTTACATTTAAGGTTATTATTGATGTGTTAAGGCTTAAGTTTGCTGTTTTCTTTGTGCTTTATTTCCTGTTTATCCTTCTTCTGTTTCCCTCTTGGTACCTTCCTGGGGGTTACTTGGACAATTTTTAGAATTCCGTCTTGATCGGTTGTTCTGTTCCATTTCACGTAGGTGACATACGGCCTCTAACGCCAAGAGCTTGCTGCTTTGAGGGGAATGTGGTGACCAAGCTCCCACTCCTTTGCCCCCCTCACTTTTTAACCGGGGCTTCCCTGGGGGCCCAGACAGTGAAGAGTATGCCTACAAGCGGGAGACCCGGTTCAATTTCTGGGTCAGGAAGATCCCCTGAAAAAGAGAACAGCACCCCACTGCAGGGTTCTTGCCTAGAGAATTCCATGGACAGAGGAGCCACAAAGCGTCAGGCACGACTAAACGACTAACACTTTTCATTTACTTTTCACTTTTTAAATATTGTGGCCTTGAGTATTTCACCTCAACACCTTGCGCATCATGCCCAATGATGTAACATTTTGCTGCAACCATCAAGTACATTTAAGAAATTCACCAGAAAAAAGTGTTATATATGAGATTTACTCCTGTTTTGGCAATTTTAATCTTTTTCTTTCCTTTCTGAAATCCAAGTCTTCTTCTGTTACCAGTTCCCTGATGGGGAACACATGTACACCCATGGCTGATTCATGCGGATGTATGGCAAAAACCACCACAACACTGTTAAGTAATTAGACTACAATTAAAATTTAAAAAAAATTCTGTCAGCTATTTTTCAAGGGTAGATGCATTATCAACAAATTATCTCAGTGTTCCTTCATGGGAAAATCTCTTTATTCCCCCTTCGTTCCTGAGGGATGTTCTCTAGCATTGAGAAGTGGCTGCCACTTGCTTCTGGCTTCCCTGATTCCAGATGAGAAATCCACCATCACTGAAGCTATTTTTTCCTATGGGTAATATATCACCCGTAATATATCATGGCCACGGTATTAAAAAGTACTTGGAAGCGACCTCACAAACGACAGAATGATCTCTGTTCGTTTCTAAGGCAAACCATTCAATATCCCGGTAATCCAAGTTATGCCCCGACCGGTAATGCTGAAGAAGCTGAAGTCAAATGGGTCTATGAAGACCTACGAGACCTTTTAGAACTAACACCCCCAAACATGTCCTTTTCATTATAGGGGACTGGAATGCAAGAGTAGGAAGTCAAGAAACACCTGGAGTAACAGGCAAATTTGGCCTTGGAATGTGGAATGAAGCAGGGCAAAGGCTAATAGAGTTTTGCCAAGTAAATGCACTGGTCATAGCAAACACCCTCTTCCAACAACACAAGAGAAGACTCTACACATGGACATCACCAGATGGTCAATACAGAAATCAGATTGACTATATTCTTTGCAGCCAAAGATGGAGAAGTTCTATACAGTCAACAAAAACAAGACCAGGAGCTGACTATGGCTCAGATCATGAACTCCTTATTGCTAAATTCAGACTTAAATTGAAGAAAGTAGGGAAAACCACTAGACTATTCAGGTATGAACTAAATCAAATCCCTAACAATTATACAGTAGAAGTAAGAAATAGATTTAAGGGACTAGATCTGATAGACACAGTGCCTGATGAACTATGGACAGAGGTTTGTGACATTGTACAGGAGACAGGGATCAAGACCATTCCCAAGAAAAAGAAATGCAAACAAAGCAAAATGGTTGTCTGAGCAGGCCTTACAAATAGCTGTGAAAAGAAGAGAAACGAAAAGCAAAGGAGAAAAGGAAAGATATACCCATTTGAATGCAGAGTTCCAAAGAATAGCAAGGAGAGATAAGAAAGCCTTCCTTGGTAATCAGTGCAAAGAAATAGACGAAAACAACAGAATGGGAAAGACAAGAGATTTCTTCAAGAAAGTTAGAGCTACCAAGGGAATACTTCATGCAAAGATGGGCTCAATAAAGGACAGAAATGGTCTGGACCTAACAGAAGCAGAAGATATTAGGAAGAGGTGGCAAGAATACACAAAAGAACTGTACAAAAAAGATCTTCACGACCCAGATAATCATGATGCTGTGATCACTCACCTAGAGCCAGACATCCTGGAATATGAAGTCAAGTGGGCCTTAGGAAGCATCACTACAGACAAAGCTAATGGAGGTCACGGAATTCCAGTTGAGTTGTTTCAAATCCTAAAAGATGATGCTGTGAAAGTGCTGCACTCAATATTCCAGAAACTTTGGAAAACTCAGCAGTGGCCACAGAGCTGGAAAAGGTCAGTTTTCATTCCAATCCCAAAGAAAGGCAATGCCAAATAATGCTCAAATTGCACTCATCTCACACACTAGTAAAGCAATGCTCAAAATTCTCCAAGCCAGGCTTCAACAATTTGTGAACCGTGAACTTCCAGATGTTCAAGCTGGTTTTAGAGAAAGCAGAAGAGCCAGAGAGCAAATTGCTAACATCTGCTGGATCATGGAAAAGGCAAGAGAGTTCCCCAAAAACATCTATTTTTTGCTTTATTGACTATGCCAAAGCCTTTGACTGTGTGGATCACAATAAACTGTGGAAAATTCTGAAAGAGAGGGAATACCAGACCACCTGACCTGCCTCTTGAGAAACGTGTATGCAGGTCAGGAAGCAACAGTTAGAACTGGACATGGAACAACAGACTGCTTCCAAATCAGGAAAGGAGTATGTCAAGGCTGTATATTGTCACCCTGCTTATTTAACTTATATGCAAAGTACATCATGAGAAACGCTGGGCTGGATGATGCACAAGCTGGAATCAAGATTGCCAGGAAAAATATGAATAACCTCAGATATGCAGATAATACCACCCTTATGGCAGAAAGTGAAGAACTAAAGAGCCTCTTGATGAAAGTGAAAGAGGAGAGTGAAAAAGTCGGCTTAAAGCTCAACATTCAGAAAACGAAGATTATGGCATCTGGTCCCATCACTTCATGGGAAATAGATGGGGAAACAGTGGGAACAGTGGCTGACTTTATCTTTGGGGCTCCAAAATCACTGCAGATGGTGATTGCAGCCATGAAATTAAAAGACACTTATTCCTTGGAAGGAAAGTTATGAGCATCCTAGACAGTATATTAAAAAACAGAAACATTATTTTGCCAACAAAGGTCCATCTAGTCAAGGCTATGGTTTCTCCAGTGGTCATGTATGGATGTGAGAGTTGGACTGTGAAGAAAGCTGGGCACCAAATAATTGATGCTTTTGAGCTGTGGTGTTGGAGAAGACTCTTGAGAGTCCCTTGGACTGTAAGGAGATCCAACCAGTCCATGCTAAAGGAAATCAGTCCTGAATATTCATTGCTAGGACTGATGTTGAAGCTAAAACTCCAATGCTTTGGCCACCTGATGCAAAGAACTGACTCATTTGAAAAGACCCTGATGCTGGGAAAGATTGAGGGCAGGAGGAAAAGGGGACGACAGAAGATGAGATGGTTGGATGGCATCACTGACTCAATGGGCATTAGTCTGAGCAAGTTCCAGGAATTGGTGATGGATAGGGAGGCCTGGTGTGCTGCAGTCCGTGGGGTTGCAAAGAGCCAGACATGACTGAGCTACTGAACTGAATTGAATATATCACTCTTCTGACACCACCAGGCAGGGGACTCTGAGTTGGTCACCTGCTTCTGTGAGGTAGGGTGGAGAGAGTAGGGTGGGATGGAAGACCAGTTTTGCCTTTTCCCTGCTCAACCCAGAGGGTGGGGAGGCAGTCATCCAGCTGATGCTTGGCTGGCAGAGGGCAAGCATTGACCAAAGTGTTTCCTGCTCCTAGGCAACTCTTGCGCGTTCCTTTGACTCGGGGGAACTCATTTCTCTCGATGCCTTTTTTTGTCAGTGTCTGTTGTGAGTTCAGGGCTGAAGGCCAGGAGGGACCCCAGGGACTCCCTGCACATCTTCCCAAGCCCTGATACCCCTTGGCAGCTCACCTCCTTCCTCCCACGTGTAAGTCCTCCCTATGCCTGACTGGTGTGCATCCAGGGCTTCTGAGTTCTGGGAAAGATGGGGCCACTCCATGTAGGTGCAACAGGAGGTTTCTGCTCCTTAGAGTTTGAAAGCCACTGTTTGAAATTCAATATTCAACCTGTCTTCAAGAAATAATAATGGAGGAATTTGTTGGATAATACCTTAGAGGCATCCGAATGTTTATCCCAAATTTTAAAGTATGATCCTTCTTCCTATAAAAGAAAATAAGCCCTCTCCTTAATGTTGAGTGAGCAAGGATATCCTAAAGTGCCACATCATTTAATACTTTTCCAGAAGTGCTAGTCAACGCAACAAGAGAATGTTACAATGGAAAGAGGAAGCGGTGTCCAACTATTTGCTTGTAAGACCCAAACAGAGCGGAAAATGTCCTTGAAAATGGTTAACAATTTTAAAAATTGGTACCAACATAATGTTAGTCACAAAATTAACATACTAAATTTTTATATAAACAATAACCTGTTAAAGATATGAAAAAATAAAATACCTAGGAATTAATTTAACAAGAAAATTTTAAAACTGTATTAAGAAAAGTTTAACATCCTACTGAGACACAGAAGACTTGACGACTATGTGGAAAGATGTATCTTAATTTTGCATAAGAACTCAATTTTCTGAAGAACTGCTACGTTAATGATCTTTAGAAACCTTAATGTGAGCCTAATAAAATAACAGCAGGAACTTGACAAGTTAACGCTAGCTTTTCTATGGGAAAATAAACATAATTACAGAATTAGAGCCATGGAGGGCCATAAAAGGCGGGAGACCAAAGGGCAGCTGTCCTGGCTGGAGAGTGCCCTTTGCACCCACCACAGTGGAGTGCCAGGGTCTGGGTTCATCCTCCGCTCCAAATAAAGATGGCAAAGCAGGAGTGTCCAAGACCCTGCACGGCAGGTGAGGCGGCCTGGGCCCAGGTGATAGCTGGAGCGGGCATCCAGGTAGCAGACAGGTCCAAGGTGGAGCCAATGCCAGGGACCCAAAGCAGCCAGCAGGAGAGGGCAGAGCTGGGAGAGGTGGCAACTGCCCAGGGGTAGTGTCCTGGAGGGCACGCAGAGCCCCCTTGGGTTTCGAGCTGAGTGCCCGGTAGGGCATGGGTGAGAGGAAGCCCCCTGAGCAATGCCCCCACAGAGCTGGAAGAACAACCCTCAGATGGCTGGGGGCGGGGTGGGGGGGTGGTGTCTATTCCTACCAGCAGCATGGACACCCTCCTCACTCACCAAGACTCCAAAGGATCAAACCGTCCTTGCAGCACCCCTGCGTCTCGTAACAAAGCTGAAGGACTTCCACAGGAATGCCAGGGAAACCAGCTCCCTGCAAGGGGGACCTCACAGAGCCTGGCTCTGTTCATGTCTGCCCAACTCTGGGAGAAGCCCAAACGCCCTTCACACGTGAATGGACAGCCTGCGGTGTCCGCAGAGGAGGAGGACTCACCCACAAAGCGGGCAAACTGCTCGCATCCTTGCTGGCCAAAACGATGCCAACGGTATCACATGGAGGGAAAACCGACCTCAGAGTCTCCATATCACAGGGCTCTATTTTTATGTCATTCTAAAAACAGACAAACGTGTGATGGAGAGCAGCTGTTGCCAGGGGTTACGATGGGGAGACAGTGAACCTGAAGAACATGTTAGTCCAGGCCTTTGTGACCCCCTGGACTGCAGCCCGCCAGGCTCCTCTGTCCTTGGGATTCTCCGGCAAGAATACTGGAGCGAGTTGCCATTTCCTCCTCCAGGGATCTTCCCGACTCAGGGATCGAAGCCGGCTCTTCTGCGCTGCAGGCAGGCTCTTTACCATCTGAGCCCCCGGGAAGCCTCTGCGATGGAGCGGGGTGACCTGTTGTGATGATTCCATGAAATTACTTGCTTACACTCATGGGACTCTAAGCCCAGAGAAAAACGCCTATTTTACTATCTGATTGTTTTTAATTTTAAAAAGAATAAGAATACATACTATATTTCTATTAACAGATGTTTCCAGAAAACTAAAATGGATCTGCAAGGTGAGAATGCAGGTCAGCAACTGCCTGTGGATGGCACCCTGGGGACAGAACCAAGGGGTCACCGAGGGGTCACAGAACCGAAGGTCACACAACACTCCCCCACACAGTCCACGCATACAACTCACATACTCACAACACACATTCCCCCACACATACTCCACACACCCAACTCACACACTCACAACACACATTCCACACACACACGCCACACACCCAACTCACACACTCACAACACACATTCCACACACACACGCCACACACCCAACTCACACACTCACAACACACATTCCACACACACACGCCACACACCCAACTCGCACACTCACAACACACATTCCACACACACACGCCACACACCCAACTCGCACACTCACAACACACATTCCACACACACACGCCACACACCCAACTCGCACACTCACAACACACATTCCACACACACACGCCACACACCCAACTCGCACACTCACAACACACATTCCACACACACACGCCACACACCCAACACGCACACTCACAACACACATTCCACACACACACGCCACACACCCAACTCGCACACTCACAACACACATTCCACACACACACGCCACACACCCAACTCACACACTCACAACACACATTCCACACACACACGCCACACACCCTACTCACACACTCGCAACACACATTCCACACACACACGCCACACACCCAACTCACACACTCACAACACACATTCCACACACACACGCCACACACCCAACTCGCACACTCACAACACACATTCCACACACACACGCCACACACCCAACTCGCACACTCACAACACACATCCACACACACACGCCACACACCCAACTCGCACACTCACAACACACATTCCACACACACACGCCACACACCCAACTCACACACTCACAACACACATTCCACACACACACGCCACACACCCTACTCACACACTCGCAACACACATTCCACACACACACGCCACACACCCAACTCACACACAACACACATTCCACACACATGCCACATGCCCAACTCACACACTCACAACACACATTCCACACACATTCCACACACACACGCCACACACCCAACTCACACACTCACAACACACATTCCACACACACACGCCACACACCCAACTCACACACTCGCAACACACATTCCACACACACACGCCACACACCCAACTCACACACTCGCAACACACATTCCACACACACACGCCACATGCCCAACTCACACACTCACAACACACATTCCACACACACACGCCACACGCCCAACTCACACACTCACAACACACATTCCACACACACACGCCACACGCCCAACTCACACACAACACACATTCCACACACACACGCCACACACCCAACTCACACACTCGCAACACACATTCCACACACACACGCCACACACCCAACTCACACACTCGCAACACACATTCCACACACACACGCCACACACCCAACTCACACACTCGCAACACACATTCCACACACACACGCCACATGCCCAACTCACACACTCACAACACACATTCCACACACACACGCCACACGCCCAACTCACACACTCACAACACACATTCCACACACACACGCCACACGCCCAACTCACACACAACACACATTCCACACACATGCCACATGCCCAACTCACACACTCACAACACACATTCCACACACATTCCCCACACACACGCCACACACCCAACTCGCACACTCACAACACACATTCCACACACACACGCCACACACCTAACTCACACACTCACAACACACATTCCACACACACACGCCACACACCCAACTCACACACTCACAACACACATTCCACACACACACGCCACACACCCAACTCACACACAACACACATTCCATACACACACGCCACACACCCAACTCACACACTCGCAACACACATTCCACACACACACGCCACACACCCAACTCACACACAACACACACTCCCTCAGACTTCACACACTCAACTCACACCCTCACAACACACATTCCCCCCCACACACTCCACACAACCAACTCACACACAACACACACTCCCTCAAACACACACTACACACCCAACACACACACAACACACACTCCCTCAAACATACTCCACACACCCAACTCACACACAACACACATTCCCCACACACACTCCACACACCCAACTCAAACACAACACACACTCCCCCAAACACACACTCCACATACCCAACACACAACACACACTACCCCCACACACACTCCACACAGATAACACACAGTCCCCCACACACATCACACTTCACATACCCAATACACACACACTCACAGATACACCCAACATACACTCCCCAACAAACACACCCCACTCATCCAACACACACACAACACACTCACCTGAGACAGACTCCACACACTCAGCACACTCACACCACTATGTGCGCAACACACACATACATGTTCTACACTCACACACCCTCTGAATGCAGAACCTGCCTCGCTGTAGGTGTCTGAAGGTGTCCCCGGCCCCCAGCACAGCACACGCCCTCGCCCCCACAGGAGCCCTCACTCGCCTCAGGTAGCGTCCATGCCGAGGACTTCGGGAGACGGTGGTCAGGGTCTGACGGTGCCCTCCTGAGTCCTAGCCCTGATGGAGGTGCAGGAGGGAGACACAGGAGCTGAGGTCACTGCGGAAGTGGCCTGTGCGTGTGCTCAGGGAGGCGGAATGTGATGTGTGTGCATCACATGGATGAGTGAGGTGTGTGAGGTGTGTGTGTGATGCTTATTGCGTGTATGCTGTGTGTCTTGTGTGGTATGTGGTTTGTGTGTGGTGTTTATTGTATATATGGTGTGTGTGTGTGCAATTGGGTGGTGTGTGTTTATGTGTTTTACCTGTGTGTGTGTTGGAGGGTTGTCACTCACACAGCACCCCCTCCCTTTCACCCCAGCAGCCCAGCCCCTCGACAACTCACGCACACACATCCCAAACCCTGAGCAGAAGGCCTTGAGTGGGGGGGACGTGCACACACCCCAGGACCCAGGGCTGAGCAGGGCTGCGGAGGAGGGGGGGTCCCTCATCTCCACTCAGGACGCAGAGCCCCTCCTCCCATCATCCAGTTCACGACTGGCCTGCAACTGTCCCCAGCCTCAGTCTCTCCTCAAACATGAAGGCTTCCGTTTCCTCCGGAACTAAGTCCCAAAATGTCCCACAGCCAGAGAAGATTCCTGCATGCAGGGGGTGCACAGCCCATGGCAAGAAGGGTGTCACGAGGCCCCATCGGCTCCCGGTTACCGGCCCCCTGGGAAAATGTGCAGAACTTCCAGTCTGGGGCTGACACCGGCCCAGATTTTGTGTAGAAAGCCTGCCCAGGGAGGCTGAGACACTGGCCCAGAGCTTGTGCAGAAACCGCTGCAGGAGGGTAAGGGGACTTCAGCAGGGGTTCCCCAGAGAAAGGAAGCCCTAGGGGCGGAGAGCCAGGTGGGCAGGCCTGGGGTTTGCACCCAGACTGGGGGACGAGGGCCCAGCCAGCCTGTCTGCTCCAGAAAGCCCAAGATCACTCTGCCACCCAGCTCCGTGGAGCACTTTGTTGCCCAGATGATTTTTTTTTTTAAGCAAGAAAATAAGTTAGACTAGTATTTTCTTTGCAAACCTGGCTCTGACAAGGTCTGAAATGTCTGTTTTAATCTGCTTATATTGAGCGGGGAGCTTCCTTTTCTAATTGACTCTTCACTGGAGAGTAATTAACCTCAAAACTGTTTACAGCCGAGGAATTACAACATGGCTTAGAGATCGCGATTTGAAGTATGGGTGTATGTTAGATTAAAAATCTTTCTGAGTTTGCTATTACCCTCTCTAAACATGGCAAGGCCCTACACGGAGGAGCTCGGACTTGGTATAATTAACTCTTAAGGACTTGAACCTGTCTGGATGGGCGATTTCTTCCCACAACATTTGGGAGCTGTTATGTGGCCCATGGAGTCATTAACATGATCACTGTCAGCGTTCCGTGCTGCAGTCTCTTCCTCTCGTAGCTGAACCTGCACGCATAACCATTTCTCTCCTGTCGGTCATATTGCTTTACTCAGTTCCTCAAACACCATGTGGCTTCCCATTTCTTAAAGATCAGATCACCTCTTTTTTAGGGCAGGGCTCTGTATCCAGAGCCTCACCTGCCTCTAAGCTCCAGCCACAGAAGTAGAATCAGGCCCTGAAGACACAGCAGGAGGCTTTCTTTGCCCTAGAACACACTTTATGTCCATGCTCCAGCTAATCCTTCGCCCTACGGCAGAGTTCAAATGTCCCTTCCTACAGAAAGTCCTACAGGATTTCCACCCTGTGGTTTACCCAAGAGAGGAGAGATGGAACCAGCTGCCTGACCTCTTTTTGCTGGGAGTCTCCAGGGAAGCACGAGGATGATGGAAGTGGCAGGTCCAGGAAGAGCTTTGTTAAAGTTCAAGGTCAAAGTTCTGTAGGGTCTGCTTGTCTGGCTCCAGGACAAAAAGGGGGCTCGGTTGGCTATCTGTGAGCAGCTTCTTCCTCAGACCATGGTTGGTCTCAGACAGTGGCACCGGCTACCATCACACCAGACTTTGTTCCTGAAAGATGCTCCCCCGTGTCAAGCGCCAAATCAGGTAGACGAGTACCTTGCAAGACTAACGCACAAAGATAAAGTCAGGGGTCGCACTTGGGATCAAGCTTTCTTTTAGCCATTTTTGTGCTGGGAAATAAAAATAGCTTGGTTACTTGTCTTTTAGAGAAATTTATGACCAAGTTGCTCCTCACTAGTTCAGTTTTCAGGGGTTCTCGGCAGCAAAAGAAAAAAAAAATTGCTGCCTTTAATTACTTGAGGATCTTTGAGACGGCTTCCTGGTGGCTTAGATGGTAAAGAATCTGCCTATAATGCGGGAGACCCAGGTTCAGTCCCTGGGCCTGGAAGATGCCCTGGAGAGGAAGTGGCACCCACTCCAGTCCTCTTGCCTGGAGAGTCCCATGGGCAGAGGAGCCTGGCGGGCCGCACTCCGTAGGGAGCAAAGACGGCTGCAGTCCCACTACTGTGGGAGGGCAGGGTTCAGAGCACCTGTAAGGCGAGCAGTGAGGGCCTGGGAGGAGGGGGGCCCCGTGCACACAACACCGTCCAGCCCGGAGCAGATCGGGTGAGGTGGGCACTGTCCATTCACCTCCAGGATGCCCCCCGCCCCTATGAGGCGCCCTCACCATGACTGATGGGCTCTTTGCTCCCAGTGGATTTGCGCCCTTGACTCCTCTGTCCTTGAGCTCCAGAGGTGATCGTCTGGGACTGCTGGGTGGTCCCAGAGCTTGCACCCCGGCCTTGAAAACACACTTAGGGGCAGACCCTGCAGGGCTCCCGCAGGGCACCCACACGCTCCGCCCCCATCCCGCACCCTCGACGCTCCTGGCTCCTCTAAAGAACCTTTCTGGACAAGCCGCATGCACACAGGCACGCAGGCTGCAGCTCTAGGTCTGCTCTGCAGAGGACAGGCTGGGCCCCGGCGCCACCGTGACCACGGCCCGCAGGCCCAGGTCCCCACGCGGCACAGCGGGGAGCAAGGGGCGGGGGACTGGGCCCCGGGGCTTGGGGAGGATGCGGTGCGCCTGCGGGTGCGGCCGGACTCGATTCCCCCGGGTGCCTGAGCGCATGCCCGTTCCCGAGAGAAAGCGGACTCGGCCGAGCCACCGCGCCCCATCCTGGTGCCCGAGCCCCTCCCTCCCGGCCCGGGCACCCCTCGCCCGATGTCGCCAGCCTCCGGCTCCTCGTCAGGGTCTTCATCTTCCTGACTTCACTTCCTCTGGGGGTAGAAGACCATCAGGTAAGTAAACGGACGTCACGGGCAAGGCTGTAAAGAGAGCAAATGGCAGCCGCTCCGGTGACTGTCCCTTCCCGTGACTCAGGGTGGGGGGCAACCGTGGCTGCAGTCTGGGGACAGAAGCCCCCTGGGTTCCACTGAGGACGCAGAAAGTCCTGCTCACACTCCAGCAGGGCCCAGCGGAGACTGAAGCCGGGGCACCCACGGCCCCAGGAGCCGGGCTCCGTGGAGGTGGACGCGGGGAGGGCAGGAGGGCAGGAATGAAGGGGGGCTCGGCCTCGTCTTCTGGATGCAGAAGGCGAGGCCAAGGTCACACAGCGCCAGGGCTGGAGCCGCGGCTGGCCTCCTGGTCCTCCCGCGCCCTGGGCTGCATTTGCACCTGTGCCGACTGGGGATGCCCCTCCGTGTGGGTGAGGTCAGCAGGGCAGACGTACCAGCCTCTCCCCATCCTATGCCCACACGCTGCGCGGTTCCGTGGGCGCAGAGAGGCACCGTGACCAGCCAGCGTCTCCCGCCTATGCTCGGGGCCTTCTGGGCGGCTTGGCCGGCAGACAGCCGCCTCCCCGTTTACTCTCCCACCCTCGCTCTGCAGGGAGAGCGTTTCTGCTTCCTCTGGGTTCAGCACGTTCTAGCGATAGCCCTCTCCCCACCAGACACCTTCAGCACGTTCTAGCGATAGCCCTCTCCCACCAGACACCCCGCGCTTTTTCCCAAGCCTGTCTCTGTTGAGACAGAGGCTCTGACCCTCCCGTCTGCAGTCGCCGGCTAGCGGCTTGCCTCCGTTGTGTAGCCTCCTTAATTTCTGGCTCTGCTTCCTTTGTCTTCTTGTGGTACCTTGTCATCACCCTGGTTACAGCTCTTGCACCGAGTTCTCATATAAGCTTGTCGCTAACATTCACAGGCAGCCCGGTTCCTTCCCCTGCTTGAAAAATGTGTTTGCTGCTCCTGGCTGCCGGGGGCTCCTCCCGCTAGTTTTCTGGGCGTTCAGTTTCCGGAAAGGAGGATGTGGGACCTTCCCTGGGAACCAAGAGAGGACAGAGCTGTACTCTTCTGTCACCCACGGTCCTCACTCAGGTGGGCCTGCGGGCACCCGCGGTGAAGAAGGAGAGGATACACCTGGGCCAGAGATGGTCATGAAACAAAAGCCAAGAGGTCACCCTTGACCTTGCCCATGGCCACTCGCCTCTCGGCCTTCTCCCTGGTCGCCCTGAGGAGTCTCTGGGATTTCTTCTCAAACACAGCATCTCTCAGGGTCCTCGGCCTCCCCCTGCGGGCACTGGCAGACCACGGAGGCCAAACAAGGAGAGCCTGAACGAGTCACCGTGGGTCCAGGTGGTGCTCTGAGCACTTAGATAATTCTTTCAGTAACTCTGCAGAGCCAGCAGCACTGCTGGGCACCTCGTACAGGTGGGAAAGAAGGCTTAGAGGGCACCGCCCGAGCAGGGCAGCCACATGGGTCTCTAAGCCCAGAGCAACCACGCTGAGAGCCACGCTCACCCGCATGGGCCGGGACTGGCGGGGTGAGTGTGTGGCCCCGCGGCCCCTGCCATCTTCTGTTTGGACCCTGGTGAAGCAGCGTTTGCACCGTCTGCTGCTGCACAGCGAGTCCCTGCAGGTTTATTTGTTGGTTGTTATCATTCCCACGTCTACTCTCACAGTGTCTGTGGGTCAGAGGTCGGCAAGCTTAGCTTTGGGTCCCATAAGCCTGCAGTAGAGGTTTGGGCCGGGACGTGGTCTCCTGAGCCTGGGCAGGGCAGGGGGCCACTTCCCAGTAGACTAAACACGGGGGGCAGGGGGGCGGGGAGTCCCACGGAGACGCTGCTGCCCATGGCATCTTCTCCACTTGGCGGTGGTGCCGTGGGTTCTGTGTGATGGGCTGTGGGACCCGAGGCCAGACCTGCCGACTCTCCTGGGCTCCTGTTCTGGAGCTCAGAGAGGGCGTGGAGGCCTTCCCACTAAGGGTCCCGGAGGAGGGGCAGGGGTCATGCTGAGGAATGGCTGCTGGTCCAGAAGGACCCCGAGAGGGGTCAGGTAGAGGTGGCCACCAAGAGGAGGCTTCAGGCTTCAGGGCCTGGACTCCACACGGCAGGGCGTGATGGGGGCCCAGCATTGTTGGGGCCATGGGCTGGGCACCTCCTGCTGCCATCAAGCTTACTGGATGTCTAACCTCCTGAACAGCAGACGTTTATCACTGCACACAGTTTCCAAGCGGCAGGGCTCTTGGCGTGGCCAGGCTGGGTGGCTCTCACTCGGGCAGCTCCAAACAAGCTGAGAGCTGGAGCTGCGCTCCCTCCTGAAGGCTTCGCTGGGCCTGGAGGCTCCAAGTTCACACACGTGCTCCCGTGCAGGAGGCCTCTGTGCCTTGTCCTGTGGGCTCTGCTTGGTGGCTGGCTTCCCACAGAGCAAGCGATCCAAGGTGAGACAGAGCAGCTAAGACGGAAGTCACTGCATCTTTGGCCGTCTAATCTCAGAAGTGGCAGCCCAGCCCCCCTCCATCACCCAGCCCCCAAACCCCGGTACAGTGTGGGAGGGGACTGCACCCCCATAGTGGGCGATAGGGGGCCCAATCAGACGCCGACCACCACAGGCCATCTCCTGCTGATGTTGCAAAGGGGGGCAGCTCAGAATGCAAAGTGTTGCTGAAATAATGGCACATCCCCGTCACTCCCTCCACACGTAGCGCGAGGGTGACTCGCTCACCCACCCAGGAACCCGAGAGGTGGCCTTGGCCTCACACCCACTGGGCAGGCCGCATGTGTCCAGCAACTCACCCCTGGGGGCCCGGGATTCCCCACGGTGACAGTGGAAACTTGGAGTCCCGCACTCACCCCACTGTGGGGCAGGCTGTAAACTGGAGGGTGGGGAGGGCCCCACATTCACTGGGGAGCAGGCCTGGGTGGTGGGGAGCTGGATCAGGTGGGGCCTGCACCCCCGAACCTGCTGACCCCCAGCTCCCTACGTGGGCTACACTCTTGGCCCAGGCATGGGGCCCTCCCGACCTGACAGAGAGGAGGACAAGAGAGGCCAGGAGGGGTCCCCTCACTAGGGCAGGAGGAGGAGAGAGGCCCAGCCCGAGCCCAGCCCTGAAGAGCGGGCGCCCCCAGCCCCGCGAGAGCTAGTAGTCTGAGGGGCTGGCTCACCAGCAAGAAGGCCCCGGGCGTGCGGAGAAGAGGGCATCACCAGCGCACCTGGAGCCCCAGAGTCAGCGGGGTCCGTGAACAGGGGTCTCGCCCCTCCCAGCTGCGCAGGGTGATCGAGGCACTGCTCAGAGCCCGGGGAGTGGTGAGAGCGGGTCTCACTAAGGCCAGACCAAGGGAAGGCGGGTCTCAACTCGACCCACACCTGGCGTCCGTGCTGAGCGCTGTGTGCGCTGCCCCGCTCACCCCGAGGCCTTGGGGACAATGCTGGCGCCCCCGCATCTGGGGATGAGGAGCCCCATCTCAGAGCGAGCACACTGCCCACCATCCCACGGGAGGCGCCTGCACTGCCCCTTGGCCTCCTCGCCCCCCCGTTCCGGGTGGAGAGGTACACGCTCTGCAGAGGCGACAGGTCCGTGTGCTTGAGGGGCCCTTTCCATGGGTTCTGCCCTCTCTTAACTTGCATCTTCAGTAACGTGCCCTAGGGGCAAATGCCACCCTCTTGGCACTGAACTAGCAGGAAAGGAGGCCTGGGAGAGGGGGTTAGGGCCAGGGGAGACCCAGCCCATCTTACCTGCAGACCCCGGGAACAGAGGCCTGAAGGTGGGGAGGTGAGGCTGGCCTAGGCTGAAGCCGGGGAGGTCCCTGCAGAGTCTGTCCTTTGGGACGGAAGCAAAGGACGGGAGAGGATCCTGAATCGGTTTGGATGCCTTGGAGGATACAGGAGGTGAGGAACAGGGGACCCCAGGGGTCCTCAGGGCAGGAGCTGGCCCCCGCAGGGGAGGCTACACAGAGGCAGCGAGGCCAGGAAGGAAGCAGTAGAATTCCCTTTTTATCTCATTCCTCCGTCCTCTCTCTGATGCTCAGTCGCGCAACTGATGTTCTGAACTTACTGATGGGACCAGGTGCCATGATCTTCGTTTTCTGAATGCTGAGCTTTAAGCCAGCTTTTCACTCTCTTCACCTTCATCAAGAAGCACTGCAGTTCCTCCTCACTTTCTGCCATGAGGGTGGTGTCATCTTTGATGTTTCTCCTGGCAATCTTGACTCTAGCTTGGGCTTCTTCCAGCCCAGCGTTTCCCATGATGTACTCTGCATAGAGGTTAAATAAGCAGGGTGACAATATACAGCCTTGACGTACTCCTTTCCCTACGTGGAACCAGTCTGTTGTTCCATGTCGAGTTCTAACTGTTGCTTCCTGACCTGCATACCGGTTTCTCAGGAGGAGGTCAGGTGGTCTGGTATTCCCATCTCTCTCAGGATTTTCCACAGTTTATTGTGATCCACACAGTCGAAGGCTTTAGCGCAGTCAGTGAAGCAGAAGCACTTTTTCTGGAAGTGGCAGATCCGAGGGATTAGCTCTTTTCTCTTCTCGTCTATGACACTAGATCCTACGCACGTGCCCCCTGCCCTGACTCTTGAGCGCATGTCGGGGGGTCGTTCTTAAACTCCCCTTTATAGGAATGTAAGAGCTGGAGGCCTTAGTAGGAGCGACCCTGGGACGATGGGTGCTTCGTGTTTTCCATCCTACAGGGGCCCTGACACTTGAGCAAAGGGGGACCAGGAAGCGGGAAGGCCCACGATCTGGGCCGGGTCATCTGGACCCTGGGCCAGGCATGCTGCTGGGCATCCTGCCCACCTGGCCACTGGCTACTGGCCAAGCAGGTGGCGTCGCTGCCCCTGTGCCCGGGAGAATGAGCACTTCCTCAGGAGGGCGGGGCTGCGGTTCCGGCACTCCCGGGCATTCTGTGCCCCTGCGCCTAGAGACAGGAGGGAAGATGACGGGGGAGGCTGCTGGCCTCTGTGCCCCTAAGACCACTGCCCGGGAGCCCGGCGGGAGGAGAGCCCCCAGCCCCTCCCGGAAATGCAGGGAGCAGCCCCTCCTTCCCCACCCACCAAGCTCTCACCTGCTTTCAAAACTCTCCCTGGGTCCCCAGCTCTGACTCCATGCCCTCCTCCTGCTCGGAATGCTGGGCTCCACTGAGGTGGTGCGATTGTAGGAATAGCCACTGGGCTTATATAATAAAGCAAATTATTCATAAACCTAGTACTTTAGATATTCTAGGTGATGAATTATTTACAGAAACTGCCTCACCACTGATTTGGGCCTCCAGGTGTCCCGACGCTCTGTCTGCACTTCTGGGGGTGTCCCTGGAAGGTGTGACCTGTGTGGGGGCATGGCTCCCAAAAAGGTGTGACCTGTGAGGGGGGGTCCCAGGAAGGTGTGACCTGAGGGGGGTGTCCCTGGAAGGTGTGACCTGTGGGGCGACATGGTTCCCAAGAAGGTGAGACCTGTAGGAGGTGGTTCCCAAGAAGGTGTGACCTGTAAGGGGGGGTTCCTAAGAAGGTGTGACCTGTGAGGGGGTGGTCCCAGGAAGGTGTGACCTGAGGGGGGGACATTGTTCCCAAGAAGGTGTGACCTGTGAGGGGGGCTTCCAAGGAAGGTGTGATGCTGGGGGTCAGAGGGCAGGATGTGACTGGTACTGGAAGACCTGGACTTTGAGCTGAGACCCTCCATGACGCCCAGTGGCAGACCAGCCTGCCACCAAAGGCACAGCTCGGGTGGACCGTGACGAGGACGGATGCACATGAGTCACCGCTATACGGCAGTGATTAACACAGCCCTGTAAAGCAACTACAGCAGAAAAAAATTTTAAACGTCTCAAAAAAGTAAAACAAAATATGGAAAAAACTTTAATGAAGAAACTTTAAAGGTGAAAGTTTCCTCCCAGGGGTCATGGAAAGAATACCAAGAGGAAACTGTGAAGAAATGAGGAGAATTGAGGACTGGACCCCCGCCGGGTCAGGCCTCTGTAACTTGATATATACTGAACTTTGCAATATGCATAACTGTTGAGTCAATGGGAGAATTACAATTCTCTAACTCTCCATAACTGTTCTCATTAAATCGAAGCAAACATTTGGTACTTGGGAGCCCTGCATTACAAACCTAATTAAGACTCCATGAAAGAAAATAATTCCAGTCTGCATTCAACTGTCCCATTATCTCGCTTGGTATATGCTTGCTGTTTTATTAAACATCAACAAAGAAAAACAAGTTCCAAGCGGGTCTGTCCGTTGTTTGGGAGTTGGCAAAACAATGTGAAACTCAATCACTCATAACAATGGGTTCCATCTCGGGAAGATTTTCAGCTGCAGCGCGCATGCTGCTGGCCAGGCAGATTCTCTATGGGCTCAGGAACCTCGGAGACGCGAAAGCAGAGACCAGCTCCCCTCCGGGGCTGCAGCTCTGCTTCTTAAGCCTAGGATTCTGGAGGTCAGAGTTTGTCGGGCTGGACAGGTGAGTGAGGTCACCCTGGGCCCGAAAGACTCACAAGTGACTGGAGCAGGGACCCCTCTGCAGAGGGCAGCCCGGGATGGCCCCCTGAGGATGGCAGAATAGGGCTGGCTCACGCCAGTCCCAGGTCCCCCAAGAGTGAGGCCCACCTTAGGACAAGGCTTCCTTTCCTTCCTTGGGGGTGCTGCTGTATCTTCCCCATGTGTCCCCCACCCCCAGGTGTGTCCACGGACTTGTCTTCCCTGTGCGTCCCCAGCTCCCGGCATCATTAATGGAGACTCACTCGGTTTACAAAACAAAATATTTGTAACCCAGAATTAACTCTGCAAAAGTCTCCGCAAGATCAAATGTGCCCACCGGCTGGTTCCCACCAAAATCCAGGCAGGGCTGATCTGTGTTTTCCCTGCACCTGAACTTGAGACGTTATTAAGCAATTGAAAGAAGCTCCCTGACGGTGCTCATCCTCACACAGGGAAGCCCTTAGCACCAAACTCCCATCTCCGCTTCCAGCCTCTGACCCTTCCTGTCCTGGGCTGTGGAGAACGTGCAACATGAGTTCTCTTCCTTTGTGAGACCCACCAATGGATTCCAGCTGTCCGTGTGCAGCTGATTGTCACACCAGTCCTCTTTATGGGGAAACTTGATGGATTTTCTTTTACTACAAACAGGCACAATTGGAAATGCCAGTTCCTTTCCGAGTGCAAGGGGAAGACATAGCAGGTAATTGTGCCTTCAGAACATTTGCCATGAGAACTAAAGATTGATTTCCATCTGTGTCTCCCTCCACGCACCTTGGGAGATGGAGGGGTTGTCAGTTAGAATGGCTTTTCACAAATGAAAACTTACTTTTGGTGGGAAGTGATTTTCCATTAAAAATCAGAAAAAGTCCTCAATAGATGAGAAAGAATCAGCTAGAAGCTGCGACGGTGCAGATCCTCATGGTGGCCTCTCGGTAATTCAGCACCCAGGGCAGTAGAGTAGGCCTCTGAGCATTTTCTGTGTGTGTGAGAGGTGCTCAGTTGTGTCCAACTCTTTGCAACCCCATGGACTGGAACCCACCAGGCTCCTCTGTCCTTGGGATTTTTCAGGCAAGCATATTGGAGCAGGTTGCCATTTCCTCCTCCAGGGGATCTTCCCAACCCAGAGATCAAACCTGAGGCTTTAGATCTCTTGTATTGGCAGGAGGGTTCCTGAGCACTGAGCCATCTGGTAAGTATTTTCAGCTCTCATGAAATAAGCTTCACATTCATTTCTACAGTGTGAATCCAGATTCTGCAAGAACTCAGGTGCTCCTGCTGTTAACGGGGCTCCAGGGCATACCCTACAGCGTTTTCTCTATTGCAGGAGCTGAAGGTTATTCTCACCTTCACACAATCTGAGATCCAGCTGTCTAGGTATCTCTACGAGCCTGCCATGTCAGCCCTTAACTAAGCAAATTTTAAAATATAAAGATGACTGCACAACAGTTTATTTCAAGCACTGATATAAGTAAGAGTTTTGACCTATTGACCATCTACGACCAACATTTACCCTCCGACCTGCATCATTCCACCTGGTTCTTCCTCTGAAAACAGGAGACTTTGAAGGCTTGTTGTCAAGGTTTCCCAGGTGGTGCTAGTGTTAAAGAATCCACCTGCCAATCCACGAGATGCAGGAGATGGGGGTTCGATCCCTGAGTCTGGAAGATCCCCTGGAGGACGAAATGGCAACCCACTCCAGCGTTTTTGCCTGGAGAATCCCATGGACAGAGGAACCCAGTGGCTACAGCCCGTGAGGTCACGAAGAGCTGAAGGTGACTGAGGACTGTTAAGGTTAGTGAAGTGTGTGCAACCCACAGCATCCACTGAGCAGGTTTAAACAGGATAAGGTTAACGAAGGAAATAGTTGGTAATTCAAAGAATCCCTGAGGAAGACATAGATGACGCTTCTGAAGGCCAACGAGACAGGAACCTGCAGGGCAAAGATGACGCGTGGGGACAATTGGCCCACCACGTGGCTCTGGGGGCGCTGAGGCCCCGCCTCTCCCAGGGTCAAGGGTGATGCTGGTGACGGGACGCAAGCGGCTCACCTCTGCCCCCCATCTCCAGGACACCCGCCGGGTGGACCCAGGGCATCTAAGTATCCTCCAGATGAGGGCCTCGGGAGACGTGATCGCAAGGTGTCTCCAGCTCGGAGGGGCTGGAACGGTGTTGAGTAGGGTGACCAGCTGGAGCCATTGGGGGAGTCCCAGGTTCACCCACTAATGACCGACACAGAAGGAAGGGGGACAAAGAGTACAGACCAGGCCGTGTGAGGGGGCTGGCCAGGACTCAGAGCCTGGTCATCCTCATTGACAAGCTAAGTGAGGGAGCTATGCAAAGATGCACTGTGGACAGGGCCTCAGTCCCTCTTGTGGGGTCTTTAAGGAGAACCCCAGCACGGCCACAGGAACGACATGCAGAGAAGCACGTGAAATTGAGGGACTTGTTATTCTTGAGGCCCTGGAGGGCGGAGGCCGGGCCACGAGGCAAAGCATCTGCAGAGTGGGCACCACCAGGGAGGAGGGCATCCCGGAGAGGGAGCCCTGGGCCTTCACAGAGCTGGGGTGCAGAGCTCAGCAAGACAGCAGGGGTTCTCATGGGTGCGGCTGAATGTCAGTGCGCTACATGGGGGCGTGAGAAGGGGAGCTCGCGCCGGGGAGGCGTGGCCACCCTCCTGTGCCTGGCACCCCACGGCGGGGAGCTCACGGGCTGTTTGTGGGATGTTGAGGCAGCAGGAAAACATGAAGCTCTAGAAACAAGTGAAAGGAAAAGCAAATAAGTGCTGCATGAAAGTAGTGCGACGTCTGCCCAACCAAGTTGTTGGAGTTCTCGTTTGGTCGTGGAAACTTCTCTCTCAAGTTCTAACTGCCAGCGTCCCTGGTGATTGGCCTAGCAAGGTCGAGCACCTGGGGTCTGCAGGATCCAGCCTCCTCTGGGCTCTGCAGCCAGTGGGCTCCGGGTGCCTTTCTGAAGCACCTGCGTCCCGCCTAGCCCAGGGCAAAGCTGTCTCTCTTCCTCTCCGAGCTCTAGGCTGGTGGCAGATGACTTCACCTCTCAGCTGTTTTACATTAACCTTCGCCTCGGGCAGTACCAGGGAAAAGATGAAGCATGATTCAGGGTGAAAACACTCTCTGTGAAGCTGGCTTTTTAAGATCAGTCTGTTATTTTCTTTTAAGAGCTCAAATGGTCATGAGAGACTAAGGGTAAAGTCCTTTTATGAAGCCGAGTTTGAGGAAAAAGTCAGGGAAGCCAGAGAGGCATGGTAATGAATAGCCATCAATATGGCCCATGAGAGAGTTCAGGGGAAGGGGGAAGCTGAGCCGGTGCAGCCCCAGAAGCTGGAGGAGACTCACGTGCTGGAAAAGTGAAGCAGAAGAGAGTTTTCTCCTACATCTCTGTTTGGACCTGTGAATAGAAACTACTGCTGATGAATCTCAGCCAGAAGGAGGGCTGAATCCTGCTGAGTTACCACGACTGTGAGGGGACCAACCCACATTGCCATGGCACCAAACTGGCATCGCCAAGGCAACTCACACACTCTGTAAGACTCCTGACGTTTCAAACTGAACATTCTGGTGAGGAGAAGACTGTTTCCTCTCAACCTGGGAAGTAAATTCAGAAGTAAATGAAGAGGAATAATTCAGTAATTGTACAACTCAGCTTCTTGATACTAAGTGGTGTACGTGGCTTTTACATACGTTACCTCTTAATCCTCAAAATGCTGCTGTGAGGCACAGACGTGTGCCCATTTTGCAGATGAGAAAGTGGAACTCAGCTAACTGGCCAGGGCCCCACAGCCAGCACGTGGTAGCACCAGGCCACAGAGTTATGGGCCCCTGCAAAATCTTGGACAGAAAAGAAAGACTTGATTCACGCCATGGTGTCATTTTCTTTAAATCTTGCTTCAGGTTATTTTTTTCTTAATATTAGTGTATGAATAGGTTACTTTGACTATTCTTTATTTAATTAAAAATCAACTGTTAAACTTCAAATTAATATTAAATCTCTATGGTTTGTCCACTGTACCCCTACACCTATCATATGTCTTGGACATAGTAACTCACTAAAGATTGGGTGAGTTAGTTGATTAATTGGCTAATCCATCAACCAATCAAAAGTACGGCTGAGCTGCAGGCTGCAGGATGTGTGGGGTTAGAACTGTGTTCTGGTCTTATCTACAGAGTGACTGATAAACAGCTGACCCATCCCCACCACAGGAGACACTCGGTAGTGGCCCCCAGAGGTGTCCGTGTGGGTCACTGGCTTCTGCATGTAAGGATACTCCTCTGCCTTCTCCACTGCTCTCCACCCACAAACGCCCGTCAGCACATCCCTCAGAGAGGACATAGTCACCTCCCGTCCATGAGGACAGGCCCCACCTCAGTGCACACGGGGCCCACCACTGTCCTTTGAATTCCAGAAGCAGCAGGCGCCATCATCAGACCTTTGCAGTCAAGAACCAAGCTGCATGCAGCAGCAGGAGGCAGGGGCCAGAACCTTCCCTAAAGCCTGAACTCTGAGTAAGTATAAGAGTTGGCACCAGCCATCCACTCATCTACCCACAAAACGTGCATTGGGTGCCCGTGGCATTCCCAGAGTGACTGCAAACACTGGGGGCTTGGTGTGAGTAAATGAGTAAGATCCCTTATTTCTGGAACTCAACATAAATTAGGTGTAGGGAGAAGATAGACAGTAGACAGATAATAGATGAAGCTGGACAAAGAGATGATAGATTGATAGATAGTAGAGAGATAACAGATTGACAGATGAAAGATGGATGGATAGATATTCAATAGGTAGATAATAGATTTGATAAATGGGAGATAGATTGAAGTGCAAAAGAATTGATGCTTTTGAACTGTGGTGTTGGAGAAGACTCTGGAGAGTCCCTTGAATGCAAGGAGATCCAACCAGTCCATCCTAAAGGAAATCAGTCCTGAGTAATCATTGGAAACACTGATTCTAAAGCTGAAACTCCAGCACTTTGGCCACCTGATGCAAAGAACGGACTCATTGGAAAAGACCCTGATGCTGGGAAAGACTGAGGGCAGGAGGAGAAGGGGACAACAGAGGATGAGATGGCTGGATGGCAGCACCGACTCAATGGATGAGTTTGAGTAGGCTCTGGGTGTTGGTGATGGACAGGGAAGCCTGGCGTGCTGCAGCCCATGGAGTCACAAAGAGTCAGACACAACTGAGCGACTGAACTGAGATAGATAGATTAAATAGGTAGGTAAACAGATGGAGATTAATAGGAGAGAAAGAGAGTCAGAAGGGGGAAGAGAGAGAAAGGAGGAGGGAGTGACCCTAGAAGAGCCTCCCAGATGGAGGGATGGCGGGATGAGTGTGTGCAGAGCTCAGGTGGGGGCACCGTGAAGAGATGGTGTATGTGCGGCTGGGCAGGGAGGCCATGCCAAGGCCTTGGGTTTTTTTCCCAGGAAACAGGAAGCCATTGAGAGACTTTAAATAGGACGGCATCTGACCCAACCCTCCTCTGTGCTTTGTGAGCCGTCACCTGGAGAAGCAGACTTCACGAGCCAGTTCTGCTGGAGAGCATCTTATTAATAAGTCAGGCAGATGGTTTCCTGCTCACCTGGCAGACGAGCCTTCTTTCTACGGTCAGATGCTGCTGGACAGTGTCTGGGGGAAAAGCCCTCCTTGGGTGTATGCAAGAGGAGTGCAGACAAACACGTTGGTTTAGTGAACGTGAAGTTGAATCACACTGGCAATGCTGGTAAGGTGAATGCCAAACCACGGAGGCCACATGCTCCGGCTGTCAGCCAAGAACGGGGGCTCAAGAGGCCAGCCCTGTGCGTCCAAGGCCAGCCTCACCACGAGCCACGGCACTGCCCTCCCACAGGCCACCGGCTCCGGTGGCCACAGGGCGTGTAGAGCCCCACGCCTTTCTCTTCCCCAGGGGGCGGCCCAGAGCCACGCACTGCCTCCCTGCCGCAGGGTGATGGGCGAGCTGGCCCCAGCCTCCGCCTCACCTGCTCTCTGGGGACCACCTGTGTGAGTGCCTGTCCTCAGAGGGAGAACGGGGTGGGTACCTGGGGAGGCTGGAGGCCATCAGGCTGGGAATTGGGCCTGATCCTGGGAAAAGCAGAGAGGGAGCGGGGAAAAGGATCTCAAGAAATCAGCAATCCAGTGGGAAATCGTCAAGCCCAGGTGATGGCAGAGCCCTGCGTCCCTTGGGAACCAGCCTGACTAACACCCCTGCCCCATCTCCTCATCAGCAGGAAGCAGCCTGTGGATAGAGGCGTGGCCGTGTGAAAACCACAGTGGGTTGTGGAGCCCAGCGGTGGGGGGCCGGTGAAGGTAGGAAGCACGTGCCCTGACCTCCCCTGGAAGCGATGCCTGCTCCCCGCTGGCAGGGGGATGTGAGCTGAACACCAGGGAACTGGCCATCCCTCTTAGAATCAGGGTCTCATCCGCTCCAAGACTGTAGCTGACTCTGGAAGGAATCGGCCTCCTGGCATGTCACCGAGACTCTGTCCCCTACCCGCTGAGGTCACCCATCCAGACCTCCCCAAGAGGCTGTCCTTGCCTCCCTGCATCCATGCCTGTTGAGTATCCTCCATGTCTGCCCATGGCCTTCGCGCCTGGGTGCCGCCCCTCCCAGAGCTGTGCTGATCAGAGCAGAGGCTTCACGGCCCACTGGCTCCTGTCCACAGCCTGGTCTTCAGACCTTGACAAAGTCAGCCGACATCCCCAGCCTTGCATCGCTCCCACCTTGCTAGAGTTTCAGGAGGGCCTAATGAAGCAGACGGGGGTGGGGGGAGGGAAGAGCAGTCACCCCACCCCTCCTCCCTGCTGGCCCTTCTCACTCCTTCCAGGGCTCCTGGGACGTGACCTTGTCCCCCTCTGTCCATGCAGCAACCTATTCTGAGCCCCCCTCTCGCTGTCTCTCCATCTTGGGCCAGCACAGCATCTCTCATATTTGGGGCCCGAATCCTTACCCCAGCTTGGAAGTCTTGGCTCAGCCAGGACCTCCGCCTCTTCCTGGGCTCACCGCAACACCAGGTATCTTGGGTTTGGGATGTCCTCTCATAGACAGGACTTCTAAATGAGAATCAGTCAGTCCCACTGGAACCCTAGTTCACATCTTAAAATTTATTAGACATTTACATTATTCATTAGAAAGCTCAATCCAGGTCCCATGACTCACATGGTGTCTAGAGACAAGGCAGGCTATGATTACAAGAATGTAAGTGATGCCAACAGTCTTCTCTGCGAGCTTCCTGGCCACATCCTCTGTTTCCTGGGCTTCGATGTGAATGAGGTGAGAAGAGACCATATGCACAGGAGACACCAAACTGAGCAACGCTGATGCCGAGCAAAGAGGCTGCGCTGCTGTGCGGACCAGCGGACAGGCTGTCCCTGGGCGAAAGAAATCTGAGCCTCTGTTTGGGGAACTCGAGCTCCTGCCTGTCCCTGCACCTGCGTGTGGCTCCTCGCAGCCACAACACACAGTCGCCATGGTCCCTCATCCAGGTTTAGGTCCAAGTGAAAGTGGGGAGCTTCTGTCTGAGTCGAGGGCCCAGGATGATGGTTCGTATTCCAGAAGCCATCACTCTCAATGAGATCAGTGGTAGGATGCAAGCAACAAGCCCCTGCAGGGAGTGGGATGCCGAGCTCAGTGCCACCACCCCTCCCCCACCTCTGAGTTCTTTCCCCCTCTGATTCACTGATTCCAGTCCTCTCTCTTCTGACCTTCTCCTTCCCTCCTTCCTTCCCTCCCCCCCCACTTCCCCTCCCTCACCAGGCTTCTGGCCAGCCTCCTACCATGTGCCAGCTCAGTGCTGGATGGGGGACGCGGGACAGCATGGGCGGCTGGCCCTCAGGAACCATGTCTTCTCCAAAGATCAGTCTCTCATTCCTTTCTCACGTGTCCCCTGTGGCTCATTGTCAGCCATCACCCCTGGACAGCAGCATCGATTGCTGATAACCAGCTCAGCATTTCGAGCCTCAGCAAAGTCCCAAACGTTATTAATAACTGAGCAGCAGGTTGATTTATGTGGCTGCTTGCGAGAAGGCCGGGCAGATGGCCCCTGACAGTGCTGAAGTGGCACCCACGTGCAGGATGGCAGCTTCCTCACCCACCTTCCCAGCCCAGCTCTGCATGGACTCCTGGTCCCGAGAGGCCCACAGACAGAGGCCAGGTCCTGTATGTGCCCGAGATGCAGTGCTGGGTGGGGTGGCTCACGAGGTAGCCCAACCCCATTCTCCTTCCCCCGAGCTGCATGCAACCCCAGTCTCTGGGCGTCTGGCCCTGAGGACATCCAGTTCCTTCTCACCGGTGTGGTCTTCGGGCAGTGGAGCTCCATCTCAGTCCCATGGCTGAGGTGTCATCTCCTCTAATGCAAAATGAACACTTCTCCATGGCTTCTCAGAGCTTCCAATGGCAGGCCAGCCATCGTTATACTTCTTGACACTTTGAAATAGTTGGTTAAATATAACCAGTCCATTCTGAAGGAGATCAGCCCTGGGATCTCTTTGGAGGGAATGATGCTAAAGCTGAAACTCCAGTACTTTGGCCACCTCATGCGAAGTGTTGACTCATTGGAAAAGACTCTGATGCTAGGAGGGATTGGAGGCAGGAGGAAAAGGGGACGACAGAGGATGAGATGGCTGGATGGCATCACTGACTCGATGGACGGGAGTCTGAGTGAACTCCAGGAGTTGGTGATGGACAGGGAGGCCTGGTGTGCTGCGATTCATGGGGCCGCAAAGAGTTGGACACAACTGAGTGACTGAACTGAACTGAAATATAAATAAGGAAATAAAGACTCAAACATATGGTGGTTTATGCTGAATGTATTTTATTGTATGCCAAATAAATGACAGGTGTAAATCTTATGTAGCAGAATTTAAGGTCAGTTTCAAAGAGATTAGGCAGTTATGAGTGATCTTCTCCCCATCACCCTCCACGGTTCACACTGGCAAGTTCCCCGTTCTCAGAAGGCAAGTCTGAGCTGGCGGTGCCTCCTGGACACACAGCATCCCTCAGTCCCTCCCCTTCCCGGCCTCCTCTCCCCTCCCCCAGCCCTGCTTCCAGGGACCCATCCCCCACAATTTCACAGCCTGCCCTGGAGCACACCTCACACATTTGCAAAGCTTCTTGACCTGCAGGAGCAGGGATGGGTCTGGACCCCAGTCTCCCCCCGTTTGCTAAGCTGGTAGGGCCAACAGTAAGGATTTCTCCAAGAAGCATTCACTCTGGGATTCCCCCACCAACCCCTTCACTGCACCTTCCTGCATGAACCAGTCACTCTCAGCTTCAGGACCATGAGGCCAGGAGAGCCTGAGCTGGGATGCCAGCACACCCCATCCCTTCCTCCCTGAACCCCCACTCCCCAGCTTCTCAAGACGAGCCCCCCAGCCTGTGTACCGATGACCACAAACACTCCGTGCCTTGCCGCTCAGCAGAGCCTTCTACACCCTTCACGGAGCAGCGGCTGTGGGTGGCTCCAAGTGAACGGCAACAGGAGTCGCAGGGGAGGGCACGCGCGCTTCCCAGGAGAGCCGGGCCTTTGTCTGGTCATTTCCAGCCACAGGAAGCATCGCATGGCTGCGTGTGGAGTGTCCGCACCAGGCTGTACCCCCGAGGAGCCACCCCACTCCACACGAGCGTGAGTCCTCGACCCGTGTACACGCTTCTTGACACAGTCACCCTTCCCCTGCCCAAGTTGCAGGGGGTAGCCGGGCGGACGTGGCTGCGGTGTCCTGCTGCCTCTGCACCGAGTGTGGGTTTGCTGGCCTCAAGGAGGAGCTCACCCTGAGGTCTGAAGCCCCCACCCCTAGCCTGGGGTCAGGAGCTGCCAGCGCCCGATCCATCCCCTGCCACCACCATGACCCCAGCAGGTCCCTGTCTATCCAGGGCTTCTGCAGGGACCCCTGACTGACCCCACACCCCTCCTCTCCCTCCTGCTGGGCGTCTGGGGAGACCACTGATGGCCACGAAGCCCTGCAGCCAGCCCACTCCTCCCAGGTGGCTCCGGCTCACCAGGGCTGGGCGCCCGCTCTCCCACAAAGGCGGCCCATCCGCCCTCTTCTTTCCTCTAGCGCCACACAGCCCCGCCCGAGCGCCCCTCCCCATCGGGTCAGGGGGCCTCACACACGCACTGCCCACTCAGTTTGCCCAGCTCAGTCTCGGGTTACCCTTCAGAGCGGCTTCTGTGGCTGACCCCCCACCCCACCACCACTGCTCGGATCCAGGCTGAGCTCTCAGAACCGCCATCTGCACACACACCTGCCCTCCTCGCTTGCTCTCACCAGGCTGGCGGAAGCCGAGTGCTGACAGGTGCTGGCCTTCCTCCACCCCTCTGTGGTCCTCGGAGATCCAGAAGATGTGCCAGGATGGGCGTGACGCAGGGCTCCCCACGATCCTCCCCCGAGGCCTGACCGCTCGGCCAACTCCTGGGCAGGGCAGTGGAGCTGCACGTCCACCAAGCCCTGGCCCTGATCTAGTCTGGGCGCCTCTTCCCAACCAGCTGCAAGGGCTGCATCCTCTCTGGTGAGTTGCCGTTCCTCCAGCAATCTGCAGATGCTTGTGTCTGTCTGGGCTAACACTCCTGAGTGCACCTGCATGTCAGGCACCCCTGGATTGGCCCGTCTGATTCCATGACAACCTCAGGACGGGGAGTTATGATCCATCCCAGGGTGAGCTCGCCATCGCCGTGACGACAAACACGTCCTCAGACAGCCCCTCGCCCCTCTCTCCCACCCCCCGTCCTCCAGGCCAGCATTCCAGATGCCCCAGCCGACCCCCTGCCCCTACGTGGCCCCCAAGCCGGCCATCATCACACACCGCGTGCTCCACGCCCACCTGGACTCGTGCCTGCCCGGCCTCTGCTCCCACCCAAATCCTCTCTCAGTAAACAGCACTGAGCTCTTCCGGCCAAGAACCTGGGAGAGGTCACGACCCCCCTGTCAGCCGTCAGCTGACACGCCTGTGTCCTGCCTCCAGTAGCAGCAGCCCCTGAAAGGCAGCCCCCCAGCCAATCCATCGGCAGTCCTGACAGCCCTCCTCCTGGCACGTCAAGCTCTGATGGCCTCCCACGGTCGCCTCCACAGGGGACCCCGCCCTCCCGCCCCTCCCTCCCCTCCCCTGTGCCTCTATGTCCAGCCTCCGTTTGGCCAGAGGGACCCTTTTTCAACCATCACACATGTCATGTGACCCTCCTCCTCTTAAAACTGCCTCACTTCCCACCTCACTCAGAGCAAAGTCGACAATCCCTACCACAGCCCAGAGCACCACGGTGACCACAGCCCAGAGCACCACGGTGACCACAGCCCAGAGCACAACGGTGACCACAGCCCAGAGCACCTCCAGCCGCTCACGCTGGCCTCTCAGCTGCAGCAGAGCTCCTGGCCCAGGGCCTTTGCGCTTACAGCTCTCTGCCTGGAATGCACTTCACGCAAATAACTGAGGCTGGTCCCTTCATCCCCTCAGACCCTGGAGGATCTGCCCAGCGAGGACACTCCGATGGCCATCCGCACCCCGCCCTCGTGGTCTCGCTGAGCTCTTGTCCAGGGAGCGCGGGCCCTGGTACACCGCCTCCCGCCTCCACAGAAGCAGCCCATGAAAGCCGGTCTCAGGTGGCTCCAAGCTGCATCCCGCGCTCAAGGCAGAGTAGAGGCACCATAAACAGTTGTTGAACAAATGAGTGAGTTTCAGTTTATCAGATGAAGAGGGAGAGGTGAGAAAAGGGTGGGGTGACCGTCCAAGGTCACACGGTGAGTGCCTAAGTCCCTTCAGGCCACCGCAACAAAGTGCCCCCAGACCACAGGCCTGAAACGATGCTTATTCCTGGCAGTCCAGGGTCGAGGGTCAGCGGAGGTTACCTGGTGTGGGCTGCCGTCCCTTCCCTGTGTCCTAACGGGTGGGGCACCAAGAGCTCTCCGTGGGGTCTTTCATGGGGCCCCAGGCCCTTCTCCTGACGCCACGGCACTGTGGCTAGGATTACAACACGTGACTCTGGGGACGAGTTCAGCCCACGGCCATGAGCGGTAGAGACGCCAAAAGTCCAGCTGCAGGGCGCACCGTCTAACAGGACCGCTCCCCTGGCCCTCAGCGTCTTTGCTGTGGCTGATGTCACCTCTTGGGTCACTGTCTGCTTCCTGCCTTTGGGTGGCCTGAGGCAGAACTAAGCAAACAGATCCATCAATAATCAGACAATCACTCTCTGCCAAGCACTATAAATGAAACATGCAGAAGTAACCAAGACGGGGAGACCTACCTGGTTGTCCAGGTGTCTGAGGGCGGGGAAGTCAGCGTCCTGAGCAGAACGAACCAGCTGCTCATCCAGAGGTGGGGCCAGAAGGAGCTTTGCTCTCATGAGGCTTGCAGAGGCGTGGATGTTTGTCTGCGCATGCACATATGTGAAAACATAAGTGTTATGCGTGTGTGTGCACGTGTATGTTTGTATGCATGTGCCTATGTACCTGTGTGTGTGCACGTACACGTGTGCATATGTGTCTGTGTGTGCGGGTATATACACATGTATTTGTGTGTACTATGTGTATACGTGTGTGTGCATACATACGCATTGTGTGAATGTATTGTGTGTGCATGTGTATACATGTGGTGCGTACATGTTCACGTGTGTGCATGCATTTGTGTGTGTGCGTGTGCATGCGTACATATGCATGTTTGTGTGTGTATGCATATGTGAGCATTGTGCATCTGCAACGTGTGCACTGGAGCTGAGGAGGTCTTGGAGCACTTGGAAGGACAGAGTCAGACGGACAGACTCGAACCCGACTCTCCTCCTCAGGGCAGCCTTGGGCCCGGGGCTTACCTCCTCTGAGTCACAGTCTCGTTCTTTGCCAAAAATGCGATGATTCTTTGGCACTGTGGCCGTGGGGCCACTTGTGGGACCCGTGAGGCAACACACAGGCATATGTCAGCTGGCCGCCTGTCCCCCTACCCACCCTCACTCCCGCCAATGGGCCCAGTTCTGTCCCATCAGCCGAGTGACCACCAGACACTCACTTCCCAGCCATCCCCTGCCCCCCAAGCTGGGACGGCAGCCTGGCAAAGGTTGGGCCAATGCGATGGGCATGGTAGACTGGCCAGCTCTTGCTCTCCTCACGAGGAGTGCACCCTGCTGGCACCGCCCTTCCCACCTCCCCCTTCTGCTGGGAGACCCTGGGCCACACTGGCCGCTGGCCGCGCCCCTCAGGACCGGGTGGGGAAAGGCAGCCCCACCGCCATCGCCTCGGAAGCCAGTGCTCTGCAGTCTCGGCTGGCTCCAGGCTGGCGAGGCAGGCTTCCCGTAGGCCCCCCGTGAGCTGTACCCCGCCAGGGGCTTCCCGGGCCCCAGGCCCGGCCCAGCCTATGAGCAGGCAGGCCCCGGGTTCCAGGACGTCCCTGGTGGCAGGACACAGAACACACAGTCATTCCTCACTGCTGAGGTGGGTTCTGATGATTTAAGTCACGTCCAGCTCTTTGGGACCTCATGGACTGTAGCCCGCCAGGCTTCTCTGCCCGTGGGATCCTCCAGGCAAGAATACTGGAGTAAGTTGCCATTTCCTTCTCCGACCCAGTGATCAGACCCACATCTCCTGCACTGGTCGGGGGTTGTTCACCACATACATGGGCTTCAGCCACTGGGGAAGCCCAGGTTCTGAGGACAGGGGTGCCCAGTGGCCAGGAGACGGTCAGGTGCTACAGAATGGGGAGCAGGTCTGGGGCGTGTGCCAGCCTGGGCCCTCTGACATGGCCCTCTCGCACCAAGCTGGGCCGAGTGCAGTCACTGCCATGTTAACCTGGAGACGGGAGGATCTCCAGCGAGGGCCTCCAGCTGGCTCTTCCCAGTGTGGGCAGGGAAACAGACCAGCCAGACCCCAGGATGGGGGTGGAGCACTTCTGTGCTCAATGTGCTCCCTGTGGAAGGGTATAGAAAGCCGGCACCATGGGGAAAGAAAGAGAAACGACCCTCCTCCTGGGCTTCCCAGCATCTTGCCTGGAGTGGGAATCATCGTCAGCTCTTGCCCTGCCCCCTGGCCAGACCAGAGCCTGAGAACAGCCCTGGGGGCTGCAGGCTGGGGCGGGGCTCCCGCAAGCCGGGTGAGACGTGCCTTCACAGCACAGGCCAGGGGGAAGGGCCGCAGGGGGGCCTGCCCCTGCCCCGACTCTCACTGGGGGTGGGCACTCTGGCTTCCCAAGGACGCACGATCACATTTTCCCAGGAAATTCTGTAAGGGGCTTGGGAACGTGCGGTTATTTCTTTTCTGAAACTGCCCAGAGACCTAATTATAGGACACAGAGCAGCTGGGCTCAGTTCCTTAGATGTTATGAAAGAGCCAAATGAATGTCAGATTTCTTCTTATAAAAAGAAAACTTTACCAGAAAGCAGTGGGTGGGTCAAAAGAAAAAAAAAAAGCAGAGGAAATGAAGCAAAGGTGAAGTCAGGGGCGTTGGGCAAATGGCCTGCCAGAGAAAAGTCCAGAAAAGGCAGCTGGCAGGGGAGAGAGGAACTCACCCTCATATGGTCATGGGGTCGGCAGGGAGCCAGATTCTAGAACGTCACCCCACGTCCTGAGTCCCGAGGTCGCGGGTCCATGTGCTTCTGGTCCCTGGCTCATTCCATGGTTCCCTAACCAGGAGACCCCTGGGGCAGAAGGCCCTCTGGCTTGCTCCTCCAAGCCCCATCCAGCTGGCCTTTCTAGATCTTTCTTTACCGGCTCCTTCTCCCTGCTGGACTGCAAATCTGCCATGACCAGAGGCCCCATCTTTGCCTTTCCTTCCTCACCCCGCCTGGAGTTTAGACAGCGTCACCTGTGGCAGATTCATGTTGATGGATGGCAAAGCCATTACAATATCGTGAAGTAATTAGCCTCCAATTAAAATCAATTAAAAAAAAAAAAGAAAGAGTGATAACACCACCAGCTTCTCCCCTGAGCTCCAGACCCATGTATCAATCACTGGGATGGATGTCCAGGGCCCTGACTTGAGCCAACCCTTCCCTTCAGTGTGTGGATGTGGAGACACTGGTTTCCAGGGCAACCGTGTTAGGAGTTTGGGTATCCTTCCACTGAACCATCAAATGGTCTACTGGACCCCCAGCTCACCCCCTCCTTCACACACCCTCCATCTCCTTTAAAGTCCCCTTTGCACCCACCACCTTGGAGAGGATGCTGGCATCCCCCAACCCCCAGTCCCAATGCCGGGCCTCTCTCTCCTTGCCTGTCCCATGTCCTGCTGCTCATTCACTCTGAACTTGTGTCTAAGCTGGGCTCCCACAGAGGGAAAGGCAGATGGGAGTCCTGCACCTGGGACCCTCTCCCACAGCTCTCCGCACCTCCCCTCCTCCTCTCGCACCCACTGCCCCAAGCTGGAGGTCCCCCACTCTCTCGTCTCTCTCTGAGCTGTCACTCAAGCACAGACCCAGCATCTCCCGGGCGGTGCTATTTCCCCAGGATGTCCAGGCCTGCCTGAGGGAGACATGAGTCCTCAGAGCCAGGCCCTGGGGGGCAGAGAAGGGGGAACTGGCAGGTATGCAGCCCACAGATGCATGGCGATCCCACAGATGTCCACGAAGTACCGTGGGCCAGTGAAACTCGTGGCAGGATGTTAGCTGCTACCCGGCTGGGGCAGACCATCGACTCACATCGCTCAGAAGGACATCTGGGGCCTGCCTTGTGCTGGCCCTTCCCTCCAACGTGCATACGTGGAGCCTCTGGTTGCCAGGGCAACTGTATCTGCATGTCCTTCTGTTGTACCAGTTCGTCCCCCTAGATGCTCCCAGGGCCCATGAGAGGACCCGACTGAGGGCATCGCTTAGCCCCGGGGGCGGGCTGCATCAGAAGGGGGTATGGTCAGGAAGGAGGCCAAGCCCCGACTCAGCTTCCTGCCGCAAGCACTCCTGAGGGCAGGACGGTCGGGCACCCTTGACATTTAGAGGGGCTCAGCCACTGCAGAGAAATCGCATTTTGATCCTTGTGAGCTGTAAGATTGTTCCTTAATTCTTCAATTTGCAATAACTCAGAAAATCTTCCTTGTCAGGTTTCTGCACTTATTCTATTGGGTGTTTGACGTTCTTAGGGAGAAAGTGAGATTCTTTAGTCTGTGCGTGCATGTCAAGTCGCTTCAGTTGTGTCTGACTCTGTGCAACCCCACGGACTGTAGCCCACCAGGCTCATCTGTCCCTTGGATTCTCCAGGCAAGAATACTGGAGTGGGTGGCCACGACCTCCTCCAGGGGATTTAGTTTAGAAATGCAGTTTTAGTTATATGGGGAATTTAACTAAGTCTGTAAGTAAAACTAAGAATTTGATTTAATTTAAATTAATAACAATAGTTAACTTCTTAAGCACAGTTTCATTTAATGTAACATTTACTAGATTCCTAAGAAGGATAATACGATTTTGGAAAGAGATTTCTAGGTATGTAGCTTCAAGGATTCAGAGTTGGAGCAATTGTGGAAAGACTCTTCTCTGGAGCATCGTGTTGGAGCCACAGCGTGGGCCCCGGGACACAGCAGGACAACCCCACCCTGGTCACTGAGAGGTCCCCGCCTCTGATGCCCACAGCAAGGCCCGTCGCCCTGGCTCTTCAGCAAAGCTGAGTGTGTCTTCCCGTATCCACGTGAGGGCCACAGCTTGGGGACAAGCCCTTCCCCTGGATGGGTCACACTTGGCGTGTGCGGCATCATCATCATTAAGACAACCTGCCTCCAGGGGTGGGAAGAGTCTAGAGCCAAAAGGACCCTTCGAGGAGCCGGATGCCCCTGCCCTCGGCCACGGGGCCCAAGACGGGGAACAAGCCTTTCCGGTCTCCCCAGCTCCAGAAGGATCTCCCGGCCGCGCAGGGACATCAGGGGTCATTGTGGACGCTGGCTGGCGCCCTCTGGATGGAGTGCGGAGCACTGTCCTGGGGGTCAGTAGAGAGATGTCCTCACCATTCCCCTCTGACCTGGTGATGGAATCGCAGGTTGGGTTCCCTGGTCATCAGTGAGGAGTGAGCAAGGCTGAGCCAGGAAACATATCCCAGACTCTGGGCAGGACAAGCGGGAGCCCAGGGCCCTGCACAGCGGGGTCTGCGTGGACCTCGATCTCATCCTTCCAGAGAATGGAGAGCACCCTCTGTCCCCTGCAGCTGGGGGAGCTCCGTCCAGTGATGAGGTGCAGACCACCCATGGGAAGCCCCAGAAGCCGAGGGGCTGTGGAGGAGGCCCTGGGGGAGTGTTGCTCCACATCCCAGACCACCCGAAGCCCAGACTCGGAGTCGGACCACTTCTCCCAGTGCCGGTCCTGCAGGGACATGGGGAAGCAGGCTGGTGAGCGGCCAGCGTCCTGTGAGTGAGGCTCCTCGCCAGCCAGCACCCTCTCAGGGTCTGTGCTGACCGCAGCATGCCCCCCCCGGCTGGCTCACACCCAGTGACACCAGCGATGTGCCCACACTGCCAGCCGGGCCGCGTGGCCCCTTGGGGGCCTCAGCTCACCCTCACGCACCCAGGGCATCGCCAGCCTGTGCCATCCAGGCCATCACCCACCTGCCACCCTTCAGGCACTTGCTCTCAGCCCTGGACCCCATTCAGCAGGGCCCGTCCTTCCTGGACCCTTCTCTCCCAACACAGTCACCTCCCCTGAAGGGCAGGCCTCGTCCTCAGTGACAGAGCCCCCCATGAGCCTGCAGGCAGAGGGGCACCCCTGCCCAAAGTGAGCACCGAGGGTCCGGGAGAGACCGGGGGTCGGGAGGAGCCAGGAGCAGACCCCGGAGCTTCCTCGGCATCTGGGCTCCCCGTTTGGGCTTGATCAAGACCACCCAGAGGAGGGCCGCGTCAGCAGGCTCTCTGGGGTCCTGGGACGCTACACCTGCGGATTCCAGGGCCCCCACCCCCAGCACCACTGTCAGCCGGGCGGGCCCAGCCCCCTCACTGCACAACACACTCAGTTTGCGCTGTGATGTGTCTTCATGGAAAGAACCCCTCTCTCACCGCCCGCATGCATGTGCTCAGTCGCCCCGTCGTGTCCGTGACCTCATGGACCGGAGTCCTCCAGCTCCTCCGTCCATGGGCTTTCCCAGGCAAGAATACTGGGGTGGGCAGCCATTCCCTTCTCCAGGAGACCTTCCCGACCCAGGGATCGAATTGGATGTCTGATGCATTGGTAGGCGGATTCTTCACCACTGTGCCATGTGGGAAACCTACAAGATACAAAAAGAACAAGACCCCAACTTCCACTTCTAAAGAGCTGGGAGAAAAAGCAAGGCACTGCGGTGCCCCCCTGCCCCCGCACACACCGCCTCCAAAGGGGTGGGCAGACCAGCTAAGCCACCGCTCCAGCCTGCCCCTCAGACCCACCCCCACCCTCCCCCAGGCGAGAAACAAGCTCGCCCCACCTTGGAGAGCGACCAAGAGAACCTGTTACCGCCTTGCCTGAATTTCTTGCCTGGCCTCTGATCAATTTCTGTTGACTGGGGAAAGCCGAGTTCCCTGGCCAGTGGCACCGCCAGTGGGGAGACCTAGCTCTGACCCACACGTGGTTCCAACAAGCCTGCCTCAGAGTTGAAACTTCAGTTTTTTCAGACGCAGAGCATAGCAGAGAAAGCCCTCTGCTGAAAAAAACACCTTGCTTTGGGTGCTAATCTTGGCCCGTGTTTTATAGGAATGTTGATTTCATGGTGTGTTCAGTCCATAAAAGTCCAGGACACACACACTTAACGATATGTATGCTTTACTGTATTAAATTAGATTTCAATAAAACTTTTTTTTTTAAAGACTGAATTTCAAGGCAATTTTTCCCAGAATGGCCTTCCTCCCAACTGCTTTTGAGTTATCCCACTCCTTCCTTGAGATTTCTGGCAGTTAGAGCCTCAGTCCCCATTTAAATCAGAAATACAATATTTAAAGAGTAATTTCCTTTAAAATGATTTATAACTAATGGAATGCTACGCAACTATTACAGAGAAAATGACACCTCTTTATGAACTGATATAAATAAGTCTTCACTGCACTGTCAGGGTACAGAGTCAGGTATATAGGAAGGTACATTTGCATTATTAAAAACTGAAGGAACAATATACACATTCTAGATTGTATGTGCACAGAGGGACCCAGGACAACAGAAGGGGCTGGGAACCCTGGGTGGCAGAGGAAGGCGCTCTTCTGCGCAGGTGAGGATGGGGCTGACTGAAAGCTGCTTCTTTTATGTCTGTTAAAGCTGTTTCCTTTTATATCTTTGGAGTTCTGTTCCAGGTGAATTGTTATGTATTAGAAACCAATTTGAAGGACTACCCTGGCAGTCCAGTGCTTAGGACTTCAACTTCTAACGCAGGGAGTACGGGTTCGATCCCTGGTCAAGGAAGTAATATCCCACATGCCTTGAGGCCAAAAAAATCCAAACGTAAAACAGAAGCAGTACTGTGACAAATTCAGTAAAGACTTTAAAAGTGGCCCACATCAAAATAGCTTTTAAAAATTAATTTGACTTTTAAAGGGTAAGCCTTGTAAAATGAAGGTCATGTTTCTATCATCACCTATTCTTGGATCTGCTTTTTTCCTGGGCTCCTCGTACCTAAAACAAAGAATTCAGAATGATTCCTAGAAATTTCCTTTGTAATATCAAATGGCAAACATGTAACCTTGAAGCATCAGGGCTTGCTCTTCAACAGCTAAAAGAAAAAGGTGTCATTATTCCTGAATTAAAAATATGCAGGAATGCACTTGCTCTAAGCACAATCTGATCAACATTCCCCAAATGACACACAATCAGAGCTTCTTTTTACCATTAAAAGAAGAGACATACTTAAGCTGTGAAAAGCAGTATGACAATTCCTTCAAAAAATAAACATAAAACTTCCATATGAGCCAGTTCTGGGTATACATCCAAACGAACTGAAACAGAGCTTCAATCAGATATTTGCACATCAGTGTTCAGAGCAGCGTTATTCACAGCTAAAATGTGGAAACAGCCAAGTGTCCATTGACAGCTGTGTGGATAACAAGACGTGGTTCATCCATAAAGCAAAGATTATTCAGCCTTGAAAAGGAAGGAAATTCTGACATACGTTACAACTGGGATAGACTTTATAGACATCATGCTAAGTGAACAAACAGTTCAATTCAGTCACTCAGTCACGTTCACCTCTTTGCGACCCCATGGACCGCAGCACGCCAGGCCTCCCTGTCCATCACCAACTCCTGGGCTTTACCCAAACTCATGTCCGTTGAGTCAATGATGCCATCCAACCATCTCATCCTCTGCTGTCCCCTTCTCCTCCCACCTTCAATCTTTCCCTGCATCAATGAGTCAGCTCTTCACATCAGGTGGCCAAAGTATTGGAGTTTCAGCTTCAGCATCAGTCCTTCCAATGAACACCCAGGACTGATCTCCTTTAGGATGGACTGGTTGGATCTCCTTGCAGTCCAAGGGATGCTCAAGAGTCTTGTCCAATACCAGAGTTCAAAAGCATTAATTCTTCAGCATTCGTGACTACTGGAAAAACCATAGCCTTGACTAGACAGACCTTTGTTGACAAAGTAATGTCTCTGCTTTTTAATATGCTGTCTAGGTTGGGCATAACTTTCCTTTCAAGGAGTAAGCATCTTTTAATTTCATGGCTGCAGTCACCATCTGCAGTGGTTTTGGAGCCCCCAAAAATAATGTCAACCACTGTTTCCACTGTTTCCCCATCTATTTGCCATGAAGTGATGGGACCAGATGCCATGATCTTAATTTTCTGAATGTTGAGCTTTAAGACAACTTTTTCACTCTCCTCTTTAACTTTCATCCAGAGGCTCTTTAGTTCTTCTTCAGTTTCTGCCAAAGGATGGTGTCATCTGCATGTCTGAGATAATTGATATTTCTCCTGGAAATCTTGACTCCAGCTTGTACTTCAACTAGCCCAGCGTTTCTCATGATGCACTCTGCATAGAAGTTAAACAAGTAGGTTGGACAGTATACAGCCTTGATGTATTCCTTTACTGATTTGGAACCAGTCTGCTGTTCTATTTCCAGTTCTAACTATTGCTTCCTGACCTGCATACAGATTTCTTAAGAGGCAGGTAAGGTGGTCTGGAATTCCCATCTTTTGAAGAATTTTCCAGTTTATTATGGTCCACACAGTTAAAGGCTTTGGCATAGTCAAGCAGAAATAGATGCTTCTGGAACTTTCTTGCTTTTTTAGTGACCCAGAGGATGTTGGCAATTTGATCTCTGGTTTCTCTGCTTTTTCTAAATCCAGCTTGAAAATCTGGAATTTCATGGTTCATGTACTGTTAAATCCTGGCTTGGAGAATTTTGAGCATTACTTTACTAGCATGTGAGATGAGTGCAATTGTGCAGTAGTTTGAGCATTCTTTGGCATTGCCTTTCTTTGGGATTGGAATGAAGACTGACCTTTTCCAGTTCTGTGGCCACTGCTGAGTTTTCCAAATTTGCTGGCATATTGAGTGCAGCACTTTCACAGCATCATCTTTTAGGATTTGAACTAGTTTGACTGGAATTCCATCATCTCCACTGACTTTGTTCGTAGTGATGCTTTCTAAGCCCACTTGACTTCAGATTCCAAGATGTCTGGCCCTAGATTAGTAATCACATCATCATGATTATCTGGGTCGTTAAGATCTTTTTTTGTACAGTTCTTCCGTGTATTCTTGCTACCTCCTCTTAATATCTTCTGATTCTGTTAGGTCCATACCGTTTCTGTCCTTTATTGAGCCCATCTTTGCATGAAATATTCCCTTGGTATCTCTAATTTTCTTGAAGAGATCTCTAGTCTTTCCCATTCTTTTTTTCCTCTATTTCTTTGCACTGATCCTTGAGGAAGGCTTTCTTATCTCTTCTTGCTATTCTTTGGAACTCTGCATTCAAATGGGTATATCTTTCCTTTTCTCCTTTGCTTTTTGTTTCTCTTCTTTTCACAGCTATTTGTAAGGCTTCCTCAGACAGCCATTTTGCTTTTTTTGCATTTTTTTCCATGGGGATGGTCTTGATCCCTGTCTCCTGTACAATGTCACGAACCTCTGTCCATAGTTCATCGGGCACTCTATCTATCAGATCTAGTCCCTTAAATTTATTTCTCACGTCCTCTGTATAATTGTAAGGGGTTTGATTTAGGTCATATCTGAATAGTCTAGTGGTTTTCCCTACTTTCTTTAAGTCTGAATTTGGCAATAAGGAGTTCATGATCTGAGTCACAGTCAGCTCCTGGTCTTGCCCAAAGCAGTCACAGTCACAGAGACAGTGGAGGGGGTGGCTGCCGGGGGCTGGGGGGGCGGAGGGGCGTGAGTGTTAGTGGGGACAGAGTTTCAGTTCTGGAGACAGACACTGAGATGGTGGCACCAACGTGCGCATATGGCCTACCCCCCGAACTGGGCACGGGAAAACAGTTAAGATGGCAACTTTTAAGCTAAATGGTAAATTTATAAACATATTGCCATACAATTTTTAAATCTAAAAGATACTTTTGAAAAGATACAAATGAGCTTATTTATAAAACAGAAATATTCGTCACAGACATAGGAAACAGATTTATGGTCACCAAAGGGGAAGGGGGGTGAATTAGGAGTTTGGGGTTAATGTACGCACGCTACTGTATGCAAAGTAGATCACCAACCAGGACCTACCGGCTAGCACAGGGAAGCCTGCTCAGCGTTCAGTAATGGCCTGTAGTGAGTGAGTGAAGTCAGTCGGGTCTGACTCTTTGTGACCCATGGACGGCAGCCCACCAGGCCTCTCTTTCCATAGGATTCTCCAGGCAAGAGTACAGGAGTGGGCTGCCATTTTCTTCTCCAGGAGATCTTCCCAACCCAGGGATCGAACCCAGGTCTCCCACATTGTGGGCAGACGTTTTACCATCTGAGCCACCAGGGAAGAGGGGAATCTGAAGAAGTGTGTGGCTGTGTGTCACTGAAACAGTGTGCCATACACCTGAAATTAACACACTATTGTAAATCAGCTATACTGAATACAATTTTTTGTAAAAAAAAATGCTTTTTTAAAAAGCATATTTGATGAAAGGCACCCTCTTTAAACAGAGTAACCGTTGGTAAAGACTCGGGAGCTGACGGGAGCTGCAGGGCGCGAGTCCACTCTGCGCGTAGTGGCATGTCAGTTTCTCCCGCAGCCTCTGGAGGCCCCGGCTAGTGGACAGAGCTGTCTGAGGACCCAGCGCTGGGCCCTGGCCGTCCTCTCAGGGATGAGGTCATGGGCTCCTCCCTCCTAACTCCCTCCTTTCTCGCTCCCTCCCCTGCTCCTCCCCCTCCCTCCCCTCCTCCTCCCCTCTCGAGATGCCTCCAGCCCACCCGAGGAGCTTCCCCCTTCAGCTCAGTCAGCCTCCAGTCACAGAGTAAGTTAAACGTTCCCTGTCTCAGTCTCCTGGCAGCTCCGACGTCTGGGGTGTGTGTGGGAGGAAGGGAGCACTTCGGTCCCCCCTCGGCCCCCCTCCACCCCGCACAGGGGGCACCTGCCAAGGCAAGCAGGCCGCAGCTCCTCACCCAGACCCTGAGGCTCGGTTTGCTGGGGAAGAGGATGAGGGAAGTCAGGACAAGCTGGGCCCAGTGGAGAGAGCACTCCCAGCCGCACCCAGCCCTCCTCATTCTGGGCGGCCTCTGGGAGCTTGGAGCTGGGACAGCATGCTCACCCTGCGCCACAGCCCGGCCCCAGGGCTCGGGGGGCTCTGGCGGCTCCCCCGGGCTGTGCGCAGGGCCGGGCGGCCCGAGCCCAGCTCCTTCTACATCCAGCATGAGAGACCATCAGGAAACAGGAAGACCTGTGCTGGGTCCCCGGAGCCCTCAGCAGTGGACCCGGAGGCCTCAGACAGTCCACGATCGTCCAGGGCCTCACCCCCGCCGGCTCTCATAGTGCAGGCCGAGGTCTACAGAGGGGTCCCCGGCACGCTCACTCCCCATGCGTGCCGTGGGCCAGGAGGGTCACAGGCTCAGCCAGAGTCAGGGCTGGAGGCTGACCCCCACACTGGAGGGCAGGAGCCCCAAGCTCAGCACCAAGAGAAGTGGAGAATCACATTGACTTCCCAAGTGCCTCATTATGGAGCAAAGCATCTACGGACCCTGGAGAGCCTTCCAGGTTTTTTATCAAAAGTGTCGACCTCGGATTCGTCCAGAAGAAGAGAATCGCCAGTGAACCAGCACTGGCTGCGTATCCAGGTGACAAGCCCTGGTCTAGGCCAGTGACCCATCATCAGTGGGCATTTCTTCTGGAAAGCCATGATTCTTCCAGGTGGAAACCTGGGCCATAGATGCGGGGACTCTCAGATGAAAGTCCTGACTCTGCAGACAGGTCTTGGCTTCTAGGGAGGGAGGGGACTTCCCAAAGGCCGGCCAACCGCAGGTGAGAACCACACCGAATGTGGGTCCATGAGTCACCCCACCCTGCTCTTTCAGCTAACACAGTATCTCCCAAGTTTCCCGGCAAGCTCCTATTTATGCATCTGAAAAGATAAGTAGTAACAACTAGAGAGGCAGCTGAAGAGGAGTTTCGGTGCTCACATCCTGGTTTTAACATATACTGATCCAGTGCAGGGCTCTTGGACATAAGCAAGAAAAGGAGCAAAAATTAAAAAGAAGGAAAACCTCAGCTAGAAACGTCTCTAATCAGGCACTCATGGCTGTTAACTTTCGCAGGACCTCTGCCAACTCTTCCCAGGCCATCGGTGCATGAAAACAATGTAATATAGCGATTCAATTTTCTAAAGAATCAGTGAGCAATTAAGCTGAGAATGTTTGGGAACAGATATTAAATTCTAAAGAGAATTGCCATTTAAACTTTAACTTTTCTGAGCAACAAAGGAATAATAGGGAACAGCTAGAAAGTTTCTCTTGAATTTCAGTGAGGAAATTATAAAAATTGAGGTCAAAGGCCCTTTGGGATTCTTTAAATGAATCAGTAACCTTGATATGGTACTAGAAAGCAACAAGGGCGTTTAGGATTGTCTTGTGGGGTGCTCATCTGCTCTTGTCCCAGTTATCAGATCTGGGGATATCCAAGAAATTCTTGGCACACTGGTTATGGATCATTTTGTTGTTCAGTTGCCAAGTCGTGCCCCAGTCTTCGTGACCCCATGAACTGCAACAAGACAGGCTTCCCTGTCCTTCACTGTTTCCCCAGTTTGCTCAGACTCATGCCCATCGAGTCGGTGATGCCATCCAACCATCTCATCCTCTGTCGTCCCCTTCTCCTCCTGCCTTCAATCTTTCCCAGCATTGGGGTCTTTTCTAACTGGAAGTCTCAGTTGTTCTAAGCAGATGGTTCTAGAAATACAGTCCAGCTCTGTAGGAAAAGTAAGCTTGAGCAAGAATCACCCAACTAGTTCTCCATTCATCCAAAGAGCTCAAGGACTTAGAACCTGCCACACCTGGGCTCATGCCTGGCCACTGGAATACTGCAGTGTGGAGCCCACACCCTGGGGGTTCACCTTCCAGGGCCAGAAGCCTTGAGACTGTGTTCCGCGGACTCCACTTTTGTTGAAGAGGCCCAGCCTCCACCTCTGCCTCCAGCCCAGCATCCAGCTCAGGTGTGGACAGTTAACCCGAGTCAGTGCTTCCTCTCACATGTTAAATGCGAGTTAGCCCAGATTGCCTCCAGTCCCACCAGCACCCCGAGTTGTGTCCATGGAGGCCAGGATTCCATAGCACTAGATGGAGCTTTAATAAGTCCCTGGTGCCCTCTTGTTCAGCCAGATGGGTCCGACCCATTCACCCAGCTCTTCCAGGTTTTGCTTTGTGTCCACACATAAACACAACATGAATTTATCAGAAAGGGGCTTTGGAGATGTAATTAATTGCTACGGAAACTTGCTATTTGTGCTGACCATCGACTACTCAGGCTGAAATATGTCAAAGGTCAGTAATCTATTCAGAACCAGGAAAACTGGGACCAATAAATCAAGCATGGTGTGTGCATAGACCCCACGAGAGTACTGGGTCCCCTGCTGGAAATTCTGCTTGAAGGAGGAACATGGAAAATATAAATAAAGCTCCACCAGGGAAAAATGGCCCCAAAGTTGAAAATGCTAAAATAAATGAACAAAAAACCCCAACACCACACAGAGAATGGTTGGAAGAACTTGCGTGGAAATCCTAAACGAAGAGGCTGCGTGTTTCTCAGTGGGATTCTCCTGAGGGGAACCAGGCCCAGTGGGTGGAAGTGACCGAAGGTGGTTTATTCACTCAGCAGGAAGGTGGTCTTGGCATAAAGGAATGGACGTGTCCGAGTGTAGAGGGATCACCTCAGGGGTGGTGAACCCCACGGGTCTATCCTTCTAAATTACCCCTCCCACCTCATAAATCCAACAACTTCCTGCAAGGGGGCTCTGCCCCCAGTGTGCAAAGGAAAGCTTCCCACTGCTCACCAGGCACGCCCGAGCCCTCTCCCTCCTTCACGGCAGACTTCTGCAAGGACGAGGCCCTGTTTGCTCCCCACGCGCACTCGCAGTTCCTCCTCCTCACCCAGCCCTCAGAGGCGGCTCCTCCTCCTCAGCCGAGTCCCAGGCCCGTTGCATCCTCATCTCAGCCCCGGACCCACAGCTGTCCTGCTGCTGCTCCCTGCAGGGCCGCGCCCAAACTGCCTTCCCTCCGCTCCACATGCAACTGCCCTGAGTAACTCCCCCAAGACCGCCCTGCCCTCTCCTCCCGTCACTCTGATCTCCCCAAGCAAGCACCTCCCTCCCAGGGTGGTGGAGGGTCTCCATCACAGACTCACGTTTTGTGCAAACTCCTCCCCCGAGCCCCAGACCCAACTACCACCTGCCCGTGAAAGCTGCAAAGACACCTCTGGCTGAACTCTGGACACCCCCCGCCCAACCCTGCGCCCCCTGACATGGTCCTTCTCCAAGATCCTCACCAGCTCACAAACCAAGGTCATTCTTCTCTCCCTCTCTCCCTGCTCACTTTAGCATCTGCATTTTGCCTCGTATTTACCTGTTTATCTTCATCCCCACTGCTGACCCCATAATGCCATTAACCCCAGCTTCTCTCACCTTGCTGCCTGCGGTCACCTCTGACTGATGCACTTGCTGCCTCCTGCCCTGTGCACTGCTGCCCAGAAGCCCTCCAAAAACCAAGACCATGACGTCAGGTTCTTCCACTGCAAGCCCTTCCCAAGCCCCCATCCCTCTGTGCCCCACTTCACCTGCCTTCTGCTTGCTTCCCTACCTTTGCACCAGCGCCTCCCTCCACCAGCACCTCATCCCCCTCCTCCACCTAATTCTCTCTGTTTGTCTGCTTTTCCCTGCAAAGCTCTCCAGCCCCCTTGACTGGGTGAAGCTTCCATTTATCACAAGCTCTCAGCACCACACACCATGCCTCTGTCTCCATCAATTGCTTCTCTGCCCACAGCCTCTGAAGAAAGAAAACCAGATCAGATTTCTCTTCTGCAGCCTTGGCAAGTGGATTCTCACCTCCGCTCAGAGCAACACTTCCCTTCTAACCGTGGCATTTGAGGCTCCTGTTATGCGGCTTGATCTTCCACGGGATCCCGAGTCTGCAAGCCCCTCACACGCTCCTGAACACGCAGCTCCGGCGGCCTGAAAACTTCCACAAACCACCCTCTCATCCCGGAAGGAAGAGGCCAGTCCTGTTCACCCTTTAGGGAGCCTTTGGGGTCTGTGTGGTAGGACCCCTTCACCTGTGATCTATCCTCTTATCAGAACTGCAGTGCGTGATTCAGCATGGATGGTGGGTTCTACGGGAAGTGCTGTGGAGCAGAGTCAAGACCCGCTTCCCCTCGGAGGAGCGAACCTTCACACCGCTGGGCCACATCTCCCCGCCCCTCCTCCCAGCCCCTGGTAACTACCACTCACTCTGTTTGCGGCTTCTGTGAGCTTGACTGTTTTATAAACGTCGTATAAGTGGAATCATGTAGTATTTGTCTAGTTACCAGCTTGTTTCATTTGGTCTACTGCCCACCAGGAAGGGCTTCCCTGGCAACTTAGATAGTAAAGTGCTGTCTGAAATGTGGGAGGCCCAGGTTCGATCCCTGAGTTGGGAAGATCCCCTGGAGAGGGACATGGAAACCCACTCCAGTGTTCTTGCCTGAGCAATCCCCTGGACAGAGGCGCCTGGTGGGCTGCAGTCCATGGGCTCACAGAGAGCCGGACACGACTGGGCACCTCCCCCGTTCACTCTCACTGTCCTCGGGTCTCAGCCATGCAGTCACATACGGCGGGTTTCCTTCTTTCTCACGGCTGAATTTGTTATTCAATCACTCAGTCGTGTCTGACTCTTTGCGACCCCGTGGACTGCAGCACGCCGGGCTTCCCTGTCCATCACCATCTCCCGGAGCTTGCTCAATCTCATGTCCAGAGTCTGTGATGGCACCCAGCCATCTTATCCTCTGTGGCCCCCTTCTCCCTCTGCCTTTCTCAGAATCAGGATATTTTCCAGCAAGTTGGCTCTTCATATCAGGTGGCCAAAGTATTGGAGTTTCAGCTTCAGCATCAGTCCTTCCAGTGAATATTCAGGACTGATCTCCTTTAGAATGGACTGGTTGGATCTCCTTATAGTCCAAGGGACTCTCAAGAGTCTTCTCCAACACCACAGTTCAAAAGCATCAATTCTTTGGTGCTCAGCCTTTTCTATGGTCCAAATCTCACATCCATACATGAATATTGTAAAGACCATAGCTTTGACTAGATAGACCTTTGCTGGCAAAGTGATGTCTCTGTTTTTTAGTGTGCTGGTCACATGGTAGGTTGGTTACTAGGTTAACAGGTTGGTCACAGCTTTGCTGAATGCCATCCCACTGAACTGCCTCTTCTCCGACTCTCAATGTGTTTTCAGGTTTTCCCACACCTTGGCTCTTGTGAATAACCCCGCAATGAACTTGGGAGATCAGAGACCTTTCCAAGATTCTGGTTTTACTTTTCAGGTAGATACACAGAAGTGGGATTGCTGGATCATGTGGTAGTTCTATTTTTAATCTTTGGAGGCATCTCCTTACTTCTTTCCATATCGACTGCAACAATTTACATTTTCAGTTCCCACCAACAGTGCACAAGGGTTCCAATTTCTACACATCCTTGCCAACACTTATCCTTTCTCTCTCCCTCCCTCTCTCTCTCTCTCTCTCTCTCTCTCTCTCGTAATAGCCATTCGAGCAGGTAAAAGACAAAAAGTGCTTTCGATTTGTATTTCCTCGATAATCAGCAATGTTGAACATGTTTTCATGTACCTGTTGGTCATTTGTACGTCTTCTTTGGAAAAATGTCTATAAAAGTTCTTTGCCCATTTTACAGTATAGTTGCTTGTTTCTTTCTTGCTGGCTGCTCCTCATACATTTTGGATATTAAGCCCTTATCAGATATATGGTTTGCAAATATCTTTCCCATTCAGTAGGCTGCCCTTCTGCTCCACTGCTTGCTTCCTTTGTGCAGAGATGGCTTTCCTTTCAGTGTAGTCCCACGTGTCTCTTCTTGCTTTAATTGCGTGTGCTTTTGGCGTAATCTTCGAGACATCATCTCCAAGACCAATGTCATGAATTTTCCCTGTGCGTCTTCTAAGACTTTTACAATTTCAGGGCTTATGTTTACATTTCTAGTTCATTTGAGTTGATTTTGTGTATAAAGTACGATAAAGATCCCATCTCAGTCCTTAGCATGTGGAAATCTAGTTTCTCCTGACACTGTTGAAGAGAGAATGCTTTCCCTGCTGTGCGTTCTTGGCAGCCTGTCAGAGGTCAGATGATCACCTGCGCATGGACTGGTGTCTACGCTCTGTTCTGTTTCACTGGTCTGTGAGTCGGTTTTATGCCCGTATCACACTGTTTGGATTACTGCCATTTTGTAATATACTTGTAAATCAGGAAGTGTGACCATCTAGCTTTCTTTATCTTTCTCAAGATTGTTCTGGCTACTTGTGGTCCCATATGAATTTTTGGAAAGGCTTTCCTGTTTTTATAAAAGTGCCATTGGTATTTTGATGAAAATGAAATTCACAGTGATTGCAGTGAGTCTGGCGATCGCTTTGGGCAGTGGGGACACGTTAACAATATTAAGTCATCCAGTCCAGGAACATAAAATGTGTCTTCATTTATTTGTGTCTTAATTTAATTCATCAATATTTTGTCATTTTCAGGATCCAAGTCTTTCACCTCTTTAAGTTTATTCCCGAGTATTTGATTCTTCACGTTGCTACTGTAAATGGCGTTGTCTTCTAAGTTTCCTTTTCACGTGGTTCATAATTAGTATATAGAAACAAAACCTCTCTGGCTGTCGATCCCGCGCCCCGCAGCATTCTTGGGTTCACGCATCGGCTCTGACTGCTCCAGTTCTCCCCATGTAGCATTCTGGCCCCTGTTTATGCTTCTTCCTTCCAGCTGGGACGCCTCTGAGGTCTTCCTCCCGACTTATCGCCTCCTCTGCATCTTGGGCGTCACAGGGCCCCTTCCGCAGGCGCCCGCCCTGCCCGTCCTGCCTGCGTCTCTCCATCGGGCCACTGCCCTCACTGTTTTCACAGCACCTGTCTATCACAACCAATTATACTACACTCACCAGTTCTCACACGTGTGCCGAGAAGCAGGGGCGTTTCCCCGGCAGGGGGAGAGGGTCTCTGCTAGTCCCCCAAGGTCGGGCCCAGTCTTCATGATGGCTCCGCACCCCACGCTGAGGAGTCCCCGAAAGGCCCCACCTCTTCAGGGTGGCGAGGAGTGACCGAGGAGAGACTGTGGGTACTCAGCTCTCTAGAAGCTACAAAGGGGAGCAGAAACAGGAGGGGGCGTGGAGAGGGGAGGGCAGCCTCCTGGGGATGGGCGGACGGTCGCAGATCCGGCCTCGTCCACCCTGGGGTCTGGCCAGCCTAGGGGCCGAGCCCTGCGGGGGACGCGCTTGTCACCGATGATGACGATGACTCTGAGGCCCTCTGCTCAGCCCCTGTCCTGTGACCGCCGGTCCCCACCCCCTGCGTCGCCAAGGATCTCCTTAAACGCTGCCCAGCCGACACAGCACCCGCAGCCTCCCCTGCGGCTCGCGGCTCCCTGTGTCTCTGCACTGGGTCAGCACCATCCACTGAGGACCCTTCACCAGAAAGCACAGGTCAGAAACTTTGGCCAAGACAGGGGAATCGTGACGGAGGACCCACCGCCATGGGAGGAATCCGCCCCCCCCCTCACGCCGCAGAATTCGCTCGGCTCGGGGCGCGGGCGTCTGGCTCCCCGGCTGAGCTTCCCTCGCACGCGGGGCAGGCAGGGGCTTGCCGGGAGGGGCGCGGCCCTGGGCTGGAGGGCAGGGGCGCGTGTCCCAGCTCCCGGCCGGAGTGATGCGGCGCTTCACGGGGGTCCCTCCAGAGACCAGCAGAGCTATAATTTCAGAGACAGATCAGCACTGCTCAGCCGGCCTTAAGCACAGTGTGCGCGTAGCGCCTGTCAGATGGCTGCTTACCAGCAAGCAGTGAGCATGGCAAAGAGTCAGTCACGCCATCACTCACAGGCCCAGGGGCGGCCAGGCTGGAAAAGGGCGCTGTGGGACCTGGATGCCTACAAGCAAGGGGCCAAGGCTGCTGGGTGAGGCTGCTGGGTGAGGGGAGCGGGCCCGCACCCTGCAGGCGGCTGCACCGCAGCGCTGGAGCTTCGCTTCTGGCCCCCTGATGTGAAGAGCCGGCTCACTGGAAAAGACCCTGATGCTGGGGACAACTGAAGGGAGGGAGGAGAAGGGGATGACAGAGGGTGAGACGGTTGGATGGCATCACCAACTCGAAGGACACGAGTTTGAGTCCACTCTGGGAGTTGGTGATGAACAGGGAAGCCTGGCGTGCTGCAGTCCATGGGGTCGCAAAGAGTCAGACACGACTTAGGGACCGAATAACAGCAAAGCGTCAGGAGTCATTTGCATCTCTACTGAGGAAAAATCTGTGGGCTCAAGCACAATTTCTCCAAGTCCTGGCACTGCTCAGTAAATAGTGTGTCAATAAGGGGGCTTATTCCGCTAAAGAATGACACTACTTTCCCTGGGCCTGGGACGACACCCTCAGAAAAGACAGCAGCCACCTGCTTCTTAGCAGAATATTAGGAAAGAGAGTGACCATTATTTGCAGATATTAGTTGCTTTTGTTGTTCAGTCACTAAGTCATCTCTGACTCTTTGTGACCCCATGGACGACGCCACATCAGGCTTCCCTGTCCCTCACTATCTCCCGGAGTTTGCCCAAGTTCATGTCCACTGAATCAGTGATACCATCCAACTGTCTCATCCTCTGTCACTGTCTTCTTCTGCTTCCAATCTTTCCCATCATCCGGGTCTTTTCCAGTGATTTTACCGTTTGCCTTGGGTGGCCAAAGGATTGGAGCTTCAGCTTCAGCATCAGTCCTTCCAATGAATATTCAGGGTTGATTTCGTTGAGGATTGACTGGTTTGATATCCTTGCAGTCCAAGGGACTCTCAAGAGTCTTCTCCAACACCACACTTTGAAAGCATCAATTCTTCAGTGCTCAGCCTTGTTTATGGTCCAACTGTCACGTCCATACATGACCACTGGAAAGACCACATCCTTGACTATTCAGATCGGTGTCGGCAAAGCGATATCTTAGTTTTTCAACACTCCATCTAGGTTTGTCATAGCTTTCTTGCCAAGAAGCAATCGTCTTCTAATCTCATGGCTGCAGTTACACAGAGACAATTCGGGAATCACTAAGAAGCCTTCGGTTGATGGGCTGTTCTGTTCTCCCAGGTTTGTGTGAGAACACTGTGACTGGTGCCTCAGACTGCATCTGGGTGGGGCCTGTGGAGAGGTGAGCCCTAATCCCTCACAGCAGGGGTCCTCGCAAGAAGAGGAGGTCAGGACAGAGGGACAGGCAGAGGGATGACCCCAAGAGGATGCAGGGAGGAGACCGCCATCCACAAGCCACTGAGAGGCCTCAGGGGACCAGCTCTGCTCACACTTTGGTCTTGAACTTCCAGTCTCCAGGCCAGTCTCCAGGACTGTGAGATGACAAATGCCTCTGGTTTAAACCGCCCACTGTGTGGGCTCTGTTACACAGCAGCCCTGGCAGACGAATACAGAGCAGACCAGCAGGTGTGAGCAGTCAGGGCCAGCATGTCTGGGGCTGCGGAGATCCAGGGGTGGGGGGCAAGCAGGAGCGCATCCACACTCCACTGCCCCCTCCCCCCACCGTGGGCCTGCGTGCCCCAGGCCACTGCCCTCTTCTCGCTCCCTGACCTGGGGTCCACAAGGCACAAACGCCCGAGGCGCCCCACTGACACACAAAATGCAACAGAAGAGAAATCGGGTTCATATTTGAAAGAAAATTGTGAAATATCTGGCAACACATTTAATAAGAAACATGCACGAGAATAATCTCCTCACAAAGAAGATTAGAAAGCTTCCCTGGAGCACACACTAGGAGGCCGTTTAAATGAAGACCCATCTTGTTTCTGGATGTGAAAATGTTCTAAATAAAGATATGACATGTCCCAGGCTAAAAGTTACAGTCACCCCAGCTTGGGTAAATAACACAAGGAAAACTTCTATTTGAAAGGTTGATTCTAAAATTCTACTGCTGCTACTGCTAAGTCGCGTCAGTCGTGTCCGACTCTGTGCGATCCCATAGACGGCAGCCCACCAGGCTCCCCTGTCCCTGGGATTCTCCAGGCAAGACCACTAGAGTGGGTTGCCATTTCCGTCTCCAATGCATGAAAGTGAGAAATGAAACTAAAGTCGCCCAGCTGTGTCCAACTCTTAGCAACTCCATGGACTGCAGCCCACCAGGCTCCTCTGTCCATGGGATTTTCCAGGCAAGAGTACTGGAGTGGGTCATAAAAATATAAATATTGCCAAGAAATTTATGAAAATTAAGATCATCATGAGAGAATTTCCCTATTTCCAACAAATCAAAGTACAGAGCACTACTAATCAACAGAATTAGATGCTGGCACAGAAATACACAGATCAGTAGTTCAACAGATTAATACACAATGGGTAGACAGTTCAAAAGCTACTCCAGAATGGCCATTTATTTCACCATAATATATACATAATGTAGGCCACAATTCAATTCAGTATAGAAACTGTTCATTAAAATCAAATTGGACACAACATTGTAGATCAACTATACTTCAATTAAAAAAAAAAGACTTATGGACTTTCCTGGGGGTACAGTGGATAAGAATATGCCTACCAAGGCAGGGGAAATGGGTTCGATCCCTGGGCTGGGAAGACCATATATATGCCTTGAAGCAATGAAGCCTGCAGTCTAGAACCCACAGGCTGCAACCGCTGAAGCCTGTGCACCCAGAACCCCTGCTCCACAACCAGAGAAGCCAGCTCAGGGAGAAACCCCCACACCACACAGAGAGTAGGCCCCGCTCGCCGCAACTAGAGAAAGCTCATGCGTGGCAGTGAAGATCCAGCACAACCAAAAAAGAAAAATGAACTGAACTGATTAAAACTTAAAAAAATAGAATTGGAAAAATAGGTTTCTCATTTGAAAACCAGATTATTCCTATCATATTCAAAAATTTAAAAATTAATTCTTGACAAATAAAACATCTGAATACTTTTAGCTATTAGCAGAATAAAACATGGGAAGGTAAATGTTTATAACCCTGGGGCCAAGAAGGTCTTCATGACGGGGGGTGTATGTGCTCACTCAGTCGTGTCCAACCCTTTGTGACCCTACAGACTGAAGCCCACCAAGCTCTTGTGCCCATGGGATTCTCCAGTCAAGATTATCAGAGTGGGTTTCTATTTCCTCCTCCAGAGGATCTTCCCAACCCAGGGATTGAACCCATGGCTCTTCCATTAGCAGGTGGGTTCTTTACCTCTAGGGCCATCTGAGAAGTCTCATAATCAGCATATGAAACTCAAAATTCTTAGAATGAAACATTGACAGATTTGACCTCAGGAATCTTAAATTTCCAAAGAGTAAAAGTTAAAATGACAGACCAGGAGAAAACATGTGTAATAACTATAACAGGCAAGGGATCAATATTTTTTAAACCCAAGTCATTTCCTAAGAAGGTTTTGTAACTTAAATTTCTGATTCTGAATTCTTAATGAAAGCATTTGCTGTTGTTGTTAGTCACTAAGCCATGTCTGACTCTTCTGTAGCCCATGGACTGTAGCTCACCAGGTTTCTCTGTTCGTGGGATTCTCCAGGCAAGAATAGTGGAGTGGGTTACCATTTCCTTCTCCAGGAGATCTTCCCGACCCGGCGACTGAACCCGCATTTCCTACGTTGCAGGCAGATTCTTTACCACTGAGCCAGCAAGGAAGCCCGGTGAAAGCATAACTATCTAAAAAGTGACAAGGAAACTGTATATGTCTCAGTAAGACAATATTGTCAGTAAAGCAAATTTAGAAATATGTTGGGAAAATTGGGCCACCACAGCCTAACCTGGTGGTGGACCCAGGACATGACACAGGGCCTTGAGGTGGGGAGGGTGACGCTGGGCGCCGAAACAAGAGGCAGTTCCCGCCTGGAGGAGCAAAGTTAGGCCACGGGGTCCAGACAGACCTCCAGCCCAGAAGCTCTCCCAACCCGCACGCCTGGCGCTAGTTTTATTAAGAGAAGTGGTATCCGTAGTAAGAAAGGTATCTTTCCCTACGGCCTCCCTCCTAATTGATGGAGGAGAAGAGATACAGGCTTTGCCCAGGGGCCCCCGGCTCCTCTATTTCAGGGCAAGGAGGTCACCTGGTCACCATTCTCCAAGCCCGTGCGGCCAGTCGTATCTGGAACACTAAATATCAAAATTAAATGAATGTGGAATATCCCCCTTTGCATTCTCTGCACAAATTCTCCACAAACCTACTGTCTATGTATCATCTCACAAGTGCTCCACAGGCAGATACTATCATAGAAATTTTCTGTCTAAAGGCCCAGGGGTTCTGAGGTTTAAGATGCTTGCCTGAGACCACACAGCAAGGGGAAGAACCAGAGCAACTGAGAGTTCTCAAGCCTGCCGCTCTGTTGCTCTGGGGACACCAGCCCCCATGGGAGGCACATGGTTCCAGGGACATCCGGATGCCCCTGGGCCCTGTGCAGCTTCACAGCTGGCCCCGCTAAAGGTGCAAAGCCGCCATGCCAGGTGCCCCTCGGGCACCCGGGAGGCGGGCCTCCCAGTCTGGGCGCCAGCCAGTCCATCTCAGGGTCTGAACAAGGCTCCTGCGAGAAGCAGCTCTGAGGCCTCCCTGAGAAGGGCACGATCCGGGGATGCACGGAGGGGAGGTGGGGGAGGGGGGCTCTGTCTGCTCTGCACCCCAACCGCAGGAGCCAGAGCTGCACCCCGATTCCCAGGGGCCGCCACCCACTGGGGAGCAGTGTTCTCCTGGAGACACACCGAATGAACTTCCATGTTTATAAAACCATGAATTATTGAAGCGCACTTGGGGGCTGTGTTCCATTTATACGAATCAATGAGCAGAGAGCTACATTCGACCTTTGCTTTGCTGCTCACGGTTTATAAAGACGGTGCAAACCGACGGCATCCAGCGCACATGCAGAGCAGCCACACCAGAGCGGCTTGAAAAGACGCTGGCGCAGGGTCGGCGAGCCAGACGACTCGACCAGTAGGTAGATAGAGACGTTTTTTTATATTCACGGATATTTTCACAGGCACAGGAGAGCAGAGAAGACTGTGTGAAGAATTCCTGGGAGCCCGCCAGCCGGCATCGGTGCGTATCAGCGTCTTGCGTGGCCTCCTGTATCCAACTGCTCACTCTTCTCAAAACCACAGCCGAGTGTAAGATAAATGAACTGAACACCTGGGTCCACACAAATGCATGTGCAGAGGCGCCAGATAGTCAACCCAAATGTTATAAAAGCGGCAATAATTCTTAAATAAGATCAGCTGCCATCTCTACAAAAGATTCCAAAAGGACTTTTCTCACACTATCAAAATAACTCGAGAATTTAGGCAGATAAAAACAAAGCACATTGAAGTTGCCAAAACCCATCTGAGAAAGAGGGCAGGTTTGATGTGCTACATATGCACCCTTAAACCATAAAAAGACACCATCAGAAAGAGGAGGCGGGGTTTTTTGGAATGTTAGGTTATGAAAGGGTTTTCTGAGCCTAACTCCGAAGCCAGAAACCATTAAGAAAAATATTAAATAATGTGTCCTCATAAAAATTTAAAACATTCCCATACTTGCAAATCTAATAATTTAATGGCACACTATTATATTTAATCAGTGCATTTGGTAAACTTACCTGTTATAAAGTCAGGGCTTAAAAATAAAGTGTATTTCCAGATAGGTAGCACACAGATAAAGAAATTTATGGAAGACAATGGTTATCTGGGAATAAATTTAACAAAAGAGGCACATAAACTTTAGCAGAAATCTACAAAACATTATCAAGAGAAATTGAAAATGTCCTAATAAAAAAAGCACAAAAGCCTCCTCACAGAAATCTGCAAAGTGGTGTTGAGAGAAATTTTTTAAGTCCCCCAAAATGGAAAGCTTTGTGCTGGTGAGGGCAGTTCTCCTCAAATCAATCTGCAAATTCAGTGGAGCCCAGCTGAAATCCCAACAGATAACCTGCAGAAATTCACAGGCTGACTCAAAACCTGTCATCAGTCCCAGCTACTCTCGACAAAGGAACAAGGCTTAGGCTGTAGTGACTGAGAAAGTCTGATACCGGCCAGGGACAAACATGCCCGGTGTCCGGAGCAGGGCCAGCAACAGACACACACACAGTCTACACGGGAAGGAAAGGGTGTGTTCTTTCATAAAGGAGGCCGAGTCCACATCCATGGAGATACCTAAAATACTGTGTGCATTTGACCAAATGGCTTTCTAGAAAAGCTGTGCAAACTTACAAACTACTAAACTGCTAATCATCACCACCTAACGTCACCAATGGCGGCTTCTCCAGTGGCTCAGCGGTAAAGAATCCGCCTGCCAGTGCAGGAGACTCGGGTCCAATCCCTGGGTCAGGAAGATGCCCTGGAGGAGGGCATGGCAACCCCTCCCAGTCTTCTTGCCTGGGAAACCCCAGGGGCAGAGGAGCCTGGTGGGCTACAGTCCACGGGGTCGCAGCGACTCAGACACGGCCGGGCAGCTGAGCACAGCAGCACCTCATGTCAGGTTTTATAATTTTGTCTTTCCTTAAGAAATAGCAAGTCACAACTCTCGCGCAGCGTGCGAGCCCACGCGTGTTCTCATCTCCTGTGTGTCTGCCCTGCTTTCCTGATGACCTTCCCGCTCGCGTCTGCTGCCCGGCCTCCTGTCGGGATGGCCACAGTCTCTCTCAGTCACTCGTCACACGTTTTGCAAACTCTTCTTACCAAAGGCTCATCTCCTTCTCTGGAGCATTTTGAACCTATTGCCCCAGAGCCTGGACTGTCTGCTGAGTGCAGTGTCGAGGGCGGTGCCAAGCTCCGGTGCCCCCATCCCAGCTCCTGTGGTGACCAGTGGATACAGGGACTTGGCACCCAGCTCCCACCCCAGCTCAGGGCGCCTCTGAAGGGCCGCCTGCTCCAGGCCTCTCTTTGGGCTCGGCTGGGCCCCAGACCTGCCCTCACCTTCCCTTCCTCCCTGTGGTTCCCAGAGCTCCCGTGAGTAAACGTCCTGCCTACTCATCTCTGCATGAGACCCTGCATGTGGGGGTGCCCACCCTGACCTGCATCGTGGATGCAAGGAGGGCCTCGTGTTGCTAAAGCTGCCCATCTGTGCCGTGGGTTTTGCCTCTGTTGACTTCTGTGCTCCTGAGAGTATGGGAATGCTAACTGTTTAGACTTAGCATATTAACACACCCGGAACAAGCTGTAAAGACTCTAACCTCATCTTCCTCCAGAGGCCCAAGCAGTAGCCCCAGTTCCACCGAATGGCCAGTCAGTTCTTGTGCCACGGACTTGAAACATCCCTGTAATCATGGAGGCAGTGATTGAGGACCCTGGGTTTGCTTCTGGGCTTTCTTCCCTGTGGATCTGCCCATCCATCTGTCCCTGGCCAGGGTCTCCACCTTGCAGCTCATCACTCCAACCCTGACAAGGGACCCCCACCCCCAGCAAAGATCTGTGGGCTCAGAAAATCTGCACAGGGATGGCTCAGCTAAAGGCACCACTCTACCTTGCGATGGGTGGTTCTGCTGCGAACAACTGCACATGTCGTTCCTGCTGTTTCATTCTCCATCTTTGCGCAGCCCCCCTCTCACTCACACCTACCCCTGGGGCTCAGCCCTGGACGTTCCAGCTGAGTCATTTCTGGGATGTCACCCCCTGCCTGGGGGCACCTGCCCGTTTCAGGACCCGGTCTTGCACCACCTGCCCAGAGGAGCCTCCACCACCACCTGCTCCTTCCCTGGGGGCAGGGATTCTCCAGTGCCCACTCCTGCCCCGCCCCTGCCCCCCCTCAGTCCCCAGTGCATGCATCTCACATCAGGACCGATCACAGAGCCACGTCTACAGACCCACTCACTGCAGATTCCTCATCACCCTCTGCTTTAGCCGAGCCACCCCTGTTCAGAATTTCTGACCCCAAAGAGCTTTGCTGGGGGCAGGGGCCACTCCTAGGGTGTTCACCAGGCGACACTGTGTCCAAGCTTCGGGGGTCAGCAGGGCATGGCAGAGACGAGAGAGGACGTGGGGTTCCCCAGGGTTTGCAACTTGTAAAATCTGTAGAAATCTCCAGAGTCGGTAACATAATTTTTTAAGTATACTTTAAAATAATTAAAACTTCTTTAAAATTCACAAAAACAGCAGAGAGCATGCCTACACGTGATTCACCCAGCTCCCCTAAAGTCAGCATCTTCCATCGCCCAGGACGCGATGAGCAGAACTGAGAAACCAACCTTAGCGCCGTAGGACTAGCTAAACCATGGGCTCTCTTTGGACTTCATCTGTTTGCCAACAAATGTCCTTTTTCTGTTCCAGGATCTCATATTGCATTTAGCTGTTATGCTTGCCTTCCTTTAAAAGGTCTCCAAGAACTTATTTATTTTTTCAGGGTGTCCTTCGAAGGACCTCACACCAGCTTCATGAGAAAGACGGCCAGGGCGTGGGTGTCCTGGGGGCACAACCTGTTACACAGTCTGGCAGGTGTCCACTGGCACTCACCGAGGAAGCCGATCCAGCCTTTGTAAATAGCTAGGTAGGTTTTGGAGCCTGACCATCACAAGGTAGCCTCAGGTCACGCCAGCTGTGGGCACAGACAGAAGTGCCCAGCTCCTCCCCTGGCTGGGTGGCAGCTGCCTCACCAGCCACACGCCGCACGACAGTCATCTGGAAAGTGTCCTAACCTGCCTGCACTCAGGAAGGATGACAAAGGAGGTCTGGAGCCCATGAGGGCACAAAGGCTCGACATCGTGCGGGGCATCACCAACAGGGCGGGCCTTCTTCTGGAAAGGCCCGTGCCCCAAGGGTTGCCCGAGATACGGGGCTGCTTCCAAGTGTTAGGGGACACCATGGACTGTCGTCTGGTAACCAGCATCTCCACGTGAGACTTCGCAGCAGAGCACACCAGGCTCGCAGCGTCCACATGCTGGGGCGGTCGGTGGGTGGGACCCAGTGTGGGCTCAGGTTGGGAGTTCAGGCTGCAGACTTTAAGTTCCTGAGGAGAGGAACAGCACGGCCCTGGCTCCAGAGGCTCTGCCCGGCCAGGTCCCGGGTTGGGCAGGATGTCAGACCTGGAAACCTATTCACACAAACTCCTAACCAGCGACTTTGCCCGTCCAGGCCAAGCACGGCACCCAAAGGAGGTGGGAGAGATGAGGTCCCGTGTGGTTCCCTCTCTCACGGGGCTGCAGGCTGGCACAGGTGCCCTCTCTGTCCCTCCATCGCCCCTCACCAGCTCGCCCCATCCCCCAGCACAGAGAGGATCCCACAGCCACACTTTCCTGGCTGCTTCTTCCCCGCCCAAAGACCCTCATCTCCGCTTGCAGGCCCAGCCAGCACCCCGTAATCCCGCACGGAGGGGGAGCCTCCCAGTGCGCCACCTGGCTCCTGGAAGCTTTCACTGCACCGCCTGGAAATTCCGTGCGGCACGCGGCTCTCACCTTCCAGCTGGGCGTCCACGTGGGCAGGGTCCTCAGGAGCTCACATCTGATGCTCATGGTCCCAGCACTGAGCATGAGGCCTGGGACAGCCTGGGCTCCCAGGGAGATGGGTGGGAGGAAGAGGAAGATGGAGGGAGGAGGGAGGGAAGATGAAGCACGCCGTTTCTCTAGGAAAAGATGGTCCTAGCAGGACGGCACGGCAGAGTCTGAGGGTCTCTGCCCCAAGCCCCGGCCGTGTGGCTCTGGCAGGAGGCAAGCCCAGCCCTTCTCACTCAGAGGCCCCAAACTCCCGCCCAGAAATCACAAGTCCCCTACCTAGGTGCCATACAAGGAGGTGGAGTCCTAGAAGGGGAAAGTGCCAAGGATCCTAACGCCATGCAGATGCCTCTCTTAACTGGAGGATGCATCCCCAGAACCAGAGGTGCCCGGAGCACCCACGTGAGCCCGAGGCTGGCTGGCCAGGAACGTGAACCCACACTGAGTCAGAGGAAACCCTGGGACACCAGCTGACCTGGGAAACCTGAAGGGTTTCTGGTGGTAGTTAAATATTCAGTACAATTGGAATATTTGCAGAGCTTGGCGTGGTACAAAAGTGGTTCTACTCATGCCACAGATATTTACTGGGAATCCGCGGTGGACCTGGCACTGCTTTGGATGCTTCGGGACGTTGGTGAACCAGCAGAACCAGTGGTCCTGCCCTGCAGATCTGGCTGCACAAACAGCTTTCTGAGCAACTAGACTGCAGCTGTGGTCAGAAGGCACACGCGCGACCCAGAGCCCATGCTCCCCTCCCCTGGAGACACATACAGCTCATCTCTGGGCACCTCCTGCTCTAGCCCCCATCCCAGCTCCTCATAATCGGAATGTCTGGACCACAGAAGCTTCATGACCAAAGTTGATAGAGGTGACTTTGGGTTTTCTTCCTCAAGATCCAAGGAGATGAAATTGATGTCTTGTTTTTAATTCAGCCTCATAAAATGCAAAGAATACCATTAGCTTTTCTCAAGACACTGCAAAGCAGATACAGTTTGCAAAGGTTATTTTTTTGTTTAGTTTTATAAAACATAGCATTCCTCCCCCAAAACCTACAAGGACTAGAATTGTAATAGGATCTACTGCCCATTATTCTGCCTGGTCTTATTACTGAAATGTTTATTTGGAAAAGACCTGATGCCTTTTCCAAAGTTATCTAGACAGCTCACTCTCTACCAACATGTTCATAATACCTGTCAATCTAGTTTTCTATCTATTTAACATTTCAAAATTCTGGGTAATGTACATAAAGTTAACAGCTCCTCCAAGCATATTAATTATTATGGTAGAAAGTGAAGATCTAAAGCGCCTCTTGATGAAAGTGGAAGAGCAGAGTGAAAAAGTTGGCTTAAAGGTCAACATTCAAAAAACTAAGATCATGGCATCTGGTCCCACCACTTCATGGCAAACAGATGGGGAAACAATGGAAACAGTAAGAGACTTTATTTTTCTGGGCTCCAGAATCACTGCAGACGGTGACTGCAGCCATGAAATTAAAAGACACTTGCTCCTTGGAAGAAAAGCTATGACCAACCTGGACAGCATATTCAAAAGCAGAGACATTACTTTGCCAACAAAGGTCTATCTAGTCAAAGCTATGGTTTTTCCAGCAGTCATGTATGGATGTGAGAGTTGGACTATAAAGAAAGCTGAAAGCTGAAGAACCGATGCTTTTGAACTGTGGTGCTAGAGAAGAATCTTGAGAGTCCCTTGAACTGCAAGAGATCCAACCAGTCCATCCTGAAGGAGATCAGTCCTGAATATTCATTGGAAGGACTGATGTTGAAGCTGAAACTCCAGTACTTTGGTCACATGCTGCAAAGAGCTGACTCATTGGAAAAGACCCTGATGCTGGGAAAGATTGTAGGCAGGAGAAGGGGACGACAGAGCATGAGATGGCTGGATGGCATCACCAACTCGATGGACATGAGTTTGAGTAACTTCTGGGAGCTGGTGATGGACAGGGAGGCCTGGCGTGCTGCAGTCCATAGGGTCACAAAGAGTCAGACACGACTGAGCAACTGAACTGAACTGAACTCTTGCTAAAATATTCATATACATCTACAGTTTAGCCAACATGAAGTTTCAATATAAAACACACAAGGAACTTTTCAGCCCATGTGAGACCTGTGTGCTTCCTTGTTAGAAAGTGAAGACAAGCTGGATCCCACCTCCTCTGCTGCCTGCGTCTGTGACCCTGGGCGCATGGCCCTCACGTTCACGGACACCATGCTGAAGTCTGCGCTCCGCTGTTTGACATGACTAACATGGCGAGAGCCACGGGCTATGGAGCCGGAGCATCTTGGCGCTCACAGAGGCCAGCCGTGACCCGCTCCATCCCACATACAGAGAAACCCTGGCTTTCCTGTTCTCCAGACACACAGCAGAAGGGAACCGTCCATTGAGGAGGCGCCCCTGGCCGCCTGCACGTGTCAGTCAGCAGCCCTGGAGCCTGGCTTCCCTCTGGAGCCGTGATGACTTCCTGAGACACAAACGGAGGCCGCGTCCGAGGCGGGCAGAGGCCTGAACACCCTTCCAAAGAGGAGACGTTCCCTCGGCTCCAGCTTCCAGAAGCGCCCACAGACACTCGTCCAGATCTAATTCAGAACATAGGACTTTGGACTTGAAGACTTTATCGGTCTCCTGATCTACGAAGGTGTTTGCAAGTTGTTGGGAAACACCCTGCCTGCATGTGTGTGTGTGTGTGTGCGCTTGTGTGTGTGTGTGCGCGTGTGTGTGCTTGTATGTGCGTGTGCGGGTGTGCATGTGTGTGCATGTGTGTGCATGTGGGGTGTGCGTGTGTGTGTGTGTGTGTGTGTGTGTGTGTGTGTTCACTGAGACAGATCAAACTACAGCATTCAGGGGCTTAAATGAGCTGGCCAGTTTACCCAGGACGGTGCCAGGGTCCTGCTGTCTCCTGGGTCCTCTCATCCACCCTTTTGAAGAAAGTGCAAGGGGTAGGCTGACCCACATGCAAGAATGTTTTGAAACTCTTTTTCAGTTGTAACAAATTCCCTTCCCTTCCGGAGAGGGGGAGAGGGGTTCTCCATAAAACACTGTCTGCACACCTGCTCAGTCTTCACTCACTGACTTTCATAAAATCACCGCTTTTCTTCAGTGTCACCTTGCAAAGCAGTGGCTGTCGGATCCCGCGGCCAGTGGCCCTCCGTCCGTGGTGGCTGGGCCCTGGATTGATTAGCCTTTGCTCTTCGTGGCCGCAGGGGGTGCATTTTAACCTCTCAGGAAGCAAAGACCCCTTCCCAGCTGATCAGCTAGAGGCCCAGAGTCCAGCCCATGTCCTGAGACGATCAGAGAGGGAAGACGGTGACAGCTTGGAGTGACCGGTGACTTCTGACCCACAGTGCCCCCTGTAGTGCGAAGCCGCGCAGAAGGGAGTCAGTGCCGCTCCACTCTCCACTGAGGACTGTGGTGTTGACACAGTGTGCTGGCGGGAACGGGGGTCTAGTAAGGGCAGGGAGGCTCCCCTGAAGGGTGGGAAAGGGTTAAAATCCCCAGCAGCCACCGCCCCATCCAGAACCAATGCCTACGGTCAGTGATGAAGGGAAGCGGAGACCTGGAGAGAGGAAGATAGCTCTTTTCAGCGAGGAACAGCCGCGGGAAGTTGGGGACCCCCCCGACACGAAGCTCACCCCCGCCCCACCGCCCAGGCGGTTCTCACCCCCGGCCTTCCAGCACCGCACACGCGCCGGTCTGTCTCTCCTGCTCCGACTCTACGGTCAGCAGAGGGGCGGCCCCCAGGAGGCCCGCATCCGAACCCCTGGAGCCTGTGAACATGTGACCCCACAAGGCAAAGGCGCTCTGCAGAGATGGTTCGGTTGAAGAGTTCGAGATGGGAAGGCTGTCTCAGAACCACAGGGGCCGCTCAGGGGTAGCTAATAAGCAGGACGGCAAAGGGCAGGCCTCGGGCAGACCCCGGGGGACGAGCCCTAGCAGCCAGCACGGGCGGGAGGACTCGGGCTTTCATCCCCAGGCAGAACCACTGCTGCGGGGACGGGACAGGGGCCCCGCTGAGCAGGGCTGGGTGCGGAAGGGGCGGCAGGATGGAGCCAGAGGACAAGGCGGGCTGAGGGCGCTTTCCCGGGAGAGAGCGGGACAGTGTGTGTGCAAACGGCCTGACCTTGGAAGCCAGGAGGCGGGCACGCCCAGGGGGACGGCAGCGGCAGGGCTTAGGGACCCTGTGGCAAGAGGGCCGTGGGCGGGCCCCGGTCAGGCAGGGAGCGTGAAGGAGCCTCTGGAAGCTCCCACTTCCTCGTGAGAGGGAACTGACGGGGGTGGGGTGGGGGGAGTGGGAGGGGGGCGGAGAGAGAACACAGGGGAGCCCGCAGGCCAAGGGCGAGAGGGCCCCGGCACCTCCAGGCCTGTGGTCCCAGCTGAACTTGAAACTGAAACAGCAGCTCAGTCGCGTCCGACTCTTCGCGACCCCATGGACCGTATCCCGACAGGCTCCTCTGTCCATGGGCTTCTCCAGGCAAGAACACTGGAGCAGGAAGCCATGCCCTCCTCCAAGGGATCTTCCCGACCCAGGGATCGAACCCGGGGCTCTCACACTGTGGGGAGGAGAAGGGGATGAGCTGGTCACTCTTGGGGTCGGGCAGCGTGATCCAGGGAAGATGTGGGAAGGGGTGGATGGTCTTTGAAGAGTAGCTGTTCTTGGCACTGCATGTCACAGCTGGGACCTGGGCCCAGACAGGAGGTGGGCAGGGCTGAGCAGGGGCCCAGAATTGCACAGAGGAGTCTAACGTGATGCCCACCTGCTCCGTCCAGGGCGAGGCAAGACCCAGGCTTAGGAAATCCTGTCTGGGAAATCCCACAGTGTCAGTGGGCGGCCTCGTGGGGAAGAGTGGACATGAAGTGAACTCGTCCAGTTGTGTCCGACTCTTGTGACCCCATGGATTGTAGCCAACCAGGTTCTTCCATCCCCAGCAATTTCCAGGCAAGAATATTGGAGCTGGTTGCCATTTCCTTCTCCAGGGAAAGAGCGGGGAGATGTGTAAATGCAAATTTGTCCTGCCAGTCCCCCAAACCGAGTCTCAGAGGGGTCACTCTGGGGGGTCCACCCTCACTGTTTGTCACGTCACCCAGACCAGTCGTGAGACAGCATCTTCCTGAGATGGAGGCGGGATCCTGACCCACCCCATCCCACCAAGCCCAGCAGGAGGGCTCGGCCAGGTGGAGTCGCCAGCCCTGTGGGCGACAACCCAGGGGGTGACAACCCCACGGGTCACTCTTGACTTTCCCAGGAAGGGGTGGGACACCAGGACCACTCCCGAGCCCCACCCAGCCCCAGGGGCCTGGTTCAGACAAGACAGCCCTGCATAGCCAAACACCCTGCGCGGCTGTAAGAAGCCCCTGCCAGCCCCCACCAGCCCTGTGCTGATCAGTAATGATGTGTTTAATAGGAATTTCAAGGTTCATTACGGAACGTGGATTAATTAAGTTGAGAGGGAAGATAATGAAAAGAATTCTCACTGGACACATAGCAGAGCAGGCCTGCCGCGAGGGGAAGCGGGGAGGAAATGTCTGGCCCTGCCAGACCCTCTGTGTTCCCCACTTGGAAAGGAGCAAAGTCTTCCGCTGCATCCTCCGAGCACAGCTGATGGCTGAGCCCCCTACCCGGGGTACCGCAGGCCGCCCGGCCAGCCTCCTGTTCTTGTTTGGAATTTGGGGTAAGACATAGTTGGTCCCCACCGGACTCAGCATCACATTCAAAGTCACTGGATCAAAGACACTGGATCGTGTCCTCTGGGAGCTCACAGGGACTCCTCTCTGCGCTTTCTTTCCCAAGGGTCGGGGAGGGAGGCGGGAGGGAAGCCTGCCACACTCACCAGGAGGCACTGAGCTTGGTGGGCAAGGGAAGGTCAGGGGAGGAACAGCCTGACCAGAGGCTCCGAAAACCCTGCGGTTCAGGGGGTCCGGGACATTCCCCCAGAGTCTCCTCAGCTGCTGGCAAAGTCGGCTCCGAGTTCACTGACAAACCAGTGAAAAGGCAGGAAGCGACTGAGTTTCAGAATCCTGAATACTGAGCCTTCAACCCCAGGGTCCGTGCTTTTAGGGGAAGGAGGCTTCCGGGTGCTGCGTCGGAGCAACAGTCTCCATGCGCCCTCCTCTCGGGCCTCCGTGGCCCACCTGTCCCGTCCTCACTAGAACCCCCCTTGAGGACTAGCACATCCATTTCACCGACAAACACAGGGGCGAACCGCTGCTCCCCGCAGCATAGCTACAGCTCACCAGCAAAAACGCCACTTGCAGAGCCCTGGAGCTGCAAGAGCAGGCAGTGTGCAGCGCCAGCTACGCAGCAGGCAACAACGCTTAAAGGCAAGGCAGTGGCCACCTTTGAGGAGGGGGGTCGGCAGGGTGGGGGGGTGGCTAGAAAGGGACGAGGAGGCTCAGGGCCCCAGCAAGGACCTCTTGCTCCACATGGGCAGAGGCTGCATAGAGACATCCATCGCGTGATCCCACACTCCCCCTGACATGGAGGCGTGGGCACTTTTCCGCTGTGCTCCAGCGAGACGTATCTGCTCTAAACATGGCTGAGCCTGGGTCCACTAAGCTGCCCTGCAGAGAGCATATTCCTTTATCCACTTCACTATTTATCCTCCTCAATTTATTCCAAATGAGAAATTTTTGTGTCTCATAAAATGAAGGTGTTTCTATTGCAAATGGATGTTTTGAAATGGACTCAGGTTCAAGGTGAGTTGCCTGACCAGGGCCCTGGAGCTGGAGCAGACCTGGGCCTCAAGTCCATGTCCAGAGCCCTTCTGCTCCTCTGCAGCAGAGCACAGCCCTCTTGCCTAAAACTGGACCAAGGCCCCAGGTAGCTATGGCTGGGTTTTCCGTACCAGCAGAGCTATTTTGAGACGTGTTTCTCATGGCTCATGAGAGCCTCAGGGCAACAATAGAAATTATGAACTCATGACCCCGGAGAGTCCGTGGTAAGGCCAGGAACACACCTCCTTTCTTGACTTCAGCCTGTTGTGCTGACCAAGTCCATTTTCCATGAGCCCAATTATCTTGAAATTTTCCTTCATCCTCCTAGATCAGCAGGATTTGCCAGGAAGGCACAAAGGAGGTTAAAATTCTTTTCCTATATAGCAATTATTCACACCAGCCAAACCTCATTCATCAGAGATAAACTTCTTTTCCAATTTATATTCCATAACTCAACCCTCTATAAGTAAGGGAAGTGACAGCCTGCTTCGGGGGAAGACAATCGGCTTATACGGATCTCAAAAACCCCAGCAGCTCTTTGCTTGGTGTCTGCACTGTATTTGCTGACATTTTCAAGAAGGGCAGAAATGATGGAAGTGCAGGGTTTCACCACCAGGAGTGGGAGGAGGTGAGGGTTAGAGATGAGGTAACATTGAGGGGTCCACAGGTGGTAGGGTCAGGCCTACCAAGTCTCCTCCGGACCAGGGCTGGACCAGCCTGCTCCTTTGTGCTAGAGACCTGGCAAACTTGGACGCTGGACCCGCAGGGGCCACCGGATGGAGGGGACTAGTCCCAGGGTGAAGACAGGGAAAGACAAACCCCCTGGGGGTGGAGAGGGCTCCACGCCACGGGACAGCCAGGTCATAGCTCTTCTTCCTGCAGCCCAGCCCCGCCCACTCACAGCTAGTGGCAGAGACCCGTACCCAGTGCTGGCATCCTCTGCTGGCCATCAAGCCACAGAGAGAACCTGAGGGAAGGGGACCCTAACCTTGTTCACGTCTCTTCTAAGCATCCTTTGGTGACAGTCGTCTGGGGTGGACGTGTCTCATCTATATGGCTCCTGTGAGCCTCGTGGCGCCAGCTCCCATCCTGGGCTCCAGGATGTCAGAACCTGCAGAGACCACCAGAGTCTACCACCCACAGACGCTTGCCTGGAGAAGCTGTCAAGGAGAACATTCCAGAATGGAGGTCCCGGGTGGCATGGAGAAGGGGTGAGTGAAGACTAAAAGGTAGCGACTCTAAATTCACACTGGCATTAAACTCATCATAATAAAGCCTAATTAGGTGGAAGAGAGAAATGAAACACGAATCTCAGTAACGCTGTCAGAAATACACAATTAAACTCGCGTGTGTGCTGAGTCGCTTCAGTCTTCAACACTGTGGACCACAGCTCGCCAGGCTCCTCTGTCCATGGGGATTCTCCAGGCTGGAATGCGGGTGTGAGTTGCCATGCCCTCCTCCAGCGGATCTTCCTGGCGCACTAATTGAACCTGTCTCTTACGTCTCCTACCTTAGCAGGCAGGCTGTTTATCACTAGCATCACCTGGGAAGCCCACGATTAAATGCAAAATAGTTAAGTTTCTTAGAGTGTTTAGAAGGGGGAAGAGGTTTCCACTGAGTCCAGGTTCCAAGTTCAGTCTGTAGGTTAAATTCTAAGGGGAACCACCAGAGGGACAGAAGAGGTTGTAGCTTTGTAGAGTTCAAGACACAGAGGAGGGGATGGGGATTATAAACTTGAAATCAATTCAAAAGAAGGCTGGAAAGAGTGTGAGAAATGCAGAAGAAAGAGAAACCACAGAATAAGAGGGTAGAAACAATTCCAAACTTACCAACAAAATGGACAAAATTCAACAGCTCAGAAACGGTCAGCTTTGACTTTTTAATTTTAATCCAGTTATAGTTTGTATTTAAGATTTTTGTAAATTTAAAAAGTTGCAAAAGAAATATATCAGACCAATATTAGCCACATACATGGAAAAATAGATCTGAAGGCTAAATTATTATGAAAATGGAAGAGTCACTGGTGAATAATGGTAAAAGTTCAGGTCCATTTTGTTTAGAAACTTTGTCTTCCTGATAAACTAAACCTTTACCATTATTCACCAGTTACTCTCCAACAACTGGAAAATATATAGTCTTCTCAAGTAGGTATGCATTATTTATGAGACTTGACCGGATACTAGGGCAAATTTCAAAGACTTCTTAAATATCAATTTCAAACAGAATACTTTTTCTGACCATAATTCAGTTAAGTTAGAAATCTATTATAAAAGCAATGTACTTTTTGGAAATTTATAAGCACATTTCTAAATAATTCAAGACATGTAGATTAAACTTTAAAAATACAATTTTATTGAAAAATTCTTTAGTTCAATTCAGTTTAGTCACTCCTTGCGACCACATGGACTGCAGCACACCAGGCCTCCCTGTCCATCACCAACTCCTGGAGCCTGTTCAAACTCATGTCCATTGAGTCAGTGATGCCATATAACCATCTCATCCTCTTCATCCCCTTCTCCTGCCTTCAATCTTTCCCAGCATCAGGGTCTTTTCCACTGAGTCAACTCTTCACATGAGGTGGCCAAAGTACTGGAGCTTCAGCTTTAGCATCATTCCTTCCAAAGAAATCCCAGGATTGATCTCCTTTAGGATGGACTGGTTGGATCTCCTTGCAGTCCAAGGGACTCTCAAGTGTCTTCTCCAACACCACAGTTCAAAAGCATCAATTCTTTGGCACTCAGCCTTCTTCAAAGTCCAACTCTCACATCCATATATGAGCACTGGAAAAACCATAGCCTTGACTAGATGGACCTTTGTTGGCAAAGCAATGTCTCTGCTTTTTAATCTGCTGTCTAGGTTGAGCTGAAAAATTATTTAAAGGCTACATATCAAAATGTACAGATGCAGCTTAAAATTTCAGGAAATGAGTAGCCCTAAAACTTGTCCATAAAAAGAAAAGCTGACGAACGGTGGGGTGAAAATCCGCCCTTGAGGTGAACAGTCAGGAGAGTTGCGGGATGAAGACCGGAGCAAGGACACGGCCCCTACGCACGGGCTTGGGGGTCCAGCCAGCCCTGCCCTGCGCTCTGGTCCCCCAGGGTGACCGCCCATGTTTTAGCACCTGAAGCTGCATTTTTTTCTCGTTAACTTCACTGAAAGCTGCTCAAGTGCGTAAGCCACAACTCAGTTAATCTGTGCCTCCCTTGTGAGGACGAGCTGACATGGTTCCCAGGGCACCTGGCACCTGCGTGCCCCTCCCACCCCGGGTCTTGGCCTTACCTGCTGTCACGTGCTTCACAGCTGCTGGTGGCAGTGGCTCAGGGCACATCCTCAGGACACAGACCCTATCGTGAGCCCGAGCGGCCTGCGGGCTCTCCAGCACGGCCCTGTTGAACCGTTAAACGCTGACGTTAAACACAAGCATTGGATAATCTGAGCTGGATGCAGCGGCTGCCGTGGCCAGGAACGCGAGCCACGCACAGCCCCTCCCGCCAAAAGGCCGGCAGCCTAACAGGGAAGCGCCATTCTGCAAAAGCGAGTTACACTGCAGCTACAGAGGCTCCACTCCCCAGGCATCTGCCGGAATGACGAGAGTGAGAATGAGAACCAGTGTGGCTGAGGACGCAGAGGAACCTCGTACGTTGCTGGTGGGGACTCAGCATGTGCAGCTACGGGAGAGGACGCGGTTTCTTACCAAAGTAAACGCGCCATCACCAGGTAACCCAGCACCTCTACTGCTGGGCATTTACCCCAGAGAAATGACAGATATGCACACAAAACGCTGTAGTGTTCATAGCAGCTTTCCTCACGATAGCCAAACCCCGGAAACAACCCACATGTCCTTCAACGGGTGAGTGGCTAAACAATCAGCGCCCCTCCCAAAATGAGAGAAAGCCTAATTGTCACAAATATCACCAAAAAAACCAAAGAAAGTAGTGGTCCACGCCCCCATGGAACAGTACTTGGGAGTGAAAGGCAACACATTACTGGTTCCCCTCAGCCGTAGGGGAGGGATCAAAGGGAGTCATGATGAGGGGGAAGCCAGTCTCAGAAGGCGACAGAGTACTCAGCCTGCTTGCGATGATGAGATTCCAGAGGCAGCAGAGCAGCAGCGATGGAGCTTCGGGAGCAGGAGGAACGGGAGGCTGCGGAAGCCTCACGGCCCCAGGGGGACTGCGGCAGGGCTGCCCCGTGTCGCACTGCGCTGGGGATTCAGGAACTTACACGTGTGACCAAATTCATCAGACGAAATACACTCATGGGGCTGGTGAGTACGGAACACTGGTGAGCGTGCATCACTGGGTGTTTTGCCAGTGGGGTGGTTATGATGCTACATCCTAGTCACCCAGGACGTCACCTTTAGGGGAAAGCAGGGGGGCTTTCTGCATTGTCTCCTGAAACTGTGTGTGAACCTACAACTGTCTCAAGATAAAAGTTTTCAAAAGGACACTAAACATGCTATAACTTCAGTAGCAGAGAAATACCGGAAGCAATACGCATAACCATCCAGCATGTGGACTGCATTAGCCTCCCGCAGCTGCTGCAACAAACTCCCACAAACTTGTTGGCTTGAAACAACAGAAGTTTATCACTCACCATTTTGGAGGCCAGCAATCGGAAATCCAGGAAGGTCACACTCCCCTCGGGCATCCGGGGAGAATCTACAGCCACGTGGCTTCACGCTCTGCCCCGTGGTCCACGCCCCGTACTCATGCCTCTATCTTCCCGCTTCTGTCCAGACCTCCTCTTTCTCCTGCGAAGTCAGTTGTCCTTGGATTGAGGGCTTAGCAGGATACTTGAAGACACTCTCATCTCAAGATCCTCAATTACTTCTGAGAAGACCCTTTTCCAAAGAAGGCAAAATTTATAGGTTCCGGGGATTACAATGTAGACACATCTTTTGTGGGGAGCCACCGTGCAACCCACGACATGGATGAAGTCATCTGTGCCCTTGCTTTTGAGAACCCCAGGTAGGGTGGGGTTTGCAAAGAAATCTGTGTGACGTCGAAAGACTCCCAGCCCCACCCCCACATCCAGCCTACCACACCCTCAAGTGTTGACTGCTAAGTTCTCAAAGGAGCTCGGCAGTGTTTCCACCTGGCTGGATGGCTCCTTTAGGAAATCCTCCATAAATGCCCTCTTGGGTCCCATTGCCGAGTCCACAAAAGCTGGACAGGGTGTGCAGTCTGGTTTGGGATGGTGGAGTCCTCTGATGACCTGGAGCAGAAGTGGACATAGGTCTGGCCTGGATGAATGCTCCTCTGGCTCCTTGCAGGTGTCTGCCAGGGAGCTGTCCCTGGAATCACTCGCCACGCTGAGCGCAAGCCCCAAGTGAGGAAATCACGACCATTTGGGATAGTTCACATTTTTAATTACTTCAGGAGAAGTTAATTACATCTCAGGGGCTGCTTACTCTTCAGTTTTCATGAGCAAACAGACACCAAGCAGCCCGGGCTGCGGAGCTGGGATCTCGCTGTGTGGGGCCCTCGTGGGGCCCGTGTGGAGCTCCAGAGACCCAGGTGCCGGCCAGGCCTGGCCACCACCGCCAGGTGACCCAGCAAGCGTCCCCTCTTCAGTGAAGCTGAAGCGAGGGAGCTGGCCACAGCGCTTTCCCAGCTGTGAGACGCTTTGCCCTGCTCTGACCCTCCTCGGGGGTGCCCGCTTTCCTCCTTGTACCAGATTCCTTCTGATTCTGAACCATCGCCCCCAGCAGCTGCATGGCAGGTACTAGGCTCCAGGACCAGCCTGCCTGGGCTCAAGTTCTGACTCTGCTTCTTACAGGTTCTGCAAATTACACAACCTGACTGAGTCCCAGAGTCCACATCTTTGAGACAGAGGTGATAGCAACTTACCTCGGAGATAAAGACAGACCTGGGTGCACTCAGCACGTGCCAGCCAAACAGACACTGCTCATGACGCCACCACTCGGGGCTTCCTTCTGGCCCTTCCCACACCGACCCCTTGTTGGTCCTCACCCGCTGACATCTCCCTCTTAAGAGCACCTCACTCAGAGCAGAACAGGGGCAGGTCAGCTTCACCAGGTCACAACATATGAAAAGGCATGGGCACAGCCCTGTCCTTTGGCGGGCAGGCCTGGCGGGACATCAGCCTATCCTAGCCCAGCATGGGCACAGCCCTGTCCTTTGGCGGGCAGGCCTGGCGGGACATCAGCCTATCCTAGCCCAGCATGGGCACAGCCCTGTCCTTTAGTGGGCAGGCCTGGCGGGACATCAGCCTATCCTAGCCCAGCATGGGCACAGCCCTGTCCTTTGGCGGGCAGGCCTGGCGGGACAGCAGCCTATCCTAGCCCAGCATGGGCACAGCCCTGTCCTTTGGCGGGCAGGCCTGGCGGGACATCAGCCTATCCTAGCCCAGCATGGGCACAGCCCTGTCCTTTGGCGGGCAGGCCTGGCGGGACATCAGCCTATCCTAGCCCAGCATGGGCACAGCCCTGTCCTTTGGCGGGCAGGCCTGGCGGGACATCAGCCTATCCTAGCCCAGCATGGGCACAGCCCTGTCCTTTGGCGGGCAGGCCTGGCGGGACATCAGCCTATCCTAGCCCAGCCTGCAGGCTGCCTCCTAATGCCAGGACTTGCAAGGAGAGGCTATGCTCCCATGCAGCTTTCTGCAATAAGTTGAACCCCCTTGGCTCACATGTCTCCTCTCCATAGAAACCTCTCCAGGGGAACCTGACTTCCTCTCTGCACCCCAACTTTTGCTCCAGGTGCCCCCAAGACTGCCCTGAAAGCCAGAGCTTAGGGTCAAGGGTTGGAGAAGGAAATGGCAATCCCACTCCAGTATCCTTGCCTAGGAAATCCCGTGGACAGAGGAGCCTGGTGGGCTACAGTCTCTGGGGTCACAGAGTTGGACCCAACTGAGTGACTGAACACACAGCGGTGAGGGTGGGCTTAAGATGCTGACTCAGGGAGCTAGGTGGGAGCATGAGGTCTGAGCGCGTGCTCAGGAAGGCTCACGGGTGTTCAGAAGGGGTCACCGCACCAACTTAGAGGATTATTTGAAAAAGGAAGAGCCTGGAGCAGCCTTGGGGTGAGAAATGGAAATCACGTCAGGGTCATCAAACCATCCCTGTGACTTAAAGTCTCGCTAACCTGGTGCACCCTGCATCCATTCGACCAGAGCACACCAGGCCCCCATCTGGAGGCACGTGGGCTCCGGTCCAAGGATGCGCAGGCAGGGTCCGCTGCAGGCTGTGATGGGGCTGCCTGCGGGCCAGGGCCGGCAGGGGAACTGCCCTCTTCAGAGCAGTGACCACATCACTGCCCAGGGGCCCCTGCCAGACCACAGCAGCCCCGAAGCAGGGCCTGGGCACCTGCTCTTCAACAGGCTGGCCTGAACCCGGGGGCGCAGGGGAGGGGCTGGCCTGAATGGGCGCAGGAAGGGGGCTGCAGGAAGACAGTCAACCCCTGGACGGGAGCAAAGCGTCATCCGCGGATGTGCTGGTCTGTCTGTCCAGAGGGGAAACTAATGGGCGCCTCACCCTCCAGGCCCTGTGTCAAGATGTCCGGTGTGGACTGCTGGCTGCCACAGTCAGTGGGTTTGGGCCACTGCGTCTGGGAGCCACAGGCAGGATGGGGCCGAGTGCACGTAGTCTGGGGAGAGGCCCCTAGAGAAGGGGCGGCTCGGTGGGGAGCCCGAAGGTGGGTGGGATTGGGGTGGAGGCAGACGTGTGTTCCAGAGGGGAGCCACGTGCCACAGTCAGAGCGGGGACCTGGAAGCACCTCCTCGTGGCCAGAGGGCAGAGCGTGCAGGGGAAGCAGGACCGGAGCAACCGTGCCACAGCACCCTGCCCCCCGCCCACGCGGGGGCTCCTCTGAGCTGTCTTGCAGAGCCCCGGCCGGACCTCCTGCAGGCGGGAGGCCTCAACTTGCTGCTGAAGCTGCTGAAGATTATACACCTACCCGCCACGCCTCCCCTGGACCCGCCCAGCTCTCCCAGGAAACTGTTTTCAGGATCCAGTGTTTAAAAACATAAGGGCAGGAGGAGAAAGGAGAGACAGAGGATAAGGTGGTTGGACGGCATCATCGACTCAATGGACAAAAGTCTGAGCAAACTCTGGGAGGTGGTGGAGGGCAGGGAAGTCCACGGGCTCGCGGGGGTTGGACCCAGCTGAGCAACTGAACAACCACCACAGCGTGGAGAGGCAATAACCATTCTCTGCACCCAGACTCTCCAAACAGCTGTATGCACACGGGAAAGCATCCTTGCAGAGCAGTAGCTGGTTCAAGAAGTGCTGGGGGACAGAGACGTGCTGCATGGCATGGAGCTGCCCAGGGAGCCGAGAAAGATACGGAGGAGGATTGAGTAAGGTCCCAGAGGACTCGGGCTTCCCTGGTGGCTCAGCTGGTGAAGAAGCCGCCTGCATTGTGGGAGACCCCGGTTCAACTCCTGGGTCAGGAAGATCTGCTGGAGAAGGAATAGGCTACCCACTGCAGTATCCTTGGGCTTCCCTTGCAGCTCAGCTGGTAAAGAATCTGCCTGCAGCGTGGGAGACCTGGGTTCAATCCCTGGGTTGGGAAAATCCCCTGGAGAAGGGAAAGGCTACCCACTCCAGTATTCTGGCCTGGAGAATTCCATTGGTCCATTGGATCGCAGAGTCAGACACAACAGAGTGCCTTTCACTTTCAATTTGGAGGACTTGAGCTAGCTCCCCAGGAGGGACAGGAGAAGGGCACCCCTGGAGAGGCAGGGCACAGCTCATGCAGAGGTGCTGGGGCACATTGCCAGGACACAGCACCCAGCTTCCGAGTTGCCAGGCACTCTGACCCGAGCCCTCTCCAGCTCTGGGAGGGAGAAACAGTGAAGGAAACTTCTGACTCTTCCACAGTCAACGCTGCCACATCGGCTCGACCCCACTGTTCCTGATCGCCACGCCACGCCAGCCCACTTCTGCTGCCGCCCTGCGCCTGCCGTAGGGAGGGAAGGTGAACAAGGGAAGGTGGACAAGGGAAAGAGCCCCTTGTTCTCCAGACACAAACAGGCAGCTCTTCCCAGAAGGGCTTGGCCTGGTCTTTGGGGAGAGTCCTCATGTCAGGGTGAGTCTTTCTCCCCAAAAAGAACCTTGAATCCTCCCCAGGTCCCCCAGGACACACTGGACTCCTGGCTGCCCACACAGCTCTGCCCCAGTGAGTGCTAGGACCCTGAACTTCCCCATCTGGGGCCAGCTTCTCCATCCTTGAAATGAAGAGATGGGACAAGACCAAAGGATCTAAAACTGTCTTCCAGGGCCACGAGGGAGCAGGGATCAGAGGGCAGGCAGGAGGCCCTCCCCAGGCTCAGCCAGCCCAGCTCCTCCTGGGTCTGCTTTACAGATCCAGTCTCCATGCACACACACACACATGCATACTGTGCGCACACATACATCCACACATGGGCACACACAGAAAGTTCTCTTGTTAAGAAAACATCATCGGTAACAGGCAGCAGACTGACGGCTCCTCAGCGCCCCTCTGACCGCTGCCCCTGCACCCTGAAGGCCATCTTCCCATCAACAAGTGATGGCATCACACGAAATGCAAAGAAAGGCAAAGTGGTTTGGAAAGGTCAATAAGAAATGCATGATTCAGGGCGTACCTCCCGAGGGGCCGCTGATGGAGGGGCTGTGATGAGAGTGGAGCGGCGGGAGGGGACAGCCACTCTGCCGACAGCCTCTGCATGTTTGGCAGAGGCCCAGGGACACGGCCACACTCGGCCACCCAGGTCAGTGACTCAGGAGGGGCATGGGGGGCATGGGAAAGCCAGCGTCCAGGGAGGGAGCCGGGCTGGCTCTGCCTTCTAACTGTGCAGGCACCCAGCTGTTGCCTGGCAACCGAAGATGTTTTCTGTCAAAGATGCCGAGATGGGATCGGATGGGGCATTTGTTTTTCTCTGTGTCATCCACCAGCTTGGAAGTCGTTGGTGTTGCCTGGCTACAGAGTCAGCCCTGGTCCCTAGGTGCCCCAACCCGCCCAGTACTGGACCCCAGGGAACTCTGGCCTCCTGGTGGGTTGGTACAGGGGGCAAGCACAGAGGGACCCAAGTCAGCCTTCAGCCACCCTGAGAGCTCCAGAGCTGCCTTGGCCTTCCTGTAATGCTCGCCCCCCCACGCCCTTCCAGACTGTCAAGTATCGCACGAGGTGATCCCGGGCCGCCGGGTGCTGCGGAAACGAGGCTTTTGCTCCCTGCTCCCAGCTCTGTGCCTTCACACCCACCCCTTCTTGGAGGTGTCCCAGTGTCTGTCCAGCAGGAGACAGGAGGACAAGGATTGTGAAAAACCAGCGGCACTGCTGTGTTTCCTCTGCCACTGGGTTCAGCCCATTACCAGCGTATTGTGCAGGTGTCTCCCGGTCAGGGTGAGCGCTCGGCTTTCTCTTTACAGCTCTGCGGCACTGCATAGTGCAGACACACCCAAATTCATTTTTATGTTTCCGTGCATTTCTCTTCCACCAGGGATGTGCAATTCAGACCTTCACTCACGGTCTTTCTGCAGCCTGGGAAATTTTCTTCTAGCATATCTTTGACTTCTGTTTCTATTTTCATAACAAAGAGCTGACATTGACTGTTTCCATTCATCAGGAACTGTTCTGAGCTCCCTAGGCATGTATTTTATTTACTCCTTGCAAGAAGCTGGGAGGACAGTTACTTTATCCCTTTACGGATGAGAGTCTAGGCACAGAGAGAACAAGTAACCTGCCTGAGGCCACACAGCCCAAGCCCCTCCCTCTCAGCCAGATGCCATGTGGCTGTGTCTTGATGAGCAGAGAGCAGCTCCTCCCTGGCCCCTCTCGCTCTGCCCCCAGAGCTGGCACTTTCTCTTCCTCTCTGTTGACCTTTGCTTACACCACCGAGGGCATCCCTCGGTGGACCCTCCACTCTGTTGCTCTCCTTTTCAGCACTGATGTCTTTTAACCCTCTCTTGGGTTTATCTCCCTGGGTAGGTTGCACTCTAGCAGTGATCCACCTTAAGATCCCGGCTCTGCAGCGGGGCCCTCCTCTCTGACCCGCATCAGTGGGCACATCTGCTGAGTGGGATCCACATTTACAACTGCGCCATCCTATCTGCCCTGGCCTGGCTTCTTCCCATCTGCCCCCCTCACCCTCTGTGTGGACTTTCCTCTATGAGGGTCCTGGGCTGATGGTAACAGGTCATCAGCAACTGGACACCTGGAAACACCAGGAGGTTATTCTCTCACCGTCCTGGAGTCCAGAAGTCCAGTCCCGCATTCATTCTCTCTCCCAAGGCTTCAGGGAGGGTCCTTCCTGCCTCCTCCAGCTGCTGGTGGTTCCTCGGCTGTGGCCACATCCCCCGAGTCGTTGCCTCCGTCTTCACATGGCCCCTCTTCTGTGTCCCCTCCTCCTCCTATAAGGACACTGGTCCTTGGTTTCAAGACCCACCTAAACCTAAAACAATTTATCCGAGGCCCTTAACCATTAATAATTATGTTTGCAAAGAACTTACTTGCAAATCAGGTCACATCTGAGGTTGCAGGTGGGCACCGGTCCAGGGGCCCATCCCGTCCCCTGCTCCACCCTCTCTAGCTCTTTCTCGAGAGGTTTCCAGGGAGCATCCGCTCTGACGGAATTAGGAGGATGGGAGGAAGGAGGGCGCCGAGGACACCTCCCTGCCCGTGGCACGGGTGGGCTGCCTGGGGCAGCCCCCCGGCGGGAGGCAGGGGCCTATGTCTGTTTTCAGAGGCCTCTGTCTGTTTTCAGAGGCCTCTGCTTCCCCAAGGTGCTGCGCCAGCGGCACGCCCGCCTGCCCTATTCCTCTCACGTCTCCCCAGGTGGGTCTGCACCTCGTCTGCCCCCAGGCGCCCTCGGGGTCGGGACGGGCTGCACCAGAGCCCCATCTGGGGTCTTAGAAACAGGGACTCGGGCTGCTCTCACCTGCCCCATGCTCATCACCCTGGAGGGCTGGCTGGCCCTGTGCCACCTGCTGACGCAGAGGGCAGTCTGAACAGCAGGGAGGAAGGGCTCCAGAGCGGCCTCAGGAGGACTTCTTGGGCGGGGTCCACCTGCTTTCACAGAAGCAGCGTTTACCAGCCCCTCCTGCCCTCCAGGTCTGCGCCAGTTCCTCCGCTCAAGCACCTCCGCTGGCTTTTCCAGCTTATGAAGAGGAGACGGCTTCACTGACATGGAGCCACCTCCCCAGGGTCACCCAGGCAGCAACGGGGGACCTGAGACCGAAGCCCATGCCCCTGGCACACGTGAGCCCCTGGCACATGTCAGCTCCCGGAGGCCAGATAGCTCCTACACCTTCGGGTCACAGCAACCTGGAGCAGGAGGATGGGGTGGAGCAGCACTGACCTGGCCGTGCCCCCTGGCAGCCACCTTGCCCTCACACGCCCCCCCAGCAGCCTGGCTTGGAGTCAGGTCCCCAAGGTGAGAACAGAGAGACAGAGGGAGCAAGCCCCACCCAGGGCCGACACCAGGTTCTGGACCGCGGCTCCCATTTCAGGCCCAGGGGCTTGGAGGTGGTTAGCTTGGCACAGCTCACAGCAACCTACCCAAGGCCAGCACCCAGGGGACCAAGCAGGTCCCACTCCTGTAGCCTGGGGTGGCGAGGGCAAGGAGAAGCAGGGTCGCAGTGCCTGGCCAGCGGGGTGAGCTGAGACGCAAAGCCACTGCTTTGCAGGCCCTTGAGGGCATAAACGGTGGGGAGGGCATGTCCCCTGGGCCACCACACCTGGTCCTCCTGGCCCAACTTCCCTGACAGTCTGGGTCACCTCTGAGGAGACCCTCCCAGTCAAACACATCAACCAGAGTTTTCCATCCTGCTTGTGTACAGTTTAAATCACCACGACAAGATGATTTACTTACCCATCGCTGCAGGAGCTGGGCAGAGGTCAGCAAGCAGCCACGAGCAAAGAGGGAGCTTCCAGCCTTTCCCAGGACCCTGTTTCTCTCACCACAGAATTGCCAAGGGGCCAGCGCCCACACGCACACCCAGCCACCCAGGCCGAGATGAGCCGCAGGGGTGCCAGAGGCAGGGGCGGAGGGCGGCACGGCCTCTCTGAGCTACAGGACGAGCAGAACAACACTGCCTGTGGCCCCAGGCTGGCGTGGGGGAGGCGGGGGCGCAGCCAGGGTTCTGACGCGTGCCCACCCCCCCGTCTCAGCCCTGTCTGCTGCCGCCCCCTCCCTGGTGTCCCCTGGGGGGGTCCACACTGCTCACCTGGCGCGCTGAGCCCTGGAGGGTGGCCGGGTCTGGGCCGTGGGCCTGGCGCATGGGCGGCCCCAGGTACAGCTCTGCGCTCTGTCCACCTCAGAGCCGGCCCGCCAGCCTGCCAGGTGTGTGGTCAGTGACACTGAGGGCCCTGCTGACAGGCAGCAGGAGGGCAGGCAGAGCACAGACATTCAGGTGGTCCCACGACTACAAAGCGCCGGACGTGCCCGGCACCCTGAGCAGTGCGCTGGGGCTCTGGTCTCTGGGTGTCCATCGGAGAAGGGGGGGTGGAGGGCGATAATTTTAGGAAGACTCGGGGTCACTAGGGAAGAAGGGGAAGGTGTTAAATGCAAGCTTGAGGCGGGGAGTGAAGAGTAGGGGCACACAGGATGGGGAGGAGCCCACAAGATGCGGGGCTGCAGCCCAGGACCCCCAGAAGCCCTGCTCCTGCTCACGCGCCGTGTCCTACTGGGACCCCCTGCTCTGTCTCGGCAGCTGTTTGCAGACCAGCCAGTAGGGCAGCTTGTCCCAAACTGGGTCCCACAGAGCACACGCCACAAAGTGCCTCCTGAGGACGCTTCTGTGCAGAAATTACTTCCTGCAACCTACAAGCTCCACCCTTTCCGGGAGAATCCGAGGGTGCATTGACTCCCTCAGAGCACTGATCAGTCCTGCAGTGAGGGAATGGCGTGCTGCCTGCTTAAGGGGCCACCTCACTTCATTCCAATCCCAAAGAAAGGCAATGCCAAAGAACGCTCAAACTACTGCACAGTTGCACTCATCTCACATGCTAGTAAAGTAATGCTCAAAATTCTCCAAGCCAGGCTTCAGCAATATGTGAACCGTGAACTCCCTGATGTTCAAGCTGGTTTTAGAAAAGGCAGAGGAACCAGAGATCAAATTGCCAACATCCGCTGGATCATGGAAAAAGCAAGAGAGTTCCAGAAAAACATCTATTTCTGCTTTATTGACTATGCCAAAGCCTTTGACTGTATGGATCACAATAAACTGTGGAAAATTCTGAAAGAGATGGGAATACCAGAGCACCTGACCTGCCTCTTGAGAAATCTATATGCAGGTCAGGAAGCAACAGTTAGAACTGGACATGGAACAACAGACTGGTTCCAAATAGGAAAAGGAGTACGTCAAGGCTGTATATTGTCACCCTGCTTATTTAACTTCTATGCAGAGTAGTTCATGAGAAATGCTGGACTGGAAGAAACACAAGCTGGAATCAAGATTGCCAGGAGAAATATCAATAACCTCAGGTATGCAGATGACACCACCCTTATGGCAGAAAGTGAAGAGGAGCTAAAGGGCCTCTTGATGAAGGTGAAAGAGGAGAGTGAAAAAGTTGGTCTAAAGCTCAACATTCAGAAAACTAAGATCATGGCCTCTGGTCCCATCACTTCACGGGAAATAGATGGGGAAACAGTGGAAACAGTGTCAGACTTTATTTTTGGGTGCTCCAAAATCACTGCAGATGGTGACTGCAGCCATGAAATTAAAAGACGCTTACTCCTTGGAAGAAAAGTAATGACCAACCTAGATAGCATATTCAAAAGCAGAGACATTACTTTGCCGACTAAGGTCTGTCTAGTCAAGGCTATGGTTTTTCCTGTGGTCATGTATGGATGTGAAAGTTGGACTATGAAGAAGGCTGAGCGCCGAAGAATTGATGCTTTTGACCTGTGGTGTTGGAGAAGATTCTTGAGAGTCCCTTGGACTGCAAGGAGATCCAACCAGTCCATTCTGAAGGAGATCAGCCCTGGGTGTTCTTTGGAAGGAATGATGCTAAAGCTGAAACTCCAGTACTTTGGCCACCTCATGCAAAAGAGTTGACTCACTGGAAAAGACTCTGATGCTGGGAGGGATTGGGGGCAGGAGGAGAAGGGGACGACCGAGGATGAGATGGCTGGATGGCATCTCAGACTCGATGGACCTGAGTCTGAGTGAACTCCGGGAGATGGTGATGGACAGGGAGGCCTGGCGTGCTGCGATTCATGGGGTCGCAAAGAGTCGGACACGACTGAGCGACTGAACTGAACTGAACTCGCCTGCCCATTCCCGCTGCCTCGGAGCCTCCTCAGAGCCTGGACAGAGACACAAGGGACCTAGGGCCGTGGGGGCTGCGGAGCCCCCTGAGAACCAGAGGCTGTGGCTTTCCTCCTGAGGCTGGCAGACTAGAGTTCTGAGCCCTTAAGACGTGGGAGACAGAGTGCTTTTCTGCTTCACTGGGCAGAAAATAGTGCATTAAGGCACCCCTTCCGGCTTGTCTTACTCCACTTAGGGGCAGCCCATTTTGGGGTCACCCCCCGGCTCTGTCTTCTGAGCTCTGGGGTACTGAGTGATGGGAGTTGGGAGCCTGCCGGGTGCTCACCTTGAGGCCTGTGTCCCCCAGCTCACAGGCTATGACTCTCAGTGAGGGCCCAGATGACTTCTGGGGCAGGGGGCGGTGTTCTGTGAGGTGGGCCAGCTGTCGGCGCAAGGGCTCCCCCTGACTTGGGAAGAGGGGAGGTCACAGCCCTGCTCTAGGGGCTCATGGTCCAACACGCAAGACACCGCGAGGGGCACGGGACCCCAGGCGGGGTACAGGGGATCCAGGAGCAGAGAGAAGGGACGGGTTCCCTCCAGCGCAGAGATTCCGCAAGAGGCGGTGCAGGCGACCCTCAGACCGTTGCAGGCCCTGGGCCACATCCACTCACGTTCCTGCCGCAGTGCTTGGGTGGGCCCCACACCCACAGAACCCCCACCGCAGAGCTTGGGTGGACCCCGCACACACAGCACCCCCCGCCCAGGGGCAGCAGCCTGAGGGCTGAGTCTGGGGCCTGGCTAAACCCCCGGAGGGTGGGCAGACCCCTGTGTCCAAAGTGCCCGGGGCTGACCCTGGGCCCACGCAGGTGGCCTGCCTACTGGGTGTCCCTGCCTTCCCGGTGCTGTCCCTCATTATCGGTACACCCCTCCCCACAGGGTGCGGCTCTGGGGGTGGGGGTCCCTCTCCTCAGGGGGCCCCTGACAGCTTCTCATAAAGTGCCTCCGATAGAGCGGGGCACCAGAGCCCTGAGCTCAGCCCACAGGACGGTCTCTCCAGGCTCGAGCAGCTCCACCACCTCCCGGGGGCCGCCCACCCAGAGGGGCTCACGCGGGGGCTTCACAACCCTCCGAGCCCTCCAGCCCCTGAGAGCATGTTGCAAGGGAGGGGCAGCCGGGTCTGCTGGGCTCAGGGGAGCTCTCGGGCGCTTCTACTTTTCCCCTGACGCTTGGCTGCTACGGCTCCCCCAGCTTCGTTCACAAAATGACCTAAAGAAGCTTACGAACTCCAGATTGCTAAAAACAGATGGACTTGTCCCCGCTTCCCCGTCCCTCACCTCCCTGCCTCTGTCAACCACCGTTCTACCCCCTCCGGTTCTGAGTTCAGCTTGTTTTAGATTCCATATGTAAGTGAGATCATGCAATGTTTCTTTCTGTATCTGGCTTACCTCACTTAGGCCTCCCTGCTAGCTCAGTTGGTAAAGAATCCACCTGCAATGCGGGAGGCCTGGGTTCGATCCCTAGGTTTGGAAGATCCCCTGGAGAAGAGAAAGGCTACCCACTCCAGTATTCTGGCCTGGAGAATTTCATGGACTCTATAGTCGATAGTGGGACATGACTGAGCAACTTTCACTTATCGCACTTAGCACGACATCCCCCAAGTTTATCCATGACGTTGAAAACAGCAGGACTTTCCGCTTTGTCTTGTTTAAGGCTGAACAATATTCCATCGTGTATGCACAGCACCTCTTCATCCTGGCGTCCACCGACGGACCCCGGTAGCATCCACATCCTGGCTATTGTGAATAATTCTACAGTAAGTATTGGGATGTAGACGTCTCTTCAAAATTGATTCAAAAAATGAGTCTTCAAGAATTGGTTTTACTTCTCTCTGATAAATACCCAAAACTGGGACAGCCGGATGGCACGGCAGTTCTTTGTTTCACTGCCTTCCTGTCCTGTCTTCCACCGCGGCTGCACTTGCTTTACGCTCACGCCAGCAGTGCACGGCCAAAGGCACCAAGCTTCTGCGGCGTGCATGGATAAGTCCTAGAGATCTCACATGTGGAGCGGTGACCCAGTTATAACACAGCCCCGTGTACTGGAAATTTCCCAAGACTAGATCTCGGCTATGTCACCACACACAGAAGGTAACCACGTGGGGAGGACGAGTTCATTAGCGTGGCCGGGTGATGATTTCACAGCGTGTGGACGTATCAGAGTGCCGTGTTGTACCCCTTGCAGGAGCGCTCAGCTGTGTCCGACTCTCTGACCACACGGACTGCAGCCCGCCCGGCTCCTCTGTCCATGGGATTCTCCAGGCAAGAGGACTGCAGAGCAAGTGAAAAGAAAGTCACTCAGCCATGTCTGACTCTTTGCGATCCTGTGGACCATACAGTTCATGGGATTTTCCAGGCTAAAATCCTGGAGTGGGTAGACTTTCCCTTTTCCAGGGGATCTTCCTGACCCAAGGATCAAACCCAGGTCTCCCGCACTGCAGGCAGATTCTTTACCAGCTGAGTCACAAGGGAAGCCCAAGAATCCTGGAGTGGGTAGCCTATCCCTTCTCCGGCGGATCTTCCGACCCAGGAGTTGAACCGGGGGTCCCCTGCACCGCAGGCAGCCTCTTTACCCACTGAGCCACCAGGGAGCTCAAGAGCGGTCGCCCCTTTCCTCCCCCAGGGGACCGACTCCGCCCAGGGATGGAGCCCATGTCTCCTGCTCTCCTGCACTGGCAAGCAGGCTCTTTATCACAGAGCCACCTGGGAAGCCACACCGTACTCACAATTTTAAACAGCAGACCAAATCCGCCTGAAGGGCGCCCTGTCACAGGACCACCAGGAGCCAGCCAGGCCTGGCAGTGGTCGGGGTGGAGGCCCCAGGGACACAGAGACTCTGGGACACTCTCTTGCAGAGCCAGCCCGGCCGCGGCTGCGGGCCACAGAGGCAGCGCCGGTGCGGGGTGGCTGGCTGGAGCCCCCTCCCCCCTCGTCCCCGCCCCCAGCTCCCTGACCCCCCGGCCTCCGTGCTTGTCCACAGGGAATCGAGCCCTGGAATTTGGAGGCCTCTGCTCCCCTTTGACACGGGACAGAGAACTTGCCCAGGTGACTCTGGACTTGCAAAGGGCACAGTGACCCCTGGGGCAGGAGCATTCAGACGGGGGGTGTGCGTGTGCGGTGACGACGACGGAGGCGGCCTGGCCACGGCGTCCCCAGTGACGAGGGAGGAGGAGCAGGGCTTCCATCCTCAGGCGTGAACGTCCAGCTTGAAGGGTGGGGCCCGCGGCCGCTCCCCCGGCAGCAGAGATGCTCACTCCAGCCCGGGTCGTCTCGAAGCTTCCTCTGACTCCCCTGGGCCCTAACCTCGTGGCTCCAGGGTTCACAAGCAGGAGCTGGTGGGAGGTGAACCTGAATGTCGAGGGGTGGCCCCCATCCATAGGTTCATTTTCTCCCTTGTCTCCTTGCTCCTTACTTCTTTCAGGGTCATTCCAGAAGGATGCAGAACCTTCCTGCAGCCCGAGCAGCACCTCCGGGCCTTTCCAGGTGGCTGGTCCACCTCTCAGCAGGGGGTCTGGGGTCTGGAGCCCAGACATGGTGTCACGTCCGGACTCTCGAGTGCACTGCCCCTGCAGGAGAGCTCAGCCCCTCTGAGCCACGCCAGTCTGCCTCCTGGCCTCCACCTCCAGCACCGGCAAGCCCATCTCTGCACATAAAAGCCAGCGAATCATTCTTTCTGCCTTCTCCCCTAAGAGGAGAAAGAAGGACCTGGGGCTCAGCCTGATAAGAATCCTGCCAGCATATATCACAGTCAAAAGCTATTAAAGATTTAGCATAACACAGACAAGAGCCCATCTCCGGGGGCTACAGGGAGCAGCATCTTAAATAAAACCACCGTAGATCTTTCCTCTTGACAACAAGGCGGGCGGTGTGCGGCACGTGGAATCGATCCCTCCTCCCACCCAGATGAGCCCTGATTATTCCCTTAGAAGATGTCAGATCCTGGGCAGCAAGACATAAACCCCCAACACTGTCTTCTGAGGAGTTTTGCAGATGGTTACAAATGGAAGGCCGGCAGGGGAAACAGGAGGGCCTGTGGTTTTCGGACCACATGAGCCCATTCTTGACACTTTCTGATTTTCACCTTCTGGATCGGTGGGGGGGCATGGCCAGCCAGGAGCCAGCCCCATCCTCACCTGCCCTAGAGGCTGCCGCCTCTGCCTCCAGGCTGCATTCCAGGCAGCTCCAATCTGTGCGTCACCAAGGTAAGCTCGGGGGGTAAACTGAGGACCATCCGACACCCTTCAGCAGCTAACCGGGCACCTGAGAATGGATAAGAGCAGCAGCAATTGAAATGGGCTTCCCAGGCGGCACAGTGGCAAAGAACCCGCCTGCCAGCGCAGGGGACCTGAGACTCGGATTCCACCCCTGGGCTGGGAAGATCCCCTGGAGGAGGGCGTGGCATCCCACTCCAGTATTCTTGCCTGAAGAAACCCCAAGGACGGAGGAGCCTAGTGGGCTACAGTCTATGGGCTCGCAAATAGTTGGACATGATTGAAAAGACTTAGCACAATTGAAATGGGGTCCCAGGAATCCCACCCCCGCATCCCAGGAAGCACTTGAGGCCAGATGTGAAAGGAGCTGGTCCTCTGCAGGACGCTCATGTCCCCCCGCCCCCTCCCAGCAGTCATGGTGAGAAGCTGCTCAGAAGAGCCAGCTCCGTGGCCTGGGGTTGGTGGGGGGACGCATCCTCCAGACTCACTCTTGGTGGGCTCTGACCCCGCACCTCGGGGTGTCTCCCTCCACCTCATGCTGAGCAGAGAAACTGCTCCCAGACCGGTGAGCATCCCAGGGCGAGGAGGGGGGGCCTGCCACTGCTAAGTTCATCACCCTACTTCTCCATAGAGCCCCATGTATCTGCTCAGGGGTCTGCATCCGCCGCTCAGGGGTCTGCGTTCCCGGCTCAGGCGTTTGTGCCCGGGGCTCAGGGGTCTGTATCCAGGGCTCAGGGGTCAGCGTCTGCCACTCAAGGGTCGGCGTCCGCCACTGAGAAGTCTGCATCCAGGGCTCAGAGGTCTGCGTCCAGGGCTCAGGGGTCTCGGGACGGGTGCTCCACGTGGCAGCAGCCCCACGGAGGGTGTTGCCGCCCCAACCCGAGCCCCGCAGCCTCAGCACTAGAACAGCCAGTCGCCTGGAAGCCAGCGAGTCCATCCAGCCCTGGGAGCCTCATTCCAAAGATGGAGGGATGGAGGGAATTTCATTAATCCACAGCAGTTTTAAGAGCTGAAGTAACACTTTCTCAGATTTCAAGGCGTCCACCCACTGCCCTGAATGTGAATCAGGAGTCCTGGGCTTCACGAGGTTCTCGGGACTAGGATGACAAGGCTGGCACCCCGCTTCCCCTGCCCGAGCCCAGAGTCAGCAGAACAGGATGGGTGGAGGCAGGGCGCTTGGCACCAGGCCATGAAGAAGGGTCAAGAGGAAGTTTCCAGAATCAGCTGCTTCCTGCTCTGCCCCCTCAATGATGGGGCTGGTGCCACGGGGGCCCAGCGTCCTGGGGTGGGAAGGCAAGGAGGCGGCCTGCCTGCCAGGGGTCCCCCAGGGTCCAGCCAGCCTGGAAGCAGGACATTTGCGCCCCAGACACCAAGGGCACAGCATCAGAGAAGGCGGTCAGTAGACCCTTCCCCGAGGGCCCAGGAGCACCAACGTACAGCCATCCCCTTGGCTCGTAACCCCATCTTCCTGCAGGCCCCCAACACACACACACACACACACACACACACACACACACACACACACACCCTCTCCAGCCTCCTGGGGAAACTCTGCTCTTGCAGAGGGCAGGGTCACTGTCCGAACTCAGCCACCCCTGTGATGGCGGATCCTGTGCCTCGGCTTGGCCAGGCCACGGTGCCCAGATGTGTGGTCGCGTGGAAGACGCTGAGGTCCTGAGAGAAGTACTTCTGCCTTAAGGCTGCTGCATCGACATGCAGGGTGGCAGAGGGTGAGATGGTTGGATGGCATCACCGACTCAAACGACATGAACCTGAGTAAACTCTGGGCAATGGTGAAGGACAGGGAAGCCTGGTGAGCTGCAGTCCATGGGGTCACAGAGTCGCACATGACTGAGCGACTGAACAGCAACAGTCAACATGCATGAAGATTTCAGACCTGTGTGTGTGTGCATGTGTGTGTGCAGTGTGTGTGCACACATGTGTGTGCATGTGCGTGTGTGTGGGTGTGCGTGTGGGTATGCCTGTGCATGAGTGCATGTGTGGGCATGTGCGTGTGTGTGCACATGTGTGTGCCTACATGTGTGCATGTGTGTGCATGTGTATATGCATGTTGTGCCTTGCATGTGTGCCTGTGTGTGCAGGCACGTGTGTGTATGTGTGTGTGCACACGCGTTGTGTGCATGTGTGTGTGCATACGCATATGTGAGCATATGTGTGTGCATGCGTGTGTGGTGTGTGTGTGAGCATGTGCGTGTGTGTGTACATGTCCTGTTGGTTCTCTTTCTCAAGAGAGACTTGAAGGTATAATCCCTTGTTGTTGTTCAGTTGCCAAGTCGTGTCTGCCTCTTTGTGGCCCCATGGATTGCAGCACGCCAGGCTTCCCTCTTCTTAACTATCTCCCAGAGTTTGCGCAGACTCACGTCCCTGGAGCTGGTGATGCCATCCAACCATCTCATCCTCTGCTTGCACGTTTTCCCCTTCTCTTTGCCGAGAAGTGATGGGATATAGCCATTAATGCAGGCTGCCCCCCTCCATGGCAGGCTCTTCCCGAAGACCCGAGGAGTCTCAGGATCCTTCTCACCGGGCAGCCCCTCCAACCCCTCAGAGCTCACAGGAGAAGGAGACCAAGTCTATGTGCCCCCAGACTCACGTGCTGAGGCCCTAGCACCCACCCCACAAGTACTGGTCCCCACTGAGCCCAGCCGTGAAGATGCCCGCTCTGGGCAGGACATCCCAAACCCTGGGTCTGCTCTGCAGAGGAAGAACACGTCCTGTTGGCATCTGGCAGCACAGCCTTGGGAGGAAGGCTCAGACCACTCACCTCTGCAGCTTCTGTGGCCTTCAGGATAAGCCCAAGTGGGACTTCAGCTTCTGTCCTGAAGCAACTAAAAAAACAAACAGGTAAACCATAGCAACCACAGTTCTCAAGACCCTGGACATCAGGCAAAAGGACAGTGATCATGGGATGGCGGACCAAGTGATGAGAGGCCTGTGGTTGGCTTGGGCACAGAGTCGCAGAGACACAGTCACAGCCTGGTGGGTGCCCTCGATTTAGATGCTGAGGGCCAGGCAGGAATAAGCCTCCAGGCTCATGTCAGAGCACTGGAGAGGGGGCCATCTACAAGCGCAGTCTTCAGAGGCCCCTCGAGAATTCAGGGGAAGACCCGTAAGTGCACTCGTGTGAGGGAACTGCCCAAAATTGGAGCAAGAGCCACCTGGAAGGATTAGAGGGCAGAGTGCATGACACCCACTCGCGGGTGGGAGGCGCCCATTCCCACCGACAGCGAGGAAACCTCACCGTCCACGGGGTGTCGGGTGCACGCTCAGACAGTGCTGTCTCAGGACGGGGGCAACACTGCGCTGAGCACTGCTCAAGTCCCCGCCGGCCCAAGTCCGCCAGCAAGACACAAAAGCTCAAAGTGCTGCCAGGAAACCCCGCTGCGGCCCTCCACAAGGCCAGGAATGTCCCTCGGAATACAGATCCACCCAGCACCCAAAGGCGAGATTCACAATGTCCAGCATCCAATCAGAAACTACCAGACACGCAAAGAAGCAGGAAAACGTGACCCATAGTGAGGAGAAAAATCATCTGAGACAAATCCAGAAAATGGCACAAATAATCCAATTAGCTACCAATAGTTGGGGACAATAATAGAGTTATTTTAACTGCTCAACAAGCTCGAGGAAAGATAACTACAGGAATCACCAGTGAACCTTTAGAGATTAAAACAAATCACAAAGGCTAAAATGAAAAATACTCTGGGTGGGATTAACAGCAGATTAGGCGCTGCAGAGGAGCACACCAGTGAACGCGAGACACAGCAATAGGAACCGACCAACAGGAAGCACTGGAAAAAGCTTGGGGAAAAACTGGACAGCACGCCAGAGAGCTGTGAGACCTCTGGCCTCGATGTCCAGGACGAGCTCTGCTCCCTGCACCCTCCCTGGGAAGCTGCCCAGAGAGGAAGATGGTCCCCAGCGTGGAGAACATTAAACAAAGAGGAAAGGGATGTCTGCAGACCCAGGGGGTAGGTCAGCCAAAGCAAGGAGGAGTGGTCACAGCCGCTCAGCTGCTCTCAGAGCGGCCCCCACTGGACCCGGGCATGCATCCATGTGTGCAGCATACACTCCCACACATGTATGCACGCACCCTCAGGGACACACAGACATGCTGCCTTTGTCCACTCCTGCAGGGAGCGTGGCAGACGAAGACCCCCAGCTGAAATCAGGGGGCTGGGTGTCTGATGTCTGGCTCCCTAGAGGTGCTAAGAAACTCAAGGCCCAATCACACTGACCCCTGTGAAGAGCCCTCACATAGAGATGGCCAGAGAGTGAGATGGACCCCGGTGGCTGGTTGGCCAAGGCGACAAGTACCCACGGCAGCCTGGGAGGCCAGAGAGAGGTACCACCCACCGTCAGCCCAGGCCATGCCTCGATGGGAGGGGCCAGGGCGTGGGCATCCTCAGGGAACCAGGAAGTGTCCTGGTGGGGGCTGGGGGGGTGCAGACGAGGGAGGAACAGTGGGCATCCTCAGGGAACCAGGAAGTGTCCTGGTGGGGGCTGGGGGGGTGCAGACGAGGGAGGAGCCGGGCAGAGGGAGGAGCACTGAGAAGCAGGCACAGGTGAGGCTGGGCAAGGGGCCTCTGCGATTCCATTTAGGAAAGAAAACAGTTTCTCACACATACACACGCACCACACACATGTCCCTGGAAGAGAGGTGCCACGCAGCATGGTTTCCCCGTTATCACTGCTCGGAATCATACTTAACACCATGCCCTGGAACAAAATAGAATTCATTTCAAATCTCATTTCAAGAGAAACACAATGTAAATAAAGAAATGATTTGCTAATTAAATCCTCTTTAAATTTAGTATACGATTAAACAGAAGCTTATGGAATCTGCGAGTTGGCACGAGGCAAGATTCTTTTTTCCCGAAAAATGTTAATTTAGAAGTGGACTGATTTAGCCCCGACGTGATATTGCTCTTCTAAGCACCATGATAGGGAGATTCACGCACGAAGCCTGGAGTGTGAGTTTATTCCTGGAGAACATCTGCCTCTCCAGGAGGAGCAGGAAGCCAGGCGGGCGACGGCTGACCCTTAGCCACGACCTGGAGCGCGGGGCCCACAGAGAAATCCAAAGAGGGCAAGTGCAGGGCTCCCCCTCTGCAGGGCTGGTCCCCCATCCCATGCGGCAACCACATCTCCACCCAAGGGTTCTGAATGGAGGGGTGTCGCCACAGCACAGCCCCATCCTGGGCCCCCTGCCCTCGCTCCCAAGCCACCCCCTGACTGCTTGGAAGCATCACTGCTGGCGGGCGCTTTCCAGTTCCCACCCTAGCTCCACCACCCACCCAGCCTTTGCCCACCCCTTCCCTGCTCCCCACCTGCCCGGCTCAGTTCAGTTCAGTTCAGTTCAGTTCAGTTCAGGTGCACAGTCGTGTCCAACTCTTTGTGACCCCATGAATCGCAGCACGCCAGGCCTCCCTGTCCATCAGCAACTCCTGGAGTTCACTCAGACTCGCGTCCATCGAGTCCGTGATGCCATCCAGCCATCTCATCCTCGGTCGTCCCCTTCTCCTCCTGCCCCCAATCCCTCCCAGCATTCCCCCAGGCCACTCGTCCAGCACAGGGATAGCACGTGCGCCTCTGTGCCATGCCCTGTGAGCACATGTGCATGTGTCTATAACATGTCATGCGTGCTCATGTGCCCATTAAGAAAAACACATGGACGTATGCACACGTGTGAGTGTTTTATCCAACATTTTAAGCAAATATATAAATTAAAGGTAAAGCCACATGCATTTTCAAGGATGCAATCTAAATTTAAAATGATTTATTAAAATGAATGGCAGATGTAACCTATGATAAGTTTTGAAATTTTACATCAGAGCTATTTCCACGAAGTTGACTATTATTTAATTTTCTGGCAATTAAGTCACTACTTGGAAATGGAATTTGCCGAGAAGGAAGCTTGGCCCCTTTGATTTGTCTTCTTTTGCTGAAGCCCTTTCGCCGCCTGGCCCTCCTGGCCCGCGTGCCTGCCCACCCCACTGTCAGCAGCACGCAGACCACATGCAGGACACGGCCCCTCCTGTTCCCAGGACGAGGGCATTCCTCTGGGGCCTCGCGGCTGAGCGTGCTCTCATACCCCGAGTGTGAGCGTGTGAGCATGCAGTACGTGTGTGCCCCTGACGGGTCCTCACCACAGTGCAGAGTCCAGGGTAAGCGCCTCGGTGGCTGGAGTCTAAGGGCAGTAAGCTGTGTGCACCACGCGCACACACACGGGAGGATGTGTGTGCACATCACGTGACGGCATGTGTGCGCGCATGGGGGTGCTCAGGCTACCTGCACGTATGTAAGTGCCTGTGTGTATACACGTGTGTCGTGTGGACATGTGAGCCTGGGTGCACACACAGGGCGAGGGTGTGTATGCACATACATGCAGGGTTGCACACGTGTACCTGCACACACAAGTATGCCCGTGGTGCACACAAGAAGAGTCAGACAGAACTGCTGGCGCTCTGCCCCAGACGCGGCTCCGTCCCCAGTGCGTTAGGAAGTGCGCCCAGTGGGGCTTCCTCTCATGGCGTCCACTCCCGTTTCTCAGACCCGGCTAGCGTCCTGGGAGCCTGAAGTCCTCCGGAAGGACTTGTCCTGACCTCTGGCTCTGCACCCACTCCCTTGGGGTGGGGGTGGGGAGTCACCGCCCTGAAGGCAGGGCGAGCCCCTCCCCGCCCCCAGGGGTCTACAGGCCTGTCTGAACCCCGGGACCCTTTTATCCCACGCTGGCAATTTCAGCCTTGGGGGGATGCTGTGTTTTCTGTTTGGCTTTGTTTTTTAGCTTTTGGTAGTAGTTATTAATGTTTTTCATTTCCTCAGAAATTACAGCTGTTGCGATGTTAATGGAGTTAATTGTTACATTCAGCAGCTGGAGGGGCAATTAGCACCTGCTGATAAAGACTCGGGTTTGAAGTTTGGAGAAAATGACCAGATTACCCAGTGTCATCATGTCAGTCGCTGGCAACTGGAAATTACAAAGGCAGGGCGTGTGGGGGCCACAGTGGCAGAGATCCTGCCGGGCGTGTGGCACGCCCCAGCCAGCCAGCCATGTGGGTCTGGCCCAGGATCCCCTTGTCTCTGTGGCAGGTCCTGAGAGTTTCGATCAGACTCATTCTGAAGAGCATCTCCCTGTGTCGAGGGGGCGGGAGTGAAGCCAGATCCAGCAGGGTTGCTGCCGTCCTGAGCGGCAGGACAGCAGGGTCCTCGCGGAGCCTGGGGCTGGGCTGGCGGTGAGGGGGGCCGTCGGGGCAGACCCTGCCGCCCTCCTGTGTGCGGCCCTGTCTGAGCCGGCTCATCTCCCCACAGTCACGGGCCTGCAGGCTCAGCCTGACGCCGGCTCGCCTCCCTGCTGGTGGAGATGGAGGCCGGGAGGAGAGGAGCCTCCTCCTTCCCCTCTCTCCATCCCACCCTGAACTCTCAGGCTGAGCAGGGACGAGGGCAGCAGACCAGGAACCAGCGCCGGGGAGCCTCGCCCGGAACCCCCTGTCTCCTTTGAGAAACCGCAGTTGTCCCAAGCTGCCTTCTCTTCTGGGAGTCACGGGTCTCTCTGCTCCTGGCAGCTTCCCTTCAGGGCCTTCAGACCACCCACCCCCGCCCCCTCCTGGGGCTCCCGGGCTCTGGGACCTGGAGGTGCTGCCTCCTGCCTGTGCACACGCCCCCTGCCAACATCACCGCTGGTCACCATGCCCAGCACCCCCAGGGGTCCTCCCTGCGCTCCGTGGGGCCGGGAACGGACTCCCAAGGCCCTCAGGGTGGAGTCTGTATCGGAACCCGCCTTCGCCTCCCTAGGGCCGTAACCAGTGGCCACAAGTGGGGGCTTAGGGCAACGGGAATCTGTTGGCTCACAGTTCTCAAGGCTGGAGGCTTGAGCCCAAGATGTCGTCAGGGCTGTTTCCTTCCGTGGCTGTCTCCTAGCTCCCAGGGATGCCAGCAACCTCGGCTTGGAGATGCATCATGTTACGGGGGGAGGCTGGGGAGCTGCTGGTCTCCCCATGGACCAACAAAGAGAACACAGAAGCCCCTTCCCACGCAACAGCTAAGGGGTCCGGGTCCAGCCCGCAGGCGGCATCCCCTGGGAATGACAGCCACCGGGTGCTCCCGGCCTGTGTAACCTGCTCTGTGCAGACAGGTGCCCTGGGATGGGCCATTCGTGGGACCAGACATGTGTGGACACAAAGCCCCTGCCTTCGCTCCCCAGGGCGGCCCACCCGGCCCCTCACAAGCGACTCCCTTCCTCTCTCTGTCCCTCTGTGTCACACACACTCACGGAAGCCCTCTCAAACTTCAGGTGGCCAGGTGGCAGGCTTCTCCTGGGAGAAGCAAGGTCTGTCTTTCTACAGCCAGAGGGGCAGCGGCTTGCTGGGGCGGCCCCCACCACCAGCAGACACGGGAAACCCCATCTCTTCCCACGTCCACGGTGAGGGCCTCACCTCGACGGCTGGAAATCAGCCACCCAGAAGCGTTTACACCCCAGAAATCAGCCCAAGGCAGGAAGAGCACATCACGGGCGTGGGCCTCCCAGGACAACCTGGTCCCTGTGGGCAGCTGGGGTCAGTGTTGGTGGATGGATTGTCTTCTTGCTGTCTCAAGAAGCAAGAGCAGAACAGGCGGTTTCCATGAAAATGCAACAAGGAAGCAAGCCTGTTCATCATGGAAGGTCAATACTTCTGCTTCTGTTTCCAAGTTGGCGGGCTCTGCCTTGGGCGTGGCTGTTTTTCCAGCCTAAGGTGCTGAGTACCTGAGCTTCGTGGCAGCTTTCGTGGACTCCCGGAGACCCTCCTTGTCTGCGACTGCATTTTCAGCCTCACGGGCCACCAGGAGTGGGGTTTCTACCCGCAGCAGCTTCTCAAGAATGACAGCTTTGTTTCAAAAAGGAAAGACAGGCCAGTGTGTCGCTGGTGACACTCATTCTATTGTTTGCACGATGTAGGGTAAATATTTAAAATACAGCTTAGACACCTTCTGAGAACAAGCCGCCGAGTCTGCTGTGAGTGTGCGCACGTGTGTGTGTGAAACGTCGCCAAATCTGTGCTTTCAGGTACAGGCGTTCAGCACCCCGACGAAGACCAGACCTGCTTACGGGGCTTAACTGCGTACAAGGTTGCTCACAGAGTCTTCACCACGTGGTAAATCTTGCTTTTAAACAACAGCCCTCCAAATGCTGTGCGTTAGCACATCGTGGACGTTGTCAGGAGCTGCTTCCCGAGTGACACAGATCAAGGGAGCTGGGAGAAAATCAAATCGCCTGGGCTGGGGCTCAGGCCACGTTTGATTTTCTGGGAGAATCAGATTCATTTCTGTCTCTGAGGACTGGCAGGGCCTGGCCCTAATGAGGAACCTAAACTTCTGAGACACAGAGAACCCTCCAAGTTTTGAAGCTCTTGCATCTCAACAGAGATTTTGGAAAGAAATCCAGCCTGTGGTACCAGGCAGCAGTGGGTGTGGTAGGTCAGAGCCCCTCAGGCTGGGCCAGCTCCCCCGGTCACTGGGCGAATAGACACGGTCCTCCCCAGGACAGATCTGCGCACACCTGGGCCACTCCAGCCTGACGTGCTGTGAGTCCGCCACCCCTGACCCCCTCCCCAGCTCCAGACCGAGGTGCAGCCAGGGGACCGGCCAGGCTGGGTAAGGAGAGGCAGGGAGCGGTACCCCGTACATGTCGGTGCAGCTGGGCCACGGGCACCCAGAGAGACGACCAGCCGTGACTCCGGGGTCTCCTTGAGGGCTTGGGGGGACATTTACACCAGCAGACAGGAAGGCAGGTTGCCCTCCCTGGTCTGGCGGACCTCACCCAACCAGCCAACGGCCTAAACAGAGCAAAGGCTGGGCCTCCCCAGATAAGAGAGACTGACGCCTGCCTGCCTGCCCGCCCACTGGGCAGCCAGTGCGTCCCACCTCTGGACTCGAGCTGAAGCATCATGGTCCAGGGTCTTGGACCTTTAGCCTCTAGACAGGAGCTCACGCCACTGGCTCTCCGGGCTGCTCAGCCTCTGGACTGCTGGTGTGGAGACTGGGCCACCACAGCCACATGAGCTAAGACCTTGTAATGAGTATCCTGTAAGTCAGCATGTGTCGTAAACTATACAGCTTCTGTGTGACAGAATATATGGGTTTCCTTGCTGGCTCAGCGGTAAAGGATCTGCCTGTCAGTGTAGGAGACAGAGGAGACGCCAGTTTGATCCCTGAATTGGGAAGCTCCCCTGGAGAAGGACATGGCAACCCACACCAGTGTTCTTACCTGGAGAACCCCATGGACAGAGGAGCTTGCTGGGCTACAGCCCGTGGAGTCACAGCCTGTGGCGAAGAGTCACGGCTTAGTAACTCAACGACAATATATGTATGTATGTGTGTGCAGTATATATACACGGAAGGGGAGTTGCAGGAAGGACCCGTGGCCCAGCTCCTCCCGTGTGCAGTATATATACACGGAAGGGGAGTTGCAGGAAGGACCCGTGGCCCAGCTCCTCCAGTGTGCAGTATGCATACACGGAAGGGGAGTTGCAGGAAGGACCCGTGGCCCAGCTCCTCCCGTGTGCAGTATACATACACGGAAGGCGAGTTGCAGGAGGAACCCGTGGCCCAGCTCCTCCCGTGTGCAGTATACATACACGGAAGGGGAGTTGCAGGAAGGACCCGTGGCCCAGCTCCTCCCGTGTGCAGTATACATACACGGAAGGCGAGTTGCAGGAGGAACCCGTGGCCCAGCTCCTCCCGTGTGCAGTATACATACACGGAAGGCGAGTTGCAGGAAGGACCCATGGCCCAGCTCCTCCCGTGTGCAGTATACATACACGGAAGGCGAGTTGCAGGAGGAACCCGTGGCCCAGCTCCTCCCCGTGTGCAGTATACATACACGGAAGGCGAGTTGCAGGAAGGACCCGTGGCCCAGCTCCTCCCGTGTGCAGTATACATACACGGAAGGCGAGTTGCAGGAAGGACCCGTGGCCCAGCTCCTCCCGTGTGCAGTATACATACACGGAAGGGGGAGTTGCAGGAGGACCCGTGGCCCAGCTCCTCCCGTGTGCAGTATACATACACGGAAGGCGAGTTGCAGGAGGACCCGTGGCCCAGCTCCTCCCGTGTGCAGTATACATACACGGAAGGCGAGTTGCAGGAAGGACCCGTGGCCCAGCTCCTCCCGTGTGCAGTATACATACACGGAAGGCGAGTTGCAGGAGGACCCGTGGCCCAGCTCCTCCCGTGTGCAGTATACATACACGGAAGGCGAGTTGCAGGAGGACCCGTGGCCCAGCTCCTCCCGTGTGCAGTATACATACACGGAAGGCGAGTTGCAGGAGGACCCGTGGCCCAGCTCCTCCCGTGTGCAGTATACATACACGGAAGGCGAGTTGCAGGAGGACCCGTGGCCCAGCTCCTCCCGTGTGCAGTATGCATACACGGAAGGGGAGTTGCAGGAGGACCCGTGGCCCAGCTCCTCCCGTGTGCAGTATACATACACGGAAGGCGAGTTGCAGGAGGACCCGTGGCCCAGCTCCTCCCGTGTGCAGTATGCATACACGGAAGGGGGAGTTGCAGGAGGACCCGTGGCCCAGCTCCTCCCGTGTGCAGTATACATACACGGAAGGCGAGTTGCAGGAGGAACCCATGGCCCAGCTCCTTCCCGCACCCACTGCCAGCTTTTCTCCTCTTCCTGGGTCGTGACTCCCGCGGGTCCCACAGGAGCCATCTCTACACCAGCAGACTGGAAAGGAGGGACCGCCAGCTCCTCGGGCAGAGAATAGACAAGAAGTGTGGGCTTCTGTGGGCTTCAGGGGTCAACCTGATCATGGGCTCCAGGGCTTCCCGGGGTCATCCCGCCACCTCCCAGTATTGACCCAGAGCAAGCGACCTGGCCCCCGACCCCCGGGAGAGACGAGGGGGCCCCTCACCAAGCTGCCCTTTGGGGACGACAAGCTGCGTGTGAGCTGCCGCGCCACCTGCGAACATCCCTGAAACCCGCGGCGTGCGGACTTCAGGAGCAGAGACAGCAGGCCTTGGATCCACCCACTGCCCCTTCCTCCCTCCACCAGCCTGCCCACCACGGGACTCGTGGAGTTTCTGGGCAGAGCGCCTTGGAAACACAGCAGGACCCCACAGCCTAGCAGCCTGGGTCAGAGTCAGCCAGCATCTTCCCGCAAAGCTAAGGCCCCAGCCCCGGGACGGGACAGGACAGGCCTCGGCTCCAGACAATGGAAGAGCAGAGATTCAATAGCAAAGTCCTCTTGGTCCAGGCGTCTGTGTTAAAGAAAGGACTTGTTACAAGCAGCAGAAACTTTAAGTTAGACAGATGGGGGAAAAACTCTGAAATGTGCTTGTTTGCCTAATTTAGAATAATTGCAATCCACTACATTAGGGCATCAGGTTTTCAGCATCTTAGTGAGAAGCTTGGGGTGAGAAGGGGAGCGCTTTCTGGCAAATTCAGATGAAGCTGAAAAGGCCAGTTTCCTGGCTGGGACCCAGCGCCTGTCATTCTCTCTTCGTCTCCACAGGGCCGTACCCGACTCCTCGTCATAGACAGCTGGCCGGTCCAGAGCCAACTGCTAGCAAGTCGGAGACAAGAACCCGGGAGGCGGGGGGGCGAGAAAAGAAGAGCAGGCGGCCAGTCCCTGCTGGGCCACACGGGCGAGCGCAGCCACCCCGGCCCCTCTGTCTGCCCCCACACTGGAACGTTCCGGAGACGTGTTGGCCTTGCCCGGCTTTGTGCCTTTATGCAACCGAATCCAGTGCCATTCCAGAACCTTCATGCCAATCATGGCTCCCGGCCAGCCCCTGCCGGTTCACAGTCCTGTTTTGCCAGCGACTCAGGGAAGGAGACTTCTGCTGCTGGGACAGATTCAAGCGTCTCAATCCCAACAACCTCATGCTTCAGACGTGGAAACTGAGTCCCACGCCTGTGCCCAAGGGGGAGGAAACTGGGTGGAGACCACCAGGCTGTCTCGCTGCCCTGAACTCCAGCAGAGCCGAGGGCTCTAGACCCGACCACCACCACTTGTCCCAGTTTTAGCTGCACCAACTCCCACCAGATTCCTAGTAAGTAAACCGGTGCCGTAGAAATAAACACCACAACAGCACACCAAGCCACTCGTCATTTCTCTGAGTCCCAAGTCCTCGAGCCAGAGACTCAGGATCCTTCCTTTAAACCCCAAGCTGTGGGGCCCAGACTCAGCCCGCAGAGTGGACGAAGGGCCCAAGCCCCTGACTTTCACACCAACAGTGGCAGCTCAACCTGACCCTCAAGACGCAGAGAAGACTCACGAGCAGCCCAGTGTGGTTTCCATGGAATCAGGCTCTGGCACATCTTGCTGCCCACTCAGACAGGGCTGAGCAGGGGCCACCCTGCCGGGTGGTCAGCTGGCCAGGGCCCCCTTCTGCTCCCCACGGTCCAGCTGCTGGGCCCCGACCTTCAGAGCCCCCTCGGGTCCACCCTCTGCTTAGTTCCAGCGTCCCCTTCAAGGCGGACACAGAGCAACACACAGCTAAACCATCAGCCACAGCCAGGAGTTTATATTTTCTCAGACCTTGCTCTAAACTACTTTGTAGTCTTATCCAGAACCTAGCGGGGGCGTCGTGAATCACAGGTTTCACAGACGCGCAGAACCGACTCAGCCCTGAGTGCGTTAACAATGGCGACTTGGCTGGCCCACTTAGGCTGCCCTCAGGCCTTCTTTTCTTCTCTGCTTTTCTGGCCACGTGCAGCACGTGGGATCTAGCTCCCTGACCAGGGATCGAACCCATGCCTCTGCACTGGAAGCACAGAATCTTCACCCCTGGACTTCCAGGAAGTTTTCATTTTTAAGGCTCAACCATCAGTAGCCAGTGACGGGCTGGGGCAGTGGAGCCCTGTGCAGGCAGGCTCACCGCTGAGAGCCCCAGCATCACATACGTTTGTTCCGCCAGAGGACCACCAGCTGGGGAACTGGAGGGGCCGGGCCAGAAGAGCTGGGATCCCACCTTCAGACTTGGCCCCTTCCCAGGCCTGCCCTCTTCCAGGACC